>CM057449.1:1281430000-1282707857 GCA_016271365.2 Neoceratodus forsteri
TGAGAAAATCCCAGAAGGTCCACACAGTATCAGCCGAGAATCCAGAGTTCTGATTGACTGATAAAGCCTTTCAATAATCAATCATGGTGATCAATATTTCCTACTCATGTATTGGAGAATGATCTAGGCAACATAATTAGTACCCTCCTTTTCTCAGGAGTCCCTTGGTCACAGTTTTGGGCACCTAGATCACTGACTAGCTGTAACAAGAGGGTTCAGGTCAAAAACATGTCAGCTCCCATTTGTTTATATGGAGTTTCCCTAGCTTTTCAGAGCAAGTGCAGCCCAACAATAAACCCTATGTAGCCAGACACCCCACTGGATTGTAGCAGCAAATGTCCCCTGTCCAGCAAGCCCACTCTCATTACAGTGATCCCCACAGTTTAGCTGTCACTGCCACCAAAACTCTGTCCCCCCCTTCCCCAGTGGCAGGCAGCACTCATCACTATTCATGGAGCTGCTCATTAATATTCATAAGCCCTCCCAGTGGCCCCACTTTTAAAACTGCTACTTTGACCAGCTATGGACTTATGCCTGATCCCTTTCTGGTCTACAGTCCCAAAAGTCAAAGGAGGGCACCGGGAACAGAGACAGACTCCCTGTTGGTGAACCGCAACAGCAGCCAGCAACTTCAAAGCACTTGCGCATATGTGAGTGCCGGCCAAATTCCGCATGCCGGCAGCTTGCAATGGAGGAATTATGCCTTGAAAGGACAGAGAATACACTCTGGGGGATAGAAATATGTGGGGGAACCAGGAGGCAGGGGGAGAAATGGGACAAAAAACCGTAAGCCCCCAGAGGGGACCTACATCTATATAATTTATACCCAGCCTCTTTCCCCTCCTTTTGGTTCCCCCCCTTTTACTTCCAGACAATGGGTGAAATCTATTCTTTAAAGGCACCCATTGAAATGTTCCACTTCTGCTGGAAACTTCACAGTCCCACCCCTTTTCCCCCTACCACTTGCCATTCCCCCTCCCTGGCCTTCTAAGGTAGGGGTACCCCTCCCTGCCCTCTTCCCCTGCCTTATGACCTCACTCCTCTGGGTATCCCCCAACTGCCTCTCTCTCCCTGCCCATTCCTCTTACTCTCCTCTCCATTATCCCTAGTTCCCAACTGATCTGCTGTACTTCTGCCCTTAGATGCTCCACGCTCCTGTATACTGGACAGCCACCTGTTCCCCATATCATCCCCAGGAAGACTGCTGCCCCACAACCATTACAGCTTACCACCCTCTTCCCACTATCCTGATGCCTGTACCTGTTCCCATTCCCCCATATCCTCCTGACCTCTTCCTCTCTTAACACACCAGCTATGTACCTCCATATATAAACCAACTGGGGATGTCTGCAACAGCCCTCAAATCCCCTTCATTCTCCTACGCTCTACCCCTTCTTTGATGCGCAATGTGAATGTACCGTAAGTTGACCATAGATAGTGATAAGCTACAATCCCCTTCCAACACCCTACTGTGTATTTTCTGCCTTCCTTTTATATACTTGCCTTCCCTCTACTAACCAGCATGAATTCTGGCTTGTGGACATCACCAGATGGCACCAAGTCAGACACCACACTCCTGTTTCACAGCGCTCATGATATAACTCGGCTATGCTCTAATAGCACTGACACTTTAACCTGATGCCCTACAGCACTAACATACTAAAATGCCAGCAGAGTAGGCCTAACAGTCTTTAGAGTCTGCCCGATTGTCAACACCCACACTGGGGACCGATTTTGGTGTTCCCCCTCCCCCTTGGGTTATACTGTCCCTAGTCTCAGATGTTCCACCTGTATTGGACCTGGTCAGATTTACCCTCCCCCTGTACCTGTCCCATCCCCTCTTAAACCCATCCACAGTCTCTGCCTCTACCAGCTCCCTGGGCAGCGCATTCCATGGCTCCACCACCCTTTCAGTGAAATAACACCTCCTCCTCTCCCCTCTAAGCCTGCTCCCTTCCAGCTTACACCCGTATCCTCTCATTTGCCCCCACCTCCTTCCTTTGGGGCACCCTGACTGACCTCCCTCATTATTGATCCCTTTTATGTCCTTGAAGACCTCTATCATGTCCCCCCATCCCTCCTCTCCTCCAGGGTGTACATGTCAAGCTCCTTGAGCCTCTCCTCATAGGTCCTCTCCCCCAAGCCCCAGATCATTTTGGTTGCCCTCCTTTGGACCCTCTCTAGGAGTGTAATCTCCCTCTTTAAATGCAGGTCTCCAAAACTGCACACAATACTCGAGGTGTGGCCTACCCAAGCAGTTGTACAGGGAAAGGATCATTTCTGCCTTTATGGAGGTAATTCCCCTGGCAATGCATCCCAAAATCCAATTTTCCTTTGCTGCTGCCCTCCTAGAGGTGTCTCAGTTGTTCATTTGGACATCTACCACTATCCCCAGGTCCCACTCACCCACCATGACTTGAATTGCATCTCCTCCCAGGGTATACCCCTGGCCTGGATTTCTGACTCCCAGGTGCAGAACTTTGCATTTCCCCACATTGAAATTTAGTTTCCATTTTTCTGATCACCTTTCCAGAGCCTCCAGGCCTTCTTGCAGGGCCACCCTCCCCTCCTCCACCACAGCACCAAGCTTTAATTCATCTGTAAAGAGACTCATTTCACCCATGATCCCCTTCCTTATGGCCGAGACATAGGTGTTGAACAGGAGTGGTCCCAGCATTGACCCCCTGGGGCACCCCACTAGTAACCCACCTTGGGGATGAAGCTAGCCCCCCAACCACCACCCTCTGAGTGCATTCAGACAGCCAATTTCCTATCCATCTTAACAACTTCCTCCCTACCCCCATTTCCTTCAGCTTAGCCAGCAGGCCATTGTGGGGTATCTAATCAAATGCCTTTCTGACCCCACTAGACTGCCTCTTCCCCCCACCTCTCTCCTTCATGCCCCCACCCCCAAGCTTGCCTCTGCCCCCTTTCCTCCTGTCTTGCCCCTTTGATGTTATGAACTGTGATTGTTTTTGTTTGAATTTTTATTACAGCAACTGTTTTCTCTCACTTGTACTTGAATTGGATCATGTACCTGTATACCATTACTGCTTGTGTCTTACACAGCCTGTAGTTTGGCTATGCTTATGTACATACTGATATAGCATTACCTGTCTACCCTGCCTGCACATTGTCATTGCATTACCACTGTTCTTTCTCTCTCTCTCCACCCTCACCACCAGCATTTGGGCAGGTGTAACCCCTCTGCAAATGGGGGTTCCCAAAGTCTTCCAGGAGCTGGCTGAGTGCTCCTAGCCTGAGAGGTGTTCTGCGTTTAAGCCATTTATCTGCGAGTGCTCTTAGAGCCTCTGGTACTGCCTCTTTAAGAGCTGTCTGCTTGCAGGCATGATTAGTTCACAGAGGGGACTGTGTGTTTCCCTGCTGAAGTCCTGCCCGAGCGGCTGACAAATCGCTCCATTTCTGCCATCACTAAGTAGGCAGAGTAAGCAATTATCAGAGATATAACTGTTTGCCCCATATCATTTAGAGTATTAGTGTAAATGTAATTTGTCTAACCTGCCTTTCTTGCAGCTGGGACTCTGTGTGTTTTGCCCCCTCCATTTTGGATCAGAACTGCTGAATCGATCCAATCAGACAAGGAGGGGCATCTAAAAATGGAGATTAAGTGGACCAACCAGGATCAGGACTCTCTGGGAGCTGGCTGGCCATAAGAAGTATAGCTAGTAATTCTGGTTAGTGGAGTTCTGGACACTGGCGCCTATTTACACCAATAGGGGGAGTTTTGAGTGATTGACAACTGAAGTCCACAAATTGGACCGGGTGGTGCCCGAATGGAATGCCCTGCTTTGTGTCTGGAAGAGCAGATCCATCGTAGCTGTGATTGGGGAAGGAGTTCTGAGCTTCTGTGCTGCAGAGTTTCGCGTGTGGAGGCCTAAACTCGGGTGGCGCATTGCCGTGGCAATTCAGACCAAATCCGCAGCTACCGAGAACAAGAGGCTGAACAATTGGGAGCCAAGCTCACCCTGAAGAGGACTGGAGAAACTGCTTAATTGCGCTCGGTCTGTCAGGAAAGTTAAGCTGCAGTGTGAACTCCCGGGTTAACAGTAAGTGCTATCGGGACCTGAGAGCAGCTGCCTGGTATAGTAGTTTCCTTTACATATAAATGTGCGGAGTGTTTGTGAAGGACATCTAAACGAGTCTTCTTGTCCCGTTTGTGTAGGCGGAAAGGCAATTGCATGCAGGCGGACCAAATCAGTTGCTGATTGAAGCTGTGTGCCTGCCTGTAGAATTTCCCCCCTGCTGTCCGAGGGCGTCTGGTAATCCATGACCCCCTCGGTGCCAGTTGTCAGCCTCAAGTATGAGAGTACAAATCAGGATAGCTCCCTGCCATCATCTAATTTCTTTTCCCTTCTTTCTTCATGAACTGAGCCAACCGGCTCTGGATTACAATTGGGTATTATGCAAGTGTTTTTTTTTCCATCACAGGGACCCAACCAGCCGCACCGATCCTGGCTAGTCCCCCGCCACCCTGGGTACCTAGTAAAGTGACATTTTGGGACTCTGAGTATGTGCACAGTACTGTGATTATTAATGTGTCTAACCTAATTAACCCCTGTCCTTGTTACAGTCTCTTAAATAAAAATCAGATCTGTTTGTTTCAGCAAAGTTACACTGAAGTATTCGTTTATGTTAAAGTATTGTACTGTGGCTATTGTATTGCATCATCTTGTTTTACAGGGGGTGTCCAGAGTCAAGCTGATTGAACCAGTCCTGGGGGTAAGTGTGAATAGTGAAGGTACTCATGGTGCACAGTGTGGGTCACTAGCAGGAATAATAGGGGGTCTCAGTGTCCCAGAGGGCTGTGACCAAGTTAGTCGAACTACTGTAAACCCTGACCTCTGGGTGGAGGCACCTGCCATAGAACCTAGGCCCCTCAACCTGCTAGCAGTTAGGCAGGCAGGGGTAGTAGCCCTTGGGATAGCACCACCTGGGGGTTATACATGCACATATTGTATCTAATAATTGGCATTCTCCCTGGCACTCTCCCACCTTACAACATCCATTCTTTTTCCTTCCACCTCTCCTCCCTCCTTTCCCACCCACACTCACCTTCTCCTACTATTCACCTGTCACTGCTTCACTCTCACCTGCTGAACCTAGAGGCCTTTCTCCGTTGCTTAAACCTAAGCACTCCACCCCCCAGGTGCAACACATATAACAGTAAGAAATCCTCTCCCCTCCTCCTTCCCCTACTTCTACTGCTCATGGCAGGTGACATCCACCCCAACCCTGACCCCCCCAACATCCAATTCCAACCATGCCAGCTCCTGCTCCCTCTTCAGCCCAGCTCTCAGATTCTCTCCCCAAGGGCCTCCATATATTCCATATTAATGCAAGGAGTTTGCACCCTAAAATAGATGCCCTCTCTGTCTGGGTAAACCAGTACAAACCTGATATACTCTGTGTCACGGAAACTTGGCTATCTGTCAAAATCCCCAACTCCTCGCTTAACATCCCTGACTACATCATCTTCCGGTAGGACCATGGCAAGAGAGGCGGGGGGGTAGCGCTGTATGCCAGGCTATCCCTAACTTGCTTCGTTACCTTTAAAAATTCCTGCCCTGCCTCCCACGAATTTCTAGTAGCCCTCATCCCCTTTCCCTCATCCTCCCCCCTTTATATTGGGGTCCTATACACCCCCCCCCCGACACCCTCATCAAGGCGATCACTACAATCTCCTTGCTCGCTAAAAAATGGTGAACTCACTCTACTAGGCGATTTCAATCTCGACTGGCTCTCCTCCAATGCCAAAGCCACCGCTTTGAGGAACGAAGCCCTAAACCTCTCCCAACTAATCCAGGAACCCACCTGCCTAAATCACCAGTCTCAAAATCACTCCCTTCTGGACTGGATTTTAACCTCCCATCCACACAGGGTCACTGCCTCAGGCACTTTCTCCAATGCCCTTCATGACCACTGCATCACACGTACTGCATCCGCAAAATCCACTCACCACAATCCAGCCCCAAATTCATCTGGTCTCACCCGCTACACCTCCTTGACGAATCTGCACTACAGCATGACCTCTCAAATGCCAACTAGCTCCCAGTCTTTGCCTCCCAATACGTTGACCTCGCCTTATCCCACTTCAGTAGCATCCTCCCAAGCACCTGGGACTGCCATGCTCCCCTCAGAAAAGCTAGAGTTAAGCTATACCATCACCCCTGGATCACCTCAAACCTCAACACCCTATGTCGGACCAGGAACAAGGCATGGAGACAGTATAAAGCTTCCCTTGCCCCTTGCGGCCTCCAGTCCTACAAACATCTCAGAAACAAATGCACCAACGTAATTCAGAAATCTAAAGCCTCATACTTCAAAGCACAACTTACCTGTAACAATGCTTCCCCTGCATCCTTCTGGAAGGTACTAAACTCCCTTATGGACCCCCTTCCCCACTAAGCAAGCCAGCCCAGTCCACAGCTTAAATGACAGAACAGTAGAAAACCCGGCTTCTGTAGCCGAACTCTAACACATTCTTCACCTCCTATGTTCTACCAAACTCAGCCCCTCCATCCAACTCCACAACTCCCCCCACCCCCGACTCCAGTTTCCTCTTCCTCCTCTTCATGCCCCAGTAGGTCTACTCTGGACTCACCACTCTAAACCTGTCCAAAACCAGCCCAGATGGCTTATACCCTAGACTGCTCCACATCTCCACCCCAGCCATCATCACTCCCTTAACACACATACTCAACCTCTCCCTTTCTACTGCTGCAGTCCCCACTGCCTGGAAGAAATCCCAAATCTTCCCCTGCATAAAGGTGGAGACCCCTCCCAACCAGGAAACTACTGACCCATCTCACTCCTTCCCTCCCTCACCAAACTCCAAGAATCACTTATGCTCTCCAAACTATCAACGTTTCTCTCCACAAACAGCTCACTCTCCCCTTTTCAATCAAGCTTTAGAAAACATCACTCCACCATTTCCACCCTGCTACGTGTAACTGACTCTATTCTCACTGCCATGGACAAAGGTCAAACCACCTCCGCCATCTTTATTGACCTGGCAAAAGCCTTCGATTCAGTCTCCCACTCCCTGCTACTCTGCAAATTAAGTTCCTTCGGCCTCGCTCAGCCTGCCATCAACTGGTTCCACTCTTACCTCCAGAATAGGCAGCAGTTGGTTCAAATAGGGGACATTCTCTCCCCCCCCGCTGCCCATCCTTTCAGGTATCCCACAAGGGTCTATCCTTGGCCCCATCCTTTTCTCCCTTTTTATAAACGACCTTCCTCCGCCTGCCTCTCCTCAAACGTACATCTATACACCGACGACACCATCATCTTTGCCTCAGGCCCCTCCCATGATGGACTGCTCCCCGACCTTCAAAAATTACTTTAACAGGGTCCAAACTTGGCTTCAAAAAAAACAACTCAAACTAAATGCCAAAAAAACAGTAACCATGGTATTCGGAACTAGACAAAAGCTCGCCTCCCTACCCACACCACCAATCTGCACCCTAAAAGGCTCCCCCCTCGAAATAGTGCCTGCTTTCAAGTACCTCAGTGTCTGGCTGGACAGCTACCTAAACTTTTCCACCCCCATCGAGGCAATCTGCACCAAACTCCGGCCCAAGCTGGCTCGCCTCTATTGCCACAAAGCCAGCTTTCCCCTCCCCACCAGTAGCAAACTCCAACTTAAAACTATCGTACCGGTCATGGACTATGCAGACATCATCTACAGTTTTGCCCCAGCCTCATCTCTCTCAAAACTCGACATCCTTCCGTCGGTTCACCACAGTCTCTCCCCCACTTACTCATCACTGCCTCCTCTACTCTCCTCTATCTTTGACCCCACTCTCACACAGGAGGACCATCCATAGTGCCTCCCTCTTAGCTAAATACTAGCTAGGTGCCCTACCTCTCATCCCGCCTCTCACCAGTCAGTTACTCTGGTTACCCATTCCGCCACAGAGGCGCACGTACTTTCCAACTCACACACCCCCTCTCTGCCTCGGGACAGGCAGCCTTTTCCTACCACCTCCCCCTCCTCTGGAACAATCTCCCCCAACCTCCATCAGGCCCCCTCCCTCGCAGCTGTTAAGCTACTACTCAGGCTCCTCCCCTCTTGCCCCAGTTGCTCTCAGGATCCCTCACTGACTCAAGTCTAGTCTTCTATGGCTGGCCCACTTGGTAATCTCCTGCTGCAGACAGACTCACCTTTCGTTCTCAGAGTGCTCACCGTCTTATCCCAGTACTAGTCCACTCCATCATGTTTCCAGGCCAAAGCTGCATATACAAACTCCTGATTTATGCGGATTACTTGTACTTACTTATGCTGTTTATGCAATTCAGCTAGACATGAAAGTCCCAGATGATGCAATTAACTGCACCGTCACACACACTGCTGTTGTACTTTACATCTGTAACCAGAACTGTCATGCACAGTGCTGTTGTACTTTACGTCTGTAACTAGAATGTCTTGTATTTTCTCTGTTTAGCTCGTAGTGCACACCTTGTAACCTGGTCACACCTGGAAATGAGCCTCAGCTCAGCGTACCTTTCCTGGTCACCAATTTTAAATAAATAAATAAATTTAATTAAATTAAATTAAATTAAATTAAATTAATTAATTAATTAATTAAAATAATTGACTGTTTGTACCTATACCTATTTTTTGCCACCTTGTGGCCCAGGTCATGACTAAAAATGGTCTTCTGGATCAGTGCACCTACCAGTCACCAAAGACATAAATAAATAAATAAATAAATAAATAAATAAATAAATAAATGAATGATTCGGGGTCACTATAGGATGTGGGTCTTTATAGGAACTACAGCCTTTCCGGCCATTCGTGCACTGGTCCGAGTGCACCCATCAACAGGGTGCCACAATCCCAAAATCGCCGCCCCTTCCCTGAGGTCTGCTCCCCCTGAAGTTAGTATATTTAGTTGGGGGGCACAGCCCCTGCATTAAAAGCGGGATTTCGACATCGAATCCCTGGCACCCTAATGACAGGCGCACTTGGACATGTGCCTTCCGATGGTGAAACCGAACTACAGCCTCCCTCTTGGCTGGCTTGTACCTTGTGGGGTATGATATCTGGCTTAAGAGTCCCTCTTTCACCCTCCCTCTAGTAGCATCCTCCCTCCTCCCTGTCCCACACACCAGTTTCCTAACACAGTAATTTAAAGGGGAAATGTCCACATAGTTATGTCCCACACCTCAGTGTGGGATACCCCTGATTAGCACTTTCATTCATTGCATCTAATTTTTACTTGCTGTGCTGCTCTCTTATTTATAGTCCATCTTGTTGATCCTGCCATCCTTCCCACTGGCATTTTGAGTAATGCTTCTCCAGTGGCACATACCACAATATCCTGCAGCTGATGTCAGAGCTACTGACCAGCTGTGGAAGCATGTATAGTGTTGCCTTATAGACAGTAGTTAATAGCTCCAGTGTGCAAGTTAGAGGTCTCGGTGCTATACTTGGTATCAGTATAGCACAGAGACCTTTAGTTTGCAAACTGGAGCTATTAATAGCTCTGTTCATAAGGCAACACTATACATGTTTCCACAGCTGATCAGTAGCTCTGACGTCAGCCATGGAAGATTGTGAAATGCACAGCTAGAGGTGCATTACTCAAAATATCAGCAGGAGGGATGGCAGAGTCAACCAGATGAACTACAAGTAAAATAGCAGCACAGTTATTAAAACATTAGATACACTGTGTGAAACTGGTGTGGGACAACTACATGAATATATCCCTTTAAAGCACATCACACACACACACACACACACACACACACACACTTACTTCTCGACCCAATATATAAAAAAACAAACAAAAGCCATGAAAACCTTCTGCATTAAGGAATATTCAGTGAAAAGCAACAGCAATGATCTGGGGCAGCAAGGCAAGGCTTAGGGCCATATTAACAAGTCCTCACTAGAGTTAAACTAGTAGAGTGTAAGGAAAGGGAGAGAGGATAGGAACCTACAAATACATGAATGGAGGGTGTACTCTTCAAACCCTTCAGTATGACATACATTAATAAAAAAAAACAAAAACAAAAAAAAACACAGGACTTCATAGCATTATAATGGACAGGCTGTTTACATTGTACACTGAAAATGCATTTTTGTAATGAAAAATGCAGTTGTGTGACATTTAAAATTTGTTTTGCAAAATGTTTCTCCTTTTCTAGTAGTCCTCTAAAAAACCCCTGAAATGTCTACCAATGTAATACAGTATCATTAAAGAGACAACTTTCTAAAAAGCATTATTGACTACACTACTGTTATAGTCGGATTAAGGAGAGGGCAAAAAGAAACGTATCCTGAGACACAAGTCTCCACAAGTGGCTCAGAATACAAGCTTTCAATTAAAAAAAAAAATGGTGTTCCTAGGATTTCCATTGTCTGGATACGCTGTCTGGAGAAAATCATTGCACAGTGGGGCTTTATACCCATTCTACTGTATCCATTTTAGACAGCAAGCCAGAAAACTCATTCAAAACGTACCCCTTTTGTTAGAGCAGAAACAGGTTTCACTAACATATTAGCCCTGTCAGAATCTGGAACCATTAATGTTGGGATTAAATAATCATCTTTCGAATCAGTGTTGGGCAAAAAAAATGATTGGAAGATAGAGAATGGAAATCACTAGGATGCAACAAAAATGTGAATGGTTAGCTCATATACAGAAATTGCTGGCATCTATAGGGCTTTTGAAACAGAGTTAAAGGCACAGAATATAGTAATTTCTGATCGGTATAAACCCTATATAAACAAGCATTTGTCAATGCCAAATGTCTTGCAGGCATTGGTAGTGCAGGAGTTCGAGAGATCCATAATAGGTGTGGCAGTGACTTATTGAACCGACGCCAACCCCACCCCCACCCTGCAGAGACCGACAGGCACCGGGGTGTGCCTTTGGGTCATCAGCCATAACACTTATGCCATTTCACCTCACCCTACCCTGCAGACACCGAAAAGTGTTGTGGTGTGCCTTGGGATCTTTGGGCCTTATGCTCACCCCATTCCATAAGGAAATACGTTGAGATGGGTACAGTATAGGAGCATGGGGTGAACTTTGGGGCCAAAGAGTCCAGGGCACACCTCAGTGCTGGTCACTGACTGCAGGGTGGGGGTGGAATGGCGTGAGCATTACAGCAGACAATCCCAAGTCACACCCCTGATGCCTGTCAGTCTCTACAGGGTGGGGCATTACAGTTGCAAACCCTAATGCCCCAGGCATTTGTTGGTATTTTCACTCCAAATTTTCAACATGGGCTTTTTGTGACCTCACCTCATGAATAGTGGCACTATCAGTTTGTTAGCCAAAAGATGATTTTGCACAGCGACTGCGCCATTTGGCAATGTTGAAAATCTGGAGTGAAATATGAAAAATTGGTGAAGTCATGAGCATGCATACAAACTGCGCAACGCATGCAACCTAATTATTTTGGGGATTTTTAATCAAACTTTCAACATAGGCATTTTGGGACCTCCACTAATGAACAGTGACACTGTTATTTTGTTAATCTGTCCCAAAAGTTGATTTCCCACAGCAACCAAGCCAGTGTGCACCAGATGTGCGAAAATACATTTTGGGCAGGATGTCAAAAATTACAGCTGTACTGTTCATAAGAAGGTGTGAAACAATGGCAATGTTGAAAATCTGGAGTGAAAATAAAAATTGTCAAAGTTAAGAGCGTGCATGGAAACTGCGCAATGCACACTCGTAAGAGTCATTTTTTGGAATTTTTTAACCAATTTTTCAACATAGGCTTTTTGGGACCCCACCTCATGAACAGTGGCACTGTCATTTAATTAATCATTCCCAAAAGGATTCCATGAAATTACCTTTTGGTACTGAATAACAAGATGACAGTGCATGTGTCCATGAGGTGGGAAAATTTGGAGCCAAAATAAAAAAAAAAAAAAAAAAAAAGATTTAAAAAAAAAAAAATGGCTGCGATATCCACCCAAGTTGACCCCCCCCCCCCAAATTGATGCCATTATACAGCTTACCGGCATTTCTTCATTTTGCATTCGGCTTTGAGTCCAGACATGTTCCCACTCCATCGAAGATTGCAGTGTTGGACCTCCAGAGCAAGTATGGGGTGTAGGGAGAGTAAGGTGCACAGAGGGGAGTGCGGGTTGGGGAGGGGTGCTGGACAACGACTGACCGTTTCTTTTTTGTCAGGTACAGAAAAAAAAAAAAAAAACTACCATTGTGGACAGTTTTCTTTCTTTACAGGTGAAATAAAACAAATGTTGGGCACACTGGGATGGGCTCCCAGTATGCCCCATGACTTTCTGGGGGGGAAGGGAGGCCAGACTGCGGTGGGCTGCCAGCCAGCTTCTCCCTCTCGCTTGACCACCTCTAGGAAGGACACTTCCTGGTGTTTGATGCTGACGTAGGTGTCGAAGATAAAGACAAGGAAAAAAGTCACTGAGGCTGAAGTCTGCATTGAAGGAGGGCAAGTCCTCATCTTTGACTGTTACAGCAGTGATGACTGCAGCTCCCACCCCAAAACTGTCAATGAGACACCAAAAGTTGAAGTATGGCTCTGGTGCTGTCATACCTACTCCTGACGATATGCCACCTACGTTATCTGGTTTTACTCCTTCAATTTCAGTAGGCCTGGGACCTTTACAGGATGCAATCAACTCCCGGGTTGTGCTGGCATTCTCTGAACGGTTGCCAACTATTGCCATCACTCTTGCCAATGATAGGGCTGTCCTTTCACAGGGTCTCCCCTAATGGCACTGTTGACAGGTTCCAAAGCACACCTATTACTGCTGCGCAGTTGCTGCCTCTGTCAAAGGCTCCATCTTTTACCTCCCTCATCTTTCCTGATGAGGAAAAGAAGGATGAAGAGTATAATGCCAACCTTCTTTATATGGAGGAGGATTTGGAGGATGAAGAAAGGGAATACAGTCCCGGGGGTTACCTTCCAGTTCTACCTTCTGCTCCATCAGAGAGGACTCTAGTGTATACATCCAGGTCTCCTCCTGAGGATGCCTCTTTTCAGGCTTTCTTCAAATAAATCCCGTATATTATGGGATTGATGCTGAGGAAGAAGACTCCACTAAGAGAAATTTAATGGATCTTTCTAGGTTCCTACTGCATCCTTCACTGGCATTCTTTCTGTATATCCTGATTTAGAGGATTCTACATTTGCTGATTGGTATAGGCCTAATACCTGGCCTGCCATCAAGTAGTACCCTGCTCCATCTGCATCTAAGCCAAGCCTCATTATGCTTCTCAGCCTGAAACCAATTCTGTGGTTATCATTGCTGCTCAAGATCACTCTATGGCCCCTAGACACATGAGCACTTTGCCACCTGATAATGAATCCAGAAGGCTGGATGTTGTAGGCAAAAGGACTTGTGAGACTGCATCCTTAGGCCTCTGAATTGCTAACTACCAGGCCTATATGTTTAAATATCAGAACAGCATGTGGAAATCTGCTATGCCTAATATTTAAGCTCTGCTCAATAGTCCTGCCAAGGCTAACTTGCTTAAAGCAGCTTCAGCTAGTGTTGATACTTGGGAGCATCTGTTCCACTCTGCATATGATGCTTCTGCCGGGGCTCCTGCCACTGGCATGTGCCTTCAGAGATATTCCTGGGTTTGCCACTGAGGTAGAAACATAGACTTTGACGGCAGATAAGGACCGCTTGGCCCACATAGTCTGCCCATTTCCCCTACCTACAGGATAAGATGCAGATCCTATTTAACCAACAGCCTATTTCTACCTACCCCACACAAAAATTGCTTTATGTCTGTCCCATGCATTCTTGAATTCTCCCAGTTTTAGACCCCACATCCTCCTCAGGAAGGCTGTTCCATGCGTCCACCACCCTCTCTGTGAAAAAATACTTCCTCACATTGCCCCTGAGCCGTCCCACCTCTATCTTCAAATTGTGTCCCCTTGTTCTTGCACATCTCTTTTTTTGAAAGATGCTACCCTCTTGGACTTTGTTGATTCCACCAAGGTACTTAAAATGTTTCTATTATGCCCCCCCCACTTCTTTCCTCAAGGGTATACATATTAAGCTCCTTTAGTCTCTCCTTGTATAGCTTCTCTTGCAGACCCTGCACCATTTTAGTTGCCCTCACCTCTGGACTGCCTCCATTCTGTCTATGTCCTTGTAGAGGTGGGGTCTCCAGAATTGGACGCAGTACTCCAGATGGTGTCTCACCAACTGCCTGTACAGAGGGATAACAACTTCCTGTTTTCTGCTGGTGATGCCTCTCCCTATACATCCCAGTATCCCCCCAGCCCTCCCTACTGCCTTCTCACATTGCTTGCTAACCTTAAGGTCATCTGATATGATTACCCCCAAGTCCCTTTCCATTTTTGTTGTTGTTACTACCTCTCCCCCCATTGTGTAATCTTCCCCTGGGTTTTTGTTTCCCAGGTGCATTATTTTGCACTTCTTTGCATTGAATCCAAGCTGCCATACTTCTGACCATTCCTCCAACCTTGCCAAGTCCCTTCTAATACTTTCCACACTTCCTTGTGCATCAACCCTGTTGCAGATCTTTGTGTCATCTGCAAAGAGGTATACTTTTCCTTCCAGTTCCTCTGCAAGGTCACTTATAAAAGACATTAAAAAAAAAGGACTGGACCCAGTACTGAACCCTGCAGTACCCCACTAGTAACCCTCCTTTCTTCAGAGTGGACTCCATTTACAATTACCTTCTGTGTCCTGTTGTCCAGCCAATGTTTTACCCAGGCTACCACCCTGGGACCCACTCCCAGGCTGGTTAATTTGACTATTAATCTTTTGTGTGGGACTGTGTCAAATGCCTTGCTAAAGTCAAGGTGACCATGTCCACAGCCCCCTCCCTGGTCTACTACTTTGGTCACCCAGTCAAAGAAATCAGTTAGATTTGTCTGACATGACCTTCCCGCTCTGAACCCATGCTGTATTGGGTCCTGTGCCCCACTGGCCTCTAGGTACTCAACAATTCTTTCCTTCAGAAGTGATTCCATCACTTTCCCTACCACAGAGGTCAAACTGACAGGTCTGTAGTTTTCTGCCCATGTCTTGCTCCCACTTTTGTGAAGGGGAATCGCATCCGCCTTCCTCCAGTCCTCAGGTACCACACCATCCTCCCATGATTTGTGAAAAAAGGGTAGTCAGTGGTGTCACTAGTTCTCTCCTTAATTATTTTAGAATTCTGGGGTGAACTCCATCAAGCCCCATTGCTTTGTCCACCTTCTGTTTTAGGAGTTCTTTCAGAATCCTTTCTTCTGTGAAAGGACTGTTCTCGACCCCCCCATCCAGAGTGCTTCTGTTAATTGGATTAGGCACCTCCCCCTCGTCCTCTTGTGAATACTGAGCAGAACTATTTGTTCAGTATCCCTGCTTTTTCACTGTCCCTCTCTGCCCACCCATCGCCCATTCTATTCAGCCTCACTATCCCTCCCTTTGTCTTTCTATGCTCCATGATATACCTATAAAAAGGTTTTATCCCCCTTCTTAACCCAGTTGGCTATATTTTCTTCATTTTTGGCCTTTGCTATTCTGACTACCCTCCCTGCTTCCTTCTACCTTAACTGGTACAGTTCTCTGTCCTGTTCCTTCTGTGATTCCTTATACTTCCTAAATGCTATCTTTTTCTCCCTAACCTCAACCGCCACCTCTTTTGAGAACCATAGTGGCTTTTTCTTTCATTTTGATTTGTGTATTTGCTTAACACAAAGGCTTGTTGCCTCTGAGATGGCAGTTTTGATGTTTCTCCATTGTTGTTCTACCCCTCCTTCTAGACTGTTTCCTAGTGCTTTTCTAAGGCACTCTCCCATCTTGCCAAAGTCAGCCCTCCTGAAGTCCAGAACCCTCACCTTTGTATGGCTTGACTCTGTAGCTGAGTTTATCGTGAACCACACTGTTTGGTGGTCACTTGTTCCCAGACGGCTACCCACTTCTAGATCGTATATCCTCTCACTGTCCCCATTTGAGAGTATGAGGTCCAATATTGCTCCCTCATGAGTGGGTTCCAAAACTAGCTGTGTGAGGCATACCACCTGAAGGGCATTGAGAAGGGCCCTGCTTTTAGATGTGGCTGCAGCAAAGGTGCTCCAGTTAACATCTGGCATATTAAGGTCCCCTATCAACAATATCTCCTCTTTCTCTGTCATCCTAAGGATGCCTTCTATCATATCCTTGTCCATTCCCTCCCCCTCACATGGGGGTCTGTATACAACCCCTGTGCGGATTGTGGTGCTATTTCCAGTCTCTAAGGTGACCCACAGTGCCTCCTCTCCTCCTGGTTTACTCTTTTGTTCAGTTGCTTTTATCCCTTCCCTTTCAGAGAGAGCTACTCCGCCCCCTATTCTCCCCTCCCTGTCTCTCCTGTAGGTTGTGTACCCTGGTATGTTAACATCCCAGTCATGGTTTTCTGTGTACCATGTTTCTGTGACTGCTATGATATCCAGGCATTCCTCTTCAATCAAGGCCACCAGTTCAGGCAGCTTGTTGCTTAGACTACAGGCACTGGTACTCATTACCCTCCATTTCTTGATGGCCTTACCCCTTTTTACCCCATCCCTGTCCTTATTGCTTGTCATTTTCTCCATTTACCCCTGCCCTTCTCCCTATCGACATCCCTATCTTGGTATTTACCTCACTTAGTACCCCGATTTTTTTTTTTGGGGGGGGGGGCTAGGATTTCCCTGCTCTTCTCCAGTGCCTCCCCACTTGGCTAGTTTAAATACTTGCCAATGAAGCATTTAAACCCATCACCTAGGATCCTGGTTCCCCTCCTGGACAGATGCAGACCATCACACCAGTATAGGCCTGCATCCCTCCAGTCCCCAATGAAGCCAAATCCCTGAGCTCTGCACCAGTTTTTTCAGCCACTGATTGAATCCCATGGTGTGGAGCACCCTAGCCTCACCCATGTCATAGACAGACAGCACCTCTGAGAAGGTTACCAGGCATGCTACTTGTCTACGGCCCCTCCCCAACTCCACAGACGCTTTCTGCACTGCTCTGATCCCTTTCTTAGCCAGGTCATTTGTCCCTAGGTGGACAGTGACATCCAGTTCCCTCCCCTGTGCAGCTGCTCCGGCAATTCTGAGGATTCGCTCCCTGTCTCTCCAAGCCATGGCGCCAGGCAGGCACCTTACCTCTCTCTCCCCTTCCTTCCCCCAGTTCTACCTTCCTAACAATGGAGTCCCCCACCAGGCATTGTTTCCTTCCAACAGGTACAACAGGATGTGCTGAATGCTTCTTTTAGAGGCTCCATGTTGTTTGGGGGTGATGTTGAAAATGCTCTACATGAGCTTCAAACCTCCAGAATGACCTTTAAGTCATTCAAATCTTTGACCCTTCATCCAGCAAGGGGGCAAGGTAGAGGTTGATTTCTTAAGCTTGCTGCCTGTAGTGGCCTAGCTACCCATGCTGTCAGAAGCCCCATGCCCGTGGTGGAGGTCCCCTACCAAGTTCTTTCTCCTTGGTGCCCAGCAAAGCCACCCAAGGGTATTGGTCAGGGTGGTGCCCCCCACCACCACCAGTACCTTCAGACTCCACATCTCTTCCCTCTCCATTAAATTTTTACTTTATTTCAAAACTTTTCACCAGGAAAGACATACTGAGCTGGTAACTGCTAGTTTCCAGATGCATCCCGTTTGGGGGGGGGGTAGAGTGGGGTCATGAATAACAAACAAGACAGTTTTGACATAGCAGGTAAAGACATAACTAAGCATCATGGGCAGACTGGATGGGCCTTGTGGTCCTTATCTGCCATCAACTTCTATGTTTCTATATAACAAGCAACATCCAAGTCATTTAAGCAAAATATGTACATTGGAATGGATAAAGCAGGATGCATCCAGAGGACAACCAGAGGATACAAATTAAGTGCAAACTCCAGATAATGCAGGTAGGTGGTAGCGAAGCTAACCAGTAGATAGTCAATAAGAGTCTATTTGAAGACAGGGGAAACAGGGGTTAGCAGCAGGAGCTAGGGCAAGGGATTTGAGTTAGAAAGGGAACGAGATGAGGCATGAGAGAGGTGGAGGGAGTGGAAGAAGGGGAGGAGAGGTACAGAGGGGAGTCAGGTGCAGTTGCAGGAGTGAGAGGAGGAGGAGGAAGAGAGAGAGAGAGAGAGCGTGCACGAGAGCGAGCGCACGCGTGCGCACATAGGGAAGAGGCAAAAGAAGGTTTTTAGAGCCTTCTTGCACATCTCTTCACCCACCCTGTCTGCCCAGATGGCTCCTGCATTGTCTGTCTAAGCAATGACTTTCTGAGCATACTGAACACTTACCTATGTAGCACAGCAAACATTATAAGGTGATGTTAATACTCGAACAGCAGTACATAAAGGCATTAGGCAGTGTAGTCAAACAGCTAGCACCATGCTAACAGGGGTTGTGCTACACAAATTGAACTTTGCACACTGGAGAGCTAGTTAATGCAGCAAGTGCCATATTCAAAGTCACAGTTAATGTGGCACAAAGGTGTTAGCATGTGAGCATGAAGGGCATATTAGACCTTTTACAATCTACAAATCCGATGTTTCCTGGGATTGCTTTTCTTCAGGGTTTAAGTACAGTCCTCTGTGACTACACATAGCCCATGGAGGACAGAAGAACTGGAAAACAAAAGAGCATAGTTTATGTAAACTCTAACATACACTGTGGATTATTGAATCTTTTCACTGCTGCCTACTGCTCTGATGTCATCTGCAGAGGATTCTGGGATTTGTAGAAACAGAGGATGTCAGCCTACAACTAAACACAATTAGTGTGATACAAATCGACAATACTATGGTAAATAATAAGTAAACCAAAATGCTTTTGCACAAAAAGTGCACATTGGGACCAGCCCCACACTTAAAATGTGGGGGCCCTTGGTGGCGACTGTTCCTATTTAAAAAGGGACCCTAATTAAACAGGGAGAAAAAAAAAATACACAACTACTCTTAAAAATAAGAAACAATATGCAGATAGGATAAAAAAAAAAAACACCTTGCTCATGCAACTTCTCTCCTTTTTTTTTTTTTTTTTTTAAATATAAATATGGATTTATTCTCCTGACTCTTCCCACCAGCCTCCTCTACTGTTGACCCCAGCCCCTTCACCTCACCTCCAGGACTCACTCCCATGGACTTCTACCACCATCCATGGCACCCACTCACACAATGAGTTAAGTAGTAGTAGTGTGGTGACTGAAGCATCACAGCAGCATTCTGCCAACAAGGGTTCTTGTTTATTTATGCATTTGTTGACTGGCCATGTACATTGGTCCAGAGGACTGTTTTCAGGTAGGACTGACTGTTACCCCCCTTGGCAGTGCGTAATGCTGCACAAATAGATCACGAAGAGGGAGCATGCTCTCTGCATTCACCTCAGGCTTTCAGTTCTGGTGACTACTGGTGCACCACCAAGCCTCTGTTAGGTGATAGTCAAGCAGCTGTACACATTGTCGCCACCCCCCCAAACAAAAGATGACAGCCATTGATGGATGCCCAATCCTCCATCACTCCGCCAGCCCCAAAGTGACCCAGGTACTTTCTTGAACCCAGGATACCGGTACGGCAGGCAGTAAGGTGTCCCGTGCCTCAGCCCTCCATGTCACTGGCCCAGCTGCAAGTTTACTGTAGTTCAGATTTCCTTACAGGATATTGTTTGTGGCCCTGATGGGGACTGAACATGCAACCTACTGTTTTACAGTTCTGTGCTTTTACCCTCTGTACCATTCAGCCAGAACTACGTTTTTGCATTTATCTCCACTTTTTCCTTCATCACTTAGGGAAATGACATAAAAACAAGATTATTGTCCCTTGGACTTCACATACTAACATACTAAAATGCCAGCAGAATAGGCCCAACGGTCTCTCGAGTCTGCTTGATTTTCAGCACCCGAACTAAGGGCTGATTTTGGTGTCTCCCCCCCCCCTTTGGTTAGACTGTCCCCAGTCCCAGATGTTCCACCTGTATTGGGCCTGGTGAGATTTACCCTTCCCTTGTACCTGTTCCATCCCCTGTTAAACCTGTCCACAGTCTCTACCTCTACCAGCTCCCTGGGCAGTGCATTCCATGGCTCCACCACCCTTTCAGTGAAATAACTTCTGCTCCTCTCCCCTCTGAGTCTGCCCCCTTCCAGCTTACACCCGTGACCTCATCTTGCCCCACCCTCCTTCCTTTGGAGCACCCTGACTGGGCCTCCTTTATTGATCCCTTTCATGTACTTAAAGACCTCCATCATGTCCCCCCGTCCCTCCTCTCCTCCGGGGTGTACATGTTGAGCTCCTTGAGCCTCTCCTAATAGGTCCTCTCCCCCAGGCCCCAGATCATTTTGGTTGCCCTCCTCTGGACCCTCTCTAGGAGTGTAATGTCCCTCTTTAAATGTGGTCTTCAAAACCGTACACAAATACTCGAGGTGTGGCCTAACCAAGCAGTTGTACAGTGGAAGGATCACTTCTGCCTTTCTGGAAGTAATCCCCCTGGTGATGCATCCCAGCATTCTATTTGCCCTTGCCACTCCCTCCTACAGGTCTCAGAGTTGTTCATTTTGACATCTACCACTACCCCCGGATCCCTCTCACCTTCCGTGACTTGAATCATGTCTCCTCCCAGGGTATACCACTGGCCTGGATTTCTGACTCCCAGGTGCAGAACCTTTCATTTCCCCACATTGAATTTTAGTTTCCATTTTCCCCGACCACCTTTCCAGAGCCTCCAGGTCCTCCTGCAAGGCTACCCTCCCCTCCTCACCATCCACCCTCCACTGCACCCAGCTTTGAGTCATCTGCAAAGAGACTCATCTCACTACTAATCCCCCTCCTGATGCCTGAGATGTAGGCGTGAACAGGAGTGGCCCCAGCACTGATCCCTGGGGAACCCTACTAGTAACCCACCTTGGGGATGAGGCTAACCCTCCAACCACCACCTTCTGAGTACGCTCAGAGAGCCAATTTCCTATCCACCTTAACAACTGTCTCCCTATCCCCCCATTTCCTTCAGCTTAGCCAGCACGCCACTTGCTTTGCCTGTTTATCTACACATGAGCTGACATAGTGCCCATAGTGACAATCGCAATTATCTCCACAGCAACAGATTCATAAACAGAACTGTGACTGCAGAAGCAGACAAGGCAAATACGGCAGAGATCTTGTTTCCATGCAAATGTCCTTAGTAATAAAATCAGTCTCAGAGTCCCTCAGGGATCCATTCTAGGTCCCCTCCTCTTCAGACTGTTCTTAAATAGACTACCTAAAGCTTGTAAGAGCAAGATTATTCTATATGCTGATGATGCGGTCATTCTGAGTAGTAGCGCCCAGCTTGATCAGCTACAGAATGAGCTGCAGTCCACCTTCCACTCCTTGGAAGACTGGTTCAGCACACAGAGATGGCTTCTGAATTACAAGAAAACTAGAACGATGCTGTTCTCCGGCTCTCAGCACAAGAAAGCATACCCAGACCTGACAATAGTCAATAAGGCCATCCTCCTAGAACAGGTACTCTATTTCAAGTATCTAGGGGTTCACACTGACGACACCACCATTTCCTATGTTCAACATATTGATAATGTTATCAAAGCAGTCAATGTCAAACTGAGTGTTTTACACAGGCACAAACAATACCTCATGCCCTCTGCCCTCCGCCTTTCATTCTCTAGCTCCATCCAGTCTATAATCGACTATGGCCTGGTAGTGTATGGGTCTGCAGTGGATACAGCACTTAAGCATATCACGGTAGTCCTCAATAAGGCCTGCAGACTAACCTTGGGAGCTGACAATAGGACACACACTTGCCCACTGTATGAACAAACCAACTGGCTGAACCTCAAACAGAATTAAGTACTAGACGTACCTTCTGGGCAAGAAAATCCTGCTAGGGAAAGCTCCCCCCATCTCAAACTCCTGCTGCAAGCTAGTCACTCTTCTTACCACACCAGGGGTGTGACCAGAAACTCCCTAGCCATCCCGTTCAGAAAAACCTCTTTAGGTCAGAGGTCCTTTGCCTACAGTGCACCCTTTTGACTGAATGAGACACCCACCCACATAACTAGCAACACCAGCCTTACAGCATTTAAACCATTACTGAAGCAGCACCTCACTGATGCTTGCATCTCTGCCTGTAGGTAATCCATGTATATGGCTCTTTTCAAGGACAATCTGGCTCGGGAGGCTGTGCCCCCCCCCCCATCTGAACTTTCTCCATTCCACTGTACTTTGCACCTAGCCTGCCTGTGGGGTCACCAGGTCTTTCAGGGTTATCAACAGGATGCTCTTGCCCACATCTCTAACTGGCATACACCTCCTACGCTTACCCCTCCTTTCCTCGATCTCCCCCTGTATTTCATGACAATGCCCGTCTCTGGCTGCACTACTCCTGTGAATTAGTAAGTTCAATAAATGCCTCCTGAGCCTATGGATGAACACGACATTCAATGTTTCTCAATGGCACTGCATCAAATCTCCAACCGACATGTTAACCCTGCACTTGATCTTTATAACCACATGTACAGCTTTATTATGCAATCCTTTTGTGCCTACATACTATGTTCACTATGAACTGGTCATATTTGTGGTGTTACTGTTGTATTGTTCATGTACCTTGTCTTGAAGTGGGACCTTTGAAAAACAGCATTTTGCTCAATGGTCACTTTCCGAATTATGAAATAAAAATATAAAGAAATAGGGGTGACAATTACAGAAAAAGTGTGAAATATAAGATAAAGCGTGTATTATATTTTACAGAGTTGAACCAACAACATTAGGGTCTCTTTAAAGCTCTATTATACCACAAGCAAACACTCAGAATTAACAAATTGCTTGTTCATGCTGGAGGGTGTTTGCCCCGCATAAAGAACCCCGGCTTATCGACAATCTTTTTAAACATCATCATACTTGTAGTTAACTCTGAAGTGCTGAAATATGATCAGTGATACTAAAATCCCAAGGGCCTCCGAAGAGAACTTATTTATTTGGAAAATGTTTCACCAGGAAAGACAACATGAGCTGTAAGCAGCTCGTTTCCAGAAGCGTGGGGGGAGGGGGGAGGCTTACAATAGTTGGAACAAGAGTAAACACATAATACAAGTACAATTACTAAGACATAACAGTGAGTACAAGTACAGAGCAGAATGACCCAGACCAACTGGTGAGGGTAAACAAACCATATTTGGATAAACAAACATTGCAACAGTCCAAGAACGGTGATCCTGTAGGGGATAGATTAGAGGATGGCTGACACAGTTAAAGTGCTAGGGAAATAGGCGGAGCATAAGATTGGAAGCGCTAATGTAGACACAAGGGAGGACAGTTATAAGACAAGTGGGGCAGAGGGTGGGGGGGAAGGAAGAGGAAGAGAAGTGGTTCAGCCAAGAGCTATTCCCCTTCAGGATGCTGAGAACTCTGCAAGGGGGACAGACCTAGGCAGAAAGGGAGGGGAGAGAAAGGGGGAGGGAGATAGAGAAGCAGGGGCGGGAGAACTGGAGAGGAGGAAAGTGATAAGTAAGTAGGGAGGTGGGTGGGAGAAGGATTAGAAGGGGGGGAAGGAAGAGGGGGTAGAGGACAGAGCCAATCTAAACCCCTTCGGGATTCAAGGTATGCTGCAAGTGATCCTCCCTATTTTTGACTATTGCAACAATCTACAGTGCTGCTCCCAAGTCTTCCCTTACCAGGTTGGATACTCTGTTCAATGCTTTCTTTTGCCTTGCTCTTGATGCTCCTTCACGCACACATCACTGTACCTTGTACCATTCTCTCACTTTCCCCTCCCTTGAATGCAGGTGTCTCTCCCACTGCATCAAGTTTGCTTCTAAATTCTGATTTGGGACTCTCCCCTCTTACCTCTCCTCCTTACTCTGCTCCACTTCCCTCCTCCCACCCTCTCAGATCCACTGATGCTCGCACTCTATCCAATCCTCATTGCTCTACCCCTGTAGGCCAGGAAGCCTTCTCCTATTGCTTCCCAAAGCTTTGGAACTCACTTCTTCCTCCTCCTCCTCCTCCTCCTCTCAGACTGTCTGTCACCATCTCCAATCTCCTTAAGCCTACATAATTTCTATTCCTCTAACTGCACTTGTTTTTAGCCCCCCTCAATCCTCCCCTTCCTTGGCACACTACTCCCTTAGCCCTACCTTACTTCTGTTCTCCTAATGGTACTTGTTTCTAGCTCCCCTTCATGACCCTCCCCACCATTATGGATTATCCCCTGCTCTTCAATTCCTGACTTGCCTCCTAGGCTTCTAATTTGAGCCCTTCCTCAGTTTGCTACCCCATGTTTCCACCTAACATACCCCCTCCTCCTAGCTCAACCTATTGTATCATATTGTGCTCTGCTACCATCGACAACCTACTGTGCTTTCGTAACTCCACTCCCGCCCTCCCCCACTTCCCCTCAATGTTGCCTTCTTTTTAACTTCCATGTTTCACCCCTATTTCCCTCCCCACTGCTGTTTCCCTTTTCCAGCACTCCTGCTCCCTGCCCCCCTTTCCTGTCCAATTCTTGTCCCCCTTGCAGGGTTCTCTGCATCCTGAAGGGGTTTAGATTGGCCCTCTTCATTACCCCTCTTCCTCTCCCCCACTTTCTAATCCTGACCAGAGACATTTTAAAATGTTAAATCTGAAAGCAACAGGACAGACTAAGGTGAAAAAGTTGACCCATTTATTTCAATTTTATTATCCGGGTAGGCCCACTGGGTTTGAAGGTCCCTTTTTCGGGGGTGACCTGGAGTTAGTAACAGGTACAAGCATTCCTTTGAGAGAGAAACAATACACTTGGTGACAAGAAAGACAAGTATACAGTGTCAAGACTGCACCTTACCTCCTGCCTTGTAAGATTCTGTAAGATACCCTCTTCTTGCACTTTGAGTCTGCTTTATGCTAGCTTCTCTCCCTAGTAGACATAGGCTCTGTAAGCAGACCAGTTGGTATGATCAAGAATGCAGAGCAATTACAAGAGAGATAAGAAGGCTCTACAGAAAAATACAGAACAAATGCCTCAAGGGCTTTAATAAAGCAGCTTAATACCAAATGTAAACATTATAAAAGCAGTTATTAAGGAGAAAGAAAAACAGTATTATCAAAATCAGTGGTGCCAGATGTTAGAGGTCATTAGTGCTATGATGTAAAATAATTTTGGATATTGGCGGCCAAGGGGAACTAACTTACATAAAACAAAAACAGAGAACTTTATCAACGAAAACATATGGGCAGAGTATTTTACAGAGATCTTTTTTGAACCTGAAGGGCAGAAAAGCCTGTTTCATATAGAAAGAAGCGCTGATACTAGTCTTGAGATTTCCCTCGTGGAAGTACTCTTTGCAATATCAACTGTAAAAGAGAAACAAAGCTGCAGGACTGGATGAGTTTCTGGCAGAAATATATACAAGTCATCCCCTCTTTTGGAGTAGTGTGTTATGGGCTTATTTCAATAAGTGTATTGTTCTCAACTGTTTCCCTCCTTCTTGGAAGGGCTCACATATTATTCCCATTCATAAAAAGGGATAACTGACTTCTCCTGCTATGTACAGACCCATTAGTTTATTGGATGTTACCTTAAAAATCTTTTCCAAAGTTATTTTGGAAAAGTTAAAAGTACAAGTAGAACTGACTGGTGGGTTGTCTAGATTTCAAGCAGGATTTATAAAAGGTTTCTACAATATCTTTATAATGCAGCATTTGATAGAGAAGTTTGTGCAGCTCCGTAAACAAAAGCTTTATGCAGAGTTTATTGATTATTCAGTGGCCTTCGATTCTATTTCGAGGAATAAATTATGGACTAGCTTGCTTGATAGAGGTATTGATCCTAACCAAGTACATATAATAGCTAGTCTTTATCATGATACTTGGGTGAGGATCAGCTTGGGAAGAGGGGGTCAATTGTCAGCCCCCTTTAAGAGCAATAAGGGTGTGTGTGTCAAGGATGTGTAACGGCTCCACTTCTCTTTTCCTTGTACACAGACAAAATGTTGAAGGAGGCAGACTCCATGTGCTCAGACTCTCCAAGGGTACTGGACACCACTTGCCCTTTGTTAGCCTTAGCAGCTGATCTTGTGCCGTTTCCTTGCCAAAAAAAAAGGGACTTCAGGTGAAACTGGATTATACTGTACAGCACTCTGAAAGGCTAAAGTTGACAATGAATTTAACCAAAACAAAAGTTGTTACGTTTGGTGAGAAAAAATTGAAAGCAATTTGGGTTGTGAAGGAAAATAAAATTGAGATTGTTTCCAGCTATGTCTACCCAGGGCTTGAATTCCACTTTAGAAGAACATGGAACTCTTTATATAAAACCTTATTAATGAAACATAAGCAAATTATTGGAGCTCTGGTAAGATTTCAATATAGATTTGGTGGATATACAGTTAGGCCCCTTCTTAAGGCTATTGAAGCTAAACTGGAAACACAGTTGCTATATGCCAGTGAGATCTGGGATTTTGATAGTAAAAAGCTAGATCGATTGATGTCCCCTCTGTATAGAAATTTAAGAAGTTTGCTTAGGCTTGGGCATTCGTGCCCAGCCCCTTATCTATGCTCGGAAATGGGTCTTATTATAAGGGCAAAAATGGATTATTGGATTAAGTTTACCAGATCTCCTACAGATAAACTGACAAAAATATGTTATGGAGAGAAGTTATATTGGTATGACCTAGGATACAGGGGCATTTTCTGGCTTCCCTAGACCTTTATAATACTTGAAAGATACTCATTAATGAATCTAAAGAGGGTAATTGATCAGGGTATTACTCAGAGTCTTAAATATAGTAAATATATAAAAAATAAGGTACAGAACTATTGGAATAATGAGGATCTAAAAGCCATTTCTGTCTCTGGTTATTTCAAATGGTTTAGTAAGAACAATTTTTGTTTTGCTTACAAGTAATATTTGGAATTTTGGAGAATAATAAATTGAGAGCAGCAATTATTAGATATAAATTTGAACAGTTTTCTAGCAATGTTTTGCTTAATAGATAAAGATAAATCCATATCTGAACAGCGCAATTGTTCAGCTGGGGGCAGGGAAGATGTGGTCCATGTTCTTTGGTTCTGTACCTATTATGAAAAAGAAAGATTGTATTGGCTGAGAGACTTCAATATAAATAGGTATCAGATTGATGTAACTGTGTTAACCATAATTGTGTTACACACTGCAGATAGGTTAACTCTTGAGAAATTGGTGAAATATTTTGTTGCAGTAGGAAAAGTGAAACAAATGAGAACATTGGTGTGAAATATGGGAATACATACAAATGGAATATTCTAATTGAAACAAGTGCAATAAGGCAGTGATTTTTTATTTAAAATAAAGTATATAAGGAGCTTAATTTAACAGCTTAGGGTAGTGCTGATTTTAAAGCCTGTGTTTGTTATGTACATCTAACATTGTGTATATTAGTATTTAATGACTTGATGCAATATATTGTTATGCAAAGTATTTATATTTTTAAAGTGTATGATATTGTCTATTTTGTACTTATTTTTCTGTTGATGGCTTTTTGTAGGCAAACAAACTTTAAACACTGAAAAAACAATATTTGAAATAATAAAGGGAGCACTCTTTCAGGTTTTCATCATCATTCTCTGCCATGCTTGAGCAGCCACCATCCCCCAAGGTGAAGAAGCAGTATCTTACGCCTGCTAGTTTATTTTAGACACCACAAAAGTGATGTTAAACAATAGGCATTCAAAAAAAAAAAAAAGTGAGAATACTGTTGGAAAACCTGAGGAAACCCATATTTAAAAGGTGTGCTCTTTTTATTACAGTATTTCAAATGTAAACAAGTTGCGAAAGCAGACTCAGAATGGGGAAAATAAGTGTATCATACAAAACAGGAGATAAGGGGCAATCTAAATGAGAATAAAAAAAAAAAAAAGTATTGTTAAAAACTTTCACCGCTTACTGGCAGCTTAAGTTATACTATATAAATAGTGGTATCTAAAAATATAGATCTATTTCAGGTTACAAAAAAATAGATTTCCTCCAAAACTGTCCTTGCAGTCAAAGTAAGCCTGCAGGCTTTGATGTACTGTACTTCATAAATACAGGCACACCCGAGAAAAACAAACTGCACTTGTGCTGAAGAGCATATATTTGCATTGTGAAGGATGTGCATTACCTATACACTTTTCACCTACAGCCTGAGAGTTTGGTTCTCCCACGACCTGCAGATTATTTGCCATGGGATAGCAGAAAGACAGTGCTATAGCTCCAGTGGACAGATATTCAAAACTGGGCCAAGCGGAGCGCAAATATTTGTGCTCTGCCTTACAGTTGCCCAGGTGTCCAAAAATGCTATATTCAATGGAATAGTGCAACGGCGCTATTCGACTGAATATAGGGCCATTGTGGCCCAGCAGTAAGCCACTTAGCACTGGGCAGACATGGCTCCCAAAATAGGGCATCATAAATGCTTGCACCGTGCTAAATTTCCAATATTCAAACGGATCCATGCAAATGAGCTCATTGGGCATGCAAGGCTCTAAGGGGCCATTTGCATGAGTAGCCCATGAGTCCAGCAATTTAGTATAACGATATCACCTCCCCCACTTGCCCAGTATCAGAGAGCCATCCCTGGTGCTAGTAGTCCCCACCCCAGCCAATTACTGGCTCACGGTTTAAAAAACTTGTTCCCCAACGGGCTAATGGTCTCTTCTCCCCCACTGATTGCTGTTCCAATGTAAGATATCATCATTCCCTGGTGGCTAGTGGTCCCTCCCCCTCGCTGATTGTCATCCTGATGTAATATATAATCTTTCCCTGGTGTCCAATGGTCCCTCTCCCCACCCAATCACCTGCACAACATTCATTTTTCCCTGGTGGCCAGTGCTCCCTCCACCCGCCCTGATCACCTGCTCGACATACATACAGTATATAGTTTCCATGGTGGCCAATGGTCCCTCCCCACACCCAAATCGCCTGTAAACTAATGTTACACCATTCCTTGGTATCTAGTGGACTGTCCTCCCTATCCTCAATCCCCTGTAACATAATGTTACACTATTCCCTGGTGTCTAGCAGACCCAGATGACACACTCACTGACAGTTCCGACGGCAGCCAGCCATGGTGGTGAGTGGAGGCTGTGCTGGTTGCAGACTCTGGTTTGGGATGGGGAAATCAGTGGGTGCTGGCACACTACCTGCTGGGGAGGGGGGGTCTGCTAGACACCAGGGAACACTAAAATTATTTTACAGAGGATTGGGGAGGGGGGTGGAAATCACTGGACACCAGGGACAGTGATTGGCAGGGGGGGCACTAGACACCAGGGACTACTGTACTTCTGCCAACCACTAGGGTTGCATGGGAGTAATTCAGGGTTTCAATTGGCAGCATGTGCGCAGCGCAAGGGGAACAGGCAAAATGGTCTCGCATGGCATGCATACTCTGAATACTGAACTGCGCCATTATTCAGGTCCACCCTTTCATTTACATTGTGCCCCCTCTGAATATTGTGAGTGCAAACCCAGTTGCCACAAGGGACTTTTCAATATTAGACATCAAGGCAAATCCCAGTTTGCACAGGCAAACTCGGATTTGCACCCGGGCAATCTTTTGAATATCAGGTCCCAGGTGACCATCCTTCTAAAACACAAGTCCAGATGCATCATATTTCTGGGGATGCAAAGATAACATTCTAAATAAAAAATAAATAAATAAATAAAAAATGTACCTCCTACATGTATCAGCTCAGAACAACGGTGCAATTATATGCTGTTCTCTGTGTGGATTAATGTTTTATGAAGTAAAGGCAAAACTTACAAATATAGACAGAAAGACAAGTAACCAATAAGACACAACAGGGGGTAGGTTTAAGCTATATCCTCTTGCTCAGGAGCATGTAAGGCTCAATGCCACAAGAAGAGGGCCTTACAGCCTCTAGAAGTGTGGATATACCCCCAACACAGCCTACCCTACAGTGTCCTCTCATGCTTAGAAAAATGGGGAAAATTAAATTATAGGTTCAATTGTTGTACAGTGATTACATCATTACTTTCAAAAATAGCGCATGATGGCACAAAATGAGAAGTCCCTATACCAGAAATACCACATTTAGATAAATGCAGTTTTGAACAATGGTACTGGGCTATGACACGCCATACCCTACACCATCATTGAAAGGGTCAGTGGCTACCACCGTTTCTTTATAATAATCCTCCTACTGCTGGGATTGCCTAGTTGTTTCCCTAGGTCATACAGGGCAGGTTAGTATGAGCACGACTTGTCTGTCAGCAAGACGACCAGCTTTCATGTGCATGCCACACACTGCCCGCTAAATCTTGTCTGGTTCCCCCAGCTTACTCACGCTTACCATCTCTTGAAATTGCTCACCTGGCTTGCATCCATTTCTCCATGATTCTTATTCTTTCCTCCCTCCCTGTATCCCTTAATCAATATACAGTACATGATCAGTCTTATTAAACTGATTTATGTTAAGAATTTTTGCAGACACTTATGCCACAAAACCTAGCACCATGTTTCAAATACCACTGTACCTAATAAGGCAGGTCACAAAAAAGAGCCAAAACAACAACTTATTTTAGTTTGTCATGTGAAGTGAGATTTATATAAACACAGGTAGATTGTATTTAGCACGGGTTTAATGCAGATAATCTGCTATGATGCAAATGCCAATGCCAACACAGAGCTATGGTACAGTACTGTAACTATTGAGAGAGATTTAAGGAGACAAATGAGATTAGCATCTCTTATTGTTATTGAATATTTAATTTCATTTTTAGTTTTTATACTTGAAAGCTATAAGCAATACCGCCCATGTTCATTAGCAACAAGTTAATAAAAGCAAATATACAATATAATGCAACACAAATATAGAAACAGATGACAAAAACACATTAGTTAAAACCTGTGCAAACATTATGTTTGAGGAGTTGTTTGTTTTAGGCACTCTTTAAACATGGTCAAGGCTGGACAATTGGCACGTTCACTGGGTAACAAGTTGTGAAAGTGATGAGCCTTCTCCAAAAAACACACTTTTGAGTGGAGAAGGTTTTAAATAATGGAATGCTGTAGGGTCTTCTAGCCAGAGATCATGTCACATGCACATTAAGAGACCTACTAAAACAAGCATGAGACAGGTTTGGGAAGTCAAAACTGGATAAGAACCAGAGTGGGGGAAAAAAAATATGAACTGGATCTATTCTTCAGAGATCTAAAACCATCCCACCCCCAATTAGACATTGCCTTGTATGTCTGCAGAGCTGTAAATGGGAAGCTGGGTCCGGCATATAGAGGCAAACACTTTCTTACCCCCACTGCCCATCCGGTCATTTCTAAGGAGGTCCTTCTTGCATCACTTGCGAAATACCGTGTCCCTTTTCTGAACTGCACCTCTGCAAATATTCATATAACATGGCAATATTTCCAAACCAGTGCTTGCCATGTTATAAGTGCCTTAAGCCACATGAAAGGAGGCTTCTACTACAGAATTAATGCATGACTGGGTGGCTGGGGCACTCTGCCTGCAGCCTCGTACTCCAGCCTGCCCCCACCCCAAACCATGCATTAATTCCCTATTGTAACATGGCAAAAAATATTACAGTTAACCCATTTTCATTGGCGGAATATGAACAGGTGACCAAAGAGCAACCATGCCATGGTTGCCATCGGGAGAGTGCTTACAAAGACTTACATGGCATGAGAGAGAGAGCACTAGCAATTTATACATACACTACAGCAAGAGGTACAAAGAGGGAGAAAGAGAAAAACAAAAGCACACAGTAATAAGTCACTGTGCCATTGAAAAGTGGCGATCACACCACAAACTTCCATTTGTATGAGCACAGGTACAAAATGCTTTTTGTTAAAATATTGAGATCTCTATCACAGAAACTGAAAAGCTGTTTCATTTCTGAACTCTATAATGTATCTTCAGTGTGCAGCATGCACACACCTAGTAATGTATCACTTGTAAAACACCATGTTTCTTTTCTGAACTGTACCTCTACAAATATTTATATAAAAACATGGCAGTATTTCTTAACCAGTGCCTGCCATGTTACAAGCACATTAAGCCACGGCAAAGGAGGCTTCTACTAGGGGAATTAATGCATGATTGGGGTACTCATGCTCCAACCCTCCCCCCCAAACCATGCACTAATTTCCTAGTAGAAGCCTCCTTTTTTGTGGCTTAGTGCTTAACTAATCTTGGCCATCTACACAGATGCATGGAATCCGAGAGCAGATAAGGACCACTTGGTCCACCTAGTCTGCCCATTTTCCCTACATGTTTTACCCCCCCCAAAGATCTACCACCAAGCCCCTGCTTGCTTTTCCTAAAACTTGAACTACTATGGGTGATCAGGTTTTTACTGCTTGTGCCCCCAGGATTTAGAACCGTCTCCCTTTACCTGTCCAGTGTGCCAACTCTCTCCACTCTTACACCTCTGGAGCTACTTGAAGGACTCATCACCTTGCACCTGCCCGGGGTGACTGCTCAATTTTTAAATCAGAAAGAATTTGTTGTATAGCACATCTACCCCCATGGATATAGGGGATATGTGATGGGCTTCTGTGGGACACATCATTTATTTGAACAAGCAGTGAGTGACCTCGGTTGACCTCATGAGTGGTGGAGCCACGAGTGAGGTACCAAGGTCACATACTGCAAGTTCAAATAAATGATGTATCCCACAGAAGCCCATCACATGTGCGATTTATGCAATAGGCAGCTTTTATTTTTTTTGTTGTTAGTTTTAATGTTTTATGGTTTTTTTTTTTTTTTTTCCTTAGGTGGACCATTTGTGATGTGACCTGTTGGGAGCGTGGAATTTTACTTTTTGTGTGGTTAGGCAGTGCATGGATTGTGATTGGGGCGATGTACTGAAATTGCGATTGGCTGCTTGGAGCATGGGAATATTATTTTGATTGGCTGAGGGGTGTGACTGCATGTTTGTGGGCGAACTTCTTGTATGGCGCAGATGGTTTTCAGTCGTCGAGGAGGAGTCAGGATGGAATGTTATCTCATGCTATTCATAGTTTGTTTTGGTGGATTGGGCCTAGTTCAGTTATTGAAGAGCAGAAGGAGGAGTTTGAGGGAGGTACCGGGGAAGAATTTGGTGGAGCGGCGATGGACAGGTTATGAAGGAGCCAGAGAAGGAGTTTGAAGGAGCTGGTGGATAAGGGATGTCTTGAGGAAGAATTTAGTGCAGTGGCAGCGGAGAGCTTCAAGGAGCGGGATATGGAGTTTGGGACAGCCTGTAGATGAGGGATCTGCCAGGGTGTGTGTACTGGGGTATCCGCGGACAAGTCATTTTATGGATTATGATGAAGGATGTAGAGTCGCCCAGTGGAGGGAGTTATTTTACACTGCAGTTCTGGATTTGGGCATGAAGAGCCTGAAGACTTGAGACCTTTTTTTTTTTTCCCCCCTCCCTTTTTTCATTGGTTGGGAGGGAGTCATTTGGGGTGTTTTGTTTTGCACTGTGGATTTAGGGCTGGAAGAGCCTGAAGATTTTCTGATTCTTTTTATTAGTGTGAATTTACAGCTGGAGGTGTCTGAAGAAAGTGAAAGAGGTTGGTGGTCTAAGTATAATGAAACTGCAAGTAAGGGTGACTGAAAGTAGTGCCAGCATACAGGGGATTGATTGATGGCAGGGTGTGGGATAAATATTAGAATCACCGTTTATCCCATGGCAGTGAGAATAAATTAATTTATTCCACTGTTTATCTGCCCACACCTATTGCATAAATATTGGCTTCTAATCTGCACTTTTTGTTTTTAAGTCAAGTAGTCTGTTTTATACCGTTTTGCATATCTGTTAATCTGTAATATTCCTCTGCTCTCATGTAATGCTTGTTCTGTGAGTTTTTATCTTGTACTGTAATTTACTTGTCTGTACTACCCTATTGTACCCTCTCAGGTCGTACCTGAAAATAGGCATTTAACTGTCTAGTGTGTATACCTGGTGAATAAAAAGTAAATAAAATAAAAACAAACCTTTCTAACTTTCGATTTTGTTCCATATGAATGGCACAGAATCGGGGTATACCTAGAGTACTAAGATAGTGATACATTAAAACTAGTAGAAAAAAATTATTACTATTGATAAAGTTGACTACTGTTTTCTGGTAAGAGAAGGTTCAGTTAGCCATTACGGTGTTATGAAAATTAATATTATACACACACACACACACACACACACACACACACATACAAACACACACAATATTAGAGTGTGGTGTCAAACTGTATATTTTGCACATCTAATAAGGAGTATAAATATTTTTCTATGTATATAGGACCACTCCCTAGATATCATGGCACACAGAGAGTAATGCCCGAGTAACAGTGGTTTACCATGATGTAAGGACCTCAAGCAGTTGCCAGGACAACCAAGTAAACCTCGTGAGTGCAGCTCAAGAGGCTTACAGTTGTCATGGCAACTGTGAGGGGGGGATTATGTCTGTGGTTGACCACTGTTACTCAAGCATTGTATTTTACAGTGTAAGGAAAAACTAGCCACTGTGGTGGGAAAAAAAATATATATGTTTTATTTTCAATGTGCTTTTGTTCTCCTGTTCGGCTATGAATGCCTCCTGGTTTGAATGTTGAGCAACTGAAGTGCTGAAATTAGCCATTGCGATCTATACTGCAGCGGATCTGTAACTGTCTGAATGGAATGTGTGTATGTTTTGAACGAATGTCCAAGCAGCAGATCACCTTTCCTTACCAAGAATTTTGACAGGTGGTGACATTCTATCCTGTAATCCCATCATTATGGCATAGTTAATCAAGGTTTACAGCATACTGATGTCATAACGATGTGATTATCAGGTTATAAACGGAATGAAAACGGGTTAAAGAGCAGCTGATGCCTTCAGGGCAACTTTACCAAAATATAATATTTAGATGCAGTCCAGTTTGTATTTCATATTAGTTCTCTATCTCTCCTCCCTATTATTTATTACTGAGTTCAATTGCATGAAAAAACAGGTTCTTTGCTCCTGAATAGTTCATCTATTCCTGTTGCTATCTCCCTCCCTGAAGTCATAATGCACTGCTTGTGACATCAGTCTCTCCCATGGCAACAAACTGATGTCACAGCAGAGGATTATGACAAAGTAGGGAGTTAGCTATAGAAGTAGATGAACTCTGAGGGATAAAGATCATGCGTTCATGCAGATGTCCTTACTAATAAATACTGGGGAGGAGATACATACACACACATATACACACACATATACACACACACAATACACACACACACACACACACACACACACACATACATATACACACACACATATATACACACACACACATATGGAGAGAGAGAGAGAGAGAGTGAGCATGGAAGCTAAATTGTACCCCATTATATTTTTCAATTTTTTTTTTTTAAGGTGTCAGCAGTTCTTTAATAGACACTGTCCATACATTATATGGAGCCATGAAACTGGGTGAACAAAGGTTGCCAGAAATAACTATTCCAATAGTTTTAAAATCATACTAGGTGAGAGTGCATTTATTTTTTTCCTTTTCCTGTCCCATTTCACCATATGATAGACTAACAACTCCTTGAAGTAGTGTTATTTTTACTCAGGAGAGATTTCTTGGGCAACTGACCTTCCCTTTTCTTAGCTATACATGTTTAAAATGGACCTTCAGTTTAGCTTAACAGACCAGCCATAGGTCCTGCTCGCCATTCCATTCTAAAGTTAGGATGGAGAAGACGTGGCCCAACCGGGAAGTGCAAAACCGCCAAGAACACTGTCCTAAGCTGTTATGCCTGGTCTGCTGCTTAGCCCAAGCTCTAGTTATTGGTTTGCCAAGTAATTACTCTGGTTGAAGGAACCTTTTCTTCCTGTGCTCACCCTTTCTCATATACTAACTCCTGCAGCTAGATTCTAGAATACTCAACATTGAAGAAAGCATGTATAGTGCAAGCCAAGACATAAAAGTTCTATCAGAAAGCGTAACTAGAGTTGGTAACCATTGTTAATTTAAAAATGTGCCCACAAATTGGGGGGAAATTTGCCCACAGCGCACTACACATGTCACCTGTACATGGTGTATAGTGCAGAAATTACCATATTAAAATGTATTCAATTGCGCAAATTTTACTATGCAAATTTCCACACTACACGACTTGCAGAGTTTTTCCACTATACCCGGACCTAGTGGAATCCAGTTCATTTCCAGATGCATCCTGGGAGAAAGGGGATGATGACGACAATAGAAAGCAATACATCATGTTAGCAATGGATTAAACCCAGTACAGTGACGTACTGTTACACAAAGTCAAAACACAAGTTGTAGTAAGAGAAAAAAGAAACACTGAGCCGAGGACTTCATCCAGGAGCACCCCACCCCAAAGAGTTCAATGTCCGTGTTCCACCACAAAGGGAGGAAGTTTTCCCTGAAAGTTAGAGCATGTAACTATGAACCTGGAGACCCAGGTTTGAATCCCACAACCACCACTTACTTACACACTGTGTAGCCATGTGCTTAAAGGATAAGTAAACAAGCAGTTTTTTAAAACTGCAAAGTCCAAAAAATCTGGTTTCATTGCGAGGTAAAGTAAAGGATACTGTTTACATTCATGCTAAAACTGCATCTATGTAAGTTACATTTTTCAAAAGCTATGAAACTGCATTAATGTTATCAGCCTTTCACCTACAAAAAACAGCTTTGCCTTCTCCCAAAGATGTCTGCCAACTGTGTTAAGTGATGAGTCATGATGACATCAGAGCGCCAGAGTCCAATATAGATTCCTATAGGCTAACCAATTCTTCTTTCCTGCTTGGTTTTGAATTGTTTTACCAGAATGATCAACACCAAGTGTTAACGTGGATTATTTTGATCAGTACACATGTTAGGCTATGATTTTGTTCATTTATTCAACTGGCTGAAAATGTTTTGCAATCTAGCAGACTTTCTCTTTGGCAAACTGCAGAACAGTACACACTTCAAATATCTGATGATCTAGTGGTTATGTGATGTTAACCAGGAGAGAGACGCTATGCTAAAACCTTATTTACAGATGTGGCCTGGTAGCACAAGGAAGTTAAGTGACTTGCTTAGGGTCACACTGCGAAGTACAAGTCTGGTCCAATTCCAAAGTTCATGCATTCTTGTTAATCTACAAAAAAAGCTTCTCTTGTATTCTCCCCCCCACCCCAAATGAACCCCCTGCACCAAGCCTCGCTTCTGTTTAACACCCCACCATCCATGCCATGTCCTTAGTACTGCCTGGGGCTGCATATGAGCTTGCGGTCTCATGAAGTGAATGATCACACCTCAGACTGTAATCATATACCTCAGAGAGTTGTGCATACCTAAACTGATACAGATCATCAGCTGGCACTGTTACAAAATACCTCCCAAATCACACTTAAGTACACTTGACTTCTGCTCCCACAGTAAACATTGAGTGGATCACCACCCTTCTGCACAGAGAAGACAGTATGTACAGTTCCCCTGTTGTGTTTTTGTCCCACCTCATTAACCGACAATTGGGTCTTCGTAGAAGGCCAAGCAATAAGCCTCAGGACTGACCAGAAAAACTGCTGTTCATGTCCTCATAAGGCCTGTACTTGCTATGGATAACATTATTAGCAGCAGAGGCATACTAATGCCTTGAGTGAATCCCCCAGACTTCCTGTGTCAGTCTACTCCTTTACCTGTGATCTGCAGAACCCCGCAGGACAGTTCCCTGCAAATCTTCTCCAGTACATTTTAGTGCCCTACTCCACAATGCGAACTGGTTGGCTATTACCCTTCTTAATCTTGAATGATTTAAAACACAGCTCCCACAATACTGTCCTAACAAACGTCAACCCCCCCCCACCTGAGAGTAATCTCCCTACACTGAATTCAAGTTACTTTAAGTGCAAGCCCTGCAACTGAGTATTTGTCATCACTCACTGCTCTCATTCGCAGCCAAGTACTGATCATGGTGCTGGCAGCCCTACATTTTAGATCTTATGATGATCTGCTAAACATCCCCCTTCCTGTCTTCCCCTAACCTGAATATAGCTGTACCCTGCCGGAATGGCCTCTTCAGTACCTTTCTGGCATTCATGCTTTTCTTCAGCTCCCCACACCAAAAACTGGTAAGCTCACTACCCTTCTGCATCATAAATGCAGTTAGTACAGTCTCCCATGTCATTTTTACATATTTATTTATTGGAATCCCGGATAACACCTTTGAGCTAAAAGCTCTTTTACAAAAGATTCCACATCATAAGGCAACAGACAAGGTACATAGACATTACAAAACAGATAGGGGTATATACTGCAGGCAAGTACATTATGGTACATACTGATACAGATTCAAGCAAATACAGTTAAAATACATCAGGTAGGAGAGATCAACTTTATTGCAACAGTACTAAGAGCATACCCAAGGTGGACAAGCAATTTATACTGGTAGCTGAGCTTTAGAGCATGCAGGTAGACTTATGGAGGGAGGGAGGACAGAACAGATGAGAATGGGGGTGGGGCAGAGACAAGTGGGGTGACAATAAGGGGTTTGAGAGCCAGTGGGTGGGTTTGATAGGAATCTACCCAGGGCTGGTGTTAGGGCAGGGCTGGGTAATGTGGTGGGAGGATTAATGTTTGTGAAGAGAAAGCAGGAAGACGGGGGGATAAAGAGGGGACGTGGGGTTAAGTGCTCAGTGGGGTCACACCAGGCAGGGGAGAAACTGGGGGGAGGGGGGAGATGGGTGCTATGCAGGACACATACACCACCACCACCGCCAGGCACAGGTGATGCAGTCGCAGTTATTAAGAGTGGCCAGGTACTGCAGCAGCTTTCCCCTTCCCATAAAACCAGTTCATGCAATTGTCCAAGGCTGTGTGTGAGGATTAATGTGTGAACTGGCTGCCACCACACATTCAGTCACTTCACTACCAGTCTAGCATTGCTTGTAAAGCACTTTGGGATACAAAGTGTATGAAAACACACACTATATAAATACAGATTTTTCTTATTTCCCACGGATAAAAAAGGAGAAGACAAGACAAGCATATTTATGATTCCAAGAAAGTATGAACTCTGGCATTGGACTACAGAAGAACTTTGCTACAAACAAGTGGTGGATCTATGGGGTGGTGAAGGGTGTGACTGTAACCCCCCCCCCATTGTGAAGTACTCACTTGCTGTTGCTGCATTTCACTTTGTTGAAGTCCGATTTGATTGCACAAATGTTTACATTCAATAATACAATAATATGGATTACATTTGTAGTTTCAGTCAAAAACATACTAGAAAAGCATAACAGCAGAAAATATATAAAGGTTTCATAAAACTGTTAAAAGTGCATATCAAGTATAGACACGCTCCCAGCACTCCCCACCCCCACCCATTGTAGCATCCTGGATCTGCCATAACCACTAGACCACCAGGTTATTCAAGATTTGTACTGTACTGTGGTTTGCCCAAGAGAAAGTTGGTTGGATTAAAACACAATGTCGGCATGTTAAAGTAAACAAAATGAACAGAACCATAGCCTAACATGTGTATTGATCTAAATAATGCACATAGGTTTGACCATTTTGGTGAAACAATTCTATACAAAGGGAAGAAAGAACTAGTCAGCACTATAGAGAGCCATATAGCTCTCCGACTTTTGCTCCGATGATGTTATCACTTAACACATTTGACGGCCATTTTAAGCAGCAGGCAAGGCAGTTTTTTGAAATTGGATGGCCGATTTTACCTTTTTCAAATGCTTTGTAACCATATTTAGGTAACTTATATAAATGTAGTTTTAGCATTAACAAATTTAGCAGCCTTTCCTTTAGTCCTGTTTGAGGTCAGATGTTTGAATAGTTTGTTGTCAAAATGTTGTTTAGGTATCCTTTAAACTTGTACCAATTCCTACATTATCTATCTTTGTGCTCTGTGAACCCTCCTGTGCAACTGAAGGGGTAGTAGTATTATTTCCCCTCCCTGTTGTGAAATGTACTGCGACTGCATCTTTTAATGCCGTGCATGGCCTGGAATTAGAACTTTCATTTTCCGAAGTAGACAGCTGTAGCTTCTTATATATCTGAACAGAGCCAGCCTTGTCTTCATGATAACTGCTTCTACACTGGGCTCCAGGGGAAGAAGAGACCCACAAAAGCTTCAGCTGTCTAGGTGGCCTCCTTTTTTCCCCCCTGGTCTTCCGTGTCCCTGTCCAGATTTCTCCAGAATTTGTCACTGAAGTGTGCATCACCTTATTTCTTAGTAATTACAATCTAATTCAAGGAAATCTCAAAACTACAAAAAACTAGATGAACTGGAAGATGCAAGAGGTATAAGGAGGTCATCAAAGGGATGAGGCTGCTTTTGGAACCTCCCGACTCCCAATATGGGCCCTACTAAGGGAGAGGGCCCTGGATTTGCTAGGACCAGCACTGTATCTGAAGGTTCCCTCCCCCACTTTTCTGTTTTGCTAATTAGAATATTTTCTACCAGATAGTACTAGGTCTGATGTGTGGAGCAGCACTGTACTCGGAGGTTGACAAAAATCAGTTTTATTCCCCCCTATACATCGTACTGACTGTGACATCACAAGTAACCAAGAGTAGCCAATCTCCTGTTGCTTGATTGGTAGCTTGTAAATTAACTGCTTCCAGGCAAAACAAAACGAACAAAAAACAAAACAAAAACTGAATTTCACATATTACCTAATAGCATTGGGTGTTATCTAATGAGCACATAGAAAAAGGAAAACCACTTCTGAAAAAGGGACTATTTTAAAACTTACTAAAAGGTTCTGCCTGATTTTATTTATTTATTTAATTTAGTTAGTTAAACATCAGTTTAGAAACCTTTGAGCCAGAGGCTCATTTACAAAGGTACCTCGTCACAAAGAGGACATCAGAACAGTAGTACAAGGGACACAGTACTTACAAACAAAAAAGTTACAGTTCAATTACAATTTTGTTACAATAGAGTACAATCTCCAACGAGCAAAAGATAAAAGGTGCAAAACTTATGGTAGGGGAGAGCTGGTGGGGTAGAAGGAGGAGATAGGGAGGAGGAATAAGTAGGAAAGGAAGGGGGGAGCTCAGTGAGCATTGTCAAACAGAGTGTATGTGTTTTTTTTTTTTTTTTTTTTTTTAACACTAGGCTAGCGGCAGTTGCATTTGTGAGAGCTAAGCAGGAAGTTTCTGAGCCTGGGCTTAAAGCAAGCTAAGGTTAGAGATTTGAGACACTGGCAGGAGGGAGTTATACCAATGGCTACGGTGAGGAATGCCCTCTGACCTTGTGAGGTCCTGGCTCGGAATAACTAGGGTAGCTCTTGACCAGCTGCGCCGTGATCAGGGTCGTGCAGTCACGGTGAATGGAGTTGTATAGGCCTATGGGGATAGGGCCATGCAGGGCTTTAAAGGTGAGCTGGCATGTCTGATACATGAGTCAGCTCTTCCAGGTTGAGTAGGGTAGCCAGGGTGTACAGCTCACATGTGTGAGTGAGTCTGGGAGCACCAGTGATAAGTCTGCAGGCCTTATTTACTGTGAGATGAACCTTGTTGAGGGCAGTCTGATCTGCTGAGCCATAGACCGGAAGGCCACAGTCAATGAGAGATATGACAGAGGAGGTGACAGCCAGGCGGAGGGCATCAGGAGGGAGGCATTTCTTGTGCCGGTAAAGAATGCCTAGCCGTGAGTTGGCGACAGAATTTAGGGCAGATATATGTCCATGGAATGAAAGTGCAGGGTCAAAGGTTATACCAAGATATTTATAGGATTGCACCTGGTCAATGACGAGATTGTGTGTGGAGTGGACAGCTAAGGGAAACTTGCTGTACTTATTTTGGGGGTGGGAGAAGAGCATCGTTTTTGTTTTCTTAAGGTTGATAACAAGTCAGTGCTCAGTGAACCAGGTAGCTGCAGAGTCAAAGACTAGTTGGAGGGAGTTCTGTAGCAGCATGGGGTCATTGTGGGAGGCAACGAGAACAGCATCATCAGCATAGAGAAGCATCTTACCAGTACAACTGCTGGGTAGGGAGTTAAGAAAGAGTGAGAATAGTAGGGGTCCAAGAATTGAGCCCTGCGGCACCCCAGAGCGAATGGGGCATGTTTCAGAGAGAGTACCGTTGACTTTCACACATTGGGAGCGGGCGGAGAGATAGCTGGTGCACCAGGAAACAGGTCCTGAGGCAAAGCCTATTAGGTCGTGGGTGGAGAGCAAAAGAGGATGCGAAACAGTATCGAATGCTTTAGACAGGTCAATGAATATAGCACCAGCCAGGGCACCAGAGTCCAAGGAGGCATGGAGGAAGTTGGAAAATTCTAGGAGTGCTGTATTGGTACTATGACCTGCTCTGAACCCGTGTTGTTCAGGGCAGAGAACATTGTACCTAAGGTAGTCAGAGACTTGGGACGCTACAATTTTCTCTAACGCCTTAGAGAGGGGGGAGAGGATTGAGATGGGTCGGTAGTTACCCGGAAGAGTCCTGTCACCACCTTTATGGACAGGGGTAACTGTGGCAATCTTCCAGGCAGAGGGAATTTTCGAGACAGAGTGATTTGCTGAAAATGCATGTAATAGGTGAGAGGACCTGATCCAAGACCTGGCGTAAAGGGCAGGGATCAAGTGAGTCATTACACAGGTGTTACCTTTTAGGGCTTTTAGCAAGTAAGGCCTAGCTTCTTGCATGGTGACACACACAGGTGGAAAGAGGGGCGGCAATGGGTGGTGGTACAGATGGAGGAGGTGGACTGAAAAGTTACCAGGAAGTACTGAGCTAAGGTCGGTAAAGGAGTTATTGAGGTGGGAGGCAATGAGGGCAGGGTCAGAGGAGATGGTACCATTGATGTTGAGAAGAGAAGGAGAGGGGACTGGGAGTGACCATTCAGTTGCTTGATGTTGTCCCAGAAGCACCTGGGTTCCCCAGGAGGAGGTAAGAGAGGCTTGGTAGTATTCCGCCTTTGCTTTGCGGATGGCCCAGGTGCACTGGTTACGGGCAGCAGCATAGGACTGCCTGTCAGCTGAACGGCCAGTAGCAACAGCAAGGTGCCAAAGATTGTCACGTTGCTTAAGTTGCCACAGAAGGGCAGTGGTGATCCAAGGGGCATGTTTCACTTTGGACCTCCTAGCAGTTATGGGAGCAAAGATATCACAGGCAAAGTTGAAAGTGCTTACAAAGAAGCCCAGGGCCAAGCCAATGTTGGTTGTCCTCGTTAGAGGGGACCAATCAGTGTGGGCAAGGAAGCGCTTAAGGCCTATGAGTCCCCCAGGCCTAAGCAGCCTTCGAGAGGTGGTTTTGACCGGGGATGAGAGCCGAGGGGTTTCCCAGTTGAAAAGCACAGGGGAGTGGTCAGGGAGGATTTGGATGTTGTGGATGCGGAATGGCCTGTTGGTGAGGACCACATCCAGGAGGGTGCTTGTCCCCCCCCAGGGTTTTTTCTAGTAGGCTGTGAGACCAGTTGAGTTAGGTCAATTGAATCGAAAGCCTCACGGTGGGAGGAAGATGAGGGGCAGAGCCAGTTTATATTCAAGTCGCCCACCAAGATTTGGTCCACGAGTTGGGTAGGGAGATGAGGTGTCAATTAGTGGGCCCAGGGCCTGGGATTGGTTCTTGGGGGTATGTAGGCTACGGTTAGGAATAATGGGCCTCTAGCTGGGTCCGGGGACAGCTTTAGAGTAAGTGCCTGGGCCTTTGGTCGAGGTCAGGCGGGGAGTGGTAGCCCCACGAGAGAATCCTTCAAATAGAAGACACAGCCCCACCTCTCCTGCCGACATGGTCCAACGGTGGAGAGTGTAGCTGGGGAGAGAGACATGAGAGTTAGGAGTGGAGGGAGACAGCCGAGGTTCAACAAGGGCAACAACATCAGGTTTATGAAGAGTCACCCAGCAGTGCAGAGAGTCCAGTTTTTTCAGGAGGCTACAGATGTTCATAGAAGCAATGCACAGCCCAGGAGATTTCAGGGGGAGGACCAGTGCTGCCAGGCCCGGGATTGGGGTGGACATTGCCTGACAGGAGCAGGAGGAGGAGGGCTGATCTGGGGAGTGCACAATGGCGGGATAGCTTTCGACGATTGGAGAGGGGGTGATGAGGGAGTGATGACCAAGTGAAAACAACTACTAGAGAGCAGTAAAATGTGACAAGTGAGGTACTGGGAGCAAATTGTTTAAACTTAATTAGGCTCCCTCTAGTGGCAAAACAATATAAGGAGCTAATGGAGAAGTTGGGTGTTAAAAAAAAAAAAAAAAAAATGGAAATAGTTTCAAAATCAGGCACAAAAGTAACAGTTCAGCTCCGTTTGAGCCTGGGCAGCAACTCGAAGTGCTACTCTGGCCGGGATTCATGTGCTGAGCAGGGGAGCTTGTGGCCATTTCAGAAAAGACACCAGATGGCCAACGATGGTGGCAGCAGCCTGGATCAAGGTAGAAATTACCTAGTGTGTCTCGGGTTCGAGGCTTCTTTGGGCAAGGAGGGCTTCAGAGCAGGCCCTCGCGACCTCCGGTCTCCTCAGGGAGGGGGGTGGTCTCTCTGGAGAATGGAGAGAAAGGGGGGATTAAATAGGCAGCCCAGGCAAAAGATTAACCTGCTGGGGCGGGCTGGTAGTGGGTGTGGGGAGAAGAGCAAATGGGCTGTTGGCTATCAGGTACTATTGTGATTCAAAAACGAAGGCAATTACTAGCAGGACAAACTCAAATTCTAAACACTGGAATAGCACTTAGAAGTTAAACAGTCCTAAATGAGTTTCTCACAGGGGTAATTCAGTTACAACTGGAAATGCACTTTACAAATTAACAAACAGTCCCCAGTCCGATTTGCACAGGGGGGGATTTCAGACAGAACACAGGTCCTGGGCTTGCAGTGACTCTAAGCTTTTAAATACAGTTATAGACAATGGAAATAGTTTCAAAATCAGGCACAAAAGTAACAGTTCAGCTCCGTTTGAGCCTGGGCAGCAACTCGAGGTGCTACTCTGGCCGGGATTCATGCGCTGAGCAGGGGAGCTTGTAGCCATTTCAGAAAAGACACCAGATGGCCAACGATGGTGGCAGCAGCCTGGATCAAGGTAGAAATTACCTGGTGTGTCTCGGGTTCGAGGCTTCTTTGGGCAGGGAGGGCTTTAGAGCAGGCCCTCATGACCTGCTGTCTCCTCAGGGGAGGGGGGTGGTCTCTGCGGGAGAATGGAGAGAGGGGGGATTAAATAGGCAGCCCAGGCAAAAGATTAACCTGCTGGGGTTTTGGGTGCTACTGGCTCTATAAAAGCACTATATTAAAATCCAAAATGTTTTCCTCCTACCAGATGGTTACAAGCTTAGCAATGAAGCTAATACAGTGCAAAAGAGTGCTTTTCATATAAAATGTTCCTGGCAGACAGGTTTGCAGTTTGGAAAAGGAAGGGGCCACAAGGAGTTCAGACTAACACTACCAAACCTACACAGCATTCCTGGGTTCAATTCCCAGGTGGTCCCCCCCCCCACACAATTTCTCACAAAGATTCAAATACAGAGCAGTAAATACTATCATATCAGACACAGCTTTTCCAAACAGTCCAGTATTAGAGAACACGAAGGCACACAGTTACTGAAAGGAGGAATATTCAAGAACTATTAGGAAGAACGTCTTCCAAGAATGAGTGATAAATATGTGGAACAGACTCCCAGAGCGGGTGGGGTCAGTTAATACTGCATCTACTTCTAAGCTGTGGTTAATACTATAAAAATACCAGCCTTGAATTGCCACACCGGGGGCAACTGGGAGTGTGTGGGGGAGGTGACATGCTTTGCTCCTGGCAACAAGGGAAGCTGCATGCCTCTTCCCCTCCCAAGCTGACTGACTAAAGATTGGCATCGTCAATGAATGCAGCCAGTTGCCAGCCCTCCGAGAGGCAGGTGTCAATCCACAACAGCCCTGATCAGCAGGGTGTAGGTCAGGAAAAAAAAAAAAAAAAAAGAATTGAAATACAAACATCCATACCACCTCCCCAAAATAGCAGGGATACTCTGCCCCTCCGCCCCCACACACACCTCCTTCCCAAGTTCTTAGTCAATTAAAGCATCAGTCAGGGTACCAGAAGGAGTATGCATCTCCTTAATAAATCTACAAGTCCAACTTCAGAAAGCTTCATAGAAGCCCCTCTTGAAAAAGAACCATCTTTTTTAGAATGTAATATTTAAGCAGTAACTAGCCAAGCCTTTTTGCATTTAGTTACAAATTTTCTATTTATTCATTTGTTTACCGGGTGGGTGCACTGATCCCAGGGACCTTTTTGAGGCATGATCCGAGCCATTAAGATGGCACATCTGACAACAAGGAACAGGTTAGTTGGAATCACAGTAGAGAGAAAAAAATAAAATACAGTTGCTACTGCAGGTCCACAGGCTATGCATCAAGACTCATTTTTAAATTAAAGATTTGGCTAACAGTTGTCATTTAAATTGTTCAGGCAACAATTAGACAAAATGCTGAGTTTTAGACTTAACAAAAATATGGCACTGAAGAACACTAGGGGTTCTGGGCTGCAGGTGTTGGTGTGGGCTCATTATCATTTTGACCACTGTTGTGTATTTTAACAATAAAAATATTTTTCTAACTAGGACTCTGGCAAGATCCTTTAGGTCTAGCAACATTGCAGGGGGCGTGCTCGGTTTTCATTTTCATTAGTTTTACATTTCCAACATAAACACCGAGAAAGGCATGACTAAACTAAGAGACTGAGTGACCCTTTTTTTCCATAACAAAAAAAAAAAAAGAATTCTGGAGGCCATATTAAGAAGAAAAATACTGCTAAGATAAAATGACCAGACTCTCTGCCTCATTCTTTTTTCTTTCTTTCTTTTTTTCTTTCTCTTTCTTCTTCCTCAGTTTCATATTTACACCACTAAGTGCTTCAGTTTAAAAGAAACTATAATGGCTACATTTCATAATAGTCTGCTAAACTGTGTATATAGACACACACACACACACACACACACACACACACACACACACACACACACACACACACACACACACACACACACACACACTCTCTCTCAGAGGACAGCCCATCTCTTAATATGACTTAAATTACAATTGATCTTTGCTAAGTACAATGCATCCGACAGCTGAAATGGCACTAATACCTCATTGCATACTTGTGAATACTTCAACAGCAGTTCTTAAAGGAAACCTATACAGATCTTAAAAACAGCCTTAACCAAAGGCAACACAGATACCCGAAAGTAGATGGCTGAAAAAGGCTTTTGGCCTTTCCAGTCTGCCCACCCTATCCAACTATACTGCCTTGCCCTTGTGGCAGTCCTCACCTTTCCTACTGTCCCCGATTTAAACTAACCCCACAAACCTGCCCCATCCCTGCTTGAAGCTGCTGACTGATTAAGGAAAGGGAACATTGTTTTATCAGGAGTAGCACACTAAGCCAAAGCTTATTTTCAGATGCAACCTGAGAGCACAAGGAAGCTCACACAGTATGCTCCTAGGTAGCTGTGGGATTCAAACCCAGGTCTCCAGATCTACAGCTCAGAGCCTTAACCCACTGTGCTATACTGCCTCCTATTATTAGAAGATAACAGTGAATGGAACACATTCTGAAGAAAATGGGGTTACTAGTGGAGTACCTCAGGGCTCAGTACTGGGTCCAGTCCTCTTTAACGTCTTTATAGGGGACATTGCAGAGGGTCTGGAAGGAAAGGTATTCCTCTTTGCAGATGACACAAAGATGTGTAACAGAGTTGATACACAAGGGGGGGTAGAAAGGATGAGAAGGGACTTGGCAAGGTTGGAGGAACGGTCAGACATATGGCAACTTAGATTCAATGCAAAGAAGTGCAAAGTAATGCACCTGGGAAATAAAAATCAGGAGAAGAGTACACAACAGCAGGGAGGTACCATATAACACAATGGAAAGGATCTGGTTGTAGTCATATCAGATGACCTAAAGGTGGGTAAGCAATGTGAGAAGTCTGTAAGGAGAGCCAGGGGGATACGGGGTTGCATAGGGAGGGGCATCACAAATAGAAAAAGGGAAGTGGTTATCCCTCTATACAGACAGTTGGTGAGACCCCATCTGGAGTACTGTGTGCAGTTTTGGAGACTGCATCTACACAAGGACATAGACAGGATGGAAGCAGTCCAGAGGGCGGCAACTAAAATGGTGCAGGGTCTACATCAGAAACCATATGAAGAGAGACTGAAAGAGCTTAATATGTATACCCTTGATGAAAGGAGGGATGGGGGGGGCATGATAGAAACTTAAGTACCTCAAGGGAATCAACAAAGTCCAGAAGGGTAATATCCTTCAGAAAAAGAGATGTGTAAGAACAAGGGGGCACAATTTAAAGTTAGAGGGGTGACGGCTCAGGGGTAATGTGAGGAAATTCTTTTTCATGGAGAGAGTGGTGGAAGCATGGAACCGCCGTCCTGGGGAGGTTGTTGGGTCTAAAACAGTGGGGGAATTCAAACATGCATGGGACAGACATAAGGCAATTATAGTGGGGGGTTGCAGGAAGCAGGCTGTTGGTTAACTAGAATCTGCAGCTTATCCAATAGGTAGGGAAATGGGCAGACTGTGTGGGCCAAGTGGTCCTTATCTGCCATCAAACTCTGTGTTTCTATTATGCCGGTACCACTTTACCACTTCTTCAGGTAGCTTATTTCACTTATCCACCATCCTTTCCATGAAGTGCTGAAGGATATCCTTTTTGAACTGCAGGTCATTTTTTCTTTTTTTTTCTTTCCATTTTTCATTTTATTTTTTATCCTTGTAGGCTTGATAAGCAAAATGCCTGTTTTCACAGTTGAGGTTTACATAAATACAAGGAACATTAAATACATGCAAACAATAAATATGATTCAACTTACGCAATCAAATAAATTTACAACATAATACAATTTATACCACACACACACACACACACACACACACACACACCTGTTGATCTCATAAATACAGCATAAGTCTTCTCTTAAAAACATTAACTGTTTTACTACTTAAAAGTTTCAAAGGAATTAATTAAAACATGTAGGGGCCCTATAAGTAATAGATTTTTGGCCAATTGCTTTACAACATAATGGGAGTTTGCAAGAAAGTTTATCTTGTGATCTAGTCCCACATCCATTAGTAACCCTGTTGAATAAACTGGAAACAGAACTAGAAAAATGGCCCAAAGTAGTTTTCTACATGAAAATACCATCTTTACACTGAATTCAGTTATCTAAAGATAAGCAGTCTGACTGCTGCTACAAAGTACAATGATGTGTACAGTATGGAGCATTAAGCATAAATCTAAGTATGGTATTATATGTAACCCCAAGACGTACCAATAGGTTATTATTGGTACCTGTGTAAACAATAAGGCTGTAGTCCAATGGACTCAACAAAAAACTATGGGACAACAATACCCGGGATTCTTGGGTTAAATCGGTTTTCACCCAGTGAAGCCTGCCCAACCTTTCATGAATAGTTTGCCTAAGCCACTGATATGGTTTTCATAAGGTAAATGGGAATTTGGGGTCAGCCCCAAATACTTAAATTTATCAACATATTCAATTATATTCCCTTTTAAATCTAGTATTGAATCAAGTTCCTTGTTACTTTTTTTTTTTTTTTTTTTTTTTAATTTGATTTTTTATTTGAAAAACACCATGGCCTTTGTTTTTTTAACATTCATAGACATACAATTCTGCTGCAACCAATTCTGTAAATTAATAAAGGCACCCTGCACTTTCCTGATGGCATCACCTGCCTTAGGACCAGCCCAAAAAGGACTGCATCATCTGCATACAGACACTGGGAGCTGAATTCATATACAAAGGAAAAATAAATGGTCCTAAAATTGAACCGGGGGGGGGCGGGGAGAAACACTGCAAACACTTTGTTTAGATGAAGAAACATGTCCCCCTATGGCTGTTATGTGTACTCTGTTACTTAAGTAGTCTATAAACCAGGTGATGACATCAGGAGAAAAAAGAAGGTTTTGAAGAATCCCAGTTATAAGGCCATGTTCAACTAAGTCAAAGACCTAGGTGAGGTTCACAAAAATAGCTGCCCCAGCGTGCCCTTTATCAAGGGCACCCCATGGCAGTTAGTGAACCTCACCAAGGCCGTCTCCATATTAGGTTTCTGTTTAAAACCATGTCGTTGAGGAGTTAACAACTCATACTTATTAAGAAAGTCTATGATCTCAAAAATCATCTTTTCTAATATCATTGATAATTTAGAAAGAAGGGAAAGAGGACGATCATTTTGAGCTAAATTTGGGTTCCCTGATTTAAACATTGGTTTAATAGAAGAACATTTCCATTGGACAGGAAATAAACCTAAACAGAAGGAAGCACTGAAAACAAGGGGAAAGTGGATATGCCAAGGACTTTCTGCCAAGTATAATAATTTTGAAATCTAAACCATCTAAACACAAGAAGGGACTGGGTTCCCTATTCAAAAATGTATTCTAAAGATATCTTCTGGGGTAACCTTTTTAAATTAAATTAAAGCTTAGGGAAGTGGTCATCAACCACACCCGTTTGAAATTCACTTACAGTTCTGGAAAAGAAAATCCTATAGGAATCCAGGTCACAAATTATTAAACATTTCAGAAACTATAGCCGGGTCACTAGTTGATGTATTATCAGTCCAAGGAAATAATGGACTGCCCTTTCTGTCTTCCCAATAAATGATTAAGAATATTCCAAGTCTTCTTAGCATTTCCCTGGGCATTTGTTTGTTCAGATAAAAAGTACTGAGATTTGGCCCTCCTAACTACTATTTTACATCTGTTTCTTACGGTATTATAATTTTGTAAAGAAATGGTATCTCTAAGTTTCTTGTAGGTATTCCAGCTCTTATCCCGGGACCACATCAGGTGTAATAATTCAGAGAAAACCCAAAGATGTTTATTGGCCCTTGTTCTCATTCTTTTTAAAGGTGCTAAGTTATCAGTTATGGCAAGGAATTTCTTAGAAAAATAATTAATGAAATAGTGGGGTCACTGATGGTTTATATAGGAGAACAATTTACATTAGAAAAGGCGTCATCAATATTCTCAGTAGTTAGATGTTTAAAATTCCCACATTCAATAGATTTTGGGGGATATTTTTTCTCTTTTTGTTTACCACCCACATAAGACAGGATCAGTGGTCACTCAAACTATACTAGAGGACCCCAAAAAATGGGATCCTATCTGGGTGAGTGATCAATATCCAATTCAGGATCATCTCAGACCCTGACCTGTAATTATATCAAGTGGAGTCTTTATTTAATTGATGCAGGGTATCCCTAATAATATTCATTTTTTTGCTCCGTGCCCCAATCACAATTAAAATCTCCCATTATAATAATTTTCCGGTTCATTGGTAGATCTTTAAGACTAGATAAAAGTTCCAAACCTGATAAAATATTACCTGGTGGAACATATACAGAACTAACAATTGGGTGCTTTTCTTGACCTAAAATAACCTTTACAAAAATTAAAATCGCATACAGAATTAAGATCAGATGCAAAAAAATCTAGCAGATTGCAATTTAGTAGAGACAAATCCCAGCCCCCTCCCCCCCCAGCCTATCCTTCCTATACAGATTATAGTGGGGGGGTGAGACTTCAGAATTCAAAATTCATTGGTTAAGCCATGTTTCAGACACAGTAATAATGTCAAAATTATTCTGTTCAATCCAGGCTGTGAATTCAGGCCATTATGCCAATAATCTTTGGTTATTTAAATGGACTAATTTCAAAGCAGCACCACTTTTAGGTTGGTAATCAGGGCCAACCACAGTATTCTGTAAAGAACTGGGTCCTGGATGGGGGTGTACAGACACAGATAATAGTAGCAAAATAATGTATTTCCTAGTTCTTAACTTATATTCCAGCACAATTTACCATTTAGAACAGGATCTGACCAAATTTAAACTGATTTTGGTAGGCATAGAACAACGGACTAAACATTTTAAATACCCTTTAATAAAATAATCTTGCCCCAATGGCCACATTAAATGAGCCCCATAGATAAACTCAGAAAATGGGCAGCTACTGTAGAAGAAATGGCACTTTTCAACCCTCTGGAAATTATCTTCAGTTCCATGGTTTGTAGGGGAGGCGCAGAGGAAATAGAAAGGCCCCTTATACTAAGCAGTACCAATAAAATACTTATTTAAAAAAAAAAATAAAAAAAAAGACTAAATTAGAACCACAAACCTCTATTAAAATTACTTTGGCCGACCAGGTACCATGTTTAAATAACCTGAGAGAAATAAACAGGAATCAAAACCTTTTTCAACTCAGGCATCTAAAATACTCCCATTTACAAGGGACAAAAAAGTTTTTATACATGGAGCCACCACCAGTGTGGTATGCCTCAACTGGTAACTCCCTCAAAATCCCTCCACACCTAGATTACGGCATCATAGCAAGGGTTAGGCTAACAGTGTACTTTCCCAGCATTGTCTAGGGAGCAAGAGTGGCCCCACATAAATATACCCAAATAAACTTGATGGCCTTACTTAGTCTAAGTCAGGTAGTAGTTTTACAAACCAAGCATAGACTCACCACAGCCTCTTGCAGTAGACTCATACAGGTGACTCATGCCACTCTTGCATGAGCCACTCATGCGGGCAGCCACCAGCTTGGCTGCGCTGAGGTACACAGTCTCTGCCCCATCACCTGCACTTCCCCCACTTGCCCGGTAGCCCCCTTGTTTACCGATACAAGGCTCAGGAAAGCCTACAGGTGATCAGGTGATGTGATCTTTTGTTGGGGCACAGCAAAGCTGGAACAGCACAGATCTTCAGAGTGCTGATGACAACTGCACAGTGTCTGTGCTCGGGTCCAACACAACGAGTTAACAAGGCTCCCAGCTGGTTCAAGGGGAAGGTAAATTTCTGGCAACACTGTCCTGGTCTAGCGCAGCTGCGCTTTTATTTTTTTTACTTTTTATTTAGTATGCTTTGTGTTGCCGCTGGATCACCGGTAATTTCAGCCCTTAGTCACGGCCCCTCTTATCCCCTACCTCTGGCAATTGCCAGGTTTCTTCCCCTGTCACCTCTGGCTTACCCCCCCCAGAGGGCAGGGTTGCAGAGCTGCCTTCCCACCTGCTCCACACTACAAATATCTGATCAGGGGGAACACTGGCAGCGGAGGCTAATTGGGGCTTGGAGGAAAGGGTGCCATGGAGGCAATCCTGCAGCGTTTTTCTCCCCCTGTAAGCAGGGTGGGGACGTGCAATGACATCCAGCATCCGCCCCACCCTGAGAACTTGTTGGCGTCGGCTCATTGCAGGGAATCTAGCCTCCGCTGGGAGCAGCTCGTACGCCGGACGTACTACCCCCCTCCTCCCTCCTGGAGAAAGAGAGCAGTCCTATGGATGCTCAATCCTTCTCCCCCCCGGCCAGCCCTCTGACAACCCGAGTCCATTCCCGAACCCGGGTCACCAGCATCACAAGTGGAATGCCGCAGCTGTGCTTTTAAGTACACAGTCTCTGCCCCTCCTATCACCTGTACTGCCTCCACTCACCCAGTAGCCCCCACACTTACCGGCACAAGGCTTAGGAAAGCCTACAGGCAGTCAGGTGCTATGATCTTCTGTTGGGGCACAGCAAAGCTGGAATAGCACAGATCTTCAGAGTGCTGAGGAGAACTTGAAATGGGCTAGGGTTGGCGAGCTAAACAGGGGTTCAAGCAGTTTGTTAAGCCAGAATGATACTCTGTGTGCAAATGAGTGCTGGGTCAGGCTGGTTTTCTGAAAAGGTACCATCAACACCTTTCTAGCCATACTCCTGGTTGAATACTGATTACTGTGGGGCTGCAGTAGGTTGTGGAGCACAGGGGGTGGTAGGTAGGTGGGTAAAAGTTTATTTTATACAGGAAATACATGTCATTTGAACCAATGGTCCAGTTTACAAGACAGACCTGTGTGAACACACATATACATACATACACACACACACATATTTTTTTTTATATATATATATATATATATATAAACATACTATAGTTACCACATCTATCTAGGATAATACATATAAACATCCAATATGTCACAAAGAATAGACACTTGCATTGAATCATAAATGCTACTAATATAGCAACAATATGAACAAGAATGTAAAAAGCATTGACAATCATTCACTAAATGGAAACTTCCCCTTCCTTGATTCTCCCCATCCTAAAGATCCACCCCCCTTAGAGTTTATGTCAATTCCTGGGGGTAAAGTACAAACATTAATCAAATTATACAATGCATAAGAACAGCATTTAGCAATTACAAATTTGGGTCTTCAAGTCTTTTATAATATAAACAAATGTAGAGTAACTTCCAATTTCTCTTACATTTGGGGGAAGTAAATTCCAAATAGTGGCAGTTTGGTGAATTAAAGTCCTATCCACATATTTATTTCATGGCCTTTCTATAATGATTTTATTTAGATGTACCGACCTCGTTAGTACCCTTTTTGTATATGAATTAGTACCCTTTTTGTATATGAATTCTCTGGGAATAATAATTTTGATATTGGATGATTAAGACACAAATGTTTCATTTTATGAATTAAGTTTAACCATTGACAAACTATAATTTATATCCAGGGGCAACCAATTCAGTTTACTTCACAGTATACAATGATGTGTACAATAATTCCCCTTAAGTACATATCTAGCCACTCTAAACTAATTTTTTTCCAGTCTAGCAAGAAGTGTTTTATTAGCTTTTCTATACATCAGTTCACCATATTTTAATACTAGAATAATTAATTGTTCAGCTAATTTTTTCCTATCTATTAATGTTTAACAATCTGTGGTTCTCCATAGGGCTCCCACTCTTGTTTACTTTTTTTTGCTAAGGCCATAATATGTTGAGAAAAGGACAACTGCTCATCAAAAGTTACTCCCAAGTAACTATAATCCGTTACCTGTTCCAATTTGGTCAAATTAGTTGTATAAATTTTGTAATTCAGGAGATAACCCATTTTTTTTTTTTTTTAGTAAAAATTTCAAGACACTTCATTTTTTTTTATATTCATAATCAGCCCTGGCCTGGTGAGCCACCCCTCAATTTTTAAGAAGTCAGACTGCAAATTTGCCTGCCCTTCATAATCAGAATGACCCGATGCAACAATTACTGTGTCATCGGCATATAGCCGAATTTCTGAATGCTCAGCCACAGATGGAAGGTCATGTATAAATATAAGGAACAGAAGGGGACTCAGGATCAATCCCTGCTGGGTGATAGATCTTTGAGTGCCTTCATGCCGAGCAAGCACACCTAGTATTTAAGCCTGCTCTACAATGGGAGCAAGCCTGCTTGGGAATATAGCACACAAGTATGCATAAGCCTATCAGCTCCTAATACAAATCAGCAGGCTTTATTTAGGATCATTTTGAACCTATGGAGCACTGTGCCTGTTGGGAGAATGAAGCTGTATACTATGACATGCCTAGCTGCCAGTGTAAGGTAATGCCTATGTCAGTAGAGGGCTCCTAGATTTATGTGGGCCTGCTTTACAAGAGAGTCCATGTGTGGGGCAAATGAGAGGGACTCGTCCAGGGTCATGTCTAGGTACTTGAATGCAGACTTGTTCCAAGATTTCCCCTTTTCTGTTTGTGATGGAAAATGGTGCTGTTTTCTTCCTTGCCCGAGGATCAGCAAAAAGCATATTTTTTTTTTTTTTTTATATATAGTTCAGTATGAGCAATTTCTGAGTGAACCACCTTTCCTTTGCTTCAAAACTGCATTGTAGTTCTAGAGTGAATGCACCTTGGTCCAGGCTACTGGCACAGACTATGGCATCATTTGCATAAAGAAGAACTTATGAGGGGCAGGCTGAGAGGAGGTCATTTACAAACAGCCCAAATAAGAGAGGACCCATTATGGATCCTTGTGGTACTCCAATGGAGACTTCTCCAGTGTCAGATAGTGTACTGTTGATCCTAACCCACTGGGACCAGTTTCGAGAGGTAACTGAAAACAAGTCACAATGTCAGCGGAGAGGGCAAGTGTGCAAAGTTTGTTGAGCAGAAGTGAGCGGTTGACCAGGTCATAGGCTTTCGTGAGCTCTATAAAAATGGACCCTGCTAGATGTTTATTTATTGAAATGTTTCACCAGGAAGGCACACTGCGCAACAAGTCACTCATCTCCTGGTGCAATCTGAGGGGAGGGGGTACAATCGGAATTAAACATTCAATTACAAGATCAACATTAACACACAGTTGTAAGGCAGGTGTTACAGAGTGTTGTACATAACATGTAGAAATAGTGGACAATAATAAGTGCCGGGTTAATAAGTAAACAAGTGCTTACGTGAAAGAAGAGGAGGAAAGGGGAGGGGGGAGGGGAAAAAGTCGTGTCCCTGGAGGCCCCTTCAGGACGCGAGGAACCCTACAAGGGGACTGGGTGGCAGAGAGAAGGGGATAAGGCAGTGACCCCGAGAGACTCCTTTAAGATGTGGGGGAAGGGAGTAGATGAGAGATACAAGCCCCTTGGGGGGGGTAGGAGAGGGACCCATGTAGAGCATTTGGGGTCCTTTAATTCTGTGACAGATCAAGTGAGGCCACTAAGGGAGAGTAATTTGGGGGAAGGGGAGGAGGGCTAGAGATTTGGAGGGGTGTGCACATGGTAAAATGAAGGTGAGGGTAGATGGGCAGGGTTTTGTCAAGGGTTTAGAGGAGGGAATTAGGGAGAGACGTGGCGGGAGCAGCTAGGTGCAAGGTAATTATTCAGGGCAGAGCTGATGGAGTAGGCAGAGGATGAGTGCAGAGTTTGAGGGGAGAGGGAATTCCACATTTTTGGGAGACAGTGAGAGTAACCAGATTGGCTGCTTTGGGTAGATCTGCAAGAGACAACCAGGGTATGGGAGTCAGTTGATCTAAGGGAATGGGAGGGTGGGGGGTTATAAAAGAGGAGTTGAGGTAGGAAGGGAGCTCACCCAACCAGTGCTTGGAGGTGAATTTAGCACAGTGGGAGAGTCGCCCATTTGTAAGAGAGGGGAAAGAAAGGGTACGATAAAGATTGCAGTGAGGCATCCAGGGCAAAGTGGCAGAAGAAATTGAAGAGTGTCCAGTTTGGCCAGGGAGGACTTAGTGGCAGCACCATAGACTAGACTATGTCATAGTAGTCAAAAATGGGCAGTATCATCTTCTGAACAAGTTCACGCCTAGCCGTAGGATGGATACAACTATGGATCCTGAACAGGACACCAAGCTTGGGATGCAGATTTTTCTGGATGGCATCAATATGTCCAGATAAGTTTAGGTGTTGATCCAACCAAACTCCTAAGTATCTGAAGGAGGATGTGTCCTCAAGTAAAGTACCCTCAAGGGTGTGAAAAGTAGGCAGGGAGAGAAGCCTAGAGAGTCTCCACCTTGTGCCAAAGGTCATAGAGACAGTCTTTTTGGCATTGAGGAAAAGTTGATGGTTAGCAAACCAGAGCTGAACCTTGTCGAAGTCTTGCTGTAAGCTGGCTGTAACCTCATCAAGACAGGAGCCAGATGCATACAGGACTGTATCATTGGCATACATATGTAAAGCGGAGGATGGGGAGCAAACAGAGGGAAGGTAATTTAAGAAGATGGAGAATAGGAGGTGCCCTAATATCAAGCCCTTGGGGACTCCAGTGCTAATCGGGAGGGGAGGGGGAAGTGGTGTCCAAGATCTTAACTGATTGGGTTCTACCAATAAGGTAGGCCTTGAACCAGTTTGTGGTGGAGGGAGATAGGCCAGCCAGCTGCTGGGAGTGCGTCGAATAGCCACTGCTAGGGTGTCATGTAGGAAGCTCATGTATTCTATCAGAGCACTGCAGTACTAGTGCTGTGCAGCTTCCTGAAGTCATGGTGGGGGGGGCTCACACTGTATATTGTTTTTCCAAAGGTAGTCTAACAGTTGGCTGTACACAGTTCTCTCCAGGGCCTTGGATAAGGGTGAAAGTACGGATACTGGCCTGTAATTAGATACCTGCGTGCAGTCCCCATTTCTATAGACGGGGTAAACTAGAGCTGTTTCCAAATACCTGGGAATTGTGAGCATCGGAGTGAGATATTGAAACATTTTTGTAAGATGAAGGGCCAGCACATTTAATAGGGCAACTAGTTTCATGTCTACCATCTCTGATCCCATCCTTGGTTCCCCCACCAAACACCTGTTTTATGTCCGTTATTGTTTCAGATACTGTGACGGGTCTGAAGTTAAAACTGGGGTTGCTGTGAGTGGAGCAAGTAGGTCGATTTACTAGAAGGTTGTTAGAGTCCACTCCAGGAGGTGTAGTGAAGGTGAGGAAGGCACAGAGGTCAGTAAATGCATTTGCCATTACGCCCAATTCACTGGTTATTTCACCATTGCTACAGATCGCTAAAGGCTGAGATTTATCGGACTTCCCCACAAGGTCTTTTAGGGTCTCCCAGAGCCTTTTCATCCGCTTGTCCTTGTAGTAGTGTGCTTTGTCTAGATGCAGGTCCCTAGTGCATTTATTCCTGGCCGCCTTGTATTTTGGTAGGTCCCCCTGCTTCCCGGAGGTTCTGGCTCGGTGCCATGGGTTGTCATGGTGCTGCATTTGGGCCAGGAGAGTAGGGGTAATCCATTTGGCACTGTTGCCTTGGATTTTATGCTTTTTATGGGGTGCATGTGTGTCGCAGGTAGTGTTAAACTAGTCAATGAAGAAATCTATGTTGATGTCAGGGAAGGAGTCCAAGAAAGACCAGTCCACCAGGGCTAGGTATGCCTTAAGTGCAGATAACTGCCCTTTCAGGAATAACCTGCTAGTAATAGTTTTCTGCAGTCTTTTCTCAGGTGTGGACTCCAGTACCCCACACAGTATTTCAGATGCAGCCAGACCACTGTCCTGTACAGTGCCCAAGATCACTACTTGCCTTCTACTGCTTATCCCCTCCCTATGCAACCCAGCATTTGGTTTCCTTTGGTTACCACCCTGTTGCAGTGTGCAGGCATTTTTAGCATCTCCAATATCATCACCCCTAAATCTTTTTCTTCCATGGGGTTATCCAGCATCTTCCATCTTGTTTTACATCCTTGGGTTCCTTCTCCCAGTATGCAGTACTTTACATTTTGTAGCGTTGAAGTTTAGCCACCAAATCCTGGACCAGTTCTCCAACCTGGCCAGATCCTCCCTTAGCTCCCTTCTCCCTACCTGTGTCTAACCTTGCACAGGTCTTTGTTTAATCTGCAAAGAAGCTACCCTCCCTAAAAGCCATTTTTCCATTTAAAAGAAGAATAAATAAATAAATAGTACCCAAGTCCCCTTTAGTACTAAATAAATCAGCACTCTGCAATGGACAACAGATCATGCTCCATCCCAAACTCTTATGGCCATAAAGTGCATTTCTGCTGCTCACTGTCTAAAAATATGCACTACCTACCAATGGCAGAGTGACCTGTCAGAGCATACAATGAACAGCAGAAGCATGCATTACAGCTCTGATATGGTGGCAAAACGTTACATAGGTCTGTGGCTCACAAAAGATGTAACAAGTTTACAGGGGTGCTAGGAGGGCCTCTTATGGATATGAGCATTGCCTCACAGGTTCGTAGGACAAGAGACCTGCAAACCAAAGACAAGCAGTTCTGGTGCTCTAAGGATGCCAGATTAAGAGGCCCTACTAGTGCTCCTTAGTATAGATTGTGCCATGATTTATTTATTTATTTTAAATACCTGTGTGTGCTGTCCCCTTCTGTGAAACATGAGCAGCACTGGCCAGATGTCCATTAGGTAGGAACAGCATGTAAAACACTCATATGGAAATAAAGAATACAGTGCCTCACATGCACTTGAAGGAAGTGTGGAGATTGGTCGGGAGCATCCTGTGATGCTCTCACAAGCTGAAATTGAGTTTAATACAGCAGATTCAAGTAATAAGAACAATTGTAACTAGAAAATGGATAATCAGAATGGTCAACTGGGTGGTTAAGATTTGTGCAGATTTCCTTTTAAAAAGCACACCACAAAACTTTTTTTTTTTTTTTTTTTTAAATTTATTTGTATAATTGTTGGCCGGGAAAGGCATACTGGGTTGAAGTTCATTCCCAGGTGTACCTGGGTGGGAGCACAGAGAGGCCAAGGGGCTTGCTCAAGATCATAGCTTGCAAGCAGCAGCTATGTGTTTCAGACTTAGGTCTCTTGGGTGTCCAGGTTCACGGCTTGCTTTAAACCCTCTAGACTATACTGTCTCCCTAAAATCTGTGGACATTCTATTTGCTATTTTTTTTTTTTTTTTTAAATTTTGCTACAGAGACCTTTGTATATATTCTTTGCTGCTTGCTGTTGGTTTGAGGGCAAAGCAGAGACCCAAGTTTGAATCGCACAGTTGCCTCTTTGACACTGAGCAAGTCATTTAACTTCCCTGTGCTTAAAGCATAAATTTACACTATAGCAACAATTCCCTCCGGCCATGTAGTTGTCACCCTTCCCATGACCCTCCTTCACCATTTTGATAGACAGACAGACAGACAGACAGACAGACAGACAGACAGACAGACAGACAGACAGACAGACAGACAGACACAAAGTTGGTGCTATGCAATAAAAAATACCAACTGTAGAACAGTGAAGCTCAATCTTGCAACCTACATTGAGTTGTGTTTTTTAAAGGACAACTGCACTGAATCTGTATATCATAATCCCTTGTAGAAGGAATCGTTTTTAAATCATGGATTCCCATTCTGTTATTGTTTAGTCTTTTAATAAACGTGTGGGGTGTGTCAGAGTTCCACACTAGTGGAGGGTACCAGGAGCACGTTCATTCAATGGTTAACTAGAATCTGCAGCTTATCCAGTAGGTAGGGAAATGGGCAGACTGGGTGGGCCAAGTGGTCCTTATCTGCCGTCAAAGTCTATGTTTCAATAGCAGGCAGAGGGCAGTGGAGGAGGGTGGGTTGTGTCACTCGTCTTGCTCTGCAGCACACATTAACCATGCTTCTTTAACAAAAATTGTTTTTTGGGCAGGGAGAAGGGTGCTGCCAGGGTGGGGATGGGGAAAATATAAATTTAAAAGAAAAGGGTGTTACTATATATTTCCAGCCTGCCCTGCGCTCTTCTGTTGAGTAGACCGCAATACAGTACATACGCGCCGATTCGTGCCCTCGCACCACATGGCAGCCACATGATTACACCACTACAGACTATATTAAAAGGACTCCAATTTCATTGGAACAAAACAAAAAACAAATTATATAATCACAAAACATTCTTAAAATGAATTTGACTGTATTGCACAAACTTCATCGGAGCACCGGGGGGGGGGTGAGAAGAGGCTGAGCGCCCCCACAGAAGCAACATCACAAAATGTTCTTAAAATTAATTCTAAATTTATTACACAAACTTCATTGGAGCACCCCCACAGTAACAATGAAATCATTGCACATTACATCAAACACAATAGAAGCAAATGTATAGGCAGTTCAAATTGTGCGGCATACTTCATAGTATCATAGTAAAAGCCAGCAGAATAGGCCCTATGGTCTATCATGTCTGCTCAGAAACTAGCCCCTTACTGGGAGCTCGCTCCTCAACCCTCCCCAACCCCTGAGGTGGCCTTCCCTGGCCTCAGCTTCCTCCTGTACCTGTCCCAACCCTTCTTGAATCCTTCCACTGTGGTCTCTTCCACCAGACTCCTGGGCAGTGCTTTCCATGGTTCCACCACCCTCTCTGTGAAGAAGTGTCTCCTGCACTCCCCCTGTACTTCTCCCCCTTCCAGCTTCCACTCGTGCCCCCTGGTAGTTCCCCCCTTCTTAAGCCTGAACATTTCCCTGGCTCCGCCCTTATTTATCCCCTTTACATACTTGAAAGTCTATCAGGTCCCCTCTGTCCCTCCTCTCCTCTCCTCCAATGCGTACAGATGGAGTTCATCCAGTCTCTCCCCATAGGTCCCACCCTCCATGCCCCGAATCATCCTGGTCGCCCTCCTTTGGACCCTCTCCAGCAGCGCTATGTCCCTCTTAAGATGGGGTCTCCAGAACTGCACACAATACTCAAGATGCGGCCTAACCAGGGCATCATACAGCAGGAGGATCACCTCCCTCCTCCTGGAAGTAATCCCCCTGGTTATGCAGCCTAATATCCCGTTTGCTTTTGCTACAGCTTCTTGACAATTCTCTGTGTTATTCATTTTGCTGTCCACCACCATCCCCAAGTCTGTCTCTCGACTGATGTGACTTGCAGTGTGGTCCCTCCCAGGCTGTATGCATGTCACAGGTTTCTGACCCTCAGATGCAGCACTCTACATTTCCCTGCATTGAACTTCAACCCCCCCACTTCCTTGCCCACCCCCCAGGGTATCCAGATCCCCCTGCAGGGTCTCTCTCCCCATCTGCCAGTGCTACCAGTTTTGAGTCATCCACAAAGAGACTCAACCTACTCCTAACTCCCCACCCTATGTCCAAGACATAGGAATTGAACAGGAGTGGCCCAAGGACCAAACCCTGGGGGACCCCACTGATAACTCTCCTGGGGGAGGAGACTATCCCTCCAACCACCACTCACTGTATTTGCCCTGTAAGCCAGTTTTCCACCCACCTGAGCAACTGCCCCCACCCCATCCCCCAGCTTTGTTAGGAGGCCGCTAGGGTACTGAATCGAATCCTTACTGAAATCCAGATAGAGAACATTCACCGGCCTATGTCAGTCCAGGGCACCCATCATCCAGTCATAAAACTCCATCAGGTTAATCTGGCACGACCTCCCTGGAACAAAACCATACTGCCCGTCATCAAGGTGCCCCAACCTTTCCAGCTGCCCCCCCCCAGCCTCTGCTTGATAATGCCCTCCATAGCCTAATGTCCGTGATAGGCAAGGTTAATGGGCCTATAATTCCCCATCTCCTCTCTGGAACCCCCCCCTTGTGGATAGGCACCACATGAGCCACCTTCCAATCTTGAGGCACCCACCCTGTCATCAGGGAGACGTTGAACAGTGAGGCCAGTGGAGCTGCCAGCATATCCACCAGTTCCTTCAGTACCCTTGGATGCAGCCCATCTGGCCCCGGCGACTCCTCAGTCTTTAGCGACCAGAGGGCCTCTCTCGCCCTATCCGCTGTGATTTCGCCCTCCCATCCCACCTCCTCATGCATCCTCTCCTCCCCTTCTAGATATGATCCATCCCCTGCCCTAGTCTCATCCAGTCCTTCAGTCTCCAACTGACCTCCTGGTTCAGTGGGCTCCTCTACCCTCCCATCGGGTTGGAGAGATCCCTCACCTCCCCAGGTAAAGACAGAGGCAAAATACTCATTTAGCACCTCTGCTTGTTCCCCAGCTTCCTGCACCCATTCCCCCCCCCCCCATTCTAATCCTGCTGATCTGGGCCCTCACTTTTTTTCTCCCCTATATATCTATAGAACCCCTTTCCATTCCCCCCCCTCCCATGGATATCCCTAGCCAGGTTAATATTTCACACAGCATTTTCAATATTGCACATACCTCATTTTCAAAATAAAGCAACAAAAGCAATAGTCCATGCACCTGTACCATTACAACGAGATGTAGTTTATACACTATAGTATTGCTGCACTATATGGGGAGTGTGGGGGGCGGAGCCCCCCAAATACTAATATTTTGAAAATATTAGGCATCTTAGCATAACGCAAAATATTCGGTGGAATCAAAATAATATTTAGTAAATAATCAGCTATTTTGCATCACTGTACTGCACAGCCCCCTATACGGGTGTCTTGGCATCTTGGCGTAACATCAACAAAATATTCTTTTGCATTTTATTTAGAATCTAGTTTGCATTGATGCGTCAGTACCATCAATCTTGTTGGTTGAAGCTGCAAGTCCGGGAATATAAAGTAATGCCAGAAAAGGACCACTAGAGATGGTGACCAGACATGGAGGTGGACTGGTTGTGCTGGCCGCCCATCATGGGAGGTCCTCCCCCCCCCCAAACATGAAATTTTGCATGCTGGGAAGGGAGGAGAGAAGGACTGGGATTGTAGAAGGGGGTAGAGGATGGTGCAGTTACACTTTTCTGCCTCTTCAAGATTGGGCTGGGGACTGGTTAGTCTTTCTCCCCCCTCCCAGGTACATGAATAATGGATACAAATAATAAACACCCAAACATTTAAATCAGCCCAATCCTAGCATCAACATCTCCGCTCTTTTCAGCAATACTTTACACACTTGTTTCCTTAATTATGGCCACATTGAGCAAACTTTTTGGGTGCCCTTTCCACATTATATGCAATGCGGAAGGATTAGTGTGACTTGCATGCTAATGATTCCTGGGTACGGTCTTTAGAGAAATTAATATTTGAAGAAATTGGTACAAGGGGCATGTAAAGTGTTGCTGCATACATCCCTGTGTTCCGAACATAATCTCCTTGTGGAGAAGGGGTATCAATTTCCACCCTATGCCATTGAGCAGGATATGTTTGTTTTACAATCAATGGTCACACAGATACAGTTTAGCAAGGGCTGGGGTTTACTAATGTTCTCCAGGGATTCTTTTCACAGCGTCACTACAATGGCTAAAATATTAATTTGGGCCTACACACAGCAGCACATGACAGAAACACATTACAGTGTAAGCTGAAGTAAATTTTTATGCCACACTTTGGGTGGCAATTTAAGAAGGCGAACCTTGTGACAATTAGCCAGAGAAAGGTACTTGCCAAACTCAAAAGCCATAGGAATTCCACGGTGGAGAATACCTAAAGGTATATGTCACACTAGTGTGCAGAAACTTTTTTTTTTTTACAGCCTACTGGGGACCATGAACAAAATGACAGCAGAGGGCAAAACAAAAAGCTGGTATACGGTTACAAGGAAGAAGAAGAAGTATTACTGCCTAGACAATTAAAAAGGGAAGAAAGCATCTGTTCTCCTGCTCAGTAATAACCTTAGTCGCCAGCAAAACACAAAACTATTAACATTTAAAAAGCAAGTTTTTATCTTAGAACTACAGTAACCCCTTCGAGTATTTTAGTCTTCAAACCAAATTAAAACATACACTGCAATGATTTACATATACTATCCTTTTCAATAAATGTTGCAGACAGGTATGGAAGCAGTTTAAACCCACTGATCCATGAAACAAACCTTTAGGAAATACTATAACTGGCAAACATGTTTTCTTTATACTAATAGCTTAAGCTGGTTCAAGCTTAGTTGGCATTCATCTGTATCCCCCTCTCCTGGGTCGTGCCTGAAAATAGGATTTGCCTAGTGCACTTACCCGGTCAACAACAACTAAATAATAAAATAAAACACACACAACCACATTCTTCTACCAGAGTGGTTCCATCAGCCCCACCCCCCAACTGCTGAAAACAATTAGCAACAGTGAACATGGCTAAAATAGTTAAGTTTATTACAGTGGTAAAACTAATGTTGGAAGTTAGACCAGAAACTCAAAAGTGATTCAGCAGGGAGTCTACAGGCAGCATTAATGCAGGTAGCTAACCTCCCCCCTCAGGTAACAGAGCCGAACTTGCTCTGAATTACTAACACAAGTCAGATAAAAGAACAAGTTAAAAAATGTCTTACCTTACCTGTTTCCAAAATGTTTCCCACGTCTTGGGACAGAATTTTCTCCCTTTTACTTCACCTTCAGTGATCTAACCAGCTCCATGTTTCTTCAATAAACAAGTGAGACTCTCTCACTGTGCTGGTTGGCTTTATCTGCTCTTTCCTCCTCTGTAATGGCTCCGTTGCTGTGTCAGACCAGCCAAACAAGTTGGTCAACTTTTCTCTGCCTCCGCCTGGTGTACTTTGTTTGTAGTCACTTACAGACTCCAGAGAGATGAATACTTGTGGTGCTCTCTTCCTCCTTATCTCCCTACAGGTTTAGGGTAAGAAAAGATTGGCTTCTAATGCTTAGTCATGTGACTCCAGGTACACAACAGGGCGGGCTATAGCAGAATCATCCACTCTTGGACTTAGGTGCTACAAGCACACTCTCTGTGCCTCTCCCTGCCCCCTCCCACTCACTCTCAGCCCACTAATTTGAATTCTATTGTGTTACAGGGCACAACAACTGGGAGGATCTGGGTCCTTTATGCAAACCAAGTAGTGAAAGCAGCAGGATGGCTCTTAGAGAATAAACAACACTACATGCAACAGTTCTCAAACAAAACTAAAAGGTATAGCCGCCCTCCTGTGAATTCTAAACAACTCCTTCAACACAAGCATGAAATCAGTGGAGCAGACACTCCTCACATACCAGACCTGCTGACTGCTTAAGTCAATGATTTTGAAATAGGAGTCACTCCGGTTTGGGCAGGTTTAGGCAGTGGAAAGAACAACTGCTCACAGTGTGAAACTCTGGAACAAGAAAAAGAGCAAAAGACAAATAAAATGCAAACTACATAGGGAACAGAGCAGGTTGTTCCAGTCTGGACTTCGGTGTATGCAGAATATGATTTCATTTACAAATTGTGTTTGTTACATTTTTACCTTATTACAAAAGTGAAAGAGAAACTAAAAATCTAACTTTTCATAAAACTCTAAATTGAAAAAGGCTTGTCGCTGAGGGACAAATGCATGGTTGTATTTTATCATAAACACAAGAGGGGACATTTTCAAAGGAGTTGCGCCATGTGCTGGCGCATCTCAAGAAATGCACCACAGCATGATATTGAAAGGGAGGAGATGCATCGCGCATCTCCGGCTGCGCCCAAGCACAGCCATGATGTATGTGGCGCATCTCCAGGGGGAGTGCCCATGAATATGCTGCACATCCCCATATTCAGCAGAGATGTACGGCACAGCTGCACGCACATCTCGAAGATGTGCCTCACAAGGTTAGGTATGGAAGAACCATGCCTTACCCCAGGCCACCCACAGGAAGGCTGCTGTACTACACTCAGCAGCACAGCAGCTGCTAGCCCCTGCAGCCCAGTGGCAAGCCCCCCCCATCCCCGAACCCCGATCGCAGTGTAAATAGTAAAAGTATTCATTTCTCAGTCCTTGGTAGTCTAGTGACACCCCCTTCCATCCCCAAACCCTGATCATGGTAGTAACAGTAACACTATAGTGCCCCAGTCCCTGGCAGTCTAGTGGAACCCCCCCCAATCCTCGAACCCCATTCCTCGTAGCCTTATCCGTGCCCCCATCCTTAGTGTAGGGACCCCCTCCTGTCCCAATCCCCATTTGAATACATAACAAAGTAGGCACCCAACCCCTTTTCCATAGTGTAGTGGCCCCCCTTCCCGTTCCGATCCCCATTCGATTAATACATAATAACATCACTGCCCCTTCTTCCATAGTGTAGTGGATCCCCCCCACCCACTGAGGCACCCACATCCCACCCTGCTTTCCCTGTCTCAGCATGGTCAGACAGGCGGCAAGCAGCACAGCCCTCCACACACATCCAGGGCTGCCAGCTGACTGAACTGTCAATGACTGACAGCTTACTGTAAGCACTATAAGCCCATTGATTGACATTGTCGACCAATGGACTTGCAGTGTATACTGGAGGCTGTCATTCATAACTTTGTGAATGACACAAAGTTGTGAATGACAGCTTACAGTATACACTGCAAGCCCATTGGTCGACAGGGTCAACCAATGGGCTTGTAGTGCTTACAGTAAGATGTCAGTCATCGACAGTTCAGTTGGTGGGCAGCCGTGGATGTGTGAAGAGGGCTGTGCTGCTTGCCAGCTGACTGGCCATGCTGAGATGGGGAAGCGGGGTGGGATGTGGGTGCCTCAGTAGGTGGCGGGGTAGGGGGTCCACTATACTATGGAAAAAAGTGCAGGGATGTTAGTATGTAGTAATCAAATGGGGATTGGGATGGGGAGGGGGGACACTACACTATAGAAAAAGGTGCAGGGATGTTATTTTTTATTAATTGAACGGGGATCAGGACAGGGAGGGGGGACACTACACTATGGAAAATGGGGCATGGACATCATTTTATTGTATTTGAATGGGGATCAGGATGAACCTGAGGTATGCAGTTCAAAGTGACTGGGCGGGGGTTGGCAGACCACCTGGCACATCCTGCCAGGCGCATCCCTGTGGACGGTATGCAAATATGGCCATAATGGCAAGCAAATAACTTGTTTGCACCTTGCATGCCTAATGGCCGCATTTGCATGTTCCTGCCTGAATATCTGGAATTTAGGCCTGGTGAATGTGGGAATGCACCGTGTATCCCCATTTCAAATATTCAGGCCATCACCCGGGATGCGCTGGTGCATTGTCAGTGGCCACAATTTGCGTCGCCTGCTGGCATTGATATATTTAAATGAGATGCATGATCGCGCATCTCATTTGAATATAGCATTTATTTGTGCCGGCCCATTTATTTTAGATGTGCCGGCAGTCCCCCAGGCTTTGAAAGTGGGGGCCCTGTATTACACAAACTGACATTAGGATAACATTAGGGTTTGCAAATAAAGCATTGAAAGGAATTCCTAAGTCATGTAGCCCCTCACGGTCCCCTCTGTCTAGGGGCATAATTTATCATCACAGATGTTCCAGAGGGCAACAGACATGCTACCACAATGCGTAACACTCCGAGCTAGCGCACCAATGAAAATAAAGATAGGAAATTAGCTCTCCTGCCTCTTGATGGCTTCATCGCACCATGCACTCTCGATCTCTACTTCCGTGATCTGGATTCACTCCAAACCTCTGGCTGCCAGATGCAGGACCTCCAACCTGCAGCCTCCTGTCTCTTCTGAGCTCCCAAGCCCCTCGATCCTGGTGCAGCATGATGGACACCTTCTGGAATTACAACTTACAACACAAGATAAATACAAGGGGTTTCCCTGTCTACTTTTGCTGTATATGCTGTATATACCTTGGGTCTCATGCAACATCTGCTGACTAATGTAATAAAATATCTCTGGTGGTACTTGTGTACCTATATTATGACTACTGTGATCTACCTATTAACAAGCGTATACCACCAGTGAATGTCTGTAACACTGGTTGCTTTTTTAATCTAAGCGTTATGCACAGTAGGGTTGTCAGAACCCTCTGAAGTTCTGGGTTCTAGTTCTAGTCTAGAACTTTTGGAAAAGTTCTAGTGTTCTAATCTTTTTTAGAACTTTTTAGAACTCGAACCCTATTTTTTTATTGTGCTGCCAGTAACGAAGATAGTAATAAAATACATGTAAAGGAAAAACTGTTCAAAATAAGGGGGAGAGAAATTATCTTGTGTGACATTGATAGGAATACAACTAGGTTTATCTATAGTTTCTTCTGTTTGCTAAAGTCAGCAACTTAATACGTAACAGGCCCACCCACCCACCCATATGTTAAAGTTTTCCTGCAGCTGCATCATAGTTCCTTAGTGAAAGAAAGAGGCACATTAGCCATTTATGTACTCAGCTATATATACTCATCGTCATGAATTAGGAGAAAAAATAACTGATATTACCTAATTTCAGCTATTTGCTGCTTTCTGTTTTAAATGAGTGAATCAAAAGTTGCTATGTTTAAAAGAAAGCTTTTATAACAAAGTCAAGCCAAGTACTACAGCAGCAACATGTGGAACTGTTGCAAAACATATTATGTCATAACATATTCAGTCACGACATTGGAATAAAAAAAATATTTGCAGAAACCACAAGAAGGCTGCTCCAGTCCTAAGTTGTGCCTGTGTGAAAAGCTGAGCACCAAGGAACAAAGACACAGCAACACTTCCAAATATATTACTGATAGGCGGTGACTGATAGCATCATTATAGAATGCCATGTAAAACAGTTTAAACAGACAAAAGGTCCTTTGTCTGTTTAAACTGTTTTGTCCTGCATGGCGCTTCTGTACTGTGATGCTATCAGTAAAACGGACAATACAGTATATTTTGGAAGTGTTGGTGCTGTGTCTTTTGTTCTTAATAAAAAATATGCCAGTCATTGTTGCTGGCAAAATGCATGCAAATCTCTAAGGTAATGCATACATATACCAACATTTTTGTTGGCAAATTGAAGTAATACATACAAAAATTCTAAGATGATGCATTTTGCAGCTGATACTTCAATAAAATCTGTATTTCAGTCACATAAATAAAAACAGTGGTTTCTCACCACATACTAAGGAACATTTATGTAGCTGCAGCAGTTGGCATGTGATGTTTAAGGGACAGTCTGTCAACCCCACTATGTATCAAATTATCACTACTTATAAAGCAAAAACACTATGATACATCACATTCTGTGAAACTGCTGATGCAGATTTTCTTTTATTTCTGATTCCTTTATTCTTTTTAAGGGACAGGACAATTGTGCTAGGTGGCAGCAGTTTGCAATGTATTTAATAAGAATATATATTATTGTGTACAGTAGGTTGGGTCTGTCATCATTTTTTCCTCACCATCCCCAGCTGATCACGAATCTGTAAATGAAAGAACTAAAACAACACCCATTTCACCCCATCACCCATTCCACTTTTCTTCCACCACCCTCATCTGTGCAGTAGCACCCATGCCACCCTTACACCCATGTTAAAACCAACCCACAACCCTCACCCATGTACTAGCATCCATTTTTCGTTTATGGCTAACATTTCTGTAATTGAAAAATAATAAAAAGCTACCAATTAGAACTCATTGTTTTGTCCTCTTTAAAATTGAAAAATAGACCGTCTCCTGTCCCAGCCCATGCTGATGCACCACAAAGTCACAGAAGATAAATCAAAAATATATGTTTGCACTTTAACTATAAATAATATGATACAGAAAGGATTGACGTGACAGTGTCCCTTTATGCCAAATTTGGGCCTGTTCCCACTGATGTTAAAATTGCCCTGTATATAAAACTTGTTGACTTTAGTTTAGACCCTAGCTACAAAGCAGTTTGCCATGAAGTGGTGAAAGTTTTGGGGAGTATATAGTCCAAGGTAGTAGATCGAGAAAGGAGAGAGCGACAACCAAATCATCACAGTCTGTAAAGTTTCCTTTTTGGTGCAGAGACTCGTCCCACACAGTATTTTACCAGCCACCACCATCTGAGTTGTCATCATCACCATCAACATCCACAACATCAATCACTTCAGGATCAGTTTGTATACTCTTGTAGTGATACAAAAATCTTGACTTATTGACTTTAATAAAAGTTAACGTGTGTACATTTTCTGGCAGCAACCTATTTCTGGTGTCTGTCACAATATTGCCAGCTGTACTAAACATGCGTTCTGAAAAGACACTTGTTGCAGGACAACCAAGATATTTACAGGCTTCATCATACAGCTCTGTTCAAATTGACTTTTTTGATCTCCAGTATTCAAAAGGGCATGCATCAATAGGAATAGGCAGTTCTTGCAGGTAACTGTCTACCATGTTGGACAGAGACCGCTCAGAAGAGGATCAGCAGAAGCAGCTGGTATGGCAGCAATTTGGGAAAGGTTTTGCCACAGATTTAGCTTGCTACTAAGGGTTGAAGAAGTGGCAGTTGTGGAACAACTACTGTTAATGTTTGGTGACTTTTCCAGTTCTGTATCCTTTGTGAAGATGAACCTGCATGTTGTGGTGATGACAACCTGATGGTACTGTGCGTGTCTGTGTTTGACTCTTGTGAGTGCTGCAGCTCATCTAGCAACATACATTTGTACTGCTCTATATCATCTGTTTTTGAAGATGTATAGCCTTGAACCTGGGATCTAAGAGAGTTGCAAGGATGTGGTGTCTTGATTTCGCATTGCAACTAATTTGTCATTGGTTTTGAAGCGCCGCTCATTCTCTTTCTAGATTCCCATGATATAGGCGATATGTTGTCTGCGCTTCAGATCTGTCTTTTCTATTTGTAGATTTAGAACACTAAGATGATGTGAAATGAGCATTATGAGTGGGATAACCTGACTCACAGATGCACCTTCAGAAGACATGTCCCTTGTAGCTGTCTCAAAGGAGCTAGGATACAGCACACTGTCTCCATTAATTTCCACTGCAGCACAGACAGCATAATGCCATCTCCAATGATGTAACTGGAGCAGTACTCATGTACAGCTTGCTTTTGCTCCAAGAGGCGCCAGCATATAAAGCGCTGAGTTCCAACGATGCAAACATTTTGAATCAGCTTTTGCTGGGGCAGCTTGTGTTTTTTGCAGTTCAGACAATGTCCGTGATAGCCTTGGTTGAATGTGAAAAGTGAGTCACAATTTTTGCAAACAGCAATCATACCATCCACTTGTGTTTCGTTGCTGAGAAATCCCGTGACAATTAAGTGTAAGCAATGTGCAAAGCAAGAAGCATGCAGAAATCCTCCATCCTGTATTGCTTTTAAGATGTTGGCTCCATTGTCACTTACTATGAAGCCACATTTTAGACCGTGAGAATAAACCCATTCGTCAAGGAGGTCATTTAGTTCCTACAAGATGTTTGCAGCAGTATGACTTTGCCCAAACTTCTTTATATGCAGCAGCGCCATCTTTTGGGGTGTCTTTGTTTTTGAAGAAGCACAAGAAAACGTGACCCAATGAGCGGTAAGGGACGGTAATCTATGTTTTGAGTGCTGGTCCACATATCTGTTGTGACATGAATAACCCACCCTCTGCAGTTTTAAGTGCAAGCATCACTGTCGCTTTTAAAGCCTGCTAAATGTTTGGTATTTCAACATAGGAAAAGTACCTTGATGAGGAACATTGTATTGAGGCTCTGCTAATGTCATGAGCTCCCTAAAATCCTCATGATCTACCAAAGAGTATGGGAGAAGGGCTCCGGCTAACAGTTCACCAATCGGTGATTAAGATGAAGGGTCTTGGATGATTTCTAGTAAAGGTATTCTTCCTTTCAAATGCCTGAGACAGTGTTAGCTGTTTGCAACATGTCCCTGCTGGTTTATTATACACGTGCTTTGATGGGCAGATGGCGCAGAGATGGTGGACTAGGACTTATACATTCAGTGCCATCACTGGATGTGCAACTGGTACTAATGGTGCTGGCATTGGTGGTAACAGTGATCCTAGGGCTGGCAGTGGTTCTGCCCGCATCAAGTTCAGACAATTCAGTATCCATTTCAGATTCCTGATCCTGACCCTTCTCACGTGGGTCTGGAAGATGGAGGACATGGGTTTTGGTTTTGGATGATCAAGCAAAACCGAATGCTTTTTCAGATGGCGTTTAAGAGCTGTAGTCCAAGGCATGACACAACTTTACCACGGCTTACACTCTGTTTACACAGGAACAAATTGCTCTGCATGGATCAGTTTTACTGACTGAGAAATAATTCCACACCTCAGAAGTGACAGATTTTGTTCGAGTGCTAGGAAGATAGCTAAAGACTGTTTGTGTCTTTTCACCTGTCCTAACAGAACCTGGGACATGCTCCTTGGTGCTAGAAGAGTGGACAGAAGACTCTGATGGATTTTCATTGCTGGCCAACACAGAAGTGGTGGATTCAATGGATATGTCCTTTCATTGCCAACAGTGCTGGATGTATTTGCAAGTGCACTACCTGATTCATTGTCAGCAGACTTGCTCATTTCACTTTGTTGAGGAAGTAATGATTTGTCACGACACACAACAGTGTGGGACTGAGACAAAGAGCTACTGTCTGAGTCAGAGAGGACTCACTGTCACTTGCATTATTGCTGCTAGTCACAGGGATCTTAACGGCATGAATGGCATACCTTATGGTGCCTCTCCGTAGACCCCAGCAGCTGTACAGGTTTTCTTAAAAGGTCCCCTTACCACACTTCACTGTTGCTCTTTTGCTGTTTGTTGAATTTTATCACGTGAAACATTTTGGTTATTTCTGTTAGCACCAGGATTACCACTACCGCCAACACCTGCTCCAACACCAGCACTAAATGCTTCATCTATGTTGGTGTCAGCCATAACAGACAGTAAGTACCAGTACTACCAGTCCAGTATACTGCAGTGAACACACCAACACCCAAACAATTCCTGTGTAACAAAGCAATGTGATCTGTAATCGCTGGCTACAACTCCAAAATTTTATTTGGTTGTGTGACACTGTGATACGTGGACTGAAAGTAATTGAAGAATATGACAGTTTGCAACTAAAGGATCCCAGGTTCAAGGCTTACAGAATGATTGGGCTGCTGGGCATAGGCATACACATAGCAATCAAAGGGCACACAGCAGCAGGGTGATGGGATGACCACAGGAGACGGAGTCACATACGCAACCCAGGGAATGAGAATTATATTTCTACGTTTCTGTCATGTAAGGTTAATGCCACCACACAACTGGCCACTGGGCTTCTCCCTGTAACACACACTGGGTAGGGTACAGTGCAGTCAAAGGGCACACAGCAGCAGGGTGATGGGCTGACCACAGGAGACAGAGTCACATACGCAACCCAGGGAATGAGAATTATATTTCTACGTTTCTGTCATGTAAGGTTAATGCCACCACACAACTGGCCACTGGGCTTCTCTCTGTAACACACACACTGGGTAGGGTACAGTGCAGTCAAGGGGCACACAGCAGCAGGGTGATGGGCTGACCACAGGAGACGGAGTCACATACGCAACCCAGGGAATGAGAATTATATTTCTACGTTTCTGTCATGTAAGGTTAATGCCACCACACAACTGGCCACTGGGCTTCTCTCTGTAACACACACTGGGTAGGGTACAGTACAGTGCAGTCAAGGCACACACTGGGCTTCTCTGTGACACACACACTAGGGTTCAGAAAGATTTATTTGCCTTTTTTTGGCCCCCTTGTATGCTTGTTGCTGGCAGCTGCTGAGTGTGCAGTGTGCTGCAGTTTCAAATAATCACATTTCACATTCACAAAGGTTCTTATAATCTTCAGTCTTCTTATTTTTTTTTTAGTCTCTCTCCGAGTCCTCCTCCAGTCCTCCTGATATTGGTCTCATCAATCCCTCCCTATTCCCCAGTCCCTTCCCCCAATCTTGATTAATCCCTCCCGATTCCCTCCTTCTGTCCTGAACCGGCCCCTAGTCCCACTCCCAGTCTCCCCCCCCCCCGATTTTTAGCTTTTTTTCTTGTTCTCGGTCTCACAGGAGAAGAAGTGGCCACGACTGGACAAGAGTAGCGGACGCGCTAACCGCTTTTGCTACAGTTTGCTGGTGCTGCCTGCTGCTGCTGCCTCTGTCTGCGATGATCCTCAGTCAAATGGCGCTCCTCCTCGTGGCGCATCTCTTTAAATACCCCCACAGATCCCGCTGCTCGCGTTGCTTACTCGACTCCACGTCGTCTCGCGTCTTGCGGTGATTCGAACCCTTTTGCGAACTGTTTAGTGTTCGAGTTCTAAGTTAGAACTTGAACACCAGGGTTCGAGGAGGGTTCGAATCTTTGCCGAACCTGTTCTGACAACCCTAATGTACAGTACTGTTTGTTTGCTGTGATGTATTGCTGTCTTGATGAGGTGCCTTTGTAAATGAGTCTATGACTCAAAGGTCTGTAAACTGATGATCTAATAATAAATAAAATTTCATTTTTTCCCCTTCCATCTTAAATGAAGGAAAACGCACTACCAAGTTTCTTCCCAAACAGCTTCTTTATTTAAGCACCTCTATTCCAAATGATTTCAGGAGTACAGGGGTCCCATCCTTCAAATAAATAAAGCAGCTCCATGGAGCTATCCAAACTTTTTACAGTTCACCGATTTTCTGGACCTATCGAGCAGACTAAAGGTTATACAGGCAGTACAAGCAGGTTATCTTCTCCCTGAATCTTGAATGGTTTACCCCAGCGGGTCCTTCATTTGAAGAATCAACAGGTTCCTGGCTCACTGGCGCTGGTAAGCCAAACTCTACCTTTTCCTTTGTTTTCCGGGTGACCCATTCTGTCCGGACTGGCACTGGTCAGCTGCCCTATCTCTGACATGGAGAAGTGTGCAGCTTCCACCACCTGGCCCCTGGACATTGGCCCAACTCTCCAGCGATACCAGAATATTTGCTCTCCAACTCAGGCCCTGTAACCCATATACTCTCCTCCCACATGAACCCTGAACCTGCTGGTGCCCCAAGCTCTTACTGCACCGATCCCCACAGCCATGTACACTCTCTCTCTCCCCACTGGTACAGTGGCCCTCAAACCTGGCCCTGCTCCAGTTCCTGAGCTACATCTCCTGGGCTACCCTGCCACTAAAGGGTTCTGAAAACTGTCACCACTCAGGCCATCTGAGCAGCCCACTCCTCCACAAATGGCACCCACTCTTCTAACTGAGCTCTCAGATGACCATTTGGGAATAGTTCCAGCCTCCAGCCAACATCCCTGCCAAATACATACTAGGCTTGAAATAAGCTCCAGCCAGGCATTGCCCCCCCAAGGCCTGTCCTAAGACCTGCATCCCACCTGGCCCTTAAATGCTGGAGCCCCAGGACCTGCCCATCCATGCAGGACCCTCTATATGGGTGAAGGGCCCCCCTGACTCCCTCTGTGTCTGGGCTGCCTTGCCACACCAGGTAGGGGAGAGGATCACTGCCACCGGCCCCTCCCGTGGGGACCCTGCCACTGTCCCCACAGCCCTGGCAGCCCAAACCACTCTTAACACGGGATCTCATGTGCTCCTGCTTATACTGGTCTTCTCCTAACCTAAGCCTCCCTTATCCCAATGATGCAGGTACCTGGCTGGCCATCCTCCCTTTGGAGCTCCCATTCCCACTCCTTGATGCCACATCGTTGCAGAGGATGTGCCTATCTGCACACTTTGGGGGGGCCCCCCCGACAGGCCCATCCCTGACCGTCAAGCTCCCTCCTTGCCTGCCTCCTCTTCTTCCAGCCCCCCCCCCAGCCTCAGATCTAGTGCCTGGGGTGGAAAAAGCCCCGAACTTCCTGTCTCCACTCTTTATATACCTTCCCTAACCTGCCCTTTGCTGCCACCTTGAGGCATCCAGCTGGGATTAATCCCCCAGAGCACTAATAAATTCCCTAACTCGGGGGGGGGGGTAGGAGGTGGAAGGGAACCCTAATGGGAGCATAAACCCCTCCAAAGAAGGGGGCTTACACTTTTCCTCCACCCAGAAAATCATTCACTCCTGGGAATGATGGCAAGGGTCCTGTGATGTCTCCTTCCATCAAACTGGGTGTGAGCACTCCCCAGCCCTCTAAGAGTAAACACACCATATCTGGCCACAGGCACCACCCAACCTGCCTTACTAAGCCCAAGTACACCCTATTAAGTAAAACTTACCTGCGCCAGGAGATAATCATAAAATTTTTTGAAAACCTACATTATTTCTTTTAATGATTAAACTTTACCATCAAACATTTCAAAACAGTAATGAGGTACTTTTAGAAAATTCTAACAAAACCCCATTATACCTCCCACCAAATAAGAACAGATTACTCTGTGTACAGTTCCCCCGACTAGCTCTCTCATTCACTTTCACATCCTCACACCACTCTCTACCAGCTTCCACACCAGTAATTGACCATGATCTTTAAAATTCTTCTTTCAATAATAAACATAATTTTAAGTATCATTTTTTTCTTAGAAGGAAATTATATATAGTCACCACATCCTGCTCCGTAGAACAAACTGTCCTGGTGCAGTTCATAAGTTTGTTTTCCAGGAGGCCTAAGTTGCATGCCCCCCTCCTGGAGGGAAACAATTCTCCAGGTCTGGCTTGGTGGTTACATCTCCAAAGAGTCTCGATCCAGAATGTAATACTTGGTCTGTATCCCTGCCAAGGCCTGGAACAAGGCAAAGTTTTTAAATAGAGTCAGACCAGACCAAGTCCCTGTGTGGCACATTGACCCAGCCTGCTGGATCAACTGTTGAGATGGGGCTCCTCCTCTGGGGCAGTTCTTCAAACATTCCATTTGTTCTTTGAAAATCCACTCCCCCCACATAGATTTCTTTGACTGGGTGACCAAAGTAGTAGATCAGGGAGGGGCTGTGGACATGGCCTACCTAGACTTTAGCAAGGCATTTGGCTCAGTCCCACACAAAAGATTAATATACAAGTTAGCCAGCCTGGGAGTGGGTCCCAAGATGATAGCCTGGGTAAAGAATTGGCTGGAGAATAGGACACAGACAGTAATAGTAAATGGAGTCCACTCTGAAGAAAGGGGTTACTAGTGGGTGCCACAGGGTTCAGTATTAGGACGGTCCTCTTCAATGTCTTTATGCGACATTGCAGAGGACTGGAAGGAAAATGTCTCTTTGCAGATGACACAAAGATCTGCAACAGAGTTGATGCACAAGATGGGGTGGAAAGGATGAGAAGAGACTTGCAAGGTTAGAGGAATGGTCAAATGTATGGCAGCTTAGATTTAATGCTAAGAAGTGCAAGGTAATGCACCTGGGAAACAAAACCAGGGAAGAGTACACAATGGGGGTGAGATACTAACAACAACAAAAATGGAAAGGGACCTGGGGTAGTCATATCAGATGACTTAAAGGTGGGCAAGCAATGTGAGAGGGCAGTAAGGAGGGCTGGGGGATACTGGGATGCATGGAGGCATCACCAGTAGAAAACAGGAAGTTGTTATCCCTCTGTACAGACAGCTGGTGAGACCCCATCTGGAGTACTGTGTGCAGTTCTGGAGACCCAATCTCCAGAAGGACATAGACAAGATGGAAGCTGTCCAGAGGAGGGCAACTAAAATGGTGCAGGGTCTGCACCAGAAGACATATGAAGAGAGACTAAAGGAGCTTAATATGTATAGCCTCGAGGAAAGGAGGGAGAGGGGGGACATGATAGAAACTTTCAAGTACCTCAAGGGAATCAACAAAGTCCAAGAGGGTAGCATCTTTCAAAAAAAGAGGTGTGCAAGAACAAGGGAGCACAATTTGAAGATTGGAGCTCAGAGGTAATGTGAGGAAGTATTTTTTTACAGAGAGGGTTGTGGATGCATGGAACGGCCTTCCGGAGAAGGTTGTGGGGTTGAAAACGGTGGTTGAGTTCAAGCATGCATGGGACAGCCATAAGGCAATTCTAGGGGGTTGGGGTAGAAAGAAGTAGACTGCTGGTTAACTATGATCTGCAACTTATCCATTAGGTAGGGAAATGGGCAGACTGGGTGGGCCAAGCGGTCCTTATCTGCCGTCAAATTCTATGTTTCTATGTTTCACATCTCCTTAATAATGTTCCAGATCTTCTCAGACACATATAAATAGTTCATATAGGGATACACCACACACAGCCTCCTATGGACCCACCTCTCTGCCTGGCTCCATTCTGGTAGGTCTTGTACACTGGTCCTCCTGGCTTGCCCGATTTGCAACCATATTCCCCCTCTATACAAGATGTTCAGTCGGTCACTGGAGTTTAACCCATCCATATGGGTCTGGAGGGTCTTTGCCCTGACTGGGAACTGTGGGGTACAGTCCACCATAGTGATCAACAGATGATGGTAAGGCCTGGGGATTGCCCAGCTCACTTACTAATCTTGGAACTGTAACTTTCTCCTCGTTCAGCTCCCCTAGTTCTTGGTTGTCATCAGCACTCTTCCTGGGTACTGTTGGTGCAGCAACAGACCTGGAGCCAATCCTGCTGGGCTTTATCTTCGATTCGGCTCCAGACCCAGGCTCTGACTTAGTGGACAGAGCCAGTGGGCTACCGCCAGACAAAGGCCAAGAAAGAGACCCCCGGGCCCTGGGGGATCTGAGACCCCTGCCCCTCCCTCTGCCATTGGGATAGCTGGTAGCCAGTGGCAGGGAGCAAGGCACACGGCTGTGCTCCCCATCACCTCCTTGCCTCGATTTGCCTCCTGCACCTTCTTCTTCCACTGCTTCTACTGCTTCCACTGCTTCCACTGCTTCCACTATGATATCTAGGGAAACACTCCTGGCTTTAGCCACATGGGCATGAGCTCTTTCCCCCAAGGAGAGTCGATAAAATGCTCATGAATCCCCACTAGCCAGTGACCACAACACATAGGAGCTCTCTGGGGTACTGGGAGGGAGACCCCCAATTTGGAACAGGTGGCATACCTGTGTCATTTCTACACACAGGTAACCTGGCAACACCTTCCCTCTGGTACTCACACCCTCACACATGGATCAGTAATTTGTCCTTTTCACCCAGCCTTCCAGAGCCAGGACAGCAGTGAGGCATGAACCATGGCAAGGGGTTCCTTCTGGGGGGTGCCTCTGCTCCACTTCATCCTGACACTATTTGTTTGCCTGGATAAATAAAGATTGGATTGATTGATTGATTGACTATTTGACGCCAATCCATGGGAGCTGCCTATGCAAGTCTCTCTGCTGCTCCTCCCAGTGCCCACAATAAAAGAACCCACTTACTTTTTGGGCGGAGCTGTCCTTTTGGCCTTCTCCGGTGTGGGTATGCAATGATTTGTTCTCGATTTTGTTTTGTTTTTTCCTTTCTTCTGTTCACTTGCTCTCTCTTTCCCTGTCAGCACCGCTCCCTCTGATTACTTTCCCAAAGATGGTGCTCCTTCTGCAGCTGCTTTAGTTTCTTTTCAGCCATCCACCAATCAGAGTCTGCCTGAGGATCCTGTGACCAACTGGTCACACGCGCACACCACACCAGGCATACCGAGGCCTACTGCTCATTCAGGCCTGCTCCACAACCCATTTCTTTCTGAGCAACAGGGCCTAACTAGGCCAGGAAGCCTGCCAACACTTCAGACCCAAAGAATTGCGGCCTTGCGGGGTTTTGGGGTACAGGGAACATCCTGGACAAGCCCCGACGTGTAACCTCTCCCTGCCCCCTCTGTCTAGGGGCATAATTTATCATCGCAGATGTTCCAGAGGGCAACAGAAGGGCTACCATAATGCATAACACTCCGAGCTAGTGCACCAACAAAAATAAAGATAGGAAATTAGTTGTCCTACCTCTCGATGGCTTCATCACACCATGCACCCTCGATCTCTACCTCCAAGATCTGGATTCACCCCAAACCTCTGGCTGCCAGACACAGGACCTCCAACCTGCAGCCTTCTGTCTCTTCTGAGCTCCCGAGCTCCTTGATCCTGGTGCAGCATGATGGACATCTTCTGGAATTACAGCTTATGACACAAGACAAATACAAGGGGTTTCCATTTCATTTTTTCCCCTTCAATCTTAAATAAAGGAAAAATCACTACCAAGTTTCTTCCCAAGGCTGGCCTGGTGGCACCAAAGGTTAAGGCGTGGATTCCACACGTCGTGCCACGCCGGTGATCTGGGTTCGGGAACGGACTCAGGGCACTGGGGCTCGGCAGAGGAAGGAGAGGATCGAGTGTCCGAAGGACTGCTCTCCTCTCCTCGGGAGGATGGTTGGTATTCCTCACTGCGCTAGTGGCCCCCGATGGAGGCTGGGAGACTGCAGTGGGATGAGGAACTCACAGCAGGGGTATGGGAGTGGCAGTGGATGTCCTGCAGGTGGGCACGGGAATGTGCCCATGCTGCGCTGGACGTCATTGCATGTCCCTGCTCCCAGGATCTAAAAAGTAGAAAAAAAACTCCCGCTGGAGATAGGCGATGGTACCTCCCCGATCCACGCTCCCACTGCTGGATGCTCCCTCTCCGTGTCCACCCTCCCCCGACCTGGAGCTCAGCATTCTAGATAGAGTACCCTGGGTGGAAAGGGTGGTCCGTCCTCGAAGGGTTCAGACCCAAGGGATGTGCCGGGCCGGGGGTGGTGGAGTAGAGGAGTCGTCACATCAGGAGGTAGAGATCACAGAAGGATGCTGGAGAGAGTTCTCCAGACAGGGTGGTGCATAAAAATAGTTAAAAAAAAAGTTTCTTACCAAACAGCTTCTTTATTTAAGCACCTGTATGTTAAATGATTTCAGGAGTACAAGGGTCCCATCCTTCAAATAAATAAAGCAGTTCCATGGGGCTATCCAAACTTTTTACAGTTCACCCATTTTCTGGACCTATCGAGCAGACTAACGGTTATACAGGTAGTACAAGCAGGTTATCTTCCCCCTGAATCTTGAATGGTTTACCCAAGTGGATCCTTCACTTGAAGAATCAACAGGTTCCTGGGTCACTGGCACTAGTAAGCCAAACTCTTCCTTTTCCTTTGTTTTCTGGGTTACCTTTTCCCTCTGGACTGGTACTGGTCGGCTGCCCTATCTCTGACATGGAGAAGCGTGCTACTTCCACCACCTGGCACCCGGATATTGGCCCAAATCTCGAGGGGTACCAGGATTTTTTCTCTCTGACCCAGGCCCTGTAACCAGTACACTCTCCCCCCACATGGACCCTGAACCTGTCGGTGCCCCAAACTCTTCCTGCACTGGTTCCCACAGCCATGTATACTCTCTCCCTCCCCATTGGTACAGTGGCCCTCAAACCCGACCCTGCTCCAGTGCCTGAGCTACATCTCCCAGGCTGACCTGCCACTAATGAGTTCTGAGAACTGTCACCACTCAAGCCTCCGAACAGCCCACTCCTCCACAAATGGTGCCCACTCTTCTAAACTGAGCTCTCAGATGACCATTTGGGAATGGCCGCAGCCTCCACCCACATCCCTGCTGAACATATCCTAGGCTTGAAGTAAGCTCCAGCCAGAAACTGCCCACCAAGGCCTTTCCTAAGACTTGCGACCCACTGGCCCTTAATGCCTGCACCACGGGACCTGCCCCTCCATGCAGGTCCTTCTATAGGGATAATGGGCCCACCTGGCTCCCTCTGTGTCTGGGCTGCCTTGCCACACTAGGTACGGGAGAGGACCACTGCCACTGGACCCTCCTTTTTGGGGATCCTGCCACTGTCCCCACAGTCCTGGCAGCCCAAACCATTCCTAACAGAGGATCTCATGGGCTCCTGCCTATCCTGGCCTTCTCCCTAACCTAAGCCTCCCTTATCCTGACAACGCAGGTACCTGGCTGACCATCCTTACTTCAGAGCTCCCATCCCGGCTCCTCGACACCAAGTCGTTGCAGAGGCCATCCCTATCTGCACACTTTGGGGGGGGGTCTCCCCACAGGCCCAACTCAGACCGTCGAACTCCCTCATTGCCTGCCTCCTCATCCTCCAGCCACCTCCCTCCAGCCTCAGGCCTAGTACCTGGGCTAGAAAAAAAGCCCTGAACCTCCTGTCTTCACTCTGTATGTACCTTCCCTCTGCTGCCACCTTGAGGTGTCCAACAGGGATTAACCTCCCAGAGCACTAATAAATTCCCTAGCTCTTGGGGGGGCTAGGAGGTGAAAGGGGTCCCTAATGGGAGCATAAGCCCCTCCGAGGAGTGGGGGTTTACAGTCAGATATCTCAAATATGTCAAGATACAGAAAGGAAGTTGGGTCTACTAGTTAGAGCACAGAACCATGATTCTGGATAGCCATGTTTGAGTCCCACAACAACCACCTATACATTTGTGTGACCCTCGGCAAATCACTAAACCACCCCGTAGTTACCCTCTCATATATTTATTTATTGTAAGCCCCCTTCCCAATGTCTAGGAGTATACCATGTTGTGCTTTAGGGGAAGGGGCACTCACAGCAAGTAACCACAGTCACAAGATTTGCTCAGTTACCTGGTTCTTTGATGGTTCTGGGAGTGTCAGTTGTCTCCTTCGGGGCTGCTTGCAGCTGTAGGGGGCAAAACGTGTTAAGCAGTACATTGGTACATTGAAGTAGTTTGAGTAAGTTCATTGTCCACAACGATCCAAAATACAAAAACGTATTTAATTGCAGAAAAGATAAAACAGGTCACACCATGGAGCGTGGGGGAATAGACATGGTGGGTGGGCTTTGGCACACATCATGGTCAGGGCCAAGATTACATTGATTGCAGAAACTGATCCAGAAATCTTGACTGCACTTTTCTTCTCTGAGCCACATAAGGGTCTAACCGATGATGACAGCTTTAGGGACCCATTTCATCTACTGCACTCACATTACACACTGCACGATGAGCACCCCATGGGGCAGCCATAAAAAGGGGCTGCCCCTGGCAGTCCCGTACACCCACAACACGGAGAATTCTGGGGGCTAACCTGCAACACTATCCAGATGGACACAGGAACAGTCCAGAAGGTGACTGGGAGCAGGCTGCCACCACTGCTCCCCATGAACTTGGGCTCTTACCACCGGACTCGCACACCCGGTGCCTAGAAACGCTGGGACCTCTACTCCGCCCTACGTCTCTGACAGGGATCATGAAGCAGGCTCCAACATACTCTAGGCCCCAGCTCCCACTCCTCTCGGCTGTAGAGGTCCCACTCCATACAGCTCCGTGAATGCTTACTGAACCCCATCAACTTCTCTCCAAAACAAGGGCCGTGGGCTGGGGTGGCCATCGCCCCAACCCAGACCATGAACCTTGGCACACAGCTGAACTTGCAGCACTTACCAAACCAGGAGCAGGCTCTCCCATTCACTCCCACTCTTGGACTCCCCTTTGGTACCAAAAAACCCCTAATTTATGTTACCTGGGCCCAGGCCCGACCTGCCAGCAGGCGGTCCCAAACACCAGGCAGCAAAATGCAGGAACACAGCTAGTAAGCTTCCAAAGGGGGCTTACATTATGTACTTACTTACTGAAAATTGGGTGACCGGGATTGGCACACTGACTCAAAGCTTGTTTCCAGATACACTCAAGAAAAGGGGATACAGCAGGAAGTGAAACAACAATATCAAATAAAGTGACAACAACAGGCACATGTCAAGGAACAATAAAAGCAAGGAAGAAGTAGTACCTTTCAGAAAAAGGAAAAAAAATTCAAAAAGTGTACCAAGCACATTGGTTATGGGGTATATGGTATATGGGTATATAGCAAGGGTTTATAGTACAGGGATTTCCATCCTTAATAAAAAGCTTTTGTACTGTAGTTCAAAGTTCACAAAATGCAGTGGTACCCTAATGTGATACAACTGTTTTTTCAGTTACAGTGGAAACTTACTCCAGCAGCCATTTTACTTTCCTTTTACACACACACACACACACACACACACACACACACACACACAGCCCCTCCACAACATGAAATCTTCTGTTTTTCCATCATCATTTTGAAAAACAGAAACTTAACCCGAGTGGGTTTTCAGCAGCTGAGTGAGGGTGGGTGCATTTATTTTTTAATAATAAAAAATTAAAACAAATATTTCTTGAGGAAAAAAGCAGCATTTTTTATTTTATGTTTCAGACCGTACAGTATATAGAATAACACATGGACAACCATGCACAACTCAGCTGTGTTTCCACCTTGGGGTTCTGATGACATCAGACATCTGGATCCTGATATTAAAAAACGGACAAAGTGGAGTGCATTGCCCAGGATCCCGAGGATGCTATATTCAGACAGATAGCACACCGGCTCTATCTGACTGAATATAGGGGCATGTCATTGCAGTGCTAAGTCAAATAGAGCTGTCCCATGATGGATCCTGGCAGTGCAGGAAGTAGCAGCACCATGTAAATGAGCCCACTGGGCATGCAAGGCACTAAGGGGCCATTTGCATGCGTATTAGGGGCATATTTAGTGATGGCAGGTTTGTGCCTCTCTGACTGGCTCCATCCCCACCCCCGATTTCTTGGTCCCGTATCAAGAATGAATTCCCTGGTGTCTAGTGGTCCCCCTCCCTCTGATCACCGTCTCATGATAGAAAGAAATGTATAACTGATGCCCAGTGGTCCCTCCTCCCTCCAATCGCCATCCCCATTAGTTGAAAAATATATCCCTGGTGCTCAGTGGTCCTCCATCCTTCTGATCACCATACTGTAGTGATTAATCAATGTCCCTGGTGGTCCACAGTCCCCCTCAGCACTCTGATTGCCAGCCTGTAGTGTCTGTGATGTATCCCTAGTGCCTAGTGATCCCTCCATCCTCCGACCAATGGCCATTCTTTGTAGGATGTATCCCTGATGGCTAGTGGACCCCCTGCCTTCCAACTGGCATTGCGCAATATATCCCTGGTGTCCAGTGGTCCCCCCAGTCTCTGATCCCTCGTCCCACAAAACAAAATACTGTATGCTTTGGCAGCCAGAGTGCCCCTCATCCTCCGTGCCCAGCACCACCTGGTGGCTAGTGGTCCCATCCTTCCCACCCGCCAATTGCTGGCCCTGTATGAAAATAATGATGAGAATTGAAGGTAAACCCTGCAGTTTGCAAAAATAACTAAAACTGAAGAAAATAACTCATAATCCCTGGTGTCTAGTGGTACCCCCCACCCACTGATCCCCTTCCCCATACCAGTATAGTCAGTCCCTGGCATCTAGCGCCCCCGGCACCATGGGCATCGACCACCAACCCTGCCAACCATGTATACCAGAAGCACCAGTGCCATGGCTGATATATGGTGACTGGCTCACCTCCTTAGTCGTCCGCCATATAAAATGTCAGGGAGCGTGTATCCTATGTATAGTACAGAGCGCACATCATCTGTACTGTACAGGGAGCATGCAGCCTGTGTACTGTACAAGGAGTGTGCTCCCTATACAATACATAGGGTGCATGCTCCCTGTACAGCACAGAGGACACGTGCCTTCTATTATACATAGGCCGCACGTTCCCTGGCTTGTCATACATCAGCTGGCCGAGGAGGTGAGCAGAGGACTGTGCCAGTCGCCGTATTTCAGCAGTGGGGCTGGCAGGGAAGTGGTCAGGGCCAGCAGCATGGTGGGCTGCTAGATGTCAGGGGCAAATCATGTTGGTACGGGGACAGGGATTGGTGGGTGGGGGTACCACTAGACACCAGGGACTATGAGTTATTTTCTTCAGTTTTAGTTATTTTTGCAAACTGCAGGGTTTCCCTTCAATTCTCATCAGTATTACCATACAGGGCCAGTTGTTGGGGGGCACTAGGTATCAGGAATATAGCACAGACGCTACAGCTTGGTGATTGGAGGGCAGAGGGGGACAATGGACCACCAGGAGCATTCTTTAATCACTATGGAATGGCAATCGGAGGGAAGGGGACCACTGGGCATCAGGGATATATTTTTTCTATAACAGGACAGCAATTGGATGGAGGGGGGACAACAAGGCACCAGGGACTTATATTTGCTTGCCAGGGATGGTGATCGTAGGTTGGGGGAGAGCACTAGGTACCAGGGAAGTATTTTCTATACCAGGACTGGGGATCAGAGGCTAGGGAGGGGCCACTGTGCACAAGGGACCTATTTTTTTAACAGAGCCAGGGTTCAGGGGGTAGGGGTGCAGTGTCCACCAGAGAGCAGGTGTGCTTCCCCACCACCAACATGGTTGTTTGCTACAGTTGCCCTAGTGGCCCTTAGGGTTGCCCAGAGTAAGTAGGGCTTCTTGTCAGCGGTACTTGTGCTGCACAAAGTGACCACACTAATCCCTTTTGCACAGCACAAATGTGCTGAATATCACACTGCATCAGTTTTCCTGTCCCTGCCCTTCCCTGTCCCACCACATACATTATTTTTTGCATGCACTAATCCTGTTAGCACATGCAACAGCACCCTCTGAATACTGCACATGGGCGTAAACCCCGGGCAAACGGGGCACAATTTCTTTGCCTACCAGACAAAGTTTTGAATATCAGGCTTCAGAAACACTCAGCGGAAACGCACAGCCTTGTTGTACATGGCTTTCCATGCATTATTCTCCATATGATCTCTCTCTAATCTGCCCCTGTGCTCTTACATAGAAACACTGAAAGACAGATGTTGCCAGAGAAGAAAGGCCTGTGGCCCATTGAGTCTGTCCAGCCTTACCTATCTGTTTGTTCAGTTTTTGGTTACCAGGTAAGTGCACTAGACAAAGATTTGCCTATTTTCAGGCAAGAGTTGACCCAAGAGGTTACAGTCAGACTGGAAGTACAATACGAAATACAATCCGTTCCTGTGAACAGCCCAGTTTTGATTGCTGGTTAATGTTATATAGAGGATAATGTATAGTCTTTGGTTAATAACCACACTGTAAACACTTTGAGAGGTTGCCATGACATAATTGTGAACCTCGAGAGCGCAGTTCGAGAGGTTTTCAGATGTCATGACAACCTCGAGAAGTGTTTTCAGTGCGGTTGTTAACCAAAGACCATACATTATATTTTACAGTGTATGGACTACCAAGATTGTGTAATTGCAGATTGAATTGCTCTACTGAATTACTTTACAGAACATTGATTGTTGTGAGCATTCTGTTTTGTTATACCATTGATATGACATACTCAAGAAGGGTTAACAACAGAGTGATGTCATATCGATGGCATAACAAGGTTGTAATCTGCTTGATTTCAGTTCATAATAAGGGACCCCCATACATTATAGCATACTTAAATATAATGTGCTGTTTCCTTTTTGTCTCCTTTTCTTTTAGATGTCTCAGGGACGCATTCCTGCAGCATTTTGTTGTGGCAAAAATCAAGCTTAATGTTCTGCAATAGCATCTTCTAATGTAACCCCATTCGTTTGACTGGTTGTATTTGTTCTAACTACTTTCTCTATCCCCCCCCCCCCAACTCACACACACACACACCATGCGCTTTCTTTTTGTATGGCTCTGTATTGCTTTCAGCAAACTTTGATTGTGCCCCCATCGTAGCACTTCAGCCACCTCATCTATGAACACTTCTCCTCAACCTGTGCTTGTGGGTAAGATGTGTCTATAAGTGAACTATGGTCTTGATCCCACTTTTTCTCTATTTCTCTTTGTCCCAGCTTTGTGATTGTTTGTTGCTGCAATAGTTACCTCTTGTGTTGATATGCAATTACGTATTAGCTACGCTTCTGTAAGACATACCTCTGTATGTCCATGCTTCAGTATTGTACATTTTTTTATGTTTTCTGGATTGTTGCTCATGCTGTAATATTGTACTTTCATGTATTTTGGATTGATGCTCACCTAATGAGAGGGCAGTATAGCACAGTGGGTTAAGGCTCTGAGTTGCAGATCTGGAGACCTGGGTTTGAATCCCACAGCCGACTAGGTGCATACTGTGTGATCCTGAGCAAGTCACTTAACTTCCTTGTGCTCCCAGGTTGCATCTGGAAACAAGCTTGAGCTTAGTGTGCTACACTTGGTTAAACACTGTTCCCTTCCCTAATGTTCTCTCTCCCCCAGGACACACCTGGAATCGAGCAGTATTTTGCTCAGTGTGCCTTTCTGGTAAAACGTTTAAATAAATAAAAAAATGTACCTTTAAGATCACTGTATTTAAGTATTGTCACTGGGGGAGACCTCATCTCTTGACAAAGCATGCCTGCGTGAAACGTTGAGGCTCCTGTGAGAGTGTGGGTCTGCAATGTGCTGCACTGCTCTGCATTTAAATGAACACTTCAAGCACATGAAGTCAGCATTCTTAGTGTAAAGTTTTATTTTCTGTCAGTATACACATTTACACAGTGCACCTCTAGACCCTGAGCTGCCTTTTCTCCCTGCTGTTCATTGTTTACTCAGGCTAGGCCTGGGTCAATGCCACCATCCACCGTTAGCCTATGGCGACCACAGGAGCATGTCAGCAGTGCCCACAACATCGTCTGCAGCAGTCAATCCAATTCCGAGTTTATCAGATACAGTCCTACTCAAACCAGCATTTGGAAACATACTAGCACAAATGAGTACCTCCCAAAAGCCACAGCCTGATGATAACACATCAGACAGGCCACTTACTATGAGGGATGCAGTCATTAGATATGAAAGGGCAACACTGAAAATTAGATGGTTAATGCTGCAGTGAGTTACCTTGGAAAGGTATGTGAAGGTGGGCAGAGTTCCAAGGTGGCTTCTCACATTAAAATTTCCAAGTTTTGGTAGAGAGGCAGATCTCTGAGCCATGGAAGAAGGAGCTCCACAACTCATCCCTGAGATGGAAAACACTTATCTTAGTGGACTCAGTCAGAGTGCAAGAAAGAATGTCTGCAGACTTAAAGAAAAAAGAACATGACCTCAATCAATTCTTCCGTTCTGCAGAATTTGAAATACTGGAAGCACTACACAATCGCACCATCGAGAATTTTGACTAAAAAAAACCAAGGCATTTAAGTAAAAAAAGTTTTTAAGGGATCAGAGGGACTACAAGAATAATTGTGTTTTCAACTGGAAACAGCATCAGAGACATTAATCCGAGTCCCAGTCCCAGCCACGTTCCATCTCAAAGGGTAGCAACACAATTTAAACACTTCCTCTCATTTTTCAACAGCTAGAAGTGAGTCAAATGATGTGTCCTCCATTTTTTAAGAGGACTCTATCAGCTTAGTCTGCAGCCCCTCCCCCACCCAGATGCAGTCGTCACATCACATTTGAGGATCAAGACGCACAAGAAGGGGCAAGCAGAGGTCAGGGAGGTGAATAAAACAGGGGTAAGAAGTTTTCCAAACCCAAGTGGTTCTAGCCCACCAGGGGGAACAGAACCATAGCACCTGTTAGGATCCAACATGATCAAAATTTATTTCTACCATCTCATGGAAACAGAACATTCATTGTTAAATTGAGTTCAAAAATTTGTGCACACTTACAGCCTTGACCACTTTAGAACCATCACAGACTTCCATAAGTTTGCCTGCAATCTTAATTGTAAGCCCCCTGTGGGGCTTATTACATTAACCAGCAAGCCATCCGTTTGGAGCTGGGTGCCAGGACCCATAGTTAAGGGAGTATCTTGGCCCTGCTATAAAAGAGGAGTGAGTGCAGGGAGAGAAGGAGGATATTTTTAGGAGTCAAGGGACAGGAGTCCTCGTGAGAGGGTGAGTCCTTTGGGCCTGTGATGGGGCCAGGTGGGCCAATTGCAACCCTAGTCCTCCATCCATCAAGTTTGGCCAGCCTGGGAGAAGAGAGAGAGAGGAGGCATAGAGCGCTAGATCCGTGAGAGGGTGATCACGGCACCAGAGGAGCTGTTAGCTAGAGTTCGGAGCCCATGTCAGGAGGAGATGGAGCCGAGGCCATGGATTTCAGGGTGCCTGCCTTGTTAAACCTTGGCAGCGGGGCAGCTAGGCATGGGACTCCAGCTGCAGGGAAGGCCAGGGGTTGCCACAGAGGGACCGCAGTACAGAGTGAGAGATTGACCTGGTGGGAGGGACCAAAGTGGCAGGTCGGTCCTGAATAGAATGAACTGTGTTCATTGGAGGCGTGTTATGCCCCAATCGTATCCCCATGAATAGAGTGCACCCCAAGTTGCTGCAAATGTGCTTGGAACTGCCTCGGGCCACAATCCTTGGGAGCTGGTCCCAGGGGGTGCCTGGGCTGGAAGCAGCATTGGGGGGTGATGTGTTGACAGTTTCCCATGTAGAAATGAACAGAAAGAGTGCAGCCAGTATTGTGATGAGGGAGAAGAAGCCTCGTGGCAGAGTTGGCCAGGGAAGAAAGGCCTGTGTGGAGTTCCCCGTCAGAGTGGTGATAACTGTGAGTTCAGATCAGGCTGCTATCATCTTCATAGATACATGGATACATAGATGCTGTCAGCAGATAAGGACTACTAGACCCATCCAGTCTACCTGTTTAAGCTGCCTAACGAAGAGTCCAGTGACCCTACCTGGTCAGTGGCTTTATGAGGCTTCATGATGTCAGATCTAGCTTGCTCCAAGGAGACGTGGTTGTAAGGGACTGCCATGTCTCCACCATAAAGAAAGTAAGTGCCGTGGCTCTAGCCACTGATTAGTGAAGTGCCCTGTGTACTCTGATGCCCCACACTCCATGGAGTGGAAACAGTTAGGCTTATGCCTCTAAAAGTGAAATCAATTTTCTTTGGATTTTAAAATCATTTTAATAAATCCAGTTACACTTGTATTTCCCATTTGGACAGTGTGTTTTATCTAAGACTTCCTAAGTACTAACCTTGTTTCTATCCTACAAAGCAAGTTGTGCCCCCCATTTGTGCATGCTGCAGCCTACCGAACCCAGGAGCCCCCCCAGATGAAGCCAGTTCATTGCCCAGTAATACCTGTGGATATAAGGAATGGGTTTATTCATCCTTCATGTTCTGGACTGTGTTTCAAGCTTTAGAGCACCCCTCCCGTCAAACTAACATCCTGTCACCCCCTAGATGCCGGGGAACGGGCGTACAATGTGGGAGATCTTATGGCATTTGTTGATTTGGGGGGGGGTGCTCCCTTGAAGAAAATAAAAAATATCAGCTTGCAGGGTGGGTGCAGCCCTGAGGAGATTCTGGAGGAGAGAAGCACACTGCTAATATTTTCGGCCTTGCCAAGTGGACGGTGCACCTCACACCTTGCTCAAAATGGCGCCTGGTGCCTCATGGCATCAAATGTGATGACAGCATAATGTAACAGTCTGGACACTTTCTGGTTGGAGGGCAAATCATGGTGGCTAATTTGAATATGGAAATGGCATGGGACTCCCTGGTGTGTGAACACCATTTTCGCTACTACACCTCATGGTGGAAAATTGGTGAGAAGTGGAGAGAGTAGTAGAAAGCTAAGTTCAAAGTCATTTATCGGAATTCAAGCAAGTTTAAGCTCCAGTCTGCTGCTAAGGACATTTATTGAAAAGAGAGAGGGAGAGAGAGACTGAGAGAAGACCCTCGTTTGGCATGTTGGTGCATGCAGCTGCAGAGAGAAAAAAACAAAAACAAAACCAGATCAGTCATAGCATTTTCTTTTGGAGGGGGAAGTCAAACTATGACTGTCCCAGAGTCAATGCTGCATTGGTTGTGGGCGGCCATGGAGCAGAAGGATGGGGACCAAACTTGTGTGCAGTGTGGACATCGAGGAGTGGAGGTCAGGAGAATGCCTTTATGGATTGCAAGCTCCCAGGTCATTGCAGCAAGACCACTCCCTGTACCCCGGGGAGTTCCCAAGTGAAGATGGGATTTACCTCCCTTAGCAGCACCCAATAAAAATTCCTCGACAGGACCACTGGAGAGTTGGGAGGAGGTACATACAGGACTGCCATGACCAGAGTGGATGGGTGAGGGGCACAGATGTCTGCCCAGCCCCTCCCCATCAGCTGTTGCCCATGAACCTCACCATGGCAGAGTGAGGGGCTGCTGGTAGAGGTCTCAGGACCAGTCCCTTGGGGCAGGTAGCCCTGGGGAACAACTCATGGAGGAGATGATCAGCCAAGATCCTGCTGCTGAGGCTCATGTGTTTTCTCAAGCTGAGGGAGTGACTATGGCAAAAGGAGAGCAGTCTGATGTATTAATGGAGGCCGCAGAGAGTGAAACTAGCTCTGAGTCAGAACATAGCATGGATGTACCCACCGTTATGGGAGTCCCAAGAGAAGGCTTGCCTAGATAACTAGGTGAAAGAGACATTGAGCTGGACATCCCTCAGCTCCTCGATAGGCCCCTGCATGGTGTGCCTGGCGCCACTGAGAGACTGACTGATAAATGTAGATGCCTGCTGACCGCAATGAATAGGCTGCATCCCAGAGACCCTCCGTTTGTTAAATACTCCATGGGAAGCTGGCTGGCCTCTGGAAAAACCCCACACACCAGTATCCGTTCAATCCCAGACTGGTCCCAGGCCGAAAGGTAGGTTTGCTGGCAACTAAAGAACAAGTATCCAAGGGGGAAACTACCCCTACATCAGCGAGCACCTCTGGGATGTGATCAAAACCCAGGGAGAAAATTGGGTTTTTATTGGGGCTCTGGACAAAGTGCATCAGCAGAACCAACTAGGCCCCAAGGATCCAGCCTACAATAAAGAAAAGGCCATCAACATGGCTAAATCGATGTGCCTCTCCACAGTGTGGACTGGGGTCACCTTGTTCAAGACCTTCACTTTGGTTCAGGATTCAGCAGGTGGCCGTGGAAAATATGCATCATCGCTAAGAACTGTTTGGTGTGGAATGCACAAAGCTAGACCCAAAGTTTTATTATGTCACTGACCCTGCTCCAGAACCCCATAAGAGAAGGAAGTAGTTCCAGTACCAGTACCCCGCGGCGCCGCTCCAAGTAGTGTTAAGAACTGATATTGGCCCCTGCTGCTCCCCAAAGGCTGCATCATTTCAAAGGACTAAAATTGGATGATAACGTTCAGTAAATACCTTTGGCAAACTGTTAAAATGCTGCAAATCATTTTGTTGTGTTGTCTTACCTTGGTGAGAGACTGTACCAAGTCTACCTCCGGCTGAGTGCGAGTGTGAGTGTAGCCCCTGTGTGAGTGGAGTGGTGTGGCATAGATAGGATGTTATTAAAGATATTTTCTTTCAGGAAATGTGGGTCAGTGCTGCCTAACTGCCCCAAGGACTTTCTATGGACCTAAGGAGACTGCTTAAGTTGTGCACCGTTTGTGCCAATAGAAAAAAAAGAATGTTTTGAAGTAGCAACTATAGTCAGCAAGGTAGTATAGTAAGTTGGAAGATACATGTGAGTGTCACCTGAGTGAGTGTAGAGTGAGTCTATTGAAAAAAATGGGGGAGGTAGCCAAATTGCATCAGCCTTAACATCTGCTAAACTGTTATTGTTATACACCCACCGTTTGGGTGTGTCTGGTTAATGTGCCAATGTTTAAGAGAAAGATTGTTTGCACTGTTTAATAGTTGTTTAAGAATAAATAACCCCTAAACCCCCAGGTGCAGCCTGTATTTGCGTATTGTGCCACCCTCCACCGACTGGGCTGGATTAACAAGTTGTGGTGCCCTGGGCAATTTTGAATTGTGAGGCCCCCTGTGACTTAACTAATAGGCTGGGGGTTCGGGTACTACCTAGGCCCCCAAAAGCTGAACAGTTTTTGATGCCTTAAAATGCATTTGGATGGGTTTCCAGCTACTCTGAATGCCTCTCTTGGGTTTGGAATAAAAGGTTATTGTTTGCCCCCTAAAAAAAGAGTTTGATCCTCCCTGCAAAAAGTTCAAGGATCTTGAACTTTTTACAGGGGGGGATCAAACTCCTTTTTTAAAGGGGGGGGGCTAAAATATGCAGTATTGCCTACTGTACCTCTAAACCCCACAGTCAAATAAAAGTCACATCTGAAAAGCAAGGATCTGTCTGTCCCCTTCCCACATCTCGTGTGGCACATAAAAGAGATGGGAAAGGCACTCTGACTACTGACACCACTACACTTTCCATGCCCAGTTTCAGTGCCCCAAACTTTGAGTCCCCTTCCCCAGTTAGGAAAGATCTGCAGGCTCTCTACCTGGCTAGTCAACTCTGGAGGGGCAAATATGGGATTGTACACACAGGGAATGGCATTGCATATCTGGGGTCAGTGTTGTCAGCTTCATTAGGTATGGACCCATATAAATTCTGTTCTATCAGAGAGAACTCCAGATCCCATGCCTAGCTTTCAGACTTGACTTTTATTTGGCTGTGGGGTTTAGTATACAGTTGGCAGCACATATTTTAGTCCCTCACCTTTAAAAGAGTTTGATCCCTCCTGCAAAACATTCAAGGACTTTTGCAGGGGGAATCAAACCCTTTTGTGGGGGGCTAAATATGCAGTGTTGCTAATTGTACCACTAAAGCTCTAGTCAAATAAAAGTTAAGTCTGAAGAGCAAGGACCTGGCTTTCCCCTTCCCACATCTCATGTGGCACCCAACCTCCCTGAATAAGCCCTAAGCCCATTGCAATGCTGCTGGCTGGGGGTTACCCATCATTTACAATTTTAAATGTTAAAATTGTAAATGATGGAATTTAAGTAACAAACATTCAGTTGTTCTTGTTAATTTTCTTTTACCTCAAAGTCAAGAAGGCAAGGCACAGGCACTGTGGTGGTCTGACCAAAAACAGTCTGGCTGGATTCGCTCTGCTTGCGCCCTCGCCTCGTGGTCTCCTTCAACAGTCAGCTGACTGAATTTCATTTGCTGGCTCATTTCATCAAATCAGATCCATCTCTCTTCCTCTAGTCCGAAAGGCCCGAGCTTTTTTTCTTTCTTTAAATAGACTAGCAAATGCTGATTCAGACAGTGGCAGTGTGGTTTAATGACTCGATGGATTCGACGGTGGGAATCGGGGTTCAGCAGCTGATGCTTCAAGAGAGATGAGTCATCTCTGTTGGCAAATTTTCCATCATTCGGACTTTATGAAGTGCTCCATGACGTGACACGGACCTAAGGGGACAGAAAGTTCAGGTCCAGGTGGGCGAGGGTGCAAACATCAGCAATGGACGAGGAGCCCTGTGATTGACTACAGGGCACATGTTGTGTGTTGCAGCCTGCAGAACATCCATGACTGTGGGAAAACAAAAGCAGCAAACTTGCTGTTTTGGGATGGCGGTGGCAGGGCAAATGGTCACGGACGATCGTCCTTCAAGTTCTATTATACTTTTGTTGTATGCAATCCCCCTCCCGCTGAGGTTTAGGGAAGAAGCGGGGGAAAAGGATTAAAAAAAAAAAAAATGGGACACTCAGGTGGCCCCTCAGACTAGGGGGCCCAGGGCAACTGCCCCATCTGCCCAATGGTTAATCCGGCCCTGTCCACCGAGGTGGCAGCAGCAAGTGGTAGGTAGCAGTGAGTGGTAGGTAGGCCGGGGCGGGGGGATGTCATGCCTGGCCGTACCCCAGCAAACCGCCCAAGGGAAACTGGGCCGGGTCACCAGAGGCCCCTGGGGAGAGCCACTTTTGGGATAAGGAAGGTCATGGAGTGGTTTTGCCCACCGTTAGTGATGTGACCACCGCCTTGGTAGTGGGATTGGTAGTGCCCTGGGTCTGGGTTGTGGGCAAGGGAGTACACATACACTGCTGTTGGCCTGGGTTTGAGGGTAGCCAGAGTTACGGACTGCCTTTACCAGTAGGTGAAGGTTTTTCTCTGGGGGGACTGTATAAGCCCCCCATGGGGCTTACTATATTAACCAGAAGGCCATCCATTTTGAGCTGGGTGCCGGGACCCGTAGTTTAGGTGGGATCCTGGCCCCACTATAAAAGAGGGATGGGCACCATGATAGAAGGAGTATTTTTTAGGAGTTGAGTGACAGGAGTCCTCGTGAGAGGATGTGGCCTTCGGGTCTGCACCAGGGCCAGGTAGGCTGACTGCCACCCCGGTCTTCCATCCATCAAGTCTGACCAGCCCTTGGAGAAGAGAGAGGGAGCATAAAGCACCAGATTCATGAGAGGCTGCCCACGGCACCAGAGGAGCTGTCAGCTAGAGTTCGGGGCTCATGTCAGGAGGAGATGGAGCCAAGGATATGGATTTCGGGATGCCTGCCTCATGAAACCTTGGCAGGGCAGGCAGGCATGGGACCCCAATCACAGGGAAGGTCAGGGGTTGTCACGGAGGGACCGCAGTACAGTGTGAGAGACTGGCCTGGTAGAAGGGACCTAAGTGGCAGGTTGGTCCCTCACAGAATTAATTGTGTCCTCTGGAGGGGTGTTATGCCCCTACTGTATCCCCATGAATAGAGTGCATCCCATGCTGCTGCAAATGTGCTTGGGAATGCCTCAGGCCGCTGAAACCTTTGGAGCCGGACCCAAGGGGTGCCCCGGCTGGGAGCAGCATCACGGAGTGATGTGTTGACAGTTTCCCATGTAGAAAAGAACAGAGAGAGAGTGCAGCAAGTATTGTGACGAGGGAGAAGAAGACTAGTGACAGAGACGGCTGGGGAAGAAGAGGCTGTGTAGAGTGTCTAGTCAGAGTGGTGATGGCTGTGAGTTCGGACCTAGCTGCTTCCATCTTCGTGCGGTCGGAGCTAGCCTGCTCCAAGAAAAAGTGGTTGTAAGGGACAGCTGTTTCCCCACCATAAAGAAAGCAAGTGCTGTGGCTCTGGCCACTGATTAGTGAAGTGCACTGTGTACTGTGATGCCCCCCATGCTCCATGGAGTGGAAACAGTTAGGCTTGTGACTGTAAAAGTGAAATCAATTTTCTTTGATTTTTAAAATCATTTTAATAAATCCAGTTACACTTGTATTTCCCATTTGAACAGTGTGTTTTATCTAAGACTGTCTAAGTACTAACCTTGTTTCTATCCTACAAAGCAAGTTGTGCTCCCCATTTGTGCATGCTGTAGCCTACCGGACCCAGGAGCATCCCCAGATGAAGCCAATTCATTGCCCAGTAATACCCATAGATCCAAGGTAAGAGTTTATTCATGTTTTGTGTTCTGGACTGTGTTCTGGCTATAGAGCACCCCTCCCCACAAACTGTAACATCCTATGACCCCCAGACACCGGGGAAGGGAAGGCGTACATAATCTTAAGTGTTTTTTCTCGAAGAGCAAATGCTTGCAGTCTTAATCTCAAGTGCTTTTTCTCGAATAGCAACATGTGTTATCAGACTACCCATGCCACCTTGAGGGAGGGAAAATATCAAGCAATGGATATGGTAGAAGAGGATGTGGGCATTTCATTGGAGGGACATAGTGGTTCACAGCACGTGAGACTTCAGCAGTTTCATCAGAATTCAGCTTATATGTCTGCTATGAATCTGGCAGTCATTATTTTCATCAAAGCATGTGAGAAAGGCTTGGCAGTTCTTGTAAGTCAGGGGTTCCACCCATCTTTTGCAAATATGAGTGCCGCAGAATTTACAACTAAGCAAAACTTAAGCAAAAACCCAGACATTATGACCAATTCTGAAGATAAGGGGGAAGCACAGTTGTAATGGCATGGCCGCAGCAAGCTAGAGTCCATCACATTTGAATGAACCCGCCCTTTCAACCCCCTTCTTGTTTTTTTTTTCATGAAATACTGCCCCTTTAAATCCCTGCTTTTGCCTGCAGTGTCTGTAGCTTTATACTGAAAGAGTCGGTAAGTGAGTTCCACTGGACTGCCCGAGCTTGCCTTCCACTGGATAACTTCTCAAAGTAGGTCCCTCCCCTCCTATGCTTCCTACAGGCTTGTCTTGCAAATCCTGCCTATTTCTGACATGTCTGACAAGAAGTTTGCAACAGGCTGGTCTGGAATCTTGAATGCATGTGCAACGATGAAGGAGTAAAGCCACCTGCAGCAGCTGCAGCTTGGGGTGAGTCTCAACACTGGCACCCTTCACTCCACATCGCAGCCCCAGGTCACAGTGGCTAGTGCCAGGACCAAGACCTGAGTCTTGGGCCACCTCCAGGCCTCGGTGCCACTGCTGCTGCTGCTGGGCCTTGGGCTGACAGGACTGATGGGTATCCCTGGGGCAGCAGTGGGGTTCAGGAGCCCCAGGAACCCGATGATCCAGGATGATCCTGCAGGAGGCCATGGAAGTGGTGGTGAGGAGCTCCGCCAAACAGAAGCAGAGCTAGGGCGAGAGGTAAGAGGATGCAGATCCAGTCATAAACTCAGTAGCAGTATCAGCCCTGCTGTAAGAAATACAGTGCCTACTACATAACCTCCCTGATAAAATAACTATGGGCAAGCTTCCAGCTCATTGTCAAGCTAAGTTTAGAGCATTGTTATCAAAGAAATGTAAATGCCACAGTACTATAGTGTAATGTGACTTTTTAACCTAATTATGTATGTATCAAATGGTCCCTTATTTTGTATGAAGCCTTTTGCACTATGTGATATATCATTTGTGGTTTCCATGTCAGACATGGCTGAAAACAAGTTTACATGGTAAAGCAAATAAAATAAAAATAAATACGCTAAAATCCCTTCCAACCTGAGTGGAATAGTGGAACAATACATGAAAATAGATTTATCAGACGAGAATCTAACACAGATTGTGAAGCTGCAAAATGGCACTTTTGACAATAAATGGATGTTAATTTCTGCATTTCTTATTGCATTAACTAATCTTCTCATTCTGTTTTTCTCCTTCTGTAAAAATGATGTCACTTTTTTATTCATCTCTGGGGCCAGAAGGTCATGAATTTGAGTCCCATACTTGAGGGGACAGAATATTTTAAACTGCAAGTCTAAAACTATGGCATATTATTACATTATTAGAACAACTTTTCATATTTCTTGTAGTAAACACATATGTAAAGAAAAACAGATAGGCAGTCTGTCCCATATTGTCTTATTGTTACCTGAACTGCTTAGCCAAAACAGCAGGTAAAAAAAGATATTTTTGCACGTAAAGTGCTGCATTTTGTTTGCAAAAACATATTTTTTTTACTTTCTGTTTACTGCAGTATAGAATGTATCATGCTAGTTTTAGTTCAGCTGCAGGGGATTCTGGGATTTCTGGTCACAGCATATGGTCAGCTTGTATGGTAACAGAATTGGCCTGATACAAAATGCTTTCATACTGCAGCAAACAACAAGTTAAAGAAATGTTTCTGCACACAAACTGCAAACTGGGAACAGCCATACACTTGGGTTTGGTGCTAGGGCTAACTGTTCCCATTTAAAATGATAGCGCATAATCTTTGATGGGGATGCACATTGGTGGTGCGCAGTACAGAATACATAAATATATATTCAGCCAGCAACCAGCCAGAGAGTAATGATTTTCCTTAAAGCAAGGGGTGAAGGAGAGCTCAGAGGTGAGCTATTTAGCTTAAACACGCCCAAAATGCACACCAGAGCAACTAGTACATCACAGCTTCTGGGGGACTAACGGCCCACAGACCCCTGGCCTAGAAGCCAGCAGGCACAGCAGCAAGGTAATACAATACCCAGCCAACAACAGCTGCAGACTCCATGCCTCAGGTACAGTACATTATCAGCATCTTGCTAGCCTAAGGTACTGAATACGTATATATGTATGTATTCGACCTGCAGCCAGCAAGATAGAAATAGTTTCTCTTTAGGGTAAGGGGTGGAGGAGGGCTCATATATGAGTTATGTAATGTCACAATAAGCCACAAAATGCAGCACAGAGCATCTAGAATCCCAGGGCTACTGGGGGCCTAGCGTCCCCCAGAAATCTGGATTCATCCCAGAATTCTAAAAGAACTAAGGGTAGAACTAGTGACACCACTGACTACCCTTTTTAACAAATCATGGGAGGATGGGGTGGTACCCGAGGACTGGAGAAGGGCAGATGTGATTCCCTCTTCACAAAAGTGGGAGCAAGGCAGAAGCAGGAAACTACAGACCTGTTAGTTTAACCTCAGTGATAGGGAAAATGATGGAATCACTTCTGAAGGAAAGAATTGTTGAATATCTAGAGGCCAGAGGGCACAGGACCCTAGGCAGCATGGATTCACAGTGGGAAGGTCATGCCAGACAGATCTGATAGATTTCTTTGACTGGATGACCAAAGTAGTAGATCAGGGAGGGCTGTGGACATGGCCTACCTAGACTTTAACAAGGCATTTGACACAGTCCCACCAAAGATTAATATACAAGTTAGCCAGCCTGGGAGTGGGTCCCAAGATGACAGCCTGGGTAAAGAATTGGCTGGAGAATAGGACACAGAGAGTAATAGTAAATGGAGTCCACTCGGAAGAAAGGAAGGTTACTAGTGGGATACCGCAGGGTTCAGTATTAGGACCGGTCCTCTTCAATGTTTTTATAAGCGACATTGCAGAAGGACCGGAAGGAAAAGTATAACTCTTTGCAGATGACACAAAGATCTGCAACAGGGTTGATGCACAGGGTGGGATGGAAAGGATGAGAAGGGACTTGGCAAGGTTAGAGGAATGGTCAAATGTATGGCAGCTTAGATTCAATGCTAAGAAGTGCAAGGTAATGCACCTGGGAAACAAAAACCCAGGGGAAGAGTACACAATGGGGGTGAGATACTAACAACAACAAAAATGGAAAGGGACCTGGGGGTAGTCATATCAGATGACCTAAAGGTGGGCAAGCAATGTGAGAGGGCAGCAAGGAGGGCTGGGGGGATACTGGGATGCATAGGGAGAGGCATCACCAGTAGAAAACAGGAAGTTATTATCCCTCTGTACAGACAGCTGGTCAGACCCCATCTGGAGTAATGTGTGCAGTTCTGGAGAACCAATCTCCGCAAAGACATAGACAGGATGGAAGCTGTCCAGAGGAGGGCAACTAAAATGGTGCAGGGTCTGCACCGGAAGACATATGAAGAGAGCGAAAGGAGCTTAATATGTATAGCCTCGAGGAAAGGAGGAGAGGGGACATGATAGAAACGTTCAAGTACCTCAAGGGAATCAACAAAGTCCAAGAGGGTAGCATCTTTCAAAAAGAGGTGTGCAAGAACAAGAGGCACAATTTGAAGATAGAGAGCGGCTCCAGAGGTAATTAAGGAAGTATTTTTCACAGAGAGGGTTGTGGATGCATGGAGCTGCCTTCCGAGGAGGTTGTGGAGTCAAAATCAGTGGTGGAATTCAAGCATGCATGGGACAGTCATAAGGCAATTCTAGGGGGTTGGGGTAGGAAGAAGTAGGCTGTTGGTTAACTAGGATCTGCAGCTTATCCAGTAGGTAGGGAGATGGGCAGACTGGGTGGGCCAAGCGGTCCTTATCTGCCATCAAATTCTATGTTTCTATGTTTCTATTACAAAGCAGCAGGCACAGCAGCAAGGAGCAGCTGTGGATAGCTGGGTATTGCACTAGCTAACCACAGCAGCAGACTCTATGCCTCAGGAACAGTACATTATCAGCTTCTTGCTAGCCTTAGGGACTGAATGCATTGATGTATTCACACAGCAGCAAGCCAGATAGTAATAATTTTGTTTAGAGCAAGGGGCGGAGGAGAGCTCACATATGAGTTGTTTAACCTCACAATAAGCCACAAAATGCACCCCAGAGAGCATCTAGGACCACATTGCTTTTGGGGACCTGCTGGCTCCCAGACCCCTGGCTTTTATGAAAAGAACAGCCACTGCAAAAATCCTGGAAATACCGCTGAATGGATACTGCAAAATACATTGGGGAGGTTAAAAGGCAGCTGGAAAACAAGAAACATTGTAAGTTATTGTCTTCAGATCCCACTGCATCCTTTAAAAACACTATTGATTCGTACATCAGCAGAGCAAATATGGAGGGTGGATAGATGTTCAAGTTAGGGAATTTTTTTAATTAAACAGCACCCAGTCCACAAACTATATATATATATATATTATGGTAGCACGGTAGTGCTACCATAGTTAGGGTTGAGGAGCCATTTACATGTTAAACCCAAAATTTTGCACCTTAATAACTTTGCAACCGTTTGATGGATTTGCCTGAAATTTGGAATACATGATCAAGACCCATATGCCTTGGGATCTGCCAAGTTTCATATTGGTCGGATACACGGCTACAGAGTTATTAGTGTGATCTGCTTAGCCTTTACGCTTTTTCTGGAATTCTACTGATCGTGCCTACAGGTCCTTGCGTTTATGACTGGTCTGAAATCTTCCGGGAACATGTGGCCAGGGTCCCCGATGTGCCTTTTGAAGATTTCGAGATAAAATATTAAACAGTTCAAAAGTTATTCAAAAAACAAGTTCCCATTATAAGTCAATGGGAAAAGTTAAAAAAAAGTTCAACACTTTCGCAAATGCATTTTTACTGTCGCAAATGGCCCTTTTACTGTTGCAAATCTGCCATTTAGTTTTCAGTTAGTGATCAGAAAAATGCTTGGCATTTAAAATTGAGACCCTCTAGCAACCTAATTCTTTTTGTATTCACCTAGTCGGGCCCTGAGGATGCTAGCCATATCTTTATTTTGGGGTAAAACACACCAGAAATATGTTTTTCAGATTTCTGGAAAAAGTACTTTCACAAAGTAGTGTCACACTCACAAAAGTGTCACAAATTTTGTGAAAGCTTTCACAAATCACGACACTACTTTGCGACACTATGCCCAAAATAACAGTAATTCTTTGGCATCCCGCTGCAAAAGAACGGTTTGGAGTTTTGGGCTGACATTTGGAGGGAACACAGCCAACATCCCACAGATGTGCCTTTCAGTGGTTTGGTGAAAAAATATTACAGGGAGGCAAAGTTATGACACTCCGAACTTCTGTTTTTTTCCCATAGGATAACATTACGGTGTTCGCTGCGCATTTCAGGGCCTGTATCTCGAAAACGGTGTGAGATACGGACTTTTTGTCAAAAAAATTCTTAGCCCCCATAAACTAGCCAGGAAACTGATAATTCATATGACTTTTACATTTTTTTCTATGTCGTACGGTTACTGAGATATAAGCAATTTACTATTCCAAGTCCTCATTTTTGTGTTCCGAGAGTCATTATTTTGCATACATTCTTTGTACTCACTGTCTTTCTCTATACATCTTTTGGGGAAACCAGCCTGTGCACTTACATTACTGTTACCATTACCATTTCCGCTTGTGGTTTCGTACCCATTTCACTTACCGTTCACGTTCATACACCATGTGCGTTACCCTTTCGTTTTCATTTGCGGTTGCATTTGCGTTATTTTAACATTTCTGTCTACAGTACTGTTTCTCTTTCTGTTTCACTTTCGTCACCATCGCATTACAATTTTGCATTCGGGGCACAATGTTAGGGCCCCTCACTCCCTGCGCTGCATTACGTCTATGGGCCCTGCAACTCCCTCCGCGCAGTACATTCACTATTTCTCATTATCATTCTTAAAAAAGAGAAAATTAGGCAAAAACTCCATTTAATGCATCAGTTAGGGTTGTTCCACAGCGACAAAGCGAGGAATTCGGTGTTAGGGTTGAAAACCCTAACTCCGAATTCACCCTCCCCCAGCACCACACACACACAGACACACACACACACACATATGCAAGTACGGGGGAGGACCAAGGCAACACGACCAATGACAGACAACAAGCATCAGGTGACAGAAATAACAAACAATTGTCTAAATGTACTACAAGACATCCCCACCCACCTGACCAGGTACTGCATGCTCAGTGGAGATCAACAGCAAAACTGAGGCCATGTACACCAAACGTACACATCCCTGATTGCAGCTGCACACAACGTACCACACTTAGTAGTTGCATGGCCTTACCTACCGATGCCCCACACCACACCTTACTGTGCCGTTAGTCAATATAAATGCTGAAGGTGCATGATCACAGTTGTACAAAGGTTTTAACACTAGTGAGTATACATTAATTAAGAGAACTACATAAATTAACTACAAGACACAGCCATGCTCAAGATAAAAGTAGTGTTGCATTTAGTATGTGATTTACATAGTAGTACATTTACTGCAACTGTTTACTCAAGATAGAGAGGCTGATGTAAACGTATGGAAAAGTATTGCCTGTTCAACGCTGTGAAATTCGTACTGCCAGTATCAGATGCATTCTTACTGATGAAAGTGTACTGCTGATGTACATACGTATACCTTCAGTGTGTTTGAATACTAAAGATGCGGTAAGTATTCTTTGTAAGAAACAGTGTAATTGCGTGGATCAGGCCAGGCAACTTCTAAATATCATAGCACTACTGAGCCAACAATGACGTAGCTGTATCGGAGATGTCTATAGGATAGATTTTCCTGTAGGCACTTACTGAGTATGTTGTACCTGATACAGACAATGTCATTGCATCTGACACAGCCTAATTTTTTTAACAGTTGTTTCATACTCAGGCTGTATGCCTAGTGTTTGGGTTTGCCACAATTCTGTCACCGATGCTATCAAAGTGATAACTATGTTAATTGTGCTACAACAGGAATCAAGTAGGTATAGTGTAGATATAAATAGAATGTCTTTTAGTATTGATTTAACTCACAATGGGATAAGTGTACTAGGATGGCAGGGGTTATTCTCTATCACTGACTCTATCAGTTGTAATCACACTAAGGTTTCGATGACTGTAATGATCAAGTTACACTGTTCATCTTCATGAGTTCATATTCGCAGCCATTCTCCAGTAACTAGACAGTGGATGGTGTAACTGGGTTGGACACTGTGTTGCAAAGCTCCTGCAGTGCCTAGCAGAGGAGAGTATCTACACATGAAGGTAATTAAGCAATAAGGCATGACCAACGGTTATGTTAAATGGTCTGTTAATCACCCTCTAGAGGTTTAATGTTGAATGGGGCGTAGCCGAGTGCCACATGTCGCTAGACAGTGATAAACTGACCATTAACATAATACCTGGGAGTGGCTTATTGCTATCATAATAAAACTGTTTTTTTAAACAACATTAAACCATGTTCATCATATGGTTAGGCTCTACATGTATGTTAATAAAAACTAAACATAAGGCTGTTAGAATGTTTACAGCCAATCAGAAAGCTGCATTTCTCAAACCCTTGTTATAATCAGAGATATTATACCTGTACAACTCCTTGGTTTTGCTCAACTCTATTGCTCAGGTGGCCCACCACATGTGGTGTGTGTGGGGCATCGGTAGGTAAGGCCATGCAACTACTAAGTGTGGTACGTTGTGTGCAGCTGTAATCAGGGATGTGTACGTTTGGTGTACATGGCCTCAGTTTTGCTGTTGATTTCCACTGAGCATGCAGTACCTGGTCAGGTGGGTGGGGATGTCTTGTAGTACATTTAGACAATTGTTTCTTATTTCTGTCACCTGCTGCTGGTTGTCTGTCATTGGTTGTGTTGCCTTGGTCCTCCCCCGTACTTGCATATGTGTGTGTGTCTGTGCGTGTGTGGTGCTGGGGTGAATTTGGAGTTAGGGTTTTCAACCCTAACACCGAAATTCCTCACTTTTGTCGCTGTGGAACAACCCTAACTGATGCATTAAACGGAGTTTTTTGCCTCTATATATAGATATATATTTATATATATATATATATAACATAACCCAGATAGACCATCTTAGGGTAGCTGGTTCATTCCACTGGGGTGTCAAACAGATGAGGCATACTGATGAGTCCTGGTAGGACGTAACATGTGTCTATGTTTTCTGTTGGCACCCTTTGCAAACTGTGTGAGAGGCATTTCTGCTTAAAGTTGAACCAGCATAATATTCTGTGATGATATTTCATATATATATATATATATATATATATATATATATATATATATGTGTATGTGTATACATATATATATGTATACTCTCCAAGGTGAACAAAAATCTTGTAGTTTCTCCTGGCTACCCTATTATTTCAGGCCTTGACTCTTTCCCTGAGCCCTTGTTGGTCTTTGCTGACCATTATATCCAACCCTTTGACTGTCTTTGTTGACTTTGAGCCTTTGTTGGTCTTTGTTGACATTATATATGTAAGCCCCCGCTTCCCAGGTCTAGGGGTATGTCTGATGTTGAAATTGCTCGGGGGGGGCCACTGTACAGTCAGAAACAAAATTCAGAAATGTACTCATTGCCTGGGTTCGCAATGGATAGTCCAGAGGTGCAGAGAGTCTTCAGAGGCACAGTGCTGTGTGGGCTCAGACTTGGTTATGACATTCTTCCAAGCAGAAAGAAAATCATCATCCATGACAGATTAAAAGGTTCACAACAAAGTTAATTGAATCAAAATTATTAATAACAGCCACTTCATGGAGTGTAGAGTGATCACTGAACAGTGAGCAGTACATCCATTTGTGTGGCTGAAACCAAGATACAGCATACTTGATACAAAGATCTGATGCAGGCACTCCTAGGAGCCGAATCCGGCTTCTATGCAAATGATGGCGGCAAGTTTGTCTCCCAACCAACAAGCCAATCACCAGGCAGCTTCTGAACTCCCTCCTGTACTAGCTTTCCACAACGATCTTAACAGGGCACATCCCATCCCGAAACAGGGCGTCTCCCTCATTTACTTCCAGAAGATTTCACACTGCACTGAGCACCCCACGGCCGACTTTCCTCCAGGCAGTCTTTGAACCCGTAGCACAGGTACTCCAAGGGGCAACCAATCGGACACTCAGGCAGACACAGAATTCATAATGGTGACTGGACACAGGCTGCCACCACTGCATCCCCAATGGGCCAAGCTGCCACCACCGACTCTCGCACCAAGACCCTGTGGCAACTGCCAGGCTTAACCAGGACCCTTCCATACCATCCTGGCCTGGTGCTAGGGGTTACATTGCAGGGTCCTTTACTGCCGGGGCTCTGGTGCCCCAAACATGGCATGGAGGTCGCCCACATCAGGCCATGCCCAGAAGCACCCTTCCGGTCCCGACGACTCCAGGTGCTACTCTTTAAGGGTGGTAGGCTGGGGTTGCGGTCACCCCACCCCAGCCCTGAACATTGTCCCTTTGGCCAAAAACTGGCTGTGACTCCCGACTCCTTCCTCTTCCTGCCTGCTCTCCCCCTAAAGGTGCCCAAACCCTCCCTTATGTGGCCCCTGGCCTCTCAACCCCACCGACCAGCAGGGAGCCCCGGAGATCAGGCAAACAAAATTTGGGCCTAACTTGGAGTAAGCTCCCCAAGGGGGCTTACACTTCCCCCCACTCAGAATGTTTACCTCCTAGTGAATGCTTTGGCAGTTACCAGAAAACCCACTGGGAGGAGCTATGTGCACTCTCTCCTCCTAACAGTTCCATGGCAGAGCTGCCACACTGCCGAAACGGTGGGACCCAAAAGAACATTTACCCAAGGACACTACTGCACCCTTCATAACCATCCAAGGGTCCAGGCGACTGACCCACCCACCAGTTTCCAAGGTGGATTGCCTGGTATAAAGGCAGTGGCGTCCCCCCCCACTTCCCACACACACACACCAACTACCCAAACCACCATAACACACTGCCACCATAGGGGAGGTCACTTGGATACCACCTACTCAATTAATAAAAAACAACGTTTAAACATTTTGGTGGAAATAGAGCACCCAAGCAAGGGATGCAGAAACCCAAATAACAGAGCAACATTAACAAGTTAGAGAATCACACAGCGGGAAAACATGTGTACCATTCCCCTTCTTTTTCCTTGCCAACAACAAGTTCTAAACTACTGTCACACACACTCATATTCACACACATCCTCGCACCACGCATACTAAGACTTTTAGTACCAAATTACCCCAACTTAAATAACAGTTGGAGTCCCATGGATAGTCTCTGAAAGTCCAAAATGAGATGCGGTCCTTTTAACAAAGCAGAACACTCACAGGCAAGGCAAACTCTGGTAACTACGACAGCCTTTTAACATTGCTAAACATCAGAAACAACATTATCTTCAAGAAACACAAAAAACATAATCTCACCCAGTTTAACAGCCAAACTCAGGGAAGTCCACCAGCGAAACCAGGGGGTGGGAGGTGGGATAAGCAGCTGTACTGGAGCAGTGTCAGTTCAATCAGGCACAGATGCACTGCCAGGTTGCATCTTTTGGGAGCAGTCTCGGGGGAAATAATACTTCGGATCTGGTTTAGTGACCTCTTTCTCAAACGAATCTTGGCTTATGATGCAAAACTTGGTGTGAAGGCCTTCCACATCCTGTATCATTGCAAATGTTTCGAACAGTGTGATACCAGTCCACACCGCTGAAGCAGACATTGACCAGGCCTGCTGAATGGCCTTTTGTTGTTTCATGGATTGGTCTGATGGGCTGATCTTCCAGTGGGTTCTCATCTTCTCCAGGGCTCCCTGATAAACCCAGTCCTCTCACCACTCTTCGACGACATCTCATAATCTTTCAAACAAATATTTATATTCCTCACCAGGGTACTCTTTACGGATCCTACAGCAGACCCACCACTCTGCCTGCAACCAATTGGGGATACTGTGGACACTGGTTCTGGTTCTGAGGCAGTCCCTTCCTGCAGCCAACTCCCCGAAGTATATTTCAGCACCCTTGTGTCGGAGGGTCTTAGCTGGTCCAAATCCTTATGGCAGTTTTTACAGGCCACAGCCAACAGGGGGACATTATCTGGGTATGTGAAGATGGGGAACCAGTAGGGCCAAGGGATATCCCATTCCTAAACTGGGTCTTCATAAACAAAAGAGGTCGGGGCAACACCTGGAGCCTCAGGCACTGCCTCTGGAATGTCCAATGTCTCAGTCTCATCACTAGAACCTCCTCTGAGATGACCTCCTCAATTTCCATATCAGGCCATTCACTTTTTCCAGGGGTAGAATGAGCCTCCACTGTCTGAGAAGGGATACCTGCAGCCACGGGGCCCTTCATGGGGGCCTTGTCCCTGGGAGAAGATACCCGACCGCAGCCTCTCTCTCTGCCACGGAGAGGGTCAGGATCCAAAGGAGGAGAAGGACTGGGCAGATGTCTAACATCCTTCTTCTCTGATGCCACCTCCTTCTCCATCACCATCTCAGTCACAGTTTTGTCCATGTCCTCCCAGGTGTCCAGGCTAGTAGAGGTGGGGGTGACCATTGCAAGTGATGTGGACCACCCCCAGGATGGCACATTTGGTTGAAATGGTGGGGGACAGATTTGGGCTGCACCTCAAGAACACTGAAGGCAGACGGGCAGGCTTCTTACATCTGCTTAAGTGGTGCCACAAATGGTGCAATGGTCCCTTGAGTCACTCTTTTCTACCACGCTCCACAAACAGGACAACAACAAGGATGGTACGGTCACCTCCTTTCCAGTTGGTGCACAGGCCTCTGCCATGGTTCTTTCCAATAATCCACAGTCCAAAAAGCAGAAAATGCCCTTTTTATTCTTTCTTTTAGCTGCAAGCTGGATGTCATTGTCCACTGGGAACTAATGACCTGGCTAAGGACAGGGCTGAGATAGTGCATGAGGAGTTGAGGGAGCTTGGGAGGGGTCTTAGGTAGCTCACTCAGTGGCTTTATCTGAGGTGCTGCCTGTCTATGACTAGGGAATGGACTGGGACCGAAACCTCTAAGTGGCAAACCAGAGCTGTTGATAGCTCTGTCCATTGGTTGACACTATACAAACCCCTGCAGCTGCTCCCTGACTCTGATGTCAGCCACGAGCGATTGTGGGATGTGCTGCTAGAGGTACTCTATTTAAAATGTTAGCAGAACTGATGGCAAGATCAACTAGGTAAAAGAAAATTTCTTCAGAAGCAGGTACTGGAATTTTGTACATAGTGGGCAAAAACACTCATCGGGGGGGGGGTGCCCCACACTCATGTGTTGGGCTTGCTGACACGGACAGTTAGACAGGGTGATGTACATTAGACACTTTTAACACACAGCCAGGGGTGTAGTGAGCAGCTGATTTCCTTCAGCCTATGGCCATGCATTAGAAATGTGTAATGCACAAATCTGGAGTGTCTTGTTACGCTTCTAAAATGTGAATATAGTGATAAGAAAAGAGAAACACATACAGTGGGATGTATTTTCTTTTTTTTGTAGTACAGTTTGTCTCCCGCTGTCAGCAGGGCTTGGTGGCAGTAGTACCAACATCCGTGCTCCGTTCCCCCCCTCTGGCTTGTTGGGGATCATGCTACACAGTAGTGAGGGTTGAAGTTTTTGTATTTATTGCTCTTGTTTTGGTCCCCAAAACTCCATCCCTGAGGACGCCGGCACAAGGACGAAAGTCCAGGCTAGTGCACATCTCAGCCAGGCGCCCAAATGCATCCTCCCCTCCCCACACCATGAGTCCTGTGCCACTGCCCGTGCATCCACAGGTGGCAGTAGTGGGACGATGTGACAGCCCTCTCCCCTCAGATGAGAAGGGCATCCTATAGGCCGCCAACAACCCAGTCTCATTCCTGAACCAGGGTCGCTGGCATCAAGGGCGGTAGTGATACTGCCATCCAGAGGGGCTGGCTAGTGGGCTGGATTTTCAAAGGCCAGAGAATGACACACAGTGCTTGGGTAAAAAAAAATGATGCAAGGAACAGGATGTATCAAACTTGCATCAGTTCCAATTTTCTAATGCTGCTTGCATCAAAACCAGGTCTGCTTGTGTCAGAGAGACTTGCCTCAAGTTTGCGTCAAAAAATGGATGCACCATGTCGGAAAAGGGGCTTGTGTCAAAAGCCTGACACACCATCCCCTTGTATAGGATTTTCAGTGCAGAAAACACATGACAGTGAGCCTAAGAATACATGCACTTGTTAGACCAGCCATAGCTGATCTAACTGACCCTGGAGCACATAAGGAGGCTCACAGCAGGTAAGCAGACCTGAGTCATAACTGAGGAGTGACTGCAGTAGCACAAGCACCAGAGTACTGATACCACAAGATATGCCTGGGGAAACGACCCTAATGGGCATCAGGTTAGCCATCAGAAGGTGGTGGAGATGAGGCTGGCAATAGGCCAGTGGGGCACAAAGGTAGGGCAGGCCACAAACACAGTGGACAACCCTCTGGAGATATGCTGCACTAGTATACCTGGCCTGCTGGGAATCATGCTGCGTGGCAGTGGGGGCAGACATTATATAAGGACCTGACAGAGGAACAGTGCATGGCATGATGCAGGCTCAACAAGGTGACAATCATGGAGCTCTGCAATGAGCTGAGGGTGAGCTGCAAAGCAGAACACACAGAGGCCATTCCATACCAGCTGATGAGAAGGTCAGTGCTGCACTCTGTTTCCTAGCAAGTGGGAGTTTCCAGACACCTGCAAGCGATACCGATTGGCATCTCACAGTCCTGTGTCTCAATGTGCCTCAAACAATTCCTGGATGCACTCCTACGCAGGACACAGAGGTACATCAGCTTCCTACAGGATGCACAGCAGCAGCAGCAGCAGCAGGCAGCAAAGCAGGGGCTCTACACCATTGCATCCTTCCCACATGTACTGGGTGCAACAGACTGCACACACACTGCCATAGAGGCACAGGCAACTGATGGGGATGCATATGTGAACAGAAAGGGATACCACTCAATGAATATGCAGGTAGTATGCAACAGCCAGTATCACATCCTGGATGTAATCGCCCAGTATCCTGGATCCTGTCATGATGCCTACATCTTCAGGCACAGTGGACTGTGCGAGGCATTACAACATGGAAACATACAGGAAGGATGACTCATAGGTAGGTTATTGACCAAAACACCAGTACACTATGACCCAGCAAGGTGGGATACCTGAGGGTCACACACACAGCCCAACATGTGCATTTGGCATGCCTAGGAGGGGAGGATGAATCACATGTGAGCCATGGCTGTAGCCTGTGGTAGCACAATGTGAATGATACCGTGACACAGATATGTGGCTTGTAGGCACCATGCCAGGGGAACACACAAGGTGCTAGGTGCCAGAGGCCTAGGCACAGCATGTATACCATGTGGTGGAGGTAGGGTGGAACACAAGGGAAGCTGTGGGTGGGAATGTTGGCAAATGAACCACCACAGGTAGGGCCACATGCCCTGTCAGTAGACCAGCCATATGGCATGCAGACATACTAGTAGAGATTGCTGTATACACACAGGCCATGTAGGTTAACCTCTGTATTCCATTACCACAGGTGACAGTGGATATCCACAGCAGCCATGGCTCGTGACAATGATCAGACAGCCAGACACAGAGGCCAAGAGATGGTACAATGAGGAACACATGTCAACAGGCTCAGTAATTGAGAGGACTGTGGGGCTGTTGAAGATGTAACTCTGGTGCCTGGACAGATGGAAGAGCACTGCAATACACCCCAACAGTTGCATGCAAACTCTTCCTGGTATGCTGCATTCTGCATAGCATTGCCATTGCGCACAGGGTGCACATGCCAGAGGTGGATGATGTTTAGAGGATGAGGGTGATGGCAATGACAATGACAATCTGGACAACATTCCTGTGCAGGTGATCATAAGGACAAGGATGGCAGCAGCTGGACATAGAGCCAGAGCCCAGCTGGTCAACAGCCACTTCATCTGAGCAGACAACAGCACCACCAGGGTTGCACACCCACAGACAGTGGAACACCTGTAAAGGCCACACTTGGTGACCAGAGCAGCAGACCAGGGCACCTGGAAAACTATATTGTGGTCCCGAGGGAGGCAGATGCCGCAGCAATCATAGAAACTACCAACAATACAGCCAGAGCAGCAATGGGGCCATCTGACATCCAAGCAATCAGCTGGAGGAGCCAAACAGGGTGAAGGCAGCCGTCTGTGACTGACAATGGCCTGAATGACTATGGAGATATCAACAGGGGTGTGGTGTCTGGGAACATATGCCCAGGTTTTGCTGCTGCCTGGTGCTGCCTTCAGTCAACGGCCGACACTGTAGCATGTAATGTGCATATAAGCTGGAAGGTGTCCCCAGGTTGTGGGCAAAAACATCTGCCTAGTCACACGTCATAGTGTGCTGTGACATACTGCACGTGGACAGTGTCTAAGTGTGGACATAACCACAAGATGTAAAGTAAGTAACATGACAGTACCTGTGGCATGTTGCAAGGGAACATACTGCGAAGTACAACAGTACCGCAGACGATCACACCCCTGTTGGGGCGTGAGATACAGGGTGCTGAGAGCTCCTGGGGTGGGCATCCATATGTGCTAAGTGACCCCCAGAATGACAGGCAGCCACATATGTCATGTGTGCTGCCAGCAGGCCCTGCACTATATGCAGCACTGTAGCCCCCACTGACCCAGTGTCCCAGCAGGGCCCCCGGTAAGCCATACCCTGCCACCCTGTGCCATGCCACTGGGCCCTGCCCTGTGGGTAAGTACCCCACTCCTTGAGACACCGTGCTGTGTAGTGCTCTTTGCCCCTTGGGACCTGTACCCCAACACCCCTTGCCATGCATGTGGTATGCAACCGGGACACCACTGTGGGAGCCCATGGTCTGTACCGCGTTCCCCCCCAGTGATGGTGTCATACCATACCTATGAGTAGCAGCCAACTTGTTACAGTGTCACGGCCATGCACACATTGTTGTCTGGCAGCTGCCCATGACAAGATGGGCCACCCCGGTACCCTGGGCCACATATGCATGGAACAACAGCGCCAACCACTATGTCCTCTATGTCATACACATGGTGTTGCACGTCATATGCACCTGCACACCAGGAGATGTTAGGTCAGTTGAAGCAGGGTCTCCAGGTGCCCTGTTGACATCATATTGTGGGGTGTGGACAACAGGGATGCAGAGCAGGTCCCCTACCCTACCATGTACTGAGGTGCTGCCCCACATGTCTGCATAGCAATACATTTATAATGATGCATGCTGCGGCATTCTGTGGGCTAGTTCAATGCAAGCTATCAAAACACAGATGTGATGCAACATAGACACATAGATACATAGACAGTGTCAGCAGATAAGGGCCTATGGCCCACCCAGTCTGCCCATTTAAGTTTGTAAGTTCAGTTTATGTTTTCCAGGAAGTCTGTTGCCCCTTACCCCTGACCTCCAGAATTCCTTTATGTCTATCCCATGCATTCTTAAATCCCGTGATTGTTTCAGCCCCCACCACTTCCTCTGGCAGGGTGTTCCACTTGTCCACCACCCGTTCTGTGAAAGAAATTCTTCCTCACGTTTCCTCTGAATCGTCCTCCTCCAACTTCATCCCATGCCCTCTAGTTCTGGAACATCTTTTCGCTTAAAATAGTGCATTCCTGCACCCTGTTCCTCCCTGTAAGATACTTGTATGTCTCTATCATATCCCTCTCTCCCTCCTCTCCTCCAGGGAGTACATGTTCAGTGCCTTCAACCTGTCCTCATAGGACTTGTGATGCAATCCATGCACCATCTTTGTTGCCCTCCTCTGAACCTTCTCTACCCTGTCTATGTCCTTACGTAGGTAAGGTCTCCAGAACTGCACAGTGTACTCCAGGTGCGGCCTCACTAGTGTCTTGTATAGTGGAATTAATATTATATTTTCCTGCTGGTGATGCCCCTGCCTATGCATCCCAGCATCCTATTTGCTTTACCTGCTGCCTTGTCACACTGTTTCCCTGCCTTGAGGTCATCAGAGATGATAACTCCAAGATCCCTTTCCTGCTTGGTGCATGCTATATCCTCACCCCCCAACTGATATATTGTGCCAGGGTTTTTGTGCCCCATATGCATTATCTTGCACTTCCTTGCATTGAATTTCAACTGTCAAACCCTGACCATTCTTCAAGTTTCTGCAGGTCCCTTCTCATTCTGTCTACACCCTCTGGTGTGTCTACTCTGTTACAGAGCTTTGTGTCATCAGTGAACAGTGAAATTCTGCCTTCTAGGTCCTGCGCAATGTCACTGATGAAGATATTGAATAGTACCGGTCCAGCACTGATCCTGTGGTACCCCACTGGTCACTCTTCCCTCTGTGGAGTGACAGCCATTTACCAACACCCTCTGTGTCCTGCTGCCCAGCCAGTTACCTACCCACTGCACTACTGTCCTGCCCACACCCATATTCCCCAGTTTGTGCAATAGTCTTCTATGTGGCACAGTGTCAAAGGCCTTGCTGAAGTCCAGATAGGCCATGTCCACTGCCCTCCCGATCCACCTCCCTAGTCACCCAGTCAAAAAATTCAATGAGGTTGGTCTGACATGACCTTCCCCTGGTGAAACCATGCTGCCTTGGGTCCTGTAGTCCATTGACAACCAGATGTTCCACCAATCTCTCCTTCAGTAGTGCTTCCATGATCTTCCCCACTACCGAGGTGAGGCTGACTGGTCTGTAGTTCCCCGCTTCCTCTTTGTTCCCACTTTTGTATAAGGGGACTACATCTGCTATCCTTCAGTCTTGGGTACCTCCCTGTTTCTAGTGATCGGCTAAACAGGATAGCAAGAGGTTCAGCCACCACCTCTCTTAGTTCTTTAAGGACCCTGGGGTGCACCCCATCTGGCCCCATTGCTTTATCAACTCATTACTTCCAGTTCCTTCAGGACCCTTTCTCGTGTTAAGGGACTTGTGTCCATTTCTGCACCATTCTCAACCCTTGTACTCCATTCAGACCCATTACCCTCCTCTTCCTCAGTAAAGACTGAGCAGAAATACCTGTTCAATATGTCAGCTTTACTGTTGTCATCCTCCACACAGCCCCCATCCTCCCCCTTCAGTCTCACTATCCCTCTCTTTGCCTTTCTTTTTTCACTTATGTACCTGTAAAAGGTTTTGTCCCCTCTACCCACTGATTTTGCAATGTGTTCTTCTGTCTGAGCTTTGGCTTCCCTTACTGACCTCCCTGCCTCCCTTTGCTTCTCCTGGTACTTCTCCCTATCCCCTTCTGCCTGTGTCTTTTTGTATTGCCTGAATGCAATCTTTTTGGCTTTCACTTTCTTTGCTACCTCTTTGGAAACCATAATGGTCTCCTCTTCCTTTTCCTCTTGCTAACCTGCTTAATACATAATTCTGTTGCTCTTGTAATCCCCATTTTAAATACTTCCCACTGTTCCTCAACCCCTGATTCCTGCCCCATTCCCCTTAATGCCTCTTTCAAGTATCTCCCCATTTTCTCAAAGTTTGCCCCCCTAAAATCCAGGATACGTGTTTTTGTGTGGTTTGGTTCTGCTCTTTCTGTGATTTCAAACCACAGTGACTGGTGGTCACTGTTCCCCAGGTGCTCCCCCACTCTTACCCCCATCACACTGTCCCTGTTTGTGAGCACAAGGTCCAGTATTGCCTTCTGCCTCAAAAAACGATGTTTCATGCATCAGGAGGCCGAGAATGCCCCTGTGACGCTTGCAGCAGCTGAAGCACGTGCTACCCATCTCCATGGAACAGATCAGACTGATTACTGTGCAAGCAACCAACCCCCCCCCCAACCAAACAAACCTGCCAGTATTCCAGCCAGGTGAAAAAGATCACCAAATTTTAGTGAGCAGGAGGCAACACTCCTGATCAGTCCAGCAGTAGGCCACGGTACTGCATCCACCAGGCACCCCCCCCCCCCAAGGCCAGGGACCAAATCTGGAGCAGCACTGCTGCAAAGCTTGAACAGCTGTGGGGGGTAAAGTGGTACTGCTGCCAACTACAACATCGGTGGAACAATCTGGCACTCCAGGAGCCAGACAGACTGCAGTGCTTCAGGAACATGGCGCAGGAGGCCAATGTCACCATGCGCGGTGGACATCAGTGGCATACAGGTAAGCAGCGCCACCCAGACCTGCTTGTACAGTATATGCCCCACTGCAGTGGATGCTCTGAGACAGGTACCGACCTGAATGTCACCCTTCACTGTCCCCACAGATGTACAGCCCAGTGGAGTCAGTGGTGCCGGAGTCATTGAGAAGTCCATGGTGGCAACAAGGATCACAGATACGGATAATCCAGGGCTGAGTCAGCAGGGTAAGTGACATATACCACTGTACATACACTTGCAGGGTGCTATGTATTGCTGCCCTCATGCCAGGGTAAGTGACTGGTGGTGGGGTACATAAGGAGTATGCTGCAGCTGCAGCGAGCCTAAACTGCTCACATTCCCAGTGCTGTGTATGACCCCTGTGCCTTAGCAGCAATAGCCATGTTGGCCTGAATATCTGACACATGGGGCAAAATGGGCCAACATATTGTACTGCACCACAATGCAGGTGAAAAACGGTGCACAAGGACATGGAATGCAAGTGACACAGTGCAAGGGAGGTGGTGCCAAGTCAAGTGCTGGTGCCAAGAGGTGGCTCATAGGGTGGCTCCCTGTGCACAGTCTGACAATGCCACATGGGCAGTGGACAGGGGGCACATGGGGGATATACAAGACTGCAGCACTGCACAGTACCTGGCGGGTGTTGTGCAGTGGAGCCTTGTAGAGGTGGCCATAGCCGTGGTTTGTTAGGGGTACACCAACATGGGTTGGCACGGTCTATGGGGGAGTCAGCAGGGGCCTGGGGGTCTGAGGTGATGGCAAGCAGGACATGGGCACAATTGGGGAACCATGTGCACGTGGTGTGGGGCCTGGTCTCTGCAACAGGTACACCAGCATCATTGAGGACAGCAGCTGTGGCATGGTGCCACACACTACACATGATGGTGGATAGATCTCTGCACCTGTCACCACCCAGATGTGTGACAACATGTTCTACAATTGTACCAAATGTGTGACACATCATCACACATGACAGTAGAAGAACACAGCACTGTAGCACTGAGTACCACTATGCATACTGTGTGCTGTATGCATAGCATGTCATAGCATGCTAACACGCTGCATTAGATACTCTGTGGTCTTTGTAGACTGTTGGCCTTCCAGTGTGGACCAGGGTTCCATGGGATAACATGGGTGCTGTACTTCATAATGTGACAGTTGTCAGATGGCAAAGGGGTCCCGTGTATAGGGTGCCATGCAACGTAGGACCTGAGACATCCTCTCATTCAGATCCTCGGTTAATTGAATGAGAGGATCTGAATGAGAGGATGTCATTCAGATCCTCGGTTAATTGATTAGTTGATTAGAACCTATAGCACAGCAGGGTGCCCTGCACACAGCACACAGGTGCCCTGGGGTAGGACAGGGCAGGTGACTGGCAAAAGGGCGTGGCAATGCATGGCCTGCACACTACCCCAGTGAGACATTACTGCATGGAGAGGGACAATTCAGCTGTCATGCTGGGTCGGTGGACTGTGGGGGTACAGGCAGTGGTGAACCACACAGGCATGTCACTGTTACTGAGACCATCATATGGGGGGGGGGGCTGTCAGGCTACTATGGGGGGTATGTACAGCACCCAACACTTATACTGTGACCCCTGTAGTGTAACTGGGTGGCGAGCCACATCCCAGTATACTATGTCTGTTGCTATCCTGCACAGCCCACTGACATGATGGGGAGCCATACAAGGGGGTATGGCCAGCCACCATGGTGGCTGCAGAGCACACAGGGAGGTTCCACTGGGCACAGCACCATATGTCACCACACAGGTTCGCACTGATGACTGCTACAGTAAGGGTGGTACAAATAGGGTTAGTGTGGGTGTGGCAGCCGGGTTGACAGTGACAGGAGTGTGGAGACATCTCCCTCTGCAGCGTGTGGTGGCTTCAATAACATGGTTGCTCAGTGACAGGAGAGACCTGGTCTGATACAGGGGTGTGGTGGACACCTGGGTGGCCCACTAGTCACCATGAAACATGCCACCACAGGCCATAGTATCCAGCACAGGTGGGAGTGACTGCTGGGCATGTCGGCTAGCCCAGATTGAGGGTGACCAGGTGGGACTGGAGTGAATGGAGGGAAGCACCCTTATGAGCCACCAGTAATTTTTTTAATTTTTTTTTTAACTTATTTAGTTTTTGTTGACTGGGTAAGTGCACTAGACAAATCCTGCCTATTTTCAGGCACGACCCGGGGTAGGGGGATACAGATGAATGCCAACTGACCTTAAACAAGATTAAGCTGTTGGTGGTATTTTTTTAGTAATGCATGACAGTAGGGTGCAATAGGCATCATTTGGGGTCCGACGTTATCTGCGACTGAGCAGCACAGAAACCTATGTATGTGCAATAGTTCCTGTCCATGTCCACAGTGCGGCATATGGTAGGGCCCCCTATGTACATCGTCCCACCGGACCAGCCCCCAGTCTCCCTCCTGTGGTGCCATCCAAACCTCAGGCCCAGTCTGTGACCAGGGCCCCCAAGTTTCTGATGGAATTATCACCCACCCCAGGAGGATGGCCATTCCACGTGGAGGTGGCGGCACCATGGCCCTACATCATGCATGTGTTGCATGGCAGTAGCGACCCAGGTACAACACTAATGTGCCACTGCCCATGCACCAACTTCCACAGCCATCTGGCAAGGGTTGCACCATGTCACACCTACCGTAGTACACTGGGTGGGCCCCAGCAGGTGCTGTCCATGGCCACAGTACACCTGGCAGGATGGGCATGTCTCAGACCCTCTGTCCCTGTCCCTATACTTTAGGTCCCACCTCCAGAGGTTACCAGGGAATGGTGGCCACATGCATGGCCTGCCTGCACACAAGGTGCCCACCACCTGGAGGGACTGACTGACAGTAGGGCCCTACCCCCAGCACACCACGGGTATCTACTACTGGGTGCTGCTTACCCCCTGCTCTGGTATGCAGGGGACACAGTCCCCATCTCCCTGGGTGCCAACTCCCAGCAGATATCGCTGTGGTCCCTGGAGGTACCATACACAACCACGTGGCACCATTGGGGCCCATCAACCTGCACAGCCACAGTGCCATGCTGGCAGGATGGGGGTACATGCTAGAATAGGTCATGCCATTATGGTGCCTCCCTGAGGGAGACTGCTCCTCCCGCGACTGTGGAGATGGTGTCCCTCCCCTGGCACTCCACCCATCCCACAACTGGTTCACCCATAATGGTACGTGGGCAATATGGGCAAGGTAATTTAGGGCGCAAGCAATATGTCACCCAGCATTAGTACTGCTGATGTTGCACCACAAAGAAGTTACAGTTCTGGAGACCCCATCTCTGCAAGGACATAGATAGAATGGAGGCGGCCCAGAGGAGGGCAACTAACATGATGCAGCGTCTGCACCAGAAGACATACGAAGAGAGATTAAAGGAGCTTAATATGTATACCCTCGAGGACAGGAAGGAGAGGGGGGACATGATAGAAACGTTCAAGTACCTCAAGGGAATCAACAAAGTCCAAGAGGGTAGCATCTTTCAGAAAAAGAGATGTACAAGAACAAGGGTGCACAATTTGATGATAGAGGGAGGACGGCTCAGAGGTAATGTGAAGAAGTATTTTTTCACAAAGAGGGTTGTGGATACATGGAACAGCCTTCCTGAGGAGGTAGTGGAGTCAAAAACAGTGGGGGAATTCAAGAATGGATGGGACAGACATAAGGCAGTTCTAGTGGGGGTAGGAGGAAGTAGGCTGTTAATTAACTAGAATCTGCAGCTTATCCATTAGGTAGGGAAATGGGCAGACTAGGTGAGCCAAGTGGTCATTATCTGCCATCACATTCTGTTTCCCTGTTTCAGTGCCCAAGGACCATCCAGTAAAAAAGTAAAGTTTTTTGGGGGTACCACCACCCGCACCCCCCCCAAATGAAATACAACATCCTCCAGGTCAGGCATGCCATGAAGGGCAGAAGAACTATGGTAACGCCCAACATGGTGTGAGTACAGGACACTCTAAAATCCAGAATGCCCCTGTCACTCATGACCTTGTTGTGGCACCCTAATCATGGCACCCTAACAAGGGCATACCCCACAACCTTCCTCTGCTGGCTAGTGCAGTAGTCCCCAGCCTCTGTCATAGCACCACCCACTCCAGGAGGTACATGCATCATCGCCCACCCCTCACTACAGCCTGTGTCTCCCACCCCATGCATGCTGCCCATGGGTGGGTCATGCCCCCTACCTGCTGTGGACCCCAACCAGGTCATCATACAGGCCCTGTCTTGGTATCCCCATTGCTATGGCATTGTCATAGTGTGCCACGCACTATGCAGCTCCTGTAGCATGTGCCCATGACCTACAGTGGCATCCAAGGCAAATTCCAGCCGCCCTCACCTGACAGTTGTCTCACAGCTACACCTGGTGATAGCCTCAGCCTTGTGTGCATGGTTCACCTGCCTACTGTGTACATCTGGTGCATGGTGCAGATGGCAATGGGATGACTGGTGGGCCTGTCTGTGTTCCCATGGCATGGACAACCTGGCTCAGGGTGGGTGGTGTATGATGCTATGTACCATGACTGACATTGCAGAGTTGCTTGTACAGACCTGCCATGCAGCCATCACCGATGCTGTCTACCGTATGTCATTCCAGGAGCTGGATGGGGTGCTGCCACAGCACAGGTAAAAGTTCCACCAGGACTACGCACCCTGAAAAGGGTAATGAGGTGACAAAAAAGGCAGGACTCCTAAGCCTACCATGAAAGGACTCAGCACAGGATGGAGGAGGCACAGAGTGTGGTGATATCTGGTATTGAGTGCCAGCAGAGAGACCAAGAAGGTGACAGCAGTGCAGCGCTAGAACCTGGTGGGCCTGGGACTAGACCTGATGCAGCTGCCATGGTTACAAGTAGTGAAGGGCAGGGGGCTGACAGCAACATGGTAACTGTGGCACCCATGGCCAATGAGGTTCCCGAGTTAGATGTGCCCCCCAACCAGCCAGAGCTGATGGCACAGCAGCCTGTGGACAGAGAGCCATTGGAGGATGCAAGGGGTGCTGTGGAGGAAGACCTGGTGCCACTTCTACAGAACATGCTGAGCACCTTTCTGTGGACTATCCATACTCAACTCCAGATTGTCGTGGATGACACCCACCTGCAGGGCTCACTGCAGGCCATTGTAGACACTGCCATCACATTCTGGGACCTGTGATCACCCCAGGACAGCTGTTCCCCACTCCCATGGCCATGTGTGGTGGCCATGGGTACTCTCCATGTCAGTGGCATTGATTGTTTGGGATTTGATGATGATGCTATGGTATTTTTTCACTAGCTGTACACAGTGTTGTTCTGTTTTTGATGTTGTCTCCCTTTCTTCCCCTTCTTTGTTGTGTTCACACCCCATTTTTCATGAGTCAACACATTTTCCTTTTTCTCCTTAATATAGTGTCTGTGTCATTATTTCACTGCTATTTTGCATGTGATGGGTAGCCACCCTCACAGCACACAGGTCCATCCCTGCTTCAGGGCTCTCCTCTGGGCCACTGCAGACACTACAGAGGTGGGGTGGATGCATGCACCACACTGTTCTGCAGGCTGCCACACATGCAAGGAGGCCTGGGGGGCCCACATGCTACTGCACTGCACTGCCCCAAGCAACAACCATACACACTGTGCGTGTGCATGGTATGGTGGTGCTGCACATCTACCCACTGGTGTGGGCATGTGTGTCAGTCTGTACCCCAGAGCAGCCTTGCCATGGCCTGGTTTCATGGAGGTGGCTGTCCCCAAAGCCCATGGGTGTTGGTGTGTGCCACACCTACTGTGTGCCATACACTCCCAGGGGTGGTTCATGTAGGCAGCCAGCACCTTGCCGTGCTACTGCACTGTATCATGACATCACACACATTGCCCCTCCATAGGCCTGGTGTGGCATGTAGTATCATTGTCACACTTCTGACCACAGTCGTTGCCTCTTGGCTACAGCATGGTGGTGCACATGTCCTTGTCACGGGTGTGCACTGGTCCCACCTGGGAGGGACATACATGTACCAGAGCTAGACTGTCTGGGGGTGTGTGTGCACAGCTATGTTATACAACATGGCTGATGCTGTCATGGCCTGTGGCTGCCTACCACTCTGTCAGGTTCCCACATACCTGTAGGCCTCTATGTCCCATGTGGTGTGGCCAGCATCCTGGGGAGGATATCATTTGGTCATGGGGCAGACCCAGCATGTCTGTCACAGCGCCATACATCACTGTTGTGTAATGCACATCGTAATGATGGACTGAGGCACACTGACAGTGGGTAACAGGTGAGGACTTGGTTGCTCACAAACCACATAGAGCCACACCTCATGAGCTGTTCCTAACTGGGAGAAATGACACACAGTACTTACACATCAGACAACATTAATGGTGCAAACATTCGGGAACACTGTGCATCATGTGGGAGTTGGCATTTAACCCAATAGATTGATGGCAAGGGTCTGCATGTACCAAAGCTACACCGTAATGCACTAGGGGCAGGTGCTGGGGTGAGCGACATCTACCTTGAGAGATGTTGATGGGCAGAGTGGGTGGGGTGGTGGTGGGGTGCTGCAATGATACCTTCAAGATTAGGTAACATGGATGGTGCTAGCCCTCCATGCATGATTATCTGTCAGTGAGGGCTACGATGGGTCAGACAGTCACAACACTGGACCATGTCAGTCACCCTGGTGTGTGGGAGTTGCAGCAGGGGGACACAAAACCATCATGACGGGGGGCCGACATGCCATCAGCTACCTATGACATTATAGCCATTCCTAGGGTATATTGCACTGTATACTATTGTTTCCATGTGGGGTTGGAGTATTATCTGTTGTTGTGGGGTAAGTATCTGGTCCATGTCCTGGGGTCCTTACCCCTGGTATGGAGTGCGACCTCATGCTGTAGACCATGCATGCTATGTTCTCCAGGGCCTTGCTTATGGTGGGGGCCATGTGTGTGTATGTGTTGTTCCATAGACTGTGTTGGTGTTCATGCAGTAGTGCTGCATGGGGGATATCTGTGTTCTCACAGTACTGCATGCCCTCCCACATCCTACACAGAGGTCTTGTAGTGACAACAGGTACACGGGGACTGACTCTAAGCCTGTCCGTGGGGATGGGTTGATGGGGCCAGGTGAGCTTCAGCCACCATCCATACTGGGGACTGGCACTGCATACTGTATGCCTCTGAGAACATCACTTCACCACCACCACCCCATGCTTGGGTCGCCACTAGGGGCATGACATGTGCCTTGTGGGTGTTCCCCAGTTACACTGCAGTTCTATTACTGCCTATGAATACTTTATACATCAGTTTTTGTCCATGGCATAGTGTTACAGGGCCAGGCTATCACATGTCCAACAGGGGGCGATATGGTTACTCAGCTCAGCTTGCATGGCACATCATTCCGTGCTGTAGAATCCTGGTGGTCTACTTCGCATCTGATCCACCCTTCCTCTTGCTGCCATGGTTTTTGAGTCTGTGTCACTTGTGTCTGTGGCTTTTGTGAGTACTAAGTGGCTATATCTAACCTCTTGGTGGCTGTGTCACATGCAGTCCTCTGTGTGCCATGGGCCATTTACCTCTGCAACCTATGTGTGGCTGGCCCAGTATTGTTGGTTGATGTGCCAGTTGCTGTTTCTGGCATACTACTGTCTCTCACCTTCCTCCACCTTTTCCTGTGGCATGCAGCTGTGGTTGTGCTGTGTTCCATGGCAGTGGTGTCCTGGGTGGGGAACTCCCTGGTGTGCATGGTGTTCCCACTCTTGGTGGCATGGAGACTGTCCTGCACTGGAGGCCAGCCCTATGGCAGCATGGGGTTCCAGGTTCTGCAGTCTGCTTGGTGCTGCTAGCCTGGCATGTGGTGGCACTGGGTTCTGCAGCTAAATGTGTGCCAATAGCCTGGGTGCTGTTCAGACAGGCCTATTCAATACTAGCGATCTGGGTCATGCTGGCACTAGGTTGTAAAGCTGGTTTCATGGTGGAAGCACAACTGCTACCTGGACTGGGACCTGGGATCTGCTGAGTGCTGCCAGCCTGAGTTATACTGTCACTAAGTTGTGGAGCCAGGTGCATGGTGACATGTGGGTGGTGGTTGGACACATGCCTGGAGCATGTTGGGTGCTCATGGCCTTGGTCGTGCAGGCACTGGCTTGTGGTGCCCGGTGCATGTTTGGGGCCTGGGTTGTTGCTGCCCTGGACACTGGTGCCTGTAGTGCATTGCTGGACTGCATTGTGGGTGCACTGGTGTCCTGAGGCTTTGGGCCACTGGTGGCCAGTGTCCTCTGTGCAGTGTGGCTTTCAGAATGCTGTGTGCTGGGGACCTATTGCTGAGATCTGTTGTGATAGTGACCTTCATGCAAGCAGTACTCATGTCCACTGACTGCGCCATATCCATACCCGTTGTGGTCTGTGTGGCCGTATCCACTGGGGCCACTACGTCCATCACCAGTGGGGTTTCAGTACACATAGCTCATGGATGCACCATCACCCAGACCACTGTATGCAACTATGCATGTGTCCTTTGTGCACTTATTAGTAGTAGTAGTAAAAATGTTATTCATTATAGTTAATGAATCGGCAACTCAACTCAGTTAAAACTCATTTCCAATGTGAGATCCGTAAAAAATTCACATACATTGATCACAGTTCAAACATAATATCTAAATACAGTATGTAAATATAAAACACACAAACCTATATCAGTGACAAAATTAAATAATGACTGACACGACAACTTATAAACATACATCAGTAAGAAGAATAATAAAATAATAATATTGCACTAAGTCCCCTACATCCACACTAATATTACTATATTCCCTTTGCCTTCCCTGTCCCAAACCAGTTCTTAATTTGACCCAACTTTCTTTTATCATTTTTTTATTCTTAATTCTGTAGGTAATAAATTCCAAACAGAGGGTCCTTTATAGAAAAAGTGGCCTCTACCCAAATTGTATTACACTTTGGTAACAAATATTCTATCCCTTTTGCTGATCTAAGAGACAATTTTATCGATCTTTCCTCTAAACATTATATAACATATCTTGGTACTTTATCAGAAAAACCTTTTTCTATATATATATAACAGTACATGTAAGGACCTCCTATCCTCCAACTTATGCCAGCCTAGATTCTGATATAATTCCTCCCTCCCTGCACTTTGCGGCTGCCTGCTGTGAGTGGTGTAGTACCAGTTGATTGGGTCTCCACTACGCTGGCTGCTGTACACAGTGTGACCATGGCTATGTTGTCCTGTGGCACTGGTGTGGTGCTTGTGGCACACTGCCTGTGTGATGGTCTGCAATTCTCCAGTGATTGCTGTGATGGGGTGGGTCTGTTCATGTTGCTGTGCTATACTGTGTTAAAGCACTGTTGTCATGCACTTTGTTGCCTCCATCTGCCTCTGTGTGCATACTTGGATCCTGTGCAGTATGGCAGTGACATCTGTGTAGCATGCTGCACTGTGGCACCCCCCCCCCGGATGATTTCTTGTACCCCAGAAAGTGCTTCTTCTAAGTGACTGTGGTGTGCCACAATGGTTATGTGGTACTCCTCCATGGCTCCACATATGCCTGTTATCTCCCTTCTCAGTGCCTCATTAGTGTCAAGTACATCCTGGCAATACTGGCCCAAATCATCATCCTGCATGGTTTCAGTTATCACCTCCTATGCAGGTTGCTATGATGACACCTCCTGCTGTTCTGACTGTATGGGGCTGAGCTCCTGGGCAATGTTGTCAAGGACTGTGTCCCTGATGTCTGTGTTTGACCCCTTACTGCAGCTCTGTCTGCCCCTTCTGGTGCCATCAGTGTTGATATGGTGGTGTGTGACCTCTTGGTGTCCACTATGGCCTCTGCTCTCCATTTCCTGCCCATCCTTAGCCACCGTGCACTCACAGACATCTGAGGCGTCTGTCTCTGTGTCCTCTAAATTCTTTCCACTGTGATGCTGTTCTTGGAAGGTGCCCACAGTGCTAGGTGCTGCAGTTTCTGTCTGGTTACTGGTGGTATCGGTGGGGGACAACATATCCAGTGTTACATGTTGTGTTACACAGCCACATCACTGTGTCAGTGTTCCTTGAGTGCAGTGCATGCTGTTCCATTGTTTTATGTACCACCTACAGGATGCCTGCTGCTACATCACATGCTGCAGGCTGTGGTGGGCCACAGCTGGGTTGTATTGTTGCTTGGCAGACCTAGCCACCTGTCCCATGTTCAGTTTGGTGCAGCCCAGGTGACTGCAACGGTGTGCTGCATGTCCTCGGCAGTCAGGGTGACAGCATCCCTGCCTCCTGCCTCCTGACTGCAGCCACCTCCCAGCTGTATTGCCCCTCTTCCACTGCAGTCACCTGCACACACAGCACTGTGGTGTGCCTTCATCTATATTGTGTTGTTGCTACTTGTGTGCTGGCCACTGGCAGGGACTGGGACCAGTGGTCTGGGTGGTGTTGTCATCAGCCTGGGGCAGGAGGCCAGGCCAACATTATCAATGTCAGGAGCACTGTTGATGTATAGCCTCCACACAGGACCTCTCGTGCCAGGTATGCTTGTTTAGACTGTACGATTGTGGTGGCAGGGGACCCAGATGCCTCTGGTGGTGTGGCTTTCTGCAGGGTAGTATGTTATGGTTGAACGGGGTTGCACCTCACCCCTCCCTGCACCCAATGACTGTGTCTAAGCACAGACACCTCTGTATGCTTGCACCATTTCTTCCCTGTGGCATAACCCCCCTCCCCAACACCTGAGAGCAGCATCTTGTGCCTCCTTCAGTGCCCCCCCCCATGACCAGGTCTGCCCATGTATATTGTTCCTTCTTACCTCAGGCTGCAGCCCCTGGCCAAGCACCCCACCCTCCATGGTCCTCAAGCCTGCTAACACCACACATCCACTGACAACGCACGGTCCACAGTGTACTGCTTGCTGTGTGCTACCTTGCAGAGCACATTCTGTGTTACAGCAGCAGGCATGGTTCCCACAGCTGTTCTTGGCACTAGTGTTCATCTGGCAACATTCTCAGCATACACATATGCCCAGATGTTTGCCAGCATTCCCAACCCATAATACAGGACTGCGGCATATTTCACAGTGTGCAATCCCATGCCATGGCCACCATGGGGCCTTACGTATCTTAGTTTAGTTTAGTTTAGTTTAGTTTATTAGTCTAGGAATTAATACCTTTGAGCCAGGGCTCTTTTACAAAGGTTCCACGTCACAAAGAACATTTAACAAAGCACGATACACATTACAGGTAAAACCAGACAGGAAAGTTACATCATAAATTTGCTATTAACAGTTTAAGGCAGTAACGTTTTTAAGTTTCATAGGAAAACAAGCTATAACAGGTTCAAGCGAGTAGACAATTTCAAGGTTAAGGAAACTTCCAGGGAGAGGGTGATCATTAGGCGCCAAAAGGAGGCTAGAGAGGAGGGAAAGGTGGTGAGCGGGAGAGTAAGTGAGAGGGGACAGGAAAAAGGGGGGAGTGAGTTTGGGTGGGAGACAGGAAGTAGTAGAGGTACCAGAGGGTTCATTAGTCAGGGAGGAAGAGGCCTCAGATGTGAGGATGGACATGAGGAGTAGTAGTCTTTATCTAGCACAGTCACAGTTGCTAGTGGTGGTGAGGTGGGCATAGAGCATGGATTTGAAAGCTTCAAGCGAGGTTGAGGATAGAGTAGGTGGACTAAGCGCATTGAACCATGTCGGGGCCCTGTATGCGAAAGATCTTTGTCCCTGTGCAGTCCGGTATCTCGGAACCAGGAAAGGTTGGCATTCAGATCTGGTGGAGGGTCGTGAGCCAGGATTCAGTCGGAGTAGGTTTTGAATACATAATGGAGTCAGTCCCAAGATAGATTTTTTGCCATTGTGCAGGTGAGATAAATAAGATGATTTGATAGGTTCAACCAGCCTGATTCATAGTACAGATCACACGTGTGAGTCAGTCTTTGAGCCCCCGTGAGGAGCCGGCAGGCCTTATTTAGAGTGACTGAGATACACCTTAGAGCAGTGGAGGTAGCCGAGCCATAAATAATAAGGCCATAGTCAATGATTGAGATTATGGAACTCTGTATAGCTATTCTCAATGCCGCTTGATTTAGAAATTGACGGTTACGGAATAGTATTCCAAGGTATCTTGATGTAGTGTTGTGCTGTGTATCTTCATACACATGTGTCTGCCAAATCCTCATGCATCAACAGCGTGACACTTGCACGTTCAGTCACCAAGTGCCTTTGGTGGCAGTGTATTGCACCAGTTGGCTGTGGTGACCATGTTGAGTAGCATGTGTCAGTGCTTACATTCATGATCCGCATCTGCGGTGTTCACTATTTGTATCTTGTCATGCTACACACATACCTTGCCATGCCTCTTTGGCTGTTAGGCATTCGTGTGGTACTTTGCACATGTTATGGCCCTATTTGCCAGCACAACACTGATGTGGCCTTGCAGGCACAACAACCCCCCAGTATTTGTGTTAATTCTATGTGTGTATTGGCCTGGCACTCCCATGTCTGCCTGTGATATTGCCTTGTCATCCTAGCTCCTCCTCTTGTGGCAGCCATGCCTGATACATACCTGCAGAACTCTTTAGCCTGAAGAGGTCCAGGTTGCTGTCTCCCTAGACTGCGTGGCTACTGAGATGTGCCTTCCACACGCTCTTCCTGGCTGCTCGGGGGTATCACTTGGCTTAGCCCACCTCCTGTGGCAGTGGTACAGCGTCTGTTGTGGGTCATCTTTTCCTTCAACATACTCCTGATGTCATGGTACCTTTTTTTTTGCAGCTCCGGTATGCTGCACCTTACAGGGCCTACAGCATTCACCTTGGTGGCCACCTCATCCCAGGCCTGTTTCCTGCACTCCCACAGCTCTTTGACCCCTCCTCTGGCTAGCAGCAGATCAACTTGGGCATACACCTCCTTGAGAAGGATGTCAGTTTCAGCTGCTGTGAAGTTTCTTTTGCATTGGTGCTTGTCAGGCCTTGGTTCCATCCATCTGTCCATCATTTCTTTCGCCATGTTTTTGTGTCACTTTTTTTGATGCAGCTTCCCATCAATCCCAGCCCATCTGTCAAATTTCTGATGCAGTTGCCATATTGCATTATTTTCAGGGACTTTGACACACTGACCACTTCTCTTACAAAATCCAGCAGACAGTAATAGATGCACCTAGTATTGCCGCAAGGTGACTGTTTGACACATTCTGCATCGCTCTAAGGGCCCTTTGAAAACTGAGCCCAATGTTTTAAAATTTAAATAAATATTATTTTAGTAGATATTGTTATGCAAGGAAAAATAGTCCCCATTTTTGGGGGGAGTGGAGCAAAAAAAAGAAAGGGCAATAAATTATGTGTTGCACTGTGTCATTCGGGATAGCCAAAACAATAAATTTGTACAATAAATTTACTTGCCACAGGAAAAGATTACAGTGCCATTAATATTCAGTGTGCAGTGTCGTAAGCTGAACTGGGTCTTGGAGAAATTCTCAGATATTGCTGCAGATGTCACTGTTGCTTCCCACTGTTCTGCTGAGCTTGACATTTAAATTCAGATTGGGAAGGGTGTTGTTGAGTAGGGGACATATTTTGATGCAAACCAAGGATGTTGCTCCACTTTTGATTGTCTTCACTGTTGACTTTCCAGTAACTTTTTAAACTGTCTTCATTCTTATGCTGTTACTGACATAATCTCCCTGATTTAGAGTCCAGCTTTGGAGAGCATCCGTACTGCAGTGGCACAAAGTGGATAGTATACATTTTTGACAGTTTGGCTTCTTTGCTGAGTCTGCTTATCATAGTAAATAAGTAATTGAGACCCATGGTCTCGTGTGAATACCACATAGGCATCTTATCCAGTGCTGTCAATTGCATCCTTTTAGGATGTAACTATAGGGTGTTGGCCTCAGACAGGTAGCAGCTTGGAGATGTACTTCCTGAAGCTTGCAACAAGATGGAGAGGGTCCCCCGTACAGCATACATGAAACCATTGTGAGATTGTTTTGCTAACTCCAGTGAACTGCATGATTTTTGGTATGTTCATTAAAAGACATGGTAACATACTCCATGCCATTCTCATTCCTTTTTAATCCAGAAACGTGTTGGTTTCAACTGTCGCAGCTACTCTCTAGCATGCCTGGCCATACAGAGCTGGTTGTCCAGCCACACTTTCCTTGCTAAGCCAGGTACAGTATCAGGAGGCAGTATGGCAGAGTAACATAATGTGCTCAGGTCAGCTGGAGTGATGGGTTTGTGATGAGAGGAAGTGTCCATCTGTGTCCTGTGATACCACTTCATTTTTGCAGTAAAGACGTTATTATGTTCGCTGAGCGTGCTAGCTCAAGTCAAACATTTTGCTATGTGCAGGGTTTTGAGAGGTGTGTCAAGGTGGTCCAGTGCAGGAGGTTCTACAGGGGCTTGACCAATAATTAGCAATGCTGATCATGACACTGTTTAGGAATAAAAGTGCGTGGACTTCAAAACAATGTGCCAAGTCTGACAGACACATTCATAAATCAGCTCTTTCAGCAAGCACAGCTGATTGATCTTGCCATGTGGTCTCAGCCTGCCTGCTTCTTCCCCCCACCAGCATTTTACACACACACACACACACACACACACACACACACACACACACACTCGGTTATACAGATCCAGCTGCAGTCGGTAGGTACCTGAGGCCAGCTGTAGAATTATATTTTTTCCTTGGAATCAGGGATGTTGTGAGACATAACAGAGCTTTCTTTATCTTTCATGTAACATTCCAGTGATTGAAACTGAAACCTGAAACTGCTCACTTTGCTAGTGTGTGTGTCACACACACACACACACACACACACACACACACACACACACACACGAGTTAGGTTACACTTGCTGTAGTAGGCTGCTGATAGAGTGGAAAATGGAACATTTAAGAACATTAATGGTCACTTGGTTACTAGGGTAGTAAATAAGTGACCATTTCACATTAATATAGGGTGGATCAAACAAAAAAATAAACTGTGGCTGGGCTGGCACTGATTTTTAAATAATGGTTGCCTATAAAACTGGAGTTTAGTTTACACCTTCAAAGTGCAACAACTTGCAGATTTGAACATTTACCATTTAAACAGTTTGTTTGGGAGGGCTCTCATACTCTCTGTTTAAAGAAAAAGATCTCCTGGTAAAATCATGGAAATGGTCCTGCTCTCAGCCTGGCCCAGCTGCAGTGTATCTGAGGCCAGCCATAGAACTACGTTTTTCCTTGGAGTCAGGGGTGGGGGAGACCTAACAGAACTTTGCTTTATCTTCCATGTAAGCCTTGCAATGCACCACAGAGCATCTAAAACCCCAGAGCTTCTGGGGGCTGCTCGTAACACTGACAATGGGGGTACCCAATCCCCCAGTGTCTCCACCTGAATTAAAGAAAACCTTTTTTAAATAAACAGTGTAAAAAGAAAAATGTCCATCAATGTCTGTTGCTGTCATGCTGTAATTCCCCCCCCCAACCCAGTCCATATTAGTCTTCCGGCACGGGGATATGCACCTTAGATCCAGTACAATAGCAGTACCAGCGGCAAACATCTGGCACTGACAAATGCTTGTTGGAACTTGAAACTCAGGGGTCTGACATAATGTTGCTCCAGCAGACAACAGCTCAGGTGCCAAATGAGATCCATGTGCAATCCACAAAAAACTTGAGAAGGCACACACTGTCCTTGCAGCTGTTCACACCTAACTGTAAAACTGCCTGAAAATCTCATTCAGCTCACTTGCATAGTAGTGTCCCAATTATCTACCCCTCCTCCATCATTATTTATTTATTTATTTGCTTTTGTTAACCAGGTAAGAACACTAGATATCCAAGTGCCTATTTTCAGGTGCGACCCGGGAGAGTTACAGAGTACAAATTACAGAGTCAAGGTAACATACAGGAGCCACAGGCTCCGACAAGTGGGTGGTGCAGCTTATAGTGCAACAAGCTTTAAAATAGACAGGTAAGCAGTATAGCAACAAGTCACGGAACAGCAAGGATAACATCAAATACTACACAAAAGAGAAGAGTAACAACATTTTTGCACGTACAGGTATGTATTTGCATGACATGGGCACATTGTAATGAGAGAGAAATTGAAAGAAAAAATAAAGCAGAAATGGGCAGGTATAGATATGACAGGATACCCTCTCTAACAGGAGGACAGTAAGTGCCTTATGCTGGTTATCAGCAGGGATTTATCATCAGCCTGTGAAACTGCTCGCAGGACAACTCCTTCAGGGAAATGGGGCGAGGGAGAGAAATGTGCTGGGACTATGTGGTACATAGACAGGCAGAGGCAGATTTGAGGAAGCTCCATAGGGATGTTTTGAAGCTGGTGTGGGAGGGAGAGGCATGAACTAGGGTGGGAAGGGAATTCCATAGCCTTGGAGCATGGATGGCGAAGGCCCGGTCACCTGTGCGAGTGCGGTATACAAGTACACAGCAGCCATTGTCACTTTCTGTGGTTTTAGCTCAATTTTTCCCCCAATCGTTGGTAATATATCCCTCCTCTTCTTTACCTCTCTAACCTGCCACCCCATACATAGCCTCTTTCCCCTTAAAATACAAAATCACACATGCCCACACAATGCAAAGCATCATGGACTGCATATGCAAATCACCACAGAATGTTATGCTGGTTCAACTTTAAGCAAACTTGCATGGTGCCGAAGGGCCTCTCACACAGTTTGCAAAGGGTGCTAACAGATGACATAGACACGTGTTTCGTCCTACCAGGACTCATCAGTATGCCTCGTCTGTTTGACACCCCAGTGGAATGAACCAGCTACCCTAAGACGGTCTGTCTGGGTTATATTGTGGTGAACCCATTAAAATAAAAAACTATTTAAAAGACAAAGAACCTCTGTGCACAAACACTGAGGCAAGGGTTACCCCAAAGGGCATTTGGCTGGGAAGTCAAGTTTCAAGAAAATACAAAATCACACATGCCCACACAATGCAAAGCATCATGGACTACATATGCAAATCACCACAGAATGTTATGCTGGTTCAACTTTAAGCAGACTTGCATGGTGCCAAAAGGCCTCTCACACAGTTTGCAAAGGGTGCTAACAGATGACATAGACACGTGTTTTGTCCTACCAGGACTCATCAGTATGCCTCATCTGTACTTACTCTTTCCCCTATATGTGTAGTTGCCGGCTGCCTCACTCAAAAGATCTCTACTTATAACCCCTGTATGCCTATGATTGATTGTACATTTGCTGGCTTCTTCAATTGTAAAATAATGCTATTTTTTTTTATTTATTTCAACCTTGTACTGTACTGTATATACTTTTTCTTACTTGTATATTATTGCTTTTTGCATACCTGCTTCTGTACTGTACTTTGATATATTCATGACCAGGTCCACCTTGCAAATGAGCCTTGCTCAATGGTGCCCACCTGGATAAATAAAGATTTTGATTGATTGATTGATTGATTGATTGCCATGGCACCCTTCCAGTTCATTTTCATGGCCCTTGCCTGGTCATCAAATACCCCACAGCTCAGCTTATGATTTTGTTTTTATATTTTGCTCATGTATGAGCATGTTCAGCTGATCGGTGCTAAGACTCATATACTAGATACTCACAGGCTGATCATGATTTTCAGCTCTGGCTTCTTCGGGGACAAAATCGACTTCTGGCTGCTGTAACTGGATATCAGATGGGTCTTTGGCCTGCAAGCTGTTGACTTCTGTCCAGGATAATTCAAAGTTTAAGGCATGGATGTAGTACCCAAAGGTTGCCAGCAGGCACATCAGGGAAAACCTCTGGGAGGGGAAGGGTTAACCCCCCCAGCCACCCCATATACGGCCAGCTGGCTTGCTGATCAAGCTAGCTCACTGACCACTTCCTGTCCCTATCCTACTCCGCCCTCCCCCTCCCTGAGCCTTCCCACGCTGGAGCCTTTGTCTTGTTCAGGCAAGGTCTCCGGCCAACGCTCAAAGGGGGCCATAAATCAGCCGAAAGGGCTGCTCTCAGCCCCAGGGACCCAACTGCCTGGCCAGAAATCAGGTCCACCTCTAGGCTAGAAAAGGGTCTCCCCTCTTAGCCAGAGGGCAGTTCTGGACTGGGTGGCTAACAGAGTGGAGAGCACAGGAGTACAGATGCCTAGAAGCTTACCTGAAGCTTGGGTCTGTAACTACTAGGTGGCTGCTCCTCTGTAACCAGTGGTACACAGGGTCTTCAGCAGCAGCAAGAGCAGTCCTCTTCCAGCCCCACAGCAGGTTCAGGGGTCCTCCTGACAGTCAGCTTAAGAAGGTGAGTCTCCTGTGTTAAAATCCAGGAGAAGCAGGGGGTCTTCCTTTTTCTTTTGTTTGCCTGTAGGGCTACTGCAAGTCATAGTGCCTGGCAAGGGTGGTTAAGCCCTTTGTGTCCTTGCTTCCCTTCCCTTCCTGAGTGCTCCACTGCTCCAGACTCTCCCAGCTGGTGTTAGTGCCTGCTGCATACTGGCAGGTGATCACACCCGGTTTATTTGATTTTAGTCCTGTGGGCACCCCATCCCTGCCATCCTTTTCCTCTTTTCTCCCTCTCTTTTTTTTCTTTCTCCTCTTCTGGGGTGTTTGCTGCCCCAAGCCTGGCCACCTACCAAAATTTGACCCACACTCCCAGCTGTGGCCGAGTAAGCCCAAGTGATTCCTTGATGGCTAGTGGGCTTTCCTGGCCATCCGATGGCCTCTGCTCTTTCCTTCCTCCACCCCTTCCTGGAGCGCATGCAGCACTAGTTCAGTTGCAGATTCCTGCAGCTATTGGTAGTCTGCACCGCATCAACACAAAGGATGGGGGAATGTTTTGCCGGGGCAAACCACGAGGTGTGGCAAAAAAGGCATTCGGGCTAAAGTCAGTGCCCAGATCTCATCAGTTCTGCACCAGCAGTCGCAAACAGAGGCAGCCAACACCAGGTAGGAGCATCGCTCCCAGGCTACTCCAGTAGAGCCACCAATGATCTCCCCAGCCCCAGAAGACCTGGGCCAGGCAGCGAGTGGGCTGTAAGCCCAAATATTTATTTCACTTGGTGCCAGGGGCACCTAGGAAGGGACAAGGGAAACAGAGGACAGAAAAAGGGAGAAGCAAGTGGGCAAGGCACCCACTACACATTGATTGTGGGCACCACATGGCATGAGCCCCAGGGGCTAGGGTTGGTGTCAAATCAGCACACCTCGCAGCAGGAAGGGGGGAATTAATGTGGGTCAAAAAGAACAAGGACGCAACAGTACACTATGCTGAGGGTGCAGAGGTGGGCCAAGGTTAAAGGCCTGCATATTTGAGTACAGGAGAGGCAGGGCTAAGCCAGGCCTTGCACAGTAAATCTGCTGCCCAAGCATCAATATTTATGGGGGTTGGGGGCTAAGCCTGGACACATTGTACAACCCAGCCACCACCCCCTTTTACATATGCAAAAGGTGGGAGTCAGGCCTAGGTAAATTCCCCCACCGGGCCGGCTGAGGAAAAAAGGGATTCCTTAGATATTTAAAGGGTCAGCACCCCATTTTTAAGGAAGGTCGCCCCAGAGGTCCTAGCCTTGTCACTGGGAGCCACAATTACCCCCTGCCTGCCACCCCATTTCCCTGGACTGCTTGCTGGTAGCTGGTGCACCTGTGGACAGAGGGAACGGTCAGGCCTATGCTGTGCTGCCTGCCACCCCGATCCTGGTCCTAAGGTAAATCCAGTACCTGGTAAAAGAAAAAGTATTAGTGTGTAAGTGCCATTTTCATTGTTTTTCCCGGGTTGCACTCTGGGACGTTACTGACCCCAATCAACTGAACTATTCGCATGGAGGTCTAACTGAAACCACAGCAGGGCCTGAACTGTCTGCCATGCACCCACCGAGGACAGCTATCCGCACCAGGGCTGAACTTGCTTGCCCCATAACTTGACCAGTTGGTTCCTGGATTGTTCTGTAAGGGGCTTGAACTGCCTGACCCACCACCAACTGCGTTAAGATGTCTCAGTTCCCTTCCCTTCCCCACAATGAGCTGTTGCCATGGGGAAGTGGACAGACTGCCCAGCTGTGGTAGTCCTACCACTACCACATGAACTAACTAATTGCCCTATGACAGACTGCAACTGCATGTGCCCCTTGAGTCCAGGGGCCACCTTTCTTTTGCCCGGCCAAGCATCTAGCACCTTCTGCCCAGCCTGCCAATGATCTCCGAAGATGAAGAAGATTGCAGTAGCCAGCGTAGAAATAGTTCCCCCAGTATGGTTAGCCTAGGAACCACTCCGGCTCACGATAGTGAGGTTCCCTCTGCAGTACGCAAATAAAAAGGTGCCATATTTTTATTTTGCTTCTCCTAGGTGGCCATGACTCCCTTCTTCAGCTGGGTGGAAACTCATTAGCAACCTTCCAGAGAAACCTCTATCACAGAAGAAGGACTTCACCTTGACTATCTTTCATCCTTTCATCACCTGATTCTTCAGCTTCCGGTCCAGCCTTCATCTTTCATCTTCTTCATCTTTTCATCTAGTTGCTCTCAGTCCTCCCGCTGGCCAATGAGACTGATCAGTCACCAAGGTACTGTACCAGTCATTCAAACTAGCTAGCCACCAGCTGCTCCACAGTGAAAAGACTACTCCTCCTACTGGACTGTCATACTATAACTGGTGTTTTCTAATTATCCTTGTCCAAGGTGGTTCGGTATTGTTAAAGTCACTACTATTGATGTCTACAGACGTGGGACCGTAGGTGACACTTTTAGAAGTATATTACATATTGAGATATATATATATATATATATATATATATTTATATATATATATATATATATATATATATATATATATATATATATATATATGACTGTGTATCCCTATATGCACTGTGTTTAGAGCTGTATAGTTGTCTTCCATCACTAGTATTGTGTTGTGCATGACAATCACTGTACTGCCTTGCCTTGTATATTGCAATCACCTAACTCCCTTACTTTTCCAGTGGAACAAGTGGCTATTGCAATAAAAAGCTATCTGGTTGTACCTGGAACTGTTGTGCCTGCTTCTCCATGGCCAGAAGAAATGAACCACCCTCCGAAGTCCGGTCACCACAGGGAACCTTGCCAAGGCTAATAAAGGGGCAACTAACTGAAATGGACACTGAGAAAAGAAATGTCTGCCTTCAAAAAGTGAAAGTTTTAAACCAGAAGCATTGATGTCCTAAGACACCTGCTGCTGGACTTGTTATTAGTCATGCATTAGGCACTTCTAATTCAAAAATTATCGCCAGTCGGATTTCTTTAAATCTTAGCCCCATTTTATAATGCTTCCTCACAATCCTCAAATGACTCAGCGTCACACTTCATGGTATCCCACCTTCAAATAATCCACTGAGAAGTGGTGTATTATTGTAATTAGGCTCAAATTTCCATATAACATTTGTAACAAACTAATTAATGTGGTACGATAATAATAATTTTGTAGTTACTTACATGGATCCAACCATATGCGTTCTTCAGTGTCACCATGCTCACAATGTTGAAATATGTCATTGTGCCCATCATAAATGTTGCAGACATGACTGAGAATACAATTGTTTTTCAACAGACAGTTACCTTTCACTGCCACTAGAAGGTGAGCGCCAATAAAGGCGATTACTCAACGAGTGTATCCAGGGACGTAGCTCCTTGCAGCTCTTCAGTTCACCCTTACTGTCCAGTTTCATAGCTTCTCCTAAAATTTACAACACAAATCTGTTTCCGGACAAGTAACGAGTACCAAATACCTAAGTATTCATTTGCAAACATTTGTTATATGTGAAATGGCCCTCATGATGAATGAACACTGGTTGAACTTCATTATGCAGTATGTGGTTCACAAATTGTCACTGACAAAGGTACATATACCTGACGCCAGCATTTCAGCAGTAAACGGATGTACAGTATTCTTGATATTTGTGCCACAATAGTGATGCATACATTGGGTAAAGAAATCATGTTATATTGCATACTTATAGTCATTTCAAACACGTTATATCACTTACAATGCATCTTTCCTGGTACAACTTTTGAAATAAATAAATACTTTGCTACTTGTGTGAATTATAGCTCTTACCACTTTGTACTGGAGATAATTCTGTTATTCCACGTCAATGGACACTGTCAACCCTTTTTGTGTCATATTATTTCTAGTAGAAAATCCACATTTGATAATTGCTTACCTTTCTAAAATTCATTGAGATTTCTGATTGTTTTATCTGCTTCCTTTTTTATTAGAACTGAAATGCACGCTAAGGCCACCATATTCAAAAGACTTGCATGGCACAAAATGGAAATGCACGGCACATCCAGGAAAATGTGCAGCAGCGCAATATTCAGAAGCGTGAAATGCATCGCGCACATTTGATTGTGCAATCTGGCAAAAATAATGCATGCTGTACAGAAAAAGGAGGCAGACATCTGCATATGCCACGCACTTGTATAGTCAGTGGAAATGTGCGACACATGTGCCGCGCAACCCACATTTGGGCCACGCAAAATTAGGTTTGCAAGGGGCAGCCCTAATTCAGCCAGATACCCAGAGGCAGGCTGCTGAACTGCAGGCAGATTGGCCAGGATTGCGTTCCACATGGCTGCAGTAAAGGCTGATGTGAGGAGACTGAGGGAAAAGGAAAGTGGTCGAGGAAGGGCCTGTAGGTGATATAACCCACAGAGATGGTACTGGCCCCCTGCCACATTTGAACAGCTAAGTGACACAGACATCATGGGCTGGTACTGGCTCAATAGGGCTGTTCTGAGACAGCTCTGTAAGCTGCTCCATGATGAGCACCAGGCACCCACACACAGAAGTCATGTGATGATGGTGGAGAGCAAGGTCACAGCAGCACTGTGCCTACTTGCCATGGGCACCTTCCAGATACCAGTGGGTGACACCACTGGAATCACCCACTCGGCCACTTCTCACCTCCTCACACAGATCCTAAATGCTCTGCTGCACCATGCTAGTGAGTTTATTCAATCCCGTAGCACACCAGTGGAGCGGACAGCATCATAGCAGCACTTTTACAGGGCTGCACACCTACTGGCCCTGCTAGGGGCCATTGACTGCACCCATGCGGCCATTAGGGCACCACCTGGTGGTGACAAAAAGACATCTGTGTAAACAGGAAGGGGTACCACTCCATCAACTGCCAAGTGGTGTGTGATGCTACAGGGCGCATCTCAAATGTGTGTGGCCGGTACCCTGGGAGTGCACACAATGCATGTATCTGTGGCATGGAAGCAAGCAAGAGTTGTGCCTGTTCCCAAAAAGGCCAATGCTGCCAGAGCAAAGGATTTTCATCCAATCTCCATTCGCAAAAGTTCAGGAGAGACTGGTCCACAACCAGCTACATGACTACCTAGAGCATCACTCCCTTCTAGCCGATATTCAACACAGCTTCAGGAAAGGCCACGGTACAGACACGGCCCTCATCCGGCTCACATCTGATGCTCTTGATGCCATGAACCAAGGCTCCCTCACTGGAACCCTATTTATTGACCTATCAAAGGCTTTTGACTTAGTTAACCACAGCCTGCTGCTTGCCAAACTTCACCTCCTTGATCTAGATGGCCTCTCCTACTCCTGGTTTGAAAACTACCTACTAAACAGAAGTCACCTGGAGGGGAACACAGTCCAACGTCCATCCAGTGGTCTCAGGGGTACCCCAGGGCTCAATCCTGGGCTCCTTCCTCTTTACTGTCTTTGTCAATGACACAGAGTTGGCTCGTGGGCCAAGCAATTTTATCCTTTATGCTGATGACACTGTTGTCTACTACAGTGGCCCGGTACCCAGTGTCATCACTGCTAAACTCCAATGTAGTCTCACTATACTTGAAGCCTGGTTCTCCACCAACTCTCTACTACTGAATGAGGAGAAAATGAAGGCTGTCCTGTTTGGGCCCAGGTGCCTCGGCCTGGATAGAAGTGACCTTCTCCAGCTTAAACTGAACCAGGGGAAAGCAGGTTGAGGTCCTCGACAGGATCAAATACCTGGGGATACTTCTTGGCATGAACTGTCCCACAAGCCCCACATTGACTCACTAACCAAGTCCATGCACCGGAGACTCAGACTTCTCTACCGACTGGGAAACTCCCTCACTGATGGGGCTCGGCGTGCAATCTCAAAGTGCACACTCCTCCCCTACCTCTTCTACGGGGCCCCCACTACTGCAGTTCCTACAAGAAGGGGAACTCAAAAAAGTAATGATACCTTACCACAGAGTTGTACACTTTGCCACAAACTTTCCTCCTAGGAGACATCACTGTGAGGTCCTTGCAGACCTCTACTGGCTGACCTTACGCCATAAACTGGCCTACTCCACCTTCTGCCTGACTCATAAACTCACCACCGCCAACCCTCCTCCTCACCTCTGTGGGCTGCTAAACCCCAGAGTACAAAGCAGAGAAATTAGGTCTTTGCCCAGCCAGCCCCTAACCATCCCCCGAATACGCACCAACTCGGGTAAGCGCTCTTTCTCTTACGCTGCCCCGTACCTGTGGAACACGGTCCCGGCTAATCTGGTCGAGAGGCAATCTCTTCAAGGATTCAAGGCCGACCTCAAGGTCTACCTGCTGGAACTTAGCCTATGTGGCTGCCCTCGCTAGTCCTCCTTTCTCCTACCAGACCTAATGTTTCTCTCATGCCCTGTTGTCAAATGGATGAACTATGACCTCTACTAACTCTATATTGTTACAATTGTTCCACCAGATTTGTCTACCTGTAATTACTATCTCTCCAGTTGATGCTGTCTCACTTCTACTCCTTATACTACTGTGTGATGTATGTAATATTGGTGTATGTAATTTAACCTCGGGTCGCCCCTGAAAAGGGACCAGAGGTCTCAGTGGGTTTACCTGGTCATCAAAATCTAAATAAATAAATAAAAACCATTAAGTAAGATCTTAGAAAAGCTGACGGTTAATCAGCTGAATTAATTTTTGGAGGAGGGTGATGTCCTGTGTACCGAGCAGCATGGTTTTAGATGTGGTTGCAGGACTGGTACAGCCCTGGTCAGGTTCACAAGCACTGTCCTACGAGGTTGCAGTGGTGACTTGCTTATGGGGGCGGTGTTCATGGACCTGTCCAGGGCTTTTGAGTTGATAAATCCCTCCTTGTTCTGTCAGAAACTCATTGATCTGGGGTTGACTGATTCAGTGGTGGCTCTTATTAGAGATTTTTTGTAGGGTCATTCTCAAAATGTTTCAATTGTCCCCATTTTGTCAACTTCCTGTTCTGTTGTATGTGGTGTACCTCAGGGGTCCATTCTTGGTCCCCTATTATTTTCTTTGTTTATTAATCAGGCTGTCTCTATATTTTGTTCAAGTAAGTGTCTTCTTTATACTGACAATTTGATTTTGTATTGTCAGGATCAATCGATGGATTATACAGTATAAATGAGGTGTTGGTACTAGAGTTTTAAAGATTAGCAGTTGGATGCCCTCAAATCTGATGGTTTTCAATGCAGGAAGACTAAAGTTACGGTTTTTTTGGTAGTTCCACTCAGATCAAGGAAAATCCGTTTGCTAATTTATGATGTACATGGTGCTTTACTTGAGCAGGTGCCTGAGTTTAAGTACGTGGGAGTTTTACCTGATCCCTCTTTAACAACCTTTTTCTCACAGGTAAAAATGGTCACGAGAACTATCAATCATAAGTTAGGGATGCTTTGCAAATTCAAATCATATTTGTCTTATGATTCCCGTAGAACATTAGCTATGGGGATCTTAATGCCACACTTGAACTATGTCTCCCCTCCGTATAATAAAGTGGATGCGAAGGAAGGAGAGGCAATTCCTTAATGTCACTTACAATAATATTTGCCGTTTTGTTCTGGATGTTCCGGTTATGACCCGTCATTGCTCCTTACAGTCATCCTTGGGCTGGTCACCACCTCAGCTTAATTATATATATGCCTTAGGTAACTTGGTCCATCAGGCCATACATGCTAAATATTTATCTCCTTTGACTGATTTAGTGGTACTTTGAGAAGTTCAAGCCAATTTAAGATCTAACCAGGGTATTGTTCTGGCAGCCCATTATGCCCAAAATAAGTATAGCTCTCGCCCTTTTGAATTTCAGGCTGCTAACCTCTGGAACGAATTGCCCCTTTTTTGAGAGCAATCAACTCACTGTCAGGGTTTAAATCAAGGTTCAAACAATACTTACTAACACTAGCCATTTTTACTTGTAATGTCTGATCATTGATGAATTGATTATTTTATTTATTGTATTGTATGTATGTTGTCTTTTATTGTTATGTTTTCCATCCAGTTTGGACTTGAAGAAAGGCTTTTGCCCCATGACCTTACCTAGTTAACAAATTTATAAATAGATTAAAAAAATTAAATCTGGCACCAGTCATCCCTCTGTCATTGGTTCGAGTCCGGGGACATACCCAGTGGCCATCTTATGGGTGAGTGCAACCACAACCACAAACAAGGTGTCCACATGGTATCACAGTGATGTGATGGTGGCTGTACAGGTGTCAGCATAGTAAGAAGGGGTGTTGCAATGGCAGATATCCATGTGACACACAGGAGGGAGGGAGGGATGGGACCTGAAAAGAACTGACATTGAACAGATGTGTAAAGCTGGCATGGGAGGGATAACATGTGATGGTGAGTAATAAGCACAAGATACAGGAGTGGTGACAGCCAGTAAGGGGCTGTAACATTGTGGGAAGGTATGTGCAGGATGATGCATTGGAGGTGTCATTACTGTGTGGGACAAACAGGCCAAGGATGTGCCCTGACCCACAGACTGAACAGCATGCAGGTGGCAGTTGAAATACATTGACTAGATGTGCCATTAGAGACTATTATAAGAATAAACAGCCTAATAATTTGTAGGATTTAAAGACAAAGGAAGAAGCAGTGGCACAGTTTAAAGAATCTGAATTGTTTCTGAGCCTAGAAAATAAATTGAAGGATAAAATTGATAAACAAGATTCAAAATTTAAAGCCCAGAAGTTGATTACATTTGAGAGGGACATAAATGACTATGCAAAGGGCATAGCCTTCAACAGGAACAAGAACCCCAAACACCAAAACAAGCACAGTAGTAGGAAATCAAGGGAACAACAGAAACACACTCCCAACAATAACAGCAGTAAAAAAGCAGGGCAACAAAAATGTATCCTTAAAAGACAGGGTACCTCTCCTTCTTATACATTTACTAGTGGTTTGGACAGTGACCCCTCTGATTATTTTTTAGGAGAGGAAGAGGAGGAACAGGCAATAGGCCCGTGGAGGAGCCCCAGAACTGTGAGCTTCCAATCAGCACCTCCCACAAGAAGACCAGACGAGGAGGCAAGAGATGGCAAAAACTCAAACATTCAAGCAGGAAGGGGCAGAGGGAAGAATAACTTGAAGCCACAGTAAATGTAATAAACCTCTCCCAAAGAATCTTAACAGATGAAGAGTTAAGATTATTACAGAAAGGACTTCCTTTCATATTAAGCCATGATTCCAACAGATTTGAACTTTATTTTGCTCTGAGAAGATTAACTAGATACCTTAACCTAAAGGCTTTCTGGAATAAACACAGAAACGAGGTGGGACCTTCAAGCAACATGGGGTATGAGTTGGATTTTAATATATCATCACCATCAGAGGAAATTTTGGATTTCTCCGGGCTTGCATCGGACAGCACCACATGTGGAAGTTTGTTAGGGGGAGACGTGTCACCCACCACAGATGAACTATTGGATTTATCCATTTATCCTTTAGAAACGGAACCTGTGGAACTGGCATTGGAAGATATGAATGTGGAAGGAGGGGAAGAAATCTTGGTACATTATGAGGATGTTAGGAAGACTGTTTTTAAACCTCAATCCACCTTTAATCCCCCATACAACAGCAGCGTGGCAGCGTTCGAAAGGGTCTGTATGAACTAAACCAACTTTTTCACAGCAAATGTAATTTTCACAGTAATATGACTATTGATGAAATAACTACTTTAAAAAACTTACAGCACACTACCTCTATTGCTATTAAAAAGGCAGATAAAGGAGTTGCCATTATAGCATATGATGTAATACGATTGTGCATGGAAATCCATACACTGCAAAAAGTCATTCTGCTTCAGTAGTGACGTCCTCACTAACGCAGAACGACTTTTCATTCTGTGTTAGTGAGGACGTCACAATGCAACCACCCCACCAGCGCTGTTCATAGGACAGGGGCGGTTGACTTGTCATGTGCGCAAGCTGGATGACGCTCCAAGAAAGACAAGACCCAGTTCCCGGCGACCAAGGATGACGAAAAAGGGATAAAAAGTAAGCAGGCTCTTATTTTTGGGCACCATACACTATAAAGAAAAGTGTATAGGAGCCCACATACACAACCACACTGTTCAGTTACCTTGTGGTTTCCGTGACAACAGGGACCTCTTGAGCTTTGCTCTCAAGGTCTGCTTCATCATAGAAACCACTCAGTAACAGAACAGCGTGGTTGTGTATGGGCTCCCATGCACTATCCTATATGTTATCCAGGACACTGAACTGTATGTTATGGAACGTAATAGACAATTAGGTAATCTAGAACACTGTTACTTTAAAGTCTGATCCATCTTCAGTGTTCAGACAAAGAGTTGATGCAGTGTTGGAAAGTGCTTTAGATAGGGGGATCATTAATCAAGACACCTTTACTTTCCTGATTGTTTCACATCCTATTAGAGCATGTTTTTACACACTCTCTAAGGTACATAAAAGTCTAGTAGCAATCCCCTCCCTGGTAGGCCCACAGTGTCAGGGTTTGGGAGCCTTTTGGAACCCCTATCACAGTTCACTGATGGCCATATTAAAGACCTAGTTTCCAAATTAACATCTTATTCAAAAGATACCTCATAGGCCTTATGTTGATTGGATGATTTACAGTTGGAAAAAGATTGGTATTTATTGTCTCTAGATATTGAGGCACTGTATACTAACATACCTCATCAGGAGGGTATTCACGCCATGCAGTTCTGGTTAGAATCTTATACTGACTTTGAGACTGGCCTGATTGAGTTTCTGTGTGAAGAGGCCAGGTTGGTCCTAGAGTGTAACACCTTTTTGTTCCAGGACACACACTATTTGCAGGTCAAAGGTATGGCTATGGTGGCAATTTCTGCCCCCAATTATGCAAATGTATACTTTGGTTATTGGGAGAAAACAAAAGTCTGCTGCATGAAGGTCAATCCTTTCTACCATAGGTTTGACCTTTGGAGGTGTTTTATAGACGATATACTATTGGTGTGGACGGGGGTGGGTTGGCAGAGCTGGAGGTATTCAAAAACTGGATGGAAAGCACTAATCCAAATCTGAGGTTCACAGTTCATGCTAACCAGCATGAGGTAAATTTTCTTGACTTGGTTATCACTAAGCAAGAGGATGGTACTATAAAAACTGACCTATATAGAAAAGAAACAGGAATACCATTCTCCATGCTACAAGTTGCCACCTCCATACACTTAATTAAGAACATTCCCAAATCCCACTATATGTGCATTAAAAGAAACTGCAGTGTGGCTGAAGATTATGAAAGTAGAAAGGATGAGATGTGTGCTAGGTTCCAACTTACAAGATACGGCCAAGATATTTTGGACCAGGCCAAAAGGGAAGTTGAGACAATGGCCAGAAGTGACCTATTGAACTCAAAAGATAGCAGCAGAGATGGTACAGAACAGACGCTTAATTTTGTCAGCACTTACACAACACAGTCATCAACTGTTAGACAAATCATCATAAAGAACTGGGGGATTATCCGTTTAGACCCTATCCTTAGGAATTACTGCCCACCCATCCTCCACCCCCAGATTTAGCTATAGAAGAGCACAAAGACTGGGGGAATTTTTAACACACAGCTACCAACCCCAAATGTATGAGAGGGTTAATACCAGGTTACCGGCACTAACGCAAGGGGCATTTAAGTGTGGGCATTGTAAATATTGTAAGGTGGTGCAGAAAACTACGGTGTTTGAAATAAAAAACACCGCCAGGCTGTTCACTATCCATGGTTTCATTAATTGTGACACAACAAATGTAGTGTATCTGGCAAAGTGTAGCTGTTCAGCGTTTTTTGTGGGCAAAACCACAAGGGCCCTAAAAGTGCATGTGGGTGAACACGTGTGCCATAGAATGTGGGATCTTAAAAATGCACTAGCCTCCCATGTGACACAAGCTACAAATAGAAATACACATAGTTTCAAATTTTGTGGCTTGGAGAAAGTCAGTTTAGGGAAAATGCTCATAGGCGGATTTGGGGGTGGAGCTAAGAGTGCTATAGCACCCCCATCATGGGACTTCTCTATTAGAAACACACTGCTGCATTCTTAATCGTGAAAGCAGCCTGAGCCACACAGGTCTCATCTGTCCTGCAGCAGAGCTGGCCTTAGCTAGGTGCAAACTGAGCCCCTGCTTTTTTTCTTGAGGAAAAAAAAATGATTTCAAGCATTTAAAAATGCCTAAATGTTGTTAGAGATGAAAATGTTTACCAGCAAATGAAAGTAGAAGACACCTGGCTCTGTTACTGCTACAAAAGGTGGGGGCAGCTTTGCTGCAGTGGAAAAGATTAGGTTAAATATGTTCTAATGGTGTTAATGGCCATACTTCACACCTCCCAGGTTGACTGCTTTCACAAACAAAGGGCTATATTGATAAGAGAACTTGTTTGTAACCTGGACATGTAGATGAAGCAGTGAATGATATGACAAAATATGTTTCAAAAGTATGTGAGCAATCAAAATGGCTCAAAAACCTGACCAGCACAGAGCAAAACTGGATTTTCTGATAGGGACCCTGAAAACCTGATCACCAGGTAAAAAAACTGACAGGTGGCACGTAGCAACCTTACTGGTGTCCCATGATAATCCTCTCTATTCTCTCCCACTCACACCTCCAGAAAAGTTAAGTTGTTTAACTTGTTTGCAAATCTGAATATCTGAGGTATGAGTGTGCAGTGATGATGTCCCTGTCCTTACAGAAATAAATACGGTAGTAGTACCATACTTAATTAAGTTTTTGCTCCAGGCTCAGTCAGATTAATTTCCAATGGTGAAGTAAACACATTCAATGCAGTCAATTGCACTAATTAAAAGATGCTGATTAAACTAATATCTTTCTAGTAAAGCCAGAAGGGGAAGGAAGGAAACTTATTCAATTCAGTGCTTTAGAGTAACTGGTAATTGCTATTTTTCTTTTAAACTTAGATTGTGGGCTTTTAGTGACACTGTACTTTCTTTGTTGTCTTTACTTAGAATTGTTTTTGGGCTGTTGAAAATTTAAAACTTACTGGTGGTGTAATTCTGTGCTGTGTTTAATTGCTGCAGATTCCCCCCCTTCCCCAACTCTTATTTATATGCCCTGTTAAATCTGATTGACAGGAGCTAAACACAGGGTATAGTAAGGGGTGTGAAGTTGGAGGGGCATAAGGGGGAAGAAGCCCACCCTCAGCACAAGTGTTTTGACTCTATTTATTTATTGGTTTCTTTTTTTTTTTAAAGAAAATTATCTGAGGATCAGTGGCAGGATTTTTAGGACAGTAAATTAATAAAACGGAGAGCTTCAGTAGCAGATAAGTAGTGGAATAGCAGTATAATTGCAGTATAATGTGGGGAGTGGTGCAATGCAGTGGCTGTGGGGCAGCCATATTCAGGCAGACCTTCTGGACACTGAGGTGCTGCACTATCTGTATGCATCTCTCTGGACTGTGGGATGAGGTAGCCAGACTTAGAGCAGAAGTAAACTGGGTCAGGAGTACCATCACCCCTATCCAGAGACCACCCAGTCCAATGCAACTGCCTCAAAGGATGCCAAGAACGAGGAGCACTTGGATGACAGTGGGCTCAGGGAGGGTTAGAGCGGTCAGGCAGAGGCACATCCCAGATCCTATTCCACTCAAGAACTCATATGCCACACTGGAAAACAAGGACAACCAAATAGAGGTACCCAGAGAAGTGGAAGGAAAAGATGTGGAGGTTAGCCAAGGAGGTGACCTCAGCGGGAAAGCAGTGGACCCCAGAGGAGGAGGAAGTGAATCCTGGTGGGGACCCATCCAAGAGGGATCCAGCTAGGAACATAAGAGGTGGAGGACAGGGAGGTGAGGTGCCTACCAGGTGCCATGGCATGGAGGGATGGAAGGAAGATCCTGGGATTACTGGGAAGGCAAGACGGGGGTGAGCTGGATGTCATTATCCACCTAGGTACTAATGACCTGGCAAATGGGGAGCCAAAGGAAGTTCAGGAAGAGTTTAGGAAATTGGGAGGGTCTCAAGGTGAAAGCCACTTCTGTCACTTTCTCTGTAGTACTACTCATGAGGCAGGGTGCGCATAGGAGTGCATGCACCAGGAACTTTAACTCATGGTTGAAGAACTGGTGCTGTGAGGAAGGGTTTGATTCATTGGTGACTGGGGACCCACCTGGAGGATGGAGGTTTGTTCAAGCTTGACGGCCTGCATCCATCCTGGAGGGAATCCAAGACTCAATGATAAGTTTAAATGCTACATTGATAAGCATTTAAACTAGCAAAGGGGGTGGCAGGCCAGCAAGGAGGGTACCTATTGCTCACCCCCACAGCTAGCAGTGGAACCAGTGAACCAGAGGAGGGCTATCTCTGCAAAGCAGTGTGCAAAAGATGGAGATTAGTGCCCAAGAGGTGGATAGGCAGAAAAGGGGCAAATTCAGCAGAAGGGCAGACAGCAAGGAGAACTAGGGATAAAGGACAACCAAGGAAGGGGCTGGAGAACAGCGAAACAGTCTAGGAGGTCAAATCATGGAAAGCCATGTGTGCAAATGCCAGGAGCCTTAGCAACAAGATGGAAGATCTGGAGGCTGTCATGGTGCGGTCAGACCTGGACATTGTGGCCATCACTGAAACCTGGTGTAATGATAACCACAACTGGGAGATGGCCATACCTGTCTACAACATATTCAGAAGAGACAGAGCAGGCAGGAAGGGAGGAGGAGTGGCACTGTACGTGAAAAATGACATAAGGGCCACAGAGATCCAAGAGGAACAAAATAGGGGAGATATACTGTGGGTTAAGCTGGAAAGGAAAATGGGGACAGCCATCTGCACAGGTGTGGTCTATAGACCACCAGCCCAGGAGGAAGAAACAGATAGGGAGCTGATGCTAGCCATCCAAAGGATGGCAGACAAGGATGAGGTAGTACTGGTTGGAGACTTCAATATTCCAGACGTGGACTGGAGCATCCCAACAGCAGCATCAATTAGGAGCAAATTTATCCTGGACTCCCTTCAGGGTGCCTTCCTCAAGCAACTGGTCATGGAACCAACTCAGCAGAAGGTAATACTGGACCTTGTGCTCACAAACAGGGACAGTGTGATGGGGGTAACAGTGGGGGAGCACCTGGAGAACAGTGACCACCAGTCATTGTGGTTTGAAATCACAGAAAGAGCAGAACCAAACCACACAAAAACACGTATCCTGGATTTTAGGGGCAGACTTTGGGAAATGGGAGATACTTGAAAGAGGCATTAAGGGAATGGGGCAGAATCAGGGTCGAGGAACAGTGGGCAGTATTTAAAATGGGGATTACAAGAACAACAGAATTATGCATTAAGCAGGTTAGCAAAAGGAAAAGGAAGAGGAGACCATTATGGTTTTCAAAGAGGTAGCAAAGAAAGTGAAAGCCAAAAAGATTGCATTCAGGCAATACAAAAAGACACAGACAGAAGGGATAGGGAGAAGTACCAAGAGAAGCAAAGGGAGGCAGGGGAGGTCAGTAAGGGAAGTCAATGCTCAGACAGAAGTACACATTGCAAAATCAGTGGGTAGAGGGGACAAAACCTTTACAGGTACATAAGGAAAAAAGAAGACAAAGGGAGGGATAGTGAGACTGAAGGTGAGGATGGGGGCCACGTGGAGGATGACAACAGTAAAGTTGGACATATTGAACAGGTATTTCTGCTCGTCTTTACTAAGGAAGAGGAGAGTAATGGGTCTGAAGGGAGTACAAGGTGAGAATGGTGCAGAAATAGACACAAGTCCCTTAACACGAGAAAGGGTCCCTGAAGGAACTGGAAGTAATAAGAGTTGATAAAGCAATGGGGCCAGATGGGAAAACACCCCTAGGTCCTAAAGAACTAAGAGAGGTGGTGGCTGAACCTCTGGCTATCCTTATTAGCCGATCACTGGAAACAGGGAGGTACCCAAAGACTGAGGACAGCAGATGTGGTCCCTTATATAAAAGTGGGAACAAACAGGAAGCAGGGAACTACAGACCGGTCAGCCTCTCAGTAGTGGGAAGATCATGGAAGCACTACTGAAGGAGAGATTGGTGGAACATCTGGTTGTCAATGGACTACAGGACTAAAGGCAGCATGGTTTCACCAGGGGAGGTCTTCAGACCAACCTCGCTGAATTTTTGACTGGGTGACTAGGGAGGTGGATCAGGGAGGGCAGTGGACATGGCCTATCTGGACTTCAGCAAGGCCTTTGACACTGTGCCACATAGAAGACTATATACAAACTGGGGAATATGGGTGTGGGCAGGACAGTAGTGTGGTGGGTAGGTAACTGGCTGGGTGGCAGGACACAGAGGGCGGTGTAAATGGCTGTCACTCCACAGAGGGAAGAGTGACCAGTGAGGTACACAGGGATCAGTGCTGGGACCGTCCTATTCAACATCTTCATCAGTGACATTGCACAGGACCTAGAAGGCAGAATTTCACTGTTCGCTGATGACACAAAGCTCTGTAACACAGTAGACACACCAGAGGGTGTAGACAGAATGAGAAGGGACCTGCAGAAACTTGAAGAATGGTCAGGGGTTTGACAGTTGAAATTCAATGCAAAGAAGTGCAAGATAATGCATATGGGGCACAAAAACCCTGGCCCTATCAGTCGGGGGGTGAGGATATAGCATGCACCAAGCAGGATCTTGGGGTTGTCATCTCTGATGACCCATGTAGGGGAAACAGTGTGACAAGGCAGCAGGTAAAGCAAATAGGATGCTGGGATGTATAGGCAGGGCATCACCAGCAGGAAAAGGGAGGTCATAATTCAGCTATACAAGACACTAGTGAGGCCCCACCTGGAGTACAGTGTACAGTTCTGGAGACCATACCTACGTAAGGACATAGACAGGGTAGAGAAGGTTCAGAGGAGGGCAACAAAGATGGTGCATGGACTGCATCACAAGTCCTATAAAGACAGGTTGAAGGAACCGAACATGTACTACCTGGAGGAGAGGAGGGAGAGAGGGGATATGATAGAGACATACAAGATTCTCACAGGGAGGAACAGGGTGCAGGAATACACTATTTTTAAGTGAAAAAGATGTTCCAGGACTAGAGGGCATGGGATGAAGTTGGAGGGAGGATGATTCAGAGGAAACATGAGGAAGAATTTCTTCACAGAACGGGTGGTGGACAAGTAGAACACCCTGCCAGAGGAAGTGGTGGGGGCTGAAACAATCACAGGATTTAAGAATGTATGGGATAGACATAAAGGAATTCTGGAGGTCAGGGGTAAGGGGCAACAGACTTCTAGGAAAACATAAACTGAACTTACAAGCTCAAATGGGCAGACTGGGTGGGCCATAGGCCCTTATCTGCCGACACTGTCTATGTATCTATGTATCTATGTATCTATGTACCTGGTACTGCTTTGGTAATTCAGGACAGGAGGGTTAGTGAGGTGTAAATGTTGGATGTGGGGGCCCCACAGAGAATGGAGTGGTGGAGCCCAGCAGGGAGCTGCACAGGGGTCCAGAATGGTTAAGGCCGGCCCTGTCCTCCAGTGTCCTGGTAGTGCAGTAAACAATCACCCCCCCCGGATTACACAGTTGACCCCCACCCCACCCTGAAAAGCCAGTCTCCAGCATGAATTTCTTACTAACATTTACCCTGCGCCGTGTGGTCATAGAAACATAGAAACATAGACTTTGACGGCAGATAAGGACCGCTTCGACCATCTAGTCTGCCCATTTCCCTACCCAGAGGATAAGCTGCAGATCCTATTTAACCAATAGTTAATGTTTCATGTTGTGTAATGTCTGAACTTTGCCTTTTGCTCTAAACACTGTTGTTTTAACATTTGTTGTTTTTAACTTGCTCTGGACCTCACGGTTTCAACAGCAGGACAGAATATTGTGAATTGGGTACTGGTACAACCAGGGTAGTAGCCTCTCTCCTGCCCTCCCAGCGATGTACTCCCCCGGGTTTGCCACGCTCATGTCCAGCTACGAATCCATGAGCCAGGCTCTGCTCCCCTTTTTTTACAACAGCCAAAACAGTAAGACTGCCAATAACTCCCTCATAATCCTGACTGCGCTCTGTTCTCATGCCCAGCTATGGATCCATGAGCCCCGGCAACTTGTCCCTACTTTCTTCTGCCCAAGCCATCAGATTGCTGCAAACCCCTCTGAACCCCCGACAGCGTGCAGCTCCCATGCCCGGCAACAGAACCATGAGCCCGGGCACTTATCCTTACCTTCGGCCGCCGAAGCTGTAAGGCTGCCGTAAAACCCCTCCAAACCCCGTCAATTTTGACGCTCTCAAGCCAGGGAGCGGAACCGTGAGCCCGGCTACCTATCCCTGCTTTCAGCCGCTAAAGCCGTATGTTTTTACCTATCAAACCTCTAACCCCTGACAACACACTGCTACCTTACCCATCATTGGAACCATGTGGCCGGCTGCTTGTCTCTGCTTCCAGCCGCAAAAGCCGTAATATTTGCTGAAGTCACCACAGTTAAGCCGTTAGTCCTTGCCCGGGTAGCCCTGACTGAAAGCCGCTCGCATGCCCAGCAACGGAACCATGAGACTGGCTGCCTGTCCCTACCTCCAACCACGAAAGCCGAAAATTGCCGCTACAGCCCAGACATGGACTAACCAGGATAGTCTCAGGGGCCCCCGGTAGGTCTGCTTACAGAGGCTGCCTGCCGCGTTTCGTGCCCAGGTAGCAGTACCATGAGCCTGGCTGCATGGTAGTACTCTGAGCCGCCTAAGCCGTAAGCCGTAAGCCGTTTCTGTGCTTTAAGCTGCTAATAGCAGTTCTCTCGGCGTGGTCCTAGCTTGCTCCTTTCGGATCCTCAGACCTCCTCCTCCACTCCGCCCCCCGCTTCCTTATACTATGTCTGCCTGGGACCAATGAATAGCTCTGTCCATGCACCAGTACCCATTTTAGCCTTTTGCCTGCTATAAACTATTTCAGAACAATGTTTTATTCGTTGTACTTTGACTAGTGTCCACATTGTTATCCTAGCCTCATAACGTTGCTCCACTGTCTTTACAATTGTACTGTTTATATTATCACCCTCAGTATGTTTTTTGTCTTGTACTCTCCCGGGTCATGCCTGAAAATAGTCACCTGTTGGCTAGTGCACTTACCTGGTTAACAAAAACTAAAGAAATAAAAATAAAATAAAAAATAGCCTATTTCTTCCTACCCCTCACAAAAATTGCCTTATGTCTGTCCCATGCATTCTTGAATTTTCTCACAGTTTTAGACCCCGCAACCTCCTCAGGAAGGCTGTTCCATGTGTCCACCACCCTTTCTGTGAAAAAATACTTCCTCACATTGCCCCTGAGCCATCCCCCTCTATCTTCAAATTGTGTCCCTTGTTCTTGCACAATTCTTTTTCTGAAAGATGCTACCCTCTTGGACTTTGGTGATTCCACTGAGATACTTAAACGTTTCTATCATGTCCCCCCTCTCCCTCCTTTCCTCAAGGGTATACATATTAAGCTCCTTTAGCCTCTCCTCATATGGCTTCTCTTGCAGACCCTGCACCATTTTAGTTGCCCTCCTCTGAACTGTCTCCATCCTGCCTATGTCCTTGCAGAGATGGGGTCTCCAGAACTGGACACAGTACTACAGATGGGGTCTCACCAACTGTCTGTACAGGGGGATAACAACTTCCTGTTTTCTGCTGGTGATGCCTCTCCCTATACATCCCAGTATACCCCCAGCCCTTCCTACTGCCTTCTCACATTGCTTGCTAACCTTAAGGTTATCTGATATGATTACCCTCAGGTCCCTTTCCTTTTTGTTGTTGTTACTACCTCTCCCATTGTGTAATCTTCCCCCAGGGTTTTGTTTTCCAGGTGCATTACTTTGCACTTCTTTGCATTGAATCCAAGCTGCCATACTTCTAACCATTCCTCCAGCCTTGCCAAGTCCCTTCTCATCCTTTCCATGCATTTTTGTGTCATCTGCAAAGAGGCATACTTTTCCTTCCAGGCCATCTGCAATGTCACTTATAAAGACATTAAAAAGGATTGGACCCAGTACTGAACCCTGCGGTACCCCACTAGTAACCACTCTTTCTTCAGAGTGGACTCCATTTACAATTACCTTCTGTGTCCTGTTGTTCAGCCAATGTTTTACCCAGGCTACCACCCTGGGACCCACTCCAAGGCTGGTTGTTGACTACTAATCTTTTGTGTGGGACTGTGTCAAATATCTTGGTAAAGTCTAGGTAGGCCATGTCCACAGCCTCTCCCTGGTCTACTACTTTGGTCACCCATTCAAAGAAATCAATTAGATTCGTCTGACATGACCTTCCCGCTGTGAACCCATGCTGCCTTGGGTCCTGTGCCCCACTGGCCTCTAGGTACTCAACAGTTCTTTCCTTCAGAAGTGATTCCATCACTTTCCCTACCACAGAGGTCAAACGGAGAGGTCTGTAGTTTCCTGCCTCTGTCTTGGTCCCACTTTGTGAAGGGAATCACATCCACCTTCCTCCAGTCCTCAGGTACCACACCATCCTCCCATGATTTATTAAAAAGAGTAGCCAGTGGTTTCACTAGTTCCTCCCTTAGTTATTTTGGAATTCTGGGGTGAATTCCATCAGGACCCATTGGTTTGTCCACCTTCAGTTTTAGGAGTTCTTGCAGAACCCTTTCTTCTGTGAAAGGACTGGGATCGACCTACCTATCAAGACTGCTTCTGTTAATTGGATTAGGCACTTTCCCTCCTCTTTTGTGAATACTGAGCAGAAATATTCATTCAGTATCCCTGCTTTTTCACTGTCCCCCTCTGCCCAAACACCGTTCATTATATTCAGCCTCACTATCACTCCCTTTGTCTTTCTACGCTCGCTGATGTACCTATAAAAGGTTTTATCCCCCTTCTTAATTGAGTTGACTATCTTTTCCTCAGTTTGGGCCTTTGCTATTCTGACTTCCCTCCCTGCTTCCTTCTGCCTTAACTGGTACAACTCTCTGTCCTGCTCCTTCTGTGTTTTCTTATACTTCTGGAATGCTGCCTTTTTCTTCCTGACCTTCCCTGCCAACTCTTTTGAGAACCATAGTGGCTTTTTCTTACATTTTGATTTGTTTATTTGCTTCACACAAAGGCTTGTTGCCTCTGTGATGGCAATTTTGATGTTTCCCCATTGTTGCTCCACCCCACCTTCTAGCCTGTTTGCTAGTGCTTTTCTGAGGCACTCTCCCATCTTGCCAAAGTCAGCCCTCCTAAAGTCCAGTACCCTCACTTTTGTATGGCTTGACTCTGTAGCTGAGTTTAACGTGAACCACACTGTTTGATGGTCACTTGTTCCCAGATGGCTACTCACTTCTAGTTTTGAGATCCTCTCACTGTTCCCATTTGAGAGTACAAAGTCTAAGATTGCTCCCTCATGAGTGGGTTCTAAAACTAGCTGTCTGAAGCAATGAGGCATGCCACCTGTAGGGCATCAAGAATGGCTCTGTTCTTGGATGTGGCTGCAGCAAAGGTGCTCCAGTTAACATCTGACATATTTAAGTCTCCCATCAATAGTATCTCCCCATTATCTGCCATCCTAAGGATGCCTTCTATCATATCCTTGTCCATTCCCTTCCCCTGACATGGGGGTCTGTATACAACCCCTGTGCGGATAGTGGTGCCGTTTCCAGGCTCCAAGGTGACCCACAGTGCCTCCTCTCCTCCCTGTTTACTCTCTTGTTCAGTTGCTTTTATCTCTTCCCTTACATAGAGAGCTACCTCTCCCCCTCTTTTCCCCTCCCTATCTCTCCTGTAGGTTGTGTACCCTGGTATGTTAACATCCCAGTCATGTTTCCCTGTGTACCATGTTTCTGTGACTGCTACAATATCCAGGCATCCCTCTTTCATCAAGGCCACCAGTTCCAGGAGCTTATTGCCCAAACTACGGGCGTTGGTACTCATTACCCTCCATTTCCTGGTGGCCTTACCCTTTTGTGCCCCATCCCTGTCCTTATTGCCTTTGTCACGTTCTCCATTTACCCCTGCCCTTTTCCCTTGAACTTATATTTTCAGAAACTAGATAGCAAAATTAATTTGTTCCCATATTTCTATAGTTATTGTATTTATTTTTTTTACTGAAATAAGGTTGGGGGATACGTTAATTTGTGCTGCAGGACAAACTGGGATGGGATGGGCAGACTGGATGGGCCTTGCGGTCCTGTTCTGCCATCAGCTTCTATGTTTCTATGTTTCTATGGATGACATTATGGTAATGTCATAATGTGCCTGAGTGAGTGACATTTGTGAACTTGTATACTTGGGTTGTCATTTAATTTGTCTGCAATTTGTCTTCTTTTTTTTAAACTCAGCTTTATCGCTATGTCACAGCACAACTTATACATGTAAATGGATAGGCATCTTACAAGGATATATGAGTACCTGATTAACAGGCGCACATTTTCAGGCAAGCATGAGTTCATATGTCTAGTTAACATTGAGGGCTATGACAGCCTCCTATAACAGATGCTCAAGTCATTATTATAGTGTAGCTATGATGTCCAGAACTCTAAATATTAGTGTCATGTCTGGAACCTACCATCCATATATGTTTTGAGCTAAGCAACATAGCTGGGTGCTAACTTGCACCCTAACCTGATAGTCAACTGCTCAACAGAAACTAGACGATTATTAACTAAGAACTAGCTTGGAAGATCATGCTACAAAACTATAAGATATTACCATATAGATATCCTACATGTATGGTTCCGGGGTAACACTCGATAGTAGGCAGCTAAGGGGAAAAGTGGGTAACCCCCTGTACATTCAGAGACCTGCCCTGTTGACCCAGCCACCCAGAATCGCTGAGTCATTTCCACAGGGCATCCCAGGTTTTCCAGATCTCAGTGTGTGTGTCTCTCTAGAGAAAGCCTCAACTTGGCTGTGAGCAACTCCCTTCTCGTAATGTTAGCCACCCAGCATTTCAGGATTCTATTGCCAGGGGGGAGGCCCTCAGCCAATTTGATGTGATTTTCTTTTGAGCCACTAGGTACAGGGTTCTAAAGCGATTTTGCTATCTACCATTTCCCAACACAGGGTGTCCACAACCCAGCACTAGCAGCTGGAAGGTCTTGGGGAGCCGAGGCCCCCACCCCTCCTTCAGTTTACTATAGACCCCATTCCAAAATTCTTGCACCTGCGGGCAGGCCCAGAATATGTGGAAGTGGGCACCCGCCTGTCCGTACCCTCTCCAGCAGAGGTCTGAAGTTTCTCCCTTGAAGTATTTTGTGACTGTTGGGGTATGAAAGAAGCGAGATAAGGATTTCCACCGGAATTCCCTCCACCCTGAGGAAGACGTGGTTTTCCATCCTATTTCCCAGGCCTCAGTCCATTGTGCTGCTGGCAGGGGTGCACCACTGTTAGCCTCCAACTTTTGTCTGAGATATTCAAATTGAGCATTGCCCTCTCCCTGTAGCATCCTGTAAGCTCCAGAAATGAATGTCCTACTCTCTGCTAGGCGTACTGATCAATAGAGTAAATTCTCTAGAGAGGTCCTATCCCTAGTTACTTTAACCATCAAATTATTAAAGATCAAATAATGTCTAACCTGTAAATACCTATGGAAATCTATTTTTGTGAGGAAATATGTAGACTGTAGGGACACAAATGAGACCACCACATTTCCCCATGTGAAGTCAATGAAGTGTACCAGAGAATGTCTATTCCACCATTGAAATCTGGTATCTGTACAGGGTGGGGTGAAATTAGGGCCTCCCAAAATAGAGGTGAGGGGGCCAATCCCCTCAGGTGTCTGGGTATGTTTCCTAGCTTTTACCAACACCTCAAGGGTGTGTCTTGTCCAGGGATTTTGTATAGCTTTCCAAATTTCTGCTGTCAGTGGGGCATGTGGGAGAGATGCCAGCGAAATCAGCTGCAGTTGGTGGCCTTCTATCTCCCTCCAGCCAGTATCTCCCCGCTGTTTTACCCAAGTCACCACTGGGGCCAACTGGGCAGCCAGGTAATATTGCTTAAAATCTGGTAGGGCCAAACCTCTTCGCCCCTTAGGTTGTGTGAGAAGTTTGTGGCTAATCCGTCTCCTACCCTGTTGCCAGAGAAAGGTCAGGAGGATCAAATTAACTATCTTAAACAAGGAACTGGGAATGTGGATAGAGAGGGCTTGAAACAAAAACAGAAATCTAGGGAGGATGTACATTTTAATTGAGTCCACTCTACCTCCTAATGATAATGGAAGTAGATTCCACCTCACTAGATCTGCCCTTATTTCTCCCCACAATTTACCATAATTGAGTCTGAAGAGCGAGGACAAGTGGGGGGATATTTTAACTCCTAAATATCTCACAGTATTGTTCATCGCCCATCTAAAGGGAACATTTTCCACCAAGTTCCTAGGAAAAGCCCTCCGAACTTAATTGCCTTCGATTTATCCCAATTAATCTGGTAGCGTGACACTTGGCCATATTCCCCAAGGAGTTCCATTAGAGCCGGGAGGGTAGTCCTGGAGGAACTCAAAAAGAACAGGCAGTTATCGGCATACAAGGAAATGTTATGTTTCCTCTCGCCCACCTGGATGCCTCTGATGGCCATGTTGTCTCTAACTGCCCTAGCCAAGGGTTCAATGCACAAAGCAAAGAGGAGGGGGGGAGAGCAGGTTCTCCTGTCTGGTCCCTCTCGTAAGTGGGAACCTTTGAGTGATGAAACCATTTACTCTCACCCTGGCTTGTGGGGACATGTAGAGTGCCCGGATCTCCTCCCTAAACCCAGGACCCATCCCCACCTCTTCCAGAATCCTGTGCAGGAACCTCCAGTCCACCCGGTCAAAGGCCTTTTCTGCATCCATAAAGATTGCTAAGGATGGATCTCCTTTATTCTGTTGGTATGCCAGAAGGTTTAATAGACGTCTAATGTTGTCATGGATCAGCCTACCATTAATACGAACATACGAAATTTGCCAGCAGATAAAGGCCTAGAGGTCTATCAAGTCTGCTCAAATGTGCAGCTAGCACCCCTTATTCTGCAGCTGCCCCTCCCTTCCACCCTTCCCCTTCATTAACCCTCCCCCTGTAATAAAGCCAGTTTGATCCGGGTGGACCAGAGTCCCCCACACATCCCTGTAGTCTACGGACCAATGTCATTGTGAAAAATGTTCAAGTCTACATTTAGGAGGGAGATAGGCCTGTATGACCCACAGAGCTCGGGGTCCTTCCCTTCCTTCGGTATGACTGAGATTTAAGTATACTGCCAACTCGGTGGGATGGGTTCACCATCTCTCACTTCTTGACAGACTCTGCCTAGTAAAGGGACCAGTTCCGACTCAAGAGCCTTATAAAGTTCCCCTGGTATCCCATCCGGTCCTGGGGCCTCCCCTGTTTTCAGTTCCCTAAAATTCTTCTGAAGTTCTTCTTCTGATATAGGGGTCTCAAGTCTATTCCTTTCTTCAACAGACAATTTCTGCATTTTTACCTTTTCAAAAAAGGAATCCAGTTTATCTGAGTAATCTGTGATATGATCCTGGCAGTATAGTGTTTTATAAAATTGTTGGAACTGTGCCACTATGGCTTCTGGGGTAGATGTAAAATGACCCGGCTTCCCCAGGGTCTTTAAACAAAGGATATTTTGAGCAGCAGCTTCTTTCCTCAATTGCCATGCCAGTAGTCTACCCGCTCGGTTACCTACCTCAAAAAACCTCTAGTGAGAATATCTCAGTTGTCTCTCGGCCTTCTCATCCAGAAGTTTATTTAATTTCCCTCTTGTCTCTTCTAATCTCCTCTTGACCTGCTTATCTAGGCAGATTTTATGTTCGGTCTCTAAGTCAAAGAGGCGGTTCTCAAGCTCAATTATCTTTCTTTGTTGCCTTCCTGCAATTTGTCTTTATCACCAAGTCTCTTTCAACTTTTCTCATTTATATGTGTTTTGGATGTGCTGCTGCCCAGCTGCAGTCTTTTGGTATTTTGTGAGGTTTTTTTTGGGGTGGGAGAGTATTTTGGGCAACGTACTGTCACTAAACGACCTGCCATCAGCCTGCCCACACACATCCATTCATATGTATGCGGATGATACAGTTCTATATACTTCAGGCTCCTTCCCGCTGGAAGTGGCACCCACACTCCAGCAAGACTTCAATGCTATCCAACACTGGTTTCACTCAAATCAACTTATCTTAAATGCAAAAACAACAGTCTCCTTGACTATCAGCACAAGGCAGAGGCTCTTCCGTCTCCCCGCCAGTCCTACTTTTAAAACCGTAGAAGGGACTCCCATAGAAAATTGCACCTCCTTCAGATATCTTGGGGTCTGGCTGGACCAGCACCTCGATTTTTCAGCACACATCACCGCTACCCATAAAAAATTGCACCCCAGACAGGGTGCCTTATTCCGAAACCATGGCAGTATTCCTCTGCCAGCCCATAGGGCAATTGCACAGAAAATGATCCTCCCTATTTTTGATTACGGGGATGTAGTCTACAGTGCTGCACCAAAGTCCATCCTGGCTAGACTGGATCCCCTTTTCCACTCCTTCTGTTGTTTCGCCCTGGACTGTACACCCTCCACCCACCACTGTGATCTCTACCGGTCCCTTAACCTTTCCTCACTTGACAAAAGGTGACAGTCCCACTGCAATAGCCTCACGGCCAGATTCTGGACCCAGTCACTTCCCTCCTACCTCGTTCATACCCTAACTGCCCAAACACCCACAGCATACTCACTCAGGAATTTTGACTCCTGGCTCCTGTTGGTCCCTTACATGTCAGCCTCTACTGGCCAGTTGGCCTTCAGAGCTCACATGCCTAAAATATGGAACTCTCTGCCAATGGACATTTGGCATGCTCCCTCCGCTCTGCAAATCAACTCACTCCTCAAAGAACACTTCTCCGCCAACCGCCATGCAGACTAAACTCACACTAGCCCAGGTACTAGCCCTCCAACTGGCTCCTACTGTGGGTACTCCCAATGACTATCTCTGACTTTTGTGAATGTATCCCCGACTCTTGTGAATGTAGCATTTGCACTGCATATCAATTTGAGCTGCCGGGAATTACCAGATGTTGTGGTTGCTGTTGTGTTGCATTCTGTATTGGTATTTGTACATAGCATTATATTATATATAGCTACTTTTTGGGAAATGTTTGTACTTTGAATTTTGTATGTATTCTCCCATCCCCTGCACCCCCAGAACGCATCTGGCATTGAGCGGTAGTCTGCTCAACATGCCTACCTGGTAAAACTGTTAATTAAATAAATAAATAAACAGATAAATAAATGTGGACTGTGGGGATTCTGGGGATGATGCTAGGGTGCAACTAACAAAGCATGGGGAGGGAGGAAATGAGTAGAAATTGCATTAGAAATACCCTCCAAAATGCACCAGAATGCACCAAAATGTTAAAAAATTTCTGGGGGCCTAGGCCTCCCACCAGATCCCCGGGCTATTATTTTTATTTTTTCTCTGACTTGAGCTCCCCCATCTGTAGGACTCCTGGATCTGCCCCTGGTGGCTGACATCAGGGCGGAACTCCAACTGGCACACTCCATGGGCGCTGCTCCAGACCGGCGTTTGGTCACCATCCCTCGGTGTTCCTGGAGTACCTTCAACCAGCCGGAGCTTGTGGACATCATGCGGATTGTCCAGGGTATGCACCCTACGTGCTGTAGTTCAGATCCAGGAACAACTACCCTGATTTTGGGTTGTAGTGATATTCTTGGCCCGGTCCTAGCACAGCTAGACTGGTGCTCCCCGGAAACAGGTGAGTTTCCTAGCTCCCTGAAGGAGGCGGTGGTGACACCCCTCCTGAAGAAAGCTTCTTCATGCAGACTGTCATGCAAACTACAGACCAATCTCGAATCTCCCCTTTATGGGTAAGCTGATTGAGAACGTAATTGCCATACAACTGGAGAACCATTTGACCATCCATGATGTCTACGAGCCTCTCCAGTCCAGTTTTCAAAAGAAGCATAGTACGGAGATGGTGCTGGTTCGGGTGCTCAATGATCTCCTGATGGCTAGAGACCAGAAGAACCTCTCCATCTTGGCCCTTCTTGATCTCTCTTCAGTGTTTGACACTGTGGACCATGGGGTCCTGCTCGATCACTTGAGGTTTATCTGTGGCCTGTCAGGTACGGTCCTTAGGTGGTTTTCATCTTTTCTCACCAGAAGAACTCAGAGGGTGGTGTTGGGGATTTATTCCTCTGACCCAGTTCTGTTATCATGTGGGGTTCCTCAAGGATCGGTGTTGTTCCCCCATGCTGCTCACAGTGTACATGCTACCCCTCGGAGACACTGTAAGAAGGTATGGGCTAAAGTTTCATTGTTGTGCTAATGATATCCAGCTCTATCTTTCTTTTGTGCCTCACCAGGATAGAGCTCTCTCAGTATTTAATAATTGCCTTGCAGAAATCCAGGAGTGGATGAGTTTGAGCTGGTTGTAGTTGAACTCGGTGAAGACTGAGGTGTTGGTGGTGGACCCAGGTCACCGGATAGAAGGGTTGGGGGTGGGGTCACCCTCAGAACTTTTCCTTGGGGGTCTCCCTCTCCCGACCTCCGATTGGGTGCAAAACCTGATGGTAGTTTTTGACAAGGGTTTGATACTTCATTCGAAGGTGTCGACCATCGTCAAATCCTCTTTCTACCATCTGAGGAATGTCTCCAGTGTTAAGCATCTTGTTCCATCCGGCGACCTTCCTACACTGGTCCATGCCTTTGTGTCCTCTTGTCTGAACTATCATCTTTACCTAGGGCTTCCGAGGGTAGATATTCGCTGCTTGCAGCTGGTGCACAACGCTGCGGCTCGGTTATTGATTGGAACCTCACAGTCCTGTCATATTACTCTAGTGCTGCGTGAACTGCACTGGCTGCCGGTACAGTGGCGAATCACTTTCAAAGTCAGACTTATGACTTACAAAGCCCTACATGGACAGGGTCCGGATTACCAGAAAGAACTACTGATTCCTTATAGCCCATGGCAATTGCTCCACTTGACTGATGAGGGGTTGCTAGAGATTCCAAGGGTTTGTCTAAAATCTTCCGAGGCCCAGGCATTTATGCACGTGGCCTCCACCCTTTGGAATTCTTTACCCCATCAGTTACATGAGTGCCTGACCATGGAGGGATTTAAACAGGCCCTGAAAACTGTTTTATGGGTTCGTATATCTCTCAATCTTTTGTCCCCCAAATGTGGAACATTGCCTCTTAAAATGTGGAACAAATGAGCAAAATATGGAACATTTAATCAAATCTTACCTAAGAAGCTCAGCACACTATTAAAATGTTTGCATTTATGTTCAGGAAGTCTGTTATTAATTGAATAATATATTTTTTGCATCATTTACTATATATTTTTGCTTTAAAATGTTAACACTGAATGTGGGACAAGTCCTCACAATGTGGAACAGGGAGCTTTTGTAAAGTAAAATGAGGAACGTCCCTCGTAATGTGGTACAATTGAGAGGTATGTCAGGGTTCGAGCTTTCGGTGATTAATCTAACATTGTTGACTGTCTACTGCTATTTTATACTATTTATCATATATGTCATTTTATGCTCTTGTTGTTTTAATATTGGGAATTTAAACTAGGAGTGGGGGGTGGCAGTTGGGGAAGAGATATGCAGAGACCACAGGTTGGGAAACCATATGATCTTACCCCCCATAACAGTGACAAAGGACAAATGGCAAGTACTGTTGGTGATGCTAGGAAAGGAGGGCAGGATGGGAGGGGGGGAAAAGGGTGGAAGGTGGTTACCCTTAATGCTAGGAGCCTTGGGAGGAAAACTGCAGAGTTACAGGTTCTCATGGCAGAGGGAGAGGTGGACATTGCAGCCATCACGAAACATGGGCCACCAATACAATGACTGGGACCTGTCTGTACCAGGTGCAGGTTATTTTGTAAGGACAGGGTGATTGGGAAAGGAGGGGGTGGCACTATGTGAAGGAAGGACTGAAGTGTGTAAGGGATGAAGGGAGGAGGGTAGTAATGGAGTCACTTTGTATGTAATCCAGGATTCCAAGAATAGGATTTTAGAATGGGAGTGGTGTACAGGCCGCTATCTCAGACGGAGGAGTTAGACAGGGAACTAGCGGGACAGATCAGGAGGACCTGCGAAAAAGGGTAGTGTGGTGATTGTGGGGACTTCAACATGCCAGGAGTGGACTGGAGCACCCCAATAACCAGGAACAGAAGGGAGCAGGTACTGCTGGATGCCTTCCAGGACAGCTTCCTGCTGCAAATGGTCAGTGAACCAACCAGGTTAGGGAATACCCTTGACCTTGTGTTGGCAAATGGGGACTTTGTAAGAGAACTTATAGTGGAGGAACCGCTGTCAGGGAGTGACCACCACTCAGTATGGCTCACACTGGGTATGGGCAAGGAAGGAGTGGAATCTGGCACAATAGTGCTGTACTTCAGGAGGGCCAACTTTGGGAGGATGGAGGAAGTGGTAAAAGGGTACCTGGCCAAAATTCAATCTAGTATGGACACTAACCAGAGGTGGGAGCTCATAAAGCTGGGGATAGTGGAGGCAACCAAAACCTGCTGCAAAGCCCAGAACAAGAAGGCTAGGGCTAAGAAACCAATCTGGTTGAGCAAGGAGGTCATGGAAAAGGTAAAGAGGAAAAGAGCTGCCTTTAGGAAGTACAAGAAAACAGGGAGGGGGAGGACAGGGAGGAGTACTTGACAGAATCGAAGGAGGTGACAAGGGCAGTAAGGGGAGCCAAAGCATCTACGGAACTCAGGCTGGCACAAGGCATTAAGAAGGGGGAGAAGGACTTCTTTAAGTACATCAGGGAGAAAAGGAGCTGTAAGGACCACATAGTAAGGATTAGGAAGGAGGGGGTTGGGTGGAAGCAGGGTGCGATAGGGGAAGCACTAAATGAGTACTTCTGCTCAGTATTTACTAAAGAGAAGAGGGGGTGACACCCAAGGTGGGAGAAATGGCAGAAGCAGGGTGGAAAGTGGTGACAGATGGGGAAATCATAGAGAGCAGAGTTTGAGAGGGTTTGAAGGCACTGAGGGTGGACAAGGCGCCAGGCCCAGATGGCATCCACCCCAGGGTACTGAAGGAGCTGGCAGAGGTCCTTGCAGGACCTTTGGCAGACCTATTTAATGCCTCACTACATCTGGGTGTGTACCACGGACTGGAGGATGGCTCATGTGGTGCCCTCCACAAGAGTGGCCCCAAGGATGAACCGGAAACTACAGACCAGTGAGCCTCACATCCATCGTGGGTAAGCTAATGGAGACCATCCTGAAGGAGAGGCTGGTGGCCCTCCTAGAGGCCAAAGGACTACAGGACAGCAGACAGCATGGCTTCATATGTGGCAGATCCTGCCAAACCAACCTGGTCGAGTTCTATGACTGGGTAACTAGGCAACTGGACAGGGGCCATGCAGTGGGAGTCCTGTATCTGGACTTCAGTAAGGCATTCGACTCAGTGCCACATGGAAGGCTGGGAAGGAAATTAGTAGGCACAGGGGTGGGTACAAAGCTGGTGAGATGGGTAGGAAACTGGCTGCAGGGAAGGCAACAGAGGGTGGTGGTGGGTGGGGAGCTCTCACACCCAAGGGCAGTGACGAGTGGTGTTCCACAGGGCTCGGTGTTGGGACCAGTGTTGTTTGGGATATTCATTGCAGACATATCATGGGACATCAAGAGCAAGATCAGTCTGTTTGCTGATGATAACAAGGTAGGCGTAGTGGTGGATGACCTAGGGGATGGCAGGGGTTGCACGATGATCTGGCAAAGCTTGAAACCTGGTCAGACACCTGGCAACTGGGCTTTAATGCCAAAAAGTGCAAGCTGCTGCATTTTGGGATGAAGAACCCAAGGAGGAGTTACCAGCTAGGGGAGTGCAGCTAGCCCAGACAGAGGAGGAGAAGGATCTGGGTGTGCTCATTATAGGTCAATGAACAACTCGCACAATGTAGGAAGGCAGCTGCAAAGGTCAACAAAATGCTGGGTTGTATTGCAAAGGTATATCCTTGAGGAGGGAGGAGGTGATTCTGCCACTGTATAGGTCATTAGTTAGACCACACCTGGAGTACTGCGGCAGTACTGGCATCCGTATCTGAAGAGGGACATTAAGTTACTGAGGGGTGCAGCAGAGCGACAAAGATGATCAAGGGGCTGGGGACTTATCATACGAGAGGAGGTTGAAGGAGTTGAACATGTACTCACTGGAGGAGAGGAGAGACAGGGGTGACATGATTGAAACCTTTAAATACATGAAAGGAATAAACAAGACAAGTACAGAGGGCTGTTCAAAGTAAGGGAGGGAGGGACACAGGGCTATGATATGAGACTGGAGCGAGGAAGGTTCAGGAGGAGATGAGGAGACACTTTTTACAGAGAGGGTGGTGGCTGGGTGAATGCGTACCTCCTGAAGTGGTATGCAGTAGAACAGTGGACTGCTTCAAACGAGGATGGGACAGGACAAGGGGGAGGGTTAATGAAGGGGAAGGGTGGAAAGGAGGGGCAGCTGCAGAATAAGGGGTGCTAGCTGCACATTCGAGCAGACTTGATAGACCTCTAGGCCTTTATCTGCTGGCAAATTTCGAATGTTCGTAATATATGTGAGGTGCCTTGACATTTGAAAGGCACCATATAAATAAAATTGAATTGAATTGAATTTCACAGTCTCTACACAAACTGACCTTTTCGGACAAGAGTTGAAAATGTTCTCCACCTTTGTTCATGAGATGGGGCCATAAGAATGCTACACTGAAAATTTGGTGTGACAACATTAACAAACAACACTTATGAGCCTGCACTTCAATTAGTAAACTCAGGCTCATACCTTTGGTACTTTTCAATAATCTAACACCAAATTTCCAACATAGCCATTTTTTCACAGCACCTCATGGATGTGACAGTTGCCATTTTTCAGATCCTGGCCAAAATGTTTTTTTGCATCCCAAAAGGTGATTTTGCAGCCAGTGCATGAAATCACCTTTTGGACAGAAATTGGAATAGTACTCTTCCTTTCTTCATGCAGTGGGGTAATAAGATGGCTATGTTGCAAATGTGGTGTAAAAATATTAAAAACAACAAAGTTATGAACCTGTGTTGAAATTTGCCAATGCAGGCTCGTAACCCCCCATGACACCAGTGCACACAGCGAACATTCAGCATTGACAAATGCTTGTTTATGTATGATCTGGGTATTAATAGAATGAGACTCTCTGAACAATTGGTAAGTCTCCAAGGAAGGACTTGGTTGGTCTGAAAGCTTAAACATCATTTTCTTTTTGTAACATCTATGTTGGTCCAACAAAAGGTATCAAACTATTTGCTTCTGGATCTGTTCTTACAAGAACCAATGAGGCAACTAATCTATTTCTGTATGTTTTCATGTAGTAATGAATTCTAAGGGTGTAAGTGGGGCCTCTTGTGGCCACCAGTGGTACTACAGCCTAGAGGGGGAAAAAGGACATTAGGCAGACTTGGAAAATTTGTCTAGTGATGCATTGTCAGGAACTAATTTGGTCATGAAAGAATCTTCTCTCTGTAGTGCAGTGTTGTTCATTTACTGTGAGGGACTGACAGCCAGGTGGTTTGAAGTCTGAGAGATGAGGGACATAGTGATAGTGGCATGAGACATTAACCAAGGTCCTTTCTGCCCATCCCTGGTCACGGTCCAGGTGGAAGTTAAAGATCCCATGGTGCTTATCAACGAAGAGCAGGGAATGATTTTATCAAAAATAAACATCTACAAGGGAAAATACATACAAAACAAACATACTGGAAACCCAAAAAAAAAACAAAAAAAAATTGTAAACATAACAAAATTCAAAACTGCATGTAAATCACATTACACAGAGAATGAGTTTAAAATGAGAGGATAAAAAAGTAACAAAAGCACAAAGAGGGAAGAGAGGCCATACTGCTGATTGATGCATGTTTGAGCCACCGCACATGATGCCCCGGGGAAAGAAAAAGAGGAAAATGCCAGGCTGCTTCATGTCGGCACCTCCTGCTGGCTCTCACATGACTGACACAGCTAGTTGCCCACTACATTGTACTACTGACATGATTGGCCACCCACCACATCACACGACTAACACAGCTGGCCAACCACCACATTGCATGACTGACCCAACTGGACACCCATCACACTATGGTCCATTATAAGTAGTGGAGAACAGGTTGGTCTGTGAGAAGGTCAGTGATGGGACAGGGGGGCACTATTGGCCTGACTCAAGGGAAGGCAGAAAAAAAAATTCCAGAGATATGGGCCCTAGAAATTCTGTGCAGTTTGAAAAATAAATGTGTCAGTTTTCTGCAGTTCATTGTCACAGCTGATTAGGCTACACTTGAAATGTCTGGGAAATGAGCAGTTGGCACCAAAAGCCTGATTAGAATGGTGTCGCATGACCGGGGCTCAAGCCTAGGGGGTCTGGCCCTCTATGCTAATGGACAGGGGTTGAAAAAGGCCTGCTGGCTGGTCACAAGCATGAGAGTGGCCCTGCATGGAGGTGAAGAAAGATGATCGTAAAGAGCCAGCTACGAGAAAGAAAGAAAGAAAGAAAGAGGAAGAAAGAAAGAAAGAAAGAAAGAAAGAAAGAAAGAAAGAAAGAAAGAAAGAAAGAAAGAAGCCCCATCAGAGAAACTGGGCTGCCAATCAGCCAGTAAAAGTCACCGATCACCCTCTGACACTTCAGCCTGACCTCCCCTCCCCTCCCGAAGATCCTGAAGATCCAGCATTGGCTGTGGCTGCAGCAACACAGCACTTGGAGTCAGTAAACCACTGGATCGATCCTTGTCAGTGCCCCCACTTGCCCAGAAGAGAGAGGCAGGCCCACGGACCCCTGTCCATCTTCATGGTAAGGCCTTGCCAAAGAACTCCATCCATGAATCCATCCTCCACAGATTAGTGGCAGATACTGTCTTAAAGTTATTGGGGAACCATGCAAGACAAAGAAAAGTGAAAGTAACAGTAATGTTTGCAAGGAACTGCATTGAGCCTCTGATGAGCTCATTGGTTTCTGATGACTGAACTTTAAATTGAACTTTACAACTGCAAGATAAAAGTCAGAACTGACATGTCAGGCAGTGGGAACCACTTGCAGGACATTACAACATGGTACAATTATGGCATTTAAAACGGTAAGGGGCTCAGTATCAGGCCCATTTGAAAATGCATTGGAACAACTGTCACACAAATATCTTATGAGGGACATACAACATCGTGGGTTAAGAATATCAAAAGTACATACCAAACATTGACAAATGACCACAAATATTTATATGTCAAAGATCTGGAACTCACTGTCACTGAAAACTAGTAATGAGCCAACTCTGTCTAGACTTAAACAAGCTTTAAACATAGAACTGTTTGAAGAATGCAACTGTTTTCATCTCTTATTCAGCTACTGGGAAATCTTATACCTTTGTAATGTTGTAAATCAATGTAACCCCCCACAAATTTGGTGTTTACCTTATTGTCTTCCTGGGCTCCCTCAATGCCCACTGCCAGGCTGGTGTCCTGTCTTGATGTTATCCTGATTATTTACGTGTGAGTGCCATGTTGTGACTCCATGCCTGCCCCTTTAAGAAACTAGCTAATGTGTGTAGGATGGACTGGGCTGGGTGTGAGTGATTTAGGGCTTGTGACCAGCCAGACATTACTCTGATTTGCTCCACTCTGCAATCAATACTTGTGCAGAGGGAGTCTGTATGGGAACTGGACTTGTTTACTGTTTATATGCTGTTATATTTTAAATAAAGACGTTTGTTTAACCTGCTTTCCTTGCAGCTTATGCCTTTGGAATGGAAGCCCCCATGTTAGGTCTGGGACTTCCAGTAATTGGACCAATAGGACTCTGGGGGCCTAAAATGGATCCTGGTCTAAGTGTATCATGGGAAGGAAAACTGTAGTTTTTAGGTTGGTGCCAAAACTAACCTGGGGGGAGGGGAGCCTCAACTGTGACTGACATCTTCCCCAGCCAACCTGCATCCTGGATTACAAAGGAAATCCCCAGTGGTACATGAGACAGTGGATCAGTTAGAGTTGGAGCTTGAAGTGTGAACAGCTCGAGCTTTTTTAGCAGCTGTTCCCTGTAGGGGAATCGGAGGGAAGAGGCCTAATTTGCCTCCCAACCACGTTTTTCCTGCTTGGAACTTCCTGATAGCAGAAGTTGGACTTGTTTAATTTAAGCCTGGAAATGCGGTAGAAAGAAGAAAGAGGTTTATCGGTACCACTTGCGTTTTGGACTGAAGATTTGCTCCTGTGAAGCGATCGGCCCAGCTAGTGTGTGAGACGAATTTTGGATTGAAAGGTTTGCTCGGTGAATCTATTGTATTATATTAGCAACTGGACTTTATCTAAACTATACAAAGTTAATGCTGTTTAAGATAAAGGTGCTGAATGTTTTCATGGGTCGAGCCCTGCCTGTTCACGGCCCGCTTTGTTACACCAGCTAGAGGCTTCACCAGCAAGAAACAAATGAACTTTGCAAATTTGCTCATCCTGCCTGAGCCTGCCAGTCTTCCACAGACTGACTGCCCTGCACCAGAGACTGTTTTGGCGAGAGACCAGCTTTGGGGATCCAGCTCCTGAACAACAACAACTTGTAGGTTGTAGCCACCTGGAGGGAAAGGCCATGAAGAGGAGGTGCATCGTGTAGACCCCGCTTCCCCATGCTCATCGGTGAACACCACAAGGTCTCCATATCGCCTGCCTTCCTGCAGAAATCTGGTAGCATGAGTACACTCAGGGTAGCTCCCTGTAACGGGTATTTAAATCATCTGTGGTACCACCTGATTGCTTTAACTTTCTGGGTTTTCAAGAGACTGAGCCAACTGGCTTGGATTATAAATAATAATTTTGTTGTTTTGCATGCTAACTGCCTTTCTTTCTTCAAGGGTCCCAACATCACCTGCAATGCCAGCCACCCCGGGCAACACCTCTGGCTAGCCAACTTTCCATCCTGGGTACCCAGTGTTGTTGAACTGTATATTTGGGACTTAAAGTGCATGCCAGAAAAACCTGATTTAAATCAGAATACAAATCATTTGACTAAATTCATTCCCCTTCCTTGTTCACGACCCCTAAATAAACCTGATTATTTTCTTTCACATTTAACCTGGCTAGTGTGCATATTATTAGTTGTGTTACAGAACTGAAAGTGTACCATTGCCTTGCTAACCTTAATTTACAGGGGGTCTCCAGGGACATTGCTGAAGGTCCGACCCTGGTGGTAAGAGTGAAGGGAGTGTGCATATTGTTACTGCTGTATACTGACTGTGTTTATTTATTTATTAGCTTTTGTTTACCGGGTAAGCACACTACATAAGGAATGCCTATTTTCAGGTACGACTCAGGAGATTACAAGATTATTGTTCTCCAGATTTCTCTATTGTGCAAGTCTCACATCGTTATGTATTCATCCTGTGTACCCATATTCTGCATTATGTATACTGTTTTCTTATTGTACCTTCTACTTATCTTAACTTCCAGGTCCACCTTGAAAATGAGTTCACTCAATGGTGTTTTGACTGGTGAAATAAAGATTGATTGATTGATTACAGCATGGTTTACAGAACAGTGCAAGGGAATTACAACAATGTGAAATACAAGCAATGAGCAGGGTAATACAAATAAACAGGTACAGAATGAACAGATAAGCATATACATCAAAGGTAAGAACAAGCAAACAATAGTTGCGTTTTGTGGAAATAACACAAGTGCAATTTGTCCAATTTTGAGGATGGTAAGTGTTGAGGTGAAGGACATGCAGGGTAGATAATTCCCCTTACTAGAGCTCAGAGGGGGTAGAGGAACCACAGAAGTGGAAGGTGCACAATAGGGTCCAAGCAGGGGTAGGGGATATCAAACAGCCTTGGAACAGTTACAGGCTGAGGCAGACTTCAGGTGCAATCAGAGGGAGCTGTTAAAGATGGGATGGGTGGGGGTACATCTGATGGTTGCAGGTAGGATGTTCCAGAATCTAGGGGCACAAAAAGCAAAGGCACGATCACCTGACAGTGTGTAACCCCCCGTGGGCGCTATCCTAAGGGCTACTACCCCTGCCTGATTTGCCACTAACAAGTTGAGAGGCCTGGATCCAATGGTGGGTGCCTCCACCCAGAGGTCGGGGTTAAGACAGTCGAGTATGACTTGGTCACAGCCCTCTGGGTTGCTGCAACCCCCCTTTCTTTCCACTAGTGGCCCACACAAATCAATCACAGTGCCCTTACCATATACACTTACCCCCTGGCTTGAACCAATCAGCTTGCTGTTACACAATAATCACACTTACAATAATTCACCATAAACACACAAGTTAGCCAGTATCCCTTTGCAAAATGATCAATCTGATTTATTTATGGGGGAAATAACAAGGACTGGGGTGATCAGGTTAATTAGCATACCACTCTAATATATAAGTATCTATCTAAGGCACTGTGCACAGGCCTAACCTATAAATCACTGTATCGGGGTACCCAAACAATGAAGGTTAGTTCCTCGATGCAGCTGGTTGGGGCCCTAACGCAGAAACGAGCAGCTGATCCCTACGAATGTTAGGCAGAGCCTCCAGGTTCAATTATGGCAGCCAGTAAAGAAACCAACAGCCCTTGCCCTCACTAGGAGCAATTTACAGGGAGCGACCCTGATTTAGTACTCACGACTCCAGTGGGAAGAGCGCTCTCACACCATCGCAGGATTGAACCTGGAACTCGAACACTTCCCCACACATTTATATGGAAAGGCAGAGGGGTACCACACCAGGCAGCTGCTGTACTTCCCGATCGCTTGCCATGCATACACCGGGCCAAACCGACGCAGCTTCACTAGTCCTGACAGACCGAGCGCAATTCAAGCAGATTCTCCAGTCTTCTACAGGGTGAGCCTGGTAGGTAGCTGCGCTCCTGCACAGCCTCCTCTGACTGCTACTTAGCGGATTTAATCCGACACTGGCGGGCGTTGCAACCGCCGACTTCTGGCCTTCCACACGCGCTTCCCGCGCAAACACTCAACAGCGCAGGAGCCCAGGCTCCTTCCTCGCTCACCACCATAGCATCTCTCTCCTGTGGCAGTTTGGGCAAGGGCTCATAGTTTGGGCACCACCCAATCCCATTGGTGGGCTGCAGACACCAGTTACTTAAGGCAGTCCCCATTGGTGCAAAAAGGGCACCATAGCCCAAAACTTCATTTCCCAGAATTACAGGCTGTATCCCTTATGGCCAGCCAGCTCCAAAATGAGTCCTAATCCTGGTTGGCTTAAAAGATCTCCATTTTAGCATTCCCCCCTTTTCATTGGATCATCTAGAAAGTCCAGGTCCAAAATGGAAGGGCCAGACACACAGTCCCAGCTGCAATAGAAGCAGGTTAAACAAACCATAAGTTCACTAATACTCTAAGCAATTACAGTCAAACAGTTACATCTGTCTGATGGGTTCCCATGGCGCTTTTCAGTGACTACCAAATGGGGGCAAGTGAACCGCAGCTCAGGCGGGATTCCAGAAAGGGAACACACTCCCACCCCACACTGCCACTGAAGCCTGCAAGCAGGCAGCTCCTAAAGAAATAGTACACAGTGGCTCTAACAGCGCTCACTGCGGTGCCACTAAAACAGCTTAACCGCCGGACACCCTCCAGCTTGGAGTGCCCAACAAGCTCCCGGAAGACTTCTGGGAACCCCCATTTATGAGGGGGTTACACTCTTCCTGGCCTGGAAAAACTTGGCATCCACGCCAAGCAGTTACCCTTAAATCACTTTAAGGCAAACAGTTTATACTGACAGAACATCAGACCTTAGGTTATACACATTAACTACTGTAACACACAGGTTCATGATTTCTTATACAAACTACACACACAGCCAACCTCATTTTCATTTATAACCCAGGTCATTACCTCTGGCCCCTGATGCCTGGATAGGGGTAACCCCTTCCTATTGGCTACCTGAGAGCACATGGGGGTAGTAGTCCCACACTCAGCAGGTAACACTAGCAGTTGGGAATCTTTTCTCAAGACTAACTTGGGCAAGGAACTTGGGGACACATACATCCCTTTATGGACTACATGTAACGGCAGAGCCACAGGCTGGCCCAGAGACTCACAACTCAACCTTACTACAGGCCGTACTTCTTGCTTAGTGCACCTAGGGGTCTCAGTGAAACCTACTACCGGCCCTGATTCCATTTCAGTCTTTCTTGGATTAGTAGAGGGAACCTCCATAGGGGAAAGGGCCCCAGGACTTTCAGGGGCAGGACCCTCTATGTCAGGACGTACACTACTTGTCTCAGCGAGGGACATTTCTGGCACTACTAGGATGCTATCAGGGCACTCAAAGTATTCTTCTTGCTCGAGCATATCACTAATGGGTCCCCCCACATCACTTCCCTCTTCTGAAAAGTCAGATAGTTCAGCCAGCCCAGATAATTCAACCAGGCTCAAAGATCCCAATTCTTCACCCTGGGGGCCACCCACTTCATCCTCGGGGCAGGGGTGTTGGCAGACATACGCACTGCACTCACCAGAGTACAGTAAAAAAAAAAAAATGAGGCAGGGGCAACAAAAAGAGGGAAGCAAAGACATTGTGAGTCACATTGTGTCCGTGTCGTGCTGAGCCCTTCTGCCTTTGTTGGTTGCAGTGGAGCACCAATGCCACCAGCCAAATACACAAACAAGAACTTAGCAGGCAGGCAGAAAAACAAAGGATGGAGGATTACAGGAAGAAACTGATTAGTTGAACTCAGACATGGCAAATGGGGAGGGAGGGGGCTGTTGTTTGTGTGGCATAGCAGCACATATTTTGGTTTATGTTTACGTAATTGGGGGGGGCAACAGTGCATCAGCTTTGAGTACAAGTTTAAAATTCCTGGCTACACCCCTGCCTCGGGGAGCTTGGACTCCAGGGGAAAACTTGGGGGCTCAGACAGTCCAGGAAGCCCAACTTCGTCCCCAGAGTTAGCTAGGGGATTGCCCCTAAAGAGGTGACTCAGCTCATAAGAGGGGTAATACTCAACATCATGTTCACTATCTTCAGACACAGACTGAGGATCAACTTCATTGGGGAGGAGGTAGAAAGCCCCTGGGGTTTGAGTTCTGCAGAACTGACCCCTCTGGATTTCTTTTTTGCTGCAGCTCTAGTTATAGGCCCAGAGGGGGGATCATTTGAAGGCTCACTCTCGATCAAAATTTGTCCAATGGGCAGCAGGTGATTCCTGTGTAAAGTTTTCACATCTTTTGAATTGTTCTCTGGCCGCACTTTATACACAGGCAAATCTTTCAATTTTCCCATGACAATATGAGGGAGGTGGTGCCATCTGTCAGCAATCTTATGTTTTCCATGCAGTCCCAGGTTCCTCAATAGCACTCTATCTCCTTCCTTCAATTCCACTGCTTTCACTTTCTTATCATATCTTTCTTTATTGGCCAAATTCCGCTTAGCAGCCATGGTCTGGGCTAGTTAGTAGGCATGATTTAGTTGGGCCTTCAGCTTCTGCACATACTGTAGATGATTAGCTGCCCGAACCCCATTGGGAGAGACCCCAAAACAAACATCCACTGGCAATCTGGCTTCCCTTCCAAACATCAGTCGATATGGGGAAAACCCAGTGGCATCACTCTTGGTGCAGTTGTAGGCAAGGACTAAGGCACTGATCTGCTGGCTCCATCTAGATTTGTCTTTAGGGTGCAAGGTGCCCAACATATCGAGCAAGGTGCGATTGAATCTCTCAGGTTGGGGATCACCCTGGGGGTGGTACAGGGTGGTTCTTGATTTCCGCACCCCCCACAAGGATAGCATTTCTTTAATCAGACGGCTTTCAAAATCTCTTCCTTGATTGGAATGGATTCGCTGGGGGGCCCCATAGTGAACGAAGAAATTCTCAACAAGGACTTTAGCCACCGTGGTTGCTTTCTGATCTTTAGTGGGGAAAGCCTGGGCGTATTGGGTGAAATGATCAGTGACTACCAATATGTTGCTGATATTCTTCAGATCGGGTTCTAAGCTCAGGAAATCAATGCAAACCAGTTCCATAGGGGCGCTAGTAGTGATATTGACCAGAGGGGCAGCTCTCTGAGGGCTTTTCTTTGTAAACAGCGTCCGCAGGTCTAAACATACTGCTCTACTCAGCATTCATTTTGAGCCAGTAAAATCGGGTCCACACTAAGTCAAGGGTTCAGTCTAGGTCAAGGTGGCCCATGTGGTCATGCAGGGACCTCAGCACCAGTTCTCTAAAAGCATTGGACAGTACCAGCTGCTATTTGTCTACTTGCCCATCTTTATCCAGGGTCTCCCAGTATAATAGTTTATTGATCAGCTTCAACTTTGAACTTTCTTTGTACAGCAGGGCAGTTCTCAGATCAGTGGAGCACAGTTGTGACACATCTCTCCCCACCTGCAGTGCTTCTAAAACAGTGTTTATCATAGGGTCTTGGGACTGGGTCAACTGGAGACTATCATTATTGAACTGAGGCAGCGTTCTAGCGTCCAACTCAGAAAAATGGCAATACGCAGAAGGTATACAGTTCTCAGATGGGCCCAAGCAATCCACCATGCAGTCCACAGCATCAGAAGACGCTTGTTCTTCCTTGTCAAATTTCTGGCAAAGGGCTCTAATGTCAGGTTCTGACAACCGGACCCAATCATCTCGAGACACAGGTCTCCGGGATAAAGCATCAGCATCTATATGGTTTAGGCCTGCCCTGTATTCAACAGCGTAATTGTAGGTAGATAATGCAGAGAGCCACCGATGACCAGAGGCATCCAACTTGGCTGAGGTCTGAACATACGACAAATGATTATTATCAGTTTTCACCAGTATCTTAGCCCCATACAAATAGCCATGGAATTGGTCAATGATAGCCCACTTCAAAGCTAGAAACTCTAGTTTGTGCACGGGGTAGTTCTTTTCCAAAGGTGTCAAGCTGCGGCTGGAAAAAGCTACAGGTCTCAGACCATTCGGGTGCTCCTGATACAGTACGGCCCCCAATCCTTGCAGACTGGCATCAGTATGAAGAACATATGGTTTAGCAGGGTCAGCATAGGCTAGCACCGGGGCATGAGTAAGTTGATATATAATGTCATAGAAAGCATTCTCACAATCGGCAGTCCAGCAAGTGCCAAACACATAATTGGGATGGAAATAATTATTTTCAGTCCCCGATTGCACATTCTTCTTGTACTTTTTATGGGTTGGGGGTATCCGTGTATGAGGTTCAGCAGGGGCCGGATCACCCGAGAGTAATCTTTAATAAATCGTCTGTAGTATCCACAGAATCCCAGGAACTGCTGTAGCTTCTTCAAATTTTTTGGTTGAGGCCAAGTGGTCAAAACTTCTACTTTGCTGGGGTCAGTCTCTATGCCCTCCGTGGATACTATATGGCCCACATATTTTACAGAGGTTTGAAAGAACTGGCACTTGTCTATAGATAGTTTGAGACCAAACTATTCCAGCCGATCCAGAACCTTAAACAACCGACTTTCATGTTCTTCCAAGGAGCTGCCAAACACTATAACATCATCTAAGTAGATCAAGCATTCGAGCAAATTCATATCCCCTATAGCACGTTCCATCAGGCATTGAAAAGTAGCTGGGGCACCTGAAATTCCTTGAGGCATCCGTATAAACTCATAGAAGCCTAGGGGGCAAATGAACGCAGTCTTCTCTCGATCCTCCAGAGCCATCGGGATCTGATAGTACCCACTGCGGAGGTCTAACACAGAGAACCACTTACTGCCATTTAGACAGTCCAAGGCGTTCTGTATGCGTGGCATGGAATACTGGTGTAACCCCTAGATGGCGCTATCCCAGGGGCTACTACCCCTGCCTGATTTGCCACTAACAGGTTGAGGGGCCTGGATCCAATGGCGGGTGCCTCCACCCAGAGGTCAGGGTTTGCAATAGTTAAACTAACTTGGTCACAGCCCTCTGGGACACTGCAACCCCCCTTTCTTCCCACTAGTGGCTCACACAATATATCAGAATTACCTTCACAGTATACACTTACCCCCAGGTCTGGTTCCGGCACTGGGACCTGCTGTGAAATGAGATACAGTGCAACAATCACAGTACAGTACTTTAACATAGACAAATACCTCAGGCAGTATAACTTTGCTGAAACAAGCAGCTCTGATTTATTTAGGGGGATATAACAAGGACAGGGGAAATCAGGTTAATTAGCTTATCACTCTAATAATCTATCTATGGCTCTGTGCACAGGCCTATCCTTATCAGTTACTGTCCCTGGGTACCCAAGCCCTAGTGGCTAGTCCAAACCGGCAGCTGGTAGGGGCCTCTTCACACAGAGAAAAGGAGAATTAAACAGTCAGCAGTACAGTAATTCCATTTGGATTTAATGTGGCAATTCAACAGGAGCGACCCTGAATTAGTACTCACGACCTCCAAATAAGATAGGGTCCTTCAATGTCAGCAGGGCTCACTTGAGGTACACAAACCTCTTCACACATCCATATAAAAGAAAGCACTATACCAGGCAGGCTGCATCTGTATGCCGATCGCAATTACTGCACAATACCCGGAGAACACACAGCAGATTCAGTTCCTGACAGACAGAGTGCAATTTTCAGCAATTCCTCCAGTCTTCTACAGGGTGAGCCTGGTTTCTACTCTTCAGAGATCCTTTGATTCTTTTCACAGGACGGATTCAGTCCTAACAAGCTGTTACACAAGCTGCAGACCGAACTCTGGGCCTTACACACGTTTTTTGACTAAAACTGCACACTGAAAAAGCACAGGGCTCCTTCCTTCTTCACTGCCAAAGCTCAACTGAAACTCCAACCGACAAAACCAGGCACTTCCTTTGAGTTCCTCCCAGTTTTTGACTGGATTGGCTGTCACTCACAATAGACTGCTGCTGTTGGTCCAAAAAGGTGCTGAAGTCTAAACTACATCTCCCAGAGTCACTGCCCATACAATCCTCTTGTGGCTGGCTCAGATTATGAGTCCAAGTTCTGATTCGTCCAAGGCACCATTTTAGAGCTAGCTTACCCCACACTGATTGGTCCAGTTCAGCAGTTCAAAACTAGAATGGGGAACTAGCAGACACAGTTCTGACTGCAAAGAAAGCAGGTTAGACAAACTGTAATTTCATTATTACTCTAAATAATTTCTGGCAAACAGTTACATCTGTCAGATAGGTTCCTTTGCACTCTAGTGACTGCAAAATGAAGTGAATTGGCAGCAGCTTGAGTGGTACTCAATCAAAGAAACACACAGTCCCCATACAAACTAATTATGTCTGCAAGCAGACAGCTCTAAAGAGACAGTACCAGAGGTTCTAAAAACACTCACTGATAAATGGCTTAAATGCCAAACACCATTCAGGCTTGGAGCATTCAAGCAAGCTCCTGAAGTCTTTGGGAACCCCATTTGCAGGGGGTTACACCTTCCTGGTTTGGGAAAGCTTGACGTCTGCTGCAAGTACCATAAGTTTCAACTGCAACCATATACATTTGCATTAGGCTCGCATATGTAATCATCAGTCAATATATCATTTTACCAAGAACACATTTCTGAAACATTGCAGTACGTCACTTTACACAGTATTACATACACATTGTACCATAACTCAAGTTATTACCTCTGTACATGAAACCTGAAGAGAGGGGGCCCTTCCTATCAGTTACCTTGGGGCTGGATGGGGCAAGGCACCATTATAGAGGGCAATACAAGTAACTTGGAGTTAGCACTGATGCTCAGTTTGGGCAATGAGCCTGAACATACACCCTTTATGGACAACATTGAGAGGCAAGTCCACAGGCCTCCCAAGTGAATCATAACTGAGGAGCACCACAGGCTTTACAGCTCAACCAGTCTTTCTAGGGGAACTGTTACAGTCTCTGCACTCTGAGCCTCATTTTCAGCATTGTCCTCACTTGTCAGGGAGTCTCCATGGGGTAGAGAGGCTAGAACGGGGCACTTTCAGCTCCAGGAGTTACAGTTTCTGAGTCCACAACATTTGGCTCTGAGGAGAGCTTTCGGACACTGGCAGTGGACTGTCAGGGCACTCAAAATACTCTTCTTGTTCTGGTGTATCACCAGTCTGCCCCAATCTATCATTTTCTCCCTGAAAGCTCAAACAGTTCAACCATGCACAATGATTCCATTTCATCTGATCTGATGCTTTGCACTTCACTTTCTGGGAGCATTGGCTCCAGGGATGAAGCTGGGGGTTAGACAGTCCAGAAGGCCCAGCTTTGTCTCCAGTATTGACTAGGGATTGCCTCAAACACTTGACTCAGTTCGTAAGAAGGATAGTATTCAAAGTCACTCTCACTTTCTTCCGATATGGACTGACAGTCATGCTCAACTGGGACTTGTGAGGGAACACTTTAACTTTGCTTCTGTGTGCAGACTTTCTTGATCTTTTTCAGCAGCAGCTCTAGTCACTGGTCCAGAGGGGGCATCTTCTAGGGCTCAGACTCAATTAAGATTTGTCCAATGGGCAGTAAATGATTTCTATGCATTGTTTTTACATCTTTTGAATTATTCTCAGGCCTTACTTTGTACACTGGCAGATCATCTAGTTTGCCCACTACAATGTGAGGGAGATGGTGCTATCTGTCAGCAATCTTGTGCTTGCCATGCAGTCCCAGATTTCTTAGCAATACCCGATCTCCTCCTGGAGTTCCTGTGCTTTCACCTTTTTATCATACCTTTCTTTGTTGGCCAGATTTCTTTGGCAGCCATGGTTTGAGCCAGTTGGTACGCATGAGTTAGCTGGGCCTTTAACTTTTGCACATACTGTAAATAGTTGTCAGCTTGAACCCCATCAGAGAGACCCCAAACACACATCTACTGGTAGTCGAGCTTCTTCCAAACATCAGGCGGTAGGGGAGAATCCAGTGGCATCACTTTTGGTGCAGTTATAAGCATGTACCAGGGTGCTAATTTGTTGGCTCCATCTAGGCTTGTCCTTTGGTGCAGGGTGCCTAGCATATCTAGCAAAGTGCGGTTGAAACGTTCAGGCTGTGGGTCCTGGGGTGGTAAGGAGTGGTTCTGGACTTTCAGACTCCACAGAGAAAGCATCTCTTTGATCAGACGACTCTCAAAGTCTCTCCTTGATCAGAATGGATTCTTTTGGAGCCCCATAGTGAACAAAAAGTTTTCTACAAGTACTTTGGCTACAGTGGATGCTTTCTGGTCTTTGGTGGGAAAGCTTGGGCATATCTCGTGAAATGGTCAGTGACCACCAGCACATTACTGATATTCCTTTGATCTGACTCCAAACTTAGAAAATCAATACAGACCAGCTCCATGGGTGCACTGGTGGTGATGTTAACAAGGCAGCCCTCTGGGGCAAAGCTTCTCTGTAAGCAGCGACTACAAGTTCGAATGTGTTGCTCCACATCAGCCCCATCTTAGGCCAATAGAATCTGGATCTCACCAAGTCAAGTGTTCTGTCTATACCAAGGTGCCCCATGTGGTTGTGCAGGACCTCAGTACTGAGTCTCAAAGGCAGTGGGCAGCACTAGTTGTTGTTTGTCTACTTGTCCCCTCTGTCTACTGTTTCTCTGTATAACAGTTTATTGATCAGTTTCAACTTAGACCTTCTTTGTATAACAGTGCAGTTCTCAAATCAGTGGAGCGAATTTGGACACATCTTTTCCTGCATAGAGGGCTTCTAAAGCTGCTTTGATCATGGGATCGCTGGATTGAGCCCACGAATACTGTCATTGTCCAGCTGAGGCAGTGCACCAATGTCTATTGCAGAAAAGTGGCACAAGCAGCAGGTATGCAATTTCAGAGGCTCCATGCAATCCACCATGCAGTCCACTGCGTCCGTGGACATTTGTTCCTCCCTGTCAAACTTCCGGCAGAGTGCCCGAATGTCAGGTTCTGCCAATCGGACCCAATCATTCTGGGGAACAGGCCTCCGGGAGAGCATCAGCATCTATGTGGTTCAGACCTGCTCGGTATTCGAGAGCATAGTCATATGTAGATAATGCAGAAAGCCACCTATGGCCAGTGGCATCCAACTTAGCTGAGGTCTGCACATAGGTCAAAGGATTATTGTCAGTTTTACTAGTATTTTAGCCCCATACAAGTACTCATGGAATTGGTCAACAATAGCCCACTTCAAAGCTAGGAACTCTAACTTATGTACAGGATAGTTCTTTTCGGATGGGGTCAGGCTTCTACTGGCAAAGGCCACTGGTCTCAGGCCATTCTCGTGTTTGGTACAACACAGCCCCCAACCCTTGCAAGCTAGCATCAGTGTGCAGGACGAAGGTTTTCTTGGATCGCATAGGCCAGCACTGGAGCATGGGTAAGTTGATATATGATCTCATGAAAAGCAGTCTCACAATCAGGAGTCCAGCGGGCCCCAAATACTTCACTCGGATGAAAATACACTCTTTCAGTCTTGAGGGACGCTGACTTTTGGTATTTTTTGTGGGTTGGGGGATACCCTTGAGTAAGGTTAAGTAAAGGGCGGATCACTCTTGAATAGTCCTTGATGAAGCGCCGATAATAACCACAGAATCCCAGGAATCTTTGCAGTTCTTTTAGATTTTTGGGCTGTGGCCAGGTGGTCAAGGCCTCAACTTTACTTGGTCGGTCTCTATTCCTCGTGGATACTATGTGTCCCACATACTTTACTGATGTTTGAAAGAATTGACACTTATCAATGGACAGTTTAAGGCCAAAGTCCTCCAGTCGGTCCAATACCTAAATAATCTGCTCTCATGTTCCTCCAGTGAGCTGCCAAACACAATAACATCATCTAGGTATACAGGCACTCTAGTAAGTTCATGTCCCCACTGCACGCCCATCAATCGCTGAAAGTGGCTGGGGCACCTGAAACCCTTGAGGCATCCTCATGAATTCATAGAGCCAAGCGGACAGATAAAGGCCGTCTTCTCACGGTCCTCTGGGGCCATCGGATCTGGTAGTACCCATGCGAGATCCAGCACAGAGAACCACTTGCTCCCGTTTAGGCAGTCCAAAGCATCCTGAATGCGGGGCATTGTGTACTGATCAGGATAGTCCGCCCGGTTTAAGGTGCGATAATCCACACACATCCTTACTGTTCCATTCTTTTCCTCACTACCACAATGGGGGAAGCATAAGGGCTTCTGGATTCTTGTATTACACCAGCAGCTAACATCTCTTGCAGATGCCGTCTCACATCATCTATGTCAGCAGGTGCCAGGCGTCGAGACCTCTTCACGAAATGGTCTTTCGTCAGCCGGATATTGTGCTCAGCTCCTTGCACGCATCCTACATCCCATTCCTTTAAAGAAAACACCTGGTCTCTCTGGGCAAAGCTTCTCACTGATCCTCACTTTCCATTCAGCTGGCAGCGAGGAGTCGCCAAATCAAACAAGTCTGTATGCTACTCTGTCATTCTTCCTTGAACTCTGCTGCTGGGTAGCACTGCAGTGTCTGCACAATGCACATTAGCCAGGATGCAACCTCTGTTTACTCGAATGTCTCTTTCAGACACATTATGAACTTGGACCATTACCTTCTGGCATAAGCATGGGCTCTAGCGGGCAAAATGCTAGGCTTGACCAGCAGTCCCTCTGGCAATTTTCCATCGCCTGGTGCATCCAACATTAATATTTTTTCTTAACATCCTTTCTGATACGGACCTCTCCCTGTAAGGTACACTGGGCATTTGGCGCCAGGATCAGAGACTCAGGATCCTTCTTCCATACAATTCGACCGTTCCTCTGGTTCTGTTTTTCAGCATCTCTGTGCCTCATAGGCCTTCTTAATTAAAGCCGAACTCTTAAAGCTCTACTAGTCTTTGACCCCTGTTTTTCATAACACAACTGTGCCAGCCTTCCTAACATATGAGCATTTGTTCCAATCAACAAAGGGACACCATCATACAGTCCAGTGGGGACACACTAAGGCTAGGGTCTCTACTTGTTCGCCACTCCAGCCACGGAGGTGGGGAAAGACAGCCAAATTCGGATATACCCGAATAGGGTAGGCCTTCACTTAACCCCCATACATGCAGTCCTTCTAATGGTTGTAAGGTACGTCTGACAAATGCTTCTGATACCAATCCTGGAACATAATTGTCACTTGGGAGCCACTGTCTAATACAGCTCTTGTAGACACTCCATTCACCTTTACAGTGGTCTCCATGGAGGGACCCACTATTCTGGACCAGTCTGGAGAGGCGGTAGTGGGGGCCTGGGCAACTGACCCCACAAAAGGATGTGAATTAGCATTTTGGTGCCCTCACTGGGATCATGTCGCACCTCTTAACCACTGATTTCTTCTCCGAAGCTCTCCTTGTAGCCTATATGCAACTTTGTCAGTGTCTTTTGGGACTGGCATTCCTTTCATGTGCCCATCTTTCCCACAATTATAGCAAAACATACTTTCTGGAGTTTGAGCTGGCGAGGCGCACACTGGGAGCCAGGGCGGGGGTATTACTAACTGGAAACCTTGGTGCCATCTCTGTTCAGGCATGATAAGCATTTGGAGACATCTCGTCAGTTTCTCCACTTCCATGGTCAAGGAATCGAGTTCGGAGCTGTTATCAGCAGGAGATACATGGGTGGGTACCCCCACCCCATAGCAGATGCAGTCGGATATAGGTCAGGGCCCGTACTTGCAGGCGTGGCCTTCATAAAGGGACTGTTTTTGAATTCCCGGATCTCTCTCAACAGTTCGCCCCATTGTGACATATCTTTTTCCTTGTCAGAGCACTCATTGACTGCCAACCTCTGCCCCTGAACTTCACTTGATGGGTCACCCTCAGTCACTGGTCATAGCCGCAGCTATTGGTGCAGGTCCCTCCCGAGGTCGCCTTTTTCTCAACTCCTCGAATTTCTCTCATTAACTCATCATAGGAGGGTGGGGATTCCAGTCGATCTGCCAGGCGTAACTGAAGCAACAGCAGTTCTGAGAAGGGGCAGACTTAAGGATCCTGTCCAGCCTGGTTCGTCCAGTTCAATCGCTGGCAAACTACCTTTTCTGAGGCATTCTTGCAACAGTTTTTCCAGCGAGATACATACACAGACAACAACTCCCTTGGTACTGTTGTGCATCTCTACTGTCCACCATAGGTCCTCATCAGAATCTGGGCTCCCATACACATTCTCCAAGGCCTCAAGATAGGCCTGTGCAGTCGCTTCAGGGTTACTGGCCCGTTTAGCACGGATGGTAGCCAGGGCAGGACCTCGGAGGCTCTCACTAACCCTCTTTCACTTTTCGCCTTCCGAGCATTGCCATTCTAGCACTTGGGGGGCAACATAGTCTATCCAGGTCTCCCAGTCATCCTCCCCTTGGGGGGTGGGGAGGGTGCCAGAGAAGATCCTCAACCTCGGTAAGAGTCATGACTAATGGCAGGTGCAGAATAGGAGTCTGCATTGGTTCAGCCACCACATGGCACTGGAGCAGGAGAGGGTGTTGGGGAGGAACACCCCAGGTGGCAAGAATAGTTTCTTCAAGTCCTCCACAGTTTTCCCTCTCCCAGCAACCATTCAGCAAATTTCTCCTCAAAAGTTTCAGATAGTGGTGGGGCTGATTCCCTGGGTCTTTACTGTCCTTAGTTATCACTCTCAAGCAGTGAGGGCTCCCTCTGGGGTAATGGTCTGTGGCACTTTGGAGCTATCTATGGGATCCTTAAACTCTACTAGGGCAGGAAAGTGTGGGTGAGCAGATTAGCATGCCGACCCACCACCACAGGGTTTTGTAAACCTTCCACCTTGGAAAGTACTCCCTGCACAGTGTCCGTATTGATACCCAGGGGGATGTCCAGGATAAGCATAGCATTTTGGGGGTTGATCTCCTCCCCAGTACACCACTCCACCTGCCGGTGCACAGCCACTTCTGTCGGGGTACCCATTTTTTTCTTAACAGTGGTTCGTAGAATATGGCCACTAGAGGACACACAATCCCAGCGGTGAGCCTCCAAGATGTAACCCCAGATGGCGCTATCCCAGGGCTACTACCCCGCCTGATTTGCCACCAACAGGTTGAGGGGCCTGGATCCAATGGCGGGTGCCTCCACCCAGAGGTCAGGGTTTGCAATAGTTAAACTAACTTGGTCACAGCCTCTGGGACACTGCAACCCTTTCTTCCGACTAGTGGCCCACACAATATATCAGAATTACCTTCACAGTATACACTTACCCCAGGTCTGGTTCCGGCACTAGGACCTCCTGTGAAATGAGATACAGTGCAACAATCACAGTACAGTACTTTAACATAGACAAATACCTCAGGCAGTATAACTTTGCTGAAACAAGCAGCTCTGATTTATTTAGGGATATAACAAGGACCGGGAAATCAGGTTAATTAGCTTATCACTCTAATAATCATTTATGGCTCTGTGCACAGGCCTATCCCTATCAGTTACTGTCCCTGGGTACCCAAGCCCTAGTGGCTAGTCCAAACCGTGGCAGCTGGTAGGGCCTTTCACACAGAGAAAAGGAGAATTAAACAGTCAGCAGTACAGTAATTCCATTTGGATTTAATGTGGCAATTCAACAGGAGCGACCCTGAATTAGTACTCACGACCTCCAAATAAGATAGGGTCCTTCAATGTCAGCAGGGCTCACTTGAGGTACACAAACCTCTTCACACATCCATATAAAAGAAAGCACTATACCAGGCAGGCTGCATCTGTATGCCGATCGCAATTACTGCACAATACCCGGGAGAACACACAGCAGATTCAGTTCCTGACAGACAGAGTGCAATTTTCAGCAATTCCTCCAGTCTTCTACAGGGTGAGCCTGGTTTCTACTCTTCAGAGATCCTTTGATTCTTTTCACAGGACGGATTCAGTCCTAACAAGCTGTTACACAAGCTGCAGACCGGAACTCTGGGCCTTGCACACGTTTTTTGACTAAAACTGCACACTGAAAAAGCACAGGGCTCCTTCCTTCTTCACTGCCAAAGCTCAACTGAAACTCCAACCGACAAAACCGGGCACTTCCTTTGAGTTCCTCCCAGTTCTTGACTGGATTGGCTGTCACCACAATAGACTGCTGCTGTTGGTCCAAAAGGTGCTGAAGTCTAAACTACATCTCCCAGAGTCACTGCCCATACAATCCTCTTGTGGCTGGCTCAGATTATGAGTCCAAGTTCTGATTCGTCCAAGGCACCATTTTAGAGCTAGCTTACCCACACTGATTGGTCCAGTTCAGCAGTTCAAAACTAGAATGGGGAACTAGCAGACACAGTTCTGACTGCAAAGAAAGCAGGTTAGACAAACTGTAATTTCATTATTACTCTAAATAATTTCTGGCAAACAGTTACATCTGTCAGATAGGTTCCCTTTGCACTCCTAGTGACTGCAAAATGAAGTGAATTGGCAGCAGCTTGAGTGGTACTCAATCAAAGAAACACACAGTCCCCATACAACTAATTATGTCTGCAAGCAGACAGCTCTTAAAGAGACAGTACCAGAGGTTCTAAAACACTCACTGATAAATGGCTTAAATGCCAAACACCATTCAGGCTTGGAGCATTCAAGCAAGCTCCTGGAAGTCTTTTGGGAACCCCCATTTGCAGGGGGGTTACACCGGTCTGGGATGGTCCGCCGATTTAAGGTACGGTAATCCACACACATCCGAATGGCCCCATTCTTTTTCCTCACTACTACAATGGGGGAAGCATAGGGGCTCCTGGATTCTTGTATCACACCAGCAGCAAGCATCTCTTGCAGATGCCATCTCACATCATCTGTGTCAGCAGAGGCCAGGCGCCGGGACCTCTCTCGAAAGGGCCTTTCATCATGCAGCCAGATGTGGTGCTCAGCTCCTTGCACACATCCTACGTCCCATTCTTTTAGGGAAAATACCTGTTCTCTTAGGGCAAGCTTCTCACTGATCCTCACTTTCCATTCAGTGGGCAACGGGGAGTCACTGAAATCAAACAAGTCGGTCGTTACTCTGTCATCCTTCCCTGAACCTTTGCTATCGGGTAGCACTACAGTGTCTGCACAATGCACACTAGCCAGGGTGCAACCTCTATTTACTCGAATCTCTTTGTCAGACACATTATGAACTTGAACCATCACCCTTCTGGCATAAGCATGGGTTCTAGCAGGCAAGACACTGGGTTTAACCAGCAGCCCCTCAGGCAACTTTCCCTCCCCAGGTGCATCCAGCATCAATATCTTATTCTTAACATCTTTTTTAATCCGGACTTCCCCTTGCAAAACACACTGGGCATTTGGTGCTAATAGCAACGGCTCCGGATCCTTCCTCCAGACGACACCCACCGGGCCTTCAGTTTTCTCCTGGCTAGCCTTTCTCTGAGTCACATAGGCCTTCTGGATCAAGGCAGATATTCTAAGAGCTCGCCCAGCCCTGGACACCTGCTTTTCAGAACACAGTTGTGCTAATCGACGAAACATGTGAGCATTGGTCCCAGTCAACAAGGGTACCCCATCATACAGTCCAGTGGGGGGACACACTAAGGCCAGGGTTTCCACTTGTTCGTCCACCCCAGCAACAGAAGTAGGAAAAGACAACCAGATCTGGATATACCCCAAATACGGGTAGGCCTTTTCACTCAGCCCCCATACAGGTAGACCATCCAAGGGTTGTAGTGGCACCTCAAGCAGGTGTGTCTGATACCAGTTCTGGAACATAATGGTCACCTGAGAGCCACTGTCCAACACAGCCCAGGTGGGTATCCCATTCACTCGCACCGGGGTTTCCATCGAAGGCCCCACCACATCAGACCATTCGGGGGGCACAACGTTGTCAGTTGCTTGGGCATTGGCCCAGGTCACAAAACTCTTCCTAGGGGGTCGGGTGTAGGCCCTGCAGTGCCAGGTGATCAGCCTGCTGTTGACCTTCCTTAAATTCTCCGGCAACTGGCACTCAGTCTGAAAGTGTCCATCCTCCCCACAATGGTAACAGAACTTGGGGTCCCGGGGTCTTTATTGGGAGGGGAATACCTCGCCTGCTGGGGGCCATCCTGGGAGTGAGGGGGCTCCTCTTGGCTAGGGCGTTTGTTTCTAGATAACTCTGGTTCCCCAAACCTAACAAGGTGGGTAGCAGTTTGCTTCAAGTCTCTCACCAGTTCTCATAAATTTATAATCACGGCCCTCAACTCACTTTCTACTCGGGGATCAGAGGAAATGGAACACACCCCTACCCCTCCTTGTGACTCTGGGGATACAGGGGAAACATCAGGCCCCCTCAAAAGGTGGGTCTCATCTGGTTTGCTAGACTCAGGGGTTTGGCACAGATTCACAGCCCCCACATAGGGTTCCCACCCCTTCTCATCAGTCTCTACTTCTCAAATCTCCCTCATCAATTGACAGTACTCGGGCGGAGCAGCCCGTCGATCATGTAACTTAAGTTTTAATAATATCACACTGGAAAATCTAGCAGATTTCAAAACATGCTCCAACCTGACCTGGTTCAAGGCTACTACTGTGATCCCCCCTTTTCGATAGGTCTTCTACAAGGCCCTTTCCACCCTAGTAAGAAAGGCAGACAACTTCTCATTCCTCCATTGCTTGGCAGACTTGAATTTCCACAATAAGTCTTCCCCAGCTTCTCTACTTCTAAACACTCCCTCTAAAGCAGAAAGATACTCCACTGTGGTAGCTTCCGGGCTAGTAGCCCGCAAGAACTAAATGGCTTCCAAAGCTGGGCTCCGCAGGCTCTCCATCAGTCTCTTTTGTTTCTATCCCTCAGAGCATTGCCACTCCTGGACTAGGGGGGTAGCATAGTCCATCCATGCCTCCAAATCATCCTCCCCTGAGGGCACTGGCACTGTGTCAGAAAAAAGTTTTAGCCTATGGTAAGAATCTAGCTGTATAGAGGGAGCCACTAGGGGTGGTGGGGCCAAAATAGAACTCTTGGAGGACCCAGGAGAGGTACCGGAGGAAGCCTGGGGGGGTGGGTTCACTAGAAAGGTCCAATGCCTGCAGTAACTCTTGGATAGTCCTCCCCTCCACAGCTAGCAATTTAAGCAGTTTATTTTTGAAGCTATTAGTCTGGGGAGACCCCTGGGGGTGACTGACCCACTCCGGATGTGAATGACCCTCCACCTCTGTTGGGCACCTTCCAGGTAAATCACTGGGGGCACCCTCTTGGGGTCGATGGCTATACTACACAAAAGTAACACCTGCAAGGTCTGATCAAGCAGATCAGCCACACACCCCTTCACCTCTACCTTGCCTAAACATTTGACACACTCCACTACAGAAATAATGTCAGCTTTCATGGTCCCCAGAGGTACATCTAGTAGCAACACAATTTTCTGGGAGTCCAACTCTTTGGCTTCACCCCACCCCATCAGTTTATGTACCATCGTCTTAATAGGGTCCAACTTAATCTTAGCCATAATATCCCCTTCCAGCTTTTCCTTTAATTTATCCATATTGAGGTACTTTGCCTGCTCGGCCACTAGGGGACGCTAATTCCAGTGGTGCCTCCAAAATGTAACCCCTATCCTAAGGGCTACTACCCCTGCCTGATTTGCCACTAACAGGTTGAGGGTCCTGAATCCAATGGCGGGTGCCTCCACCCAGCGGTCGGGGATAAGACAGTCGAGTATGACTTGGTCACAGCCCTCTGGGTTGCTGCAACCCCCCTTTCTTCCCACTAGTGAGGAAGTAAGCTGTTGGTTAACTAGGATCTGCAGCTTATCTGTTAGGTAGGAAAATGGGCAGACTAGGCGGGCCAAGAGGTCCTTATCTGCCATCAAATTCTGTGTTTCTATGTTTCAAGTGGCCCACACAAATCAATCACAGTGCCCTTACCATAGACACTTAACCCCCAGCTTGAACCAATCAGCTTGCTCTGGGGAACCCCTGAAAAGTAAGTTGCTGTTACACAATAATCACTGTACAGTAATTCACCATAAACACACAAGTTAGCCAGTATACCTTTGCAAAATGATCAATCTGATTTATTTATGGGGGAAATAACAAGGACTGGGGTGATCTGGTTAATTAGCTTACCACTCTAATATATAAGTATCTATGTAGGGCATTGTGCACAGGCCTAGCCTATAAATCACTGTCTCTGGGTACCCAAACAATGAAGGTTAGTCCCTCGATGCAGCTGGTTGGGGCCATACTGTGCAGCCAGTAAGCGAGCAGAAGAAGTGGGGCTAACCAACTTCAAAAGCCCGTGCCGCTCGCCGGAATGGAGAGACGGCTGAAATTAACAAACTAGCCCAACTGTTGTTCCTGTGCTGGAGCTTCATGCTGCAGTGTGTTGCCTGCTAGCCTATTTAACACCAAGGAGGATCAGGACTGCTGTTTGTTGGACTTATGAGCATTGCTGGTGTGTGGGGGCTTGGGAGAGCCGTCAGCCAGTAAGCGAGCAGAAGAGGCGGGGCTAACCAACTTCAAAAGCCCGCGCCGCTCGCCGGAATGGAGAGAAGGCTGAAATTAACAAACGAGCCCAGCTGTTGTTCCTGTGCTGGGGCTTCGTGCTGCAGTGTGTTGCCTGCTAGCCCATTTAACACCAAGGAGGAGCAGGACTGCTGTTTGTTGAACTTAGGAGCATTGCTGGTGTGTAGGAGCTCGGCACAGCCGGCAGCCAGTAAGCGAGCAGAAGAGGCAGGTCTAACCAACTTCAAATGCCCGCGCCTCTGGGTGAGTGCGAGCGGTGACGCAAGCGTGAGTGGCTGCACCACTCGGAAGAAATATTTTCTGAAAGGTTTTTTTGTATTTAGCAGCGGGAATATTTGAATATTGCATGAGGCTCGAGACATGCATGGTAAGTGTTCCATTATTATAAGTAAGAGTGTTGCTACTTGTTTGCAAACGTTGGTTTAGTTTGAAATTGGACTTACCACGCATGCCCTGCCCTGCAATATTGGAAAAAAAAAGTATAAAGTTTTTAAGTGGGCTTGGGTTAAGGTAGTTTTGTTTAAATTATACTTGATGTTATTGAAAATTATTGTATTTAAAATGCTAAGTAGTTCAGTGCTACTCTTTGTCTGATGTTTGTCTCTATTATTAGAGTGAATAGAAACAAAATAGGTGCACATTGGCCAAAATTAGTTTCAGAGAAGCAGCTGAAATCTACCAGAAGGAATGTTTTTACTAGAAATTGGAGGAGAGTTGATTATTTTAACAGTATTAAGATTTCCATTACCAATTCAAAAAGGATAGTACCTGATTGTAAGGGGGCTTGCTTTATAATGCTGATGATTTTGGGAGGAGATATAGAATTGAATCCTGGCCCAGTAAACAATATAGGAAAGTAAAGCATGATAATGCTCATAGTGTGGCACCAAAAGCTGATCAACTTGCCTTATTGGTAGTAGAACAAGATCCAGTTGTATTAGGACTGAGTGAGACTTGGTTATCAAACAAGATTGGGGACAGCAAATTAACTTTACCAAACTACCAATTGTTTAGATCAGATAGAGATAAAAGGGGTGGGGGGGGTAATGTTTTATGTTAAAAATGAAGTAGGTTATGTGGAACTTCTTTTAAAGGGGAGTGAGCATAATATTGAATATTTGGTAGTATATGTGGATAGATTTAAGTCAGCTTTTGCAGTGGTGTATTTTCCTCCTAAATCAAGTCTGGTATTTATTGAGGAAGTACTAAATAAGATTTGTGGTTGTATAGGGGATAGGTCCCTAATCTTAATTGGAAACATGAATTGTGATTGGTTTAAGCCTAGAGGTAGGAAATTAAAGGAGATAGCTTCAACTCTGGGACTAATACAGCATATTAAAACACCAACTCGGTATACTAATACCAGGACAGAAGGAACTATACTGGATCTGATATTTACAAATTCTTTTATAGATATTGAGGCTTTGGGAACTTTACCACCGTATCTTAGTGACCATAATCCAATATGGGATGTGGTAACAAAACAGACTCGGTGTTTGGTGGAACGACTAAATAATAACAAGAAAAGGGATATGCGGAATTTCTCTGAACAGAGATTTCTGCAGAATATAGCAAATGAAAATTGGGAAAGATGTAAGTTAGTACCAGAATTGGACCAGGCAGTGGAATATTTTTCTACTACTTTTCGTACAATTTGTGATAATCATGCACTAAAAGTTAAATCTCGCAATAAACATGTCCGGTTACCATGGATTAATGAAAAGATTTTAAAAAACATTAGAATAAAAAATAGGTTGTGGAAAAAGGCTTTAAAATGTAAATCAGTCTCTGATTGGGAGTTGTTTAAAGTTAAGCGTAATGCATGTAAACATCTTATAAAGAAGACTAGGGCACAATATTACAGAAACAAGATGGAGTGTAATTCAGACCCACGTAAGTTTTGGCATACTATAAATCATTTAACAAATCCAGGTAAATACGGAGCTAATTAAATCTAAATTTGCAGATTGGGGCAAATTTAGTTGATAAACCAGAAAGTACTTCTGAGGTACTGAATAACTTCTTCATATATTTACCAGGATGTAATGAGTTGGAAGGCTTTATATATGGTGATATGCCTATGCAATCAGAAAATTTACCTTGTTCACCACCATTTAGATTTAAGGCTTTGAAAATATCAGAAGTATGTAGGGAATTGAGGTCTATAAATGTTTATAAATCAGTAGGGCCAGATGAAATTGAGGGTAGATCTCTTAAGTTAGTGGCATATTTTGTAGCTCCAATTGTAACTTATATCTTTAATTAGAGTCTACAGTCTGAATACTTTCCTATATCTTGGAGAGAAAGCGAGATCATCCCAGTTCACAAAGAGGGTGATATTGCAGAACTGAATAATTATAGGCCTATAACCCTATTCTCTATATTGTCTAAGTGTCTGGAAAAATGTGTCAATAGGCAGATTTCCGAACACTTGGACAAATATAGACTGTTGACACCACATCAATCAGGATTTAGAAAGGGCCACTCTACAACTACGGCATTGTTAGAGTTTAAAAATGTGGTTTGTACTCCCTTAAATTTGGGGATGGAAACAGCTGTTGTATTTGTGGACCTGTCCAAGGCCTTTGACCTGGTGAGCCACTCCCTACTACTGGATAAATTAAAAGATATAGGTATAATTGATGGGCCAAGAAATTGGATAAAATCCTATTTAACAGGACATACTCAGAGGGTAGAGGTCTCACAGACATTGTCTACATCTAGAAATGTTAGTAGAGGAGTTCCACAGGGGTCGATTTTAGGACCATTGTTATTCCTCTTGTTTAATAATGACCTTACCCAAGTGGTAAGGCACTCAGCCAGTAAGACTGTATGCAGATGAAATTGCGATCGTCACCTCTGGAAGTTCTGTTTTGGATCTTCAACAAAAATTTCAAACAGATTTTGCCAGGGTAGGGGAGTGGCTCACCAGGCCAAGGCTCTTGATGAATGTTAAAAAAACAAAATTAGTGTATTTTTCTAGCAAGAAATTAAAATCACAGATTCATATTGTTACACACACAAATAAACCTATAGAACAGGTGGGTAGTTATTGTTATTTGGGGGTGACTTTTGATTCTTTGATGACCTTTGACACCAACATAAATAACAATATAAAAAGTGTGACCAAGAATTAGGAGCTTTAAGATGCACCACTAAATGTTTACAATTTAAGGATAGGAAAAAAGTGGCCGAACAGTTGATTATGCCAACACTGATGTACGGGGATTCTATTTATAAAACAGCGAGTAAATATCAGTTGAGTAGATTGGATAGGGTGCAACATAGAATAGCTAGATATGTTCTGCAGTGTTCATATCCAACCCATCATTGTGATATGTTCACAGGATTGAATTGGCAGTCTTTAGAAATGATTTCTCAAAAAAATTGGTTAATATTGATACATAAATAGATATTTTATCCCCGAACATTATATTACACAAACACTTTTTCCCAAAGTTAGTAAAGGAAGGTATGAGCTATTAAGATCTGTGCATAGACATAGAGTCTGTTCTGTAAAAATCTATAACAAATATGTTAATAGTTCCATTCAAAGTCTGGCAGCTAAAGTATGGAATATGTTACCCCCTCCAATAAGATCTTTAGAAGACCACACGATTTTTAAAAATGAAATTCTGAAACTTTGCAAAACAGAGTGTAATTGTATATGATTGTCTGGTTGGGTGTTTCATTGTGTAATTCTGTATTTTTCCCTTTGTATCTATGTTTTAATGTGGTTTTGGATATTGTTTATTCTGTATGGTATGTATTTTGTATCTATTTTGAGTTATGTTATATGTTATATGTTTAGATGCAACTTTGTGAGTCATACAAAGGACTATCTTGAGAACAGGGTTGTATAATCCTAATGATAAGAATCACCTGTATAAAAATAAAGTTTTTATCTATCTAATGCAGAAATGAGCAGTTGATCCCTACAAATGTTAGGCAGAGCCTCCAGGCTCAATTATGGCAGCCAGTAAAGAAACCAACAGCCCTTGCCCTCACTAGGAGCAATTGACAGGGAGCAACCCTGATTTAGTACTCGCGACTCCAGTGGGAAGAGTGCTCTCAGACCATCGCAGGACTGAACCTGGAAATTGAACACTTCCCCACACATTTATATGGAAAGGCAGAGGGGTACCATACCAGGCAGCTGCTGTACTTCCCGATCGCTTGCACTGCATACACCAGGCCAAACCAACGCATCTTCACTAGTCCTGACAGACCAAGCGCGATTCAAGCAGATTCTCTAGTCTTCTACAGGGTGAGCCTGGTAGGTAGGCACGCTCCTGCAAAGCCTCCTCTGACCGCTACTTAGTGGATTTAATCCAACACTGGCGGGCATGGCAACCGCCGACTTCTGGCCTTCCACACACGCTTCCCGCACGAACACTCAACAGCGCAGTAGCCCAGGCTCCTTCCTCACTCACCACCACAGCGTCTCTCTCCTTTGGCAGTTTGGGCAAGGGCTCATAGTTCGGGAACCACCAAATCCCATTGGTGGGCTGCAGACACCAGTTACTTAAGGCAGTCCCCATTGGTGCAAAAAGGGCGCCATAGCCCAGAACTTCATTTCCCAGAATTACAGGCTGTATCCCTTATGGCCAGCCAGCTCCAAAATGAGTTCTAATCCTGGTTGGCTTAAAAGATCTCCATTTTAGCATTCCGCCCCCCCTTTTCATTGGCCCATCTAGAAAGTCCAGGTTCAAAATGGAAGGGCCAGACACACAGAGTCCCAGCTGCAATGGAAGCAGGTTAAACAAACTGTAAGTTCACTAATACTCTAAGCAATTACAGTCAAACAGTTACATCTGTCTGATGGGTTCCCATGGCATTTTTCAGCGACTACCAAATGGGGCAAGTGAACCGCAGCTCAGGCAGGATTCGAGAAAGGGAACACACTCCCCCCCCCACACTGCCACTGAAGCCTGGAAGCAGGCAGCTCCTAAAGAAATAGTACACAGGGGCTCTAACAGCACTCACTGCGATGCCGTTAAAATGGCTTAACCACCGGACACCCTCCAGCTTGGAGTGCCCAACAAGCTCCCGGAAGACTTCTGGGAACCCCCATTTATGAGCGGGTTACAAGTGTATGAGTTTTTGGGACAAGGAGGGGTTGCAAGTCAGCTGACCTTAGCCGGTATGATGGTAAAGCCGGCTGAAAGAGTTTGGACAGGGCAGGGGGGTGTCATTGTGGACGATTTTGTCTGTGAAGCAGCCCAAGACAAATGATCGATAATTATCTGGGGACAACCAGTGTAGCTGATTGTATAAGTCACAGTGATGAGTAAGTTGAGGGACGGCAAGGGCAAAGCGACAAATATTATTATAGGCCACATCCCATTTAGCAAGACTAGTTTTTGCCGCGAGAGTAAAGATTGTCAGTCCATAGTTGAGAGAGGAAAGGAATAAACCTTTAGCAAGGGCAGGCCACACAGCAGCAGTAAGGGACCCACAAGCCCGGTACGCAAGTCCAAGCTTAATATTAACTACTGTTATAGGTACAGAGCCACAAGGAAGGTTGGTGGGTAGTTATAGCTTTCCAGAGGGCTATAGCAAGATAGGCAGACACCCTCAATACCATTACTCTGGGTGGAGGCACCTTAGTATTGAATCCAGGCCCCTTAACTTGTACTCAGACTTACAGCTGGGGTAGTAACCTTCGGAATAGCGCCGCCTAAGGACTACATTAACATAGAAACATAGAAGCTGTCAGCAGACAAGTGTCTCCTGGCTCACCTTATCTGCCCTGTTTTCCCTATTTGTAAGTCCCCCTTCCCAAACGTGTGGGGGCCAGGTGTTCCAGGGAAAGGGGTCTCACAGCAGCAGGAACTTCACCAGCATTAATCTAATATGGCTTTTGGAAGTAACTATCTCCTACCTTAAGGCATCTTCTGACACCTGCCCCAGGTGCCCACCGCATGGATTGGTTATACCCCTCAGGCTTTTCCGATGGAGGACCCCAGAATTCATCTTCAGGCGTACAGCTTTTTCCCCCCACCAGTCCTAAGAACGAGAGAGCACAGAATAAAATGGATTGCTTTGACACCCCTTGGGAGAGACTTACAGAAGACTCTAAAAGCTAAGGATTACATTTCATTAGTATCCTTAAGACTAAATGAAACACAGGACTCCAAATTTCCTCCCCAAAAATGAATCAGGTTTTATTCTCCTGAGCCCTTAAATGATTACCAAGGCTCAGGGGTCTCAATTGCTTTAAGGAAACAAAAAAATGCATAGCTCCATGGGGCTAACACTTTTTACAGAAGCTCTTTGGGAGCGATACATTAATTCTGGGCAGTACCTTAAGCAGAGAAAAATTTTCTACAGCATATATCTACAGCAGCAGGACTTCTACTCAGAACAAGGATCAATTTCCATTTCCAGGAATGTGAAGCTCCCAACCTCTCACTGACACTGGTAAGTACCTACATTGAGTTCCACTTCTAACCAGGGCTCTCTTCCAGCCACTTCCCCCAAGTGCTCCTCTATTTCCCTACCTCGAGCACTCTCCTGCGAAGAAAAGATGAGCTCCTCCCCAGCCACCCCCACACAAGTCCATCCAAAACGTGGTGCTGTACCTGCAGCTTGCTAATTCCTTAGTGCACAAACTGTCCTATAGCACAGAGGAATAGGGGGAGGGGAACCTAAGGCAAGCAACAAGCCCCCTTCAAAATGAGGGGGGCCTACATACTGTACCTATAGTGACACCAAAAACCCAAATTGGTCCCCAGTCTCCCCCTTACCTGTAAGATCCATTTGTGTCTGTCCCATGCATATTTGAATCCTGTGACCATTTCTTCCCCTTCCACCTCCATCGGGAGGCTGTTCCATGTGCTGACCACCCTTTCTGTGAAAAAGTACTTCCTCCCATTTCCTCTGAGCCTCCCTCTTCAATTTTTGTAGTGTGGCCCCTTGTCCTTCAACATCCTTTTTTGTGGAAAATGTTTCCTTCTTGTACTTGTTTTTACCAATGAGGTGTGTGAATGTTTCAATTATATCCCCTCTTTCCCTCCTTTCTTCCACAGAGTACATGTTTAACTCTTTAAGCCTTTCCCTGTAGGGTTTTTGATGCAGGCCATGCACCATTTTGGTTGCCCTCATTTGAACTGCCTCCACCCTATCTATGTCCTTACAGAGATGGGGCCTCCAGAAGTGTACACAGTACTCGAGGTGTGGCCTAACCAATGATCTATACAGGGGAATTATTACCTCCAGTTTCATGTCAATATAGCAAGGCAAATACGGTGAACATCAAATGGGCAAATTCATGAGAGCAGCCACAAATACTGTGGTACCCAAGTACAGTGACGCACAATAGAGCTGCCATACACTCTCAAACCTGAAGCTGAAAATTCCATGCAAAACCCCTTAAATAATCATAGCGTATTGCTTCAGTATACCTATTCTGGTCTGTATCATGCAGGTGCCTGTGCCCCCTGCCCCCTCTATTTCTAATGTTCTAACTCCATAGCACATATTGATAGTGGGTATCCTGGCAGCACCTTATTTGCCCATTTCGCCCTATCGCCATTATGTGTAAGTCTCTGTCCTGGCCGTCACTCTTATTGAGTCACCCATTTGTGTTCTCTGTAAAATACTCGCTGTTTTAACGTGATACCATTACCTCCCTCTTTCTGTTGGTGATTCCCCTGCCTATGTAGCCCAGCATCCTACCAGCCTTCCCCACTGCCTTGTCACACTCTTTGGCTACCTTAAGGTCATCAGAAATTATCACCCCCAGGTCCCTTTCCTGCTTTGTGGTTGTTAGTACCACTCCTTCCATTTGGTATGTTGGTTGTTTCTGTGCCCTATGAGCATGATTTTGCAATTTGTTGCATTAAAAATGCAACTGCCAAAGCCATGGCCATTCTTCCAGTTGTAAGCACCCCCACTGTGCTGTCTAGGGGTATATTATGATGGTAAAGTTCATGAGGAAGGTGGAGTGCTGTACAGCCAAGAAAACACTGTCCAGAAATATGACAGAAAAAACAGTGCCTGAATCTCTCAGGTGTTGCAGGTGATGGATTGGCTCCATTGGGGTGCCCCACGACCTTTAGGATGCTGAGATGGTACACAGAAGGGACAGAGTGATGAAAACCACTGACTCTTCACCTGCCTGGCCTTGTCCGCTTCACCTGGAGGCCTTTGTAGACAGTCTTCACCAAGCAGGCCTCTCAACATCTTCCTTGGTGGTTCTCTGGTTCCAACTATTCTGGATGCCACCCTGGAACACACTGGAGATGGGGCACATGGCTGTGGAGGCAACTTCTTTAAGCAGCAACAAAACAGTTTCTTAAACACAAGAGGCAAACACAAAATTGCTGAAAACAGAGGACTGAATTTAATAAACAGTTAATTAGAACAAAACAGTCACTCCATGGAGCAGTAAAGCACAAACAGGTTGCTCAGGATCATGTGGTCACATTAGAAGCTGAATGGTATTCTGAACCGAGAGGTCCCATTGAACAGTAGAACAGAACTCTGGACCCAGGGGTCACCTTTGCACAATGATATTCAGGCAGCCTGACAGTCCAAACACAGTCAGTGAACTCAAGACTGAATAAGACCCCACACAGCAGGAAGCCTTAAATAACTGTCTCCCATCTTCATACCCTCTCACCAGGAGCTCAGACCTCATGGGGAGTGCTCAGCACACTTACAGCCCCCTCACCTTCCACTCTTCCTGCACCGCTTTACTTTTTTAGAATACAGGGTTCCCTTCTCCCACTGAGGTAGTAAGCCACAACATGACCAGGGAAGGAGTGAGACCCTTCGAACACAGTCCAGCACCCAATCATTGATGCAATGCCATTGCTCTGAGCATGGCAGGGGAATTTTCCCTGGTGGCCCCGAAGGTTTGGGCAACTCATCATGCAGTGATCCCAGCCCAGAATGGCCTCTTTTGTGGGGCTCAGCTGAATTGCCATGAGAATCAGAACACAGCCTGCCGCTCTGCCTCCTGCCCCAACGACCTTCCCACAGATCTCCTCCTGCCTCCTACAGACTCACACCTCCTGGAGTTCCTCAGCATGCAGCAGTATCCATGTCCATGTGATCCTGGGACCAGCTGCCACCTCGGTCCCAGCACAATCTGGGCATGGCACCACCAGACTGCGTACCCAGATCCCTGCAGCCATAACAGACCCAGCCACAGGCCTCACATCTAGCTCCAAGCTGCATTCCTCCCAGGATTAGGCTTTACCCCCGGGACAACCCTCACCTCATGTCTCTGAATTCAGCAGCAGCATTATTTCCCATCTGGATCTCCCCAGGGATTCTCTGCAGTCTCTGCTTCCACAAGACCGGGGCTCTAATGAAAACAGCAGTCACTATTTTGTTTTTTTCATTTACTGCAGCACTAACACTGTTCAAAACAACCAGCCTCCTCCTCGGCTCTCTTCCTCACGAATCTGGCGTTTCTCTCTTTCACTCCCTTTTATAGAATCCTACAACATTTGGCACCTAATCTCAAGGTCCAATTAGGGGCCAATCCTCACAGGTACCAAATCTGCTGTCCACTCTGGTGCCCCGCGGGACTTGTAGTGCCAATTCACGTATTTAACACTGTGCCCCATGGGGTGCCAGCCAGTACTGAAACTACTTCACCTAAAAGGAGCACTGGCTCCTTTAAATTTCTTAAAATGGCGGCCGCATGGCTTTTGTTCTTGGCGATGGGTCCTACCATTTTCTTTACGTATTTATTTATTTACATAATGTGGCCGTCCCGAGCCCAGCCTGCCCCTGATGGGACCCGAGACCACCCCTGCACCCACCGGAGGCACGGACAACAACCCCGCTGCTTGGGCTGAACCTGAAATGGCAGAGGAGCAGGGAAGAATGACCACAGATGCCAGACACACTCCGGGAGTCACAAGGTGTGACTCCTACTCAGAGCCACAGGAATGCCAGTGCCGCGAGGGAAGCATCAGAGCCACAGGGCTCCATGCAGGTAAGCCCACTTTGGGGCTTACATAGTTTTGTTAGATCGTCCATCATTCTTTCCACTCCCCCTGGTGTGTCCACTCTGTTGCAGAGTTTTGTGTCATCCGTGAACATGCATACTTTCCCTTCCAGTCCTTCTGCAATGTCACTAATAAAGACACTGAAGAGGACCAGCCCTAGTACTAATCCCTGTGGCACTCCTCTAGTCACTTTCCCTACTCCAAAGTGGATGCCATTCACCACCACTCTCTGACTCCTGTTGCTCAACGAGCTTTCTACCCATTTGACTATTTTAGAACCTACTCCTAGGCTACTCAGTTTGCTAATCAGTCTTCTATGTGGAACTGTGTCGAAGGCCTTGCTGAAATCCAGGTAGGCCACATCCACCACTCCTCCCTGGTCCACTACCTTGGTCACCCAATCAAAGAACTTGATCAGATTGGTCTGGCAAGACCTCCCCACTGTGAAACCATGTTGCCTTGGATCCTGAAGCTCAATGACAACAAGGAACTCCACTATCCTTTCCTTCAATAGTAGTTCTATTACCTTGCCTACCACTGATGTCAGGCTGACAGGCCTGTAATTACCTGCCTCCTCTCTATTTCCACTTTTGTTGAGTGGGACTACATCTGCCTTCCTCCGGTACCTCCTCTGTTTCTAATGACAGGTTGAAAAGGGCTGTCAGGTGTGGAGTCGGCTCGTTTTTCAGGTCCCTCAGTATCCTGGTGTGCAGTCCTTCTGGCCCCATTGCCTTGTCTACTCTTAACTTAGTTAATTCCACTCTTTCTACTGTAAAAGGACTTGTGTCCACCTCCCGTCCCTTTATGCCCTTGCTCATTATCTCCGATCCATTTTCCACCCCTCTTCCTTAAAAACTGAACAGAAGTAATTGTTCAATATATTCGCTTTTTGGCGGTCCTTTTCTATCCAACCCCCTCCTTCCCCTCTTAGCCTTACTATCCCTCCCTTTGTCTTCTTCTTCTCATTTATATACAGTATCTTAAAAATGTTTTGTTCCTCTCTGACACTGATTTTGCAATCATTTCTTCTGTTTGCGCTTTTGCACTCCTAACTGCCTCCCCTGCCTCCTTTTGTTTCTCTTGGTATGTCTCCCAATCCTTCTCCCTCTGTATTTCTTATACATTCTAAATGCCCTCTTTTTTGCTTTCACTTTTTCCACTTCCTCCTTTCAGAACCATAGTGGCCTCCTCTTTCTCTTGCCCTTGCTAACCTGCCTGACACAGAGGTTTGTCACTTGTTTGATGTCTTCTTTTATTTTTCCCACTGTTCCTCGATGCCCCCCAGTTTTTCTATGTCAGTGCTCCTATACCTACTACACAGTATGTAAACCTGCAATATTTTATACAAAAGACAACTTTCAAAATGGGGCCTAATTGGTCCTAATAGATATGTCCTGCCTAAAAAACAAAGCTTTTTTTCTCATACTACTGCACTATGCAGTACATCCTCAGGACATGACCGGAGGAATAGCTAAGGCATTAATAATGAGATCATTAAGGCTCCAAAGGGTGAACCAGCCCCGAAGAAGTTGCTTGGATGTCCAGGTGCTGGCCAGAGGGGTGGGGAGTGCCTAAAACAAATCCCCCCCCCGGGTACTGGAACCACTTTCATCATGCTGACAGGGTACTGTCTTTAAAGATGCATGAACCCTGCTACAACCATGCCATACTTGAGCCTAGCATAGCCACCATCTCAGACCCCCATAGGTGTTCCCCTGATCTGTGACCTACAGAGGAAGAAGAAAAGAACCTGACCACAGTGTCTGTCCCTGTTACACCCACTGATCTGTATCAGTTGGATTCAGAGGCCCTAGTCAAGGCCTTACAGGAAGCTGAACAGGCTATAGCTGAAGGTCTGATCCACGGAAGAGGTACCCACCTAGCGGAGACACCCACACCCAGAAAGTGATTACTGGGATGCAGGGGGTGAGGGTGGATCCAGCAGGAGAACTAGTGAAGTCACAGGTGTGGCCGTGCACCTACTCCCTGGCTGACTGACTCTGTGGTGAGCACAGAGTTGGGCAGACGGATCAGTGAGAGTGAGTCATGGTCAGAAGTGAGTCTGGCAGGCAGTCCAGAGTGCCTGAGCTTCTCAGCAGGCCTGAACACTCCTGATTTCATGACCTCCCAGGATCAATGGTGATGGACCAGAAGTGTTCGAGATCTTCAGTTTTGTTCAATTCTTCTAATCTTCAGTTCTTCAGATTTCTTCCCGGGGTCAGTGATGATGGCTCAGAAGCTCTTCAGTTACAAGTCCTTAAAAATATCCATATACTCTTCCTTTCCCAGAGTCAGTTGTGATAACCTGATGGTCCTTTGTGGAAAATAAGTGTATTGTTCAAATCCCTGGATTTTGTAAACACTTAGGGGCCAAATCCTTTGCAATTTATCTACTCTTTAAACTGGTTAACAGTAAGCATATGCTCAGAGGTTTCTCAGTTCCCATTTGTCTGCAACACATTATCTATGGCACCCAATGGATCCATATGAACACTGGGGTGAAAATTGTACAAATTTACCATCATAGAAAATTTTGCAATAGTGCACAGTATGGTTTTACAGTGACAGGGATTTTAGTATTTACCGTTATACAAGTGACCTTAAGCAGTTCAATAGCGACAATTGAGTGGTTTAGATGTGAATATTTTGTTGTTCACCCTTTTCTCTGTAGTGATATCTGTGGATCAGTTGGTCAATAAACTGTTCCCTTTTTGTGAGTTGTGTCTCCAGCCTCTCCATTTTGCTGGAACTTCCATCATGTTATAAGATGACAAAGCCTGTCATCTTATAACAGGCTGTGACAGATTTACCCATACTTGTGACCTACTGTATATAGACAGTCCCAGTGGTTAAACTTCGACTCGAGACTTAAATACCACATCTGTCTCCTAGCCAAGAAAGTACTTCTCAACCATGCGTCCCTGGGGCTTCTCCCACTACTCCAACCTGCCCTCCAAAACAGACCCACCAGAAGTGCAGCCAAGTCTCTCATAACTGTCTCCCACTTTAGGACCTCCCTTGGCCAAAGGGCATTTCTATGTTGGGCCCCTAAATGGCTCAATGAGCTCCCCACTCCCATCTTTCATGAACCAAAACTAGGCTCTTTCAAGACCCACCTCAAAAGCCTGCTCCTCTCGCTGTCAATATGTGACTGTCCCTAGCCCCTCCATCCCTACATTCTGCCATCCACACTTAGTCCCTAGTGTCCCTCCTGCTTTTTGCCTGTTGGACAAGCCTGCGCTTCATCTAATGATGGGTCTGGCAAATGCCTCTGAGTTGCTCTGCATATCTAACATTTGACGATAAGCCTGTGCTGCCCTAAGATCTTTTTTATTTACTACTTACTGTATGACTTATTCCTCTGTATGTGTATTCCTCTGTAACTTCCTATCTACCTATGATGTGGAACCTTTGCAAAGGAGACTGTGACTCAAAAGTGTATTTCTGATTATTGTAAATAAATAAATAAATAGTCAAAGAACCGCCTTACCCTCAAAGCCATGCTCCTAGGTTCTGCACCGAAGATTAAGACCTGTTCTAGTTTTCTGGAGGTTCTTCACCCAGGAGGATTTCCACTTGAAAATGTTACTTTCTTCAAGTACCTTGGGATCCTCCTGGACCAGTCCCTGGATTTTAATCTTCACATTCAGTCCTTGTGCGAAGCTGTAAACTCGAAACTAGGAGTAGCTTACAAAATGAGCTATATGCTTACACCCTCAGCCAAATTAGCAATTGCCCGAGGTATTCTGCTCCCAACCCTTACTTATGGTGCCTCTATTCTTACCTCTGCCCATAAAACCTCCCTACTAAAATGGGACTAACTTATAACAATATATGCCGATTTGCCTCTTCGTCGCCTCGACTCAAACATCACTGCCTTCTTTATAAGGATCTGAATTGGCTCTCACCCTCTGCCAGTAGACAATACTACCTTGGATCACTAATGGACTCGATCATCCGGGAAAAAAAAACATCCCAGCTGGCGGCGTTGCTGGTCCCTCAACCATCCTCCCAAGGCCTGTGATCAGCTGACAAATCTTTGCTCTATGTTCTGAGATGTCGGACAACTAAAGGCACTGGGGCCTTCCAGTTCTATGCTCCCAGGCTATGGAATGCTCTTCCACTCAACCTCCGGCTGTCTCAGTCTCACTTTGGATTTAAAAGTGAATAGCATCGTTATCTACCCTTAGCTGATGCTTGTACATGCTTTGACCCAACCTGAAGCTCCTGAGACTTTACCAGTAATGTCACCCCTGTTCTAATCCAGCTCCAAGACTGTATCCTCTTCCCCTCCCCATATTTTTCCTTCTCCTTGTAAATAACTTCTTGACTACTAGCTCTCTTCCTTCTCAAACCTTGTTGTTGACCATCCACAGTTGTTTTGCCAATTACCACCCCTGACCTTCCTTCTGTCTTTCTTGTTATGTTTGAACATTCCTCACATTTCTCTATATATAACCTTACTATCTTACTAACCCTTTCACTCCACAGGTCGGGTCCATGGTTTCTGCACTTATTATATATTTTACTGCCATTATCTGTATAGTGCTTGCCATTATTTTTTGTTGTTTCTACCCATTGTATTTTTGTAGCACTGCTGTACTGTTCCTCTATTTGCATTATTGTACCCATGTTGCTGTTGTTCAACTGTTCTCCTTTTGTTGTACTCTCCCGAGTCATGCCTGAAAATAGTCATTTTATGGCTAGTGCATCTATCTGGTTAACAAAAACTAAATAAATAAACTGACCAAGATAGCAGATCTCAACCAGAGTTCAGACTAACAGGTTAGGTTTCAGGTTCCAAGAACTCAAGTCCATCCTTGGTGCACACTTCACCTGGTGTAGTCAGCAGGATACTTTAACTGGAGTTCAAAACAGGAAGCAGTCCATCAGAAATGGAACCCAGGAGGCTAGGAACTGCAGAAGTAGGAGCTGGCGAAGGGGCTCAACTGAATCCAATTACCATGTCTTACTACTTTGGAGCACCCTGGTTGCTATGTTTCTCAGGAGATCCGATAGAGGCATCTACTATGAACTTGGGAGAATACAGAACTACAATGCAGTCCATGTTTTGATTCTATAAGATTTCTGAATGACAGCAAATAGAAATCCTGATTGGACAACTCACCAGTGCAGCCTACCACGAACTAAGTGCTTGGCCAGAGTGTAAAAGTCTGCAAACGATTTTCCCTAGACTCCTCAGAATGTTCGATACCTGCACACTCTCAGATGTAAAGATAGAATTCTTCTCCAGGCTGCAGGGAGTTAATGAAACCCTACAGAAATATTCTCTTAGCTTGCAAACAATCCTCAAGACAATTGAAAGGTTGAAACCCCATGATCTCCATAACCCTCATGAACTGCTGAAACCAATTCATAGAGGGAGTGAGGAGCAATTATCTTCACTGAGAACTGTTATTGTTGTCCAAACAGAACCCTGAAATGCAGTTCCTGAAATTCAAGCAAGACACCATTGAACTTCTGGGTCCAGAAAGTCCAGGTGAAAGACCAAGTCCCCAGCAGTGTTGTGGTATAGCAAGGTAGAGATGTTAGACAGGATACCTTGTCTGCTGCCAGACTTCAGTGATGAGTGACCAACTAGAGTGGACATCACAAGAGAGCCAGATGAGGGAAACCACAGGAAGTCCTCAAGGGCCCAACATTCACCAGTACAGAAGGAAGGGAAATTCAGGTGATCCAGCACCAAGCAGCCCTAGTGATGATTCAAACTGATAGAGACAGAGACCCTCAGAGACTGAGCTGTCAGCACGTATGTGGCAGGAAATGAAAAGGAAACTCCAAAATATCAAAGAAGACCTATGATGGGAAGTGAGAGACCAACTGTCCAGAGAACCTGGATGATACCTACCAAGGCTTCTGACATCCAGGAACACTGAAAGAAGGCCATCTGACCAGTTTGACCTGAATGGGAACCCCATATGTTGAAGGTGCAGGTGCAGTGGTCACATTGAAAAGAAGTGCACTCAGGACATAAATACACCAGCTGTGACTTTAAACAGGGAGTCCCCCAGGTGGAAGACTGAACCTCAGGACAATCAGCAAAGGGCCCACCAACAGCCTTTACTTGAGCCAGAATTATTGCGAAGTGCCCAACCACTACCATACAAATAAATGGGATTGAAATAGAAACTCTATTTGACACTGGCATGCATGTAAGCAACAATACTACAAGGCAAATCCTTCTTTGAACACTGGGCAAGGGGTCAACTGGTGCAACTTCCTGAGAGATGGATGAATCTCATTGCTGACAATTGTCTGAACATTCCCAACATGCCCTATTCATTGATCTATCCAAGGCCTTTGACCTGGTCAACCATGAGCTTCTCCTTACCAACCTTCATCGTCTTGGTCTGGATCAGCTCTCACTCTCCTGGTTCACGAGCTATCTGACAAACCAATCCCAAAAAGTCCGCTGGCAAGGAGCACAACCTAACCCCAGACCTATGATCTCTGGGGTACTCCAGGGTTCCATCCTGGCCCCCTACTATTCTCACTATTCCTAAATGACATCGAAGAGGATTGTGCACCCTGCAACCTTATCCTGTACGCGGATTATACCGTAATCTACTTCAGTGACCCCCTGTAGTGATAGTATAATATGTTGATTATTGTCACTCCGTTTTGTATGCTATTTCATGTAATGTATGTCATTTTATACTCCATTTTGTATTGTGTGACTCCATTTTACATGCTGCTTCATTTAATTGGTGTTTTGCTCTTTAGATAGCCTCATTATTATGTTTTGCTTCAGACAGTGTATTTTGCTAACTTGAAGGTTGCATATTATCAGGCAACCTGTTTTTGTAGTTTTGTTTAAACTTCTACTTAGCTCATAGTGTTCTAGGCACCCGGACAGTGTTTGGAGCACAGTGACCTAGCAGGTGTAGGGAATTCTGAGCAGTCCTTATGGTGTGAATTTGCAGCATCCTGGGAGCCCGGCCAGCTTCTAGAATGTGGCGAGACAACACTATGAAGGCTGCAGGTTATTTTAGCATAGAATAAGATATAAATGTAGCTTTCTCAATGCCTGGTTAGAAGCCTCACCTGCAGGGTGGACGCATCGCTGTGAGGCCAATTCTGGTTCGTGAGACTCCTAGCCAGGCTGACAAGGGGTTCCAGCCATTGGAACAGGCTTGATGTAGCTTTTGGAATCGGTGATGTATAACCTTTTGTATTATATTTTGCTATAATAAAGCTTGGCTTGCTGTACTTATTGTAACCTTTTATATTATATTTTGCTATAATAAAGCTTTGGCTTGCTACACTTATTGTACTGTTATTGTGTGTATGTGAGTGTGAATGGCAAATAGCTGCTTGGTTTGATTGGCAGAACATTTTTGGCATAATCGGCAGGATTTGAAAATAAAATGTCTATTTTTGGAAAAAGGATGAGTTCTTTTTTTTAAAGGTGTATTAAGGCTCAAACAAGCAAGGGCAACTGCCCTTTGTACTTGTAATTTGTGCTTGCTGCAAGTATATACTGTTAGAGCCAATGATGGCTTATAGTTCAGGCTGCTTTTAGGAGAAAAGCAGCGGCTGGTTAAGCAAAGTTAGATAAGCAACATCTAGAAAAGAAAAATAAACTACTGTGGATGTACGCACAGTAGGTGATCACAGACGGGATGATTTGAAAATCCTCCATGTTGCCTATCTGTGTAGTTTCAAGTTTTCTGTATCAATTTCGTTCCCTTGCCTCCTATAGAGGCTGAAACATTTGATCCTAAACCCAAGTACTGGGACCTCTACCAGATGGATCTCAACCTAGTACTGTTAGAGATTTTTGTTTGTTTTGTTTTAAACTGCAAACCAGAGCTCTGGAAAAGACTTGGTTTGGCAGGTTACTAAAATGGCCAAAAGAAAACCTTTGAAAGGGTTAAAACCTTTGAAAGAGTTAATAGCTGCAGCGTTTGGAAATTATCACGAAGGTCCTGCAGTCAGTTTTCTTATTTAGACTAGTATATCAGAAAAGAAGAAGAAAATACCTTGGCACCGGTAAGTCTGAATTTTTTTTATTCAAAGTTGTTTTATGTCTGTCTGTTTTATTTCTGTAATACGTATACTAAACAAGGTAATGCTCCATCTTTCTCATGCATATTTTCTAGCTTATATCTGTGTCCTGTAATTATGTTCTATTGTCAAGGTTAGAGATAGGATTGACTGCCTTCAGTGCACAACATGTTACAGAAAAAAAGAAAGAAGCTTCTTTTGCCTATAGCTGACTGTTTTAATTGGCTTTATTTGTAATGGAACATTTGTGCTGCCTAGATAGGGTCAGTGAAAAACTTTTGTTTGTAGTTGTTGCTTGGAGCAGGTAGTGTTGATGGTGAAGAATTATGACGTCATATAGATTGCAAGTGCAGAAAGAGTTGTAGTTTGCAAGCAACTGCAAGGCCACTGCTAGGTGAAATGTAATGTGTTAACAGCTATAAATGGCTTTATCATACTTCTAGTTAAAACCAGAAACTTTTTGCAAAATGGCAGAGTGCCATATTTTAGTTATGTGCCAAAAGGTGTAATCATGTTATACGAGATGTGTTCACTTACAGATGATGTGTTTAAACAGTGTTTTGTTCTGGAAAGATTTGGCATGGCAATATGTATAAATGTGTTGGTTTAAAATTGTCAGTGTTACAAGACAGGCAGGAGGCAGCATATATATCTAAACCACGTACAGTTTTCTAATGGAACTATGGGCATTACCTCAGCAAATTGGTGTGAAACAATGTCAGTCTTATTTTGTGTTAAGTATTTCTTTTATGTATGTGTATGTGTGTACTGTCTTCGCCAGCAATTTCATCGTGTGCTCTATTGTTATTTAAAGATATTTTAATATTGGTGGTGTTCAAGGACACTACAGGAATGGCTGGGTTTGAATGACCCTTGCATGCACACTGTGACCTTTGCACGTTATTTGACCTTCTTGTGTTTCAACATTTTATGTTACTACCAGTTCAAACTTGATGTGTATTCCATGCCTAAAGCACAACTTTTCACAAAATGTATGTTCATGAAAGCACACCAAGAGTGAACCATGTAATTTGACTTTTATTGCAAAACTAGTATTCTAAGTGAAGAGGAACAAACTTTTACAATTTTGAAAAAAGGACTATTACAGCTGTTTTTGAGAGTTTACCATCTACAGAGATACGTACGTACTGTATTACCATCAATCTGGACATCTTGTCATGCTTAGGATAAGGGAACCCAGGGACGCTTGGCTTCTTTTATCCTATGGAAATAATCTTGTTTTACAATTATCTTGCTTATTTGGACTTGTTACTTATCATGTTATATTCGTAGTAATTTTGCTATGGTACCAATATCATGCAAATCGTATTCACAATAATCAAAGGACCGAATGTAGTGATAGTATAATATGTTGATTATTGTCACTCCATTTTGTATGCTATTTCATGTAATGTATGTCATTTTATACTCCATTTTGTATTGTGTGACTCCATTTTACATGTTGCTTCATTTAATTGGTGTTTTGCTCTTTAGATAGCCTCATTATTATGTTTTGCTTCAGACAGTGTATTTTGCTAACTTGAAGGTTGCATATTATCAGGCAACCTGTTTTTGTAGTTTTGTTTAAACTTCTGCTTAGCTCATAGTGTTCTAGGCATCCGGCCAGTGTTTGGAGCACAGTGACCTAGCAGGTGTAGGGAATTCTGAGCAGTCCTTGTGGTGTGAATTCGCAGCATCCTGGGAGCCCGGCCAGCTTCTAGAATGTGGCGAGACAACACTATGAAGGCTGCACGGTTATTTTTAGCATAGAATAAGATATAAATGTAGCTTTCTCAATGCCTGGTTAGAAGCCTCACCTGCAGGGTGGACGCATCGCTGTGGGGCCAATTCCAGGTTCGTGAGACTCCTAGCCAGGCTGACAAGGGGGCTTCCCAGCCATTGGAACAGGCTTGGATGTAGCTTTTGGAATCGGTGATGTATAACCTTTTGTATTATATTTTGCTATAATAAAGTTTTGGCTTGCTGTACTTATTGTAACCTTTTATATTATATTTTGCTATAATAAAGCGTTGGCTTGCTATACTTATTGTACTGTTATTGTGTGTATGTGAGTGTGAATGGCAAATAGCTGCTTGGTTTGAGTTGGCAGAACACCCCCAACCCTCTGTTATCTCCTCCAAACTTCAAGCCAGCCTCTCAGCTCTTGAAGTCTGGTTCACTGCAAACTCTCTAAAGTTAAATGAAGAAAAAACAAAAGCAGTCCTCTTCGGGACTCGACACCTGGGCAGTGATCGTAGTGGGCTACTCCAACTCTCATCAGCCCTAGGAAGGCAAGTAGATGTGTCAGACCAGTTCAGGTATCTTGGGGTTCTCCTTGACCAGGAGTTAACCTACAAACAACATATCAATGCCTTAACTAGCTCCATACATCAGAGGTTTGGCCTCTTATACCGTCTGGGAAACTCCCTCTCCGGAGAAGCACGACGAGCTATAGCAAACTGTAACCTCCTCCCCTCATTGCTATATGGCTCCCCCTTACTCCAGTCTCTCCAGGAGACAGAGTTAATCAAGCTTACTGCTCTCTATCACCGAATAGCCCACTTTGAAACCAACTCCTCCCCAAGGAGACATCACTGTGAGGCCCTTACTGACCTACACTTGCCTACCCTAAGGCTTAAATTATCCTATCTTACTGCCTGCCTGACCTATAAATTCACATCCCTAGGCCACCTGCCTCACCTGAGTGGTCTGCTCACTCCCAAAGTCCCCTGCCGAACCCTCTGGTCTACAGCAAGTCATCTCCTTGATGACCCCCGTGTTCGCACCAACCAAGGAAAGCGTTCTTTTCAGTACGCAGCTTCCCACTTGTGGAACTCACTCCCAGCAAGCTTACTTGACAAGCCTTCACTCCCCTGGTTCAAATCTGGACACAAAGTGTACCTTCTTGAGCTGAGCCTCTGCAGCTCTAACCGCTAGATCATGTCCTAAACCAAACCCCTTTCTATGACAACTGACTAATACTCTTCTCCTTGGATTGTCTATGGTTAATGTTAAAAACACTGTGGACCTGATGTAATGAAACTGTTTCTACCAACTTTGGTCTAATGTACCCAACTGACTATGTATGTACTCTCTGTAACTGAGTTATTGTATTTATTTATTCATTTATTTAGCTTTTGTTAACCGGGTAGGTACACTAGGCAAGTTACATGCCTATTTTCAGGAACGACCCGGGAGAGTACAACAGGTATTACAGATACATCAGTACAGCATAGCAGGTAAACAGAACATATTGTAACATAGTACAAAAATTAAACAGGCATATTTCACTAAAATCCTCACCTAATGTAATGTGGTTGTTGTAACCAACCCCGGGTCACCCCTGAAAAAGAGATCTCTGGTCTCAGAGGGCTTACCTGGTCACCAAAATCTAAATAAATAAATAATAAATAAATCATAGGCTACATGGAAGCAAATATTAAACTGGGAAAAAAACAAACACCACAGCTAAAGCCAAAAAGATGCTGGGGTGTATTGAGAGAGGAATCTCATCCAGAAATAAGGATGTGATCCTGCGGCTGTACAGGTCACTAGCCAAGCCACATTTGGAGTACTGTGTGCAATACTGGCATCCCTTTCTGAAGAAGGATCTCAGATTGCTGGAGGGGGTACAGTGTAGGGCAACTAAGATGAACCAGGGACTGGAGGGCAAAACCTACGAGGACAGGCTGACTGAGTTGAATATATACACCCTGGAGGAGAGGAGGGATCGGGGGGATATGATTGAGACCTTCAAATACTTTTGTAACCCCCCCGCTACTTTACTCAGTTAGCACCCCTAATTAAATCACTGACACCCACACTTTGGCATGCACTCACAATTTAGAAATGGTACCACCCCTAGCTTTGGGAATGTGTACTAGGCTCATTCTCTAGCGATCAAGGGGTGGGGGTATACAAAACAACTATTGGTATTTACAAACCAGGTCCTGGGGAGAGATTGTTTGCTAGGCATATGCTAGACCTATCTTCTGGAGGGGTACCCAATAAATCCACACAGGAAGCAATAACATAACTGTCCAAACCATAGTTGGAATTCTAGAGTGGGACTTAATTTAAAAGATTCTTTAAAGCAAGGGTGGACCCCGAAGGGTTTATACATCTTGGCACTCTTTCTCTTGCAGTAACCAAAATCAAACTGTAACTGACATAATCTCTTTGTATTCCTACCACAGTAGGACATAGAACACTTGCATTTGTATTCCCACAGATGTAAGACATAGGACACTAGCATTTGTATTCTCACAGACGTAGGACATAGGACACTAGCATTTGTATTCTCACAGATGTAGGACATAGGACACTTGCATTTACATTTGCACTAAGTGGCATCCTGGCCACAACTGAAAATACACTTTGCCAGCCATTGGCACTGTTCTTCCATAAACTATGAAGAAACTGTAACCCACTACAGGGGTAAAATCCTTTTCAGACATTTGGCCATTTGTCTAAAGTAACCAGGCTCCCTTACTGAATCTGTTAGTCCTGAAATGGTTACTCCAGATGGGGTTCTGTCCATCCTTTGTTTCCAAATTCATACTCAGCCATTCTTTCAGAGTTATACCTTAAATATTTGCAACACCTCTTGAAATTGTATGAATGAAGACTTGGCATTCAGCATTCAAATCACCACCTAGGTAGTGTAAAGGTAAAAGTCCAGAATAGTGCGATATAGTCATACCTCTGGACATCACACACCTCAGCCAACTTTACTTCAAGAACAGTCTTGCACATCTGTACTTACAGAAAGTTGTGCCTTCCCTTTATGCATGGAACACAACAGAAACAGGGAAGCCTGCTTTGTCAATACCACAGTGGCACTGCAAGAGGGTACAAGTGACAGTGTGGACCAAGGCACTTGGATTCAGGAGATCAATATAGGATACCCCAAGATAATACAGGAGGAAATAATCAAAGTGCTGGAATTAATCAAGAGATACCCAGATGCCTTTTTGCACCATGTACTGGATTTCTGATTTGTGACTGATGTGAAGCACCGCATCCCTACAGGAGATCACCCACCCATTTGGGAATGGGTCCTACCAATACCACCTGCTCTGTATCAGCCAACCAAATGACTACTGAAAGAAACGCTGGAAGCAAAATCATAAAAGAAAGCCACAGTCCCTGGGTGGCACCAACTGTTCTAGTCAGGAAAAAAGATGGATAGATCTGATTATGTGGACTATCGTAAACTCAATCAAGTCATACATTGGGATGCTTATCCTTTGCCCTGCATCAAGGATGCCCTCACAGCTCTGAAATCAGCAGCCTTCTTCTCCATCATCGACTTAGTAAGCAGCTATTGGCAAGTACCCATGGCACTGGAGGACCAAGAAAAGACTGCCTTTGTGACCCCAATGGGATTGTATGAATTTTCCCAGATGCCCTTTAGTCTCTGTAAAGCATCTGAAATATTTCAGTGCTTGGTGGAACAATGCTTGGACGGTGAGAATTTTTACACGCTACTGCTATACCTGGATGACATCATAGTATATTCAAAAACATATGTGAAGCACATGAAACACATGGAGCTAGTCTCTGAGCACTTAAAGAAGTATGGCCTAAAGATCAATCCCTCAAAATGTCATTTCCTGAAGGAACAAGTGAATTACCTTGGACACATTATATCCTCCAAAGGAGTAGCTCCCGACCCTGAGAAAGTCAGAGTAGTGAAGGAATGGCCTCGTCCTACCATTATCAGAGATGTGCGACAATTCCTGAGATTTGTCATCTATTACCACAGGTTCATAAAGCACTTTTCGAAACAAGCAGCTCTTTTCCATGAACTGTTATGCCATTCAAAAGGGGAAAAAGTTGCCAAGCACATCAAAGTAAACTGGACACTGGAATTTCAAACTGCATCTGATCACCTCAAGTTAGTACTCACCACAGTACCAGTGTTAGCCTACCCTGACTACCAAAAGCCTTTCCACCTGTACACAGATGCCAGCAACAGAGGCCTAGGAGTGCTACTCACAAAAGAACAAGAAGGAAAAGAGTGACTGATTACCTGTGTTGGTAGAGGACTGCAGGGTTCTGAAAAGATTGAGGAATGATGCAGTTCTTTCAAATTTGAGTTCCTAGCACTCATTTGAGCCATAACAGACAAGTTTTATAAATTTCTCAACTCAAAATACTATTAATTGTTGGAATAAAGCTCATGATATAATTATGCATAATAAACCTAGAGAAACCGGACGACTCTACCGAGTTGATTAGGGCCCGCTGGTCCTTGGAATTGGGGACTGATTTTCTGGCTACTAACTGGAAGATGACCGCACCACTTATGCTTAAAGACTCAGGTTCCCCATATTGGAAAGAGTTTGTGTGGAAATTACGATATAGATTTTTCCTCACTCCTGCAGTGGTAGCTAGTTTTACAGAAAATCCTGAAGGAAGGTGCCGTAGGGGATGTGGAGCAGTACCTGCAGACCAGACCCACATATTTTGGAACTGCAGGAAGTTGGGTCCTTATTGGGGGGACACAGTGCAGGAACTGGTTGCAATATATGAAAATCCAGGTCTTTTTACCCCTGGGTATATACTGACAGCTAGTACCCCGTTTGGTCTAAAAGTAGAGAAGACTGTATACCTGCAAACTACATTGCTAATATTGGCAGCAAAAAAACTAAGCACCAGACTATGGGGAACGAATAGGCTGCCAGCTAAGGGACAGTGGCTAAACCTGACAAGAGAGATATATAGGTTGGAGAAGATGGCAGCCAGAGTACGGGATAGAGTGAAGGTCTTTGATACAAAATGGAGAAAATGGATTATGTATCAGTTAAGCACTTATTCAGACTTTGTTCCCTGAAGCTAATCAAATCAATACCTGAGCAATGTTAAAATGAGATTTGTCTATTACATGTGATCAATTAGTCCTAGTACTGGGTGAGAGTTTTTAAAGTTCAGTGCATAACTTTATAAGCTGAACGAATGTATCTATGTGACATGACTTGTATATGTACAAATGTCCTCATGCCTAATAAAAACTTTATTATAAAAAAAAGTATAATGAACCTATTAATCCACACTCTCCTATTGCAGTAATCATTTCTTTTTACCCTCAGCATTAGACAGTGCATTCAAAATATGGCAACATAATGGTTTATATGAAATTGGACAACTTTTTGAAAATAACATATTTAAAAGCTTTGAATAGCTTAAGAGTTAGTTTAATTTCCCCCTCACACTTTTTTCACTATCTGCAAATCAGAAATTTTGTAGTCAAAATGAGTGCAGCACTAACATTCCCACAATGTTCCCCAATACTACAAATAATTCTCGATAAGAAAGAAAAGACAACTGTTATTTCAGCAATTTGATTTATTTGTTTTTGTATTCAGCTAATTAAAATAGTTACTTAATTTAGTTGTTGGTTATTGTAAGTTTGGGTGGGAATTGATGATTATTTTGTGTAATTTGTGGGGCTGTATTGTTTTTGCATTGTTTGAATTAGTGGGCAGCAGTTTTATTCTGACCTGAATTGGTTTTTTGCTCCATGTCTTGGGCCGAGGATATATGTTATTGTTTTACCCCCCAGGTCATGTGCTATTCAGCCTCCACACTTCACGCCCTCCACCCCTTTCTCTCCCCACCGTTGCTCTTTTCCACCTATCAGTGCAGTTGGGCTTTGGGTATTGCTCACAAGGGGGTGGGGTGGTGTGAACAGTGGAGACTGAAAGAGCGGGCGCCACATCTGGGTTGTTAAGCCCAGAAGACACCCTGGGGTGAAATGGAGTCTAGAGCATGGGCCTTCTTGCCTAGTCCCCATACTCAAGGGCACCTTCATTGTTGGTGGGCAGGAGGTCAGGGCGGCCCAGGAGTCCTGCCCAACTCTGGTGGTGCTATGTAATGCCAGATTGGTTAAGAACAAAACTGCAATTATTGCAGATCTTGTCGGGACAACAGATCATGTGTGCATCACCAAAATCTGGCTGGATGGTAATGCGGGCCCCATACTTGAGGCTGCAATTCCGGCCTGGTATTCAGTGATACACTGCCCAAGATTGGACCACGGGGGGGGGGGGTTTGCGGTCTGTTTCAAGACCGAATTGAATCTCACAAGTGTACCAGTTGAGGGAGCCAGGTCATTTGAGTGTGCCATAGTAGCAGGTGTGGGTTATAGAATGGCTGTCATCTACCATCCTCCCAGAGATGAGAATCTATTCCTTAAGGAAGTGGCAGACTTCATGGTCGACCTGGCTTTTGAGTCACCTAGGCTGATGGTTCTGGGTGACTTCAATGCCTGGATCGATGATGAACTCTCACAATTTGGATAACACTTCCTCCAGTTGATGATTTCACTGGACCTTACACAGGTGGTTACCTCTGCTACTCATAAATACGGCCATTCTCTTGACCTAGTTTTCCTCCTGGGGATTGAGGCCTCTGATGTGGGGGTGGCCACTACACTGTGCAATTCAATTTTTGCACCCCTCCTCATAGTCCAACCCCTGTGAAGATGGTCAAGTACTGCCCTTTATGGGGTGTGACTCCTGACGGCCTAGCAGCAGTACTTGATTTACTAGAATTTCCTATGGCAAGCATGGATCCAGAGGTTTTGGTTTTGGCCTATAATCTGGCCATTACCTCAGCACTGGATTCCATTGCTCCAATCCGTGTACGTCCTCTCTCCCTCCGCCCACGGTCTCCATGGTTTGATGGGACTTTGAGGGAGTTGTGGTGACTAGGACGTAGGTTAGAGCAATGCTGGTGGAAATACAACTTAGATGCCAACCATCTTAGACTGTTAGAGCATTATCGACTCTATCAGTCAACAATCTTCTGTAAGAAGGCAGAGTTCCAGTCCAGGGAGATTGCTGCTGCTCTGAACCGACCAGCTCAGCTCTTTCGAAATGTAGACAGGCTGTGCAACCCAGCCTGTTTGTAAGTCTGAAGAGCATTTTCACAATTGCAGTGTTAAGAACTTGCTCGGCTCTTTGCTGATAAGGTAGCCGACATCAGGTTGGAGACCCATTCAGCACACTCTATGGGAGTTGCTGATGATCGATGCTTGGCCACTATCCTTCCTTTTTTCTGGAGTTCCTTCATCCGGCCGGAAATCATGGATGTTATGTGGATTGTCCAGGGTATGCGCCGTATATGCTGTAGTTTAGATCCGGGCCCGACCGCCATGGTTATGGGCTGTTGGGATGTTATCGGCATGGTTCTGGTGCAGATAGTCTGGTGCTCCCTTGACTCTCTTGAGTAGCCCTGCTCCCTGAAGGAGGCAGTTGTGACACCTTTATTGAAGAAAGCTTCATTGTACCCAGACTTTCTCTCAAACTACAGACCAATCTCTAACCTTCCCTTTATCGGGAAGGTAACTGAGAAAGTAGTAGCTGTACAGCTGGAGAACCATCTGACCATCCATAGCATCTATGAACCTCTCCAGTCTGGTTTCCAAAAGAGGCACAGTACTGAGACTGCACTGGTTTGGGTGCTCAATGATCTCCTGATGGCGAGAGATCAGAAAAAACGGTCCATTCTGGTACTTCTTGATCTGTCATCAGCTTTTGACACTGTGGACCATGGGGTACTGCTCGAGCGCCTGATATTCATCTGTGGGCTCTCTGGTTTGGTCCACAGATGGTTTACATCATTCCTCACTGGTAGAACTCAGAGGGTGGTGTTGGAGGTCTTTTTCTCCGAACCTATCTCTTTGTCATGTGGGGTTCCCAAGGCTCGGTGCTGTCCCCCATGTTGTTTGCGGTGTACATGCTGCCCCTCGGAGACATTGTAAGATGGTATGGGCTGAGGTTTCACTGCTATGCTGATAATACCCAGCTCTACCTGTCTTTTGCACCTGACCAGGATGGAACACTCTCGGTATTTAATGACTGCCTCGCTGAAATCCAAGATTGGATGAAGTCCAGCTGGCTGAAGTTGAACTTTGGGAAGACTGAGGTGATGGTTGTGGATCCAGGTTGCTGGATAGGAGCTTGAGGGCAGGTCAACCCTTGGGAATATTCCTGGGGGATTCCAAGCTCCATACCTCTGAACAGGTGTGAGACCTTGGGATGATACTGGACGAAGGGCTGACACTTCGATCTCAGGTGTCAGCTGTCGTTAAATTATCCTTTTATCATCTGAGGAACATCACTAGGATCAAGCACCTTGTTCCGCTAAGTGACTTTCCGACACTGATCCACGCCTTTGTGACTTCGTGTCTGGATTATTTCAACTCCCTTTACTTTGGGCTACCGGGAGTTGATATCGGCCGCTTGCAGCTGGTGCAGAATTCTGCAGCCCGGTTGTTGATAGGGACTTCCCGGTCCTCCCATATCACACCAGTGCTGTGGGAACTGCACTGGCTGCCAGTTCAGTGGCGGATCACCTTCAAAGTCGGATTACTGACATATAAAGCCCTACATGGACTGGGCCTTGACTACCTGAAAGAGCTTTTGGTTCCTTACCACCTTGTGCGTCTGCTCCATTCGGCCGACGAGGGGTTGCTTGAGATTCTGAGGGTTTCTTTAAAATCTTCAGGGGCATGGGCATTTATGTTCATGGCCCAAATCTTCTGGAATTCTCCTACCCCATTGGATAAGGGAGTGCATGATCATGGGGGGGATTTAAACAGGCATTAAAGACGTATTTATGGAGCATGGCATATGGTAATGTAGAAAATAGTTTTTAAATTGTATTGTACTGTATATTTATTATTGTGGTCCAGCATTGTTTTAAACTGTTTTAATTTGTACTGAGCCTTGAAATCTGAAAGGCATATTAAAAATAAAGGTTATTATTATTATAATTTACCAATGTATAATAAACAAAACTGGTCTAGATTTAATAAAATTAAAAAACAAACTGTCATAAGACTTGGGAATACAACTCGCAGATGAATCCTGGCAAGAGATATTAAATATACCTATTACAGAAATCAAAACCTCCAAATTACAACAAATACATTACAATAATTTTCATAGAATATATTATATACCAGCTAGATTACATAAAATAAACAATGGGGTGTGGATTCGCCAGAAAACAAGATGGATGCTTAGTGCAATCTGAGCCTTTCCCTGGGGATCTATGCCTGACTAAATACATTGTTTGAGGTGCAATCGGTTCTTTTTGTGAGCAGATTCATATGCCCAAAGGTGTGAGAAACAAAACAATACCCCACAAACAACAATCCACTCGCTAATACAGAAGTATAACCATCTTCACTCCACGGTGTGGGCGCAGCAGGGCAACGGCTCCAGGACCCCTGAAAGACTCTGCAGTGGTTGAGGAGATGTTTAAGAGACTGATCATCCAGATGGCTGAGGTAACCTCTGCATCTCATCAAATCTCACAAATCATGCAGAAGCTGGATGGGTGAATGCCAAGTCACCGCTCAGGAACGTGTGATTCAAGAACTCCAGGTCCATGCTCATGAGCAGGCATCCCAAATCCAGGGGTTGCTCCTTAAAGTGGACGATCTTGAGAATCGCAACTGGAGGAACAACCTCTGGCTGCTTGTCTTCCCAGAGGGGACTGAACTGAGGGACACGAACAAGTTTCTTCAGCATGTCCTGCCCATAGTTCTTTAACTGAAAGGAGATGTCTGGTTGGACACTGAACACTGGCACTAGACTCTGGCCCCGAGACCTAAGGAGGGTGGCAGGCCTACACCCATCTTAATGAAGGTCCTCAGTTACAACACTCGCCAGACTTTTCTAGCATGATCCTGGGAGCTGGGATGCCTGGAGTAGCAAAGGCATTCCATACAAATATACCAAGATTTTTCCAAGGAGCTGTCAGCCAGGGGAAGAGCGTACATGGATCTCAACCATACATTGCAGAAACTGGGGTTCACATATTCACTCAGGTACCCAGCCATTATGAGAGTCCACTACAATGGGTCCCAGCTCTCCTTCAATTCTCCTGATGCCTTAGATTTTCTAAGATGAATGTGGTCCAAAGAGATGAGAGCCCATGGATCACTCCAAGAACAGCACTCCCAGAGGGATTACCAGAAATTGACCATTCAGTCCTGGAGAACAGTGCAACAATGTCATGGAGGTATGGGAGGCTGGGGATGAATGTATGAGTTGGGCCCTGCTATGCAGAAACCACAAAAGGCACCTGCAATCGCCCCATGAAGTGAGGAAGCACCCGTAGGAAAGGCAATCGAACAGCAATCATAGCCCAAGGGAGGACTCACTGGAGGAAGTTTCGAGACTGGGGCAATTTCACTCGGAGAATAGATATGCAGCTCTGCAACTGCAAGCAACACCCTCTCGTACTAGGCCGCCTGCATCCTTGACCTCACAGTGGGTGGCGCATGAGAAAAGTAACAAACTAGAGACTTTCAAACAGCAGATGTGCGAGAAGGCAGAACTGAAGGGCACAGCAAAGGACAGCTGTGATCAGGACCCTGGAGGAGATACCAGAGAGGACAATGAGACCCAGTCCACCTAAGAACAAACTGTCTATACTGTGGAGCCCACTCCTAGCACTGATGAATCCTGATCAGATAAGTTTGTTATTTTTTCTGTTGCAGTAAATGGGCGGGGGTTGGACTTAGCCCTGTTGATGCATTGACCCTTGAACTGACGGGACAGGGCTCCTGACCTGGTTTGATCCTCTCCAGCTCCTAGAATGGGCATGGAGACCAACCTCAGTCCCATGTGGAATCTCCTGCCTCCTCCCCTTTTCCTCAGCAGGGGGATCTAATTCAACTGAGGCTTTAGGCCTGTATATGAAATAAGGAATTATTAGATGCCATTTAATATGATTTCAATGTGCATGCTTTGTGGATAACAGTGAAGGGGTGCAGGGTAAGGTTAGGGGGTCATGCCAGACATAATGTAAGCTGGCAAGGGAAGGATCCCTGGTCCCCGACACACATCAGCCAGGCTCCCCTCCCTTCCACTTTTCCACAGCCTTGATGAGACTGAGCTGGAGGCTGTCACCTCCTTCCAGTATCTTGGAGGTTGTCTTGACCACCACCTCACCTTCTCCATCCATGCTGATTCCATACTGAAGAAACTCTGCCACAAGCTTGGGGCTTTATAGCAGAACTGTAATAGTCTCCCCTTTCCTGTTCATCGTGATCTTATCCTGAAGATGATACTTCCCTCCTTCGATTATTGTGATATTGTATACAGTGTCGCCCACAAGTTGGTCTTAGCCAAGCTGGATACCCTTTTTAATGCTTTCTGACAGTTCGCTCTAGATGCTCCTCCTCCTCGCACCCATCACTGCGAGCTCTACCACTCCCTTGCATTCCCCTCCCTCGAAAACCACCACCAAATACATTGTGCCAAGTTTATTGCAAAGTGCTGGCTTGGTGCCCTCCCGGCTTACCCGGCCTCCACACTATTGCCTCCCTTGGCACTCACCCATGCTCTGCCATCCCTAGACTCCCGGCTCCTTTTTATCCCCAGACGCAGGACCTCAGTCAGCCAGGCTGCCTTCTCCCACTGATTCCCTCATCTCTGGAACTCTCTCCCCACTCAAATTCACCACTCCTCCTCTCTCTGATCACTATCCACTGCCCTTGCCAACCACTACTCGTTAAACTGCTCCTGAAGCTAATACTCCAATTTTCTTCTTCCTGTAGGTCCAAGGGTGCTACATTAGCTGACTCTACACCTAACTACTGCACTTGAGCCCAACTTTTGAGCTAGCCAGCTCTGTACTTATTCAATCTGTATCATTGCCTCAGTAATAACCCTAGCTGTTTTTCCTCAATGTGACTTACTCTGCCTGTTAGAGAACGTATGTTATCTATGCACAACTATTTTGTCAAATGTATGCAACTGTATTATGTAAATTGTATGTATATATGTATGAAGTTGGACAACCATATGTCCTCCTCCCCACTGTTCTCCTCCCCCCAGGTCGCACCAGGAGATGAGTAGTTATTGCTCAGTGTGCTTTTCCTGGTGAAACAATTTCAATAAATAAATAAACACATATCACACCGCTGGAAATTAGCCCGGCTCACCCTTAGAGTGTGGCATAATATGCCTCCCCCCAGGCTATGTGAGTATCACCTACCAAGTGAATGGGTGAGAAGGTGGTTTTCCCCCATGACCTGCCCACCCTGGATTGTTGGAGGGCTAGGGTGGTGAACCTGGAGAGAATGGAGAACATTACAAGTCAGGTTTGACTAAAGCCGGATAAATTCCTGGAGATATAGCACACTTGACATCTTGCTTATCAACAGGCAGATTCCTAGAAAGAATGGATTCATTCTGGGGGCCTGGGGAAATGGTGTACACTAGGTTTCAGTTTTAAGTTGAGACTGTAGAGTATGAAGCAATACACATGTTGATAAACAGCCACTATAGTTTACTTTAAAATGTCTCTTCAGTAATTTGGATAATAACCTCTGGCAGGGTATAGAAGAGCTTAGTGCAAGGTTTAGCCCTAATCTTCTTATTATACTGGTTGAATAACACTGTTTTGTGAAAACGGATCCTGGGATATCATTGAGTGGTTACCAAAACCTGACTTGCTAAAGCTGTGGACTTTGAAGACATTTGAACATCGGAACAAAAACGAAGACATCAGAGACTGATGCCATATATAAAATAATTACTTAAATAATACACCACTGTATAAGAGATAATATACGTAGAGTCCTGTGAAATGTAAGGTTTCACAAAGGTTGTCTGTGGCAGTACTGTTTTGGACTTGATTACTTTAACCTGCATCAATAAAATTTAATCTGAAGTAAAAAAAAAAGTAATGGGTGAGGGGCAGGGGAGACGCCACACTGTGGACCGTGGCATAAAGCAAAGTGTTATACCTTAGAGCCAGTACACCTGATCACGCCCTCGGACACATAGCCCTGCACAAGAGGGATGGGGAGAGCTGCAGGCCCCACTGATGGGTCCTACTGGGGGTCAGAGAAAGGTAGAAGACCAGTACATGATTGCTAATCCATGATGGGGTGACTATAGTCATAAGGGGAGCCCAGGATGGCACCCCCACCACCTATAGGCTATAACAGACTAAAGAAGCAAGTGGGAATATATAACAGGGTACCTTGACCTTATACTCTGTTGGGGAAGGGGACCAATATAAACTGGGCATAAGCAGCATCTCTGCAATGGCCCACTCAGGGGAAGGTAGCCCCAACCAACCCCAGGTAATCCCTCTCTATGGAGATGGACAGAAGCCCCCAGGGGGCTTAAGATGCGACCTGCATAGCTCTGTGGAGCATAAGGTCCCAGTCACCTTTTTCCTCTGCTGCTGCACCAAGGTGCAAGATGTATATAGTTTGTGTTTAAAGAGTATTGCTTTTTATGGTAATGTTATGCTCATTATGGTTGTTACAGCACCGATATATAAATGTTGGCCAGGTAGGGACATAAATGGAGCAACAATAGAACCAGGAGGCAGTGATATGGGGCATGAAGGCATACCATTATATGTGTCCTCCCAAGGTGGAAAAGAGTACCAACACTGCAAGAAGGCCCACTGTATGAGTAATCGAGTAATCCGGGAACCCTGGGCAAGGAGCTGGGCCACACCATGGATGTCCCTCTTCCCCCTCGGGACCCTCACCCCTACCCCATTTGAACCTGGGACCAAGGTTCCTTGCTGTCTGGCAGTGTTCAATCCCTCTCACAATAAATGCACCTTAATGACATGGCAGGTATCTGCGCCACACACTATTGCTACCCACTTTGAGAATGGATGACCTGATCTGCCATACATGGGATGTTAAGGGGTTAAACACACCAGTTAAGAGGAAGAAGGTGTTAACATGCATATAAAGGGTAAGAATTCAGTTGGCCATCCTGCAAGAAACAAAGCTGCCCAAGGTGGACAATGAGATGCTAAAGAGAGATTGGGTGGGCCAGGTACTCCACTCCTCCACCCCGACTAGGAAAAGGGGGTGGCAATCCTACTCCACAAACACCTGCAGTGGATTCTTAACAGCACCAAGGTGGACGCACAGGGTAGATGGGTGTTTGTGCTCCTCCAGACACCACAATGACAGGTAGTGCTGGGTAATGTTTACTCCCCTGCATGAAAATGACTCAGAGTTCTTCCACAAGGTTGCCCACAATCTGGAGGCAGCATCCTGGGAGGTGGAGGAATCCCTGGCATTCTAGCCAGAGATTTTAACCTAGTTCGTGAACCTTCAATGGACAAAAGCTCAGATGCACCAGATACCCATGTCAAAGGTCGCAGGGCTCTAAAACGCTTTATGGAGGACCAATTCTTTTACATTATATTATATTTCCTTAACATGTATCTTGTTACCTGTATGCTCTGTAACTCTCCCGGGCCGCACCTGAAAATAGGCACTTGGTTGTCTAGCGTGCTTACTGGTTAACAAAAGCAAATCAATAAATAAGGTCTATCGGACATCTGGAGGGTGTTCCACACTAGAGACAGAGACTACTCATTTTACTCAGCAATGCATGGCTCATACAGCTACACAGATCTCTGGTTCACCTCCCCTCAAGTTACCCAGGTGGCAGTGGACACTGCAATCTTCCCCATAATAATTTCAGACCAAACCCCATTCAACTGTCACTGCTCTGGGGTCAACCCTCCTCTTCCTCCCCCTCATGATGGCTGGACTCCATCCTAGTAAGAGAGGTGGAATTCCAGAAGTGGACCATATATGAGGCTGAGCTGTTTTTCTAGGAAAACCACATATCGGATACCTCTGTGGGGAACTCATGGGAGGTATTTAAAGCCACCTTGAGGGGCAAGATTATCGTTTACTCAGTGGCTGGAAGGAAAAGGAAGGAAGAGAAACTAAAGCAACTTGAGTCAGCTCTGAAGGCAGCTGAAAACGCACTTAAAAGGGAAAAATATCCCATGCCCCATGCTCCTCTGGCTAGGAAAATTACAGGATTGCGAACAGAAATAAATACTCTCCTTTCTCGTAAGGCCGAAGTTGCCATTTTAAGACTTAGACATAAATACTGGGAAAGGGGAGAGAAGGGGAGAAGGTCTTCACCTACAGATTTAAGCAACAGCAAATAGTTCGACACATAGCAGGGGTTAGGTATAAGGGTGGGGTAGTACAAACTTCCCCAGAGTTATTGAGCAACGCTATGAAAATGTATTATGAAGCACTCCATGCCTCATCTAGGAAGGGAACCCCACTGCTACCAGAGATTTTCTTGGTGGACCTCAGCTCTCCACCCTCACTGACTATGGGCGGACACTTTAGATGCTCCGCTTACCACCACAAAAGTACAACAGGCCCTCATGTCCTCCAGAGCAGGGAAAGCACCCAGGGGAGATGGGTTCCCTGTAGAAGTCTGGGAATTGCTGGCCTCAACAGTAGCACCCATCTTACAACAGGTATACGAGGAGGCGGAATTAGAAGCTAGAGTCCCCCCGGCTATGTAAGAGGCAGTCATTGCTGTGCTGCCCAAGAAAGGGAAAGACCCCACCATGCCTAGTAGCTACCGACCCATATCACTAATCAATGTAGATGGGAAGATACTGTACATACTAAGGCCCTAGCACACCAGTTAAACCCCTTACTCCTGCAATAGATCCATCCATCCCAAGTGGGTTTTGTCCAGGGAAAATATAGTGCAGACCACATTAGAACTTTGGTCAGTGTCACACATGGTGCAAAGTATCTTCCCACAGCGGCAGCCGCAGTGGCAATAGATTTTGAAAAGGCATTCAATTCTATCTAATGAGGCTATCTCCATATGATATTACAGCACATGGGACTGGGGCCCCACTTCCGGTCGTGGGTCCGAGTTATATATACCAACCCGACAGCAAGATTGCTGACAAACTCCACACTGTCAGCTCCTTCATTCTGGAGTGGGGAATGAGACAGAGCTGCCCACTCTCCCCCTTATTGTTTGTGCTGGTGGTGGAGTCTCTGGTGGCCTTCTTAAGGCAAGATGCCCAGATACAAGGCATCAAGGTAGGGTTGGACCAATACACCACACTTATGTATGCGGACGACCTACTGATCATGGTTTCGGACCTGGGCATTGCTATAAAACCACGCCTGGCAGCCCTAAACAAATTTGCAGCATATTCCAGACTACGGGTGAACCAAACTAAACTGAAGGTTTCTGAACTGAGGTTCTCCCACTGAATCACCACTGTAACCCAGAGAAATTGGGAGACATGGGACCAAGGTGGGTGGTGCTGGTATCACCTACTTAGGGATCAGGTTCACCTCAACACTCTCTTCCTTATGGGATCTTAATATACAAACCCTGCTAGCACACATTTCCACAGACATGAACAGATGGAAAAAACTAATAATCGGCTAAGCCCACTGAGACCATGCAGTCCCTTTTTCAGAGTGACCCAGGGGAGGGTACAGAGGATCAGGAATACAAAAATATATACAAAGACAGGTACATTCAATAAATAAACACTGATAATAAAGGAACACAAAATAAAGAGGCTAACTAGAATGTTTACAAAGCCAAATTCATTCAATAAAATCACTGGAGTAGGAGGAAATACAAAAATTGGGATCCTAAAGTCTAGTACAATGTATATTGAAGCTACCCAATGTACATAAAGTGAGAACAGTGAATTCAGGGGAAAGGGGAGTGGATGGTTCAGTATACTGCAAAATCAGGCAATTATGACCACATTATGTACAGTAGTTAGGCATGATAGTGCAGCAGCAAAAAGCAGTGCAGAACAAATGTGCAGTTTGACTGGATGGGAAGGATGAGCAGGTTTGGTAAAGCATGAGCAAATTGCTAAGTCATTTAGGTGGTTGTGTAGAGCACATTTGAAACTGGGGAGAGAAGTCCAGGAAAGGATGGACAGAGGGAGTTCCAAGCCCTGGGTGCAGCGTAGGCAAAGGATCTCCTACTTACAGCTAGGCGTGTCGACGGCACTGTTAACAGTGGGAGAGAGGAGGAGTGGTGGGTCCAGCAAGCTGGTTTCCTTACAGTATTATTAGACAGACTTGGAGGAGTGTATTGGTGTGCTAACTTATAGGTGAGGCAGAGGGAGGTGTACTGGAATTTGTGTTCCAGTTGTAGCCAATCCAGAGATGTTAGCACAGTGCAGTGATATTGCCTGGAGGCAGATCCAGTGGCAAAGTATCCTATCCTGTGATATAATTGCTTTAGGTGATTCATAAGGTAGGACTTAAGTGATAGGAATGGGGGGGGAGCTGTAGAGAAGAAGAGGAAGGAGAAAGGCTGTGGCAATTTCTAGGCAGGATGAAACACAGAAACATAGACTTTGACAGCAGATAAGGACCGCTTGGCCCACCTAGTCTGCCCATTTACCTACCTATTGGATAAGCTGCAGATCCTGGTTAACCAACAGCCTACTTCTTCCTACCCCCCACAAGAATTGCCTTATGTCTGTCCCAATGCATTCTTGAATTCCCCCACTGTTTTTGACCCCATGACCTCATCGGAAGGCCGTTGCATGTGTCCACCACCCTCTCTGTAAAAAAATACTTACTCACATTGCCCCTAAGCCATCCCCCCTCTATCTTCAAATTGTGTCTTCTTCTTCTTGTACATCTCTTTTTCTGAAATATGCTACCCTCTTGGACTTTGTTGATTCCCTTGAGGTACTTAAAAGTTTCTGTCATGTCCCTCCTCTCCCTCCTTTTCTCAAGGGTATACATATTAAGCTCCTTTAGTCTCTCCTCATATGGCTTCTGTTGCAGACCTTCCACCATTTTAGTTGCCCTCCTCTGGACTACCTAAATCCTGTCAATGTCCTTGCTGAGATGGAGTCTCCAGAACTGCACACAGTACTCCAGATGGGGTCTCACTAACTGTCTGTACAGAGAGATAACAACTTCCTGTTTTCTACTGGTGATGCCTCTCCCTATACATCACAGTATCCCCCCAGCCATCCCTACTGCCTTCTCACATTGCTTGCTTACCTTTAGGTCATCTGATGTGACTACCCCCAGGTCCCTTTCCATTTTTGTTGTTACTACCCCCCCAATGTGTACTCTTCCCCTGGGTTTTTGTTTCCCAGGTGCATTACTTTTGCACTTCTTTGCATTGAATCAAGCTGCCATACTTCTGACCATTCCTCCAACCTTGCCAAGTCTCTTCTCATCCTTTCCACCCCCACTTGTGTATCAACCCTGTTGCAGATCTTTATGTCATCTGCAAAGAGGCATACTTTTCCTTCCAGTCCCTCTGCAATGTCACTTATAAAGACATTAAAAAGGACCGGACCCAATGCTGAACCCTGTGGTAACCCACTAGTAACCCCCCTTTCTTTGGAGTGGACTCCATGTACTATTACCCCCTGTGTCCTGTTGTCTAGCCAATGTTTTACTCAGGCTACCACCCTGGGACCCACTCCCAGGCTGGCTAATATGTTTATTAATCTTTGTGTGGCACTGTGTCAAATGCCTTGCTAAAATGTAGGTAGGCCATGTCCACAGCCTTTCCCTGGTCTACTACTATGGTCGCCCAGTCAAAGAAATCTATTAGATTCATTTGACATGACATTCCTGCTGTGAATCCATGCTGCCTTGGGTCCTGTTCTCTGCTGGTCTCTAGGTACTCAACAATTCTTTCTTTCAGAAGTGAATCCATCATTTTCCCTACCACTGAAGTCAAGCTACCAGGTCTGTAGTTTTCTGCCTCTGCTTTGCTCCCACTTTTGTGAAGGGAAAATCACATCGCCCTCCTCCAGTCCTTAGGTACTACCCCATCCTCCCACGATTTGTTAGAAAGGGTAGTCAGTGGTGTCGCTAGCTCTCCCCTTAGTTCTTTTAGAATTCTGGGGTGAATCCCATCAGGCCCCATTGCTTTGTCCACCTTCAGTTTTAGGAGTTCTTTCAGAACCCTTTCTTCTGTGAAAAGACTGGTATCGACTCCCCTATCCAGAGTGCTTCTATTGATTGGATTAGGTACCTCCCCTCCTCCTCTTTTGTGAATACTGAGAAGTATTCATTCAGTATCCCTGCTTTTTCACTGTCCCTCTCTGCCCACCCACCCTCTCTTTTATTAAGCCTCACCATCCCTCCCTTGGTCTTTCTTTGCTCCCTAATGTACCTAAAAGGTTTTATCCCCCTTCTTAACTGAGTTGGCTATCTTTTCCTCGGTTTGGGCCTTTGTTATTCTGACTGTCTTCCCCGGTTTCCTTCTGCTTTAACTGGTACAGTTCTCTATCCTGCTCCTTTTGTGTTTCCTTATACTTCCTGAATGCTATATTTTTCTCCCTAACCTTCTCCGCCACCTCTTTTGAGAACCATAGTGTTTTTTTCTTTCATTTTGATTTGTTTATTTGCTTCACACAAAGGCTTGTTACCTCTGTGATGGCAGTTCTGATGTTTCCCCATTGTTCCTCTACCCCTCCTTCTTGCCTGTTTGCTAGTGCTTTTCTGAGGCACTCACCCATTTTGACAAAGTCAGCCCTCCTAAAGTCCAGTACCCTCACTTTTGTGTGGCTTGACGTACGGCTGTGTTTATCATGAACCACACTGTTTGGTGGTCACTTGTTCCCAGATGGCTGCCCACTTCTAGATCTGAAATCCTCTGCCCATCCCTGTTTAAGAGTACCAGGTCTAAGATTGCTCCCTCCCAAGTGGATTCCAACACTAGCTGACTGAGGCATGCCTCCTGTAGGGCATTGAGAATGACCCTGCTCCTGGATGTGGCTAGAGCAAAAGTGCTCCAGTTAACAACTGGCATATTCAGGTCCCCCATCAACAATATCTCACCTTTCTCTGCCATCCTAAGGACGCCTTCTATCATCTCCTTGTCCATTTCCTCCCCCTGAGATGGGGGTCTGTATACAACCCCCGTGCGGATTGTGGTGCCATTTCCAGTCTCCAGGGTGGCCCACAGTGCCTCCTCTCCTCCTTGTTTACCCTTTAGTTCTGTTGCTTTGATCCCTTCCCTTACGTAGAGAACTACTCCTCCTCCTCCCATTCTACCCCCCCATGTCCCTCTTCTAGACTGTGTACCCTGGTATGTTGACATCCCAGTCATGGTTCTCTGTGTACCATGTTTCTGTGATTGCCACAATAGCCAGGCATCCCTCTTCCAACAAGGCCACCAGTTCAAGGAGCTTGTTACCGAGACTACAGCCATTAGTACTCATTTCCCTCCATTTTTTGATGCCCTTTTTTTTTTTTTTTTGCCCAATTCCTGTCCTTACTGCCTTTGCCTTTTTCTCCATTTACCCCTGCCTTTCTCCTTATTGACTTTTCTATCCTGGTATTTACCTCACTAACAACCCTGATTTTTTTGGGGGGAGCTAGAATTTCCCTGCTCCTTTGCAGTGCCTCCCCTCCTGGTTAGTTTAAATGTTTTCCAATTAAACATTTAAACCTGTCCCCTAGAATCCTAGTTCCCCTCCTCGACAGATGCAGACCATCACGCCAGTATAGGCCTGCACTCCTCCAGGTGGACCCCCAGTCCCCAATGAAGCCAAAACCCTGATCTCTGCACCAGTTTTTCAACCATTGATTGAATCCCATGGTGCAGAGCACCCTAGCCTCACCCATGCCATAGACAGGCAGCACATCCAAAGAAGGTTACCGTGCATGCTACTTGTCTAAGGCCCCTCCCCAACCCCACAAACTCCTCCTGCACTGCTCTGATCCCTTTCCCAGCCAGATCATTTGTTCCTAGGTGGACAATGACATCCAGCTCCCTCACCCGTGCAGCTGCTCCCACAATCCTGAGAATTTGCTCCCTGTCTCTCCAAGCCATGGCACCAGGCAGGCACCTTATCTCCCTCTTCCCCCTCCACCGGCTCTATCCTCCTAACAATGGAATCCCCCAACATGAGTTGTTTCCTTCCCCCCCTGTGGGGTCCCATGCCAACCTCCTGTGGATCTCCTTTGTGGAGGTTCCCAGCATCCTCCTTGGTCTCCACTGTGGGTGCCTCCATAGAAGAACCACACTCTGCCAGAACGGCATACAAATTGTGGAGAGGTACAACTGAAGGGATGCGACTGTTCCATCACCCTAACCCTCCCAGAGCCCACTGTGGTCCAACCACTGCTCTTTCTTGGCAACCTCTGAGATAGTATCAGCAGCCCTGGTGGTCCCTGGGTGGGAGAGGAGGTCCCTCGAATCCTGGCCAACTCAGCCTGTAGATGATCAACCTCTTCCCCATCCCAGAGAGGTGCCTGCAGATGGGATAACACCGCATCCTTTGGAATGATTCCTGGAAGACTGCCGCTCTACAGCCACTGCACTGCACCACTCCCCTCATGTCTTATTTGTGACCTCTCAACTGTTGTTTTGTATGCTTACTCTTTCCTCTTTCTCCTTATTTATTTACTTTTGTTATGTTATATATTTTTTTCTCCCAGCTTTCCTACTGCCTCCGTGCCCTTAAAGTTTCTGCTCTTCCTGTTCTGGGACAGGAAGTTCCTATGTTCCTCAGTAGTCCCCTTCTTACTTGTTCAGAGTCAGACCTCCAGCAGCTAGTGGGGGATGGAGAGCTACCATTTTCCTTCTAGGATGGTGAATCTTTTGTAACTCTGTGATCACTCCCTTCCTGCTCCCAAATAGGAAGTTCCTGTTGTCAGTCAAATTTTGTGCCTATAAAAGTAGAATTGGCTAAGGGTGAGCGGGTCGGAGGGAGGGCAATAGTAGCGTAGTAAAGTTCTAACAGCACCTCCTTCCTCTTGCTATTCTCTTCCAAAAACTATCTAGGGCAGATTTAAATGCAAACACCTGGCTTCCTGTTGCCTAAGCCACTCCCCCTAATTCACAGTTTCCTTCGTCACCTAGCTAACTGCACAGATAACAATTCCCTTCACCCAACTCAGACAAACACACTTTTTTTTCTTTTACCCTAAATTAAAGGTCACAGTAGCAGAGTTAGAGTTCTTTAGTCCCAGTAGAGTAGTAAAGTTATAACAGCACCTCCTTCCTCTTGCTGTTCTCTGACAAAAGCTATCTAGGGCAGCAATCGGATGTACTAGATAGTAGGGGGCTGTGTTGGTAGAGCAGACCCAGCTTTTGGTGAAGGGTTGTGATAGTTTTGTTCACATTGGCCTCAAAGGAGAGGCTTGGGTCAAGCAGGATGCCTAGATATTTTTTTTTTATTTAGCTTTTGTTGACCGGGTAAGTGCACTAGACAAATCCTGCCTATTTTCAGGCACGACCCGGGGGAGGGGGAGACAGATGAATGCCAACTGACCTTGAACCAGATTAAGCTGTTGGTGGTATTTTTAGTGAATGAGGGAAATTTGACCAGGACACCGGGGAAATTCCCCTACTCTTTTCGATAAGTGCCATGGGATCTTTAACATCCACCTGAACTACCACCAATCCAGGCAGATGGGACCTCGGTTTAACGTCTCATCTGAAAGACGGCACCTCAGAAATGCAGCACCCCTCTCATGCTGCATTACAGTGTCAGTACTGGGATATTAACCCAAGTGCCAGATGTGGGAACTGAACCCACAGCCCTCTGATCTCCTGGCCTCAGAGGTGAGTGTGCTACCTACTGAGCCACTGACACTTATTTAAAGGAGTATACCAGTTCTAAGGGTTCACAGTTACAAGTGGCGACTGAGAATTTGGGGGAGCAATCGGTTCTGTAGGTATGTGGGAGAAAAAGCATAGATTTAGATTTTTAGTGTTCAGGATCAATTTATTTGCCAGGAGCCACGCCTATATTTGATGGACATCTGAGTTCAAATGTTCACTGAGCCAAAAGAAGTCAGCAGAGGACCTGTATATGATGGCATCATCTGCGTAAAGCTGAACTGATGCACCATCACAGGAAATAGGCAGCTCATTGATGAAAAGTGAGAAGAGTCATGGCCCCCAGACAGAACCCTGGGGAACGCCAAGGGAAATGGGTCTGAAGGAGGAGTGGCAGTAGCCTGACTTATCACTTTGGAAGCAGCCTGTGAGATAGTTTTGGATCCAGGTTGTGGAATGTTGATCTAGCCCCATTGAGAATAGTTTCTGTATTAGCTGTTCATGGTTCACCAAATCAAAGGCTTTGGTGAGGTCCATGAAGATGGCCCCAGTTGCTTGGCCCCTGTCGAATGTGAGCTGAATGTCCGAGGTGACCTTAATGACAGCAGAGAGAGTGCTGTGATTTTTATGGATACCATGTTGACAAGGGGACAAAAGTTGATATTGTTCTAGGTAGTCCTGTAGCTGGTTGTAAAGAATTCGCTCTTGTACTTTAGCGAGGTGACAAAGTATAGAGATGGGTCGATAGTTTTCAACTGGTGAAGTCTATCCCCCCCTCATGAATTGGGCTGACTTCCATTTGGAGGGTACTGTTCCCTCTGAGAAGGATCTGTTGATCAGATCCCTGACCAGAGAGACCAGAGCAGGGGGTCACAATTTTAAAAATCAGGGCTCAAGAGAGTCATGGCCGGGTGAGCCATGTTCCTTGAGGTTACTCAATAATTTGAGAACCTCTTTGTAGGAAGTTAGTTTGATATGAAAAAGCCCAGTAGAGGTTCTAGGAGGACTGGTGGCAGGTGAGAGATGGCAGTGCTCAGATGTGGTGAATTGAGTAATGTAGGTGCTGAGGTCAGTGAAAAAGTTGTTAAGGCCTTTGACTATAGAGAAAGGGTTGGAGAGTATTTTATCCTTGGCATGAAGTGAGTCAGGAATGGAGGAGGATTTTCCCTTTAGGAGGGAGTTTATCTTAGCCCAAAATTCTTTGGGATTACTGAGTTTATCTGTTTACAATGTGCGATAATACCTCCTCTTAGCATTAGTTATTATAGACTTGCAGATGTTTCTAAGCCGCCTGTAGGAGTGCCAATCTGAGGGGAGGCTGGATTTCTTAAATGTTTTCCAGGCAGTGTCATGTTCAGCCATGTGATTTCTAATGTCTTTAGTCAACCAAGGGGTCAATTTGCCTTTTGACCTATGTCGGGTAAGAGGGGCTTGACAGTTTATGATGGTTGTAACAGAGTCTACTAGGTATTCCAGGGCCTGGTCTATAGCGGGCAGGGTATGAATTGGGCTCCAGTTGACATTAAATAGTGAGTTGAGAAAGGAGGTGCGATCAAAGAAAGTTAGGTTTCGGGATTCAACAATTTTAGGAGGAGTGTTGGGGGTTTTATTTCTCCAGACGCAGTATACTGGCGAGTGGTCACTTATGCTATCTGGCAGGATTCCTGCATCTGTTATTCAGTGTGAGCAGTTAGATAAGACCCAATCAATGATGGAGTGGTTGCCTGTTCTGGGGTTCCTTCTGGTGAATTCAGAAATGTGCTGAGTTAGGTTGGCATCAGCCAGGGAAGAGTGGACATTGCTTGAACTGTGGGACTTCCAATCTGTATTGAAGCCTCCATACAGTATCATCTCATGATAAGGGAGGTCCAAGATAGAGGACATGAGTTCAAGGAGGGCAGCAGAAGCAGTTTTGGGTGGTAGATAGATGCATCCTGCTATTAACTTTTTGTTATTCCCTAAGATTAGGGAGACGAAGATCAATTCCAGTAGTACAGAGGAAGGAGCCAGCGGGCTGAAGACAGTAGCTACGAGGTCAGACTTGACATATAAGAGTATACCACCACCTCTGTTACCAATCCTGTCCCACCTGAATGTGGTGTACCCCAGTAAGGCTATTTCATGAGGTAGGATAAAAGATTTTAACCAGGTTTCTGTGATTCCAGGCACTGTCGGTTTTAGGGAGCAGACCCAAGTCTCAAGTTCTACCATTTTAGGTCGCAGACTCTGGCAACTTAGATGAACTATTTTGAGTCTCTTGGAGTCACATCGATACATGATCTGGGGGGTTATGGAGGGATTTATGTAGGCTGAGAGTCCCGGATTGAGCTCCACATCACCAACTAGTAGGAGACAAGAGAATAAGTGAAGTAGCATGCTGCCAAGGGGAGTGTGTTTGGGGTTCAGCCATTTTCTAACTCTGAGGGTAGGTACAGATAGATTGTTGTGTAGCCAGTGCCCTAGTTTGACAATATGTTGTTTAGGTAGGTATGGGAGGGTAAATAGGCATTGTGAGGAGGTTTGAGTGGAAGCCTGGGGTGGGCTGTGGAGGTGGGAGTCATGTCCACCATGGTAATGCTCCCAGTCACAGGAGATGAGGAGGTCACAGGATGTACATAGGGAGATGTATAGGAGGGCAAGGAAGAAAATTGGTTTCATTGTTTCAGGTGGATTTAGAGTTGAAGGGGCGAGTGAGGTTCAGCAGTGTGGTGGTGAAATTTGACTGGTATAGAGTCTGAAGTAGGTGAAGGAGAGGCGCTTAACCTGGCACAGTAGGTTAATGACTAGACAGGAGTAGTTGCCTTACAGGGAAGAATAGCATGAAGGCCAAGACAGCCCTCTAGTGGCAGCTGACTGTTAGGGAGCCATAGGCAGAGTGAACAGAATTTAAGAGACAGTATCAATGACAGTTTAGACTCCAATATTTGTCCAATCCTGCCACACCTCCTAGGCAGGCTGGAGGCTATAAAGCTGATTGGGCTGGCATGTTAAGTGGGCAGCTACGCCCTGGTGAAAAGAACATTTAAAGAGTGTTGGGGCAGGGGAACATGGGCGGGGAAAAAATTCTGAGTACAGGGCTACAGAGTAGTGTAGTAATTCGTGCTGCAGGATCTTTTTTTTTTTGTGTTATCTTTTTTCACGTGCTCCCCGGCAGCCACTCCTTCAGGCTTGCCAAGGCAGTCCCCTGACCCATCCGTCCTCCGAGCCTCCACCCTCAGATCGCAGCTGATCCCCAGGGTGACCCGGCGTAACCCTCCGCCCGATGGGTCCCCCCCCCCGGGAGGGGGAAGACACCAGCCAAGGGACAGACCAGCGTCTTACTTAGCCCCAGGATGCTGCTGAGGCGGGAGCTCGGTAGGACCTTGATGGCCTCTAGAGCACCGGCAGCCGCTCATCCGCTAACGGAAGTGGTATTTCCGCTTTTCTAGTTACTCCCTCCTTTTCTTGCATGCGTCAGCAGTGCTCCTGGTTCCACCAGGCTGCTGCGCGCGACAAGACCCCCACTACCCACCCCAGGAGAGGAGAGAGAGAGTCCTGAGAACGCTCAATCCTCTCCCGCCCCTGCCAGCCCCCCAACGACCCGAGTCCGTTTCCAACCCCGGGTCGCCGGCGTGGGATGAGGTAAGGCGCCAGCGCCTCAACCCTCTGCGCCACTGGGCCGGCAGTGCTGCAGGATCTTTTGATTAAATTTGGGGCTGCAGTCAGGAATTAAGACTACCAGCTGCAAGAATCCTGATTAACTAGGGAGCAGCAGATTTTCAGCAGTGAGTGGTAAATTCTGCAGGGAGAATAAATAATTCTGGTTCAGCAGCTATAATGAGGAATGGCAGCTGCCAAGTTAGAGGTAGGGTCCTGAGATTAGCCTGAATTTAGGAACCACAAACACAGATAAAGTTCCTGGTCCAAATCTCGGCAAAGTGCTGTTCCCGCAGCTGATAGAAACTCCAATCAGGTGCTGCAGAGAGGAAAGCACCAAAATTCAAAAGAAAAGGTGGAGCGGTGTCCGACGTACCTTTCTGGGTGCACTGGTCCAGTGGGCAGACAGGTCAGCGTCTCGAGTTCATGCCGCTGAACACAGTGAAGGGTAGCGAGTCTGCAGAGGAAAAGGAGACAAGAAATTAATTTATTTGTTCAACCTGGGGTGTAGTGAAGTGGGAGGGAGTGGGCAGTAGACAGAGTGTCAGCAGGGATCTGGGAGGAAGTCAGAGATGTGGGGCTTAAGTGGAGGGAGGGGTTTCCAAAGAAAAAGACTAGGGAGAGAGAGAGAGAGAGAGATAGACAGTAGCGAGGTGGGAGGGCTAACTTAGGGGGATTCTCACAGGGGAATTAGTAAATTAAGAAGATGGGCTACCGGATGTGGATGGGAAACAAAAGAGTAGGAGAAAACAGCAGGAGGGCTCAAGCAGTGAGATAACTGGAGAGGATAAGAAAGAAGAAAGGGTTCTGCAGTTGATTTGTGGTAGAAATAGAAAAGGTTCTGCAGATAGAAATTGCAGAGATCACAACAAAGTCATATAAGGGTAGAACAATTGCAGAGTTCCCAGCTCAGTCAGCAAGGATAAGCACACTAAACATTCAGTAGAACAGAGAAATAAAATATAACAGCACACAAACTTTCAGTAGAACACAGAAAAAAAATATAACAGCATGCACGAGTTCAGATTGTAGTTAGCAAATCAAACAGTTTGGGCCAATAACATTTCAACAACAGTTACTTAAGCAAAAATTCAAGCAGCAGAGATTCCTGGCTGAGTTCAGAGCTACATAGTAGTGTAGTAATTTGTGCTGCAGGATCTTTTGATAAACTTTGGGGCTGCAGTCAAGAATTAAGACTACCAGCTACAAGAATCCTGATTAACTAGGGAGCAGCAGATTTTCAGCAGTGAGTGGTAAATTCTGCAGGGAGAATAAATAATTCTGGTTCAGCAGCTCTAATGAAGAATGACAGCTGCCAATTTAGAGGTAGGGTCCTGAGACTAGCCTAAATTCAGGAGCCACAAACACAGATAAAGTTCCTGATCCAAATCTCGGCAGACCTCTGTTCCCACAGCTGATAGAAACTCCAATCAGGTGTTACAGAGAGGAAAGTGCCAAAATTCAAAAGAAAAGGTGGAGTGGATTCTGACATACCCTTCTGGGTGCACTGGTCCAGTAGGCAGATGGGTCAGTGGCTCAAATTCATGCTGCTGAACACAGTGGAGGGCAGCGAGTCTTTCTGGGCACACTGGTCCAGTGGGCATATGGGTCAGCGGCTCAAATTCATGCTGTTGAACACAGTGGAAGAGCAGCGAGTCTTTCTGGGTGCACTGGTACAATGGGCAGATGGGTCAATGGCTCAAATTAATGCCACTGAACACAGTGGAGGGCACCTAAGATCTTTTATTTTCTGGCCCACCTGTTGACTGCTCTCCCTATTCTGGGGTTAGAGAATAGATAAGGCAGTGGGCAACTTTCTGTGGGAGAGTAAACCACCCCAGTACAGCCGCAACAAGCTTAGGGCACACTGGAAGGTGTGGAGCTGGTGTCTCCCATGGTTTGAAGGATACAACTGGGCCTTCAAATGTGCACAAACCCTCTGGTGGATGTGGCCTATAGGGAGGGAAACCCCCTCAGTGGGTGCTGATCAAACAGGTACTAAGTTAGAAACATTCCCCAGTGCTACTAATCTATAACCTCCTTTAAACCATCCTCAAAAGCCACCCCACAACTGAGCCATTTGTAAAACTCTGGGCCGAAGTGAAGCATAGACTGGGGGACAACCTAGCCCCAATTTCCCACACTCCACTGTGGAAGAATATCAAGATACAAATTAATGGACAGACAGTCAACTGGACTGGATGGGAATACAAGGGCATAAGAATGGTTCAAGACCTCCTGACCCCAGGATCAAGAATCATAGATACATTTCAACACCTGAAGGCAGGTGGGGCCTGCCCACTGAGGATTTCTGGAGATATCTGTAAATGTACAGTGTGTTCCAGATGCTCCTGAGAAAGTCAGCCAGTAAGGTTCTCCCAATGCCCCTGCCCTCCTGGATTTCTAACCCTGCCCACTTGGCCAGTAAGATACACTCAGCCATCTGAGACTCCATCCCAAACAAATCAGATGCCGCTAGGGCCAAACTGGAAAGCACACTCCAACACCCCATAGCAGAGCAGTAATTGGCCAAATGCTGGCAGTTTGCACAAGGGGCTTTCAAAGACACTAGAAGTAAATTAATTCAAAACAAAATACTGCACTCCTGGCATCAGACCCCTGCTGTCCTGCACAAGGCGGGTGTGCTTAACTCTAACCTGTGTTGGAGGTGTCACTCTCAAATGGGAGATATATATCCTGTGATCATGCCCTAAAATACAACCCGTGGGAACAGGTCCGACACATGTGCACTCAGGTGCTCCACAAAACCATTCCACCCTCAGCACCATTATCAATAATAAGAATGAAATCTATTTGTCCACAACTATCTGCCCAGGAGAACAGATGGTTAGCCCTCCAAGCCATGCAGGCCAAGTGCCTTATCCTTTTTGTAAATGGTGTACACCTATAATCTCACCAAAGAAAGCTGCTCCTAGAAAAGAGACAGGACATAAGTTCAGAAGGCAAAATGCAAAGGAAAGGAAACCTGCTCTCTGTCCAGAGGAAATAATAAACTGAGACCCAACTCTTGGTTTATTTTCAGTTTAAAAAAGCAAGTTTATTACAAAATCTGATTAAAAATACACAGGTACATCCCCCAGGGTGTACTGAAAATGCTTCGGCGATTGTTTCACCCTTCGGGTCCTTTTTCATGGCATCTGTTCCCAGTAATGGATCATCATTATTTACATTGGTGCACAATTAATTACAATGTGCTAATCTTACAAACACCAATGATGCAATTGAAAATAATTAAATATAAACTAGTCAAAAAGACATTCCCTATCAAAAGCTGCATTATTAAATTAGGTGGTGTTTCAGTATATAATTTAACCATTTATCTAGCATGCACCAATCAGATTCTTGTTTTTAAATGGTTCCATTTCAAAATCAGGTCACGGGATGTAAATGAATAATGTCCTTATTTTAAGGGTCCGAACAGGACCAAAGTCTTCTTTTCAGAGATCCTTAAGTTCATTAGCTCCACATAAAGGCATTCAGGTCCATGTTCTTGTTTTAATTTGAAGCTTTGTTGACTTGGCATTTCCATTGCATTTATCTTGTGGCTTGTTTTTCTCAAAGGACTCAGTATTGCACTTTAAACTACAAAAAATATATAAAAAGACAACAGTCACAAATCACTTTTTAAAATAAGGTTTGATCTCAAAACATCCATTCAAACCTAGCTGACACAAAGCATTTAATTCACAAATCCAAACAGCTTCTTTTTGTAGCAGCAAATTATCAAGTCCCCGGTCCCAATCTGACTTCTTCAGTTCCTATATATGTCCATCTATGTCCAGCTTAATCTGGTTCAAGGTCAGTTGGCATTCATCTGTATCCCCCTCCCCCGGGTCGTGCCTGAAAATAGACAGGATTTGTCTAGCGCACTTACCCGGTCAACAAAAACTAAAGAAATAAAAATAAATGTTGATCCTTGTTTGTTGAATTTTTATATGTATGGGCAGCACATTTTTTAAATTTTCATAAGCAATGTCCCTGACATGTTCCCCTATTCTAGATTTATAGGGGCATTTGGTTTTGCCCATATGGAACTTTTCACATATACAGCCTGCTGATGGGGGGGCACTATTGTTATAATGGACACAGATAAATACATACAAGAAGTATTAAGACAGCTAACTGATGTAAACACTTATAGAGAGCTATGCTCTGACCCCACCAGCATGCTTAAAAATAACTTTGCAACATCTCTAGGCAGGAACACACTGCAACAGATATGGTTACCCCGGGGCTCCTATTGAATGCTTTGGCTGCCCGGTATCAGTATGTTTGGCCCTGTTACTGCCATTTCTACTGAATGTCCTTTATGTAGGTCCTCCCGTACAAACAAAGGTGTACCTCCCAAACACTGGGTAGATGAAATCCAGTTGTTCTGCTAAAGGTAGCCTGTAAACAGGAAAGTACAGAAGTAAGTTAGAATAATTTTTTATAATTACAGAAAGCATAGACATTAAGAATGCTAAATGTAGCCTCGGTCCAGTGGCGCTGCGGGGTGAGGCGCTGGACACCACATCTCACACCATGCCGGCGACCTGTGTTTGGAAACAAGCACGGGCTGCCGGGGGTCGGCAGGGGAGGGAGTGGATTGAGCATCCAACTGCTCTCCTCTCCTGGGGAAGGGTGGGCACATCATCCCGCTCCTTGGCTGCCCCTCAGTGGAGGATGGGGGTAGCACCAGAGTTAAGGGAGACAAGGAACGTGACTTTGTGATGCGTGCTTGCCTTCACGCACACTCGTTCATGGCCACGAGGGGAGGGACCAAGGAAAAAGAGAAAAATGACTGTCGACTCCATGAAATCCCTCCAGCACTCCGGTGCCGCTGCCTCGAGGAACTCCCAGGCCAACTCTGGATTGTACTCAGGAGGGGTGAGGAGGACGGCCCTTCTGCCCCACCACAGAGGGTAAAACCATGGGGGGAATACAGAGCTTGGGAGATGCCGAGAGGTAAGGCAGTGACCAGGAGCTGGAGGAGGTCAGAAGTATGTCGTCAGGCCAAGGAGGAAAAACACCTACATAAAAAACAAATAAAAAGAAGGTTAAATGTAGAAGTTAAGAATGTTTGAAGTTTTAAAGCACTGTGTCCTCACAAATGGTTTAGGAGGATATGCAGGGATGTGTACCTTTTAGCGGGAGCCAAATGTGTAATATCCCAAAACCAGAGGTGCCCCAGTTTCCCCAGTTCAGACGAGGTGCCCCAAAGTCACCAACCCAGGTGCCCCTTGCAAATGAAATAGATGGCAGAGACAGGGGAAGTAAATACAGTTACAGGCAGCTCCACACCATACCCTCCAGGCATCTCTTAAGATTGGGGCTTTGCCATGACCCCTTCATGGCTGCATCTGTCTCCATCATGCCATCTGGCACTTTAAAAAATTTCTTCTTTTTTTTTTTTTCCTTTGTTAAATAAAGTAGTTGTGGCAGTCAGCATCTGCCCTCTGGTGCTGATGCTGACTCACTGCCCTGACCTGGGGTGAAGCTGCTACAGTGGTGGGGGAAGGTTGGTTGCTTAATCTGCCCTGCCTCCCAGTGCTCCTTTTCTTCACTAGCACAGCCCCACTTCTGTATGTCACCGATGAGGGACTGTCTTACTTTTGATTTCAAAAAATTGGGCTAAACAGAGGCCACACTGTGGCTGCCATTCCACTGCTGATTCTATTGCTGATGCACCCGCCGGATGACCATAGGACCCGTTGAACATCATAAGAAAGAAACACACTGACTGAAGGAGGGACCAGAGGAGGACAACACATAAGCCCTTTCTTTGCCTAGATTCCTGTGTCCCTTCTTTCCCTCAGGCCATGCACTACCGATCCCAGCTGCACTTCTTCAGGGCACCTGAAAGCATTCTCTCCGCCTCTGTCTTGTCACTCACTGGTCGCTTCACTCATCGACAACCATGATTCCCACTGTGCTGGAACCTTTATGGCCCCCAACATTTGGGTCACCAAGTTTCTGAGAAGGTGGGGGGCAACCAATGGTTCAGTGTGAGCTGGACATTTGGAACTGGCACTGACTCATGCCACATGCCACTTGGCCAAGGTGGGAAACTGCTGAAGGGAGATCTGAGTAAGCCTTGTGGGGCTCCAGAGTGGGTGGGGCATGTGCCAGAGATAGTGTTATTGATTCTGACGCATTGGGATCCAGATGACAGGTAGCTGGTGAACCAATCATGCGGTCCTTGAGAGAGACCCAATTGTGTGAGGGTGCTGAGCAGGAGGGGGTGGCTGACTATGTCGAATGCCTTGGATAGGTCAATGAACACAGCTGCAACAATGTGACTTTGGTCAAGGGTGTAGTGCAGGTGGTTTGAGAACTCCAGGAGGGCCGTGGTAGTGCTATGCCCAGCCTGGAATCTGTGTTGTTCCTTGCATTGCAGGTTGTGCGTATCTAGATAGCTTGACAGTTGGTCCGCCATGATTTTTCCAGGGCTTTGGAGAGTGGGGGAAGAATGGAGATACGGCAGTAATTATCCGGAGATAGGGGGTCACCTCCTTTGTGGATAAGGGTGACTACTGCTTTTTTCCAGGCTGTTGGGAACTGTCCCAGACAGTGGGAGAGGTTTAGAATAGCAGTGGGGAGGCAAACAATACGTCCAGAGTGAGTCGGAGCAGTTTAACATCAAGTGGATCATTCAGGGGGCTGGTTCCATTTAGGGTCTTGGTAAGGTAAGGCCTTGTCTCATGTAGAGAGATGGTCCAGAGATAGAATAGGAGTAGAGGAGGAGGCAGTATAGCGCAGTGGTCTAAGGCTCTGAGCTGCAAATCTGGTGACATCCAGCAGACCAGACCTGGGTTTGAATCCCACAGCTTCCACTTGCATACTGTGTGATCCTGAGCAAGTCACTTAACCTGCTTGTGCTCCCAGGTCGCTCCTGTAAAAAAGCTTTCAGCTTAGTGTGCTATACCTGGTTAAACAACTAAATAAAAAAAAAAGAATGGTGGCTGTGAGAGGTGGGGCTAGGCAGCATTGGGTACCGGGTCAAAAATGTTTGGGGGAGGACAGAACTGAGGTCCATGAAACTGTTATTGAGGGTATCAGCAATTTCTTTTGGGTCTGTGGTGACTGACTCATTCTTAGTGATTTGGGATAGAGGTGGTGTCTGTGCCTTGCCATTCAGGGACTTTATATTACCCCAGAACTTGCTCGACGGGCCCCAGGAGGTAGTAAGAGCGGCTCTATAGTGTTTGGCTTTAGCTTTCCGAACACCCCAGGTGCATTTGTTTTGGGCAGTTCGGTATGCCTGCCTGTCTGCCAGATTTCCTGAGTCATTGGCTTTGTGCCATAAGTCATCATGACTTTTAAGAAGTTGTAGTAGGGATGGCGTTATCCAGGGGACATTTTGTTTCTTAGTGGAGGTTCGTCTTAGGGGGGCAAAGGTGTCACAGACACAGGTGAAGGAGTCATAGAAATAGGAAAACAGCAGCGTCTATGCTGGTGGCTTGGTAGATAGGTGACCAGTTCCATTCAGCGAGATGCTGCTTAAGGTGGTGGAGTTTGCCCTTCAAGAGGTGGTAATAGAGGGAGGTGGTGGGAGAAGGTGCAGGTAGTTTGCCTGACCAAGTGCAAAACACAGGAGAGTGGTCACTAAGGGAATTTGGGAGGACTTTAACATCCCCTATTTTGCTGGGTCTGTTTGTGAGGATGACATCCCGGAGTGTGCAGGTGCCAGTGGAGGGGTTACATCTAGTGGGCTGGGTCACTAACTGGTGAAGGTCAAGAGCTGTGAGTGCACCAATGGATGAGTCGGCCGCAGGGCTCAGTCCGTTCAGGTTAAGGTCTCCTAACAGAATGTGTTCAGACTTGTGGTTGAGGCTAGAGATATACTCTGTTAGAGAGTGGAGGGTGTGAGCCTGTTTTCAGGGGGGAATATAGGCTGTGGTGATTATAAGTGGTGCCTTGGATGGGTCAGTGGTGACTATAGCTTTTTCCCTATTTCAAGTCATGATCCTCTGTTGTGGCATCACAATTTGTTGTCATGGGAGTAACTGTGATGTCACAAGCAGTGCCCTATGACTTCAGGTAGGAAGAAAGCAGCAGGACCAGATGAACTCTTTAAGAGCAAAGATCCTGTTTTCATGGAAATGACCTCACTACTAAATAATGGGGAGGAGGAATACAGAACTAATGGAAAATACAAGCTGGACAGTGCCTAAATACTCTGTTTTGTTAAAGTTCTCCTGAATGTGTCACCAGCTCTTTAAGGAAGCTCCAGCCAGGAGCAGTAGCAAGAAGCCCAGACTACATAACGCCCCATAAGGTGGATCAAGGGGCAGGGCAGGCCCTTAATAATAAAGAAGCCAGAGAGTCGGTATAAGGACAAGCAAGCCCCTTGGAATAAAATGTACATCCAAGGTGGATGGGATATAGGGCAGAGCAGACCCCAGTGGTGAACAGTCAGCAGTAAGGCTAGTACTCGGTTAGCCATCCCAGCAGCATAGCTACCACAGCTCTCGCCAAGGGCTAGTAACTTTTATTTAAAAGTGTTTAACTGACCCAGAGTCCCTAGCAAGGGAGAGACAGCATGGGACCCCGTGAGTTTACTTTATTTTGCTGCAAGACTGTTTAAATTGCTCTAAAGTGGCCCTTGGTGGTCACTGCATGCTCTGAGACTAAGATATTGCCCTTGCCTGCTGTGAACTGTTTTCAAAAGTGACTGCACTTGTTCAGAATTTGTGAATTGCCCTACATTATCTTGAATTGCACTGCATGTTCTCGAACTATGTCACCTATTTCTAATTGCCCCTTTGATGGCTGCTTGATCCAAAGACTACTAAAACTAGCAACCATCAAGTGAATGGACAAGACACTTTGGAGACTTAATTGTATTTCTGCCCAACTGCATGTTCACAATTGCTCCTGCATGATCCAGAGACTGTTCCACCTAACTGCACCCGGACAATTTGGGGCTTGTCATCGGAACAGGAATAGCACAGTCAGCTAACGAACTCCTTGTCACCTGCTTTCCTCAGAGCCTTCAGGCCAAGTCCTCCCCAACAGTGAGCTAGGCAGTGCAGGGAACCACACTGATTCACAGACAGGGATCCGATGCCCAGTGGGGTTGGGGTTTTGTTTCAGGTTCTGCAGAGATTCTCCCGAGGTTGTCAGACCAGAGGCGTTCCAGATCTTCAGTTTCATCAATTTCTTCAGTTCCTTAGTTTTTTAGATCTCTTCCCAGGGTTAGTGGTGAAGGCCCAGAAGTGTTCTAGATCTTCAGTTTTGTTCAGTTCTTCAGATTTCTTCCCAGGGTAAGTGGTGACAGCCGAGAAGCTCTTCAGTTTGCTACATGTCCTTGAAAATATCCGTATACTCTTCCTTTCCTGGAGTCCTTTGCGACAGCCCAGTGGTCCTCTGTGGAAAACATTTAATTTCATTTTTATATATACTGGAAAGGCACCTGGGCAAAAATGTTTGTTTTCACAAGCATCCAGATTTACAAAACATAGATTCACAAGTGTCCATATTTACAAAACATAAGTGGGTAAATACACAGTTACAGAGAATAATTTTTTTCAAGGATAAACTAATGACATAGGTAGATAAAGTCACAGATTGTAGAAAAACAGCTTTACAGAGGTACACTTGAAACATAACTACAAGGCTGTAAACATGTTGAAAAAAATGACAACAAGGAAAAACAAACCTTCATCTGAGCATTATATATCAAAGAAAGCTGAACCTTACTGGTAACTGGTGGATGAAGGGGTAAGAGAGGACAGAAGAGAGACAGAGGTGTGGGGGTGAGTAGGAGAGAGTACAGGGGAGTGGGGGAGGGTATGATTCACGTATCCTGGAAAGTAGTTGCTAAAAACAGTTTGCAGGGGAAGGGAGGGTTTAAGCAAGTGCTTTTTGAGATTAGCCTTAAAGGAATTGATGGGGAAGAAAACTGCAAGGTTGAGAGGTAGGGTATTGAGTAGTTTGGGGCCCTGAAAGAGAGTGATTTCTGACCCTGACAGCCCAGGTATTGAAAAATGGGACCTTAAAGAGGGAGGAGGAGGATGATGATGCATTCCTAGTGGGATGAGTGGGGTCAGACGTTATGAAAAGAGAGAAGACACTGTGTGGGAGGAGGTTGCTGAGTATTTTGTACACGAACATGTATGTCTTCCAGGCAAACCTGTCTTCTAGCAAGAACCATTTGATACAGTCATACAGAGTGCAGCTGTGGGTATGAAGGGGGAGCCCAGTAATGAATCTGATTGTGTTATTGTATGCCACTTAAAGCTTAGAGAAATTGGTGGAGTCTGGTGAGGGCGAGAAGATAAGGGATCCGTAGTCTAGTAGAGGGAGGAGTAAGCTAAAGGCTAGCTGTGTTCTTGTCTCAGGGATGAGGAACTGATGGATGCTGTAAAGGAGCCCAAGTCTTTGGTGTATTTTATTGATCAACTGTGTTATGTGTGGTCCAAAGGAGAGGTGCTCAACCAGTGTTAGACCGTGGTATTTAAATCCATGGACCCACTCAATGGCAATGACATCATTGTCCAGGAGAGTGAGGTCGAAGTTAGATGGTTTTCGGTTGCTTGCGAAAACTATATATTTAGTTTTTTTGGAGTTCAGAACCATTCCACAGGAGGAAAATCAAGTATGGTAGCTGTAGAAATCTTTCTGGAGTTTGGTAAGAAGGGCAGTAGGCTTACTGTCACTACAGTATAAGGCATTGTGGTCAGCGTAGAGAATGATGTTAGTATGTGAACATACTGAGGGGATATTGTTAATAAAAAGAGAATAAGAGAGGCCCCAGGACTGACCCCTGAGGGACCCCATATTTGATAAGGCTGAGGACTGGCCTTCAATAACTGTTTTGTGGAACCTAGGATGGAGGAAGTTTCCAATCCAGTTAACCGTGTTTGTAGAGAAGTTAATTTGAGAAAGGGTTGCAAGGAGCAAATTGCAGTCCACCAAGTCAAAGGCCTGGGTCAGGTCCACAAAAACAGAGCCTGTGTATAGACCATCATTCATAGCCATAAAAATATCATTTGTGAACCTCACAAGGGCAGTTTCAGTGTTGTGTTTTGCCCTGAAACGATGTTGAGCCCCTGTGAGGATGTCATATTTATTTGAGTGCTCTGTGATTTGTGCATGGACCATTTTCTCCATGATCTTGGGGGGGGGGGGTAGTAAGGAGATGGGTCTATGTTACTGATTTCCTGTTTGAAACCACCTTTGTGCAGTGGCTTAATGGCAGCTATTTTCCATGCCACTGGGAAAGTACCTGCACAGAGCGTGAAATTAAGGATGCTATTAAGTGGGATGGCACTATCCTTAATGACTAGTTTGAGAATTCGGTAGTAAACGCCGTTAGGGCCAATGATGGATTTTGGGTTATTCTTCTTAATGAGTTTTACGGTATCAGTGGGGGAGAGTGCTTTGAAATGGAAGGTAGGGGCAGTTGTTGATGGTTGGTGGGGTTAGGAGGGCTGGACGGGGATGGTGAAGGGGAGAGGAGTCTTATATTTGTCTAGATCCCCAAACAAGGTGTTAAACAAGGAAGCAACACATTCAGGGTTGTGTGATAATTTCCCATCTGTAAGAAGGGTGATCTGCTCAGATTGCCTATCTTTGCCCTGTAAGGAGTTTAGTGTCTCCCAGAGTTGTTGGAAATTAGCTTTGTTATAAAGTTGGCTGTTCTTGAGGTGGTTCACCTTCACTGCTCGGACAGCAGGCTTGCATCTATTGCAGAGGGGTTTATACTCCTGGAGAAATGAGGGTGAGTTGCCCTTCTTGTGCTTAGTCCAGGCCTTGTTCCGGCAGCGCATAAGTCTGAGGAGATCAGGAGTGACCCATTCATTTTGGTGCCCTCACATTCTCATCTTGTTTTTGGGGATGAGGGAGTCGAAAATGGAGCTGAAGGTGTTGGAGAATGCTTCAGTGGTAGAGTCAATGTTATTTATGTTGGCGGCGAATGACCAGTCCGTGGTTTTGAACTCATGTGTGAGAGTACTTCCACATTAGCATTTTTCAGTTGCCACGTGTCGATAAAATTTGTTGGGGATTTTGGGGCTTTGACCAACCAGTGACAGAAGGTTACGCAATGGTCATTGATGGAGTCTGGCAGTACTCCAGAAGCCACTATTCTAAAGGGGTTTTAGATGATTATCCAGTCAATGGTGGAGCTGCTGCCTGTTTTATAGTTTGTTCTAGTGGGTGTGGTAATGATTTGATGCAGCCCATAGCTGGCAAGCAGGTCTTTAGCACCATCATACTGGCTGCTATCCCAGATAAAGTTAAAATTGACAAAGATTATCCATTCCCTGTTACAAGGGAAGGACAATTTAGTTGTGATGAAGGATTCAAGTTCACCGATGGGGGTCCCTGGGGGTAGGCAGACTGTGGAGATGGTTAGGATTTTGTTTCCCATGATAAGGTTGATAGACAGTCATTCAAGCAGGGAGGTCTTCTCAAACAGGTGGAGTTCAGTAAAAGAGAGCCTACCGGAAATAAAGAACAGGCAGCCACCTCCTCTTTTTTTGGGTCTGTCTTTTCTAATCAAGGACTGTCCTTTGAGCGAAATTTCCTGAGAAGACATTTTAGGAGATGGCCATGTCTCAGAGAGGGGGATGTTGTCAAAGTGGTTGAATTCTACCCATGCTTCAAATGATGTTTGTTTAGCAAGTAAACTTGGAGGCAGTATAGCACAGTGGTTTAAGGCTCTGAGCTGCAAGCCTGGAGACCTGAGTTTAAATCCCACAGACCCTACTTGTATGCTGTGTGACCCTGAGCAAGTCGCTTAACCTCCTTGTGCTCCCAGGTCGCACCTGTAAAACAAGCTTTCAGATTAGTGTGTCTCTCCTGGTTAAACAAAAAACAAACAAAAAACTCTGAATGCTAGGGTGAGCGATGCTAACAGAGTTCTTGTCCTGGCCCAAGGGAAGATTTGGGATGGAAACTGGGGGTGTGGGGCTGGGGTTTGGGTGGATGGAGCTGGACAGGAGGAAAAGGAGTAGGATTAAGCTGGTCCATCTCTAGTTTATGCTGGGATGATTGCAAGAGAAGGTGTGTGAGCATTTGGAGTACTTGACCATTAGGGGTGGCAGACTATGGAGAGACAGCAGTGGCATATGTAATGTGAGTGGGGGGAGTAGGACAAGTCTCTGACTCAGCTAGGTGTGCGAGGGTGGGTGACAGCCCTGGACGACAAAGAATTAAGTGTCCCTCTGAACTTTGTGCACCTTAGGGTCTGTAAGGTAAAGAGAACATCACCAGCATGAAGGGGAAAAGGGCATTTTTTCATCATAGGGCAGTTGGGGATTGGCAGATGAGCTATCAGGATGATGAGGTTATGGGGAGCAACTTTGTGGGTGAAACCATGGTGGGGTGTGGAAATAATGGCTGGGGTGAGTGTGGGGAATAGGATTTAATGGAAAGATGTGGAGTAAGAGAAACCACAGTGAGGGCGGCATGGGGCAGAGTAACCACCGTAATGGCGGCGAGAGGAAGAGGAACTGGGGGTCAGAGTTTAATACCTGCTAGGCTGAAGAAGGGGAGCAGAGGCAAGACAAGGTTTAGCGCAACAAAGGAACTAAAACCAGCAGGAACAAGGATAGGAGAGAAGAGGGAGGTACCAAATTAATGACATGGAGGGGTGGAGCAGAGCTGAAGGAAGGGATGTACCAAAATGTCAGCAGGGGGTGTGGCTAAGGTACAAACAGAGCACAGCCAAGTCCAATTGTTGCTGCGAGATGGCCAAATAGAGAGAGCAGCTGGCTGTAGTGGGGCAAGGCAACAGGGGTTGGGGGTTCAAAACTAGGCGAAGATAGGCAGAAGGTGAGAAGGAGCTGATCTAAGGGGATGAAAGTTACCAAGGGCAGGAGGGGTGGGGCAACTGGACCCACAGGAACAATACAGTGGGAGGAATAGCAAATTATATTGGAGGTGGGTATAGAGGGAGTCAGGGTCACAGCAACCCCTTGTGGACTCTGTAAAAGTTGTTGGTGGGCAGTAGGGGAGATACACGTGTATTGTTCATATCCCAGGGTTTTATCAATGCTCAGGGGCCAAATCCTTTGCTCTTTATCTATTCTTTAAGCTGGCCAACAGAAAGCATATGCTCAGAGGTTTCTCAGTTCCCATTCCTCTGCAACGTGTTATCTATGGCACCCAATGGATCTATATGAATTCTGTGGTGAAACTGGACAAATTTACTGTCACCGAAAATTTTGTAATAGTGCACAGTACAGCTTTACAGTGTCAGTGATTTTGCAGTTACAGTTATAGAAGTGGCCTTACGCAGCAGTGCATGAATCTGGTAAAAATTCTGACCTATATGTTTTTATGCTATTTTGTTTGACCCTTATCTCCTGACTTGTATGATGCCCTTCTTTCTCCACTTTGAGTCTACTTTAGTACTTTTTTTCACATTTGAAATAATAAAAGGAGCACTCCTTTAAATATGGCTTGGACCAGGTTTTCATCACTATTCCCAGCTGTTTTTGAACACCTGCTGTTCCATAAGGTCAGGGAGCACTGCCTGTTGCATGCTAGTTCATTGTAATCACAACAGAAGTTATTTTAAACAACTGATGTACAAAAATAGCCTAGAATACTGCTAAAAACATGGTCCAATCCATATTAAAAGGAGCGCTCCTTTTATTATTTCACATGTAAAAACATTTCCTAAAGAGCACTCGGATTATGGAAAGAAGGTTATCATACAAATCAGTAGATAATGGCAACCTAAAACAGAATAAAAAGTATAGTTCAAAATGTTCACCATAGGCATGCACTACTGTTAGTTTAGTACCAATGACAGAGTGGCTTAGATGTAAAAATGTTGTTGCTCATCCTTTTCCCTGTTATGATTTCTGTGGTTCAGTTGCTTAATAAACTGGTCCTTTTTGTGAGTTCTGTCTCCTGCCTCTCCATTTTGCTGAAACTCCCATCATGAATCCAGATAGTCAAAGAACGGATTTACCCTCAAACCGACCAAGATATCAGATCTTAATCAGAGTTCAGGCAGACAGGCCCAGTTTCAGGTTCCAAGAACTCACCTCCATTTTTGACGCACACTTCAACGGAAGTTATGAAAGAAGAGATCACCCCAGCCATTTCTGAGTTTCCCATGGGAGTCTCCAAGTCCCCTCCCTTTGCTTCAGCAACCACACCAGAGGCACCCAAACAAAAGCTAACAGAGGCCTAGGTCAAAGAAATCAGATCCGATGGAGAGCTGAGGCACTGGGCACCTCAACTGCTGCCACATTGACAACCTGGGGTCGGGAACGGACCAGTGTCACTTGGAGGCTGGCTGGGAAAGGAGGATTGAGCGCCCAACAATGGCTCTCCTCTGTCGGGGGGGGGGGCACTGCATACTGCTGCTTGGCCACCATGCGGCAGAGGCTGGGTGGCACAGCAGGCAGTCACCAGTTCAACAGCTAGGTGTAGGTGCTGAGGCGTACGGCATTTTCATGCTGTGTATGCACATCATGGCACACATGCTGGCCTTGACTGGGAGGGGGAAAACAACAACGACGGCAAAAGGGTGACACCAGTGAACCCACCGGTTAAGCACCACATACCAGCACCTACTCAACCATGGAGATAAGAAGAAGGGGGTAGTCCCAGGGACAGTTGGTGACGGAGCTAGGGGGTCAGTGATAGAAGGAGGCTGCCAGAGACAAACAGGCACAGAAACAACTAAATGAAAAAAAAAACACAAAGTCAGAAACCCAACAGGCAATCAAGGCCATAAAGAAATGGTGGCATGGTCCTTGGGTGCCATGACACAAAGAAGAAATTCACCAACTGGAACAAATTTGCCAAATTGACTGTGTCATAAAGAGATGTATCAAAATCCGATATGGATACCACTTCCTGTACACAGGGCCGGATTAAGGGGGGGACAAATGGGGCAAATGTCCCAGGTCCCCCTCCATAGACTGGCCCCCCCAGTAGTCGGAAGCGAGAGACACTTTTAGTAAGTGGACTGGTGGTTTGTAAATCATGCCACCTCCCCCTCGCCGCAGCACGAGTTAAGCGCGAGTCAACCTCCCCCCATAGGCCCCGGCAGCTTGCTCCCTTAAAATGCTGTGAAAGCAGCGGACTTTCAAGAAGCACATTTGTTAAATAAAATAAAAAACAAGCCCCTGCCACAGATAGGCCCCTGGCGTTTACATTGCAGATTTCTCTCTCCCTTCCCTCAGGTGGTACAGTACTGATAAGGATTTGTAATAAATCATGCCTCTCCCCGCATGAGTCAAGCGGAATCAACCCCGGAGCGTGCTTCATAAAACAAAACAAACAAAAAAATGACTTTGGGAAAGGCTTTAATTAAAGAAAACAAAAACACACGCCTTTGGACCCTCCTGCTACAGATAGGCCCCCAGCAAGCCAACATTGCAGAAGATTTCTCTCCCCCCCCCACTTTCCTCCTCCGTTATTTGCAGCCTGCAGCTAGAGTCGAGTGACTTGCTTGAAAAACAAACTGGCACTGTGTGGCACAAGAAGTGAAGAAGGCTAACTATGCAAGCACCGTGATCCATCTCCTTAGGATACTGACAGGTTTTCCATTTTGTTGAGTCTGGGACTGGACCTGGACCAGTGCAAGTTGCGACCAGACCTGGGCTGCCGCTGCATAATACGAGGAGCGGCGCCAGGACCAGGAGCTTTGCATACAATCCATCTGGGCAGCATTTTTTAAACCACGCTTTCTTGGTGGTTTTTGGGGCTCAGCATGCACTTTACCAGTGGCAGCACCTGCACTCGCATCTGTACGCACGCCACCTATCGCTAGCAGCATGATTAATCGATGCACTGTTCTAAACTGCCTGCTGCTAAACTAAGGAGTTTCAAAGGAGCTCCAAGCAACAGCAGACAGCTTGAGTTCAGTAAGTGGCTTAGAAAGTTGATATCTGTATTTTATTTTATGCTGAGATAATTGATCTGACCTTGTTCAAAGAAGAGATAAAGGACGTGGGTGTGTGTATACATGCATGGATCCTCTAACTCTGAAATAAATGGAATTAATCATTCCTTTGATATCCCATGAGCAGATAAAGATATGACATCAGTCTGTTTATTTGGAGTCATAGCATTTGTACATTGGAACTGCACGCTTCTGTACAATGGGTACATACAGTAACTTACTGTTGTTTGGAGTAGGATGCATACCTCTTAGTAAAGCACTGTTTAATTTTGTTTAATTTATTTCCTTAAAATAAACTTGTGATTAAAGAGGTTACTTACATATTACTTTGCTTTTCTGAATGGGGTCTAGAGGAGAGCGACTTCAATAAAAGCCCCAAAACTCACCACAGAGCATCTAGACCCCCAGAGCATCTGGAGCCTGGCGGCCTTCATGTCTTGTACAGTGCAATAAATATAACATTACAGACTATGACAACTTGACAGGGTGTTGTGCTTCAAGTTACTTGTTTCTCCTGTGAATAATGGGGGTAGTCTCCCCATACGGTGGTTGTTATGGTTAATAAACAATGTGCTCAGTAAATGTTGCGAAAAATTAAACATTTTGGTATGAAAAGTTGGGCGTTTTACATGGCCACCCAAGTTGTGAGTGTCCCAGGCCCCCCTAAGACTTGATCTGCCCCTGCCTGTACATCCCAGGATAACTCTGGGAAATCGTTGAAGCTCAACACAAGCACATCTTGTTTTTGGAAGCTAAGGAAGCTCTTAGCAAAAGAAGACCATGCATACTACCTTCAGAACAAAGATGAAACTAGCCGGCCTGTTGGCACTGAGGGCTGAGGCACTGGACACCTTACCTTGCGCCACGCAGACAACCCAGGGTTTGGGAATGACCTTGGCCATCGAGTACATCGCTGGGGTGGGGTGGGATGGGAGCAGAATTCAGCACTGGCTCCTCCTCTGCTGGGGGGGGGCATCGCCCGCCTGTAGTCCCCCATCACCAGATGGAGGTCCAGTGACAGTTGCAGGTGGTAACGGCATGACAGGTAGGATGGGGTGTCCCATACTATGTGGCGTGCGTGTGCCTCCATATGCATATGCGACACCAGAATGCATAAAGTCGGGGAACAAAAGCTGAAAAATGTACAAACTACTTACAGAAAGAAAAAAGAACAAAGATGAAACTGACCAGATTGCCAGAAGCAGAGTATCCACCTGGGACATGGGCAGCAGCATCCAGATGCATGAGTTCCTATACACAGACTTACTGTAGAAGGTCAATGGACTCGATAGTTCATTTAGACCATCAGACCAGATGGGGAGTATGTCAGAAAGCCTAGTTTCCAGCATTATGCATGGGGCAGCACCCAGGACACAGAATAACCACAACTGGGTTGAAAGGGGTCCCGGTTTTCTCCACCTAGGAGCTCCACCAGTCTGTTTGCAACCATTTTCCAAGATATGTGTGCCTTCCTCTACCCATAAGAGGAAAGTGATGTTACCAATCTGCAACTGGAGAGGTTATTCACCTCAGTTCCAACAGGCTGTGGCTTGTCTAGTGCCAAACAATGCAGCAGCGGGAACCGTGTGACAGTTTGAACTACCACAAATGTTTACACTTCAGGAGCCAGATATTCAAACGTTAGCAATGGTGCAAACAGATTTGTACCCATGACACCAGGGTTTGTGCCCTTTTTTGGGGTGGTGTCTATATTCAGAGGCCCCTGTAGTGTGGGTTAAACCTGTTAGTGTCCAGGCACTAACATAATGCTGCGGCCATGCAAATGATGGGGTCCCCTCCAACATACGGGCACAACAGCACTTTCAAAGATTTGCAATGTTGGTAAATGGCACCCAAAGCAGTGCTATTTACCAGCTCTAAAAACTTAGTCTTAACTGATTGCTAAGCCTGTGCCCCCACCCCACCAATGGTGGGATTGTTGGACTGCAGTCACCAGCCCCCATTTGCCCATCCCATGACTGTCAGACATCTCCTTGGTGTCTAGTAGCATCCCCCACCCCCATCACCAGTCCTGTTGTTTGTCAACATTTCCCTGATGTCTAGTGGCACCTCCCACCCCACGATCACCCATGCTGTATACTGAATACCATTCCCTAGTGGCTAGCCACTTCTCCACCCCCCCTCCCCGATCACCAATTCCAGATGTAGAATGCTTCTCTCTGATGTCTACCAGCACCCTTCACCCCTGATCACCAGTTCCATACAGAGAATACCACTCCCCAGTGTCTAGCAGCACCCTCCCACCCCCAATCACCCATGCTGTGTACTGAATACCACTCCCTGGTGGCTAGCATACCCCCAATCCCCCGCGTCATATATTGAATACCACTACCTGGTGGCTAGTGGCACCCCCCAGCCCCTGATAACCAGTTCCATATACAGACTACCTCTCCCTGGAGTCTAGCAGCACCTCCCCACACCACAGTCACCTGTGCCTTATATTGAATACCACTACCTGGTGGTCTGCAGCCCCCCTGCCTCTGATCACCAGTTCTTTATATAGAATACCACTCATCGGTGTCTAGCAGCACCTCCCCACACCCCCAATCACCTGTGTCACATATTGAATATCACTACCTGGTGGCTAGCAGCATCCCCGCCCCCTGAGCACCAGTCCTGTATACAGAATACCTCTCCATGGGGTCTAGTGGCACCCCCCATCACCCATGCCATATATTGAATACCACTACCCGGTGGATTGTGGCACTCCTCAGTCCCCCAGTCACCCATTCTGTATATAGATTACCTCTCCCTGGTGTCTAGTGGTACCCCACATCCCCCAGCACCAGTGTCATATAGTGGCCAGTCATATATAGAGTACCTCCCTCTGGTGTCTAGCAGCACCCTCCACCCCCTGAGCACCCATGCTATGTAGTGAATACCTCACCGTGCTGTTTAGTGGCACCCTCAGCCCTTCGTGTCCAGTGGTACTCCTGCCTCCACCCCACCCCACCCCAAATGCCAGTCGACAAACAAAGCAGCAAACAGTGGCAGTCCAGCAGCCATCCCCCACCTGCCTGCACCGGAACACCACCCACCCAACCCCGCCCTTACTAGTCATTCCGGGGATGTACTGAAACCTGATACAGTGACTAGCACAGCCCTCTTTGCACCTCCTCAGCTGGCCACTGTATGAGCTGAAAGTGGGTGCGGTATTATCTTCTTATTATTTTGTTTCTCTTATATACTGGTCTAGCTATTATCCCAATTATATTTATGGAGCAATTAGCTGCTTTATGAAATGGTCTTGGTGAGGGATTTTGACTTTGAATTTGATCTTTTATGTTCATGGTTATAACCAACCCCCCCCCCCCCATCATTATTTTACCTCTAGCTACTTCATAGCAGTATGAGAAACATAGAAACATAGACTTTGACGGCAGATAAGGACCGCTTGGCCCATCCAGTCTGCCCATTTCCCTACCTACAGGATAGGCCGCAGAGCCTAGTTAACCAACAGCCTATTTCTTCCTACCTCCACAAGAATTGCCTTATGTCTGTCCCATGCATTCTTGAATTCTCCCACAGTTTTAGACCCCACAACCTCCTCAGGAAGGCTGTTCCATGCATTCACTACCCTCTCTGTGAAATAAGACTCATGATGGAAGTGTGCACTCCCACTTCCCTCTGTACCATATTTAGGACTTTAGACTCTACAGATATGTTCAGCAGGTGATAATAGAATGTTTACAGCCAATCAGGATGCTTTATTTCACCATCCCTTTTTATAACATAAAATGACCAAAAAAAAAAAAAAGTGACATAGGTTCAAGAATGCAGTTCCTGTGGGTTTCACTTCACTTTCCAATTTAATCCCCCACCCAAGCAGCAGCGAAGATATAAAAGGCCTCATTTACCTTCAGTTAGTTTCAAAGACTTCTGAGTCCAGATAAAGCAAGATTTTTTTTCTTGTAAATTGCTTTAGCATTGCTTCCTGTAAGTTTTCGAGAGAAATGCTGAATGAGGAGACGTGCTGAATGAGAAGTGGTGTAACTAGGCTCTGTGACATAATGCACACGATGCAATGCTGCTCCCAGTAATAAAAGAGATTTCAAAAGTCAGCAGATGGAGATGCCCAAGTTACGACAACCACCACTGACAGAGAAACAAAACTAAAACAAAAAAGTCTACATCCCCTGACAGCTACAGAAAGGGAGTGACAAGGAAACTGGCAAGATTTAGATGACAAGTAAACAGATAAGCTAGCTGCTGTACAGGTCATTGGTTAGACCACATGAGAAGTACTGCATACAGTTTTGAACCTCACATCTGAAGAAAAAGACAGCAGAAGTTTATTTATTTCAATTTTGTTGACCAGTTAAGTGCACCAATGCAAACAAATGGCTGTTTTTTGGCACACTGGGGAGATTATATGCATGAAATGTACAGGGCCAGATTAAAGCAACCTGGGGCCCTAGGCCCAAGAGAAATCTGGAAACCCACCACTCCACAACCATGCCCCAAAGGGACCCAGTCACAGACAGTAAGGCACCTTGGGAATCCAGTTATATACAAACTATATCCCACATTAGGATACAGTTTGTATCTAAAGAACAAAAACAAGGCACTGCGTCAGCATGTGGTCTAAAAGCAAAACAAAATGGTTATATTAAATGCGCGCAGAAAATAGAGTTAAAAATCTACGTTTCGACCTTAGGTCTTCTTCACGAAATATCTAAAAGAGAAAAAAAACAAAGTTATATACAGGGGAGGTAAAGTGAGGGATATATATGTGGGGAAAGAAGAAAGAGGAGGCTCAGGGAGAAGAAGTGATGAAGGGAAAGATTGAGAGAGAGAATCTGTGAAACAAAAAGGTGATGATGGGAAAGATAAAGCATAATAGGAGTGAAAGAGCTAGGGAAGTTCCCAGGTGGGGACTAATTAACGGGGCATAGTCAGACTGGGTTTTCTGGCCAAGGCACATAGCTTCACCTGAGCTCTTTCCTTCTAAGACTGCTTGAAAGGCAGAGTAGAGAAACTTACCAGAGCAAGGGAGAAGGATTAAGACTTAGTTTGGCTAAGCAGATTTACTGTGTGGTGGTGTTTTTATTTTTTACTCACAGGGATTGCTACTGTTTGTTGCTAACATTTCACTGCTTGATTTTTTCTCTGATTCAAATTGTTGTTGCTGGTATACCTTCTTCTGCATTATTACAAGGTGTGCCTACAGGTGTGCTAACAGATTACTGCTGTAATCTTCTGATTCAAATTGTCTTTGCAAGATATATCTTCTGTTACTGCTTTATTTTTTCTGGATCAAAGTGTTTCTTACAGGGTATATCTTCTCTGAAATTACTGTATTACAGGTGGAGCTTACATTTTGTGACTTTTTATCATTGGGCTAAGCAAAATTACTGTTTGACACTGTGTTTTATTTTATTCTTGTTTGTTGAAAAGGTTTGTTGTCTCAGAGGTGTTTCAGTCTCCTTCTCACATTGAAGGAGCTAATTGCTTTCCTCCCACAGCTCTTCCAAAGGATTAGGTGTGTATGTGGGGGTGGAGCTGGCAAACTGTCAATAATTTCCAACAGAAAGAAGGGTTAAAAAGTCAGGTTAGTTGATATCTTGGAGGTAGAAGACTGGGTTTGCTGGCCAAGGCACCTAACTTCACCTGAGCTCTTTCCTTCTAAGACTGCTTGAAAGGCAGAGTAGAGAAACTTACCAGAGCAAGGGAGAAGGATTAAGACTTAGTTTGGCTAAGCAGATTTACTGTGTGGTGGTGTTTTTATTTTTACTCACAGGGATTGCTACTGTTTGTTGCTAACATTTCATTGCTTGATTTTTCTCTGATTCAAATTGTTGTTGCTGGTATACCTTCTTCTGCATTATTACAAGGTGTGCCTACAGGTGTGTGCTAACAGATTACTGCTGTAATCTTCTGATTCAAATTGTCTTTGCAAGGTATATCTTCTGTTACTGCTTTATTTTTCTCTGGATCAAAGTGTTTCTTACAGGGTATATCTTCTCGAAATTATTACAGGTGGTGCTTTACAGGTTTTACAGTTTTATCTAACATTAGGATAAGCTTTCAGGGTTACTGCATTTGTTGTTGACTGATTGTTTCTGCTCTTACCTCCTTGTTCTTTCGTCCGTGGTTCTTCTTTTTAGGCAGGGGAAGGGCCCAGCCACCCACCCCCATCCCCAACCACCCCACGCTACACTCCTTTTATAGGGTACCACAGTTGTGACATCAGTGGGGCCTCCACAAGGTGATCTCATTTACAGGGGCACTAGTAATTTAACTTGTTATAACAAGTTAAACAAAGCACAATTAAACCATTACTTGCATTTTTTTCCTTTTTTTTCCTTCTAATTACTCTGACTAGGTTACAAACCCAGCAACTTATTTGGAATGGATTTCATTAACTGCAGGTACTGTGGAACAATTTTCAGAAGGACAGTCTTACAGGATTTGGACACTGTCCTACATGCTGGGCCTTTGGAGATCTTAGGTCTCAGCTCCGGGCAGCATGGGCAGAGATTGCCGCCTCAAATTTCATATTGAAGAGGAAATACATTATAAGAACCACCGCCATTTCCCCAGCATCCAACAGAAAAACCTCGACCGCAGAGGGTAGTTGGTCCAGGAGGTTGGCAGGTGGTTAGGAGGAGCAAATCAGGTGCCCCATCACTCTCGCTCTCCAACACACACCTCCAAAACCATATAAACATCATAACAGGTATCTGCCTCTATCTCTGAAATCAAATAAAGAGGCAGAAGACACTGCAGAGCAGGACACTGTAGGCACAGGAGCTTGCACAACAATACTCACCCAAATCAGGAACCAAAACTAAACAAGCACAAAGGAAATCCAAAAACTTCTGATCATAGGAGACTCCATGATTCGGGAGTTGATACCCATCTCCAGCTAGGGTGATGGTCAGATGTCTCCCAGGTACATCAGCATGGAGAGACACTGACCGCATTACTAAAATTGTTCACAAAGCAGGAGAAAACATTGATGTCCTAGTACACATAGGGACTAATGATCTCGCCAGCCGGTCAGTTGTGGAGACCAAGGAACACCTGACTAAGCTGGGTGACAAACTATCATCTATTTCGTCCGGCATCTCCTTCTCTGAGATCCTGCCAGTCTGGGAGAAGGGAGCAGATGGACGGAAGGTCAGAGAAGGGGAGATAGGGAGCTAAACACGTGGCTCAAGGACTGGTGCCAGGAAAAGGACACAGATTTGTAGGAACTGGCAACAGTTCTGGGAGCGAAAGTTCTTTAATTTGATGGACTGCATCTGACTAAAGAGGGAGTCAGTGCATTGGGGCAGAAGTTTAGCGTCTTTGCAGAATATTTAAACTAGCAAATGGGGAGAGGGTGCAGCACCCCATATGTCGATGGGAAGAACACCCTCCCCTCAGCTAGTGGTCAAACAGGAATTCAGCGTGTTTGCCGTTCATTTGCATCACCAGGTAAGAAAAGGTTTGTCTCCCCATACGATGCACAGGGGTAATGCCAAACTTCACCCAACAACTAACACACCAAAATCTGGCCAATGGAAAATCATGTACACAAATGCTCACAGCCTGGGAAATAAGATCCCAGACCTGCAGGCAATAATGTCAGAGGCTAAACTGGACATAGTAGCAATTAGTGAGATGTGGTTTACCAGTAACCACACTTGGAAGACTTCAGTACCTGGCTATGTATTGTTCAGAAGAGACCGAGGTGCAAAAAGGGGGGAGGAGTGGCCCTGTATGTTAATGAAAATATCAAAGCTACAGAAATTCAGAATACACATAAGGAGCCAGAAGAACTGTGGGTCACCCTGGAAACAGGAAATGGGACAGCCATAAGAACTGGGGTTGTCTACAGGCCCCCAGACCAGAGGGAGGACATAGACACATTACTATTAGAAGATATACAAAACATGACAGCTAAAGGGAGGTTCTGATAATGGGAGACTTCAACATGCCAGATACAGATTGGTCAATACCAGCAGGAACATCTGCCAGAACTAGACTCATAGTGGATTCCTGCAGGGAAGGCCTCAAACAACTGGTACAGCAACCCACAAGAGACAGGGCTATCCTAGATCTAGTACTGACTAACAAAGAAGGGATCACAGATCTCCAGGTGAGAAGGTCACCTGGAGGCCAGTGACCATCACATGGTATGGTTCAATTTGGTTACTACATCTAAATCATCCCATTCCAAAGCAAAAATATGGGACTTCAGAGGAGCTGACTTTGATAAGATGGCCAACAGAGTTAAGCTAGCCCTGGCAAAAGAAACACAGGTGAGGAGGTACAGGCAAAGTGGGCAAGCATTAAGGATACAATACTTGAAGCAACATCCCATTGTGTTAGACAGAAAGGAAGTGCAAAGAAGAAGGAAACCACTTTGGTTCTCAAATACAGTAGCAGAAAAGGTCAGAGCCAAAAGGCTGGCCTTCAGGAAATATAAGGGAACACAGCGGGATGAAGATAGGGAGGCATACCAAACTGCCTTAAGGGAAGCAGGTAAGGCAGTAAGGCAGGCAAAGTCCCAAACTGAGGAAACACTAGCACGAACAGTAAAAGAAGGTGACAAGACTTTCTATAGATACATTAGTGAAAGGAGAAAGTCCAGAGGGGGTATTGCTAAGCTTAATGGAGAAAAGGGAGCATGTGAGGAGGAGGACCCTGTAAAGGCATCTATCCTAAATAGATACTTTTGCTCAGTATTTACTGAAGAGAAGGCAGGGCAGGGCCCACAGCTCAGCATCATGGACACAGGGGGGAGGGAGGTGAGCACTACTCCCTTCACAAAAGAAAGGGTCCTACAAGAGCTTGCTAAGCTCAGGGTGGATAAGGCAATGGGACCTGATGGCATACATCCCAGGGTACTTAAGGAGCTAAAGGAGGAACTAGCAGAGCCATTAGCAGTATTGTTTAGTGAGTCTCTGAGCACAGGAGAGGTCCCAGAAGACTGGAGAAGGGTTTATGTGATCCCGCCCACAAGAGTGGTAGCAGGAGGAGGCGGAACTACAGACCAGTCAGTCTTACCTCAGTAGTGGGCAAGATTATGGAGGCACTCCTTAAGGAAAGGATAGTGCAACACCTGGAATCCATAGGGGCACAGGATCCAAGACAGCATGGATTTACAAAAGGAAGGTCCTGTAAAACTAATCTCATAGATTTCTTTGACTGGGTAACCAGAGTGGTGGACCAAGGCGGAGCAGTTGATGTCGCCTACCTTGACTTCAGCAAAGCTTTTGACACTGTTCCACATAGAAGATTGATAAATAAGCTAGGTAGGCTCGGGTGGTCAGAAGTTGGTCAACTGGGTGGCAAACTGGTTGACTGGCAGAAAACAGAGAGTGGTGAAATGGTATACAGTCAGAAGAGATGCAAGTCACAAGTGGGTACCTCAGGATCAGTCCTGGGCCAGTCCTATTCAACATCTTCATTAGTGACCTCGCAGATGGACTAGAGGGTAAAGTCTTGTCTGTTTGCAGATGACACCAAGATCTGCAACAGAGTAGATGATCCAGATGGGGTGGGCAAATGAGAAGAGATCTGGATAAACTAGCAAAATGGTCAGAAGAGTGGCAACTGGGATTTAATGCAAAGAAGTGCAAAATCATGCACAGAGGAAGAGAAACCCAAGCCACTTATAGGCTGGGAGGAGTTGCTAGCAGTCACAAAGGAAGAAAGAGACTTGGGCATCATCATCACTGATGACCTAAAATCATCCAAGCAGACCTCTAAAGCAGTAGGTAAGGCTAGTGGGGTGTTAGGTGTATTAGTAGGGGTATCACAAGTCGTAAGAGGAGGTAATAATCCTTCTGTACAAGACATTGGTTAGGCCCCATCTGGAGTACTCATGCAGTATTGGAGGCCACACCTTCACAAGGACATTAACCAAATTGAGGCAGTCCAGAGAAGGGCAACCAAAATGGTGCAGGGACTGCATCAGAAGACATATGAGGACAGATTAACGGAGCTCAATATGTATACCCTTGAGCAAAGGAGGGAGAGAGGTGATATGATCGAGACATTTAAACACCTTAAGGGCATAAACATGGTGAAAGAGTCTAACATGTTTAAATATAAGAAAAATAGCAGGACAAGAGGACACAGCATGAGATTAGAGGGAGGCCGATTAAGGGGAATGTAGGAAATTCTTTTCACAGAAAGGGTGGTAGATGCATGGAATAGCTTACCACAAGAAGTGGTGGCTAGTGAATACAGTGCAGGGCTTCAAACAGGCATGGGATAGGCATAAGGAGCAATACAAATGACTATGAATAGATAGGTCACTGACAGAGCAAAGGCCGATGGCACATTTATAAGGTAGAAAAAGAAATGGGCAGACTGGATGGGCTTTGCGGTCCTTATCTGCCGTCAACTTCTATGTTTCTATGTTTCTATGTTTCTAGAAGGCTGAAAGGTGACAAGTATGTGGGAAGGAGACAGAGATGGAGGCTTATGGTGAAAATGAAAAAGAAATTAAATGAGTACAAAAACAAATAGACTTTAGGGGGGAAAAAAAGGGGTGGCTGAAAGAGTGGCAACTCTCTGACATCAGGTTTTATTCTTCTCTTCCACAGGAGCCTACTGCTGACTATCAGACTGAGGTCACCATCACCTTTGCTATTGAAAACAAAGAGCTCCCTGCTTCTGCTAAGAGGTACATAGTTCAGCATCCCCAGACATCCAGGTTTTATCTCCTTCCTAAAATCCACAAAACAGGTAACCCGGGTCATCCCATAGTGCCTGCCTGCTCATGCCCCACATCCCACATCTCTGCATTTTTGGACAGCCTCATGAGACCCCTTGTTGAGTCCCTGCCCTCCTATGTTAAAGACACTAACCATGCTCCCCAGTTATTTGACAGGTTCGGATTCAGTGTCTCATCAGCTCATCTTCACCATGGACATCAAATCTCTTTACACAGTGATCCCCCATGATGATGGTCTGACAGCTTTGCAGCATTTCTTGAATAAGCGGGAAGTCCAGCAGCCATCCACACACACTAACTAATCTGGCAGAACTGGTTCTTACACTCGATGCTTTTTCTTTCAATAACAGTTTTTTTTCAGCAGGTAAGTGGATTTGCCATGGGTACCAAGATGGGTCCCAGCTTTGCTAATCTGTTTGTGGGTTGGGTGGAGGAACGTTTTTTTCTCTCATTCACAGGGACTGTGCCTGAACTCTGCATATGCTACATTGATGACTGCGTGGGGGCCACCTCCTGCTCCAGGGAGAGCCTCCAATTCTTTCTTGACAAGTTTACCACGGCCTATCCTTCCCTTCAATACACTATTGAAGTATTGTCCTCTATACTGTCTTTTCTGGATACCCAGCTGTCAGTACAGAACACTGGTCTGAAGACATCAGTTTATTACAAACCCACCGACTCCCACAGTTTCTTCCTCCACAGCTCCTTCCATCCTAAACATATCAAGAATGGCCTGCCTTATTCACAGTTTCTTAGACTTCGGAGGTTATGCAGTGAAGAGGATGATTTTGCTGAGCAGACCCAGATAATGCATAGTTTTTTTTTTTGTTTTTTTTTATCAACAGAGGATACCCTAAAAGCACAGTGGACAGAGCACTCTTCCGGGTCAGTAACATGCCCTGTAATCTTGACCCCCGCAAGAAGGATACTCTCACACAAGAACAACGGCGAATTCCACTAGTTCTTCCTTTCCATCAGAGCACACCTTCTCTTCACAGGATCATCACCAGTAACTTTCCCATTTTACAAACCGACCCCAACATTGGTGCTTCCTTTACAGAACCACCTATTGCTCCCTACCACCGGCCACCTAACCTGTGGAATCTCCTGGTTAAAAGCAGCCTACCTACTCCTAACAGTTCCTCCCTCCCAGGTACCAAACCTTGCAACAGGACTCACTGCTATACCTGCAAATTTATTTCCAGCGTGACTGAAATTCAGGGGCCTACAGGTGTTTTTCACATCACCAAGGAGTTCTCATGCACCTCCACTAATGTGGTGTATTGTATTCTTTGCAGGAAGTGTACAGCTACTTACATCAGAGAGACTGGTAGGCACCTTGCTGACAGTTTCAGGGAACATTACAGAGCAGTCAGGAATGGTGACACTGCTAAACCCATTGTATCCCACTTTATCGCCAGGGACCACAGTGTCAATGACCTTTCTGTATGTGTCCTTCAGCAGGGCTTCTGGGATTCTGACCATAGAAAAAACATGGAAACCAAGCTGATCATCCGCCTTGGCTCCCAACAGCCCTCTGGTTTAAATAATAGGCTTATTTTCCAATAACGTCTTTCAGCCACCCCTTTTTTCCCCCTAAAGTCTATTTGTTTTTGTACTCATTTAATTTCTTTTTCATTTTCACCGTAAGCCTCCACCTCTGTCTCCTTCCCACACATTTGTCACCTTTCAGCCTTCTTACCATGCCTCGTTAATTAGTCCCCACCTAGGAACTTCCCTAGCTCTTTCACTCCTATTATGCTTTATCTTTCCCATCATCACCTTTTTGTTTCACAGATTCTCTCTTAATCTTTCCCTTCATCACTTCTTCTCCCTGAGCCTCCTCATTCTTCTTTCCCCACATACATATCCCTCATTTTACCTCCCCTCTACACTAACTTTGTTTTTTTTTCTCTTTTAGATATTTCCTGAAGACCACCTAAGGTCTAATCGTAGATTTTTAACTATGTTCTATTTTCAGCGTGCATTTAATATAACCATTTTGTTTTGCTTGTCTCTGAAGAGCTACAGGCAACAGTATACCCCTCACATAGCCCCCCCAACTTCTTCCCAACTTAAGCACTTCACTCTATACTCTTCACTCTATGCTCTCTACTAAATACTATTATCATAAATGAAAACCAATTCTATCTTCCACCTATACCTCTCTCCCTATTCCTGATTCATCCCTCTCTTACACCCTTGCTTCCAGTCCTCCTTTCCCTATCCTCACTTACCCCATACCTTCTTTCTCTGCTTCCCCTCCTCTTCCCACTACTCTCTCCCCCTCTCTTCCTCCCCCCATCCTATTTCTCTGCTTTATCCCTCCACCTGATTTTTCTCTGCCATCCCTAGGCTTGCATTACTTCACAGACCTTGTATTATTTTTTTTTGTCTCTGTTATGTAACTGTATATCGATGCTGTTTTTGTTGTTTTCCTATTTTTACCGTATGCATGTTAAATTGTCCTCCAGGACCACTTTGTAAATGAGCTTGCCTCAATGGTGCATCTCCTGGTTAAATAAAAATTGAACTGAATTGAATTGTATACCAATCAGAATTCCTACCCTTCAGTTTCATTCTATCAAAATCAAATTAGCAGCAGTGTAACACCATTCTCTCTTCTCTCCCCCAGAGTGTCATATACTGTTTGATTCCTGTCTATTAATCTACAGAGCACCCTTGCCTATCCACCCATTTTCATGCAAGCAAAATTGGGCAAATAATCAAGGGTATGAATGGGATAATAAGTACATCTTTTTTTTACCTGAGATACCCTGGTTACCGAGTCTATTGCGGATCCCCAACTGGGCACCATACTGTAGGGACTTGGGAGACGGCTGCTACTCGCGCAGGAACTTTGGAAGACCCAGGACTTTACCCTGCATTTATCTGAGGGCAATTTTGCCATTTTGATGTAATTATAATCATCTGTTCTGCATACACTTGTATATGTTTAATTTTGGACAGCCTGATTTTATCACTTTTCGGATAAGCCATTCTTTTTCTGTGCCCCCACTTCCCTCTCTCACACCATCTTTTTTCATGCTGAAATCTCTGTCTACCTGGACTGATTTGTAATGTCTTTTGGATTTTCTGAATTAAGAAGTTCTCTTGAATTGATTTGTCTGAGCTGTTAATGCATGTCACTGCTTATGTGTTGCATTAGCACTGCTATTACCCCAGCTCACCAATGAATGTCAGTCACATCACTGTAAGTATCATGTCCAGCTGGCTGTGACATGACGAGACATCAGTGGCTTTAAAGGTTGTCAGTTGTAGTGAAGCTTTGCCCCCTGACGAAGACCAATAGGTTGAAGTGCCAGGGCAGTTTACTGGTGGTCTTTAGCTCGGTCTGTTTGTTGCTTTATTTTTTGTCATTCGACAAATACTTTTGCAATTACAATGACATAGTGTTTTCTTCCTCCTAAGAGTGCTCAGCTTAAGCTACACCATACCTTCCAAGTCTGCCTGTTTTTTTTTTTGCCTTTTTTTGACATTCGTCCTGCTGTTTGTGGCACCAGTCCATGTCCCTAAAACCGTCGTAATTAAAGAACAGACTGTTCCCCCATCATTAAATGACATTAGGAATGCATTTCTAGCACCATAGATTTAGTTTGGCATATACATTAGGGCCCTGTGAAAATCTCCCTGAGTTTAGTAGTCATAATCAGGAGATCTCCCTCATTTGAGGAGTGTTGACTTGGAAGCTCTTCTATACCCTCAGTGGCATGACCGGCTGGCACTAGGAAGCACGGACCATTCTGGGTTTGTTGACTCAAACCACTCCACAGCTGAACTAAATGCCTGGATTCTGGCCCTCATGATGTGCTCTCCACGTGCAGACTTCCAACACCTGCCCAGTAGCCCTGGAGCACCTGTGGAAAGAAAGAAGACTCAGAATCATTTGGGATACACAGTACATGGGAAACATCCCCTGCAGGGCATGCCAAACAGCAGAACAGCCAGACAAGACATGAAAAGACATGCCAGGTTCTGGTAGACAGATACAGGGTGTTGTTGATGGTGGCATGCATGGAGTACACCAGGGACAGCCACCTGTGCCCATACAGACAGAAAGGTTGCATGTATAGAGGGGCCAGTGAGTCAACGGAGCCAGACACAGGCATGCAGCTGGGCCAGACTAGAGCTGGCAGTATAGCCTAGAGGTTAAACTAACTAGCTGAGAATGAGCTTGGTACATCCAGCAGACCTGGGTTTGATTCCCACAACCTACACTTGCATACTAGGTGACTTTGAACAAGCCACTTAATCTCCCCAGTGCTCCTGGGGCTAGAGTTACCACCTGTCCTGATTTTTGCAGGACAGTCCTGATTTGGGTAGCTGTGTCCTGCATAAAAACATGAAAAATACTACTTGTCCTGACTTTATAGTAGAAAAGCTATTTTCTAACTTTCCACTAAATGTTGCAGAAAACTATAATACCTTAACTAAAATACCTTAAAATGATAAGAAACAATAGCAGAAACTACAATACTTAGCCTTAATTCTGATTATACAGAGAAAACAAGCTTGTTGACTGGGTCGAGGTTATATACTGTCCTGCAAAAAATCATGTTTCAGTAAAAATGTCACACTTTGGGCTTCTTAAAAGGTGGTAACCCTACCTGGGGCAACCCTGAAAACAGACATTGTGCCTAGTGGATCCTATCCAGTCACCAAAGGATAAAAAAAATAATGCAATGAATATTTGGTGCTGGCAGGTGGGGCCCACAGGGCCTGGTGCAATGTGCACACAGCATACCAGGCATCCGACGCTTGAATGCACACATGTGTATGCTAAGGATGCCAGACCTGCAGCAGCCACCAGGACACTGCAGTAGGGGCAGAACACAGCCATGACAAACAGTGGTGCACCTGCACAGCACACCTGCATGTGGAAGGTGCACAGCTTGGGGACAGCACCATGTGGCAATATGGAATGCACCATGCACAGCAGCCACAAGGTAATGACCAACACAGCACCACAGGTGGCCCACACCAGCAGAGTCTGTGAGGGGGATGGTGGGAGCCCAAGCCTGCATGGATCACACACGCAGCATGTGTACAATGCCACACCGGTTGCAGTGGACTGGAGACCATCAGGGTCAGAGCAGTAGGGGCATAGCAGGTGCCAGATCAATGGTGGTACATCATGCTGCAGTGGACACTACACTCATACCTCTCAACTGTCCCTGATTTTCAGGGACGTCCCTGATTTTGCCTCAAAATTTTACTCTGTCCCTCCTAAAAATTCTGTTTCCGTGACTAAACAGCAGGGGTTATATGCACAAAATAATGTCAAACATCAAAGTTATAGACTTGTTCTTCCTTAGAAAATGCATTTTACACTGAGCCCTTTAGTCTACCAACTTCTTGAGTGGATATCTCCAATTTTGAAGAAGTGTCCCTGATTTTGGTCCTTTGTCCCTGATTTTTTTAAGCCTTGTCCCTGATTTATGAGGCAGGAGGTTGAGAGGTATGACTACACTAGTGTGGATCACAGTGGTGTGGTACTCCTATACAGATGGCACTATAGACAGGGACCATACTGGAAGCCTGCTAGTGTCCACACATGTATGCTGTATGCACACATGGCATGATACGGGGGTGTACAGATAGCATGGTGATCAGGGCAGGGTACCAGTGTTGTAGCCAGGGATAAAGCAGTCTATAGGATAGAAGCCCATTGTGCAACCCCCCCATGAACACATGACCATAGTCGATACCCAGACCCACTGTTCAAGCCTAAATGTATGTCAGGTACTGCAAAGTATGAGCAGAACCCACGGCTGTATGAAGGCAACTGCATGGAACACATACATGTACCCTGTACAGGTGCCATATAGTGTCCACCATGCATAGCATACCACCACTAGAGGTACACACATGCAATGGTCAGGAGTTGTGATGCCAACATCCACCAGGTGGCATGTAAGCCATGGCACACCTGGGCTATGCAGGCCTAGACCCACATAGACCACTGAAGGGTGGTCACACAGCCATGCAGTCCCCACTATTGGCACCGAGCTCGGTAGACCACAAATGTGGCATGGAACACAGCAGTGTGCATATGCTGACCAACCCAGCATGGTGGCAAGGTAGGAGCCAGGAATACCACTCATATCAGGTGGCAGCTGCCACAGTGGGGAATAGATGTATAGCCTTGCTGCATGCAGCTTGATCCCTGTGGTAACCCATACAGACAACACCTGCCACAGTAGGGGATGTGTAAAGAGCACACTCCATAGCATGGACATGCACCACAGTATGTGACACTCAGGCTGCAGGGAGAAATACACACCACATCCCTGTGCAATGCATATCTGGAGCTGGTAGGGCCCCCATCACCAGCTTCTGAACAGCCCCTCTCTAGGTGTTTGCTGCCATCCCACCTTGACCACTCTGAGTCCTCCTAGCTGACCTGCCACCACCAACAGGCCAGCCTGGCCCTGTCCACCCATGTCTGGGACCTGATGTATGTGGAGGTAAACAAGGGGGACATCAGAACAATACCAGGCAACAGATATCATGTCAATGTACAGGACGATAGCAGGCGTGCAATGTAAACATTGCAGGGAATGGCAGTAATGTACAGTAGTAGATGTACCTGGGGGCCCAGCATCACAAAGACCTAGCCTTTTCACAACAGGACACTATGGCAGCCTTCTCAAGGCTGTCTACCACCCCGATGTGCAAGGTATTGAGACAATAAATGGGCACAGGGTATGTGACTATACATACTGACAGCAATATATACCAGATGGATCTGTAGCCTCATTATACAGCATGGTACCGTGCATTCTCCATACTACAAACATCTGTACCTTTGCATTGCTGCCATGCACACATATATATACGGAGCCGTCCCAACACCATGTGATGTGTAGCTATGTCCATGTACCATCGGTACATGGCAGGGAAGTCACATCCCTACACCCCCCTCACACAACTCACCCAGCTACTGTGCTATATCTAAGCATTGTATCAGCAGGGCCCTACCATACAGTGTGTGGAGGCTAGCAGTATCTGGTGGTGTGTATACATCCCTGGTGTGCAGGTGTGATTGTGCAGGAACTCACAGGAACTCAGTTCCACCACCTACTGACAACCTGTTTGACAGTGCCACCACCTCTGTCATCTGTCTCCATTGACTATGACAGAAGAGGCCCACCACCTTGAAATGGCAGTTCCACCAGCTAGAAATAATGGTTACACTGCCTAAATATGTTTCTGATTATGTGTACATAGCTTTAGAACACAAGATAGTTATTCAGGTTTTTCTGGTTGTTGCAGGCCTGGATACTTCCTGAATATTAAGCCTTGAGCATTTGTAATCAGGTACACTTCTGTGCACAGATGGCAGTTGGAGTTTATGATTTAAAACAGGTTATGCACATAAACAGTGCACTAATGTGGCTAAACATTGAGATACAGTACTCCCAGTCAGAGACAATATGATAAAGTATCTTTGAGGAAATATATACAGTGACATCTCCACTAGTAATAAGGGATCAGATCCTCTATAGACTATGTTTTATTCAAGTAGTAAATTATAATTTAGATATAGCAGGAGTGTATTATGTTAGTATATATTAATTAAAATAAAATATATGTCTTTTTATAGACTATTCAAAATTTGTATTTTATCTTCTCTTAGCTCAGATTTCCCCACACCAGTACAATACATACCCTTTGTCCAGTCGTACAGCCGGTAGTTGTGATAGTTCACTATCCTCGTGTGGAGCAACAAAGTCTGTAAAAGTCCTAAAGTAACTTGTAACATTCACGTGCCAGAAACTGGTAAATACATACCAGCACAGAACTTGGTACGAATAGCAAGAAAAAACATAAAGTCCAAATTCAAACAGTCACAACTTTCGTCTTTTTTTTTTCATTTTTACTAGTCTTTGCACGTAGCCCCCTCAGACTCTGAATCAGAGTATGTGATATAGTGTAATTTAGGTGGTTGCCTCACTTTTTGTTGAGGATGTTGAAGTTTACTTTGCTGGCAAATATGCACTTCTATCCAAATACTGTCTATAGAGACATTGATGAGGTGACCATTGAGAAATGTCCTGGCAGCAATTTGCATGGTTGAAGGTGGTTTCTCATCTTCTTCAAGTTAGGGTTGCTTTTCCCTCTCCGATGCCACTGCTGGACCCAGTTGGCATATGACTTCAGGGGGAGTATTTGGTGTACTTAGATCTGTGCTCAATGCTGGATTCTTGTTTGCAGTAGGTCCAAAGCAGTGAATTATATGCAAGGGACTGATGGTTTCAGGGGTGACAAAAATGCCATGTAGGATGCTGGAGATAGCTTTTTGTTTTGCTGCTGACAGGATAGAATTAAGCATTATACAATGTGGTAAATTTAATAAGGCAAATCCTGCAGTCTAATTGGTTGGCTGGTACCTTTCCCAATGTTGTAAATCCTCCACTGTACCCAGTGGAAAAAGTACCAGCCAACTTTATCTCATACCAGTCAATGTATCAATACGATGCTTTCACTTCAAATGAAACCGCCACCATTTTTCCTGTCACCGCTTTGCTAAAACACTACGGTAAATTAAAAAAAAAATGACGCCCTCTTTCGAACTGTATGACCTCAGTGAGTTAGAAAATATTTAAAAAAACATTAAATAAACAACATTTGACATTGTATAATGGCAATTTATCCCTCCAGGGTGTGGGTATACTGGAGGACTTAACACGATTGGTGTGATTTGGTCACACAGCTGCACCTCATGATCAAACCACACCAGCTGTGGTAAATCCTCCAGTATACCCACACCCTGGAGGGATACATTGCCTAATTATACAATGGGTATGGGAATTTCTGCCTTCTGATTGGCTGACTGGCACCTTTTACCCGTGGTAAATCCTACAATATACCTATGGGGAAAAGGTGCTAGCCACCAGTCAGCCACTTCAGAAACCCCCTCTGGAATCCCTCCGACAAATCCTAGACTGGAAAAGACAGCCATGGTCCAACAACGAGATGGTCTGAACGTCCAACTGACAACGGAGTGAGCGGCGGTTTTCTTAAACAACTGCTGGAGTGTACTGAGGCGAGAGGAACTCTGAAATGACCTGCACAGTTCCAAACAACTGCTGGATGGTGAGAGGAACTAGTTCTGAAATTCCCTGAACAGCTACACTAAGTATGTGCAGTTTTAGAAAAAGTACCTGCTGTCAGCATAGCTAATGTGCTCTCTGTCCCCAGCTCGCCCCACTTCTTCCATATACTTTCATGCCACAGTCACTCACACAACTTCTTCTGCTTGTTTTCACTGTCTCCGCCCATTCTTTCATGTTAAAATTACTGCAGAGTTTTTTTTTTAAATGAAACATATGGGAGCTGCCATTGTGGTAAAGAGTGACCACAGTGGATCTCTAGGCTGCCAGCAAGACAGAGATTCCCTAGCGGTTTTGATGGCAGCACAGTTCTACTTGACATCTGTGGTATTTTTTTAACTGAAGCATTAAAATAAAACAAAACTGACATCCTCCTGAGTCCCAACCACAAAAGTAAAAATGGAACCCTTAAAGCCATGCTAAACCTGGAAGTGCATAATGCAACATCACCTGTCACACCGCACTCACTAAAGATATGGCAGGAACAGTCCCATGTGAGCTGTCACACTGTCTTTGAAAAGAAAAAAAGAAAGAAACTGAAGGCAAGCATGATCTGTCCACAATAACTAAAACAAACAAAAACTAAAAAAACATTTCTGTCAGCATATGTCTCAGTTGGTAGAGGGGGTATCCTTACTACAAGGGACTGCATTGAAACTGCAAAAAAAATGTATTTTCCCTAATTTTTTTACAAAAAAATATGGAGGTACATTGTGTAATCACAATAAACCACTCCAGGTTGTGGTTTATGCTGGGATTTACCACAGCTGGCCAGGATTTGACCACTTGCCCTGTGGCCTCATGGCCAAACCACACCAGCCATGGTAAATCTCAGCATACCCCACACCCTCTCATGGTTTATTGCTTAAATAATCCAAACAGGGTGTGGGTTATGCTGGGATTTACCCACGTCTGATGTGGTTTGGTCACAAGGCCACAGGCCAAGTGACCAAATTCACACCAGAAGTGGGTAAATCCTGTGACAGGGTGAGCCCTGTCTGGGGTGGATGCCCATGTGTGGGGTGTCCAGGGCCCCCAATTCCTTTCACTGTTTGTTTCTGTGGGACGGCTGCTCACACTGGGAATGAAAATGAAATATGTTTGCTATATGCTTGTCTATTTTAGGGTGTCACATTTAATGATTTAATTGAAAAAAAAAGGAAAAGATATGATGAGTTCCAAGGGTTGGCAGGAGACAGGAGAAGGGAGGAGAAGAGGAGCACGCCCTTGTTCTCCCATTCCCTTTGCAAACCCAGTGAAACCCTCATGGACTTACTGTCTTATTAAAACTATCTTTTGAGATGAAACAAAATGGAAACATAAAACCCCCTTAACATAAAACCCCCTTAACCAAGGAAAGAGGAAGTGAGTCTAGGCTAGAAAAATTAACATGTATGAACATATATGTCTTTACTGTTTGATGGGAACTCCTGAGAATAAGAGGTTTATACTGGTTTTAGCAAAAAGGGGTGGATCACCTGACAGTGATGTCATCCATGAAAGGTATAAAAACCCACCACTTGGAGTAAAAAAGATAGATAGGGGAATCAGTTGAATATTGACTACAAAGTGAAGAGGACCTCAGAAGTGTGTGCTTTTTTCCACATTGTTCAATAAGGCACCAGATCCTACTGGCATTCACCCTAGGGTGTTGAGGGAGACTATGGAGGTGCTGGCCGGGCCACTGATTGACCTGTTCAACACCTCCCTGGACACGGGGTGCATACTGCAAGACTGGAGGTTGGCTCATGTGGTGCCTATCCACAAGAGCGGCCCAAAGGATGAGCTGGGCAACTACAGACCTGTCAGTCTCACTTCCATAGTGGGTAAGCTAATGGAATCCATCTTGAAGGAGAGACTGGCAACCTTTCTGGAGCTCAATGATCTCCAGGATGGGCGGCAGCACAGGTTTGTCTCAGGGAGATCATGCCATACCAACCTGATAGAATACTATGACTGGGTGACAAGGAAACTGGACAAAGGCCATACAGTGGATGTCCTATATTTGGATTTCAGCAAGGCCTTTGACTCGGTACTACATGGGTGACTGGGGGAAAAACTGGAACACATAGGGGTGGAGGCTAAGATGGCTGGATGGATCAGAAATTGGCTTGGGGATAGACTTCAACAGGTGGTAGTAGGGGGAGAATGCTCATCTCCCAAGGCAGTGACCAGTGGTGTGCCACAGGGCTCTGTGCTGGGGCTGGTGTTGTTTTGACTGTTCATACTGGATATAGTGCAAGGGGAGGAGAGCAGGATCCATCTGTTTGTGGATGACACCAAGATGGGAGCTGTATTGGATGACACAGATGAGTGGCAGAGGCTACAGGGTGACCTCACTAGGCTTGAGGAGTGGTCAGAGAGGTGGCAGCTGGGATTTAATGCAAAGAAGTGCAAAGTTATGCACTTCAGAGTGAGGAACCAGAGGAGGGAATACTGGCTGGGGGGGTGCAGTTAGGGGTCACTGAGGAGGAGGAAAAGGACCTGGAGGTCATGGTAATAGGGAGCATGAATAACTCTACTCAATGCAGGAGGGTGGCAGCTAGGGCCAACAGGATGCTGGGGTGCATCTCGAGGGGATTCTCATCCAGGCACAAGGAGGTGATCCTGCCTCTTTACTGGTCCTTGGTCAGGCTGCAGTTGGAGTACTGCATGCAGTTTCTGTGACCGTACCTGAGTAGGGACATCAAGCTTCTAGAGGGGGTGCAGTGCAGGATAACGAAAATAATATAGGGGATGGAGGGCAGAACCTACGAGAAAAGCTGGGTCACTTGAATTTGTTCACCCTGGAGGAGAGAAGGGATGGGGGAACATGATTGAGACTTTTAAATACTTGAGAGAGATCAACAAATTTGGGGCACAGGGGTTGTTTAAGCAGAGGAAGGGAAAAGACATGAGGGGGCATGGACTGAGATTGGAGAGGGGCAGATTCAGGAGGGAGATGAGAAGGTATTATTAATGGAGAGGGTTGTGTCAAAATGGAATGCTCTGCCAGAGGGAGTAGTGGCATGCAGGTCAGTGGGGAGTTTCAAAAGGGCATGAGTTAGGAGATGGAAGGGGGCTGGGTAAAGGACACTGAGCAGTTCCAGAAGGTGAGCGGAGGCAGCTGCATTATAGGTGTGCTAGCTGCCCATACAAGCAGACTTGACAGACCGTGAGGACTGTTTCTGTTGGCAAGTTTCGTATGTTCATATTTGCAAAGGCTGAAGCTAAACCTCAGGAATTTTCAAAATTAGAAAGTTTGCTGGATACTGGACATTGAATAACCTTTTGCTTTCTGTATGTTACTTTTATTTTTTTTATTTTCTGATTTGAATAAAATAACAATGCACATTTGCATTTTTAAGCACCTGACTTCTGGTTTGTTGTGTCTGTTTTACCCCACACCTTCACAAACCCCATAATAACCCACATTCTAGAGTGGATTATTACGATTATACAACTGGTTGCAAGTAAAGGTTTTTAAATAAATTATTAAAACACTTAGATACTGTTTTTTTTTTTCCATTGCTATTTAGTGAAATAGCCTTCCTCTGTAATTTAAATAGTTCCTGTTTCTAGGTAGAATAGTGCTGTTGACCAAGGGTCTGACTCAGGCTCACATTCTGATTTTTAATTACCAGAATGGAATTTGAATCTAACTGGCACACTGGTATACTTTGTTGTTGAGCATTTTAAAACTTTTTTATTGCTTCTAACTGTTCCTCATCAGTGAAATCAAAGCTGCAGTCAGGTCGTTGATGCAGTGTTTACAGGAGTGGAGACAGGGTGAGCAATGGTAAATAGGTGGCAAAGTGCCATGATGTGAGTGTGGCCTGGATTACTCTTGAAGGTACTCAGATGTCTAACAGTGTAGTGTGTGAGATGTGTGGTTGTGTGCTATGTGTGTTTTTACTATTTTTTAAAATATGTTACGGGTTGTTTGCTTTTTTGCGCCTTCCGACCGGTCACTCCTTCAGAGTGCCAGGGCCAACCCACCACCCTCCGATCTCCTGCCTCCTTCTACTAGCTCCCCATTTACAGCCTACTTGAGTCCCTGTGCCCTGACATGTCCCTGTGCCAGGAGGGTCCCTCTCCTCCAGGAGGAATTAGCCTCTATGGCCCGACTGTGCATCTCTCGTGCTGTGGGACTGGATCCAGGCTGGCTCTGGAGCTTCGGACGGCAGGGCCCAGGGTGCTCATCATCCAGTCGGTCAGGGGGCATTTTCCATGTTCTGTGCCCTGCCATTGCAGTTCTCAGCCTTGCGTGAGCACGGGGTGTCCTGGGGGGGCATACGGGGGTTTGAGGCAGCACATCTCCCCCATAGCACACGGCCAATCTTCCCGCAGGTCCCCAGACTGAACCCCCCAGGAGGGAAGCATCCAATGGATGCTTATGGAACCCATCCCTGCCAGTCTCTGCTCCTGGCACCTGGGCTCAGGGCACAAACCCGGGTCACCAGCATGCCAAGCAAACCCCGTCACATGGCACCATGGAGCCACCCATGGTTTTAATGTGAAAAATTATGGTTTCAAATTGTTTAGTGATAGGTTGGATGGCAGCCGAACAGAAACTTTTCGGCCACACTTAGCGGGGGAAGGATGGCTTGTTTTGATTTTTGGTGGGAGGGTATGTTGATATTTATTGTGCTGCTGCCATCTTGACTAACTGGCACTTTTTGTGTGGCTTGTCATGAGATTTAGCCACAGCTGAAAGTACCAGTCAGCCAGACAGAATCAGAGATTCTTGATGTCCATCATATAATATTTGTTAATGGATTGAGTAAGCACACCCAGGGACTTTGTGAGGCCTTTAGCCACCGGGACATGTGTTGTGACAGCGCAATGCACTAACCCTGTAGTGTCTTATTGCCCTTATAAAATGGGCCATAGGCAATAATATGGAAGAAAAAAGAATGCTGTTTTTAAATTAACAAAGAAGAACAAAATAAAAATTGTGAGAACTAATATTAAGTAGCTCATGTGCAGCTTGGGACCACTTCGGGACCGTTCCCACGTGTAATTACTTTTAAGTGATTTGACAGTGGGAGTGGGTTGAATGAGTAGTATTTTTTCCCACAATGATGGCCTGTCAGTAAGCATGCGAGTTTACAAGGACTACTGAGTGCCTCCATGGAGACTGCAGGGGAATGTTTCCGTCAGGTACTGTGCATGTTGCCGACTGAGTTGAGTTTGACTGAATGGTGGCCATGAAACTGATTTTTTTCAGAGGATTCACACTGTGTGAGTAGAGAAAAGATTAGTGCTTTGGAGAGAGTAAGCTGGCAGTCGGTAAATGTATAATGGGGAGGGAGGAGGCAGAGTCTGTTACTATAATGTAATCAGCTTCCTGCTGAGCGAGTATGCAAATAAGCAATATGTCAGGTGGGTGGTCAGCAGGGTACAGTTTTAATCTGAAATACATAGTTCATCAGGAAAAAAAGGACGAATTAGTCATAGAAAAAATACTGCCACGATTTGAACAGTGGAGACAAGAAGCACTCTAATCAAATGTTCAGTTATGACTTTTTTGCAAGTGTGGCTGTGAGGGAGGAAATGTCTGCTTTTTGAAAATGTTAAAATTCTAGAGACTGGCACAATGACTTTCTTTAGATGCTGTGTTGTGGTTGGTGGGACTTGTTTTACCTGTGCATTGTTCTCGCACAGTGCACAGGTCACATCTAATCATGAAGCAGCATTTTCAGTGCCCATTTCCAAACTGTCTTTATGGCAGGACACTTGTTGAACATTGGCCGTGGGGACATGGTGGTCTACAAGCATTTGAATGCTTGCCTGCTGGGTGCTGGGATTATTTATATCTTTGTTTTCAGGCAGCTTGGTGAAAAGTTTAATTTGCCTCTGCTTTCATCACCCAAGTGCATCCCCCACTTGCTATGTGCCCTTTGGTAAGTTTTCCTTATTTATTGCATTTATCTGTTTGGATTTTGTTTTCATTTTTCTGTCAACCGTTTTGAAGGGTAATATTATGTTGTAATTGATTGTGCTGTTTAAACTGTTGCCCTACTACAGTTGGCCTCGATTCACGAATAAGAGGGCATCACAATCAAAACATGCCTAACCCACCCGCACAGCTGCGCACCTGTGGACAGGTGCACACCAGCTGGTTTGCACTATGGCTGGCCACCTGTCTATGGCCCCACTCCCCCCTGGTGTGCAGGTTCATGGGGGGGCAGATGGCAGCAGAGCTGTGGACCAGGGTAGGCATCCAATGGGAAGCCCTGCCCAGGTCCCATAGTAGATCCCTGGCCGCACACAGGCAGAGGGTCCTGGGATGGTGCACACCGTCCAATGTTATTCAAGTGGGCATTTACCCAAATGGCCACCCCCTCCCCACCCAAGCAGCACTGTTGGCTGGGGCAACAATCTGGCAGGGGTCCCAATGCCGGTGCTGCCGGCTTGTGCATGGGAGGGCGTATAACTATGCAGGATGGTACTGCAGGGTTCCCCCTCACGCTGATGTCCCACACCAACACAGCATGCAAGTGCCTTCATGCATATGCACCAGCATGGGCTCCCCCCTGACAAGTCTCCATCCTGCCACGGTGCAGCATCCTATGACTGCCCAGGGATCCAGTGTGCATGGTGATAGTGTACCCATTTGTTAATACCGTGGGGGTGTGTGCAGAGCACTGCTGTGTGGCATTCAGTTGTGGGAATGCCTATGCACTGCTCTTGCAAGGCGCTTAGGCATTTGTGAATCAGGGCCTGTTCACACGCTGAGACACCTTAGTGGTGTGAGGCAGTACTGGCAGGGAGAACTCTCTGTGGGCGTTCATTCTAAGGAGGAGAAGGACTGTAATTACAGCTAGCAGTGCTATAAACGGCACCAGACTCCAACTGCTGATGGATGACGTGTGGGTACTGAAGTTCTTAGCAACATCAAAGAACTACTGTACATCCGGTCGGCAGTTGAACGAGTGTGAGCACAACTGTTGCGGTACTTGTTCAGCATTACGTATCTGGCTATAGAACTTTTAAGTGCTCCTGTGCTTTTCGGGGTTATTTTCACGAGCTAGTTTGCTCTAGGGCTTTGTTCTAATCAACCTCAGGTGTGCTTTGGGGTGCGGTGACTTCCGGATCCAGGCCTTTAAAGGAGCGCTGCATGTAAGCCCTGGTATATCCTGTTCACACTCTGTGAGATGCCTTAGTGGTGTGACGCAGTACTGACAGGAAGGACTCTTAGCGGGCGTTCATTCTAAGGAGGGGAAGGACTGTAATTACAGGTAGCAGCACTGCAAACAGCACCAGACTCAAACTGCTGACAGATGGTGTGTGGGTACTGTAATTCTTAGCTACATCAAAGAACTACTACACATCCGGTCGGCAGTGGAGCGAGTGCGAATGCTGAAAGCTGTGGTACTTGTTCAGCATTACATATCTAGCTATAGCACTTTTAAGTGCTTCTGTGCTTTTGAGGGTTATTTTCACGCGCTAGTTTGCTCTAGGACTTTGTTTTAATCAACCTCAGGTGTGCTTTGGGGTGCGGTGACTTCCGGCTCCAGTCCTTGAAAGGAGCGCTCCGTGCGAGCAGAGCATGGTAAGACACGCGTGCGTGTCTAGCATGTCAAGTGGGGAAAAGCAAGTAAGGAACAACATAGAGTTTAAACAACACTGTAGTAAGGAATAACTTGTTGAATAGTAGGTAAGGTTAGTAGAAATGGAGTGCACTTTGGTGGAGTTGAAATCAGGTCTATTAGGTTTAAAATGCAAGATGTTTTCCTATAATGAAGTTACAGGGTTTGACATATTTATTTGTCAAATCTGTCAGAAAGAACAAGAATACAAGGATAAGATTGTAGAACATGAAATTGAGATTAGTACACTTAAACAACAATTGGAGCAACTTAGAACCAGGGTAATTGATTTAACTACTACATGTACATCAGCTGTCAAACGACAGAGACCCTCAGAAACATTAGATAATGAGGAAAATGAAGATGACTAGATGATGGTCAGGGAGGATAAAAGACATAGAAAATTAAGAAGAAGAGCTTTATCACAGGTCACAAGCACTCAAAACCACTATCAGGTATTGCTACCTGGCAATAAAATATGATAATGTGATCAAATACTAACTACAGAGGAAGTGACTGACAGATCCACTAAAAGACCAATATCTGTAATCCCACCCTCTGTACCTATTGAAACCAAAAAACAGATTAATTACAATCTATGTCAAAATGGGAACCAGGGTTTTGGTAGTGAAACAATTCAATTATGAACACAAATGAGTTAATCATAGTGACACCCACAGAAGTACCCCCACCCTCACCATCCTTGATAGCAAAAATACCTAGGGAAACACTTAATTGTAGCTCACATGAAGAACAAAATATCTCAAATATAACTGAACCAATATGTGAGAAGCCAGAACAGGTTTTTATTTTAGGGGACTCAATGATAAAGAATACAGACCGATTTTCTGCCAAGGGAAATAAGTTAAATACAACAACCTGCTCTTATAGAGGAGCTAAATATAAATGCTTACAGGTATACTCAAGGATGTTAGTGCACCCATAAAGCTTCTTGTTCATGTTAGAACTAACATCTTGGGATATAGAACTGTCGCTGATACAATAGAAGATACAATTAGGATGTGCGAAGCTGCTAAAAATCATAAAACAAAAATTATAATTTCAGAAGTATTACCAGTGCCAAGAGCAAGTAAACATAGAGCCCTTAAAATCAAGCAATAGAACAACTGGCTCAGGAAATGGTGCTGTGAAAATGATGTGAAGTGTTTAACAAGCTATGAAGAGTATAACGACAGGTTTGATCTCTACAGCCATGATGGCTTACACGTAAATAAAAAAGGGACAAGAAAGTTGCGAATTAGATTTTATGAGGCAGCTTCAAAAAATGTGTAGATAAGCGGTGTTGGGATGAGTACATGCCTAAAAACAAAATGATACCGCTGGTACTAAAGAAACATAAGAGAAGCAAGGAAGGGATGACTTGTTTAGTTTTGAAAGCAAGACGCTTGAATGCCATTAAAATGGTTGATCTGGAATATATCTTGAAAGATAATGAGATTGATTTTGTGGCTATAACAGAGACCTGGTGGTCTATTAAAGACACTAATAATACATACATTAATGGGTACAAACTTTTTAGACAGGATAGGGTGGGGAAAAAGGGTGGTGGGGTGGCAATATTTGTCAAAGATAGTATTGATTGTAAGCAGATCGACATAATTCATACACCTAAAGTATATTATGAATTATGGGTAGACATTTATCTGTTGGGGGGTAAACAGTTGAGGCTGGGTATAATATCTAGACCCCCAGATATTGATATTTCAAGCAACACTGAGCTGATTTTGTCTATTGAAAAACTAATACGTAATAAGATTGTCTTGATAATGGGTGATTTTAATGCCCCTGGTATTGAATGGAACTATGGTACATCAAAAAATAGTCAGGAGCAGGAATTACTAAACTTATGTTATGAGAATGGGCTGATACAAATAGTGGATGGCCCCACCAGGCTTACAAATTTATTAGATTTGGTATTAAATAATGTGGATAGTGTTATTGCACTAGAAATTAAGGAACCCCTAATTTTCTCTGATCATAACATCATTTTTTTTAATACTGTGACTCTCCATTAAGATTGAAAGGAAGGACAGAAGTAAGGGATTACTGCAAATCTGATTTTGATAAAATAAGATATGACTTGAAACAATGGAACTGAAATTCTAACGATGATACAGTTGAAATATTATGGATGAAAATAAAGGAGCATATCTTAAAACTCGAAAATGATTTTGTTCTCCTAAAGAAATATAATAAACTGGGGAAAGTTCCTATTTAGTATACCAACAAAGTTCATAAACAATTTAACAAGAAAAAAAAAAGCATATTGAGCAATGAAAAGGGATAATAATTTATGCAATATATATGCCTATAAAAAGTAGCTAAGATATACTAAAAAGACAATAAAGAAACAAAAAGTAGCCCTTGAATTTAAGCTTGCTCATACAAAGGACAATGTCAAGGCTTTCTTTGCCTATATTAACAATAGAACCAATATTAGAGAGGTGGACCTTATAAAATTACAAGATCAAGAGTTAAGGGACCCACAACAAATGGCCAGTGCCTTCAACAAATATTTTTGTAATGTATACCAAAAAAATAAAATACCCAGCTTGATTCAGGATTATACAAGAGAAGTTATTTGTCTTCCCACAATAATGTCAAAATGTGAAATAATGGACAGGTTGAACAAAACTGATACGTCAAAATCCGCAGGACCAGACAACTTACATCCAAAAATATTGAAATAAATAAAGGATTGGCTAGTCGAACCTCTGTACAAACTATTCAATATGACACTGATAACTGGGGAGGTCCCCGGGGACTGGAAAAGGGCAGAGGTGGTGCCAATTTATAAAAAAGGTAGTAGGTCTAAGTTGGGGAGCTATAGGCCTACAAGCCTAACTTCCATCCTGGGTAACATTTTTGAGTCATTATTAAAGGACAGGTTGGAAAGAGACCTTGAAAGTAAACATATCAATGATAACACTCAACATGGTTTTAAAAAAAATAGATCGTGTCTATCAAACCTGCTTGTTTTCTATAATAGGGTTAGTAAAATGTTGGAAAATAATATCCCAGTGGATATTATTTACTTAGATTATCAGAAAGCGTTTGATAAGGTCCAACATTCACTTTTGATAGACAAGGTGGTGAAAGCGGGTATTAACAAATATATCATTAATTGGGTGAGAAATTGGTTGGATGACAGAACCAAGCGGGTAAGACTGAGAGGTTATCTATCAGAACAGGGATCGGTCAGTAGTGGAGTACCTCAGGGGTCTGTCCTGGGTCCAGTTTTGTTCAACCTGTTTATATATGATATGAATGACACATTAAAAAATCATTGTGTTAAATTCGCTGATGATTCTAAACTGTGCACTAATGTGGGGAATATACAAAAGGTTAATGAATTACAGCAAGATCTGTTAGAACTACAGAGATGGGCAGATCAAAATGAAATGCTGTTTAATGTGGATAAATGCATTGTACTGCATTTGTGGGCTAGCAATACATATGAAGACTATTATCTTAATAATCAGATGTTAAGACCAGTAACCCAGGAAAAGGACCTGGGTATTCTTATCAATAATGACCTTACCTTTTCTGTCCATTGCAAAGAAACGGTAACCAAAGCCAATAGAATTATTGGTATGATACGGCGTTCATTTACATCATGACATAGGGAGTGTATTCTGCCATTGTACAGAGCACTGGTTCGACCACACCTCGATTATTGTAGTCCCTTATGGACTCCGGACTTGAGGAAGGACATAAATGCCATTGAGAGAGTCCAACAAAGAATGACTAAAATGATCAAGGGGATGACAGAGATCTCTTGTGAGGATAGACTACAGACTTTGAATTTGTATAGTTTGGAAAAGAGACGTTTGAGAGGGGATTTGCTTTATATGTTCCGTATTTCCAAAGAAGCACAGATGTTGGACGAGCTGGGGATATGTTACTCAACTTGTAATTTCTATCTTAGGAGTCATAGCAGACAAATTAAGCTAACCTATCTACACAATAAAAGGACCAGACATTTCTTCAATAACCAAATTGTGAGCATCCGGAACAAACTTCCTTCAGAAGTTACTGATTCTGATACCATGGGTATTTTCAAAAAGAGACTAGATGATCATTTGTTAAGATTAGGAACATAATCCCCTTGTTAGGGGAGTCAAACATTATGGACAAGCAAAGTCTTCTGTCTGACTTAAACTCCAAGTATAGTTCCAAGTATAGGGCCAATAATTGTTAGTAGCATCATGGAACTTTTATGTTAACTTACTGTAATGTTGTTCTCCCCATTCCATTCCCCACCCCCCAACCCCCAGTCATGCCCAAAAATGAGCCTCAGCTCAGTTCACTCTTCCTGGTCACCAATTTTCAAATAAATAAATAATTGGCTGCATCATCTTTCATATTTTTCATTGCTTATCTTCATGGGAAGGTACCATAGCAATGTGTCTTGGTTCAAATCAACATTGGTTGAAAAGTAAAATGAAGAGTCTGAGGAGCACATCTTAGGAGGTCTATTGCAGTAATCAAGTTTGTATGTGGTTGTAAGGTATTTTTCAGAGTGCTCTGGATTTTGTAAAGCCATGGCTTTACACGGCATATATCGCTGGGATTCTCCCTGTTTGAAGTTTGGTTTTGCTGCATAAGGGGAAGACTAAGAAGGACCCACTAGTTGTTCAGCATACTGCTATGCAATCTATCTTGTAGCACTCATAGAATTTACAGAATGTCTATTAGTTCCATGGTAGCACTATGGGGTAGTTAGTAGATGCACGCCCTGTTCTATGTTACATTGTACTACTGTGCTAGCAGTATTTGAATTTTGGTTTTGGTAACTAGGTAAAATCACTGAGAGAATTGCAGTCCCTTTTCAGGGTCGACCCGGGTAAGATAACAACACAAATACAAGGCAATTACAGCAAATTCAGGAAGAGACAGATTTACAGGAGAAGTAAACGATGTACATCAAGTTAAGTAACAATGAAAAATAATCAAAATAATTATTTACAAGATATACATTGCATAACTATGCACAAGTGAAGGCACCATCAGCAGACATTGCTAGCAGGTGATAAAAGCACAAATCATTATGCAAAAAGAAAGATTAACACACATTAGGACATATACAATGCTTATCTATGTTCTAGTGTAGGCACCATCAGCAACCACTACCAGCTCACAAGTAGATAGTGAGGGAGGGGAGTCAGATAACAGGGATAGGAGCAAAGGCAGAGTGGAGGGTAAGTGAGAGGAACTAGGGGAATGGAGAAAAAAAGGAGGGGTAATGACTATCCAAGGTGCAAGAGGTGATTCAATCTGCAGACTTAGTAGTGAACAGTCAACAGCTTGCGGTCTCAGGGGTAAATAGTCAACAATGGACACAAGTGCATTTTGCAGAGGAGGTAAGAAAGGCAAGTAGATTGGACTGGAACATAGGAAATGAGGTGCAGGACAGGATTGAGGGGGGCAGTGAGTTCTAGTTGGCTACTGCTACAATGGAGACTGCCTTACATGTGACAGCTAGCAAAGATTAGGTCTTTGGAGAAGAGGGAGGGAAGCTGTTCTGAGGGTTCAGGGAGCTAGTCTCCGGTGAATAGTCTCACTAAGGCAAGGGAGGGGGTATATCTGTGGACAAGTTTGTGCATGAAGCTCAAGGTGGAGAGCCTCAACTTCAATTCATAAGGCAACCAACCCAACAATGAGAGTACATCACAATGGTGGAAGCGGTAGTTGACTCCTAGGGCAAATCTTCCCACCCTATGGTATGCCTGTGTGAGTAGAGACATATTAGATGTATTGGTGGAGAGCAATAAGGGAGTCCCATAAGTAAGGAGGGGAAAAAGGCAAAGAGGAGGCGATCTTGAAGGAAAAGGTAGAGGTGAGAAAAGAGCAAATGTGATAGAGAAGACCCAGCTTCTGATTAAGAGTCTTGATTAGGGTGGAGACATGGGTGGAGAGGGAGAGAGAGGAATCCAGGGTAATATCCAGATATTTGAAGGTACTGACTGCCTCAAGAACATCACCATTGAGGGAGGTAATACAGAGAGGGGAGAAGGGAGAGGGAGTGGGAGGAGGGAGGTAGATGAGAGAAGAGCATACTTTCTTTTTTGTATTTAGAACACAATCATTGCATGTGAACCAACCCTCAAGGTCTGCAAAGTCACAAGCAAGTTCCCTGTTAATCCGAGCAACATCAGGAGAAGAGCAGAAGATGATAGCATCATCAGCATAGAGATGCACAGTGGCCCCTCCACAGTTGTTGGGTAATTCATTGATGAAAAGTTAGAACTATAAAGGACCCAATCTGGAGCCCTGTGGGACCCCATGAGTTATGGGTCTAAATTCTGAAGAAAAGCCAGCCCACTTTACTCTTTGAGAATGGGAGGGGAGATAGCTATGGACCCAGTGGAGGGCACTGGAGTCAAGACCAAAATCATGAAGCTGTTGGAGCAGAAGACCGTGATTCACCAGGTTGAATGCTTTTGGAAGGTCAATGAAGATGGCTCCAGTGGCAGAACCTTGGTCCATGGCTTGGTATACGTCTGAGGTAACCTTTAGCAGGGCCGTGAGGGAGCTGTGGTTCTTTCTGAAACCATGCTGGAAAGGTGAAAGCAGATTATGGTGATCCAGATAATCGTGAAGGTGATTGTAAATGATGCGCTTCTGTACTTTGGCCAAGGGGCAAAGGATGGAGATCGGCCTAAAATTCTCGACAACAGGGCTGGATCCACCTTTTTGCACCGATACAACAACAGCTACCTTCTGTTTGTCAGGAATAGTGCTAGTCAAGAAGGAATGGTTAAATAAGTCTCAAACTGGTTGAAAAACTGGTGAGGAGCTCAGGGATTTGCCTTCATTGGTGACTGGGGGGTCCACCTGGAGGGATACAGGCCTATACTGGCATGATAGTCTGCATCTGTCTGGGAAGGGAACCAGGATCCTAGGTGATAGGTTTAAATGCTTCATTGGCAAGTATTTAAACTTACCAAGGGGGGGAGGCACTGAAGAGAAGCAGGGAAATGTCAACCCCCCCACCCCACAAAACAGGGTAGTTAGCGAAGTAGACACAAAGAGAAGTCGATAGGGTGCGGGACAGGAGTAAATCTAGAAAAAAGGTAGAGGCAATAAGGACAGGGATGGGCCTAAAAAGGGGTAAGGCCAACAAAAAATGGAGGGCGATGAGTACCAATGCCCATAGTCTGGGTAACAAGCTCCCTGAACTAGTGACCTTGATGGAAGAGGGATGCCTGGATATTGTGGCAGTCACAGAAACATGGTACGCAGAGAACCATGACTGGGATGTCAACATATCAGCATACACAATCTACAGGAGGGACAGGGAGGGTAAAAGAGGAGGAGGAGAAGGAGGAGGAGTAGCTCTCTACATAAGGGAAGGAATCAAAGCAACAGAACTAAAGGGTAAACAGGGAGGGAAGGGGAGGAGGCACTGTAGTTCACCCTGGAGACAGGAAATGGCACCACAATCAGCACAGGGGTTGTTTACAGACCCCTGTCTCGGGGGGAGGCAATGGACAAGGAAATTATAGAAGGAATCCTTAGAATGGCAGAAAAAGGGGAGATATTGTTGATGGGGGAAATGTTAACTGGAGCACCTTTACTGCAGCCATATCCAAGAGCAGGCTCACTCTCGATGCCCTACAGGGGGCATGCCTCAGACAGCTAATGTTGGAACCCACTTGGGAGGGAGCAATCTTAGACCTGGTACTCTCAAATGGGGATGGAGAGAGGATCTCAGATTTAGAAGTGGGTAGCCATCTGGGAACAAGCGACCACCAAACAGTATGGTTCACAATAAACACAGCTGTAGAGTCAAGCCATACAAAAGCAAGGGTGTTGGACTTTAGGAGGGCTGACTTTGGCAAAATGGGAGAGTGCCTCAGAAAAGCACTAGCAAACAGGCAAGAAGGAGGGGTGGAAGAACACTGGAAAAATCAAAACTGCCATCACAGAGGCAACAAGCCTTTGTGGAAAGCAAATCAACAAAACAAAACAAAGGAAAAAGCCACTATGGTTCTCAAAAGAGGTGGCAGGGAAGGTTAAGGAGAAAAGGATAGCATTCAGGAAATATAAGAAAAGAAGAAGCAGGACAGAGAACTATATCAGTTAAAGCAGAAGGAGGCCGGGAAGGTAGTCAGAATAGCAGACACAAACTGAGGAAAAGATAGCCAACTCTGTTAAGAAGGGGGATAAAACCTTTTATAGGTACATCAGGGAGTGAAGAAAGACCAAGGGAGGGATACTGAGGCTTAATACAGGGGAAGGAATGTGGGCAGAGAGTGACAGTGAAAAAGCAGGGATACTGAATGAATACTTCTGTGCAGAATTCACAAAAGAAGAGGAGGGGGAGGTACCTAAACCAAACAATAGAAACACTCTGGATAGAGGGGTCGATACCAGTCCATTCACAGAAGAAAGGGTTCTGAAAGAACTCTTAAAACTGAAGGTGGACAAAGCAATGGGGCCAGACGGGATTCACCTGAGAATTCTAAAATAACTAAGGGTAGAACTAGTGACACCAATGACTACCCTCTTTAACAAATCATGGGAGGATGGGGTGGTACCTGATGACTGGAGGAGGGTGGGTGTGATTCCACTTCATAAAAGTGGGAGCAAGGCAGAGGCAGGAAACTGTAGACCTGTTAGTTTGACATCAGTGGTAGGGGAAAATGATGGAATCACGTCTGAAGGAAAAAATTGTTGAGTACCTAGAGGCCAGCAGGGCACAGGGCCCATGGCAGCATGGATTCACAGTGGGAATATCGTGTCAGATGAATCTAATAGATTTCTTTGACTGGGTGACCAAAGTAGTGGACCAGGGAGGGGCTGTGGACATGGCCTACCTAGACTTTAGCAAGGCATTCAACACAGTCCCACACAAAAAATTAATATACAAGTTAGCCAGCTTTGGAATGGTCCCAAGGTGGTAGCCTGGGTAAAACATTGGCTAGACAACTGGACACAGAGGGTAATAGTAAACGGAGTACACTCTAAAGAAAGGGGGTTACGAGCAGGGTACCGCAAGGTTCAGTACTGGTACCGGTCCTCTTTAATGTCTTTATAAGTGACATTGCAGAAGGACTGGAAGAAAAAGTATGTGTAACCCCCCTACAAAGGGGGGTTCCTGAAAAGTCTTCCTCAAGCTTGCCTAAATGCTCACTGCCAGGCTGGTGTCCTGCATTTTAGCAGTTTAAATGTGATTGCCAGAGAGTGCCTGTATAGCCTCTGTGTACTGTCTCTTTAAGAGCTGCCTGGATTGCAGTCATAAGAAATTTGAGAGAGAGTTCTGTTGAAAGATGTAACTGTTTTCTGAAAACCATTTAGAGTGTAATGATAATGTAGTTTGTCTAACCTGCCTTCTTTGCAGCAAGGACTGTTTTGTTTATCTCCACTATCTTGGTCCTGGACTGCGAATTGGACCAATCAGTACTGGTGGGACATAAAATGGAGCCGGATTACAGGAGCTGTCTGGAGTCAAAATCTGTAGGAATTGTAGTTCTGGGCTTTTTGCACCTTTTTGCACCTGAAGGGGGAGCCTTTGTTGTGACTGACTGGAGGATCAGCCAACCAAGCCTTTTAGATCTTGGAGAATTTCCCAGGCTGCTGCAGCTAGTTTCAGTTTTGAGCTGAGAAGTGAAGAAGTAACAGCTCAAGTGATTTTGAGCAGCAGTTTGTGTAGTTTTGCATGGGAGAACTGTGAAAGGGCTGAGTTTTGGCCTGCCTGTCTGCCTGCTGTTCCTGAGAGGGAAAATAGAGTTTATTTGGACTGAATCTGAGTTGTGAGGACTGTTTAAGCCACTGGACTGTGACCAGGCTTTAACCTGAAGAAGTCCAAAGATTTGCTAAATGCGATCGGCCTGTCAGGATTTCCAGCTGCTTTTGAATCCCCCGTTTGTGCAGAGACTGTGCGATCATGACCGGAGAGCGGTTTGCCTGGTTCAGTAGAATTTCCTTACATGTAAATGTGCTGTGTACTGAAAGTGGGTCATGATCTGGTTCCCCACTATGTGAACTGTGTTCTGCTTGCTGGTACCATAGAATCCTTTACATGTAAATGTGCTGTGTATTGAAAGTGGATAGTGATTTGGTTCCCCACTGTGTGAACTGTGTTCTGCTTGCTGGAAGCTTTATCCAGCCTAATCAGACTGAATCCGCATTCATCTCCATTTAGCCTGGGCCATGCCACGCTGGCCCTGCCAGACTACCCCACTGCACAGAGAAAGCCACCAACGAGAGACCTGCCTGGGGATCAGCCACCTGCTCCATGCTTGAACAGGAATGACGCCTCGGTGAATCGTGTGGGCCCTGCTTCTCCTGGCATGCCAGATTAATCACCTGCTGTCTCAATTTTTGTCCAGCCTTTGTCTAGTCTTGGGTATCCTAAGTAATCATCAGGGTAGCTCCCTGCAACAACAGCCTAATCTAAAAGTGTGTCATCTGATTGTCGTCTTGTTTTCTTTTCACGAACTAAGCCCTCCGGCCCCGGATTACAAATAGTATGTGTTGTGCATGTTGTTTTCTTCCATCACAGGGCCCCAACCAGCTGTAATTGATCCTGGCTAGCCCATCATTCTCCATCTGTGTACCCAGAGTGTGTGACTGTTTATGGACCCTGAAGTGCATGCATAACTGTTTGATTGATAGAGCCTTTAAGCAAATTAACCTGATTACTCCCCTCCCGTGTTCAAGCCCCTTAAATAAATCAGATCTAATCTTTTTTGCATTTACCCTGACTGTGGTTCCAGTTTGTGCAAGAATACTGTACTGCTGTTATTTGCTGTGTATAACCTTGTTTTACAGGGGGTCCCCAGGGCCTGGCCAGAGGAAAGCCCTGGTGGTACGTGCAAACAGGTTATTGTGAAAGTGATTATTGTGTATTGTTCCGGCCACTAGTAAGGAAAGAGTGGGGTTACATTGTCCCGGAGGGCTGTGCCCAGGTTAGCTTGACCATTACCAACCCTGACCTCTGGGTGGAGGCACCCATTTCAGAACTCAGGCCCCTTAACCTGCTACTAGTCAAGCAGGCAAGGGTTGTAGCCCTTGGGATAGCACCACCTAGGGGTTACATATGTCTCTTTGCAGATGACACAAAGATCTGCAACAGGGTTGATACACAAGGTGGGGTGGAAAGGATGAGAAGGGACTTGGCAAGGTTGGAGGAATGGTCAAATGTACGGTAGCTTAGAATCAGTGCAAAGAAGTGCAAAGTAATGCACCTGAGAAACAAAAACCCAGGGGAAGAGTACACAATGGGGGGTGAGATGCTAACAACAACAAAATTAGAAAGGGACCAGGGGTAGTCATATCAAACGACCTAAAGGCGGGCAAGCAATGTATGAAGGCAGTATAGAGGGCTGGGGGGATACTGGGATGCATAGGGAGAGGCATCACCAGTAGAAAACAGAACATTTTTAGCCCTCTGTACAGACAGTTGGTGAGATCCCATCTGGAGTACTGCGTACAGTTCTGAAGACCCCATCTCCACAAGGACGTAGACAGGATGGAGGCTGTCCAGAGGAGGGCAACTAAAATAGTGCAGGTTCTGCACCAGAAACAATCCTGAGAGTGACTAAAGGAGCTTAAATGTATACCCCTGAGGAAAGGAGAGAGAGAGGACATGACAGAAACTTTTATACCTCTAGGGACCTCAGCAAAGTCCAAGAGGGTAGCATCTTTCAGAAAAGAGACGTATAGAACAAGGGACACGGTTTGAAGATAGAGTGGGGATGGCTCAGAGGTAATGTGAGGAAGTATTTTTTCATGGAGAGGGTTGTGGAGACATGGAATGGCCTTCCTGAGGTTGTGGAGTCAAAAACAGTGGGGGAGTTCAAGAATGCATGGGACAGACATAAGGCAATTCCAGTGGGGGTAGGAGGAAGTAGGCTGTTGGTTAACTAGGATCTGCAGCTTATCCATTAGGTAGGGAAATGGGCAGACTAGGTGGGCCAAGCAGTCCTTATCTGCCATCAAATTCTATATTTCTATGAACAGGGTGAGCAAAAGCAGGAGCTCCCATCTTGAGGAATGTAGGCTCCAGGGAGTCGTGACCTGGGGAACTCTCAGCTTTCAAGTTGGCAAGAAGTCCCTGGACCTCATTACAAGAGGCCAGTTTTAAGTGAAAAGGGGGTCTAGTCCCAACTTCCTCCACAGGGGAAGGGACTGAGGGTGCCACAGGACAATTATGGAATTTCGAGGTAAACTTGTGTAGATCTGTAAAAAAGTCATTAAAGCGCCGGCCCAGCGGTGCTGAGGGTTGAGGCACTGGATGACTTACTTCGCACTGCACCAGTGACTCGGGTTCGGAAACGACCTCAGGTCATCAGGGTGCTGGCATGGGGGAGGGTGGGAGGAGTGGGATTGAGAGAGCCATTGAGCTGCTCTCCTCTCCTCTCCCTGGGGTGGTAGGGGTGGGTTGTCGCCCCTCCCGTAGTCCCGTCCCCACCGGATGGAGGTCCAGTGGGGTATGCAGGTGGTGGGGGGTGGCACAAAGGGTGGGAGGAAGGGGCTGAGCTGGCTTTCAGTGTGCGTGCGCACATCTATGCGCATGTACAGCCTTGTGTCGGGGCCCCGGTGGGAACGGGAGAAAAAACAGAAAAAGCAAAAATATATATGGGGAAAAAAATAATTAAAGCCAGCGGCAATAGACGGAGGGTTAGTGAGGGTAATGCCCTGGGCAGAGATGGAGTTCGGCAGCCTTCCTTTTCAACAGAGCATTGATTTGCCTCCAGAACTCCTTAGGTTTACAGAGGTGTTCTGCTTGAAGTGGTTTGAAATGGTGGCGTTTGGCTTTGTGAAGAGAGTTTTTGCATTTGTTACGGAGTTGCCTATAGATTTGCCAGTCCTGGGGCAAGCCACTTTTTTTGTAGAATTGCCATGCCCAGTCCTGGGAGGACATTAGAGCCCTAAGATCCTTACTGGGCCAAGGGGCCTTGATAACTTTGGATCTGCATTTTTTTAGCGGGGCATGACTATCAACAATCCAGGTGAAGGTAGACACAAAAAAATCCAGGGCTTGATTGATATCCGGGAGAGTCTTAATAGGTCTCCAGTCAGTATTATTGATGGAGGCAAGGAAATTATTGACATCTAGCCTAGATATATCATGAATAAGTGTGATTTTAGGAGGGGGGGGTTAGGGCAATTATTCCTCCATATACAGATGGTGGGAGAGTGATCACTTATGCAATCCGAAAGTACACCCACTGCTCTGACTTTGAGGGGACAGTTAGTGACCACCCAGTCCAGCAAGGTATGTTTTCCAGTCTTGTTGTTGAGGCATGTAGGGTCCTGAATGTGCTGTGTTAGGTTGAGATCAGCTAATGCAGTCTGCACTTTGCCAACAGCAGGGTTGAGCCAATCATTATTGAAGTCCCCACATAGTACTAGGTCATGGCAAGGGAGATTAGCAAAGGAGGTAAGGAATGGGAGAAGACCAACATCAGCCTTGCTTGGGGAAGATAGACACACCCAATAATTAATTTCTGAACTGTGCCAAGAGTCAAGATTAGGAATAAGGATTCAGCATCGGGGGATCCAGAGCCCAACTCTGGCAGTTTGATGGCATCCAGGCCAGACCGAGTATATATAAGAACCCCGCCTGCTCTTCTGCCTAATTTGTCCTTCCTAAAGCAGTTGAAACCAGGTAATGCCACCTCATGCTATTTAATGGCTGGCTTAAGCCATGACTCAGTGATGCATAGGATGTCGGAGGACTTCTGTATCACCCAGGCTTCCAGTTCAGCCATTTTTGGATGAAGGCTATGGATATTCATGTGGGCTATCTTTAGGCCTTTGGGCAGCTGCCGGGAAGCAGTAGTGTGATTCATGTGGCCTAAGGTAGGAGGCTGGGGAGCTGAGATAGAGTTATATGACAGAGTAGGGCTGGAGGGCCCAGGACTTAGCTCAATATCACCTGCTCGTGCAAACAAAAGGAAGATAAATAGATGGATCAATAACGAGACACAAGGTGTCCCTCTAAGGACACTAGGCACAGTAGGTATCGGTAACCATTTTCGTAGCCAAAGCCCCAAGAGGGCAGCCCCATACCTGGGTATGCACGGTACCCATAGGAGCACAATTGGGTGTTGTGGCTAGGTGTGGCATGGTGGTGGAGATTAGATGTCCTGAGGAGAAGCCTGTATAAAAATTGTAATAAACTGGTTGGCCACACCAAAGACAGAGAGGCAGGTCAGTAAGACCAACCAACTAATGCATCCCATGTTAGCAGGATTGAAGTCAGAAGTCCCATAAGGAGCAGAGGAGGAGGATAACACGAGCCCACCGGGCCAAGAAGGTCTGGAGGAGTTACAGCACTCAGAAATTAGGGAGAAGGCAGAGCCAGTAAGGAAGATCTAACTGATCCCAGTGCACAGAACAGAAGGCATACACAGGAGAGAGTATGGGCTAGCAGGAATCAAATGAAGTAGTAAGGATCATAGCAGAGAAAACTGACACATTACTCATTTAAAAAAAAAATAACATATTAAGGGTTTGGTGGTAGAGCCTCCCCTTCTAATAGAACCAGCTGATTATTTTATTGTGTTATATGGAGTGCTCTGCCCCCCATTCTCCCTATAAATGGGTAGCCAGAGGGGTGTATTGCCATCAGTTAATACCATTGTATGGCATTTACTTAATGCCTACAGTGGGTTCCTTTGTCTTCCACTTAAGCCTAAATACCTATGCCCATCTGAGTCGGTATAACAGGTACTGTTCACCTCTCATACGGTCATACTGCTCCTTTGCGCCAAGCACAGAATGGATACCTATATCACTAAACAGCATGCTGAGGTATTAAACAGGATCATTGAGGTCAGTTGCACCAGATGAAAACAGTAGTATAACTGGGTTGTCTTGCAGATCTTGGATAATACTTACGGTTATTACCCCTGCCTTGTGACCATGGAGGCCACAAGCAAGGTTGAGGGGCCTGGGCTCATTAGTCTCCTCAGTTGAGGGGTCTGTGGCAGAAAGAGATAGGGAAATAGCATGGTACTTCCACCCAGAGAAAGAATAATGGGCCAGGTCACATGTGTAATACTGCTCCCTCGGATATAGTACCAACCCACCTTCCCACAGGATACAGAACACCAATCTGAGACCAACCAGTACTCACACTTCAGTTCTAGCAAAATACATGTTTCATACACTATTAACCAACATCTCTAATAATATGGTTACACACCAGCTTTAAGGAAATCCCCAAAGGACTTTATTACTCTGCACTGGCCTGTGGATAAAGATGAGTGGTTAGGCAGTTAAAGAGGCGCTACCAGCTTTTGTGGGAATTTTTTTTACATCTTTCAGACTGGTGCCTTTTGCCATCTATAGTACCAGTGACAGCATGTCTTGTCTGCAATTTCAGCATACTAGGTTAAAAAAGTAGTTTTTTTATTCAGCTTCCCTTGCTGTTCGGCCCGAGTTTATTCCCACGGCCAGCAACTCCTGTGCATCCCCGAGTATTAATGGTGCCCATGGTCCAGCCTCTCAAGCATGGTATTTTCTAAGCCTTATTGACTTACTTATATAACTTGCATCTACTTTTCCTACTGATCTCTGTAATATAGGGGCTTTTCAAAACCTAGGGCTATTTAATGTAGAAACAACATTTTTGAAAAGTAAAGCCATGACTGTAAGTATGCACATTAGTGTCAACGCTTTTAATATTTCTTCAGTAGTGAGTAGAAGAATTAAAGCATCACCTAACTCTTCACTCATGGTGAGGCAAGTAATATTATTCTAGAAGTTAGGATGTACAGGAGTTACCTGTGCATCTACCTCTAAGGCCTTTTTAACAAATTGATTTATTTGGATAACATTTCTTCTTTCCTTATGAGAATACTACCAGTGGATGTTTGAACTGTTGATACAATTCTGTGTTGAACACATCATGTACATCTATCAAAAGGGGTATTTGAAGGTAATTTCCCATGTGTTCCATACTTATGTTCTGCCAACGAAGTTGAAGCCCTATCACACTGTAATTTTTTTCATGGCTATTTTTCTAGCTGAAATCTGCAAAGATAAATCCTCTCCAGTTTCATAAGAATGGGTTGTAAGCTTGTAAAGTTTTTTAAGGGAATGGTATTGTGTATACCTATTCTGAACTTTATCTTTACCCATTCTTTGTAAAATGTGCCTCATATCTTGTTTATCATCCTCCCACCAAGTAATTATTGAATGATGTATGCATTTGACAGTGCTCTGATCATTATGTAAGGATTAAGCCACGAGAAAGGATGGGTCTACTGTGGAATTAATCCATGGTTGGGGGAGGTTGTGCCTCCAACCACCCAACCATGGATTAATTCCACTGTAGACCCATCCTTTCAAGTGGCTTAATCCACTTGTAACATGGCTAGCACTGTAGGAAGTAAAAATGTGTTATTATTATATGAAATTAATATAAAGAACAATGTGCAGTGACAAGATGAGCTTCTTATCTGTCACTCATGTGTGCAAAATGCTCTACTGTCTTTGCAACGTGCACATGCACATTGAACATTTAACCTTTATTTCTATGGCTGTGATGTTTTTGAGCAAATTAGATGACGTGGATAACAGTTCGATAAGAAGTACACATACCGCAGACTGTGGTTAATTTTCTCCCTTATCGCTTGAGTTTGCTTGTCTCACGTCCACTGTCAGCTTTTCCTGTGTCTGTCTGCTGCTGCCCTGTGGGTTTCTGTCACAGTTTGCATGTTATGATCCTCACGGCATCAATGCTTCAGGTACACACAACTTTTTATGGAGATGGACGACTTTTGCAATGGGACGCTCCTGATAACAATGTTCTTTGTATTTGTTAATTCGCACAGCTATCACTATCAACAGATTTTAATACCACTGTCCCTTTCTGCCGCATACTGAAGCTGAACACTGATGGTGACATTATTTATATGTTGCACGTACTCTGCATGCTCAGTATGTCAGGTGGATGGCTGAATTCATGCCTCTTATGGCACAGAGTACGTTCGTGCGGCTTCACAATACACTCCCTTTGTCAGGCATACTACACAGCAAGGGTCACTTTGTTCATATGTTGCACTTACTGTGAGATTGTGCTTGGTGTGTCGGCTGCGTGGGTGACTTCATACCTGTTACAGCACACAGTACGTCCACGTGCCTCCATTCTACACGACTCACTCCTTTCCTAACATTGCTCATCACCGACGTTGTTTTGCTTCACCTGCATCCTGACCATGGTCTAATTATTTATGCACGCTCATGATCCCAACCATGGTCTACTGTGGTATTAGACCATGGTTACTGATGTACCACATGCTCTGAGTCCTCCAATGTGATTCCTCTATTTTCTTGTGCTTTTTTATGCCATGTTACAAACAGTGTTAATAACCTTTTCTTAACTGCTGCATCATTTAATAACTATTCCTTACTAGCCTTCCACATTTCTGACCCACCTAACACTACTCTCAGATGAACCAAACTGGCACCTTAAAATACCACAATCAGAGATGTCTGCAGGAATAATTACAGCAGAGTGTGAAAGAAGTGACCATGAAATACAGAAAAAAATCAGTCCTGGAGGATAATGTATTTTTTAAAAAAGTATTCCCTCCTGTTTTAATGCACAAACCTATAAGCATATGTTACTCCAGCACAACATATCACATTTTGTAACAAAAAAAGTCACAGTAGGTTTTCTTTTTCTGCTGTGAGGCAGGACCAGAAATCAAAGAGGTGTTAAAGTCACCAGCCAATATCAAATTATGTGCAGTGCACAAGAAAGGCTGTACATTTTTTTAAAATGTGATTCTCATCATCATTCATTTACTGGATAGCAAGTTGAGAGAAAAACTTTCATTTACAACTGCGTCCAAACACAGATAAAACACATTTACAGAACATACATACAGTTTCGTATGAAAACACATATAAAAAGGAAATCAATACAATCAGTATCACACAAATATTACTGATTATTCATCCAAAGCAATCACAGTGCTTGTAGATTAGACTAGCAAGGGAGGCCCTAAATCGTGCAATTGGCAATAATACATTTAAAACACATTTTTTCTGAATCAGATCCCAAGTACATGAAACAGTAGCAGCTAAGGTCAGTTCCCCATATCTTGTTCTGCACCTAAGTATGTGGAAAGATAAATGATTAGCAGATCTAAGACTATACTTAGTAGATGTTCTGAACTGAAGTGCACTTAACAAAAATGATGGTAAAGCTTTGAGTATAAATCTATAAACAAACATGTACCAGTGTGCTTCTCTACGTTCTGATAAGGAAGGCCAACCTACACAATAAAACTGACATCGGTGTGTTTTATAAGGCAATCCAGTCACAAACCTTAATGCGCTATGGTATAATGGATCTAATAAGTATAGTATTGCACTCATAGGGCCGGATATTCAAACTGCGCCATTCTGTGGCACAAGCCCTTGTGCTGCTCAAAAAAGTTGCGCAGGGGTGTGGCCAGGGTGACATTCAACGGAGTTGCGCTATTGAGCAACTCCTTTGAATATCGCCCCCCCGGCCACAGCCACTGTGCATGGCGCAGTGGAACTTGCGCCACCACAAGTGGTCAGAGTGGAGCATTCAGATGCGGTGGCGCAAGTTCTGTTGCGCCATGCACAGTGGCTGTTCATTCATTCACATATCTGGACTGCCTTGTATGACGCTGGGCTGCCCATTGGCTCTTACTCTGAACAATGGGCGTGCAGCCCTCACCGAGCTGTCCGTTGGCGGCAGCAGGTGGTGCTGCCGCCCGCTGGCTGACGGGGAGCAGGGTGGTGGGGTTCCGTGGGTGGGTGGGGAGCCACTAGATCACCAGGGATATTGGACTTTGGGGTTGACCTTATGCCTGCGATCGGGCTTCACGGTCCACTGGACCACCAGGGATACTGGACTTTGGGAGGGTTGACGTATGCCCGCGATCGGGCTAGTGGGGCTAGTGGAGGTGTGTTCTGCCCGTGATCGGGCTAGTCGAGGGTGGGGTGTGTTCTGCCCACGATCAGGCAAGTGGAGGGGTGGGGGTGAGTTCTGCCTGCGATCGGGCTAGTTGGGGGTTGTGTGACATCATGCCCGCGATCGGGCCAGTTGGTGGGTTGTTTCACTTCATGCCCACGATCGGGCTGCTGGGGGGGATACTCTGCTGCCCGCGATCGGGCTATGGGGGGTTACTATTATGCCTGTGATCGGGCTGCAGGGGGGGCACAGGGAACAAGTGGAGGGTCACCCACAGGTGGCAGCTGCTGTGTTACGCCCTGCAATGCAGCAGCTCACCTGTGGGTGGCCTCGACTTAATCCTTTTTGCTCAAGTTGTGCAGGCGCAGGTAGGGTGTTGCACCTGCACAACTCTGCATGGCCCGGCTGAACATCACACTGCACCCTTTATGCATGGTTCCTCCCCCTTCGCTTGTGCATGCCTTCATTATCATTGCGCTGTTGCTCAGCATGTTTTCGGTGGCGCAACTGCCTCCTGCTGAATATCGCAGAATGGCGCAATTTCCGACTTGCACGAGCGCAACCCTATTGCGCATGGCTCAGCTCTTTTGAATATCTGGGCCATAGTGTTTTTATATATACAGACTCTATAATCCACTATAGGGAGAAATAATGAAGTAACTAACAGTTTTCTGAGGGGGTAATTGAAATTAATTATATTTCTATTAAAAAAAAAGAAGTCTTTTTAATTTAGTAAATACATTTTGTACATGCAACTTGAAAGTTAGATGGTCATCTAGGGTCAGGCCTAAGTACTTAACTCTAGTAATAATTGTACCTGTAATAAATGTTAAAAGTTAAATCAGACATGATCAAAGTCTTTTTAGCAAAAAGTAACCACTGTGTTTTTTTTTTTTTTCATTAAGTAAAAGTCTCAGATTTATAAGGGCTCTCTGTATGTTGAAAAAATCTTCTTGTAATATGTCAGGGCCAAATTTACATTATCGTGTTGTGTATACATGATTGTAACATCAGCATATAAGTAAATACTTATGTTAGCAGAGCAAGATTTGGGGATATTGTTCACGTAGAGCAAAAATAGCAGGGGCCAAGCATGGATCCCTGTGGAACTCCTATGCTGATAGTTGCCAACCCGAGTGGACCTCTCCCACCTTGACACATTGTTGGCGTGATGTTAAATACAAATGGAACCAGAACAGTGCAGGCAAACCCATACCAGATGCTTTCGATTTATTAACTAAAATGATGTGATCCATGGTGTGAAATGCTTTCGACAAGTCTAGAAAGACTGTCGGTACACTGTGTTCTTCGTCAATATACGTAAAAACATCATTTGTAACCTTTGATACAACATGTGTAGTGTTACGACCTTTTTTAAATCCAGATTGTAAGTCTGAAATTATTTTGTACCTTGAAAAACATTGGGAAAGTTGTTCATTGTAATAATCTTTCAAAAACCTTTATACATACAATCAGAACTTAAATTATCTTTGTTTTTGCTTTAGGTGGGGCATAAACATTAATTACTCTGAAGGGATTAATATGAATAATAGTATCAAAGATTAATGAACATCCTGGAATACCATTTGTAAACTTTGTTGCTGATAAATCCAGATTCTTAAAACATACACCCAAACCAGAAAATGTTTCATCTCCCAAAGACCAAAAGGATGCCCCCTCCCCATAGTCTCTGTGAATCAGAAATATGATGATGATGTGTCCTGCAAAAAATATATAGAAAATTGCAAAGCCTGAAGTAATGAAAATGTGATAAGCCTTCTTCTTGGGTTCCTTGTACTACTGGAATTTAAGGATATGCAACTTAAAGGGGAATGCATCAGTATGAAAAGAAGGAGAAGCCAAATCTAAAAAGGTCTCATTCGCGGAGACAGCTTTTAGCTGGACCATGTACATCATCTTGAATCTGATCCCCCCCCTGCCCACTTTTCTGATGTAGAGGGGTCCAGGTTTGGTTCCTCATTAACTAAGGATCCAGGTGGTAACTAAGATGCAGCTGACGAAGCATCAGACTCCTCTCCTTCATCATCTGTTGCAGAATCCCCCAAGTTCTTCTTCTTTGCCAGTGGTGCTCATTTATTCCGAAGTTCCATATTGTCCCGTCTCTGGACTTTTGTCTTAGGTTGGTTTGTTTTTATTCTTGGTTTTCTACAAACCACACTCATTCCTTTTTCTATTATTTAAGAAGGGGGAGGCATGTCAGTCTCAGACTGTTGAACAAGGGAAGTTTCTACTGGTTTGGTTTGAGGTGCAGATTCATCCCTTGTACTGCCATTCTGCTCAGGGATCAGATTAGTACCATCCTCTAGGATAGCAACTGGGTCCAATGTTTGGGCACACTTACTAATGATTCATCTCATGGTGGTTATAATGGTACCACCTGAACAGGCTATTGACGTGACTGTGTCTGTGGAGTAGACTGAGTTCTGGATTAACTTAGTGAATCCTGACTTCCAAGCCTTTGTCAAGAGGGTGTCATGATGTATTTGTTCTCTTCCACTATGAGCAGCTCAGGAACATGACTTATATGCATGTGCTTGTTCTCCACACAAGTTACATCTGAATATAGTCACAATTTTAACTAAGATGTCCAAATGTTGAGCACAACCCACACTGCATTTGGTCACATGCACTACTCAGGTGTGCATGAGATCTGCACTTATAACATGCTTTTGGTTGTCCTGGATAAAATATGATGCCATGATCTTTCCCAATTAAAAAACTATTGGGCAGATAGAATATATCTTTGTCATGTTCATAAAGCCGAACTTTGAATTTCCACCCCCCTTCTCCCAAAGTCCAAATGTGTTCTGAGTCATAAATAGTCTCTGGGCAGTCCTGAACATGATATTTCTGTTGCAGCCACAACAGAATATCTGACACGTTGACCCCCTCATTCCAGAACAGTACTCCTATTATTTTAAAAGTTGGTTTAGTGAAGAGGAATAACTGAAAAAGGTAACCATAAAGCAGAATTTTTGACAGTGACATATTTCCTCCAAAATTTATCTAATAACTGTGAAGATTTAAAGTTACCATCGAAGGTGGTTTTTCCAGAAATATGGATCCAAGCATATATGTCTTGCGCCGAGAAGTGCAAAGAGTCTGTTCAAAGCTGCGAGCTACAAAACTTCTGTCAGGAACAGAATCTGGACTTCCCCTATATTTCAACCTGATTGCATTTCACCTCTTTGCAGGTTCAGGTTGGTTTTCAAACAAATCTGCCATTGTGGGTCATGGTTGTGGCTGTGGGTTCTTCAACAAGTTAAGACTGGGAATCCTCTGTCATTTGCATGGTAACAGAATTGTTCACTGTAGATGTACTAGATGCAGGCTCTTGAGCTGGGGGGGGGTTGGTGATAATACATACTGCACAGTGCATATGTCCTCCTGTGTTATTATTGCACCCCCCCTTCGCCTCCATTTTCTGTCTAGGGGTCCTGATGGTAACCAAGGAGAGAGTGGTACAAACTGGAACACATTCCAGGCATAAGGTCTACAGATCAAAGGGTAACAAGGCCTTACATTGACTGCAGTTTTCAACAGCATAGGGCAGGTTGAGTTCACACCCATGGGTTACAGCTTACCACCCACTGCAACTTCAGGCCAGGCCAGGGAGAACAAAAGCTGGAATGGCTTCTTTAGAGGAAGGAATTAGTTAGTTCATTCAATAATCCCAGAACACACAAATTAAAAGAACAAATAAAGAAATATTATTTTGTGTCTCTTTAAAATTAATAAAAAAATAACTTGAGTGTACAGCTCCATGGAGCCGGGAGACAGAACAGGCCACATGGCATAAAATGTACTAACAGCACCAGGCTGATACAAGAGCTTTAAACAGGCCTAGAGAATCAGACCAGGTGCAGACTCCACGCAGATGCCCAGAGCCAGAGTAAAGTTCAGGACCTTAGAGGGTACAATAGCATGTCCAAAAACCCATCCTTGTGGAGTGCCTTACTCCCTACCCCGAAGTAATCGATAGCAGGGATGCGGCCTTAAACACACACCGTGTCCACCCTGAAAAACCTTGCCAGAAATCCAATCAGTTTGTAACCCTCTTCCCAATGAAACAGGATGCCAGCTTAAACTATAGCATGTGCGACATGGCTCCATCCTTTCAGTTCTCTTTCTGTGCATTCCTTTCATGGGCCTAACACAGGACCTGCCCCCAGACAAGGGAACGGCAAGCCCGATAAAATGAGATCCAGGATGCACCCGCCCACTTGCCTTCATCAGCGTGCAACACCAGGAAAATGCCTCCTCAGAGCTGCCACCTCCACGGGGCCCTGCTGTAGCCCTACCACCACCATGGCAGCCCCACTGCCATACCTTTCTTTTGGGACACTAGGCCTCCCAAACCCAGCCATGATGAACTTACCTCCTGACTGCTGTCGATCCAGCTGCTGAGCTCACAGGGCCACAGTCCCCAACAGTCACCATACTCCTATCACCCTCCCCATCAGAGATAAAAAAAAAAATGCGTAACCATCGACACTAGAACCGCTGGTTCCTCCCAGACGGGTTTGAAAACCCAGCCCTACTTGCCCTACATACAGCCTGCCAGCTCTCCTCCCTAAGAGGAACCCTCCCCTTTTAAACCCAGGCATGGAGCAACACCCCCTGGGGACGGAACATGGAGATACCCATTAAAGTGAACCTAACCAACAGGGAAGAATACGGCATAGTAAGGCAACCCTGAGAGATCTTACTTACTTTATTTTTATGCTCAGATGTATTGTCCCTCATAGTGCCATCTTCCCCCACAGTTTCTTGATTTATATTAGTGCTTGAGTGAGAAACATTTTGTTTTGTCCCAATAGTTTGCTGCTCATCTGTACCAGTCATTTTTCCCCAGACATAGCATTTTCTTGAGCACATTCTCTTTGTTCTGGTTGTACATTACCAGACTCTCCTTGTGCAACATTTTTGTCACTAGTTTATGCTTCAGTATTATTGGGAAATGCTTTCCCAAAGACAGTCAGTGCATTCAGGTCAATTGATAGAGCAGCTGGTCGCCTAGCAACCTCCATTTTGTGTGAAACCCACAGAGGACAGCTTTGTGTCTGTATTTGTATTTTTGAAGCAGACATGGAGTCAGAAAGGTCTGTAGCAACTTTACTATCTACATTATTAATTCATTCTGCGGTTGTTATCAGGACTGATGAAGTGGACTCTTTCAGAGAGCGAGTGGATGTTTTACTACACTGAGCCTTATAAAGAATATTAGAAGCTTTCGGGACAGTTCCCACCAACCACTTTCCTTCTGGGATTTAATCCAACCAGCAGCGAGTAAAACTTTATCCTCAGACCATTCTGTGGAAACTCCTTGCAGCAGGGTTGGTCTGCCTTTCCTTAATCCTAATGTTTTACAAACTTTTTTTTTTTACAGTATCAGACTGTTTATTAGTACTCTGAGTGCTATTAACACTGACCAGAGATGTATCATCATTCTCTCTATTACAGGCTCAGCTGGCTCTGAAGCACTAGCAGCTGGGGGAGCTTGACAGGTTGACAGGCTTGTCACCACCTCAAGAATGGTGTCCCCCTGGCCCAGTGATGCAGACGGCAGAGGCGCCTAGTGTCTCACCTCTCCCACACCGGGGTTCTGTGTTCAGGAATGAGCTCGGGCCTGCCAGGGAGGAGAGGTGAGAGAGGATTGATTGGCCACCAGGAAGCTCTCCTCTCTCAGATTGGGGAGTTAAGACCTCCCGGCATTGACTGCCACCAGGTGGAGGCTCGATGGTAGTGTCAGGCAGGGAGGGGTCTGGCACTAGACAAGGTGGGAGGATCAGGGTCACTTGGGCTTCAGAGCACATGCACACCTCCACATGCATGCGTGGCCGTGTTTCCGTGACCTTGGGAATAAAGGGAGATAATGGAGGAAAAACACCTCAGTGACAGAATGAAGACCAACCCCCCATGAGCCTCGCATGGGTGGCTGGGCACCTGCTGCAGTCCTGTGGCAGAGGATGATGGTGGCAAAGTAAGCCCTAGAGGAGCCAGGTGATGATGGCTGGGTGGGGGACGGTCAGAAGGGGGTCGCTGTGGATTGGAGTATAAACACAGGATGGAAACAAAAAAAAGAGTGGTGTCCTCTTCTGCTATGAGCTGCAGTAATAGGGCTTTCCTTTCTAAAATGCCAGCTCCCAGTAGATGCTCAGCCAAGGCTTCTCCAGGAGTTTTAACAGGTACAATGATGTTCCCAATATTAGTAGACTGATCAGCCTGATTTCTGGCTGTAGCACTCATTTCCACACAAGTTTCACTGACCTCAGTTTCCATGTCCATAATATCAGCATCAGGAACTAAATCCAAACCAAATTATCCATGGACACATCAGCAGAGCTCTGCAACAGTACAGCTTGACAATCTCCTCCACCTCCAGGGTCAGCCATCTTGGAAGATGGCCAGAGGTTCCACCTACTGGCAAGAGTATGGGAATTTTTATTAACACAAAATAACAGACAGAAAACCAAATAAACTCAATCACTGGTTACGTCAGTTAGTCATTGGTTCCAACATGGGAAATTATACAGCTTATAGCATTACACAACAGGCAAAAGAAAGAAAGTATAAAAGAAAAAAAAAATTCCCCTGTATTGATGTAACTCATTATAACATGTATTCCACATCATATATCGTTAATATTAAGGTCATGAAAATATATGTCAGGTGTCTCCATGTGTTATGTAAACTAGACTATGTCAGTCTGTTACTCTCTGCCAGATATAGTGACGTTAATTCTTTAGAAATCATCTGAATTAAAGTTACTGTTTGCAAATCCTTCTGTAGAAGCAATAGTGCACAGCGAGACTGCCATAAGTAATATAGTTGTAAAGACTAATCTAATGACCTGCCTAAACACAATAAAAAAAGAACAAGGGATGAGGAAGGAGGTGAATATCCGGACAAAAACTAGTACCATATTCAAAGTACAAGACCAATAAAAAAGGGAAGAAAGGCAGATAAATTTATAATACCACTGTACAACAGTTTTGATCCACTGACCCAATTATTGGAGGACACCCAAGTTACTTCCCTTGTCCATAATACTTTCACTCCCTCTATAACGACACCTGCAAACACCACTGGAACAACCCAAAAAGTAACATTGCCACCTCAAATCATTCTATCTTTAATATGTTCAAATAATGCAGCTGAGAAAACCCCAGAAACCATGTTACATTCTGAGAACAACATCCTTAGTAGCAATAACATACATGACCACATTAATAATGAAAATCAATCATTGCAAAAACAAATACATATATTAGGAGACTCAATGATTAAATTTACTGATAGGTACTCAACCAGAGGCAATAAAGAGAACATAGCTAGTTGCAGCTACAGTGGGGCAAAGATTAGCGATATAGCTTTCATAATGCCTGGAATTTTTCAACCAATAATAAATCCTAAAATTGCAATCCTACATGTGGGAACGAATGATATTGGGAGACATGAGGTTGACAGTATTATTGAAGATACTAAATTAGCCATTAGGACCCTTCAAGACTTGAATGTAGTACCGATCATCTGTGAAATTTTACCAGTACCTAGGGCAAGTTATAATAGACAAAAAAACATAAAATATTATAAAAACTGGTTAACAAGACAGTGTTTGGAAAATAACATTGATTGCACTAGGACTTGGGAACTATTTGACAATAGACCATATTTATATTTGTATGACGGTTTATATCTGAGTAAACAGGGTTCAAGACTCCTGGAATGTATTTTTCATAAAAAATTACAAGAATACACTATGGTAAAAAACTAGATCCCAATGGGTAAGGGGTTAAATCAAATTGTACAACAAACTCATCTCAGACTAATGACATAATAAAAACTAAGGTATATCAAAAAAATAATGATACAGGTCTTACATTTTTACTTACAAATGCACGTAGTTTACATCATGATAAATTGGATGAACTTGAAACAATACTAAAAGGGACTATATTTACATAGCAATAACTGAAACATGGTGGGGGGACTCTTCCAGTTGGAACATTAACATAAAAGGCTATAAAACTTATTATAAGAACAGATCAACAAAAAAGGCGGGGGTTGCCTTATTTATAAAAGAATGTATAGTATTCAAACCCATATGCGATTTGATCAACAATACCAATGAAACTATTTGGGTTGAAATTATAAATAATAAGCAAAAAAATTGATAATAGGAGTATGCTATAGACCACCCGATACAAACACTATAACTAATGAGGCGATCTTAAAAGATATTTCAGATAAAACTAACAAAGACATTATCATATTAGGAGACTTTAATTTGCCTGGGATAAACTGTACCAATGGTATGACTAGAACCTACCAAGAAAGTACTTTTCTTGAAATGTGTGAGACTAACAGCCTCAAACAGTTAATATCTGAACCTACCAGAAATTTCAACATCCTAAACTTTATTGTTAACTAATATTCCTGATACCATCAACAATATTAAAGTTAAGAACCTCTTATTAAATTCAGATCACAACACCGTAACATTTGACATAAATTTCAGATTTCATAAAATATCTGGGAAAATAATTTAAAAAAATTATAACTTAGCCAATATTGATCAAATTATGGAGGCCCTAAATACTTGGGATTGGGATGATGGATTGACCAACCCCGTAAAACTATGGACCAAAATCAAAAGTAAAATTCTTGAATTAGAAGCAAAGCTGGTCCCTGATTCAATTATTTATAACAGTAAGGGGAAATTACCTATTTGGCTAACCCCTTCAATTTCCAAGCTAATAAAAAGAAAAAGAAAGGCATTCTGAGCCCTTAAAAGAGACAACTGCAGCTTTAACCAACATAAGTATAAAGATACTCTTAGGAAATGTAAAAATAAAATTTGAACTGAAAAAACTAAATTTGAATTTAAATGATCATTTATAAAAGATAAGGGCAAGAGCTTTTTCTCCTATGTTAATAACAAAAAATCTCCTCAAAAATCGATTGGCCCCCTTAAAATTGGGTCCACTAAAGTTACTATCCCACAAGAAATGGCAGAAGAATTAAATAATTATTTCTGTTCAGTTTATAGTAAAACTACTCCTTCAACCAGAGAACCACCTGTGAACATAACTTCATCTGGTAATAACAATATTGAAATAACCAAACAGAAATCAAATTTCAGCTTGATAAACTAAATATTAACAAATCACCTGGATCTGATAAATTACACCCTAGATTTATAAAGATGATTTCTAACTGGTTAATTGATCTATTACATAAAATATTTTCAATGTCCTTATCCACTGGAATTATCCCTACTGACTGGAAAACTGCAATGGTCACTCCCATTTTTAAGAAGGGTTCAGCTAGTGATGTGGTAAACTATAGACCCATCAGTCTAACCAGTGTACTGGGGAAACTATTTGAAGCTATATTAAAGAATAAGTTAGAGGAAGACATGTTGAAAAAAGGGATAATGGATCCATCTCAGCACGGTTTTAAAAGTGCAAGATCTTGCCTCACTAGCCATCTAACATTCTATGAAAAAGTAAGTGAATTCATCAGTAATAAAACGCCAGTAGATATAATCTATTTGGAATTTTCTAAAGCATTTGATAAGGTGCCCCACCAAACTTTAATTGATAAAATGCACAAACTTGGAATTAATAGTTTACTGGTGAACTGGGTAGATGAATGGTTGAAAAACCGTACACAAACTGTTGATATCAGGGGTTATCAATCATCTATTGGACCAGTGTCCAGCGGTGTGCCGCAGGGCTCCATCCTGGGGCCGGTGTTGTTCATTGCGTTTATTTCTGACGTGACCTTAAATTTACATAATCTGGCTGTAAAAATTTGCTGATAACACCAAAATACTAGCCAAAGTTAAAACAAAAGAGGACATTAAGCAAATTAAACAAGATTTAATTACAATAGAGGTTTGGGCACATAACAATGGCATGGAGTTTAATAACAAGAAATGTGTGGTTATGCACCTTGGTGAACAAAATAACTTTCAACCTTATATATTAAATGGTTTGACATTAAGTACTGTTACTGAAGAAAAGGATCTTGGCGTAATAATAACCTCTGACTTAAGTGTTGGTAAACACTGTGATTACCTGGTAAATAAAATGAATCGAATAATAGGTTATATTAGAAAATCTTTTATATCTAGAAACAGAGATTGTATATTGCCCCTTTACAGATATTACATTAGGCCCCACCTGGATTACTGCTCACAGTTGTGGAGCCCTTATCTCAGGAGGGATGTGTCTAGAATTGAGGGCATTCAAAGACGGATTACTAAAATGATTTATAATATGCAAAATAAAACCTATGACCAACATTTGAGTGAGCTGAATATGTACACCCTGGAAAAGCATAGAATAAGAGGTGATTTACTATTAATGTTTAAAATCTCAAAAGATCTGGAACTAATGACAGAGCTAGGTATGACATTTATTTCTAGACCATGCAGCCTTAGAAGTCACAAATATAAATTACCGCTAACTTACCCCAAATGTAATAACAGAAGATACTTTTTTACACAAAGAATCATTCCAATTTGGAACTCACTGCCAATATATCTTGTAAATTCAACTAACGTAGAGACTTTTAAAAACAATTTGGACACCTATTTACTTCAAGCTTGTTAATTCTTTCCAGCTCACTGGAAGATGCACTTACATGAGTACTTCACCTTCTGTGCATCTAACTCTTCCTAGTATAACATCCTAGTATAATAGTACTGGGACAATAATTCCTATTGGAGACTATGGTTCCTAGAATAACATTCACATATGTAACCGTTGACTTCCAGTGGCACCACCACTATGTAAGCAGCTAGTTCTGTGAGCACCACGGTCACCTCTCACAGTCCTATTTAATCCTTCCCTTAAACAGCATTTTTCTGATTCAAAAACAGAATATTTTACCAACTTTAGATGCCACCTAAACAGAACAAAAGCAAACTGTAAAATCTGGACCTCCTGCCACCAAGATGAAGCAATTAATACTTGGCATGGATATGGAAGGCTTTACAGCTGGCTCGCAGAGGCACTGTTCAGCATCAGCGTCCTCTTCAGATTCTTTAGAAGAAGACGACTTGGGTTCTAGAAAATATGGGAGGACCCTGAAAAAGATTTCGTCTTCTGTACAAAAAATTGAGTCCTTGGTAGCCGTCTTAAGATGCGGCATTCAGCAACTAGAAAAAAGGTATCTGAAAACACTGTAAAAGTCTCAATGGTGGCGGAAGCCCAAGAATCATCAGACAGGCTACTTCTGTACCTACTGCAGCAGGGAAGGCAATCAAAAGTAAGGATGGAGGACACTGAAAACAGAGCACGCCGCAATAACTTTCGGGTACACAGTGTCCCTGAGGGTAAAAAAGAGGGATTCCTGATGGTAATCGATTTTGTTTAGCACCTCGTACAGACCACACTATCCCTCCCATCAGATTTTCACATGGAGATGGATAGGGCCCATCATTACTTAGGGCTTCGACCAAGGACACTCACCTCGGAGTCGTGCAGTAGCAGCAACAAGCTCAAAGAACATCAGAGCCACAAGATCCTGGGAACTCGAGTGAAACGGAGGACATAGGGTACTGTGTAAAATCCATTTCTGATTGATTGGATCTCTCACTACCTGACAGAGGGAAACAGAACTGCTGCATCGATATAATTAAAGAGGGGAAGGATATTTCATAAGCACTTTTCCCCGACAATTAGACTTTGTATTCGATCTCTCAGAGACGTAACCTAATGTCTGGTTAAATGCTTAACCCCCTTTTCTTTGTGCTAAGTTAGGAAACATGATTTGGTGAGAAAAACCGGGGTGGGGAGAGGGTTGAATTAATCCATTGGAACAAATTTCCTGTAAGAAGGGAGTGAAAGGGAAACTTCTGTGGTTCTGATCACTTATAGGTATAATTGAAGAAGTGAGATACAGTACAAGGGAACCTAGGTTCAGGATAGTAGAGAGGAACAGATAAACATAGCCAATGTTCCTCTCTGACCTAGGAAATGGGGGGATGATCTCCCCTCTCCACCTGAGGGTCCTTTTTTTCTGAATTCAGTGGTAATTCTGGCCGTTATTTGAATATTTGAAACTTTGGTCATGTTCTTGGGGGGGGGGAGGCAATCAGGAAAACGTGGGTAGGGGACTGTTAGGATAAACAGACTTCTAGTTCTAAATATAAAATTCTAGTGACCTGATTGTGTTGTGGGTGGGTGTTTAAACTTGTTTTTCTTGTTTGGCAAGTGTTAACATCTACTACTTGCCAAACCTTTTCCATGACATTAATCCGTGCATGGGCTTTTCACTCAGTTGACTGGGAACAGCAGGAGAGGGGTTGGGAAGAGACATATTTTCCTTCGACTTATGTCCTCATGCCTTCCAGTGCTGAAAGCAAACCTAGGAAGCATTAACTAAAATTAGATAAGTTACGGAGAATACAGTACAGAGTCTTCAGCAACTTTGAACATGGTTCTTATTGCCCACAAGTTTACTGTTGAAATTGTTTTTTTTTTTTTGGGTTTATTGTTTTTTCGTTCTGTTTCTAAAGTTGATATTGTTGCAAGTGGAGTTCTTTGTGTGGTATTCATGAATGCATCTGCAGCAAGATAGCGTGCCCTTAAAAATATGAAAGGTTAAAAAGAGACAAGGGTCTAACCTAGGCAAAAGAAGGGGAAGTTCATCCCCATATAAAGTAATACAGACCATATACTATATTCAAGGCCCTGGAATTCTGCAATTTCTGTTGTTGCGGAATTTTCCACAGAATTTGCATCATGCCGCAGACTATATATAGTGCCACAGAATTGATTGTTTTTGGTGAATTTTCATTCAGATATACTGTTTTTCCATAGTGTCAGGCTTTCTTTCCCATCTCATTTATCCTGAAGCCCCTCCTCTGCGCTCAGCATGTGATGTCATCGATGACATCACATCATATTTAGCCAATAGAAGAACTGTATTCCGACAGAGAAATAAATAAATCATTGCCGCAGAAATCAGAAAATGTTGCTGCAGAAACCAATGAGCCCTGCCGCAGAAATCAGAAAATGTTGCTGCAGAAACCAATGAGCCCTGCCGCAGAAATCAGAAAATGTTGCCACAGAGCACTAGGAGCCCTGACTATATTATAAAATGGGGGAGTTTAAAGTTATCTCATATAACATTAAGGGAATTCATTCTCCAATCAAACAGGCTAGACTCTTGGAGGAAATAAAAGATTGGGTGGGGATATCGTATTCCTACAAGAAACACACTTAAATGAGGGAAACACTTAAAACTAAGGAGGGGTGGTGGGTAGGGTGGAGGCAGCTGCCTCACACAACCCTAGAAAGGCAGGAGTTGCTATATTAATAAGGAGGGGTTTTCCATTAAATATCACATAGATAGACGCTGGTTTGGAGGACAGATTTATACGGGTTTCGTGGGATATCAGAGGGAAAGTAATTCACTTGACCAATATTTATGCCCCGAACCAGAATACAAGTGATTTGGGAGGGGGGGGTTTAATACAATGGGGAATCAAAGAATGGATAGATCTTATGGGGTGGTTTCAACTAATGTCCATGCGACTAAAGTTCTAATTAACTTATCTAAGGAACAAGGCCTGTGGGATATTTGGCAGGGACAACACAAAGGGGAAAGAGATTATTCCTTTTTTTCTGCAGCCCATAGGGCATATTCGAGGATTGATATGTTCTTCACTCAGCAACAATACATATATAGAATTATAAGATCTAATATACATAACTTCACTTTATCCAATCACGCCCATCTCTATTAAAATAGAGGTAAATCCAAAAAACTATCAAACAACATGGGAATTGAATGTCTCACTACTATATGATACTGTCCTACTAACCAAACTAAAGGAAACAACAAGGGAAGTAGTGAAGGTGAATCCACAACAGAACTGTTCTAACCTCTCTACCTGGGAAACTACAAAAGCAGTTTTGAGAGGAGAGCTTATTAGTTATGCGGCAGCTAGGAAAAAACTTACCCTAATTATCTACAATAAATTTAAAAACAGGCTGGGAGAATTGGAAATACTACATAAACAAAACCCACAGTAGACAAAAATGTATAAAGAATTATTAGAGACGAGGGAAGGTTTAGGGAAAATAGAAAATAAAAAAGCTGAGGGGAAACTGCGATTCTTGAACCGTAAGTATCAAGAAACCGGAGGCATGGCATCCTGCCTATTAGCATATCATCTTCAGAAGGCACAATCGGACAGGGTAGTCCCACAAATTCATAATAAACTTGATCCAACTAAACCCTGGCTTAAGCCCAAGGAGATAGCCCATCAGTTTCTTGAATTTTACAAACAATTATATACAGAAGATAACAAGCATTTGTCAATGCCAAATGTTTGCTTGCTGATATTAGCATTGGACGTGCAGGAGTTAGACAGATGCAGAATAGGAATGGCAGTGAAGTATTGAACTCATGCCAACCCCACCTCCACCCTGCAGAGATTGACAGGCATTGGGGTGTGCCTCTGGGTCGTCGTCCATAACGCTCATGTCATTTCACCTCACCCTATCCTGTAGACAACAACAAGTGTTAAGGTGTGCCTTGGGGTGTTCGGCTTCACAATCACCCCATTTCATAAGGACATACACTGAAATGGGTGCATTATTGGAGAATGGGGTGAAGTCTGTGGCCGAAGAGTCCAAGGCACACCTCAATGCCTGTCACTGGCTTCAGGGTGGGGGTGGGGTGAAATGGCATGAGCATTACAGCTGGCAATCCAAAGGCATACCACTGATGCCTGTTAGTCTGTACAGGGTGGGATGTTATGGTTAGAAACCCTAATGCTCTGGGTGTTTGTTGGTATTTGCACTACAAATTTTCAACATGGCCTTTTTGTGACCCCCACCTCATGAAAGCATTTGGGACCTCTGCTCATGAACAATGGAACTATGATTTTGCTAATGTATCCCAAACTTTGATTTCCCACAGCGACCATGCCATTCTCTGCTGGAAGTGTGAAAACACAGTTTGGTCAGGATGTGAAAAATGACAGCTGTACTGTTCATAAGGAGGTGTGAGAAAATGCCAATGTTGAAAATCTGGAGTGAAAATATTACAAATTCGTGAAGTTACGAGTATGCGTGGAAACTGCGCAATGCACATTCATAACACAGTCATTTTTTGGAATTTTTTTACCAAATGTACAACATAGGCTTTTTGAGAGCTCTCCTCATGAACAGTGACACTGTTGTTTCATTAATCTGTCCTAAAAAGTGATTCTGCATAGTGACTGTAAAATCACCTTTCGAGACCAAATAACCGGATGACAGTCACTGAATTCATGAGATGGGGGTCCCAAGAACCCCATGTAGAAAATTTGGTGCAAAAATTTGGAAAAATGGCTGCAATATCCACATAAGTTGAAAAAATCTAATTTATGCCATTATACAGCTTACCAGCATTTCTTCAGTTCACAGTTAGCTTTGAAGAGTGCAGACGTGGCTCGGAGGTAAGTATGAGGTGGGGGGTAGGGAGGTGGGGTGCACAGAGGGTGGGTGTGGGTTGTGGGAGGGGCACCGGACTGAATGATGGACCGTTTTTCTTTTACAGGAAAGGGGAAAACAAAACACGGGATAGTTTTCTGTTTTTGCAGGTATTTTGGCATGCTGGGATGGGCTCCTAGCATGCCACCTGAGTGTTTCTTGGGGGGGGTCTGTAGCTGATGGGGACTGGGCACCCCAATCAGCAGAGTGCTGGGGTAGGCGCATGAGCTGAGGGGGATTGGGCACCCCCTCAGCACACAACAGATGGGGGGTGCATCATGCCGATGGGGAATGGGCTACCCCGTCGGCAAATAAACTGGGGAAGGGCATGCCGACAGGGGGATTGGGCATCCCCGTCAGCTTTAATGGGGACTGTGAGAGGTGGTAGCTGTCTGTTGGCTTCCATGGGGACTGTGAGAGGCCAACAGAGAAGCCACCGCCATGTTTGTTTGAAATGGAACACCAGACAATGCAGCTCTAATTTGCTGCTGCAGTCAGGGACCACCCCACAAAAACAGCTGATTGTTAATGGTGGGGTGCTCCCTGATTGCAGCAGTGAGTTTCTTTCAAGTTTGTGGCAAGCTACATTACTGCTGTCATAGACAGTGTGATTCTCTATTGGTGCCACACAGACCAGTCCCAAAATGGGCTGCTGGCATTGGCAACAACACTGCCGTGCCTCCACAACTCACTACTGCAGCAAGCTGCCCCAATATGTTTCTTGAGCATGCATGCAAGCAAACATAAAAATGAGGCTATGGTGACAGAACAAACACAAAATTTCTCAAGTGTTTTGTATCTACCTAAGTTAACCTCAGAAATGTCAGATATACTAAATGCCCCTAGTACAGCAGAGGAAGTCAAAATGATTAGAAAAAAACCTTCCCTCAGGTAAAACCCCTGGAACAGATGGTTTTAGTTCAGAATTCTATAAGTAACTAAATAACACACTGGCCCCAATCCTAGCCCAAGTCTTTCACGACTGTCTGGAAGAAGATAAAATCCCAGGTACGTGGACAGAGGCACTTATTACAGTTATACCGAAACCAGGCAAAGCTAGAGATCAGTGTGAAAACTATCATCCTGTATGTTTATTAAACCAAGATATGAAAATTCTCACCAAGCTACTCTCCATAAAAGATTACAAAACTATATGGAATACCTGGTACGTATAGACCAAACTGGTTTTATCCCAAACAGACAACTTACAGATAACATCAGGAAACTCCTAAACATTATAGCCTATAGTAAACCCACAAATTCAGCTCAACTAGCAATCTTCCTAAATGCCAAGAAGGCATTTGATCACCTTAAATGAGCTTACCTGACCTCCGTGCTTAGACATTTCGGCATAAGGGGTAATTTTTTGAACTGGATTATCTTATGCTATATCCAGCCTAAAGCAAAAATCAAGGTCAATGGCACTCTTTCTGAAGGGTTTAATATAGAGTGGGGTATGAGGCAGGGGTGCCCTTTGTCACCCCTGCTGTTTGCTTTGAGTTTGGAACCACTGGCAGCCACCATAAGGGAATCCACCAAGATGCAGGGAACAGTGGTTGGCTCTACCATGTGTAAAACATCCCTTTATGCAGATGACACTCTGAACTAAATGGATAATCCAGAGAAGTCCTTCCCATCCTCCTTGGAATTTTAGAGGTTTATGAGATGATCTCAAGATTTAAAATTAACATTCATAAGTCAGAGATTTTACTCATAAAAGGGTCAATACCTTCAGGTTTGAAGGAATTGATACCTCTTTCGATGGGTTACAGAGAAAGTGAGGTATTTAGGGATATGGATCCCTAAGAAATTATCCAATTTATATAAATATAATTATACCCCCCTTTTCTCACAACTTTTTACTGACTTTAAAAGATGGTCTCACGTTCCCCTCTCATTCACCAATAGAATTAAAACTCTCAAAATGAACGTGTTACCCCGCTGTTTGTTTTTATTTACTACCTTGCCAATATCTATACCCCTCAAAGACTGGAAAAACTTAAAAAGAAAATGTCACAATTTATCTGGGCAGGCAAGAGACCAAGAATTAAATGGCAAGCCCTCCTTGAAAACAAAAGTTTGGGTGATTGAGGCCTACCAAACCTACCTATTTATTATATTGCAGCACAGCTGTTGATGCTGGTTAAAATGAGCAACCCTAGACAAAGGGGCAGTTGGTACACTCGAAAAGGCCCACCCCCAGATTCCACTTTGTTTCCTTCCCTGGATAATATTACAAAGAGACTTGAAAGCCATTCAGAACAAGTGGACTAAACATACACTGTCCATTTGGTTAAAGGTTAGACAGGTTTGGGAATCCCTCAGCCAGATTTGGCAATTTATTCCACTTAGATATCTTCCTGACTTTCCAGTAACGGAATCAGATTTATGTTTTGCAAACTGAGGGAAGAAGGAGCTAAGGTTCCTACACCAGAAGATGGAAGGGGAAGAGCATAAAGATTTCCTGTCTTTACAAAAGGAATTTTCACTGCCAAACCAAGATTTCTATTGTTACCTACAGTGTAGGCATTATATTCAAACAGGACCGGGTATCAGTAATTTGATATCTGAATTAGAGCCAGGAGTGAAATTGATACACAACAAAGGCCATCAATCCAATACTAAGCATCTGATCTCACAGATGTATATATTTTTGCAAGAAGGGGTGGGGGCCTTAGCTATCCAAAAAATTCAAGATAAATAGGAGGAGGAGTCTGGGCAGCCTTTGGAGGAGAATGAGTGGGAGAAAATATGGAGAGATGTACATAAGACAACTACCCTGACAGGGTGGCAGGAGTTCCGATGGAAGGTTTGTTGGTGATATTTTATCACACCTACAATATCCAAGCATTATGGCACCCACCAACTAGATAAATGTTGGAGAAATTGTGACCAAACTGGTACACATTGCCATATTTTTTGGGAATGCCCACAGACCCAGACATACTGGCTACAGTTAAGGCCCATAATACAAAAGATATTAAATATAAGGAAACTCCCGACCTTTCCAGACTTGGCGCTTGGATTGCCTCCCTTGGAGCTTCGGTCATCAACAGTCAAATATTTGTTTTATATACTGATAGTGGCAACCCTGAAAGGGATAGCACAAAACTGAATGACTCCAAAAACACCATCAGTGGCTCAATGGAAAAGAAATGCTAACCACATAAAAAATATGGAGGCGATTACCACCAGGGTGCAACTTCAGGTGGACAGATTCAATGCCAGATGGTTACCCTATTATAATTATATAGAAGAAACGAAAGGTAGGACTGTTGTTGAACAGTTACTTACCTAATACCTCATTCCCCCCCCCCACAGAGTGGCTTAAATAGAAATATACTAAGTTAATTATTAGGAAGTTAAATGCATCCACCAATAAATCTTCTCTCTGAGATGATAATTCCACAACATACTTAGACTCGGAGTAGATGTGCATAATTGATTTAAGTAAAGAAATTTACACAAGTTTAGACATTTTTTTTTTGTTTTGTTTTGTTTCTTTTAATGTTATCAAATCCCAGGCACGTAAAAGTGCTTTATTTCCCTTGTAAGTTGTTAGTTCACAATCTTGCTTAAAAATCGAATAAGAGAAAAGAAAACAACAGCAGATTAAGTTTTATATAAAGCAGGAATCAACGGAACAGTCTGGAGAACTAAGGTACTTGACAAGTGGAAAAGGGCAGAACTCAAACAGACACTTGTTGATGCCAGAGAGAAAATTCGGGTACTCAGAAAAGAAAAAAAAAAGGATATTCATGGCAATGGATATTAATTAGTGGAGTAGTAACAGAGATCTTTAAATGGATAGTAGAAAGACCTATGGTTCAGGTACAAATGTGGTTAAAATGTAAAGATGAACATCCAACTTGTTTCTCTTGTCCAAAACATACCTGCTATATATCTCTGATGGAAATGCCTTCTTCGACTTCTGCTTAATAAACTATAAGCAAAAAAAATATATATGTAACTGTTGACCAGGAGAGGTCACCCCGATTATTTGCCAGTGCTGTACAAAATTGTTTGGCATAAGGACAGTCTAAATAAAAATGTTCCATCATCTCTAAAACATTACAACAGCTCGATCTTAGACAATTCCTTTATAGAACACTCTTATGCTTGGAATTCACTTTCACACTGAGACATCCATGAAAACTTAGCCATTTTACAACCCACATTTTGTGTGGGGTTCTTTTATCCATTAAATAGTCACTCACTAAAATGTAATCCATTAAAGGTAGACCTTTCTAAGTTTTATTTATTTATTTAAGAGTTGGTAACTGGGAAAGGCACCATGAGCAGAAGCTCATTTTCAGGTGCAACCCAGGGGAGGGGGTACAGAGGAATAAAATACAGCAATTGATAATACAACATTGATAGCAAAGTTGTTTCAAAAAGTAGGAATTGTACATAATAAAAAAAGAATGATTTATACATTGAAGAAATATCTTGTATATACAAAACAATATTTACACTGATTATATACAATGAGCACTCCTCCCCTTCCCCTCAAATTGCTCCCCTTACTAGCATCCCTTGATCTCTCTCTCTCTCTCATAGAATGTAAGGGACTCCAAATGCTCTCCATGGGTCCCTCTTCTACCCCTCCAGGGGCTTGTATCCCTCATCTATTCCCTTTCCCCTGCCATCCCTCCATCTCACACCTCCCTCTCCTTTCCACCTTTTCTTTCATGTAAGCACATGTTTACTTATTAACCCAACACTTACTATTGTCCACTCTTTCTACATATTATGCACAACACTGTTTTAACACTGTTGGTAACACCTGCCTTACAACTGTATGTTAATGTTGATCTTGTAAATTGAATGTTTAATGTTTCACTCCTATTATACCCCTTCCCCCATGTCACACCGGGAGACGAGTGACTTGTGCTCAGGCTCAGTGTGCCTTCCTGGTGAAACATTTCAATAAATAAACACAAAAAGTAATATACAATGAATTGCAGCAAGTGGAGAGGGGGACAAAGAAGCAGAGGTAAGGGAATACTAGGAAGGGGAGCAGATACAGGAGGTAGTAGGGGTGGGTTAGTTTGAGTAGGTTTTGGCTAGTATGAGATGATACATTTGATCTCTGGAGGTAGTTCTAATCCATGTCAGATCTATCTTCCAATTTCATAATGTTTCCAAATAAACATATACAAAACTTGGAAAACATTGGGATTTTCTAAGTGTCTTAACGTCATTATTCCATACTGTCAAAAATGGGAGCACCCATTGATCTGCCCATGGCTGCCATCTTTTATGTTCATGTAGGAAGTAACTGGAGAAATTACTTACAGTAAACAAACTGAAATAAAAGACCAGAGAATTTAGAAGATTTAGGCCACCCTGTTTAATGTTCAGTTACTGTTACAACATGTTTCTTATAATGAGGTTCAAATGACTGCCCCAAACCATCTGAAAAATTAAGACTTAAAAGCTTTACATATAAAAATTTCAGAATTGGATAGACTATGCTAAGATAAGTAAAAATAGGTAATATAAAAGTCTTTGGTATGGCTGTTTTCTTTTTCTTGGTATGTTTCCAGTTTTTCCACATCTGCACCTTCTGGTTACAGATTTGCAATTTTTTCTCCCAGTTAATTATGGCCAAATTCCCAGTGCTAAATGTAATGCCTAATATTTGAATCAGAGCTGCAGCCATAGAAACATAGAGTTTGACGGCAGATAAGGACCACTTGGCCCTCCTAGTCTGCTCATTTTCCCTACCTAGAGGATACGCTGCAGATCCTATTTAACCAACAGCCTATTTCTTCCTACCCCCCACAAAAATTGCCTTATGTCTGTCCCATGCATTCTTGAATTCTCCCACAGTTTTAGACCCCACAACCTCCTCAGAAAGGGTGTTCCATGTGTCCACCACCCTCTCTGTGAAAAAATACTTCATCACATTGCCCCTGAGCCATCCCCCCTCTATCTTCAAATTGTGTCCCCTTGTTCTTGCACATCTCTTTTTCTGAAAGATGCTACCCTCTGGGACTTTGTTGATTCCACTGAGGTACTTAAAAGTTTCTATCATGTCCCCCTCTCTCCTTTCCTCAAGGGTATACATATTAAGCTCCTTTAGTCTCTCCTCGTGCAGCTTCTCTTGCAGATCCTGCACCATTTTCATTGCCTCCTCTGAACTGCCTCCATCCTGTCTATGTCCTTGAGGAGATGGGGTCTCCAGAACTGGACGCAGTACTCCAGATGGGGTCTCACCAACTGTCTGTACAGGGGGATAACAACTTCCCATTTTCTGCTGGTGATGCCTCTCCCTATACATCCCAGTATCCCCCAGCCCTCCCTACCACCTTCTCACATTGCTTCCCAACCTTAAGGTCATCTGATATGATTACCCCCAGGTCCCTTTCCATTTGTGTTGCTGTTACTACCTCCCCCCCCCATTGTGTAATCTTCCCCTGGGTTTTTGTTTCCCAGGTGCATTACTTTGCACTTCTTTGCATTGAATCGCAGCTGCCATACTCCTGACCATTTCTCCAACCTTGCCAAGTCCCTTCTAATCCCTTCCACGCCTCCTTTTGTATCAACCCTGTTGCAGATCTTTGTGTCATCTGCAAAGAGGCATACTTTTCCTTCCAGTCCCTCTGCAATGTCACTTATAAAGACATTAAAAAGGACTGGACCCAGTACTGAACCTTGCATTACCCCACTAGTAACCTCTCTTTCTTCAGAGTGGACTCCATTTACAATTACCTTCTGAGTCCTGTTGTTCAGCCAGTTGTTTTACCCAGGCTACCACCCTGGGACCCACTCCAAGGCTGGTTAATTTGACTACTAATCTTTTGTGTGGGACTGTGTCAAATGTCTTGCTAAAGTCTAGGTAGGCCATGTCCACAGCCCCTCCCTGGTCTACTACTTTGGTCACCCAGTCAAAGAAATCAGATTCGTCTGACATGAGCTTCCCGCTGTGAACCCATGCTGCCTTGGGTCCTGTGCCCCACTGGCCTATAGGTACTCAACAATTCTTTCCTTCAGAAGTGATTCCATCACTTTCCTACCACAGAGGTCAAACTGACAGTTCTGTAGTTTCCTGCCTCTGTCTTGCTCCCACTTTTGTGAAGGGGACTCACATCAGCCTTCTTCCAGTCCTCAGGTACCACACCTTGTGTCACTAGTTCTCTGCTTAATTCTTTTAGAATTCTGGGGTGAATTCCATCTGGCCCCATTACTTTGTCCACCTTCAGTATTAGGAGTTCTTTCAGAACCCTTTTTTCTGTGAAAGGACTGGGATCGAACCCCCTCTGCAGAGTGCTTCTGTTAATTGGATTAGGCACCTTCCCCACTTCCTCTTTTGTGAATACTGAACAGAAGTATTCATTCAGTATCGCTGCTTTTTCACTGTCACTATCTGCCCACCCACCATCCATTCTATTCAGCCTCACTATCCCTCCCTTTGTCTTTCTACGCTCCCTGATATACCTATAAAATGGTTTTATCCCCCTTCTTAACTGAGTTGGCCATCTTTTCCTCAGTTTGTGCCTTTGCTATTCTGACTGTCCTCCTGCTTCCTTGTGCCTTAACTGGTACAGTTCTCTGTCCTGCTCATTCTGTGTTTCCTTATACTTCTTAAATGCTATCTTTTTCGCCCTCACCTTCACCGCCACTTCTTTTGAGAACTATAGTGGCTTTTTCTTTCATTTTGATTTGTTTATTTGCTTCACACAAAGGATTGTTGCCTCTGTGATGGCAGTTTTGATATTTCCCTATTGTTGCTCCACCCCTCCTTCTAGCCTGTTTGCTAGTGCTTTTCTAAGGCACTCTCCCATCTTGCCAAAGTCAGCCCTCCTGAAGTCCAGAACCCTCACTTTTGTATGGCTTGACTCTGTAGCCGAGTTCATCATGAACCACACTGTTTGGTGGTCACTTGTTCCCAAATGGCTACCCACTTCTAGATCTGAGATCCAATCACTGTCCCCATTTGAGAGTACGAGGTCTAAGATTGCTCCCTCATGAGTAGGTTCCAAAACTAGCCATCTGAGGCATGCCACCTGAAGGGCATCAAGAATGGCCCTGCTTTTGGATGTGGTTGCAGCAAAGGTACTCCAGTTAACATCTGGCATATTAAGATCCCCCATCAACAGTATCTCCCCTTTCTCTGCCATCCTAAGGATGCCTTCTATCATATCCTTGTCCATTCCCTCCCCCTGACATGGGGGTCTGTATACAACCCCTGTGTGGACTGTGGTGCCATTTCCAGTCTCTAAGGTAACCCACAGTGCCTCCTTTCCTCCCTGTTTACTCTTTTGTTCAGTTGCTTTTATCCCTTCCCTTACACAGACAGCTACTCCCCCCCCTTCTGCCCTCCCTGTCTCTCCTGTAGGTTGTGTACCCTGGTATATTAACATCCCAGTTATGGTTCTCTGTGTACCATGTTTCTGTGACTGCTACAATATCCAGGCATCCATCTTCCATCAAGGCCACCAGTTCAGGGAGCTTGTTGCCCAGACTACGGGTGTTGGTACTCATTACCCTCCATTTCTTGATGGCCTTACCCCCTTTTTACCCCATCCCTGTCCTTATTGCATTTGCCACTTTCTCCATTTATCCCTGCACTTCTCCCTATTGACATCTCTACGTTGGTGTCTACCTCACTTAGTACCCTGATTTTTTGGGGTGGGGCTAGGATTTACCTGTTCCTTTCCAATGCCTCCCCCCCTTGGCTAGTTTAAATGCTTGTCAATGAAGTATTTAAACCTATCACCTAGGATCCTGGTTCCCCTCCTGGACAGATGGAGACCATCATGCCAGTATATGCCTGCATCCCTCCAGGTAGTCCCTCAGTACCCAGTGAAGCCAAATCCCTGAGCTCTGCACCAGTTTTTCAACCACTGATTTAATCCCATGGTGTGGAGCACCCTAGCCTCATCCATGCCATAGACAGGTAGCACCTCCGAGAAGGTTACCATGTGTGCTATTTGTCTAAGGCCCTTCCCCATCTCCACAAATGTTTATTGCACTGCTCTGATCCCTTTCTTGGCCAGATCATTTGTCCCTAGGTGGACAATGACATCCAGCTCCCTCCCCGTGCAACAGCTCCTGTGATCCTGAGGATTCGCTCCCTGTCCCTCCAAGCCATGGCGCCAGGCAGGCACCTTACCTCCCTCTCCCCTTCCTCCCCCAGTTCTACCTTCCTACCAATGGAGTCCCCCACCAGGAGTTGTTTCCTTCCCCTGTGGGGTCCCAAGCCACCCTCCTGTGGGCCTCCTTTGTGGAGGTTCCCAGCAACCTCCTTGGTCTCAGCTATACCTCCTATGTTGTCAATCAGGTCCAATGCAGATCCAAGAACTAATCCTTTACACTTGTGAATATTTAGTGTAGCACCTGATAGGGGTGTAAATGATTGAAAAATATCCAGAGCAAGTACACCTGACTGTTCATCTTTGACAAAAAGAACCACATCATCTGCATAAGCAGCAATTTTTATACTAGCAGCATTGTCAGTGTTGCTGATACCAGTAATATGTGAATGTCCTAAAATTTTTCGAACAATAGGGTCAGTACAAAAGGCATACAAAAGTGGGCTGAGGGAACAGCTTTGTCGTACCCCCATTTTAATTCTTATTCTGTTACCAAGATTACCATTAATGTTCAGTATAAAACTGGCTGAATCATATAACTTCCAAATTCAGTCACAGAAAACCAATGATATGCCGTAACACCCCAAAACTTCAAATAAATAACTATGCGACACCTTATCAAATGTTTTTTCTTAATGAAGGAACAACAGGTATCCCACATCCATATCATGTTGTACCATTTCAACTATTTCTCTTATTAAAATAAGATTGTTGTGTATACTTCTCCCCATAACAGTGCAAGTCTGATACTGGGAGATTAAGTGTTGCACCACTTTGGATAGCCTGGTGTTCATAATATTCATTAGTACCTTCAAACCAGTATTCAGCAGGCTCAGTGGTCTCCATTGTTTCAAATCTGTCTCCTCATCTTTTTTATACAAAAATATCTGGATTGCCTCACCAAAGGAATCCTGTGGGCTCCTGTCAGCTAAGCTCGAAGTAAAAACTACCTGAAATATGTCTGCTAGAGGCTTGGTAAAGTGTTTATAAAATTCAGAGGATAGGCCTTCTGGATCAGGAGCTGTATTGTTCTTTAACCACTTAACAGTGGTGCAGATCTCTGCCGAAGTAATAGAGTCCGTAAGGGACTACAGATCTGGTACAGAGTGTATTTCTAGCTTGTGTAAAAATGTAGAAGCAGAGGGTTGAGGGGCTTTAGTCCCAAGCACCTCTCTGATACTGGTGTACTACTTTTAAAATCTCATCCTTCTCTGTGACCACCTCTCCTGATTTATTAGCTATTCTGGTTATGTTTCGGCATCGGACTCTATCTTTGCAACTTATGTAAATATTTCCTTTTCCCAACCTTCCATGTGTACCACATTGGTGTTCCATATGTAAGGATTTTTCTCTGATATATTGTAGAGCTATAATTTGCTCCTTGACAGTCATTATCTGTCTCTATTACCAGAATGCTACAATGTAAGTAATTTCATTAACTGCATCAGTAACACAAGATAGACCAAAAATTTTGATTTCTTTTCTTCAAATGACTCATACTGCAAGAGCCATTTCAAATCCATTTTTGGTGTCTTCCCACTAGACATTATGGTCATCATACAGGCAGGTAACCATTTGTCTGGCTAAGACCAAGTCTCTAATTTTTTCATCTACCATGGGAACATCTAATAATGTGTTGTTTAGTCTCCACACGCCCCTCCCATTTTTAAGAACACCCAGTCCACCAAAAGTGCCCCCCAACCCCACCAGAAGATGATTAGATGTCTCTACTAGAAAAAAAAATTACTATTATGGGTGTCCATCTGTGAAGAAGTAAAAATGAAGTCACTCCTAGTTGTCAGAGTGTTCTTGTAATACATAAAACCCCTTGACTTATACTTAGTTCTATATGCATCAGTTAAGGCTGCCTCCTGTATTAGTGTTTTCAGAAAATTGGTGTCACAGAACAGCTTAGAAGTTTTAGCTCCTCTATCCGATGTTGACAAACCACAATTAAAATCCCCTCCAAACAACAAATACGTAGAGGTGTAGTGTATAAGTAAAGGCTGAATCTATCAATTCTAGCTTTCTTCATTTGTGGTGCATAAATGCTGACAATTCGAAATTGTTGCTCCTGGTATAGCATATCTACCAGCATGGCCCTTCCTGGTTTGATATCCACCAATTTTGTAGTGAGGAAGATGTGCCCCAGAACAAAAGCCCAACCCCATCGCATCTATCTTCTATGAAGGACCAAAAGGAAGGACCCCAGCACCAACATTTTTATGGCTGAACAATTTCTACAGCACTAGTCAATCTGGTTTCTTGTACCAGGAAGACTTCATAAGGAAGGTCTTTAAAAAGGGAATAGAGAAAGTTGTGCCTGTTAACATGTGTTACACTATTCACATTCAAGGTGGCAACCTGACTAGATGGAGCCATTAGATATTATAAGGATAAAACACCACTCAAGCATCAAGTCTTGTCATCTTTCTTACTGCCATTCCTGGTAGTCATTTGAAATTTCTTTCTTCGTTTTAAAGTAGTCCCGGTTGATATGGCGTCCTCTTCAGTGTCTGTAGATATTGGGTGTTGTGATGACTTAATCGAGGAAATCTTTGACTCCATGCCACCATCCGAATCAACTTTGTCCAAGTCCAAGACTTCGAACCTGTTACCCAGTGGAATAGTTGCCTGCCAGGTATATGGTCATAGCTGTTTGGGTTTGGACTGTAATTGACGTAAAAATCTTTTTCTATTCACAAGCATCATATTGGGAGTGGGGAAGGGACATAATCTCTTCCTCTAGATGGTCTGGTGAACTTGTGGGTATGCTTACTTGCATGGTATCAACTATCAATTGTACCGCTACAGTGGACAATGGTTGTACTGTGTCTGGCACTCCAACTGGTACTTCTGTGGGTAATGGATGATCCAGTGTTGAGGTATCTATGGCAGCTACTAGAGAGTCATCACTGAGCATGTCCAGTGTATGTGCCAGTTGCTTTGCAGCTTCCTGTTGCCTTTTTTGTATTAAAGATCAATGGCAACCATTTTACCCATTGTTAAAAAAAGCCTGAATTCAAGTCCCTGTGTCATGATTAGTGTTTCCTGAAAATGTTATGCTATTTGGTTTTGTGGTTTTCTTTAAATCAGCATTTATTAACTTGTTCTGCACTACTGGAAACAGTCAGGCTGTTTCTGTCCCTCTGACTGAGCCTTGGAGAGTAATGACATCATACTGGACTAACCTACAGCTTCAGCAGTGTAAGACCCTGCTTGACTGAAGAGCTGAAGAACTGTTAACTTCCCAATAAGAGCAATATGTGAGTTAATTGTTTGCTGACCACTAACTCGGTCTCTGGTATTTGTTCAGATGAATTAGCAGGACAGAGCAACCCTGACTCAGTAGGCAGGAACAGTGTAAAGCAGCTCTAGCTATGGTGGCAGGGGAGAAACTGCAGCATGGTGCAGAAGCACAGACTGTGGTGCAGGACATGGGGGCATCAGGGTACAGCACCTGATTGTGGGACAGGATGTACATGGTGCAGCAGCCCTGCCCATTTGGGAAAATGGAAGTAGGTAGCAGGATGCAATAAAAGTCCCACCTCTGGTGGCATGGGCAGCATGGTGCAGCAACCCCAAATGTGGAAGCAGGGGACATGAGATTCCAGAGCATAGCCGAGTACAGCAGTGTGGTGACAGGATCAGGGGGCAATAGCAGTGTCACTGATGGGGGTGGAGGGAAAAGGGTCAGCAGGGTGAAACTACCCCAACTGTTCATGCAGGGGGCAGCAGGGTGTAGAGGCCCTGATTGTTCAAGCAGGGGATGGGGTAACAGGGTGCAGCAACCCTGACTCTATGAGAGAAGAGAGTGGGCAGCAGGGTGCAGCAGTCTCGAATTTGGGGCAGGAGACAGGGTGCTTGTGGGACAGGTGACAGGGAGCATCAGAGTCCAGCTGCCTCAACTGTAGGTACAGATTGGGCATCAGGATGCTATATAGTGTTTCTAGCTATACATGATATATTTTCACACAGGAACCATCAAAGAAATGAAATTTGTGAGTTCATATAGTACATGTGCCTGAAATAGCATAGTGTGGCAGGCACCTGTTTGTCAATCTGAGAGGAAAAACATTTTCTTACATGAACCTATTTGTAATATATGGAGATACCTAAATAATACAACAGTATCCCATACAAAAAAATCACGGTAATACACCACTAGCCAAAGTGATAATACTATCATTGGCAAGTGATAATACTATCGTTCAGAGCTCATAATACTATCGTTCGAGCTCTGAACGATAGTATTATCACCAAACCTCAAGAGCGCAACTGCAAGATCTTCCAGTAGCATACACTAGTTTCTGACATCCCCAAGGCAACCTCCTAGTCCTGCGTGCTGACGTTCCTAAAACCGCGCCTCCTGATTGGAACTGGTTCCTCTGTGGGTGGGCAGAACAATTCAAAAAACATGGTGGCCGTCTCTCGCTAAGTGAGAGAATATCATCCCTTCGCTTTATGGGCAGCATTTTTTTTAATCCCCTCAACGGTCTGATTAAAGAAGCAAGGTAAAACGTTTTTTTAAGTAAAATGGACACAGACTGAGTTTGTGCGTGGATGGGTGAGCAGTGGTGATGGGTGGACGGAAAGTACACACACACACAGAGTGAGTGAGCGAATCCTCACTACAGCGGCAGTACGGCTCCACAGCACCACATTCACAGAACTGCTGCAAACAAAACTGGGCTCCATATATTACAAAAAATAAAAAATAGGCGAGGGCCTTTCACTCGGGAGTAATACCATCTCGAGGTTCTGGGGACAGGAGAACCTCTCGAGCTTCGCTCTCAAGGTTTCCTTGTCCTCAGAATCTCTCGATGGTATTACTCCCTTGTAATAGACCCTCACCTATCTATTATTCTATTTATTGAGGCTACAACAAAGACAAACTACTTGTATGAATTAACATACTTCAGATTTATTTTATATCTATTCAACAATCCAGTGTTATATAACTAGAAACAAAGCAGAGTTTTGATGAGAAAGAACTGGCAGTAGCTGTGATACAGACTAGCTGATTTCTCAAATGCACACCACTTCAATTCAGCACTGACATTCAAATAATCAGCTTTTTAGAAGAACAAAATGTGGATTTTCAGCTAATTCATCTGAACAAATGCCAGAGACTGAGTTAGTGGACAGTAAACAATTGTCTTTTGAGGGCATATGCCTTCTTCATCTGAACAAACTGACACAACAACGGGCACTGGAGAAATGGCCACAGCCATGTGTTTATTAATAAAACCAATTATCCATATATACATTTGCTTCAGCGAGCTGTGCGCAGATAGGTAGCCTTGGAAGGAATCTAGCTCACCATGGAGCACTAGATCATTGATGGTTGACCCTCCTTCCCAGGAGAGGGCTGCCTTACTATCAACCAGGACCCTGCGAGGGACAACAACCTCTGGAGCATGAGGGATGGCTCTATGACAGGCTGCAGCTAGCTCCTCCCCCATCAGAGGATCCGCCATGACGCAGGAGTCTGCCAGAAGAGGGTGCCTCCCGGACTCCATCCGTCAGGCCCACCCTCCTGTCAGCCTCAGGGAAATCTGGCTGGTCAAGACACATGATCCCCTGTTACCCCCTCCCACAGCATTTCAAGACTACCATGCCGCCACAAGGTGAGTTCTCACCAACTCACCCCCCACAAGCACCTCACGCTAATACTTTCGCCACTGCCCATTGTAGGTCTTTCAAAAACAGATCTAATCCTTCCTCTGATAGATGTACACCATCCCTTCTATACAGATCAAGCTTTTTTTTACAGACACTCCCAGGTGCGTTGCTATGGACCCCTCCCCATGGAGTCCATAATTGGTCTCATGGCCGCGTTCTGCAGCCAGTGCACCTTTGCTATTGCCCTAATGTTCTAGGTGTGCCGCCACTGCTGCCTCTGCACCATATCGGACCAAATTATATGCACCTGGGGCCACCATTGCTTCACTCTTGTCGGGTCCTGCCTGACCCACTCTTTAAGCTCTCTCACATGCATAACCCCTAGATCATTTCCCTCTAGATGAATGACTAAAACATTTGGCTACAACCTCTCCTGGGCTTTTGCTTGTAGTGTTGCTATTAACTCATTCCATCACATCCTGCACTGTCCCAACCAATGCACCTCTGCTCTCTCGGGTGCCAAGAACAGGTTTTCTCCTCCAGGATACTGCCTCACCCTGAGGGCTGCCCAATGGATGAATGAGTGGCCACAAATCCAGACCTGCTCTGCTTGGGCTGCAACACCTGTCCAAACAAAGCAAGAGAGAGTTATAACATATGTGGTCTTATGTATCTTCCAAAAGCCTGTGACTTCCATCTACCCAACGTCTGTATTGACCTATCTGATAACCCGTCCACCCTGGCATGCGATGCTGCACCAATCCTAAAAGAGTGTTCTGCCAGGATGCCCAGCTGTCGCAAAATCTTCTGCAACATGTGCCTAAACTGTTACACTGTTAGGGGGCCCCCCACCCCATGACAGAAGAAGGACCCCCCACTGCCAGGCGGTGAGTTCTATAATTCTGTACCCATGCTCCCACTTCCCACTGGAGCCTGTGGGGTGCCACTAGTTGGCACCACCACCCATGGGCAAGCTGGTCCGTCTTTCTCTTTTGGATGTGAACAAAGACTCCCAACGTCATGACCTCTACGTCAGCCTCTGCCAGCACTAATGGTTTCCCAGTAGCCTTGTTGGGCTGCACGAGCTCCGACACCTGGAATGCCACACAAAATGCTACCAAGTACACTGTCTGGAACAGCCTTGTCTCATCAGGGGATGAGCATACCTTAGGCAACTCGTCCCAAATCTGCTTGAATATGGCAGGGCTGATAGGGCGTCTGTTGTCTGTACCCCTCGGGGCAGCCTGTGCCCAACCTCCCAGCATCTTCTGAAGGGCAAATGCCCTTGTAGAGTCGGAGAAGCCTCTGACTTTCTGGAACCAGGCAATGCCAACAATGTGCTGTCTGACTGTTGCCCGGGTGACCCCTGCATGTTTTTTGATCAATACGTATTCGCACAGCTGTGCAACTGGGATCGGCCATGTCGTTGCCCACCCTTGTGCATATTGCACTTCCAGAAAACAGTTGACTCCCCTCTGGTATGCTATACACATCCTAGGAGCAAGGGCCTTCTCAATTAACTCCCAGGCCTCTGGGTTATCAACTCCCATGGGAATGGTGGGACTTCCCTGGGCTGTTGGTCTGCCACTGGTGCCAATTCTCAGAACCTCTGCCACTGTAAATGAGAAAGAGCATCATCAATGCCATTTTCAATACCTGGTATATGCACTGCCCTAAAGGTAATATTCAACATCAGACAGTTGAGGACAAACACCAGCATGCGGTTGCCCATCAGGCCCTTGCCTCCCAACTGTTTGTTTATGGCATACACCACTCCGGTGTTGTCCGACCTGAATGTGATGTGCTTCTCCTGCAGCACATCCCCCCAGACCACCAATGCCATGACAATGGGGAAAAATTCCATCACCATTATCTGTCTCATGATGGCTCGTCTGATCCACGTTGAAGGTCACTGGCCTGAACACCATTTCCATTGCAAGTAAGCACTGAAGCCCAAGCCCCCGATGCATCTGTGAAGAGTTCCAATTCTTCACTGGACACCGGAACTGGCCATAATGACACCCTATTGAAGCACTGCAGAAATGTCTGCCAAATGCCTAGTTCCCCCTGCACTGCCGCTGTGACCCAGATTCTATGGTGCAGTTTTGTACAGCCCACCCCAATGCCCACCAGGCACCTCATGAATGTCCTGCCCATGGGCATTACCCAGCAGATGAAATTGAGATGGCCCACTAGTTGCTGGAGCTCCTGTAATGTGACTTTCCGTGCCCTCATCACAGCATCCAGCCGGGTGCGCAAGGCCACCAGCTTGTCTTGGGGGAGCCAGAACACTTGCTCCCTCATATCAATCTCGATCCCCGGGAAGGAAAGCCTTATGCATGGCCCCTCTGTCTTGTCCTGGGCCAATGGTACACCCAGTTCGGCGCACACCTCATGGAATGCTGCCATGATATGCGCACATTGCACCGAGCCGGCCCTCCCCACAAACAGGAAGCCATCCAAATAATGAACCATGTGGTCGACTTTGGCTTTCTGTGCCATGGCCCAGTGCAGAAATGTGCTGAATTGTTCAAAAACCACATATGCCACCACACACCCCATTGGCATGCAGTTGTCGATATAGTAGTACCCATCAAATTTCATGCCCAGTAGCTCCCTATCTGCCGGGAACACCGACAACAGATGGAATGCTGATTCTATATCAGCCTTCCCCAGCAATGCCCTCTGGCCCGCCTGATACACCACCTCCACTGCCCTGTCGAACAATGTGTAATACACCGTGGTGTCAATTGGGTTGATGCAGGCACTGACTGAATCCCCTTCTGGGTATGACAGGTGGTTTATCATTCAAAACTCACCTGGCACTTTTTTGGGGACTATGCCAATGGGCAACAACCTGAACCATGGGCAAGGGGGAGAGGAGAAGGGGCTGCTGATCCGACCCACAGCCAGCTCCTTCCATAGCTTGCCCTGCATGACCTCCAGTCACTCCTTGTCAGAACACAGGTTGTCAGCCTCGTATGCCCTCCTTGGGCCTTGGTAAGGTATATGGAACCCCTTCCTGAAACCTTCTGCCAAAGAGCGAGCGGCCACCCTGTCTGGGTAGTTGACCAACCACCCTTCAATATTTTCGGCCTTGACTGGGGTTGGCAGCCTTTGTCTCTCCCTTTGGAAAGGGACAAAAATTGTTTGCCTTCCCTGCCCCCACCTCTGTCACCTTCCCACACTGTTGAAACGAGTGTGGTTTCCTGCATGCCATACACTTGTGCTTGTATCTACAATGCTCAGTCTTGCATGACCCCTGGTTGTAGCTGAAACAATGTCCTTTCCCACCCCCCTTTCCCCCATTGATAACCTTTCATCGGTGATGGGGGGCACCTCACCAGGAAACCACTGTCTGTGTGTTGAACCCCTCCCCCCAAATCGATCGTCCACAGCAGCAGGCGGTCCAAGACCGCCCACAATCGTGTCGTGTCCATCTGTTTTCTCTTCCAATACTCCTCATCATATTCTAACCACCCCCAACCTGGCTTACTAGTCTGCATGATCATTATTCTATTAAAGTAGACCCACAACCCATCAGCTTTCCCTTGGCTGCTCTGGGTAAGGATTCGTGAGTAAAGTATGAATCCTGTGGCTGGATTATTTGTTGCCTCACCTTGTCTGGCAAGTGCGACCCAATGGGCTCTGCCAGTGATAGAAAGCTCACTGACCCTTGCTGCTCTGGCATTGGTGGTGGTGCCGATGCCACTCCTGCTCCAGCGTCCCCGATCCCTGCTACAGCCGGGGCCTCCTGGACTACTCCTGGCTGAGCCCTATTCTGGTCCACCAGTAATTTCAGCAGCCGGTCAAGCTTCTGATCCACACCTGATTGACCTGGGTTTCCCGCCAGAGGACACATGCTAGACTCCCCTCACCCTTGGGGTATCACTGTGGCCAAGCCCCCGAGCCCTCCCGCTGGCTGACTGACCCAACCCCTAAGGGCTGTCTGCTGTGGGACCCATGGCCCATTACTCCCAGCTGAGGAGTTTGCTTGTGGCAGGATGGGTTGACCCTGCCCCAATTGCTCATGGGTCTGCAAGCTCACCTGTGGCGGTGCTGACTGGCCCTCTGGAAGGCCCTCCAGCAGACCTAGGCTTATGGATGCCAATGCCTCCATTTCCCTCCTGTGCCCTACCAGCACCTTTTCCATGGCCTCCCACTCTCTGCCCCGTTTCGGCTGGCGCCCCCTGTTCCTGTCTCATCTGGACTGGGCTTCAGCTTCTCTGGCTCTTGCCCGGATGTGCCCGGCACCCCTGCTGGAGACACAGGTTGAGCTGGCAGGGTCAGCGGTACCAGGATATCTGGCTGCTTCCCCAGGTTGGCCTCCTCTGGGTTCTTGGGTTCTGGTGGGGGCAGCAGCCCCAAAGGTCCTGCTTCCCCCATCTTCACCCTAGGACAAGGAGGAATGAGGAAGAATTCCTGCTGTGCAGCTCCTCTTAAGGGGCCTGGCTCCTCCTTGTCCCTGGCCACAAGCTCCCTTCCCCCTGGGAACCCTATCCCCCCAGCCCCTTCAGGGCAGTCCTACCTGGGTCCCTATTGTTGTTCAGGTGTCTCTGGCCATGCCCCCAGACAAAGCCCCACCTGCTGCGATACCTTGCAGGCTCCTCCATTAACCCACAGTTTGCTCTAAATGGAATGTTAACAGCTCTCCAGTTCTTCAGTCAAGCAGGGACTTACACTGAAGCTGTAGCTTGATCCAATATGATGTCATCACTCTCCAAAGCTCAGTCAGAGGGACAGAAACAGCTTGTTTCAAGCTAGTGCAGAACAAGTTAACAAATGCTAATTTAAAGAAAACGACAAAACCAAATAGCATGACATTTTCAGGAAACACTACTCATGACACAGGGACTTGAATTCAGGCTTTTTTTAACAATGTGTAAAATGGTTGCCATTGAGGTTTAAAGCTTTCTATACAGTATTAAGAATATAATCCTGGGGCGGCTTATCAGATCTATTATGTGTTGCCCATTTACAAGTATGATAGGAATGTCCAACTTCTTCACAAAGGTTACATCTGAAAGTGTTATCGCAGTGAGAGCCCACATGCCCAAATTCCAAACAGTGGTTACATATGACTTTATTGCAGACATTACTCAAGTGATTGTCACAGTCACACTTAAAACAGGTTTTTGGCTGTTCCAGATAAAATCATTGCCCCCTATTCCTACCCAAATAGAAAACACTGGGAACACTGCCCCCCCAACCTTGACAATGCTTGAACCTAGCTGTTCTTATTACTCATTGCCTAACCTCTTTACTCCCTTTATCTTTTCTATATTTCCTACCTCAATATGCAAATTGTATGTATGATATGTAACCTATTCTCAAAAGTGCTATGCTCTCTGTGTTTTTGTTATGAATTTTGCTTTAATTTTGTGTTCTATTTTGTGATGTTACAGACTATTTTCTGACGTGGAACCTCTGTAAATGAGCTTCTAGCTGAAAGGTTTTTCCTAGTATTTAATTAAAAAAAAGAGATACTGGAGGCCAGCAGGACCATGTCAAAGCTTCACCTGGAACTTCCAGTTGCCAGTCCAAATCTGCTCATCATTCATGATCAGGTCCGGTTCCCCTATGATGTCACAGCGTTGGGCCAGCCAGCCAGCACTTGACATCATATCCATTGATCTCCTCATTCTTCAACAGGATCATAACCACATGAATGGCAGGCTTGGTTAGAAGAACAGCTTAAAAAGGTGTCCACGAAAGTGTTCTTGAACTTGTTATAGTGTGACCAAAAACGGCCCAGATTTGCTGCAGTTTTGAAACTGATGTCAAAATACATTTTGTTCAGTGTATCTGTAGGAGGGCATACATCTCATTCAAAAGACAGAGTAAAGATTCTTTTAGCAATGCTTTCCTGACCTGTCTGGAGGCCGTTCAAGTCCACCTTTATACAGTAATCTCACTGCATTCCTCCTCTGTGCCAGTGCTGGAGAGTTGGGAAAGGCATCCATTTTTCTGAAATTTCTCCACCTCTGTGCTGAATCCTGCCAGAGCGTCTTTTCTGTAACCAATACAGTCAGAGCAGAAGTGGCATTCTCGGCCTGTTCTACTCTGTCTGCCCAGGAGGTACTGGCACCTACAGTGAATAAGGTATCAACCATGTTGACTACAGCAGGAATGGAGTCAGACACAACTGTACAAGAGGCATGTGAGACAGAAGCAAGGCCATCATCAATCTTATTTAAATCCTGAGAAGTAGGGAAATCATCAGCGAAATGCAGGTTTGCCTGTCTGTGCAGAAGATATCAGACCTACAGGAGAAGGGGCAGTCAGTATGGCAAGGTGATTGTTAGGCACCAGACAGTGTAATGGTTGGTTCTTTGGGGGGGCTAGCAGATAGAGCATGAGGACTGGAAAAATTAGGCACAGGAAGTAGTAGCTCAGACACCGTGCTGTCAAATAAACTTTCAAGTGTGGATGAAGCTGAAGGTAGATCATCACATAAGAAACTTGAGTTTGATTGATCAAGAGAGAATTGCAGATGACATTGTTCAATAGTTTATCTACTCCAGCCTGTTCCGTTCAATGCCGAAACCAGAGACCTGCCAGGCAGAGGGTAATGCAAAGTAGAAGATTTATCTGCACCTCTGCAAACACCAGCAATCTTGTCAACCTGAGCTTTAGGTGGAGGCACAGCAGAGTCCCCCCCCCGCCGTAGTTCCTTCTCAGGGATAAGTTCATGATACACTTAGTGGATCCCAAAGTGAGCAGGGAATGATTCAGATGAACAGGATTTTTCTGCAGGCAAGGAACCCCCCATAACCGATGAACCAAAATTATTAGCAGTGGGTGAAAATGTAGAAGGTAAAAGCTCACCAGTACTCACAGTTGGAGAGCAAGCAGGACTATCTTCCGAGGTAATTTGACTCAGAATTGACACTTTTGATGATACTGCGTCATTAGGCCTGACAGCTCTCAAACAAATGTCAGGTGTGTGGGAGGATACTGTCTGTGGGCTCCGTGAACATTGTTGGGTGTGGAGCTTTTCTCCTTCGCTGAGGAAAGATGCTTCTCCCTTAGCTATCAGGGACAACAAGTGTCATTTGTTTAAATCCAGAGCAGATTGCAGTCAATCTTCAGCGCCAGTAAAACTCTGACCAGAAATGTAGTGAAACTCCGATGTGTGTGCTGCAGCATTGGGAACAAAACTGTATCTGTTGCTGGCAGAAGATTCATGCATTTAGGTATGTTCTGTATAGTAAATGCCTTAGTAGGTGATGTTGTGGGGAAGGAGGCCAGCTGCACCACACTCGGATCTGCTTCTCTGTTGTTCACCTGGTCAGCCATCTTTGCTAGATGGCCAGAGGCATCCCCTACTGCAAATGTAGTGGAATTTTTATTAACACAAAAATGACAAACAAAGCAAATACAGAAATGCAACAAGCCATGATTACAAATATCAGTAAATACTGTAAAGTCTGAATAATTGACATAAAAAGGGAAGAAAGAAAACAGGGAGGAAACAAACAAAAGGGTTAAAAATTAAACATTTTCCAGTGCTGCTCTCTCATCTCAGCTATTCAAAAACAAAACATTAGTCATGATAAGGAGTAAAGTTAAAGGGATACTGTCAACCCCCTTAGGTCTCAAAGTGTCCCTAGTTTAAAAAACACATTTTATGATTGCCAACATTCTGTAAAGATTGCTGATGTAGCTGATAGTTTTATTCTGATTCTTTTTTCTTTAAAAAAGTGAAAAACACAATGCCCACCATACTGGTGTTACCACAAAAACACAGGTTTGTTTACATTCCTTAATCAGTTCCACCTGCGTCTTTCCTGGACTTGAGAACACCCACAACACAGTCTAGCCCCTTATGATGCGGTGGGAGTTTAGGAGGCTACTGCTTCATGAGTGACTGCACTGTTTGAGTGTGTTTCTAATGCTCAGGAAGTATGCAGTCAGAACAGATCCAGGATTATAAACAAAACAAGGTTGTTTATAAATATGCATTGACATGCATTTCAGTTCTACTAAACAAGGAGACAGACAAAACAAACAGCAGCATCAGTGAATTTTAGAGAAGGTAAGCAATTAGAAAATGTGAGGTTTCAACTAGAAATAATATGATGAAAAACAGGTTGACAGTGTCCCTTTAAGGGAAAAAGAAGCCACACAGATGCCTCCATTCGGCAGCTAAACAGGAAGCTCTAAATGTCTTACTTTCTAATGGGCATATTAAAGCTAACTCACTAGTTATTAATTGTATGAGGGAAGAAGGCTGTATGTCCTTCTGCTGGAATAACAATGCACATCTCAACAGCCAGAGATAACATTTTATAACAGTGTGAACTAGTGCCACAGTGCCGGCATCATAGAATCTCAAGGATGGAGTGGTACCTATGTATTATGTTGCTGTATGACATCATTGACCAGGATGAATCACCCCAATGTGTAGCCAAGTCAGTCCAAAACCTACTGTATGTGCATACATACAGTAAAAAAAAAAAGTGTCCCATGGTCTCTAACAGCGACTCAGATCTCTGGCAAGGGCAATTTCTCTTGAGTATGCTTTTGTGCTTAGGGTTTTCCTTGACACAAAGGTGCCCACGGCTACTAAGCCAAAGCATGTTCCACATCTTCAGGGAAGTGCTACCATCCATCAAATTCATGTTCACTGAGGGGTAACACAGGACTGACTCCTTTATAAAGAGCCTGTGCCCCAAAATTATCAGTCATAATCAATGAATAAATGCTCACTCTAGAGGACTGAGTTATCCGCGATAATCCAACATGCCACCTCCTCAGATGTTCCATTATAGTAGAAACAACGAAAGGGGTGGTAATCAGTTTTCTCAAAGAGAAAACTGATTTGGACCAAACAGAAATGAAGGGAATCTTCCATCAGTCCAGGGATGCCAAAATTGGGGGGCTCTATTAAGGTGTGCTAAAAAATTCCACACAAATAAACTAAACTAAAAAACAAAACAATACATTTCTTTTAATAGGGTTCAGCATGCTGCCCCAAATTAACTGAAAAAATTGGGCTGTATAACCAGGCTTCCATATTCCTGGGTAAATGACATACATTGCTGAGGTAAGAAAAAAAATCAGTAGTACAAAAGTTTTGGAACTCAACAAGTTTTTCTTTTTAGTCTGTCTCCATCGTTTCCATACCTGTATCTTGGTATCACACAGGCAAAGTTTGTCTTCCCAGTTTAATGTAGCCATATCTCCTGAAACAAACTGTAAACCTAAAATCAGTACTGGAGAAGTAAAGACGTTAATACCACCAATGTCAGATACTGGGTCAGCTTCTCCACCAGTAGCCAACCCCACACATTTACTTAAGTTTAGAGTGGTGCCAGAAAGGGGGGGGGGGTGAAAGATTGAAAAATCCCAAGGGCTAGGAAGCCTGATTGTGGATCCTTAACAAAGAGGACAACATCCTCTGCATACGTCTCCTACTTGCTCTAACCGGATAAAAAAGTCTCTCTTCTATCATGCCAGCAATATAATCTATAAATTATTTCATTATGTATAGAAAGTTGTTTTCCTTTTGCCATTTACTGTCATATGTTTCTCCACCCACTGCAACCACCGTGGAGCTACTGTACAAAAAATGTTTGAACAAAAAATCTGTATATAATTTTGCTTGTATATAATTTCCTTGTTCCATCTGTCTTCTCCAACTCTTGTTTCCCCCTCCACCCTCTGTAACCGACGTGGAGCCTTTGTAAAAGAGTCTGTGACTCACAGGTTTGTAATTCCGAATGTACAGTAAATAAAATAAAAATAAATAAACACAGTTATCTTGACACTGAATGCGCCATCAAGCATTCTAATACCGTGAATATGAGGATACAGTGATATTTTACGAATAATGGGGTTGATGCAAAAAACATATAATAAGGGACTTAACGGGCAGCCTTGCCACACCACAGTTTGTAAATGGATCCTGAGGCTTATATAGCCATTAATGTCTGGGATGAGCCTGGCAGTGGCAAACAATTTCTGAATCCAAGAACAATACATGTGCAGGATGCTGTAATGCATCAAAACCTCAAATAGGTAATGATGGGACACTTTGTCAAAGGCCTTTTCCAGGCCAAGGGACAACCAGTTGCCAGCGTCCGTGCCTTTTTCCCCAATTCCACTATTTCGAAAAGGAGAATCTGATTATCGTAAATGCTCCTCCCTTGTACAGAACAGGTCTCAAATTCTGAAATCACATGATGAGCCACATTAGCTAGTCTGGTATTTAAAACTTTCGTTAAGATCTTTAAATCTGTATTCAAGAGTCTCAATGACCTTTAATGTTTAAATCGGTGTCCACACCTTTTTTGTATTCTAGGATTTGTACAGCCTCCCCAAAAGACTCATGTGGGTGGCCCTCCGTCAAAATCCAATGATATTATGTCCTTTAATGTAAATGGCATTCACAATCTGGTAAAACGCAAAAGATTACTACAATATTTTAAACAAAATAAGCCGGATGTGATAATGCTCCAGGAGACCCAGCTTTCCCAATTGGAACACTCAAAACTAGGGGCATGGGGGTTTGATAAAGTGGTGGCCTCAGCCCATCCCTCCGGAAGGAGACAAGGTACTGCAATTCTAATTCCATATGGCACAGAGTTCCAAATGCAAAAACAGATCATAGACTCAGATGGAAACTGTGTAACTGTGGTGGGTCAACTTTACTCGAGGCAGGTTACACTAGCCTTGCTTTACCTCTCTCCAGGAAGTAAGGTAAAGGTGGCACAGAGATTTCTGGATACCTTACTGCCAGCCATTCAAGGCATGTGTGTTATTGGAGAAGATTTAAATATCACCCCGAACATTAAATTAGACTCATCTAATCCCAATAAACATCGGCGATCTGCTATCCAGAAATATCTCAGACAAACCCTACCTGAATTGGGGCTCATAGACACCTGGGGCCATTTCTTTCCTTCAGTAAGGGCATTTACACATTTTTCACCCAAAACCAATATCTCAGCATGATTAGACTATTTTTTTAACTTCGAATGAACATCTTGAATATGTCAGGGATATATATATAGGGACATCCCTTCTATCAGATCATGCCCCTGTTTTTTTAAAAATAGATGTGGAGAGACCTAAAAAACAAAACTTCTGGAGGCTTAATATAACCCACTTACAAGATCCAAAATTCATTCAGCTGGTTAAGTCACGTATACCAATTATCCATGCAGATAATGCTTCTCCTGATATAACAGCTACTATTAAATAGGACAACCTCAAAACAGTGCTCGGGGTGATATAATCAAATATACTTCTTTAAAAAAAAAAAGGGTAGAGAAAAAAGGGAACGGGAACTGCAGGAGGCTTTATCGAGGCTACAAGCTAAGTTATGTCAGGGAGATAACTCAGTTAAACCTGAGATGTTAATAATTAAACAAAAACTTCAAAAAATAACAGATCACAAAATTGAACAACAACTGCTGTACTTAAAACTAAACTCAATAGAAGGGGGGCCACGAGGAGCCAGGAATCTGGTGAGATGCCTGCGGGGGTCCAGAGGCAGGGCCATGGTTGCCAAACTTCGACACCCACAAACCAAGCAACTGTTGTCCCATCCTACTGCTATTCGACAAGCAATGGCTGATTATTATAAACTCCTATATACTGAGGATATCTCCCCAAGCCCACACCAACTGACTACATATCTCCAAAGTACTAAATTACCTCATTTAAATACCCAGCAAGCTGAGTCCCTGATACGTCCTATTACTGACCAAGAGATTATAGCCACCCTTAAGCTGACCAAGACACAAAAGGCCCCGGGACCAAATGGATACCCGAATGAGTTTCTCAAGCAGTTTCAAAAATTACTTATACCCATCCTACTACCGGCATACAGGGAAATACAGGAGGGAGGTCCCCCCCCATCTTGGTGATATGCTGAAATTACAGCTATCCCAAAACCTGGAAAAGATACAACTCGGCCGCTTCCTATCACCCCATATCTAAATTAAACTGTGACTATAAGGTCTTCATGTCCATTCTGGCTCATAGATTAGACAGATTTCTACCTCAGCTAATTCACAGAGACCAAGTGGGATTTATCATGAGCGCCAAGCCCACGATGCAATGCAGAAGGTCCTATTATTAGTAGAACATGCTACTCAAAGAAAAATTCCTTTAATTTTACTGCTCGACAACAGAAAGCCTTCGATAGGTCCGTAGCCTTCTCGGGCTACCCTTTAAAGAATTTAATTTCCCTGAAAAATTTATATCCCAAATCCAGGCCATGTACCATCCTCCAGTAGCTTATCTGAAATTAGACGGTTCAATCTCCTCACCATTTACTTTATCCAGAGGTACACGACAAGGATGCCCTTTATCCCCACTTCTTTTTGCACTTTATTTAGAACCTCTAGCTGCCAAATTAAGGGAAGATGGTAATGTTCAAGGGATCCCACTACGAGGCAAAATGTTTAAATTATCCCTTTTTGCAGACGATATTTTGCTATCCCTGACTTCCCCAGAGACATCTGTCCCAGTGGTATGGGAACAACTTCAACTTTTTAGCACCTTATCTGGCTATAAAGTAAATTGTTCAAAAACCAAAGTACTTAATTTCTCCTTCTCTCCATCTAGACAAATGAAACTGGAATTTCCCTTCCGCTGGCATAGACTTGAAATGAAGTATCTAGGAATAAAAATCCCAGCTAAGTTAATACATATTGAAATGGTAAATATGGAACCAATTACACAGCAAATTACCTCAGATTTGTCTAGGTGGACACAACTCCCCCGGGCCTAATTAATCACGTAGAAACAATCCAACAAAATATTTTTCCTTGTTTATTATTTTTCTACAAACTTTGCCAACTGTTCCCTCGGACTTTTATTTTCGATTCTGGGATAAGCTTATCTCGAGGTTTATATGGGGAGGAAAACCCCCAAGGATAAAATATACTTTGCTACAGCTTCCTAGATTGCAGGGAGAGCTAAATTTACCTAACTTGAAAGAATATTCTAGAGCAACTCAAACCCGTACAGCCCTATTACTTATTAATCCCTCTTATACGGCACACTGGAAAACAATAGAGATAACCTTAAATGGACTGGAATCCCTACCAACGTATCTATTGGGAGACCACAACAGGTGTTATCCCTTGAATAGGTTTTTGAAAATGATGGTGGAATTTGTAAAAAACTGGCTTTATATCATTTGATGTAGATTAACCTCTCAGGAGACAAACTATTTAAATGCTCTAACTTGTAATAAAGACTTCTTTCCCTCCTCATTAGAGACAGATCGATTAAGATGGGAACACTATTCCATCAGATATGTATTCCAGCTGATAAGCCCTGCGGGAATTCATCCATTCACATATTTACAATCCTCATATGGATTACCCCAGAGAGAACTCTCAACTTATAAGACACTGCATGCTGTTTTAGTTAAGATGGATAATTTCTTGACTAAGATAACAAAAGCCCCCTCTAAGAGGGTACAGTTGATTGTACAGGCTATAGAAGGCAGACCTCAGGAACACATTATTAGTAATATTGATATGGCAATGCGTCCTATGTCCACACAGGAACATGACCAAGTGAGAGCCAGATGGGCAAGAGAACTTAAAATAGAACTAGACCCAGACAGATGGTTACAATCTACCTACTTTTATTCTAAAAATTCATCATCATCTTATTGGAGGGAGTTTGTGTGGAAGACCAGGGTTAGATTCTTTAGAACCCCAGATATTCAGCTAAAACTGGGAACACCAAATGGTAGTCTCTGCTGGAGAGGATGTGGGTATTCTCCTGCAGGCCAAGAACATATATGTTGGGCCTGTCCACTCCTATCAGGCTTTTGGAGAGATATTATAGGGGAACTTAACAATATTTTTGACATACCTGATCTATTTACTCCAGGATTTATCCTGACAGCAACACCTCCACAACACGTACAGATTAGCTGGCTTAAATATAAACTGGTCACACTTTTAATTCTAATAGCTAAAAAAGTTATTAACAGATTATGGCTCACTAAAATGATTCCTGATAAGGCCTCTTGGAGAAACCTCACTTATGAAGTATATAACCTGGAACGTCTCTCATATGAGATAAATAACAAGATTAACACTTTTAATACTAGATGGGGACTATGGGTTGCATACCAATTAGAGACTTACTCAGACTTTGTACCATGAAACCAAAAAAAGGTTAATCTTATATATTTCATGCTAATCACAGTTGGGATAGTATATTATTCTGGGGTGGCTGATGTTAAGGGGAAGAGATCCAGTTCGAGAGAGATGTTGACCTGGAAAAGATGGAAGGGGAAAGCAAGGGAATCTTATTATTTATTTAAGACTATAGTCTATGAGATCCTAGTTTGGTCAAAGAACCAAATAATGAGAGAAAATAAAATGTTACTACAGAGATATGTTAAACAATCCAATGTGTATAAATCAAATGCCTGTAAATTAACTGCCTGTATGAGCTGTATTATGGAACCTCAGCAATTAACATGTTGCATAAAATGTAATCATGTATGTGATATTCTACCTCAAAATAAAATAAAAAGCTATATTTAAAAAAAAAAAAAGATCCAATGATAAATTACAGGTAAAATTTCCGTTAAGGGAGTAGTGAACCTTTTGTAAAATTCAATAGTGAGTCCTTCCGATCCCATGGCTGCACCATTTTTTAACTGTCGAATGGCTACCTCAAGCGAAGTCATAGGACAAATCAATAAGGTCAAATTTTGCTTGGGTATAAGCAGGATATCCACCCCAGCCAAAAATATAGCAGCTGAATGAAGAAGATTCCATTTGCCAAACATGGTAATTAAGTGTAGTTGCACTACTGACAAAATATTGTCATTATTTATTACAATATTCCCTGAGCCATCAGCCAATCTCATAATGTTTCTATACTGCACCCTATCCTTGCAGCTTTCAAACATGTTCCCTGTTACCCATGCCCCCTGGGTACAGCTTTGATGTTCCATGAGGAGAGAATGACTTCTAACATATTGTAAATCCCTCATCTTTTCTTTAATACAGGAGATTTGGTCACTAAAGTCCTCAGTACCGGACTGCACTAACATAAACACCTTAGCCAGCTGAATCCTTAAAGAAAGGTATTCCATATATGCAGTCCTTTGTTTCTTTAAGAAAAGTCAACAAAGAAGTTTAGTCAGATCAGATTTCGTGCCCTCCTGACAAGTATCCATATCATCCTTTATACAGGCCACAGATTGACAGGCCAAGAGCAAGTCATGTACCGTAGTCAATGTGTCTGAATTATCAATGAGGGAGTTGTTCAATTTCCACAGCCCTCTCCCAGGTTTAATAACCTTTTTCCCATCAAATATGACACCCACCAAGAGGTGATCTGAAGTCTCAGTTGGTAGTAACCGTATACCATGTGGTCAAAATATGCTAATGTAAATATAAAATCTAGCCTAGTGGCCAGGGTGTTTCTGTAGTAAGTGAAACTCCCAAACTGATTTTGGGTCATATATGCATCACTAAGGATAACATAGGACATAGATCAGGTAGAGGCAGTACAGAAATGGGCAACCAAAATAATGCATGGCCTGCATCAAATGAGGAAAGATTCAAGGAGTTAAATATGTACTCTCTAGAGGAAAGGAAAGAAAGAGGGGACATTATAAAAACATTCAGATACCTCAAAGGTATTAATAGGGTACAGGAGAGTAGCATTTTAAATAGAAAGAGATGCTCCAGGGCAGGGAGTCCTAACATGAAGCTGGGGGGGAGACTCAGAGGGGATGTGAGGAAATACTTCTTCATGAAAAGGGTGGTGGATGCCTGGAACGGCCTCCTGCTGGAAGTGGTAGGTAATAAAATGGTAGCAGGATTCAAACAAGCAAGGGATAGACACAAGGGGACCATAGTAATAGGACTGGGGGGGAAGGTAAGGTCATAGCTCAAGTAGGGTCTGCAGTGGCATAATAGGTAGGGAATTTAGGGCAGATTAGGTGGGTCAAGAGGTCTGTATCTGCCAACAACTTCTATGTTTCTATGTTTCTGTGTATGTCCTATAATCATTTGTTTAAAAAATTGATGTCGCAAAATAGTTTTTACATCTGGGCTCCTCTGTCCATAATCGAAAGACCGCAATTAAAATCTCCACCAAATATTAAGTACTGGGAGGTGTTACACTAAGGCTGAATAAGTTTCAGTGGGTCTATCTTGTCTTTTTTGGTCTGTTGTGAATAAATGTTAATAAGTCGAAACTGTGATCCCTGATACTGTACATCAATTAACATGGCTCTACCTGGGTCAATGTGTACGATCTTGTGTAAAGAGAGAGATGTGCCCCATAATAAAATATCCACCCCATCACAGGTATCGGGCCCAAAGGACCAAAATGAAGGACCCCAACACCAGTGTCTGATCCTGTACCACATCAGTAGTGCTCGTCATCCTTGTTTCCTGCACAAGGAAAACATTAAAGGGCAAATCCTTTAGGATGGAAAAAAGGATGCCATGTCTTTGAGCATTCTTAACACTATTAACATTCTGAGTGGCAATGCGAAGGGATGGAGCCATCATTATTGTAATTTAGAAGAAAGTAAAGCAAATCTTGATTCTTCTCTCAAGTGTCATTCTCCTTGCCACTACAACTTTTAGTTACCATCCTAGACTTCTTGCATTGTTTCTTTATTTTTTTATTTATTTATTGCTAGGATTATAACACCTTTGAACCAGAGATTTTTTTACAAAGGTTTCCGCGTCAACATAGTAAGACAGAGGTACATAATAAAGTTTGAGTTCAGAACTAAAGTAAACGAAAATACCATGAGGACAACATTACAAGTAGTAATACATGTATGAAACTTCTACAAAATACAATTAAGTGGATACATTGAAATAAGAAATGCAGAAAATAGATTGTAACCAGTTGTGAAAACGATGAGGCCCTGGCTTGGGGGTTCAGAGCAGAGACAACAAAACGGTGGGGCAAAGCAGTTAATAAGGCGACTTTGTCAGCTAAGTGCTCAGGATGAGTAAGCATTAGGGGAGAGGAGGTGTCAAAGACGGGGAAGGGAAAGAGGTGAGATAGACAGGAGGATACGGAGGGGAGGGAGGGGCTGGGATATGCAGCAAACAAGATAAGTTAGGCTTACTCGGTGGGGTAAAAGTATGCATGGATCACAGACAAGACTTAGGGAGGGCAATCATAACTGCTGAGTGCATTGAGGTGATGGCATAATTTAAGTTTAAAGGAGCCCAAGGGTAGTGGCAGCACTAATCCTGAAGGGAGGCAGTTAAGCCAAGAAGAGGCACTGAAATGAAAAGATCGCTGCCCCTGAGCAGTCCAGCAGAAAGGGACAATGTAGTTTGTTATGGATGCACTACGAGTATTGCGAGTATTTAGGGATGGCAGAAGAAGAAGCAAGGTAGCTGAAGGGGGTTTGGCCAAGGCTAAATTTTTTTCACAAAAAAGACATGTTTAGTAGGTGACCCTGCCTTTGAGGTTCAACCAGCTAGTTTATGCATAAAAGTCGCAACTGTGGGTGCACCTGTGGGCACCAGATACAAGTCAGTATGCCTTGTTCAGAGCCACCGTGATTCTTTTCAGCGCAGTATCAGTGGCTGCTCCATAGACAATCAATCCATGGTCAATGATGGATACAACTGAACTGGTGACAGTTAGTCTGAGCACCTCGGGGGTAAGACATTGCCGGTGACAATAAAGAAGGCCAAATTCTTGAGTTTATAACCCTGGATATTTGGTTAATGTGCATGGAGTAGGACAAAGTACTAGCAAGGGATACACCTAGATACTTGAAATCCTGGACTTGTTCAAGGGGTAGGTTTTGGTTGTTCAGAATAGTTAGGCAGGCTGATTTGTATTTTTTATGCAGGTTGGAGAAAAGCATAACCTTTGTTTTTTCTATAGTTCATAAGCAATTTATGATTTCCGAACCAACGCTCTACTGCCTCAAAACCAGATTGAAGTTCTATGGTGAGTAAGATGGGGTCAGTCTGGGTGGAGAAAAGGACAGCATCATCTGTGTAAAGGATGAGGTTATTGGGGCAGGCTTTTGGGAGTTTATTGAGAAAAAGGTTAAACAGTTGGGGCCCGAGGATGGAGCCTTGGGGGACTCTGGAGCTCACAGGGCGGCAACTGGAACGGGTGCCATTAACTTTGACTTGCTGCATTCTGCCCTCAAGGTAGCTCTTGAACCAACTGGTGACCTCATTAGAGAAACCAATGGTATGGAGCGAGTGAAGTAGGAGTGAATAATTCACAGTGTTGAAGGCCTTGGTGAGGTCAATATAAATTGACCCCAACAGATGACCCCAGTCTAACACACTGTGTAAGAAGTCTGAATATTCCAGCAGGGCAGTAGTCATGCTGTGCACTTTCCTAAAGCCATGCTGTTCCAGGCACTGAATGTTGTATTTTGCCAGGTATTCAGACAGTTGATCAGTGACTATACGCTGTAAAGCTTTAGAGAGGGAGGGGGAAGTATAGAAATAGGGTGGTAGTTTGAGGGCAGTGATCTGTCACTGCTCTTAATGACTGGCATAACAATTGCATTTTTCCAGCATTGAGGGAATTGTTCCCATGAGAGAAAGATTGAGGAGTGTGGTAAGGGGTTTAAGGACAGTGTCAAGGGTGAGGTTAAGGAGTTTAAGGTCTAAGGTGTTGCTGTTGTACTTGGATTTACCAAATACCTTTAGAAGGTATTTCTTGGCATCCTTCATGGTGACTGTCTTGAAGTGAAAGGGGGGAGGGGGCTGTCCAGGTGGGCAGAGCCACTGGCACTGGGCTGATTGTCAGCCACATTAAAAAAGTCGGTGGGTATGCTACTTTGTAGAAATCTCTGATGCTGAATTATCTTCAATGTCAGTGGATGGCTGGTGATCAGATGACATGATTAACGAGGGTTCAGATTCTTGGCTTCCATTTGAATCCATACATTCAGTGTCCAAGGCCTCAAACCAGTTACCGAGAGGTATAGGGATGGGTGCAGAAACAGGCTACACAGGTTTTAAGTTTGATTTAAGTTGCCTTAGAGATCTTTTTCTGTTCACAAAGGTTAAATCCAGGGGGACAGGGCATCATCCCAGCATTCTGAAGGGCCTGAGAAAAGACATCCATAGCCATAGCATCTTGAGGTTGGGGGGTTGTGGCACAGAGGCAGATGCAGGACAGTCCAGATCTGGGTCTGGAAGAGGTGTAGTACCCACAAGCGAGGGTTCATGATTTCCCATCCATGCTGTAGGCATGGTGATGGTAGTGGGCGGAATCTCACTTTGAGGAGTGAGGGTTCGGGCAGCTTCTTTATGTAATATTTGGAGTAAAGCTTGCTGTGCTTTATCTAAGATGGAGTCCTGGGGTGGTCTGCCATCCCTATTATGGGTAGCCCATTGACAGTTCTGATATGAATACCCAACCTCTTCACAAAGGTTGCAACAAAAGTCATTAGTACATTGTGAACTGACATGGCCAAAACTAAGACTCAGATTGCATCTGATTTTGTCACAAATGTTACTGAGGTGAAACTCCAAATCACATTTGAAGCGTGTTTTCGGCTGGCCCAGACTGAAGCATTGGCCTCTATCATGTCCGGGAAAGAAAACGCTGGGAAGATATCTTAGGCCAGCCAAGTCATGACAAAAGCGCACTTTGAACCTCCAGTTTCTGATCCAGAACTGTTCTGAGTCCATTATCAGTTCGGGAGTCCCTCAGTATGTCGCACCATTGAGAAAGTCAATATTTCATGTCATGTCATTAACTCCTTCCTTTTTAGGAAGATGGTGACAGTTCATAGTGCTGGTTTGGTTAGGATGATAGCCTGAAAAGGGCAGCCACAGAGGGGAATGTTTTAGAGCACTGAATTGAGACCAGAAGTTCTCAACATTGGCGATGGTCTTAAAGCTTACGTCAAAGAAGCCATCACTGGGGGAATGGATCACTGCATAAATTTCATTAGGAAGGCAGAGGAGAGATTCTTTAAGGAGGGCTCTACCCACATAAGCTCTGTCTGGGGGGAATTCAAGACCTCCTGTGTACAATAAATAGATAGCATTCCTGTGCTGAGCTGGTGCAGGGAAGTGAAAAAAATGCATCCATTTTCCTAAACTGGGACCATTTAATCATGGGCTGGCAGTATAACATAAAGGTTAGACTAACGAGCAGTGAACAAGCTTGGTACATCCAGCAGACCAGACCTTGGTTTGATTCTCACAACCTCCACTTGCATACTGTGTGACTCCGAGCAAGTCACTTAACCTCCCAGTGCTCCCAGGTCACCCCTGAAAACAGGCACTTGTGCCTAGTGTGCCTTACCCGGTTACCAAAGACTAAAATAAATAAACAAATAAATAAGTAAACAAAGGCCAAGTCCTATTGGGCTGTCCTTGGGAAAGTGGACTGCTGAAGAGGGATAGCAACCTCTTCTGTATGGTCAACTTGGCCCCCCCCCCCGAGAGGGGCTCTTCATCCCTTGTTGGTTGTCTCAGTGTCGGGGGGGGTGGTCAGAGGTCCTGGCCAAGATAGAGGTAGATATGTGATCCAGAGGAGCAGCTGCCTCAATCGAAGCACTTAATTTTGGAGAGGCTGGGAAGTCAGTAGAGAATTGTGATCAGCCACTTAGATCCTCCAAATTCAGCTCCAGAGGGTGCACAGAGGACACAGACAGTGCTGGAGGTGGAAAAAAAGACAGAACAGCAGCCAGATCATCAGTGACAGGTAAGGGGGGCACCGAGCTGCTGAGGCTGGGAAAAATCAAGTTGTGCATGATGTGTAGGTACAGGAGAAGGGATACCAAAAAGGGTAGCATCAGATAAGATCGTATGAAGTTGCATACCTGGACAAGAAATAGATGGTGAAGGCCCCTGAGGAGTACGTGGATGCCACTGGCCAGTGGTGTCCCTAGTCCATCCCACACCATTCAGTGCTGTCACAGATGACCAGTCTCTGGGAGGGTAGTTGGGAGAAATAGCACTGCTTCTCCCTCTACATAAGCCAAGTGATTTTGAGCTAGATGCAAACTGCTTCATATGCTGAGGGTCAAGGCAGTATAGTACTAGCAAGCAGCACAGGAGGCGATTCCACTGAGACTTGTGAAACAGAAGATTGGAATGGAGTCCTAGTCAGTTGTTTGTCCAAAGAGATTTGCGATAACTCTGAAGATGAAGTATTGGGTTCAGTAAAAGGAAGGCTCAGCAGAACTGAGCCGGGTATTCTTGGTAGTGTTTGTAAAACTGTCAAAGCAGGCACCAGAGTGTCACACACAGCAGAGAGAGGAATGTTCTCAGATGTCAGTGGTGCCTTTGATGCTGCTGCATCATGAATCATGACAGATTGAAATCCTGTGTCAAAATGGGTGGGCTCAATAAAATCTAAGTTCAATACCTAATGTAGCGCATTCAATTTCTCTTCTTCATGAAGGAAGGTGGCTTCCTTCTCTGCTATTAATGTAAGTAGATACTGTTGTTTTCTTACTGCAAAACAGTATAAAGCCAAGCTTCTGCCATAATCAATGCACTATCCATATGCTGCAGAGATTCCAGTGCCGACCCATAATGGGTAATAAACAAAGAAGGTTGTTCTTCAGTACTGGTGAATCTCAATATTTCCTAAAGGAGCGGCTATGGGGAAGGGGTTCTGTTGTTCCAACACCCTACAGCTCTGCCATCTTGGCTAGATGACTAGTGTTAACCCCTACTGTAAGAGTAAGGGAATTTTTTATTGAAAACCAAAAAGAAGTATACATAAGGACATCAAAAAACATAAAACATGATAAACCATAAAACATATTTCCATACTTAACTTTCCATAAATATATCTCTTATCATTTGTTACCCAAGTTTTTATTTACTCTATTTAATTGTTAAAAAACAAATAAAAACATTTTCAATATAGCAACTACTTAATCTTCCCTTACCTGTTCCCCATTACCCCATCCAATGCACATTCTTCCACAAGCTTTACCCTATTTCATAGCCCAGAGTATGAAATTCATGCTGATGTATACTGTTCAATTCTGTTTGAATCATTTTTTTTGGGGGGGGCAGTTTCTATTCCCCCCCATGGGAGGTTCTGGTCCCCCATTCCACCCCCCACCACCCCATCCCCAGGTGCCGGGCTGGTGTCCCCTCCCAGGAAACACAGATCTCTAGCCCTGGCTTGCCCCCCAGGGCATGGAAGCGGGACCCCCCCTGGGCAGACCACTGTCTGAGCGGGAGTGGTGGCGGGAGTCATCATTAGCAGCTGTCATTTTTTTTTTTTTGCTGCTATTTTTCCCTGGGGGCAGGGCCATGCAATCATGCCAGCGTCTGCCCTACTCCCCTAACATGTGGTGGCGGCTGCAGTGGTACCCCCAGCCTCCACCAGAGATCCACATTGCACCAGACACTCATCCCCCCTCCCTCTAGAGAAGGAGAGCAGTCCCTGGGATGCTCAATACTTCTGCCCCTGGCCGGCCCTCTGACTCCTGAGTCCGTCCCTGAACCTGGGATGTCGGTGCTGCAGATGGACGCATTGACGCTGTGCCGGCAGACAGACATTCTGTTTATATCTTAAAAATCAGATCCTGCAAGTCCAATTCTTTTCATTGCAAAACCTTCAGCACCTAATTTGCCACACTGACAATTTTAAAGTTGCCAAGATTACAGTACATACACTGTACTCGTGCTCCATTTCTTCCATGATTTCATAAGCTGTCCATATATCAGAATATCATAAGTCATATTTGTAAAACATTCCATTCCCCATTGTCTGTCTAGTTGTCACCATAAAGGTTTAATAAAAGAACAGTCAAATATGAGTGTTGCATATTTTCTAATTGATCCTTACAATTATCCATGCACAGCCTCTCTTCTACAGCTTTATTCTTATGATTGTTTCTTACATTTAATTTATCATGGCTACGCATCCAGATAGTATGTTTCATTTTTTTTTTGTATCCTTATTTCTAGTGTTGCCTCTGACAATTTCCCTCTATTTACATCTGGGTGGATCATAAAAACTGGCTCCTCATAGTAACTTGTGAAGACTATTTCTGCATACACTTGTTTCCTGGTTTTTCTCTGAATTGTATCTTTTGCTAATTTCCATTGTATATTAATATATTCTGGCTCTGAGTTTTTGGCTTTCCCTTTTAATTTAGTTCCCCAAGATCATATTAATTGTTCTTTCCAATCTGTAATTATACTTGACCAAATATGTATTTCATTTTTTAATACAGGTTTAAAATTAGTTTAAAACAAAGATGGAATAAAAAAAAAGATCGGTTGTAACATATTTAATCCCCCTTCCTTTTTTGGTCTCTATATATGACAGCTCTTTACGGGATTCAACCTGCTTCCCCATAATAGATAAAAAAATAACACTAAGATATTTGTCTGCATATTTACCAGAACCAGACAGATGTGAGATAAATGTAAGAAAATAGGTACAATGAAAGTTTTTAATAAATATATTCGTGTATCTCTGATCATATTCCATGTTTTCCATTTTTCTAGTTTAGCCTGGATGATATCATATTTTCTGTCCGGTTTTCTTGCACTGCACTATCTGTTCCAAAATAAATCCCTAACATTTTAATATTGTCTTTTATTATTGGTATGCTACTGCTTTCTGCAACAGATACATTCCCTAGTGCCAAGATTTTACTTTTGGTTTTGTTTATTCTTATCCCTTTATATTTCTTATATTCCTTAAAGCATTTTAAGGCCTGCTCACCTGAATTTATATCTGCTACTGCCAAGATGCAATCATCTGCATATGCAGTTGTCATTAGTGATTTTTTTTCCCCATTTAGTAGCTGTACTGGCTTTATTTTTTGGAGTATAGGATCTAGACATAAAACATACAACAGCAGTCTTAATGGGCACCCCTGCCTGACCCCATTCTTAATGACATCAATATTCCCAAGCTCCCATTTACCATCGGTATCAGTCATACTTCATTATAAAGGGCTTGGATCACTCTAATTCCTCCAGTATATTATATGCTGTTAATGCTGCCCATATATATTCATGCTGGACAGCGTCAAAGGCTGTCTCCTAATCAAAAACATATATGTATCCATCTAATTGCATTTTGATTCCTTTCTCTACTACTTCTCTGATCTAAATTAGATTTTGTCTTATATTCCTCCCTGGAATGGCACATGTCTGAGTTTCCAGTATTATATGCTGAGCTACTATAGCTAGTCTATTAGTAATTATTTTCGCTAAAATCTTATAATCAGATGCTAAAACAGTTATTGGTCTCCAATTTCTAATATCTGCTCTGTTGCCTTTTTTATGTAAAAATATCATTACTCCTTGCTGCATACTATTACTAATATGTCCCTTTTGAAAAATATGAGTATACACCTCTACCAACATAGGTGTTAGCTCCTTTGAAAATAATTTATAAAATTCATTAGGAAGACCATCTATTCCTGGAGCCGTGTTTTTAGACAAAGAATTTACTGCATCTCTAATTTCAATATCCTGTATTGGTTCCTTCATTAACTGCTGTTATATTTCTGGTATAGTCAGAACTTTTATTTGTGCTAAAAAACTTCCCTGAACCACCTGTCATTGCCTATAAGCAGCCCCCAGCCTCTCAAATATAATAATTCATAACAAACTCCCAGCAGACCGTAATAACCAAGAAACAAGAGAGACAACACCATGCAACATGGCAAGATGTAAGACCTGTGCCCACATATGCACACAGACCACCATCAAGACAAGCCAGAACAACATAATACAAATTAATGGATCCTACACATGTCAATCCAGCAATGTTGTTTACCTAATTCAGTGCAAGAAGTGCACAAATGGATGCTATATTGGGGAAACTAGCAAATCAATGAAAACCAGGATGAATCACCACCATCACACAATAGTAAACCAGATTATCAGCACTCCAGTAGGAAAACATTTTTCCCAAACAGATCACTCTCTCTTGGATTTATCTGTCTTGACACTAAGAGGCAACTTCAAAAACATACAGGACAGAAGGACATGGGAATTGAAATATATTAAACAATTTAAATCTAACATTTCTGGACTAAATCAGGACATTGGATTCATGACACATTATGGTAAACTGTAATTCTCTTTTCATTGTGGACTAAATATTGAGATTATTTGTCTTACTTTGGTTCTGTATTTCTCTTGCTATTGTTTTTTTCTGAGTTCCTGCCTACTCTTTTTTCGTACCTTTACATCCTCCCTGCCTCTCATACAAACTCCTCAGCTCAGCTCCCTGGTTGTTTTCACACCTACTGTTTATACTACCTCACACTCTGTGTGTCTGAGCCTTTATTCTTTTATGTCTTGATTTCCAAGCATCTCTTGGCATCTCCTGTCTATTCTACCCTTACAGCCTACCTCTGATCTCAGATCTTTCTTATCTGTTCCTTTGTTTTTCCCTCTCCAGCTTCCTTTTATCTCCTCCTGACCAGCCCCCTTCCCTTTTCTTCTCACTCATCATTTTTTTACTTTGTATCTTATATAGACTTTTTATTTCTAGTCCCCTTTTATCACTTTCCTACTTCACTTCCTGCTATTTTTTTTAATTGCTCCACAGTGGATATATATACTGCTTATGTTGCTCAGTTTTGCTATTCACCTGAAGAAAGGACCTGTGAGGCCCCGAAAGCATGTGTATTATTCCATCTTTGTACAAGACACTTGTTGGACCATAAAAGGTATCAACCCTTCCATCATTTCCTGCTAAAAAATGGCCATGTCCTTCCCTTGTATTTGAAACTTTGTTCGTACATGTTCTTGCACAATACTTTCTATTTTTCTTGTATCATTATAGATTTTTCCAGTTTTATCCATTAGTTAAGTCATTATTCTGTTTTCAATCCTCTCTTTACTGCTATCAAAAGGGTTTACTTGAAATTTGTTCCCTTGAGTCCCAGTCTTCTGTTCCATAAGCAAAGATTTTGCCCTATCATATTGGAATTCTCACATAAATATTTTGATTTACTGAATCTGATTTGTAACTTCAAATCCTAACTACTTCTGCTGTGTTAATAAATGTAATAACATGCCTAAATATTTACTATATTTTGTCCCTTCTTTCTTTTTAGATTCCATTGTTACATATTGTTTAATATCTATTTTTGTATCTTCCTACCAATCTATTGTTTTAATCTTTTTATTGAAGTTTATAATAACAAGAAAGAAGATAACAAACCAAACATAAGATTACATCTCAACATGAAACTGCATTAGTCACATTAAATACAGTAATAATCAAACAGGTTTATAAATTGTGGGCTGGATATTCAAACTGCACCATTCTGAGGCGTAAGCCCTTGCACTGCGCAAAATAGTTGCACAGGGGTGTGGCCCAGGCGATATTCAAAGGAGTTGCGCTATTGAGCAACTCCTTTGAATATCACCCCCCAGCCACAGCCACTGTGCATGGCGCAGTGAAACTTGCGCCACCGCAAGTTGTCAGAGTGGAGCATTCAACTTGCGGTGGCCAAGTACCATTGTGCCATGCGCAAAATCACGATATTCAAAAGGTGACATGCAAATGGGGCCATAATTCATGCAAGGCAAGGGGGGGCCATTTGCATCTGATTATGGCCCCATTTGCATGCCATTAGCATGTAGGTGCGCCAACCCGAGGATTCTGCGCCTGGGTCGCCCCGCCAGGCAGCAGCCGCCGGGGACCACACGACTGTCAGCCCGATCGCTGGCAGCAATGTGGCTCCCCACTCTCCCATACATCTCCCTGGTGGTCCAGTGGACCGTAATGCCCATCGTCGGCAGAATGAAATGAACCTCTCACCCAAACATCTCTAATGCCCGATCGTGGCAGAATGTAAAAGAACCCCCAACATCTCCTGGTGGTCCAGTGGACCGGCAATGCCCGATCGCGGGCAGATTAATGAACCCCCAACACGTTCCTAGTGCCTGATCGCAGGCAGAATGTAAAAAAGAACCCCTCTCAACATCTCCCTGGTGGTCCAGTGGACCCGAGTGCCCGATCGCGGGCAGATTGTGAAATGACCCCGCTTACATCTCCTTGGTGGCTAGTGTCCCCACCCCACCCACACGAAGTCCCCACCACCCGCTCCCCGGCGGCCGGCGGTGACAGCATCCACCGCCTGCCGCCCGGCTGGCCGACTGCCCGTTGAGGGCTGCGCCCACTGGTGCAGAGCAAGAACCAATGTGGCTTAGCAGTCATACTGCATATGACAGTCCAGATTTGTGAGTGATTCATTCACAAATCTGGATTGTCATGTACGGTATGGACTGCACGCCCATTGGTTCTTGCTCTGCACCAATGGGCGTGTAGCCCACCGGTAGTCAGTCGGCGGGCGCGGCAGCAGGCGGTGGATGCTGCCGCCCCGCCGCCGGGGAGCGGGTGGTGGGGCTTCGTGGTGGTGGGGTGGGGGACACTAGCCACCAGGGAGATGTTTGGGCGGGGGTGTCATTTCACAATCTGCCCACGATCGGGCATTACGTCCACTGGACCACCAGGGAGATGTTGGGGGTTCTTTTACATTCTGCCCACGATCGGGCACTAGGAACGTGTTGGGAGGGTTCATTTCACAATCTGCCCATGATCGGGCACTCAGGAACGTGTTGGGGGTGGTTCTTTTACATTCTGCCCGTGATCGGGTACTACAGGAACGTGTTGGGGGTTCATTTCACAATCTGCCCGTGGATCGGGCATTACGGTCCACTGGACCACCAGGGAGATGTTCGGGGTTCACTTTACTTACTGCCCGCGATCGGGCATTTCGTCCACTGGACCACCAGGGATGTGAACGGGAGAGGGGGAGCCACATTGATGCCCGCGAATGGGCCTGGTGGGGAGGCTATCATGCCCGCAATCGGGCTGGGGGGTACAGGGATTGAGTTAGCCAGCCACAGGTGGCAGCTGCTGTGTGCTCCCGCAATACAGCAGCTCACCCGTGGTGGCCCTCACTTAAACCTTTTTTTGCCTCAAGGTCCTGCAGTCTCAGGTTTGGGGTTGCGCCAGAGACTCTGCACAGCCCGGCTGAATATCGGGCTGTGCAGTTTATGCATGGTTCCTCCCCCTCCTGTTGAGCATGCATTCATTTGCATTGCGCTGTTGCTCAGCCTGTTTTCAGTGGCGCAACTGCCTCCTGCTGAATATCGCAGAATGGCGCAATGTAGGACTTGAGCATGCGCAACCCTGTTGAGCATGGAGCAACCCTTTTGAATATCTGGCCCTAGGTGCATAGTCTAAAAAGTTCTGGAACATTTAGCAATATCTGTATAAGCACCATAGTTAGTAAATAATGTGCTACTAGTAATGATTCAGTATATCATTATACGAGAGGAGAATGTAATAAGGAAGGTTGTGTTAGAAGGAAAGTAAGAACATCAAAAATAAGTAGAAAGGTAATAGAAAGGGAAAAGAGAAAAATGAAGAGAATAAAAAAACAAAAGATATCAGAGGATGAACAAATATTATTGACGTATATAAAGAATTAGTGTAAATGTCCATATAGCATTTTATTAAGGTCTAAGAACTACCATAAGTATTGATAAATCTGTGATAATCCCGCCAACAACTATTTACATAAAAAGTCGGTCAGAAATTACATAAGATAGTCGGTCCAGTGAAGCATTGTGAAAGAGATTTTGGAGAATGTCTGAAAGAGTTGGGATAATGGCAGATTTCCAGTTCATAAGGATAAGACGCTTGACCGAAAGGAAAAGTATATTCAGCCATCTAAAATGGGCATGGGATAAAGTAACATAGTTAAAGGGGGGAGATACCTAACAAAACAAGTTCAGGATCGAAAGGGATTTGTTGTTGAATAACTTGTGAGGCAAATTGAAGGACTTTATGCCAGAGTTTATTAATAGGCCTGCATGACCATAAAATATGAAATAAATTGCCATTAGGGGAGCCGCAGCACCAACAGTTGTTGTTGTTTAACAAACCCATGCTATGTAGAACTGAGGGAGTCCTATACCATAAATGTAATATTTTGGATTGAATTAAGGAACTGCGGGAATCTTTGAATGTATAGTGAGATATACGCCAACATTTACTCCATTGTGCATCAGTAATATTGTAATTGAGGAGAACGCTCCACTTATTTTTAGCTATTATGGACTGATCTGGTAAATTACCTATAATAACTTTGTAAATAGTACTGCCCCATTTTTCAGTGAGTTTGTCCAGTGTGAGATATATTGGTCAAGTAGAGTATGTTTGTATACATGACTAGGAATTGAATTATAAGCAGTTCTAAGTTGTAGATATTTCCAGAGGTCCTGCTTGGGGAGGTCCCATAATTGTTGCAATTCTGAGAAAGATTTTAAGTTTAAGGAGTTATGATCAAGAACATCTCCAACAAAAAATATTCCATTGTTTTTCCAGGTAAGGTAAAAGATGGGATGATTTTGTAAGGATAACAGTGGGTTACCCAAAGTGGCATGTATAGGAAAGGGGATGGGTTGGATTTTAAGAATTTATGAAGCAGTTTCCAATAGTAAACCGAGGATGAAATAATGGGATGAGATCTAATTCTGAGAGAAAAAGGATTACAGATGAAGAATGTGGGTACTCCACCTGGACATAATGAGGGAGGATTCCATTGTGACCCATAGTAGTGTTTGACAAACCATCTAATGGTTTGTGCTGCTTGAAAGGCCCAAAAGTAAGCTTTAAACCATGGTATACCAAAATCTCCAGTTTTCCAGTGCGAACGCAATTTAGTACGACTGACTCTTGGTATTTTGCCATCCCATAAAAAAATCACCAATTACTCTATCAAGTTTGACAAGGAAACTAGTAGGCAGTCTCAAAGGGATGTTTGAGAATAAATAAAGTATTTTGGGAGAAATAGTCATTTTAATTGCAGCTACCTTCACTGTAAATGAAAGATTGAGAAGCTTCCATTTATCTAGGGTGGTTTTGATGTTAGTTAGAAGAGGGTTGAGGTTTAAGTTCCACATTTTCCCCAAATCATGAGAGATCTTAATACTGAGATAATTAATTCCTAGTGGCTCCCAACGAAATCTGAGAGGAGCGTTTATGGGAATTATACAATGATCATTGAGGGGTAAAGTTTCAGACTTCCCAAAATTCAAAGCCAAGCCTGAGATCTCAGTGAATTTTTGAAGTAATCTAACTAAAGGAGGTCCAGCTTCTTTTAGGTTTTCAAGTAAGATCAGAAGATCATTTGCATAAGAGAGAGATATGTATCTAGAGTTACCAGTAGGAATTCCTTTTATATCCATAGCTTGCCGTAAGCTAGCTGCTAATGGTTCTATAGCCAGGATGAACAGAGAGGGTGATAACGGGCATCCTTGTCTTGTCCCCTTTTCAAGTTGGAAACATGGTGATAAAGTTGAGTTAGTAAGAATTCTAGTCATGGGTAAGGTATACAATAGCTTAATCCAGGAGCAGAATTTTTGAGAAAAACCAAAATGAGAAAGAACTTGGTATAAATACGTCCAATTTAAAGAATCAAAGGCTTTTTCAAAGTCTATAGCTATGGCAGCAGCGGGGGATTTAAGTGTATTAGCTTTGTATATTAAATTAAATAAGGATCATAGATGATCTGACCCTGACCTATTTTTAATAAAACCAGCCTGTAAAGGATGGATTAGTTTCATAAGAAGCGGTTCTAAATGGGCTGATAGGAGTTTAGCAAATATTTTCCCATCAGTGTTAAGGAGTGAGATCGGCCTATAACTAGCCGGTAGGGAAGGGTCCTTGTCATTTTTAGGGATTAAAGTAATGATTGCCTCAGTGCAAGACATTGGTAAATTACCCTTATTCAAGGCATCTTAAAAAACATTAAAGAGATGGGGGCATAAAGTGTCAGAAAGTAATTTATAAAAATCTACTGGAAAGCCATCTCCACCAGGAGATTTACCATATCTTAAAGAAGCTAGCGCAGTCTTGATTTCTTGAAGGGTAAAGGGTTCATCTAGGATGCTCTTTTCAAAAGTGGAGAGATGTGGTAGACATAAACTATTTAAAAAATGTTGAGTATGTGATATAGAAGAGGAGTTTGGATTGGAGTATAGTTTTTGATAGTAAGCTTTCATGATGAGATTAATGGAAGAGTTATCGGTATAAGTTTTGCCAGTCATATCTGTAAGACATGAGATATGTCTTTCTGCTTGTTTTAATCTGAGTTGATAGGAGAGGAGCTTCCCATTTTTATCTCCATGATCCCAATATTTATGTTTAAGCCTAAACATGGCTAGTTCGGTTTTATGGGAAATAAGCTCATTTATTTTGGTCCTCAATTGTATAATTTCAAAGTGGAGGGAAGAGTCAAGGTTAGAATTGGTTGAATTAAAATATAAGTTTTCTTTTGTTTTAAGTAATTTCTCTAGGTCAGCTAGCTGTTGTTCTCTAGATCTTTTTCGATGAGTTGCATAACTGATTATTTTCCCTCTGACTGTAGCTTTTAAAGCTTCCCATACATTACTCATAGAGGTGTCAGCAGGGTTATTATAAAGAAGAAATTCTTGAATTTGAGATTTCACCCAGGGTAAGAAATTGAGGTCTTTAAGGAGAAGAGGGTCAAGGCGCTAGTAAGGAGATTTAGAAGAGGGTGGTCCCCACAACAGTTGTAACTTGATGGGAGAGTGATCAGAAATAAGAATAGGGAAGATGGAAGATTCAATAGTTTTTTCTATAATAGGTGCAGAGGTGAACCGATAATCAATACAGTTATATGTTTTATGTAAGACAGAGTAAAATGTAAAGTCCTTTTCACGAGGGTGACGTAGTCGCCAGATATCTACTAATCCAAAATCTTTCATTAATAGTGAAAGAGCATTAATACTTCTAGGATGGGCTTCAGTAGAAATATTGCTACGATCTATGCTAGCATCAATAGCTACGTTGTCATAGAGGCATTGAACTGACTTCCAAGCCTCTAGTATATCTAAAACTGTTGTTTTTAGATACTGTACTCCTCTTATACTAAAGCCATGTTCATTCTCCAGTATCCTTTCCCAATACATAAATTACCTCCCAGATTCACTTCCATTAGTAATGCCATATGGTCCGATGTTTCTATAGGGATTACCCTGATATCAAGCAATCGCATTCTGCTTGGAGCAAACCAGAAATCAATTCTTGCTGATAATTTACCTTTAAAGAAGGTATGGACCAGTTGTTTATTAACCAACTCATACAAATCTGTTAAGCCTGATCTATTTAAAACCTTTTTTAACATATTAGTGTCACAATGATTTTTTCAGTTTTCCTACCCCAATCCCTGTGAGACAAACCACAATTATAGTTCCCTCCCCAAAAAACTGCTTTAGACATATGCAAATATGGCTCTATCTGCTGTAATAACAAGTTTTTTTCTGTTTTTATCTGAGAACTATATATATTTATAAGCCTATAAGGTGTGTTTCTATAGACTATATCTATCAGGAAGGCTCTCCCTAGACAATTATCCACCACTTTCTTAACTTTTACATCCATTGTCGTAAACAAAATCCCCAACCCTGAACATGTCTCCTTCCCAATTGACCATAAAGAAGGACCCCACCTCCATTCTTTTTGTGCCATTTGCAATTCTGTCAATGTATGCAATTTTCCATCCTGTAGAAAATAGATGTCTCCCTCCCATTCTTTTATTATTGCAAAAGTAGTAAGCCTTTTTATCCTGTTCTTAATACTATTCACATTACAGGATATAAGTTTTAATGTAGCCATGTGCAGTATGACAATCATGTTTTTGCTTATTTTTTTATTTTTTTGATTTCTGTGTATCTGCTGACTCATACTTGAATGACTGCTCAGGTTGTGAAGAGGTAACTGGTGAAGCATCTGATTCCTCCTCTGAGTCTACCCAGTCCTGATCTTTCAAGGCCATGAATCTATTCTGTAAAGGCAGACTTCCTTTATCAGTTTTACTTTGCTTTGTTTGAGGAGGTCTTAAAGTTTTTTTTGACGTAGTAACTATTTGATATGCATCCTTAACTGGAGCTGCTGGTGGCGGCATTTTTTGTATTCCTGAAACTTTCCCAAGTTGCATTTCTTTAATTTGATGATGCAACTTGTTCCTTTAAACCCAATTTCACTAAGTGTCTTGGACTGCAGGGGGTGGGGTGGGTGGGTGGAATAAGAGGTTCTACATTATTCCACTCTAGACAGCTTTTCTGTTCCAATGTTTGCCTCTTGTTGTCGCTTTCTCCTGTATGATTTGGTTTTCTTTCAAAAGCCTTTCTTTTGGGCTGTGGTTACACACATCCTGTTCAGATTGTTCTACTGGGTCTGGACTATTATGGGATGCCCAGGGGCAGTTTCTAAATATATGCCCATTTTCTTCACATAAGTTGCATCACATTGGATTTTGACATATTCCACTGTGATGTCCTATAATACCACACAAACCACACTTAATTTTTCCGCAGACATTACTGAGGTGGCCTTTATCCCCACACCAGTAACATGCGTGTCATTGACCTGCATAAAAAAACACCCCTCTGTCCCTTCCCAAAAAGAAACAATTTGGCAAGTGTTGGTATTCACCATTTATAAGTCGCAATTTAACTTTATACCTCCACCCACTGTCCAAAAATGCTCAGAGTCCAAAATAGGTTCCGGGTGTCCCTGCATATCACATTTTTGTTTTATCCAGAACGTAATATCTGCCACACTCACCCCTTCATTTTTAAAAAGAACTGTAACCCACTTATATTCAGGTTTAGTTAGGTGGCTAGAACAAAAGGCTTCCAGAGCAGGGTGTCTTTTAGTTGATGATATTGCTTCTAATTGCCACAAATGTGCCTGCTTATTGACTGTCTCCAGTAACCAGGGACCATACTATCAGCTGTTGAGGGGCAGAGAGGTGTGCTGGAATGACACGGAGGAGGAGGAGGAGGTAGCTGTTGTTTAAATCTTGCATGATGTGCACAGTGCGAGCACTGTGGCGCAGTGTGAGTCACTCAGCAGAAGAAAAGGCTGATTTTAGGCTGCAAATCTAAGAAGTGCTGAACTGAGAACTGAGGGCGGCTTCATATTTATGTGAGTAACTTTCTGGGAGGATTCAGCTTTGCACTGCAGTACATCGTGAAGAGAAGATTTGTTTTCGGTCATCTGCTGTCGGGACTGATGTTGTTTGACCTGATGGACTGAATACTGTTTGCGATTTATGTGGGCAAGTTATTTTTTTTTTTTAGTGCTGTTTTAAGGTGGGGTAAAATGGCAGTAGGCATTATTTTACTGGCAATGTTTTTGTATGGTTTCGTAGCATCACTTAGTTCAGCACATAGTTATGATAGTGCTTTAATGGATCCTAAATTATGTACAACATCTGACACGTAGAAATGTTGGTCTAGTTTGAGGTTCATAATATGTGCTGAAGTGTTATCTAAGGGATATTTTAATGCCTTTTTAAAAGCATTCCCTGTTAGGGTAGTCACCCAGATATCTGTTGTGTTAAGTATTAGTATTTTAAAAGTGTATCATATACAGATTTAAGAACGTGGAAGCAAGGATGGAGAAGGTACTTAAGAGTCATCTTTGTGTTTTGCTTGTTAGTATTTAGGCTGTATCCAAACCCAGGGCCCCTAGACTTAACATCTGGGATTTCTGGGCTTGGAGCAGTTCCGGATCTAAATTTAAATCAGGCTTTGAAAATATGACTATTGTCCTTTGAAATGTGAGGAGTCTTAGGAATAAGTTTGATGAAATAAGGGACTGGGCACAAGAACGTAAACCTGAACTTTTTGTATTAACTGAGACGTGGTTAGATGGGAGGGTTTTGGATACTTCAATTGATTTGGATAAATTTCAGTTATATAGGAGGGATAGAAATAAGAAAGGAGGTGGAATTGTTATATATGCTGACTGCAGTTTAATTGTCCATGAGGTACAATGTCCATCTTTTGTGAATGGGTTGGAGATTTTGACCCTGGAGACTGAGGTGCCTTACAGAAATCTGATTCTTCTGGTGGGAGTATATAGACCCCTCTAGAGTTCCTGTACAGGTATTTTAAGACCTTCAGGAATTCTTACATAGCTATAGCTTATCTCATGAGTAACTCATCATTGGAGATTTTAATGTAAATTGGGCAACTATTGATCCTAATCATGATTTAATCGAATGCAAATAGATTTGGGTTTAATTCAGTTAATTCTGGAGCCCACTAGAATTAATCATAAGGGCCCATATAAATCTACCATGTTGGACTTGATATTTACAAATTCTCCCCATTTGTATCAGAGGGCTGGACTTCTCTCAGATCCTTTTCTGACCATCAGGTAGGTTATACTTTTAGAGATAGGATTTGTAAGCCTACACGAAAGCCTGGATTTCTTGGAGATGTTTTAAACAGTTTGACTATGTCTCATTTAGGTAAGAAGTTGAAGACATTAGTTGGTCTAGATTGGAATTGATATCTACGGCTTCTAGTGCCTGGGAATATTTTTTGCATGAATTTCTACAGGTATGCAATAGGCATGTCCCACTGAAATCTAGAAAGGTTAAACATAAAGGGGACATTTGGTTCTCAAAGGAACTCCATAAAGCTAGGAGAGAGAGGGACAAAAAATGGACTAAAACTAAAAAATCTATGAAGGCCCATGATTGGCAGGCCCGAAATTTGTATACTAAGAAGGTGAGGCTGGGAAAACAAGATTTTATAAGGTCCAAGCTTGATAATAGTCAAAAACAGAATCCAAGGAAGTTTTTTTTCTGATTTAATGGGGACTCATAAGAGTTCCTCTGTAACTGAGATCTCAGTGGAGGGATCAACTTTTTCCTTGGGGGATGGTTTGGTGAATGCCTTTAATGAGCATTTCATCAAGGTGGGCACCCAGGATTCAGTTGACAGGGATAGTCAGGATTATAAGGTCAGTGTAGAGCAGGTTTTGGTGGATAATAAACCAGATTCAAAAGGAATGAGGGTGTTTCAGTTTGCTCACATTTTTCTGGAAGAAGTACATAGGGAACTCTTGAAAATAAATATCTTCAAGGCTATAGGGTATGATGGAATTCCTTCCATATCATTAAAGTATGCTGCCCCTTGCTTGGCCTCCCCCTTGGCTTATATTTTAAATTTATCTTGCAAGACTGGTGAATTCCCAGAAGGGTGGAAGATAGCCAGGGTCACACCTATATTTAAATCAGGAAATAAGACTGACTTAGGGAATTATAGGCCCATCTCGTTGTTACCCCAGGTCTCTAAAATATTTGAGAGAATTGTTTCATGTCAGCTGAAGAACTTTCTGGATCATAATAATAAATTGTCTCCATTTCAGTCAGGTTTAGTTCTTTACATAGTACTCAAACAGCTAACTAAAGTAGTAAGTGATCTCCAACTGAGTCTAAACAGGAGGTTAATGGTAGGTGCTTTATTCATTGATCTTTCAAAGGCCTTCGACACCCTGAACCATCGGGTGTACCTGTCAAGACTCAGGGAGATTGGCTTGTCTCATCTTTCAATCAGATGGTTCTCATCATATTTGATGGGACATAGTCAGTGGGCAGGATATTCAGAAATGTGCCAAAGGCTTGTGCAACCTCCGGCATACCACAAGTCAACTGCGCAATGGTGCAGTGACTGTGATATTCAATGGCTGTGCACCACAACATGCACCAGCACAACACAGCTGAATATTGCAGCCACTGAGCCATGGCGCAGTGAGGGTTGCACAAGGGAGCAACCAGAAATGCACCATAGCGCACCCAGGGATGTGCAAGGGGTAGAGGAAGATGCACCAAGGCACAGCAGGAACAGACACAGGCACAGCAGGGTGCCAGGCAAGGGGGAAGGGGGGGACAGTGCGGGAAGGCGGGGGGCACCAGGCCAGAAACACTGGCAGGGACACACAGCCAGCACACAGGTGACCACTGCACATGGAGTGCAGGCATGCAGCTGCCCCCCCCCGGTGGAGGACACAGGGCACAGGTGGCACTGATGTCCAGGGGTGAACACCCTATACCACCACCCACCAGATGGCATGTGGCCACCTGGACAACAGCAAACTACACCCTGACACACGGCACCCAACACACACACACACCACATAGCCCAAACAACAAGCCCATGGCCACTCCAAGGCACAGCCACTGACTGAGGGGCATGCCACCACCATGCACGCCCACACAATCACACAGGTGCACCACATGGCCACCCACCACACCACTGCAGCATGGACCCACTGCAGCTGCAAAGCAGTCATGGACACAGAAGTAACAAATGTAATTGAATATGAGAAAACAGCTGTACAAACACTCATAAACAAAGGGGAGGGTAGGTGCAGGAGGAAAGAGTTAGGGGACAGGGCCTGTACAGGTGGATGGGGGAAGGTAGGGGAAGGGAGGACAGAGGTGGAAAGGGGGCTGAAGACATCATGGCCGGCCACGTCCTGCCGGTGCCTAGTGCCTCCCCTGCACTAGTCCCGTAGCAGGATCCACAGTGTCTGGTCCGCAATCTCCATTTTGTGTGAAGTAATGAGCATGATCTGCCACAGCAGATGGCAGTACAAAGGGAGTCGGGAACCCCTCCGGACACCTATGGCAGAGAAAGGGACAGGTGATTAGTGCATGTCCATAGCACCTAGCCCCGTGTGCAGTGGACAGTGGGACACATGCCCTGGTGGCACCCCAGCCACCCGGCGGGTGGGCCTACGCCTGCCACCAACCCGGCAAGCCTTGTCAGTGCACAGTGCTAGAAACAGCTGCCCAAGGGCAACCCAACAGCACAGCAGCAGGCAGGTGGCATGGTGCTGCAGTGGAACCGCAGCAGCACTAGTGTCAGCAGGACACACACCCAATCCACCAACAGCTGCCACATATGTGCAATGGCCACCCCACAGTGCCACGACACTGCCAAACACAACTGCCATGGCACAAGGCACAGGAGACCAAGGCTGTACCCCTACCCCCGCTGCCCACCCTGCACAACAATGTGGGAATGCACAATGCCTACCTGCCCACTGTGGTGCTGCATGCACTGGTCCCTGCACTGCACGCCTCCCGGTCCATCACCAGCAGCCTATGGGTCTGCAGTGGCCTGTTGCTGCCCACCAGGTGCCCCTGCCACCCTGGCTCTCCTCTGGTCTTCAGGTCCTAGGACAGGAATACAGACAGGCACACATCAGAACACAGCCACAGCATGAGCTACTGCCCCCACCCCTAAAGCACAGAGTGCTCCCCGGCCAGGCAAGGCCACAGGACAGTGGTGCAGCGCACCAGTGACTGGCAATGCCAAGCCACAGGGCACACAATGACAGGCCCTCCCAGCATGGCATGCAACCCAGCTAGCCCCATGGAACAGTGGTTGTGCACAGACGCAGTCAGAGCCCACTTACCTGGCCGGGCACGGCTCCCTCCGGACGCGACCTGCAGTACCCCAGCCTCTCCGGGTCCCTCCTGTCCAGGTCCCCATACTGGTGGCAGCACTGTTCCCAGGTGCACTACACACCAGTGGCCTGGACCAGCCCATCAACAATGTCCTGCCACACCTCTGTCCTGGGGCTTTGTAGGGGCTGCTGGCCAAACAGGCTGGCAGCATGGGGCTCCACCTGGGCCACCAGGTTAACCAGTTCAACCTGGCTCCAGTTACGAGACCGAGGTACTGTGTGATGCGGCATGGTGCCACAGCAAAGATGCAAGATAAAATGGCGCCCAGTAGCACACGTGCACAATGTGCTCGAGATACGCGCCTCACACAAAGATGTGCTGCCTGCGGCAATCGCGCATCTCCAGAGATGCCCGACATGGGCGTGGCCACACCAACATGTGGGGCAGGGGGTCCCAGGAGGGCACAGGGCAGGGTGGGGGGTCAGGGGTCAGCACATGCAATGTGCGTGAGTGCTACTGGGCCAATGATGATGTTAAGCAATAGGGCCATGAAGGCACCATGCCCCATGGGCCCAATCAGCGCCCAGGCAACATAGACCCAATAGCACCCGGCGCCATAGGCCTATAGCACCCAAGTGCCATAGGCCCAATAGCGCCTGAGTGCCATAGGCTCACTATCGCCCAGCGCCACAGGCCTATAGTGCCCGAGCGCCATAGGCTCAATAACGCCCGAGAGCCATAGGCCCAGTAGCGCCCAAGAGCCATAGGCTCAATAGCGCCCCAGCACCATGGGGTCCCTGGTACATAGGGTAAAATGGCTCCATAGTGCACCTAGTGCACTGTGTGCAATAGGTGGTAGCATATGCCGTGGCACATGCACATTGGTGATAGTGTACTGTGCATGTCACGGCATTGTGCAATGACATGCGCCGGGCAAGTCCATTGTACAATGTGCAAGACTGCAATATTCAGCCATTATATGCAGATTAGCTCATAGCCTATCCAGCGGCGCAGTGTGGAAATTTGCATGTCATACAGTTGCGCACCAGCCCATTTGCATCGATGTGCTATAAAGGTGTTGCACAACAGCACAGGCCTTGGACCGGTATTGCAAACCATCAGAGGTAGTTATGCCTGTCAAGGGGATGGCCAGCACAGCGGGATGGATGGCTGGGGTTGGCCGCTGCAGCCACTAACCACATGCCCATGTCCACAGGTAGCATTATGTTCGAGCATGAGGAGGGTGAGGAGCGTGGCCCTGCCAGGAAGCACAGGCCCAACTTTACGAGAGTGGAAGCAGATGCCCTGTCTGAGGCGTACCTCGACAGGGAGCCTTTGCTGAGTGGCACCACTGGCACACCCCAGGCCAGGGCCACAGCCTTGGAGGAGGTAGCGGAGGCAGTGAACCAGCAGGGCAGCCACCAGCGGTCTGCACAGGAGTGCAAGAAAAAGGTGGTCACTGACAAGCGTCGGATCAAGGAAAAGGTGACAGTCATACGAGCTGCCAGGTCAGCCACGGGTGGGGGCCAGGCTGACGTGACACAGCTCATGGCGCAGGAGGAGCTGGTGGTGGCCACCATGTGGCACAGTGCAGTCAAAAGTGTGCCAGGCAGTGGCTTTCAGCCTGGAGGGAGCCCATCACTGCATAGTAAGTATGGCAGGTGGGTAGGCGGCGGGGGGGCAGGGGCCCGTCGAGTCAGCAGCTCTTTTTTTTTTTTATTCTTTCTTTTCTTGGCAGGTCGACTGTCACTCATCAGCACTGGTCATGGCCCCACGGGGCTTCCACCACCACCTATTGCTGCTTCCATCCCCCAGTTACCCCCGGTTTAACCCCCGGAGGGAGGGGCCATGGCAACAGTTCCCTATGCATGCCGCGGGACTAGTGACTGGTCGGGGGATTGCGGCGGTGGTGGCTAATCGAAGCCCCAAGGAGGGCTTCACTTAGACAGTGGACCCCACCCTCCTGCTTCTTTTTCCTGTGTTCTGTGGAGCGGGGACGTGCAATGATGCCTGCGTCCACCCTACCTCCCTGTGTGATGAGCGCCGATAGAGCATCAGTGTCTCCTAGCTCCTGCCAGGAGTCCTCAGTGCGCTGGACACTTCCCCATCCTCCCACCTCCCAGAGAAGGAGAGCCATCCATAGGATGCTCCATCCTTCTCCTCCCAGCCGGCCCTTCAACAACCCGGGTCCGTTCCAAGTCAGCAGCTCTAATGCATCTGTGTTCCCTTACAGCACCGGCTCACCAGCATGCGGAGGTAGAGGCACCTGCGGCTGTCATGGGAGCGTGCCCAGCCCCAGAGGACTAGCCATCCACCTCCATGGGCATCCAGGTGCCCGATAGGCTGCAGCATGCCACCACCGTCCAGCCGGATGTCCCGGGCATGGTGGCGGACGAGGCCCTGGCTGTGTTCCAGCGAGACGCCAGCCATGGTGTGCTCTGTGTGGAGACACAGATCAGGGCGGGGTCCGACGCTGATGACTATCTGACCATACTCCTTGATGGCAGGGGTCATGTCTGGGGGGAGACACCCATACCAACCACCAGCAGTGGCAGCACAGCCGGTGGCCTGTTAGTGGTGGAACAGCTGCCTGCCACTGCCCCTGGTACTGCTGTGTGTGCAGACACAGTGGCGCAGGGTGGCGGAGCACCCGCACAGGCGCTGGCCAGCGCACAGGGGCCGGAGGGGTGGCAGCAGCAGACGGCTGGAGACGTTGAAAGGCTGGGCACTGCATCCACCACCGGAGCACCTGTCATTGCCCAACCCCATGAGGACACTGTTATGCAGCACCCACCTGAGCAGGGGGCCAGTAGCGTGGTCGACGACACCGGTGGGTTGGCGCAATGCCCATGCACCCCTGGACGCTGAACCCTTGACCGAGCACACCCATTTGCTGCTGGCATCCGTGGAGCAACAGGTGCTGCTTGTGGCTGGGGTGCGGGCAGTCCGAGCAAAGGTGCGCCAGGCAGCCGAGCAGCACGAGAGGGACACTGCGCAGGTACTGGAGGCCATTCAATGCCTACGGGAGGACACAACCGCAGCCCTGGACCACACTGCCAATGTAATCTTGGTCGGCCTTGCCCCATTGGCTGCCACAGGGCATGGCCAACTGCCACAGACACCGCAGACTGCAATGTCCACCCCACGGCCCTGGCGTTGGGTGACCCCAACTGTGTCTATGCCGGCCTCACCCAGGTATCCCAGGCACACCTGGTGCAGGTTCGTTTCTGGGAGCCTGCAGACCCATGAGAGGACCTGGTCGAGTCTCACAGTCCCACCCCTGGGGGCGGTTGCAGACCCCCCATGGACATTGCTAACCAGAGTCTGCTGGGCATCTGCAGTGTGGCCTCCCTGTTTCCATGGTGGCCATGTGTCTGTGTGGTGGACCTGATGTGCACGCCACCCTGTCTGCTGTCTGCAGCCACCTCCCTGTGTGCACATGGTGTTGTGTGTGTGTGTGTGTGTGCATGGCAAGGTCATGGCAGCCGTGTGTTGTGCCACACGCTGCCCATGTGCACACCTGCCCAGCCGCTGGCCCTTGTTGTGTGAGCGTGATGATGCCTTCACAACACTGGTTGTACATGTGCACTTGTGCCCTGCGTCTGATCCACACCACATGCTAGCGCCCGGTCGCATGCCTGTGGGAGCCACTGTATGGGAGTGTGGGTGTGTGTGTGTATGTGATGCCATGCAGTGCTGTGTGGTGTTGCGTGTGTCAGTGTGGCACTGCCCTGCCCCTGCCCCACGTCTGTGTGTGCATGCCCATGCCCACACATGGCTGTGTGCCTTGCCACTGTGTCAGTTCTGTGCATGGGTGTTTGTCCACCTTCCTGTGTGCACTGTAGTAGTCCTGTGCTATTGTGTCTCGATGGTGGCATGCCAGTTGCATGAGCTGGGGATCCCTCTGCCCGGGGGGGCTGCCCACCACCACCTGGTCCATCGCCCGCGTCATCCCCACTGCTGTTCCCCTCATTGGCCTCAACAGCTATCCCACTGTCAATGGCCATGTTGTGCAACATGCAGCAGACCAGGAATAGGCCACAGGCCTTTGAGGGGCTGTATTGTAGGGCACCACCGGACCTCTCCCAGCAATGGAACCGTGCCTTCAGCATCCCAAACACACACTCAATGATGTTCTGCATCCTGGCGTGTCCCTCATTGTACTGCTCTTCTGCTGGGGATGGCGGGTGCCGGTAGGGGGTGAGCAGCCAGGGCCTGAGTGGATAGCCACTGTCACCTGTGTGGGGAGAGAGAGAGAGAGAGAGAGAGATGGTTAGTCTGGTGACCCCTGTCACTGTGCCCCATGCCCTTCACAGGTGCAAACGGCAAGTCCCCCTGCCCTGGCCACCCCCCCCTTCCATGCCCTGCTGTACCCAGCTGCCCGTGGTCTCACCATACTCACCCAGCAGGTGGCCTGTGTGGATGTACCCACTCTCGAACCTGTGGCACAGTGCTGAGCTGTGCCAGATGAAGGCATCATGTGCTCCCCCAAGGTGTGTGGCACAGACACTGGTTATGTGCTCCCTGGCATCGCACACCATCTGGCAGTTGATGCTGGGTTAGCCCTTTCTGTTGATGTAGGCTACCCCCTCCATGCCAGGTGGCATGCAGATGCCCACATGGGTGCAGTCGATGGCCCCTAGCACGCTAGGCATACTTGCTACCCTGTGGAACTTCTGCATGGTTGCTGTACCCTCTGCCTATGTGCTGAGGAAGTGAATGTGTTCCGCAGCATGTGGCAGCAGGGCATTGAGGAATTGTGTGAGGAGCCGTGACGTGGCCGACTGGGTTGTGCCTGTGGTGTCCCCTGTTGGTCTCTGGAAGGTGCCCATGGCGAGCAGGCACATGACAGCTGTTACCTTTGTCTCCACTGTCAGGGCGTGGCTCCATCTGGCGGGTGCCTGCATCTCCTCACTGCACAGCTCACAGATCTGCCTCAGAATCACCCAGTTTGGAGATACCAGCCCACAATCTCTGTGTCAGCGTGGCTCTCAAGTGATGTAGGGCCGTAACACCTGTTCCAGGTGTACCACCGCAGGCTGTTCCACGGCCATGTTGCTCTGCCTCCTGCCTCCTCACACCCCTCATTACAGCCACCATCTGAATGTTGCACTGGCCATGGCCTCTATTGACCTGTCACCCCTGAGCATCCAGTTCACTGGCTCCCCCAGGCTCTGTGGGCAGTGCCTGTCGCCGGCAGGGCCCCCTCCTCGTGCACCCTGCCCCTGGCTGGGTTTTGCTCTGCAGGCTCTGTCACCCACCCCTGTGGGTGCCTGTGTCACTCCCTTGAGTCTGGTGGCTCTGTCTGGCACCCACTCTCTCCCTCCCTCAGTGGGCCTCTGTGTGTCACAGTCCCTCCACTCTCTCTCTCTCTCACTCACACAGTCTCTCTCTCTCTCTCTCTCTCTCTTCCTCTTTCTCCTGTCTCCTCTTCCTCTCAGATGGTCTGTCTGTCTCCCACTGTCCTGCTCCCTCTGTTGCAAGTGCTCTCCTCCAACTTGCTCCCTGTTTTTATAGGCTCAAGTCTGTTCCGCACAACTGGCAGTTGCTCCTCGCTTGCGCCATTTTTTGGGGGTTGAATATCGCACTGTGCTGCATATTCATGGGTCCGCCCCCTTCCCTTGCGCATGCATACATTTCTATTGTGCAATGGCGCACTGCTACTTGTGCTGTGCAGTTGCTCCCACTGAATACCGCTCTATGGCGCATCTCTGCAGTTGCGATGAGCAACTCTTTGCAGCACAAGCAACCGCTTTGAATATCCAGGCCAGTATGTGCAAGTGTAGCCTTTAAATCTGGGATTCTGGATTTAAAGAGCAGAGTTCCCCAGGGGTCAATCTTGGGGCGTCTGCTCTTCAATATCTATGTGAACAAATTTAGGCCCCAATCTCCTGACACTCGGTATCATCTGTATGCAGATGATACCATAGTGCATGCTGCAGGAGTTTCTCAGGGTATAATAGAGTTAAAGTTGCAACAAGCTCTTGATGAAGCTCAGGAATTTTTTAAGAGGCATCATTTGATCTTGAATGCAAATAAAACACAGGTACATTTGTTTAGAAGTAAGTATACTAGAACTTGTGATCTAAAATTGGAAATTGTTACATCCGGGGGGTTAGTTATAAAACAGGTTGATCACCATAAATACCTGGGAATGTGGCTTGATTCCCACTTAAGTTGGGATTTACACATAGATTTGTTAATTGGAAGTATGAATAAAAAACTAGGAGCCCTTTATATATATAGAAGGTTTATGTCTAGGGAGGTCCGTCAGAATGTGGTTGCAACTTTATTACTCCCAGCAATTGATTATGGAGATATACAGTATTTTAAGGAGGGTCCTCTGGGGTATGTTAAATAAGGTGGACCAGCTGTTTTGTAGGTTGGCTCGCTTTATATTAGAGGCCCCGTTTGGAACACATAGGTGTTACTTATTTAATGAATTAAATTGGGATAGACCTTTGTGAGAAGGAGTATACATCTATCGCACTTCATGTTTAGGGTCTGGAACCATAGGGTTCCAGATTATATTGTTGGTTGTTTAAGCTACGGAATTTGGAAGGGATTTTAGATCAACACATGGGCCTGGATATTCAAACAGGTTGCCCCACCCAGAACATTGACCTCAAGCCTCCTGCCCTGGGAGCATTGTGCCACCGCCCCATCGCCCGATCGTGGGCGACTGTACTTTAAAACCCTGGTGGTCAGTGGATGCTCCCCATTGCCTGATCATGGACATACATAATAATAAACCCTGGTGGTCAGAGAACACCCTCAACACCCATCAGCGGTCATGGTAGAAATACTCCTGGTGGTCCAGTGTAAGGTTCCTCATTGCTTCGATCGCGCATAAGAGATAATCCTGGCGGTAGAGTGGACTCGTCGTCGACGCATCACGCAGCATATCTAATGATCATCCAGGTCCAGTGGAAACCCTTTCTTGCCTGTCGTACGATATGGAAGAAGTTTTGTGGTTCAGTGCGCCTCTTTCCCTTCTGGTGGTCTCATTACTAGCATCTTCCAGTCAGCTGGTGGCAGCACCGCTATGATGACGCGTGCCGCCATTGACTGACAGCGTACAGTCGGTTCAGAACTATTGGTCCACTGCGTGGATCAGAATGAGCATGCAGACTATACTAGACACAGGCTCAATATGTGAATGCATGCATTCATTCACGATCGGGTTTGTAGTATAGTATGGTTCAGATGCCCATTGGTCCACATGGTGGACCAATAGGCGACAGACCATACTGTATGCTGTCAGTTGGCGGGTGGCCGGGCGGTATGCGGTGGTGCTGCCCGTCGCTGACTGGGGTGCTGGGTGGCGGACCCCAGTGGGCGGGTGGGGAGGGTACCACTGGACCACCAGGGCTTCTTTTGCTATGTCCGACCACGATCGGGTGATGGGGAGGGTTCCACTGGACCACCAGGGATGTTACATTTACATATGCCCGTGATCGGGTGATGGGGGGGATTCCACTGGACCACCAGGGATTGTCTATACATATGCCCATGACTGGGCAACGGGGGAACTTCCACTGGACCACCATGGAGTATTTCTACCTATGCCCGTGATTGGGTGCTGGAGGGTATTCCCCTGGACCACCAGGGTTTATTATTACATATGCCCATGATTGGGCAATGAGGGGGTAGCCACTGGACCCCCAAGGACTTTTATTTTACTTATGCCCACGATCGGGCAATGGGGGGGTTTCCACTGGACCACCAGAGATAATACATTTACATATGCCCACGATCGGGCGATGGTGGGGGGATTCCTCTGGACCACCAGAGATTATTTATACATATGCCCATGACTGGATGACGGGGGACCTTCTACTGGACCACCAGGGAGTATTTCTACAAATACCCATGACTGGGCACTGGAGAGCATTCCCTGGACCACCAGGGTTTATTATTACATATGCCCATGATTAGCGATGGGGAGTATCCACTGACCACCAGAGACTTTTATTTTACTTATGCCCACAATCGGGCAATGGGGTTCCACCGACCACCAGGGTGTCTTCAATTCTACTGCCCACGATCGGGTGATGGGGGGTATCCACTGGACCACCAGGGTTATATCAATACCCGCCCACGATCGGCATACGGGAGTGGGGGAACTACCATGGACCGCAGGGCATCGGTCCCTAATGGCTGCAGCTCTGGCAGGGCGCCAGGCGCAAGTTGTGCCGGGATCGGCACACCATGCAACTGCACTTCCGCTGGCAAATCTCCTCGTTCTCGCTCTGCCACTTGCACTGGTGCAGTACCACTGCACCGTGCGCAGTGCATGTGCCATCAGTGCCATATTCAATGGTGCTGTGCCATGGCACAGCACTGTTGAATATCACCTGGTCCATGCCCTGGTGCAGCCCAGTTGCGCTGCGCCTGGGCTTGTGCCCCTGCCCGGCGCAGTTTGAATATCCAGCCCATGGTGTCCAATTTTGTGTTCCCAGTTGTAACTTAAATGTTGGAAGATCTTCTATCTTATTTAAGGGAGTTTCCCTCTGGAATGATTCACCTCAATATTTAAGATGCCCAGGGGTCAGGATCAATGTATATAAATTTGTTCAATGGTGTACCTCTTAGACAAAGACTGTTTATTTCTGCAATAAGTGTAATTTATTTTAAAGTTTGATTTAATGATCATACATGTTATTGTTTGGGTATGTCTCTTATTTATTATTATGTTAAGTGTATGTATGTGTTCATGTTTAATTAATGTGAAACTTTGCACCTTATGAACCTGGAACTTCATTGAAAATGAGCTTTGCTCAATGGAATGTTTCCAGTATTCTCTGAATAAAAATGATTTACTTACTTACTACTTCTAGAAATGTTCTAATCCTGTGAGGTGTTTAAAACTAATATCAAAACTTGTATCTCCTGGTGTATGTATTAAAGTGTAGACTTCATATGCATAGAATTTTAATGTAACCCCCTCCCTGCAAATGGGGGTTCCTAAAAATGCAAGCCTGGGCTTACCATAGCCCTTCTACTCTGTCATAGAAACATAGAAACATAGACTTTGACGGCAGATAAGGACCACTTGGCCCACCCAGTCTGCCCATTTCCCTACCTACCTGTACTGGATAAGCTGCAGATTCTAGTTAACCAACAGCCTACTTCCTGCCACCCCCCACTACAATTGCCTTATGTCCTGTCCCATGCATGTTTGAATTCCCCCACTGTTTTAGACCCAACAACCTCCCCAGGAAGGCGGTTCCATGCATCCACCACTCTCTCCATGAAAAAATGTCCTCACATTACCCCTGAGCCGTCCCCCCTCTATCTTTAAATTGTGCCCCCTTGTTCTTACACATCTCTTTTTCTGAAAGATGCTACCCTCCTGGACTTTGTTGATTCCCTTCAGGTACTTGAACGTTTCTATCATGTCCCCCTGTCCCTCCTTTCATCAAGGGTATAAATATTAAGCTCTCTCAGTCTCTCTTCATATGGTTCCTGATGCAGACCCTGCACCATTTTAGTTGCCCTCCTCTGGACTGCTTCCATCCTGTCTATGTCCTTGCGTAGATGAGGTCTCCAAAACTGCACATTGTACTCCAGATGGGATCTCACCAACTGTCTGTATAGAGGGATAACCACTTCCCTTTTTCTACTTGTGATGCCCTTCCTATGCATCCCAGTATCCCCTGGTTTTACTTACTGACTTCTCACATTGCTTACTAAACTTTAGATCATCTGTATACTACCCCCAGGTCCCTTTCCATTTTTGTTGTTGTTAGTACCTCCCTGCTATTATGTACTCTTCTCCTGGTTTTTGTTTCCCAGGTGCATTACTTGCACTTCTTTGCATTGAATCTAAGTTGCCATATGTCTGACCATTCCTCCAACCTTGCCAAGTCCTTTCATCCTTTCTACCCCCTTGTGTATCAACTCTGTTACATATATTTGTATCATCTGGAAAGAGGCATAACTTTCCTCCAGACCCTCTGCAATGTCACCTATAAAGATGTTAAAATATGTCCTCGCCCTGCTGTCTCTCCCAGGCTTCACCCAATAGTCCTGCTATTTTTCTGGTCCCCAGGTCTGCTTTGCCCTCTGTGTGTCCCTGCCTGTAGCCCGATTAAAATCCAGCCCCTCGGGCTTAAAACCAGCACCTCATGAAAGCACCCATGTTAAAAGTGCTGCCTCCAGGACAGCGGAATTGCGGATGGCTGCAGCGCCTTTGAAGTTAAACTGCTCAGTTTGCTGTCACCTCGGGGACTGTGCCATGGGTCCTGGAATCCCTTCCACCTATTTGGGACCCGGTGACCACGGACAGCCTGCTGTGGGGGCCACTCCTGTGCAAACTGAGCAAGTTTGACCAGGGCTCACTGAAATATGCCTGAGCCGGGCCCCGGTCAGCTGAATAAATAAATATGTGTGTCTGGCGGCCCCCAGGGTAGGTATATTTAGCTTTGGTCAAAAGAGAAGAAAGTAAATGTTTTATTATTGTAATCTGTTGCTGCATATTGGGGAAGTACTGTACATGTGGGGAGAGTGTTTAAATTAAAATAAATGTTTTTTTCCCTGGATTCACCAGTAATTTGGGACTGTAAGTGTCAGCCTGTCAGCTGCTGCAGGGGAAGCTTGTATATGTGCAGTAGCGACAGGAAAACCAGTGGAGCCACACCCTTCATCAGTGCAGTGACTGCAAGTACACCATCTGAGCTACAGAACTGTGGGGCATTGGGGCAAATAATTATTTCTTTCTGGCTGCAGCAGGACATTTTTCAGGACTGTATCTGATCTGCTATGAGGGACAGTGGGTTAAGCTGCAATTGTCAGCAGCCACAGCCAATCGGAAAGCCAGGACTTGTGGGACATTCACTACACCTCCCAAGTACTCATGGGGACTTACAGGGGCATCATTTTAGGAACCAATTCACCCAACCAACTGTGCCTCGAGTATTCTGATTGACAGGTCCCTCAGCCAGTCAAATACCTGTCACCCCATCTCTGCTGCCAATCAGGAATCGAAAAGGAGCCCTATAAGAGACAGTGTTTGCCAGCATTTCTTGAGATCTGCCAGACTGAGAAGAGGACAGCAGGCTTCAGCCTGCTGGGAGCACCCCCCACAGGAGTGGGGGTTCAGGCCCCTGCCATGCCACCAGGCCTGGGCCACTTAGCTAAGCCCCTCTAGTCATCGGGGGCATTTGTTATTTTCTAGTTACAATGTAAAAGTTAAAGTAAATGTAGTGTTCTGCAACTGCTAGTCTGGAGGTTGCCAGAAATGTCCTTCAGATACTAGCCCTCCCTGCCTCCCACTTCGGGGAAAGATGTGGAAAGAAGACCATCTAGCCATGCTTCAGTTGTGAGACAGCTGCGAAGAACATCAGGATGCCTTTGATTGTGGATGCGATGTGGAGGACCTGAGTGAGTACCCTGCACCTCAGTGCAAGGGAGAAGTTTCGAAGACATCTTGGGGCCTCAAGCCCGCTACCAGATATTTGCTGCTGTGAGATGAGATCTTAGAGTTATTAGTCTGGGACGATAAGCCCCTACAGAGACTCCTTGTTCAAAATGAGTGTGGATGCATCTTGCCTGCTGCCCAAATGGCTCATATGCAGGTACATCGAGATGTCTTGATAGTGAGTCATATAAATGTGTTGTAATTTGTCGTTGCCCTATGGTTTAGTGTCCTGTCTTTGTGGAGCTGATAGCCAATCCACGTTTTTGCCACTTCATGGGACAGGAAGCCCTAGAGCATATCGTGTCTGATTTATTTTATGAGAAAACTTACTTCTGTCTTAACCGGTCTTCGCCTGGAGCGCTTGCCAAAAGTGTATGATATCTAGATGTGCTGGATGAGACGTTGTCTATAGATGCTTTACTTGGTATTTAAATGTACTGGATGTGACTTCATTCAAAATGAATATGGATGCTTGATAAAAGTGTTGCCTTCTGCTGTTACTGTATGGATGTCACTTTGGTATTTAAATGTACTGGATGTGACCTCGTTTCAAGGGAATTCGGATGCTTGATAAAAGTATCGTCTTCTAATTACACTGGATGGGACTTTGAATTATTGTGTTGAATGTTCAGGATGTACAGTCCAAGAACTAGCTGTGTAGCTTGTCCTGGAAGGTTTGGTTTCTGTAAATGCAGGGCAATCCCTATCTTCTGTGATGTGCGGGGCAATCCCTGGCTTTCTGTGACCAGCAGGGTCATTACTAATTCTGCTAAATGCAGGGCAATCCCTGCCTTCATTGTACCCATAATCTACAGCCATTGTAGGAATAGTTCTCAAAGTTTGCCTCTCCCTTCAATCAATAGTCAATCTCGACCAGCTGCAACGCCCACCAGGCCTGCAAATCTAGGACTGTGGTATCTGGGTATCCAGTATGGTATGAGATTGCGGGGTTTCATATTGTTCTGGGACTGGTACCAGTGTGGGTAATTTAACAATTATTTATGTAACATCTGATTAGTCACAGTTAGATAGCCAGGGCTCTGGGTATCCTACGGTCAAATTAAGAAATGTGATTGCCTGTAGTCTATTGGTATGTAGCCACCCAGCTGGTAGGTTCACCAGCAAAACACCAGTCAATCTGTGCACATATGTAAATAGTAATCAAATAACCTCCACTCCACATCCCCGTTCCTAACTCCTAATACCCATAAATAAATATCTTGTTACTGTTTTTGAAACTCTGGTGTGAGCATATTATTAGAGAGAGTCATTAAATGCAAAGTATGGAAATGTGGGGAAATGTTTATTGGGGCATGTCTGGGGAAGGCAAATGATATTTGTGGGTGGTATAACATCTCAGGGAGTTATTCCTGTACCAGCTTACCCATGTAAAGCACCCTGAGTGGAGGCACTGCGCAAATGTTTTTAGAAATGGTTATCAGTTAAACAAACCCGACCCCCTTAGCCTAGCTTGTAAGTAGTAGGCAGGGGTGTGACACTGGGGACAGCGCCACCCAGGGGTTACATTAAACTTTCCTTTATCAGTTTTCCCCCCCGACATTCACCCTATCAGGCAGTTCATCAAAGCCTCCTTTATATTTCAATCTAACCGCATTTCTTCTTTTTGCAGGCTCTGGTGTTACCCTTAAATGTTCTGGGAATAACCTTTCTCTTGTTAGCCCTTTTCCCCAAGCATTCTCTCACGGGGGCTGTTTATCACTTTGCACAGTTTGCTCTTCTATAGACGTCTCCAGATCATCCTCTACTTCCTCTAGCTGCTCTTCTATGGCATTATTCCTTTCAACTACTTTTCCTTCAATAAACCCTTTGTTCATATCTTCTATTGTTTCAGGCTTTTTGTCAAATTATCAAAAAATTCCTTACCAGTAGGATGCTGTCTTACAGAAGTTACCTGTTCTTGCTCTATATAATGATTTTGTTCCTTTGAAGTACTAGGATAATTTGCATACTAACTTTTACCATCTGGGAATCTAACCCAGCCCACGCTTTCAATGCCTCAGTTAGCCAGTCCGCATATCTGAGAAGGCTACTCTTGCCTCATCCTCCATTGCTGAAGTATTACTTTGCTTAAGGGGCCCCCATTATTTTGAGCATATCCTCTGAATGCTTTTGCTGTTGTTGTAATTCTTCTTCTACTGATACAGTCTCTCACTGTAATCCTTGTGGTATAACAGGTACCGTCTCAGGCCAAGCCGTTTCCGCTCGTTTTTGCATTTCCACTCAAGCGCACCAGTCTTTCTCTCCTTTCTTTACAGAGCTTCCCTTTGTAATTGCATTCTCACTGTGTGCTTTTTTCTTGCAATTTGTTGCTGTCAGAAGCAGCTACCTTTGATGTCGCTGCGTCATCAGCAATCAGCTGGTCCTCTCTGTCAGACACCAGCTGAGCAGTCTCCAACTTTTCCCACGTTTGCAGTTTTTCCATAGCCGACTGCAATTTTTGTTTTTCTTTTGCATGTCTCAGTTCTTTTCCAACAATTCTAGCTTGTAGATCCTCCAGTTTCATACTTTTTTTTTAACTTATTTTATCCTCCTGTGGCAGGTCCTCCCCTCATCGTCCACCAGCCTACCAGGCTCGGGGTATTTCGGGGCCTTGTAGCACCATGCACACCCCGGCAGATCCCCAGAGCCGGTCCGGAGGCATCATCCTTGGCAGATCCCCACTTTTTCCTCTGTTTTCTCCCATGGACCTACGCCCGAGACCCCCAGAAGTGGTAGCGTATGTGCGAGGAGGCACACATAGGCACCACAGCTCCAGATGGGGTCTCCTCCGCCCACCCCCAAACAGCATACGTCAGGCGTCCTCGGAGAGGCGCCACTTCTCTGGCCTCCAACAGATGGCGGCAAGCTCCAAGGAAGCCTGACTCCCTATCCCGAGGAAGAGGGCCACCAGCCAGCAGCCTGCTCTAGTCCTCTCCTTCCCCCGGCCAACCCCGACAACCTAGGCTCTTTCCCGAACCTGGGTCGCCAGCGTGGCATGAGGTGTGGCATCCAGCACCTCAACCCTCTGCACCAGCGAGCCGGCCCTCAGTTTCATACTTTCCAGCACAATATCAAATTTCACTGGTTTTTTTTTTCAGGTACCTGATTATCAATGTCTCCGTGAATAGCAAACTCAAAACCCTGTTCCAGCATCGTATTTCCTTCTGTTACCATACTCAGTTTTGTGCTCTTTAGTGTTCCTGGAGTTGTGGAGGAGACCCAATCCCCTGCACCTCCACCGTCCATCCTCTCCACACTCCACTCAGAACTAGAACGATCAGCAGTGGTCTGCTCTCCAACCTGGGCTCCCCCTACTGGCAAGAGTAGGGGAATTTTTATTAGGGCAACAAAATCAAAATAAGACATGCATGTTAACATCACAGCTCAAAAAAGAAACACAAATCATTATTATAAACAACCCCCCCAAATCCAAATGTAACCTCCCCCACCGCCCCCTTGTTTCTACCAGCAGGGCTGCTCCTCTCACATCTAGGTGCCACCGAGAGGGGTGGGGTAGTCACTGCAAATATCTTACAAAACTCTGTGGACCCATTACTTCTACTATGGAGCCTGCCATCCTTAGACAGGTAAACCAAGTGCGGCAACTACCTGGCTCACACCTTGGGGGACCATTTAACATGGCCATACCTGGGTCCCTGGGAGAAAACGTTTGCTCAGCATCATGCTAGATTTGTACTTCTGGTCAGGGGCACCCAAGTAAATCGGGACACTGGAAGCAATAACTGTAATGTCCAAACCAGGTTGGGATTCTAGAGTGTGGCATTTATTCACATAACGCAGAGAATAACAAAGCAAAGATGGACCCCCACAGGGCTACTCTCACTGGTAATGCAGATGACAGAGGTAAAGAGCACTCACATTTTCTCACTATGAACCCTCAGGTTCTGAACGGATCTGGGCACACACGGCCTGAACTGGTACACTTCTCTTCTCTTCTTTTCTTTTCCTTGACTTGGCACCCTGGCCAGTACTAGGACACTTTTCCATATTGCATGGAGGTTGATGGTGGCTCCCTCAGCCACCCACGGCACATTCGGCTCTCAGAAAATCCAGAATCCCACATCTGGGTGCTTTACTCAGGCATTGACCAAATGCACCGAAGAAAACACAGGCGCCCAAACTCAACCCGGAGAGGTAAACCTGGTTACTCCAGATGGGGGGGGGGGGTATCCCACCTTTGTCCCAAATCTATACTCGGCCATTCATCTGGTGACAACACCTTTCTCTGAAACACTGTTTGTAGATGCTCTCTAGAAATGTTTTGCACATTTAATATTCTACAAGTCACTCTACGGAGGTGTCCTGACTTTAAAAGTTCCATATGTAGCTATGTCTTTACCCTAGACACGCACTGTTGCAGATGCTTTTAAGTCATACACAATCTAAATGTTCTGTACTTGGCAAGCCTTCCTTTGACCCCACAGTAGGCAGACACTTTTACTTAAACACAGTTTTGGTGAACATAGTCTTTTTGTCAGAGCAAAACTCACCACGGTATTGCAGGTGCCCCAGGGCTTTTTTCCCACAAAATGTCTCAGGTACTCACAGAACAAAACGACTCTCCGGCAGCTTCACCCTCTCCAGGCTGGACCAGGGATTGCCCCTGAATCTGGAATTTCCATCCTCTATGTATGGGGCACTGAAACACCTCCCAGGAATGGTCTCTACCACTTCACAAATGGTCTTCTGTTCTCTCTAGGATGAGAACACACAACCCTTTTCTAAGGTATCTCTCTCTCTCTCCCTCTCTCTCAGAGCTAGGTCTGAGGAGCTGCACTCTGCAGCACTCCTCACTCTCCTGAGTCTCCACACAGACTACTTTCTGAAGACTGAATTGAATTCCTCAACGTTCTACTGCTAACCCCTGAGCTAGCATTCCATTGTGGCTTATGCTACTGCGAGAATTCTAAGGTGACATCATCACTCCAGCTCAGCAGAAACTGAAAACAGTGTGACAGTGTAAACCCATTTAACTGGCATCTCACAAGCTGCTCTTCCTGCCTGCCACTGATTCTAGTGGATTCTAGTAACCCTGGGAACAAGGGGTTACACAAACATGGAGAAAGAAAACTAAAAAGAAAATCTTGTCCGTCATATGGCAAGAAACAGAGGTAACAGCATCACTAATAACCAAGCTGAGAAACTTAAAAAAGGAAAATCTGAAATACAAAAAAACACAGAATAATGGAATAATGAAACATAAATAACATCATACTCACAGTAATATGCTGCGGATAGAAACAAAAATTGACAGACATTTGCTACAACCATTCTTACTATTATATAATACAGTACGTACAGTAAACAATATTACACACATGTAACCACTGTGAATCGAAAGGTAATCATCAAGAAAACTGTATTTCATGTACTACTGTACTATGCACTCACTCAAATGTGAGAACTACTGATCAAGTCTGTGAAACCAGCAACTGTCAATCTGTGCCAAACAACCTTAAGTTGGTAATCATGGAAAATGTCTCCACCAAAAGGCCAATGCCGTAGTTGGCAATACATTGCTATCTTTTTTAAAAAGCAGAAAGACTTCCTTGTCAATCATACTCACTAAACCATCTAAAGTAATTAATTTTTGCTGCAAACAATGTTGACATTGTGCATGCCATATACACCATTTGATACAGGCTAATACCAGACGTAATATACCAGCATAAAAGCTTGTCCACCCATCGGTATACACACCAAAAACAAGCACTTCATATGTCATGGTTTGAAATAAAGGGAGATGCCACTTGACGGCTAAAGCAAACCGAAAGTCAACGATATATTGACATTGTAAAAATAAATGTAGCATCGTCTCTTCCTGTACTGTACATTCAGAATGTAAACAGTTTCTTTCCTCTGAGTCTATAGCTTTATGTCGATGGTTACTCCATATATTAAGTTTTTCATGGCAACACAACCAAATCAAATCCTACATTTTCGCAGTATTCAGGACTCTAAAATCTGATTTAACAAGCATTTTCTAGTACAACAAAATGGCATTGAAAACAAGGTTCACCAGAAAAGTAAGGCTTAATAATGGTACCATAAAAAGTTTTCCAGTATTGTGACGCATAAAGGAAATATCAACTTCCAGTTTTTCAATTTCCAAAATGTGAAACTAAATCCCCTCTACCCACCCAGTAAATTTTGAAATACCCCAAATGGCCCTCCTCCTCTCATTTTTTCAAAGAATAACAAGCATAAGGCAAAAAACAACCAAACCCAGACGTCGTTGCTACCATGTAATCACTGGTAAAATATTGGCATATACAGAAATAGAAAAGAAAACACAATGATTGACCATATTAAGGCCCCCTTTTAACAGGGTGATATGTGACTGTTCTCTTATTTGGGCAGCCTACTCCCCCACAAAAGTCTAAAGAAAACACTGCATACCTGCACTTCCAGTTTTACTGGGAAAGGAAGAACATAACTAACTTACAAAACATGGGAACAATAAAGATTGTCACCAAAAAGACTCGTTTCTTTTTAGTCATAGGCCAAGCCTTCCATTTCTCTACTTTACAGTCTGCCTCAGTAAGTGCCGCTGTCCAATTTAAGAATGCCAAATCACCATCACCAAACAAAACACCTAATATTTTAATCGGTCCTGAATTCTCCCTGGATATCATCACCCTGAAGTTATTGTCTGGAATTCAAATCCAAGCACTGACTCTTGTCTTTATTAAGAGAGGTTTCCAGAAACCTTCAAAAAACCAGAAATGATATCCAGAGAACAGTAGCCAATGTAGAACCAGCCACCATCAAGCAGAAATCATCTGCATATGCCATAGTGCAGGGGAAATATAACCCCTTCCCCAACATGCTGAATATTCAGACTCTGTTCTAAACTACAAAGAAGAGGATCAATATTAAATATATACAACACGGGACTAAGGGGCACCCTTGTCATACCCTTTGTGTATTGGTACTGCTGCTCCCGGAAGACCATTAACTACTGGTCTGGTATAAATGCCAGAATATAATAATTGAATCCACCCACAAAGGCAGGTGGTAACCCATAATGCAATAAAATCTGAAATAGATAATCATGATCAACCACATCATACACTGTAGCCTGATCTAAGCTCAAAATTAACCCTTGGGTTCCTGGCTGAACACACGTCTCACGCAACAGAAACAAGTTATCCTGAATAGATCTACATGGAATAGCACAAGTTTGTGTAGAAGAAATCAATATTTGAGCCACATCTTTCAACCTCTTACCCATAATTTTACATAATAACTTCTAGTCCACATTTAGTAAATTAACAGGGTGCCAATTCTTTAAATCTGATTTATCCCCCTTTTTAAAAAGGAAAATCAGGAAACTTTCAGAGAGCGCCTCTGGTACCGCCATACGACCTTGAACTATGTCACTGAAAAGGGGTATGAGAAAGGCACTCAGGCCATCTATAAGTTTTTTTATACACTTTGATAGGGAGACCATCAGGGCCCGGGGCCATGCCCCCCTTAACTAGCTTCCACCACCCCCAGAATTTCCCCTTCTGTGATGGGGAGCAAGAAACTTTTCTGAAACTCAGCTGGTAATTGCAGAAGGAGAAGACCAGATAAAAAACTGGACATCTCGTCAGGGTCTTTGGAGGCTTTAGTAAAAAGGACAGAGGTGTGATTAAAAACTATATTGGCCATCTCTAAATTATGTGATGTTAAGGAACAATCCTGCCTATACAGGCTGGACATACAGTATATTTGTGTCGATACAGTCTTTACAACAGTCAAAGAGATTCACTTGTTCCTCGCACTCTGAGTACCATATTTCTGTTCCATGAATTAAAGAGGCTGCTCTGTCATACTGTACCGCATACATATATCAGCTTTTATATTAGCTATTTGTTCCCGATAATCAAAGCCTGTTGCAAAAGACCATGAAATCAGAGATTGGAGGTGTCTCCCCAAAGGTCTAAGTAATGTATATAATGAATCGTGTGTTTATGCTCATCCACATACGAAATAAGGATTTCAGGTCAAATTTAGTGTCAACCCACCACTGTAAGGAGTCATCATAAAGAGCAAAAACTGATTGTCTGGCCTCCAACAAATCTTGGACTGCCCTCCAGATATCCTGATCTTCTAACAGGGAAATATTTAAACGCCACATGTGGTGGGTAATAGATTTATTAAATGCAGCTCCCATAGAACAGAGTACTAAACCATGATCAGTAGTCTCAACAGGAGCCACCTTAAATCCAGAACACTTCGCCCATCGTGAAACAAAAAATAAATAAATTCTGGTGGATAGGAGTCCTTTGAAAAAGGTATGGCTTGGAGGTTGTCATCCCCCTTCTGCCCCACCCTTAAGAGCTGTCCCAGTAATTAATTTATGTAAAAATTTGAATCAGCTGCATACTTCAGCATCTTCCCAGTCTTATCTTGTAAAGCCCATATGCAATTAAAGTCACCCCCAAACACCACAGTTTTTGTGATATATAAATAAGGTTGAATGACTCATACGACTTCTATTCTTAAAGCTTTAGTTTGCGGTGAATAAAGTGTGATCAGGCGAAATTCTTGTTGTTGATAATAAAACATCAAGTAACAAGATCCTCCCGGGAACCAAATCCACTAATCTATTTACCACTATTCCCAGTACATTAAATAAGATACACACCCCTGAACAGGGGTCTTCCCCCATGGACCAGAAGGAAGGATCTCCAAACCAATCTCCAGTAGCCATAGCAATATCCCCTAACATATGTAAATGGGTATCTTGTAAAAAATATACATGACACTGAAAGTCTCGTAATATCGAAAAGGTGATATGTCGACGTATAATTTTTAATGCTATCTGCATTAAGAGAGCGACTCACAAAGTCATAAAGACCGAAAACAAAATCTACACCCTCACACATATTAAGGTTTCCCAAGTTTCTTAAGTTTAACTTTCTTTTTCCGGGCACCTTAGGGTTTGCCAAAGTAACATCCGTCTGTTGCCACTGGAGGAAGTGACTGAAGAAGTATCCGACTCTTTGTCACTATTCACCTAAGCTTTATGTTTTGCCAAAGCTGAAAATCTATTGTTGATGGGAGGGAACCTTTATGAAACAATTTACCTGGCAGCGGTTCTTAGGCTGCTTATTCCTGGAACTTCTCTGAGGCAGAACTTGGTTCTATTGCTGTAGGGGGGTGGGGGGCATGACGCCTAGAGGTGGGAGGTCCTGGGAAGCCTGCACATCACTAGCCAAAGGAAAGACAGTGGGTATTGGTGTAAGGTCAGGATAGGCTTTGTCCCCAATCTCAGGACCAGACAATGAGGCAGACTGGTCATGGGCCTCACAAGGAGGAGGTAGCAGAGACAAATCCAACAAAGAAGGAGCGACAGGAACAAAGGCCAGCACCTGGATCTGCCGTTCCTGGGCTCTAGTCATGATATCATCTTGGTCAGTCTGTTCAGAGGCAGATTTGTTATGAGCTGCCCAGGGACAGGCATGAAAAGTATGGCCAATCTCCCTACATAAATTACAAAGTACTGTCATAGGGCGTCCCACGTTGGTGTGCCCAATACCCCCACATAGAGAACACTTCAACTTGTCACAGGCACTACTCAGGTGCGTCCAGGCCCCACATCGAAAACAAGACTTCAGTTGCCTGGGATAAAATATAAAACCTCTGTCTCGACCAAGATGAAAACAGCTAGGTAAATGCTGGACAGTTCAGTTCAAAGTCGGTAGGCAAACACGGATACACCAACCCCCTGTCCAGAGTTGTTCTGAATCCATAATTGGATCTGGGTTACCCAATATCATGCATCTGGCCTTTAGCCAATGCAAAATGTCCATCACACACACACCTTCATTCTTGAAGAGTACAATAATCACCTTAAATGCAGGTTTAGTCAGGGAATAACAATAAAGGTGACCATAAGGGGTATACTGCACTTACTGCTATCGAATCCAAACATTTTCAAGATTTATTGCAGTCATAAAGCTGAGATCAAAATTAGTATCCCCAACAGTATGTTCTCACTGGCATGAAACTGTAAACTTTGTTTCACCGATGCCTTCCCAACAAATAACCGATCTGGAAACTCATCTATCCCATCCCGATATTTAATGCGCAACTCATTCCTTCTTTTTGCTGGTACAGGGGTAGTATGAAATAACCCAGCATACATCTGAGGTGGAGGATTGTCATGGCCCCCAGACTTAGTACCACATTCGGACTTGTAGGCTTTTCCCCAGAAAGGGGGTTCATGACCCTCGTTGAGAAACAGATTGCTCCGGACCAGCAGGAATGTCACTAGGCAATATTATTTCTTCAGCAGACTTGCCGGATAAGTGCTATGCAGCAACAGATGGCTCTGCAAGAAAATGTAATGTGGGGTGTTGAGTCAAAGCAAGGTCTGCTGCTAAATGAAGTGGACTCTCACCCTGACCCTCCCCTAGGAGAGCCTAATTCACTGGCTGGGACAGGACCAGGAGACACCAATGGCTGGTCTCTACTCGGGCTCCTTACCCATCCTACCTGTTCCAGGGTATCAGAGGCAGTAAGGCCCGAAGCTGAAATGTTATTGTCAAAGGAATGGTGCACTGTCTCAGTGTCACCGACACTGTAATGAAATCCTCCCCATCATTTTCAGACTCCTGCAGCGTTACTCTAATATCAAATGTACCTTGAGCCATGAAATGGGGTTGCCCCTATCTAGAGGATTGCTTTCCAACCCAGGCCCTGAGACAGGAGTACACCCATTTAGCAAGTCACCATTAATAGGGAGCTGAACAGCATCCCTGTGTACGGAACACCCCGCGCCCACAGAAGGACCAGGAGACACACCTGTAAGTTACGGATCAGAAAAAGAGGCCCATAGCACAGAAGAGATTATATCCTGACCAGCCCCGCACTGTCGACTCCCCCTGAGGTAACAGGAGAGGGCCAAAGTCACCTGCTCACATCCGTGGCATTCATCGTCCATGAACTCCATGCTCTCCTCAGAGCAGCTGCCTTTTCTACCCAGGTCATGATCCATGGAGACTGTGACCGCTTTTGGCATCCAAACGGTCCCTGGGAAATCAACCTTCTGTAAATCAACTGTCCGACCTTGTAGGAGAAGGCATTCTTGTGCAGCAATAACCTCCAGTAGCTGCTGCCATTTTACTTCCAGTTCGAGGAACAAATCGTCTCTTCATCATGCGCCAACTTTCGCTGGCAGGTAAGCTGGCACACTGGTCCTGCCTGGGACTGACTGCGGACATTCTCTCCACAAAATAGACTCATGGATGGGTCTGAAACAGATAGCCCTTCCACACTTTCTAGACCTCCTTCTCCCATGAACTCCATGGCTCATCTGCCACCGGGAGCTGCTCACATCACGGCAGTGCCCCTACTGAAACAGTGGGGAGTTTCCCAGTGTCTGGCCAACATCCCCTTCCTGTAAAACCAGTTCATGCAATTGTCCAAGGCTGTGTGTGGGTCTTCATGTGTGAAATGTCTGCCACTACATATTTAGTCACTTCAGTACCAACTTCTCATTGGGCTCCAGTCACAAAAGCATGGGTTGTAACATGGGAGTATTTTAAAGGCGTACACTAAAACCCGATGCTCAAAATCCTGAAACCAAAATCCCAACATGCTGATTGCCCAATGGACCACCAACCCGAGGACTGAAAGCTCGACACTTAAACATGCCATGACATGGAGTTGATTATATTATTTTAGGGGGTAATTCATGTGTACAGAGCCCGCGCAGCTCCACACCCTGGGACAGGTGTGCACTGGCCGGTGTTCACCATTATCAGCAGCCTGTCCATACTCCCACCCCCCCCCCGCCGGTGCACCACAGCATGGGAGTGGAGCCCAGATGCATGGGAATGGATCGCAGGACTCAGGCGGGAATCCAGTTGATGCCCGCCCTGGGTCCCAGCAACCTTGCTAAGCATGTGCAGGGATCGTGGGAAGGTGCAGACCCCAGCAAGCTGGCACCAACAGGTGAATGCCTGAATGTCTGCCCCAGCCTCCCTGGAAGTCTGGAAGACTGGAGCAGCAGTGTGCAGGGGTTCCATTGCTGCCATGGCCAGTAGGTGTCGGTTGGGGCAGGCACATAAAAGTTATGGCGAAGCCAGCCCACTGGTGCAGTGGTAGTGCTACAAATTGCAACACTGTGACTTGGCTTCAGGAACAAGCCCAGGCCATTGGAGGGCCAGCTGGGGAGGAGGCTTGAGCGTCTGGGACCACTCATCTCTTCTGGGAAGGAGGGTGACTTCGTCAGTACTTGACTGACCTCTGCCAGTGGCCAGTGACAGCAAGCCTAGGTCCTGCTTAGGAGGGGGAGGTCCTTCCTAGGAGGGTAGGAGGGGAGAGGCATTAGAAACCTACTACCAAGAAAATACTTGGCCCCATTGCACTGCTGATGGAAGGACCGGCATAGACCTGGCCCTCACTTACTGGCTCTGTGGCCCCGTGGTGGTCCCAACAAAACTTGAAGGTACAAGGGCTCAGCAGCCCACCTCACTCTTGCATGGGGGATGGAGGACGGCTTCAGCTTGCTGTGCTCTGGTTAGGGAAGTCGATAGGTGTGTGCTGGAGACTCAAGGGAGCAAAAAATAGAAATTGCAAAAAAAAAGTTATTGTAGGGTCCCTCTTGTGTAACTTGTGCCCCCCAGGCCCGGCACTCTACACCTTAGTGAATGGCATGGAGTGTGGGTATGCCCCCGACTGCCCATCGCATATAGCTGCACGGGCAGCTGGGGGATCATGTGCACAACGGTCTTGCACACCTGCTGTGAATGCCACTGGGGGTCTACTGGACACTCGCTGTGTGGCATTCCAACTTAGCGTTGCCTACGTGCTTCAGATATGCGCGCATAGGCAATCCGCACGTTTGTGAATAGACCCCATTGCTAGTAAAGCACTTTGGGATACAATGTGTATGAAAAGCACTATATAAATGCTTCTTCTTCTTCTTCTTGATCTGGCACTTCAGTGTCATTGTTTGTGTACCTTACGTAGAAACATAGAAGCTGATGGCAGATACAAAAGTCACCACCCTTGAGATGAGAGTGGATGAATTGTAATCCACTGCGGAGAAGGCAGACATCACTGTAGGCAAGACTTGGGATGTGGCTACTAAAACTGTCCTGTCCTTACAGATGATGCATTTTTTATTAATGTCCTAAACCATTTTACACAGGTGGATAAGTATTTCACTCACCCTTAGTAGTACATCACCTGATTGAGAGCTGTGTGAGTTAGGTGATATCTAGGATTCTGCACTGTGGCTGGCAGTTGAGGCCCTTGCGATAAAGATCAGCTGCTGTATTATTACCATCTTGGTCTGCCCATTTTCTTCTTGTGAACTCTAAAGGGTATTTCTGGCCCAATAACTGGGTCTACAGCAGATTAAAATGTTAATTTTATTAAAATCTTTCATCTTTCATCATCTTTCAGATGAGATGTTAAACCGAGGTCCCATCTGCCTGGATTGGTGGTAGTTCAGGTGGATGTTAAAGATCCCATGACACTTATTGAAAAGAGATGGGGAATTTCCCCGGTGTCCTGGCCAAATTTCCCTCATTCACTAAAAATATCATCACCTGCTTAATCCGGTTCAGTTTCAGTTGCTTACCATCTATATCTCCCCCCCCCCCCGGTCACCCCTGAAAAAGGGACTTCTCAACAAACAACAAACAAAATACAGCCTCTCTCAGGGGCTCGAAGCGCATACATGTGTTCTACTCCAGTGCTCTGCAGTGCGTCTCCCCTACACTGAGATACTTAAAGTGAGCTGCAGCTTTGAATGGGGTGCCATTTGGAGTCCGGAACACTTGGCTGCACTAGAGTCCTTGCTACTCTCTGCTTCATGCATAAGCTATCCTGCTGGGTTTTCAGGGGATAGTTATGTATCTGCAGCAGCCACCCACCCTCTAAGGCAGGAGCATCCAAGGCAGATGCTTGTTCTAGTCCTTGCCACCCAATGTGCTATGAAACATAGAAACACAGAAACATGAATGTTGTCCACAGAAGAAGGCCCTGCAGCTCATCGGGTCTGCCCAGCCCTACATATCTAATGCTGATTCCATGAGGGCTCTAGCAGCTCATCACACTTCCATTCCTCCCCCCCCCCTTGCCACTATCTTCATCAGCCCCATGTGCCCATCCATGCTTAAATCCCCACCACCAATTCTGCTACTGATGACCTAAGCACAAGATGCAAACCCAACTCTCTAGCACAGTAAGCCAACAAGCTTACCATCAGATACCACAGTTAGCATAACTAACGTTACATCTTCAGTCACTCCACTTTTTCTTCCTTGCCTGTTCCCCTGTAGGTCACAACAATTGCTTTTAAGTCACCACAGTTGTTTAATTCTTTGTACAAGACATGGTGTTCCCTTGATGATGTCCTCAGAGTGCCCTTTGTCTTTATTTTTTGCATTGTTTTACTCTATTCTTGGGCTCTTTTAGCACTGGCCTACTATGCATGTGTGCATGTCGCCTTCTGTCCTTGCACAAATTTTTTAAACAGTTCACAGTTTGCTCCGTACCTTCTTTGTCCATGTTTTACTGCACTTGAATGTTTTTGTGCCCCAGTACCCCTTCCCCCAGATGCATCTGTAAACAAGATGTTCACAGGTCATTATGCTTTTCCTAGTGAAAACTTTTATATAAATTAAATAAATCAATAATTTTGGGTAAGATACTGGAAACATTTTCACAAGTAATCTGCTTGTTCAGGACATTTTAAAACACTTTCTGGGTAGACAAATATGTCCAGAGTGTCTAGAAAATCATAAGAATTATAATTACTGTGATGCGATGTCCCTGGAAATATGTGTCAGGTAGTTTTCTTACACCAAAAACGTGTTTCAAAACTTGCAAGAACATCAGATTGCAACATGAAAATGTTTGGACTGTGAAGGCCTCGCTCTTTACTTGTTTTGCCAGCAGGGGGAGTAGCTCACCAAGACATATAGTTAATGAATCGCATTCACAATACCTTTCCATTTATGAAACATAGAATCTGTCGGCAGAAAAAGGCCCCTTGACCCACACTGTCTGTTTCTAGCTATCTAATCTTGAACGACAGAGCCCTCACCTCACTATCTAATGTTGAATGACAGAGCCCTACCTATCTAATCTTGAATGAGACAGTCCTAGTGGCTCCTTCACTCCATCTTTCCCCCTCCCTTTCTGATACAGTCTTTACCGAACCTTGTATTTATCCCACCCATGTTTAAATCCTCCACTGATTTCACACAGACCACCCCTTTCAGCAGCTTATTATACCCTTTGCACCACCACATCTGTGAAAAGTACTTTTGGCATCTTTCTTAAATTAGCCCCCCCCACCTGCTTCATGAAGTCACTGCTGGCATGTTACCATTAAGTCAAAATAATTCCTTCTATCGACTTTATTTACCCTGTGGAGGTATTTGAATGTTTCAGTCATGTCCTCTTTCCTTTCTTGCCTCTAGTTTTGTATTTTAAGTGTCAGGTATCTTTGAAAGTGTTATATAAAACTCCCATTTATTTACTGTTTATTTCTCCCCATACTTCCCCTTTTTTCCTTGGCCTCACTATGAAGGGAGGGCACCATGGTTACTCTTTCCTCTGGATGGGCAAGAAGCTGCCTTCTAGCAATGCTGTTGCTGCTCTGTGATTTTCTGCCAGAGCACAATTGTTGGGTCGCCCACATCTCTCCATTCCCGAAGCCAAAGGGCCCCCAGCTATGAACTATGAACCTCAATTACTCAGATGTTAGCAACACTTCTGGCAAAAATGTTCATTATTTATTGACTGATTGACTGACTGACTGATTGATTGATTGATTTATGTAGTTAGTTAGTTAGTTAGTTAGTTAGTTAGTTAGTTAAAATTGGCAACCAGAAGAGGCACACTGAACCAAGATTCATTTCCCGGTGCAATCTGAAGTCAAGTCAGTTAAGATCTGATAACTGGAGGGGAACACATGCAGTCCCTTTATTAAAACAAGTATTTGTCAATGCCGAATGTTTGCTTGCTGGCATTGTCATTGGTAGTGTAGGAGTTAGAGAGCTGCAAAATAGGAATGGCAGTGAAGTATTGAACTGAAGCCAACCCCACCACCACTGTAAAGAGACTGACGGGCATTGGGGTGTGCCTTTGGGTCATCAGGCATAACGACCACGCCATTTCACCACACCCTACCCTGCAGACACCGACAAGTGTCACGGTGTGCCTTGGGGTCTTTGGCCCTTATGCTCACCCCATTCCATCAGGAAATACAATGAGATGGGTGCTGTATAGGAGAATGGGGTGAACTTTGGGGCCGAAGAGTCCAAGGCACACCTTGATGCTTCTCACTGGCTGCAGGGTGTGGAATGCTATGAGCATTACAGACGAGAATCCCAAGTCACACCCCTGATGCCTGTCAGTCTCTACAGGATGGGACGTTATGGTCGGAAACCCTAACGCCTCAGGCGTTCGTTGGCATTTTCACTCCAAATTTTCAACATGGGTTTTTTGTGACCCCCACCTTATGAACAGTGGCAATATCAGTTCATTAGCCAAAAGCTGATTTTGCACAGCGACTACGCCATTTGGCACCACAGGTGCAAAAACACATTTTGAACAGGATGTGAAAAATGACAGCTGTACCGTTCATGGGGAGGTGCAAAAAATGGCAATGTTGAAAATCTGCTGTGAAGATATTTTAAAAAACTGGTGAAGTCACGAGCATGCATAGAAACTGCACAACGCACACCCGTAATGCAATTAGTTTGGGGATTTTTTACAGTAGATTGTCAACACAGGCATTTTGGAACCTCCGCTCATGAACAGTGTCACTGTGATTTTCTTAATCTATCCCAAACAGTGATTTCCACAGCTTACCATGCATTTTCAGCGCTGAAGCGAAACACATTTCTCGCCATGGTGTGAAAATGTCAGCTGTACTGTTCATAAGGAAGTGTGGAAAACAGTGGTGAAAATTTGGACTGAAAATATTAGAAATGCATGAACTTACGAGGGTGCGTGGAAACTGCACAATGATTCGCTCGTAACACAGTCATTTTATGGACTTTTTTCACCAGATTTTTAACATAGCCATTTTAACACCTCTGCTCATGAACAGTGTCACTGTGATCTTCTTAATCTGCCCCAAACATTGATTTTGCACACCGACTGCGCCATTGTGCGCTACATGCGTGGAAACACATTTTGGGCAAGATGTGAAAAATGACAGCTGTACTGCTCATAAGGAGGTGTGGTAAAATGGCAGTGTTGAAAATCTGGAGTGAAGATATTGAAAATTTGCGAACTTACGAGCGTGCGTAGGAACAGCGCAACGATGCTCAGAACAGTTATTTGGAATTGAGCCACTAGTCTCAACATAGGGTTTTGGGGCTCACCATCACTGTGACACTGTCGCTTTTGTAATTGGTGACAAAGGTGATTCCAGCAGTGACCGCGAAATCACCTTCGGGCCAATTAACAAAATGACAGTGACAGAATTCATGAGGTGGGGTCCCAAAACCCTATGTTGAAAATTGGTGAAAAACTCCCAAAATGCCCGTGATATGCCCTCAAAGTTGAAAACCCTATTTATTCCATTATACAGCTTACGCATTTCTACTTCAATCGGCTTGAAGAGTGCAGATCGTATCCCGGTCCACGAAGATCATCGCGCTGGACTCGGAGGTAAGTATGGGGTGAGGTGGGGGTGTGGGGGAGGCAGGGTGTGCAGAGGGTGGCGCGGGTGGGGAGGGGGCCGGAACAGTCAGCAGGGAAAGCTTGCAGGTTATTTTTTTCTTCGTAGACGACGCTGGGACTTGTGCCACGCTGGGGTGGGTTCCCAGCGTGGCAGCTGGAAGGCTGTTTTGGGGGCAGTGGAGCCGATGGGGATTGGGCACCTCGACTGTTGCCACGCTGTGGTGGCTTCAGGTGCGGCACCCGTAGTCTGTTGGGGGAAACAGTGGAGCCGACGAGGATTGGACACCACTGTCGGCCATATGGACCATTGCCACATTGGGCTCCCAGCGTGGCACCTGGAACTCTGTTGGGGGGGAGCGCAGCAGAGCTGACGGGGGATTGGGCACCCCCGTTGGCCATACAGTGTGTGTGTGGGGGGGGGACGCATGAGCACGCAATATGCTAATCAGCACTATCTGATCGCTGCTCACTGAAGTGGCCTCTCCCTTTCAATTGTACACCACTGCATTTTCAACTGCTGTCATAGACAACTGCAGCATTCATTGGTGAACTGTGGCCGCATCTGCAAACAGATTGACTGAATTGGAAGACAGGGTGCCACACCTACAAAAACTTGGATGATGGCACTATGTGTGCAAGCAGACATAAAAATGCATACTACAAAAGAGCTGAGAAATTATGGATCAATAAGCTTGACATCAGTACCAGGAAAAGCAATGGCAAAAGTTATCAGCAACAGGATTGACGGTCATCTAAAGAAAATAAGGGCCCCAGGTAGTCACAATTTTGTGATGAACCACTTTGCATCACATTTAACAGCTGTACACCATTGTTCCATAAACTGTGAGGTCCCAAAGCGTTCCTTGCATCACACCAGGAATGGGCAAGATCAGCATGGCAAAATAAGGGTGCCTGCATGTTATTGAGCAGCTGAGCTAGACTCACAGCTACTGGTACCTGTATCCCCTTGCTCTGGTTGCAAGGTACAGCACCCCCCATCCTGGTAGAACTGTTAAAACAGTTCTATGGGAGGCTCTTACTTGTGAACAGGATGAAAATTCCAGTGGGGAGGGCTTGGGAGGCATGCAGCAGCCCATGCTGCCATAAGGGAGAGTAATGGCTAGGGAGGGGATCCATTGGGCACCAGAGAATACTACAGGGCTGGAATCCATGAGGGGTCCACTGGATGACCAGGTAGGGATGGCACCTACTAGAAATTCAGGCAGTCTTCAGCCTACAGACAGGCCAGCAGTTGAGGGGTAAAGGGGAGGGGGGATGACTAGTGGTAGCACCACCACCCAGGGCCCTGTGCCTGTCACATTCCATCACATTGCACCTCACATCTGGAATACACAATTTGCATAATTATTCTAAGCAGCACTGTTGGATGGGAGGGGGAGGACACCACCCCTACCACAGTGTCTCAGCTTTTTGTAAAGCCAAAAAGTGTGGTGGTATAACAGAGAGCCCCAATTTTGTACCACCACATTTGTTTGTGTGTGTGTCTGGGGCCCAGAGTCAGTGCCCCAATTCAGATTCAGTAAAGGTCAATAGCAATCCATGTTACAGCAACAATCCTGTGCATATACCTTTAAAATACATGGGTAGGCCACTCTCCCTCTAATAAATCAATTGTGACATCATGAAGCACACAGACAACAGTAAAGGTTTTCAGTAAAGATATAGATAGATAGACAGACAGATACATAGACAGTCAACTGGATTGCAAACTGACTCAAGGATAGGACACAGAGGGTCTTAGTTAATGGAGCTCAGTCAGGGGAGGGTAAGGTGGCCAGTGGAGTGCCACAGGGATCAGTATTTGGCCCCATCCTCTTCAACATTTTCATCAGCAACATCACTGATGAGCTGGAGGATAAAGTATACCTGTTTGCGGATGATACAAAACTCTGCAACTGGGTCGACACCAAGAGGGAGTCTTGAAGATGGAAAAGGATCTGAATAGGCTGGAAGGATGGTCCAAAAATTGGCAATTGAAGTTCAACGCCAAAAAATGCAAGATCATGCATCTGGGTAATAGAAACCCCAGGAAGGAATATATGCTGCTAGGACACCAACTTGAAGTAACACAGGTGGAGAGGGAGCTTGGCGCAATCATTACAGATGACCTTAGGATGAGCAAGCAATGTGAAAGGGCAGCGCAGAAAGCAAATGGCATCCTTGGATGCATTGGAAGGGGTATAACCAGCAGAAAAAGAGAGGTGATAATGCCACTCTACAGATCACTGGTCAGGCTGCACATGGAATATTGCATCCAATTTTGGAGGCTGCACCTGAAGAATGATATCAACAGACTGGAGGCAGTGCAGAGAAGGGCTACAAAGATGGTGCAGGGTTTGCAGCAGGAGACATATGAAAGCAGACTGGCCAACTTACAGCTGTACTCACTTGAACAGAGAAGAGACAGGGGACATGATTGAAATGTTTAAGTATATGGAGGGAATCAGAGTCGTACAAGAGGTCACAATCTACGACTGGCAGGAGGTAAATTTAGGGGAAACATCATGAAGTACTTTTTTCTGAGAGGGTGGTTGACTTTTGGAATAGCCTACCTCAAGAGGAAGTAGACTCAAAAAATGTAGGGGAATTCAAACTTGCATGGGATAAACACTACATGCAAAAAAGGAAATAGGCTGGGGGGGGTAGGTATTCTGGGCAGACTAGATGGATCAAGAGTTCCCCTTCTGCTGGCAAATTCTTATGTTCTGATGTTTAGATAGATAGACAGACAGGCAGACAGACAGATACTTTATTTAAAACGCGCCTTTCCAAAGACTCGAGTGCTGCACATTCGAATACAACACAGATGTTAAAATAACCATCCGGGATAGCTGGTTCATTCCACTTGGGTGTTATACAGATGATTTATTTAGGGATTCGGATCATACCTTTGAGCTCAGAGCTCTTTTACAAAGGTTCCACGTCAAACAGTGACAATGACAACAATATCAAACAGTTTATATACAATGCTCAAATAGTAGGTAGCTAGTATACAATAAGGTTACAATGTCATTCATAATACCAATGGTGATAGTACAGCGTCAAGAGCATTCAACTAGGGTAAAGGCCAGTGTTTGTATGTAGCGAAGGAGATAAAGAGGTGTGACACCTAGTGTGAGAGTCCGAGGGAGGAGTCAAGATGAGAGGAAGGGGAGACTTGGGGGGAGAGTGGGCTGACAAAAGAAGTGGCTTTGTCTAGGAGGTTGGGCAGTAGTGGTAGTAGGTTGGTTATAAGCTTGATCCAGTGGGGAAAAAGGCATGGGGGAGAGGAAGACAGAGGGACAGGACAAGAGGGAAGAGTGTGGGGGTAAAAGGAAGGGGAAGGAGAGTGTGGGTGAGTGGGCATTATGGGTGTTAGAGTCCTAGTGGCAGTCACAAACTGTCCTAGTAAGAAGGTGCTGCCTTAGGCCATTTTTGAATTGCAAGATGCATTGGGAGTTTAGAATGTGCACTGGGATTTCATTGAGCCATTGGGGGGCCCTATAGCTGAAAGCACGCTGTCCCTGCACAGTTCGACGGAAAGGTGTAGACAGGGCCCCCCCCCATCCTGCCTCTAGTGGTTTAGCTGGTAGCACTTGGTGTTAGGATGCTAGAAATGCATGGGGGGTTTTACCCATTAGCCCTTTTTCCAAGGAGACATGTTTGAAATATAATCCTGATCTTTAGTGACAGCCAATTGGTCTGCTTGTATAAGGGCACAGGTGTGGGTATTTCGATCTGCAGCCATTGTGAGCCTACATGCCTTGTTGAGGAAATGTGAATCCTTTTAGTGTAGTGTCTGTTGCTGCACCATAGACCACCAGTCCATAGTCAATGGTAGAAAGGATGGAGCTGGAGACTGAGAGATGGAGGGCCTCTGGAGTGAGATACTTTTTATGACTATAGAGTACTCCCAGCTTGGTGTTCACTGCCTTTATCACTGTGTCGATGTGTTAGGTGAAGGTGAGGGAGTCATCAATGGTGACCCCCAGGTACTTGAAGGAGTAAACTTGTTCTAGTGGCTCACTGACTTTATTGGAGATGGTGAGGGGAAGGAGCTTCTTTTTGTGCTGTGAGCTTACTGTGAGCATCATCTTGGTCCTTTTGTAGTTTAATAGAAGTTTATGGCTACAGAACCAGTCTTCCAGCTTGTAGAAGGATGCCCACAGCTCGGAGTGGAGGGCGACTATTGATGAACTGCTGGTGAGAAGTACAGCCTGCCTGCAAGTATCAGTTTAGTGTCACAGGCTTCAGGAAGATTATTTAGGAAGAGGCTGAATAGTAAGGGCCCCAGTTGAGGCACACTGATGAGTCCTGATAGGATGAAACACGTGTCTGTGTCTTCTGTTGGCATCCTTTGCATACTGTGTGAGAGGCCTTTTGGCACCATGCAGTTCTGCTTAAAGTTGAACCAGCAGAATATTTTGTGGTGATTTGCATATGCAGCCCATGATGCTTTACATTATGGGGGCATGTGTGATTTTGTATTTCTTGAAACTTGGCTTCCTGGGCAATACACTTTGGGGTAACCTTTGCCTGGTGCTTGCGCACTAAGGTTCTTTATCCGATAACAATACATTAACTGGGAGTAATAATTTAAAATGATCTATCGACTCCTTTGATATATTTAACAATTAAAAGCCTTCTGGAACAAATAAGTCTTTAGACCCTTTTAAAGGCTTCTACCGAGGAGCCTCCTAAGATGACTGGGCAGTGAGTTCCACAGGGTAGATGGAGGCCACCAAAAATGCATGATCTCCTGAATGCCACAGCCTAGCCCTGGGAACTCCAAGGAGACCACCCTTGACAGAACAGAGCACCTGGATGGGCGGTAGGGGAACAAGGAGATCTTGCAGATAGACTGGCCCCCTTTCATGCAGGGTCTTGTAGGTCAGGAGCCCTTCCTTGGAGAGAATCCTCCATCTAACTGGCAGCCAGTGAAGTTCACTGAGGACTGGGGTGATATGATCACTCCTTTTCACTCCTGTCAACAATCTTGCCACTGCATTCTGCACCAGCTGCAGCCAGCAGAGGTTGCCTGCAGATAACCCCAGGTACAGGGCATTATATAATCCAAGTAAACAAAATGAACCCAGCATTCCAGACTCAGCCCAAAAATTCAGAGATGATATTTTATTAATAAATAAAATAAATACTTGCAAAATGTAAGTGTGACAATTATCCGGCGCAGTGCGATATTCAACCGTGGAACCATGGCGCAAGTGTGGAGCAAAATCTGATGCGCCGAGCAGACTTGAGCCTATTAATACAGGGCATAAGCACACAGATAGCATTTGCGCCAGGCGAGAGGGAGAGAGAGAGAGAGACAGAGAGAGTGGCAAAACACAGCAAGAAGAAAGGACAGACAGAAAGACAGACCAAAGGAGACAGAGCGAGTGAAAGACAGAGAGAGACTAACAGGCAGCCACAGGGAGAGGGACAGAGGTGGCAGTGGAGAGGGAGCCAGGGGCAGTGAGAGAGAGAGAGGGACAGGCAGGCACAGGGACAGGCAGTGCACCAGGGTGGCACACAGCCTGCAGCAGCCAACCGCCCAGGGGGAGACAGGACAACAGGGGCCATGGATAATGCGCCCTTCCAGATGGAGGCCATAATGAGGGTATGAGGAGGCAGGAGGAACAGCGACGTGGCCAAGGAAGGGCCCATCAGTGGTATGTCTGGAACAGGTGGTACTGTGCCCGCACAACCTTTGAGAACTACACCGACATGGAGATCATGGGATGGTACTGCCTGAACAGGGCCATTCTGAGGCAGCTCTGCGAGCTGTGCCATGAGGAGATGCAGGCACCACAAGAACGGAACACGCAATGTTGTGGAGACAAAAGTGACAGCTGTCATGTGCCTGCTCACCACGGGCACCTTCCAGAGACCAACAGGGAACACCACAGGCATAACCCAAGTGGCCACGTCACGCTTCCTCACACAGTTCCTCAACCCTCTGCTGCCACGTGCTTCAGAATACATCCATTTCCCAAGCACACAGGCGGAGCATACAGCAACCATACAGGACTTCCACAGGGTAGCACATATGCCTGGTGTGCTTGGGGCCATTGACTGCACCCACGTGGACATCCACACACCACCTGGCCCTGAGGGTGTGGCCTATACCAATAGGAAGGGGTTCCCAGTGTGACCTGCCAGGTGGTGTGCGATGCCAAGGTGCATCACCAATGTCTGCGCACACACACCCTGGGAGTGCACATGATGCGTTCATCTGGCACAGCTCAGCGCTGCCACAGGTTCGAGCATGGGGACATCCCCATAGGCCACCTAGTGGGTGAGTATGGGACAGGAAGGGGGCCAGGCAGAGCAGGCCATGAGATGGGGAGAGCAGGGGGGTGTGCTGGCTGGGTGCCAGGGAAAGGCAAGGGCGCTGTCTGATTGGGCATCTCCCCACAACACCACCCATGCTGTCCAGGATTATGGTTAGGTTGCCATCGATGTCGGACCCTGCCCCATCTGTGTCTGCATGTAGAGGACACCAAGACTGGCATCCGTAGAAACACATCCAGGGCCTCATCCGATCCCATGCCCAGGACATCTGGCTGGACAGTGGTGGTGTGCTGCAGCCTATCAAGTCCCCGGATGCCCATGGAGGTGGATGGCTGGTCCTCTGGGGCTGGTTCTGCCCCCATGGCTGCTGCTGGTACCCCATCCTCTGCACACAGGCATGCAGGTGCTGAAAGAGAAAACAGGTGTGTCAGTGATGCAAGGCCCATGAGTGCACTCCACCCACCCCAACACAGCCACTGCATGCTGTGCATGCTTGACATAAATACCATGCAGTGATGGGCTGCCACCCTTCTGGAATCCTCCAACTGGCACACCCTCCACGGTGCTGCCACCAACTCCTCCTGTGCCGTGAGCTGTGGCGCATCAGCAGGCCCCACGCCAGTGGCTTTCCAGGCCACACAGATGGCCGCCACCTTCTCTTTTATGTGCCGCTTTATCTGTGCCCACCTTCTTGCAGCACTTCTGCACTGACCGCTGGTGGCTGCCCTGCTGGCTCATGCATGCTGCCTCCCCTCCCAGGCCCCAGCCCTGGCCTGTGTTGTGCCCATGGCACCACTCAACTGCAGCTCCCTGTTGAGGTAGGCCTCAAACTGGACCTCTGCCTTCGTGAAATTGGGCCTGCACTTGCGAGCAGGCCCACGTTCCTCACCCTCCTCACGTTCCGACATGTTACTTCCTGTGGACATAGACAACACAGTATATCAGTGTCAGCAGCACCCTTTTGTGTCCCCCCTGCTGTGCTGCCTGGGCTCAGTGTGCTCCAGCAGCATGCGTAACTTACCTCAGAAGGTTGCAATACCGGTCCATGGTGTGTGCTGGTCCGTGGCGCTTTTATGGCACAACGCATGCAAATGAGCATTGGCGCAATGGTAATGACATGCTGATTCCCCCAGTGCATCATACATTGGCTGATGAGCTCATTTGCATGTGGCGGCTGAATATCGCAAATTTGCTCCTTGCGCAGTGAGATTGCTCCGGGGCAAGTTGCAGCGCAGGACCACAGTGCACATGCGCCGGTCAGTGTGCTGCCACCTATTGCGCACTGTGCACCCACTGCACAATAGGGACTGTGGCACACGGCGCACCATGCCTGCTATTGCGCACGTGCACAATGTGCGGTGGCTGACCCCTGACCCCTGCTGTGACCTCTGCCCCTTGGTGACCTCCATACCCGTGATCCCACCTAGCCACACCCATGCAGTGCAGTGCATGTCCGTGACTGCGTGATGGGCGGACACAGCACATGTCCCCTCAGCCCACGCATCTGGCGCATGCACTGGCCACATGCACCTCCTGCTGCCATTTTGCTTAGCAGCTCACACCACAGTGATGGCGCAACAGTGACGTGGATGGGCAACCAACTGGATGCAGGTCAAGCTGACCAACCTTGTGGCCTGCATCCTGCCACATGCACCACAGCTATTTGGCAGGTGCCACTGCAGCAGCCCCGGTGGTTGTGTGGCAGGCGATTGCTGCCTCACTTGCCCAGTGCACAGTGGTGGCCAGAACTGTAAGCAGTGTCACCACTGATACGGGACCTGGTGTAGAGGGACCCAGAGCACCTCAGGAAGATGGAGGTGCATGTCAGGCGTGGGGCTGTGCCACAGTCAGGTGAGTAGGCCCATCATGCATGTATGCCCTGGTGCTGTACTGTGGTGTTGGCTAGGCTGCCTGGCATGTCCTGCAGGGTGGAGTACTACCATCATGCACATTGCAGGGTTGCATCGCCCTCCGCCACTTGCATTGTGCTGCCACTCTGTGGGACTGTGTCAGGCAGGGGCTCACCCTGTGCACAGAGGTGGGGGTGGTGGGCAGCTGATGTGGTTGGTTACTGATTTGTATCTGTTTCTGTTCCATTCCCAAGACCTGAGGACAGATGTCAGGTAGCGCTGGCAGGATGCCAGGCCGCAGCAGCTCAGGGAGGAGAAGCGGCTCCAGCACCAGTGGGGCCACAGGGGGCAGGTAGGCACTGACTTTGTTCTGCACACCGTCACTGGGGAGGTGGCGGGGCATGTGTGTGGGCATGGTCGCCTGTGCCATGTGCCATGGCAGCTGTCTGTGTCTCATTGTGGGTGGTACCCGCCACTGTAGCGCATCCATTGGTCACGGGTGCCAGCTGTTGGTGAGATGGGTGCGTGCACGGCCGCCACTGATGTTGCTGTGGTGCTGCCAGGGCAGCATGTGACTGCCATGACATAGCCTGACAGCCACTGTGTGGCGAGGACCATCGCTGTGCGCCGATGTGGTGTGCCACCTTGCCGGCTGGTGTTGGCCCATGCCCCTGTGGGTGGCCTGTATGGGCCCTCTGGGGGTGTGTGTTCCCCATACCCAGTACACGCTCTGACTGGGCCATGTTCCTTGGGACATTGCACTGATTATCCATCCTGTCCCTTGTCTTAGGTGTCCACCGACGGCGTAGGATGCCCCTGTACTGCAGGCTCCTGAGACAGCTCATCTTAATAACCTCAACGATGACGGAGACAATGTTCCAGGTCTGGAGACTGCTTCTGGTGGTCAGGAGGCACCAACGGCAGCTGGGGGTGGCAGGATGTGGCTGTTGCTAGCCCAGCTTTGTGTTCTCCTGTTTCCCCAGCCATACCTCCCTCTCCTGTCACTTGTCCCTCTGTACAGTCCCTGTTCCCTGTCCCCTTTCCTCACTATCTCTAGCCTTTCCCAGCCCCTGGTTTTTGTACATAGTTCTGTGTTAATATATTTTTCTGACTTACCTGCCTGTGTCTGTGTCTGCTTTGCAGGTGGCGTAAGGTACCATGCTGCAGTGGCCTAGTGCCTGTCCGTGAGGTTTGTCTGTGTTGGGGTGCATGTTGTGCTTCTGTGGATCACTGCTGTGTACTGCTGTGTAACCCACAGTGGTGGTGTCCTCCCCTCGGTTGATGGCTGTGCTTTGGGGTGCCTTTGGGGTGGCTGTCAGGGTTGTGTGGTGGGTGTGTCTGCTTGGTCCTGGATGTGGACTGGCCTGGTCTGGATGTGAGAGGGGGGCACGGCCTGCTGCCTTGGTGGCCCTCCATCCCCCATTGGCACTCCCTGTCACCTACTGTCTGTGCCACTGTTGTGTTCTGGGGTGGGGGTCTGTGTGCCTGTGTGCACCCTGATGGTGATGGCCTCATATGGCCTGTCACTCTGCTTCCCTGGCTCTGTCCCTGGGTCTCCTCTCTGTGCTGTGCCCCCCCCTTCAGTTGCTCTGGTGCTGTGCTCCCATGGTTGCCCTGGGGCTTCTGTGTCCACCCATGGAGCATCTGTGGTTGTGCCATGGTGCACCCACGGTTGCACCATGGAGCAACTGTGCCATATTCACCCATGTTGCACTGGCGCAGTGCGGCCAGCGCAACCTCTGAATATGGCTCATGTTGCACCATAGCGCATTAGATTTACTCTGTGCCGGACTTGCGCCAGCCTTTGGCACATTTCTGAATATCTGGCTCTCAATGTATAAGAGGAAGCCAATTCATTTGATCATTAAACCCTAGGGGTTATCGTAATCCAGCCTGGATGTAACAAAAGCATCTCCAGCGTAGTCAGGTCCTCAGGCAGGATCAGGGCTTGGATCTGGGCGATGTTCCTAAGATGGTAAAATTCACTTTTAACCACTACATTTTTTATAACAAAAAATGTTGCTTATCGAGGGTTAAATGAGGTACAAACGCCACTCGCTCTCTAGATTCATGGCTTATTACCTCGTCAAGACCCTTGTTGCAATTTTCTTCTTGTATGCAAACATTTGCTGTAATTCATTCTACATGTATTCCACTTCAGATTGCCCTTTTGTAGCATGTCTTTTAATATACCCTTTCCCCATTTTGAGCCTGCTTTCACATCTTATTTTTAGATTTAAATTAATAGAGACTTTTTTTTAAATATGGCTGCCCGGTTTCCATCAATATTCTCTGCTGTATTTAAGCGTATCACAACTCATTCTATTCCTCTCCTGTCCCATTTTTGACTGATTTATGTATTTATTTACTTACTTATTTATTTACTGACTGGCTTATTTATTTATTTATTTGAAATGTTTGTCCAGGAAAACATGCTGCGCTGTGAGCAGTTTATTTCCAGGTTTGTCCTGGGGATAGGGTACATGGGGAAAGATGGTAATGTATGCACAAAACATAAAAGTGAACTGAGCACAAAGGCCAAAATCAACAAAAAAATGTAGCATAGCACAAACAGGAAAGATGTAGAAGTAAAAATATAGAAGTAAACAAGGACAGATGTTGAACGTTACAGTCTGTTTGCAGGTACTGTAGCAGAGGACCACAAGACTGAATAGCTGAAAAATAGCCACCTAACTATGGTGCAATCTGCCCAACATGGGGGGGGGGTGCTGCCCACTAGGGAATAGAACAGCTGTGTGTATGCTTGATGACATCTCAGATCAAACTCTTAAAGGACACCTACGTTGGAGTGGACTGCAGCAGAGAATGGAGAGAATTCCAGAAGGACAAGCGTTGCCTGGAGAAAGCGGCTTGACAAACAATCAGGCAGTGTCTTGGAGTAAAGAAACAGCAGGGATTTGCATTAAGAAGAAGCTAAGCAAAGGAAGGGATAGGTATGAGGATGGAGAATATGTAGGAACAGAGTTGGTCCTGTATTTGAAAGTCAGAAGAGCACAGTGCCTTAGCTGCCACCCATCCAGGGAATGTCAGCTCAGTTTGGAGTATAGGTCACAGTGGTAGGTGTGGGGGAGCAATTTATTGCACATATTTGTGGAAAAAAAGCATTTGACAGCTGACTTAAATTTGGGTTGTATCTGTATTATCCCTATTTTATATTATTTATAATGTGTGGAGTTTATGATTCATTCTGTTTTAACTGTTTGTTAGGAGCCTTGGTTGTGGAAAGGCGCCATAAAAATAAAAAAATATTATTATATTAAAATGAGGGTTCTGTATTCATCCTTGTTGCCACTAGGTTATTCATAACTGCTAGCTTATTACAGTGTGTCATCCTGTTAAGCAGACTGATATGGAACCCAGCCTGCATCAACATTCCACTGACAATTACCATCCAGTTGCTCTGTGTCACGTGATGGAGTACCAAGCAAGCCTTGAAGTTCTTCATTTTAATCTGTGGTGGAGGAATCCAGCTGGCAGTGCATGTGAGTGGTGCAGTATGGGATGCTTCACGTCCATAGTGCGGGGTGCCTCCACGAGCTGGAGCTCACACAATGTGTTCATTGCTCATTCGTGGAGTTGGGGGGAGAAAATGGACAAAAAAGGTACAGAATGGGCTTATGAAGCACTGTCTGTTGCACTGTGACCAGTTCTGCTGCTCTGGGGCCTCAGCAATCTGAATGTGTTGATTGGGGGTCAGCCCTCCTCCAGCAGTACTACCATGGGGTGAGGGGCAACACACAAGGGATTCAGCCCTGGATGCTGTTGACTGCAAGGAGATGAGTGCAGATGATGGGAAGAGGGGTGGATGTCAGCCACCCATCCTGCAACAAGAAGAAATACAAACTGATATAGAAAATAAGTGGTCTGCCTTCTACCTGATGTCCTAAACTGTGCTGGAGAGAAGCAATGGGGTCAACAACAATGAATCCTCCTGGCTATCAAAAGCAAGGGAAATATTGTTTAGAAACGGTCTGGGCACAACATGGCAAGCAGCAAGTAACAATACATGGAGAGTGCGACAAGCTAGAGTTAAGGAAAAGTTATATATACAACTAGGGACTATATATGGTATTGAAATGGTTAGGGAAATGTGCATGGGGACTTACGTATTATAAAAGATGCAAGTGTTGAAAAATATCTTGGCGGCACTGTAAAAAGCTCTAAAGAACTACTGCATTAGCAAGGCACTGATTACAAGTGAACAAATGTGCAATCAGAGAGGCAGAAGACAAGGTGTTCTCTACAAAGAAAGAACCTGAGTATGTGATTGTGTAGAGAATGAGGCACATTGAACATTTTGTCCTATCCTGCACACTATATGAGCTGTTAAGGAAATAATGACTAGGTACTTAAATAAAGATCTACTGTACAAAGGCCCCAAGAATGCAGTATTGGCTCCTTTATTTACATCTAAAAACCCTATTATATTACAATCACTGCATTTAATTGTCTGTGAAGTGAAAGTTGTACATAAAAAGACCACTGAATAGTAACAAGTTACTAGCTATTTCAGGCAAGGCAATACCATTTTATTTATAGGGTGCCCCATCCCAGGGGCACAGGGTACCTTACAAGGAAATTGTTAAGTATTATACAATGGCAGTAAAAAAATCTTGCAACCTGACTAGTTGTCTGCCCTTGGCAACAGCGAGGTTATCTGAGCACAACCTCACAGTACTGATTTGTTGGATTTGCTATTGCATTTATTGCATCTTCTCTTCAGAAAGAAAGATATATTGCCACACTAAAAATGTACTAAAAATATTTTTTACATTTTTATTTTTTATTCATATAACAATGAGCCATTATATAATAGCAATAATGCACTCAGGTGTGGAGTCGTGCTGAATAACCTCACTTGTGGGACATTGGACACACTTTCGGCCTCGGCCTCATGCCCAACCACCCAGGCGTGAGGTTATCACAGCACGACCCACACCCTCTCGTGCATTATTGCTTAAGTACACAATAACGTACATAATAAATACTATCATTAATCTAACATAAATTCACTAAATGATGCCATGGGCCTGCTCAATCAACAGCATTTGACTTCTACATTAAAGGCCTCCACCAAGCAAGCAAATCGAACATGGGGGTGACAGAGTTCCATGATAGTGGTATGGCCTCCACAAAGGCTCTGTCATAGTATAATTTAAGCCTTCAATGGGGGACCACCAGCAAGCCAGCCTTGGTGCAGCAAAGAGGATGAACAGGGGTGCATGGAGACAGAAGATCTTTCAGGTAGACAGGATCCAACTTGGATCCGACCTTGACTGCTGATGCACCTCCAAACAGGTAGTCAGTGCAAATCACACAGCACCAGTGTAATATGCTCATTTCAAGGTGTTCTAGCAATGAAACAGTGCACCGCATTCTGTACCAGCTGCAGGCAGTGCATCAGACCTCCAAATATTCCTAGGTTAAAGGCACTGCAACAGACCAATCTAGCTGTAACAAAGACATGCCTTGTCATATTCAGATCCCCTTGCATAAGATACAGTTTAATCCAGGCAATGTTACAAAGATGGAAAAAGCCACTACAAACTACAGTCGACACCTGATATTTTAGTGTCAGCTTGCATTCCATAATAGAAACAGAGAAACATAGAATTTGACGGCAGATAAGAACCGCTGGCCACCTAGTCTGCCCATTTCCTACCTGATGGATAAGGTGCAGATTCTAGTTAATCAACAGCTTACTTCCTCCTATCCTCACTAGAATTGCCTTATGCCTGTCCCATGCATTCTTGAATTCTCCCATGGCTCCTAGATTTCTAACCCTATCCACAGGTCAGAGTTAGGCACCATTAAAGATGGTAAAATTGCATCACTACCCATCATAGTTGACCCAAGGGAACCTGACTGGACAAGCATCACCTCTGTCTAGCCTGGCATAAGACTCAGCCATTCTAGTGATCCAGTTGTTGATTTTACAAGGACAGCAACCCAACACAAAGCCCACATTAACCCCATCAGGTGTGGAAGACAAGTATAGCTAGATATCATCAGCACAGCAGTGAAATTCCAAGCCATACTGTCTTATAATCTCACTTAGTGACAACATGTGCATGACAAACAGTATAACTGGGTATCATCAGCATAGCAGTGAAACTCCAAGCCATACTATCTTATGATCTCACTCAGTGGCAATGTGTACACAGTGAACAACATGGGGGTGGGGATTGAACCCTGAGGCACTCCACTGTTGAGCATAGCTGTTCCAGACGATAACACAGAACAACCTGCTGTGTCCTACCCATGAGCTAGGACTCAAACCAATGCAACACCAAGGCAGTGAGTCTCATATAGTGCCGCAGGTGATCCAACAACACCCCATGATCCATTATGTCAAATGCTGATGAAAGATCAAGAAGGTCAAAGATGGAACATTACCAGCTGTCCCTTGTGAAACTGTTTAAACCCTGACTGGAGAGGTTCAGAGATATCAATTTTTTCCAGGTGAAACTCCAGCTGTGCTGTCACCACCTTCTTGATACCATACCTAAAAAGGGAAAGTTGGACAGAGGACTGCAACTCATAAGACTATCAGGGATCAAGATAACTTCTTCACAAGAGGACTACTCCCTCCTTCAAAGAATACATGACACCTAAGGTAATCAGACCCAGGGTCACCCAGCAACCAACAAGCAGCCAGGTGTGCCTGAGTCCAACACATAGCAGGTGGCTGTATACAATATGCAGACACAGTGGGATATGTGATTTATAACTCCTCTAGATTTTCATGACTACTCCTCATCTGGACATGACAAGTTCTACAGCTATTTTATATTCTGTTAACAGACAAGTGGATTAACCTATAACATCTAAGAATTATTCTGAAATGCTTACCTCCAGAAAATGTATCACTATCACTACACAGAGAATAATGCCTGTGCAGGTGTGTGCTATGAGGAATTTTCACACACCTGAGGGGTGTGATAATCCATAAACCCTTAGAGCGAAGTTCAAGGGGTTTATGAGATTAATACACACCACAGGTGTATGAAAAATCCTCATAAAACAGACTTTGCACAGGCATTATTTTTATAACAACTGGTGCAAGGTTTCAACAGAAATTAAAAACTGTATTTGTGTGAGCAAGCATGTCCCTGGGCAGCCACCATACTCGTACAAATACAGTGTGCTGTGTTTCACACTCCAGCAAAGTGAGAGTGCAAGGAGGAAAATGCAGCAATAACCAGCTACTGAGTTATTATGGAATTCTAGGGGTTATTATGGCGTTCTGTCAAGAATGGCTATCTAGTCATTATAGGGGGTCACCCGTTATTGTAATTTCAATAATGAAATTGAGATGTTATGACCATGTGGCTCAGATACCCTATTCTAGCCAGCCCGTTAATGCACATAAGCTGTTATAAATTTGAGTGGAGGAGCTATGCACTTAACCTTTTACTCGCTGTCCCAAGTCATATTGATAAACACATGCACTTATTAAGAGTATCAGCCCTCGTAAACAATTAACTAAGTCACAATGTCACAGTCATCAGAGGGTTAGAAAAGACAACTCAGGAATACTGTAGATGTTGCCCCAATTAAAGGGGAGAGTTTCTGATTTTACCTATAGATTTAATGTTAATAATCTCATTTTTGGCACACACTACTTATTGAATGGAATATGAATCATACTATAAAAAGGTTCATGGGATACTAAACAGGGGCAGTTAATATCTTCAGTGGGCTTTAGATTAAATTATGGCTCCAGTGGAAAATTCTTTTGGTAAATGGTTCAAATGTGTGATAAGTATAAAGAGTAGTTGTCATACAGCCAGGTTGATAATAGGCTAGGCTCACTTTATCAATACTGCCACTGGCCTGTTACAAACTCACATGGGCTGTTTCTTTCTCATTCCTCTTGCTCATACAGTGTAAGATCTCTGGACCTCAAAACCCTGGTTCAAGACTGGTACTCCCATTACCAGTTTTGAATATGTTGATCTTTGTTTGACATACCACACCACTGATACATGGCCCTGCCTGGCCTTTGATCATGAGGGTAGGCGGGAGGGTGTGTGGCTTAACAACCCTAATAGGACATTTCCAAACTCTGTGGGCATTTGATTGACAACCCTAATAGTTCATTTCCAACTATGGTTGAGTTTGAGTTTTGTCCCAGAGCAACCCTAGTGAACATTAATGTAGCACCTCCAGTAGGGTCACAAATGCTATTCTATGTTCATTCTGGTTTTTGTACCTTAATATTGTGGATGTCCCTGGACAGAATAACCAGAACTTTGGCTTGCATGTTCTTGGTGAAAGGATCTCTGCATCCTGAAAATTTGGTAACCATCAGTTCAACAATTTAAAGTTCTTAGAAGGTTGAAAACGTGGTAAAATATTTGTAAGATTGTTATTCCTTAGTGATACTGCACAAAAGGCTACGAGTTGAAAACTGAAATTTTCATGTTAGTTAGAGTTTGACTCAATAATGATTCCTTGTAATGTGGCTTAGCAGACAACTTTGTAGATTTTAAATGATCAGTACAATTGTTTTCAGTTTTTGTGCATGCACACTTCATTTTTTCACAGTTTTGTTATTTATTTTATTTAAAAGTTTGGTGACCGGGAAGGGCACACTAGGCCAAGGCTGGTTTCCAGGTGTGACCTGGGAGAAGGGGACAAAACCAAGTAGGCATATTGAAACAATGAAGTGCAATATCAGCAGTTACGAGTGCAAAAATACAGCAGTAAACAAAACAATGGTAAGAATACATTGAGGTGTATGGCAAACAACTGTACATAGGTGTCATTAAAAACTTTTTACAGAGGTAGGAGAAAATTTTACAAAGGTAGGTGGTGGGGATCAAGGTAGATTTAATTAGGATGAGGTGAACTGTCACTTGAGAGAGAGAGAGTGCGGGGAGTGAGAGGGCACGTATAAGAGGTAGGGTTAGCAGAGAAGAGGAGAAGAGGGGACAAAGGAGGGAGGTTAGGAGGTGTGTGTGCGTGTGTGTGTGACAGGAACAAGTAGGTGGGGGGTTGGGTTTTAGTAGCCACTTTAGGGATAGTAGAGATGGGGCTTGGCAAAGAAGGGAAGCTGGCTCCAAAAATACCACCAACAGCTTAATCTGGTTCAACTTCAGTTACTTACCATCTGTATCCCCCCTCCCCCCCCCGGTCACCCCTGAAAAAGGGACTTTTAGGCCCAGTGGGCTTACCGGGTCAACAAAATTCAACAAACAAACAAACAAACAAAGGGAGGGGAGTCAGTATGAGACAGTAGCCTGACCAGCCCAAGAGTGGGGATGAGAGATAGAGAAGGAGCAGGAGTTTCTAGTGCAAAGGGGGTGAGAGGAGGGAGCAGGGGAGAAGAAGATAGAATAGATAGATAGATAGATAGATAGATAGATAGATAGATAGATAGATGGGGAGGGAGGCAAACCAGTATTTACCAATGAAGGCTGAGCAGTGAGAGTGCCAATGCAAAGGTAGGGGGGAGCAATGGAAAGACAGGACAAGCGGAATCAATGATAGGTGTGGGGAGGAGAGTTTGAGGCAAAGCAACAGAAGGTATTACAGAGGGTGTCCAGTCTGGCAAGGGTGGAGAGAGGGGCTGCACTGTAAATCATGTCTGCAAAGACAAAAATAGGGAGGAGCACTTTCAGGAGCAGGTCCTTATGGACTTTGGTCGGGAGACAGTCCTTGTTTCAGTGAAAGATGCCTAATTTGGGGCAAAGCTTAGAGTGTATATCATTGATGTGGGCTGAGAAGTCCAGTTACTATCAAGCCACACACCAAGATATTTATAAGTGTGGACTATCTCCAGCTGGGTACCATTGAGGGTGGAGAAGACTGGAGAAGGAGACAACCTTGCTAGATTTTGTCTAATATCAAAGATCATGGACACAGTCTTCTTGGTGTTTACTTCAAGCTGGTTGGCATGGAACCAGCTTAGTACCCTGTGGAAATTGCACTGGAGTGAGGATACAACCACAGGCTTGGAAGGATCAGATGCAAAGATGACTGTGTCATTGGCATACATGTGAATATGGGGGGAGACACAGATGGAAGGGAGGTCATTGAGAAAAATAGAAAATAGTATGGGACCCAGGATGAAGCCCAGGGAACTCCTGCCAGAATGGGGGTAGTGCACCACTCACCTTGAACAAACTGTTGGCAGTTTGTAAGGTGATTAGAATCACTTGACAGCAGGAGTAGAGAGCCTGGCTGAGGCCATCTTGTTTAATAGGAGAGGGTGAGATACAGATCGAACACCTTGGCAAGATCTATAAAAATAGCTGCTGTGAAGTGATCCTGGTCCATCCTTGTAAGAACAGAGTTAATAGCAGAGAAGGGAGGTGATTGTGGAGTGTTTCTTTCTGAAGCCAGACTAGAAGAGGGACATGAAAGAAGAGGAATCTAGGAAGTCGACTAGTCTGGGTGGACTAGCGACTCTTGTGACAACAAAGGAAGGGAGAAAAGAGATAGGTCTGTAGTTTCCAGGAGATGATGGATCACCCCATTGTGGAGGAGGATACTTTGGGGGTTTCAGGTGAGGGGGATGGCACAGAGTGAGAAGGAGAGGTTCAAGAGGTGGATAGTGGGTGAAGGATAGCTGGGGCAGATATATATGGAAGAGTTTGGGGTCTAAGCCATGTGTAGATAAGATACAACTGCAGAAGCCTCCTAGTACAGGAAGGGAGTTAGTGTAATCAAGTTAAAAGGACACTCTGACTGCTCAAATGAGACACTGAACCGTTAGTCTTTGTCTGTATGTAAGACATGGTACCAGGAGTGGTTTGGAGATCTTTCTGAAAAACAAACAAAAGAGAAGCAACAAAAATGGAGAACTCCGGTGGAAGAGGAACAGACAAGCCTCACAGTGACACATGTTCAAGTGAATGCAGATTTTGGTGGGCTGATCTTAGTGACACTTGAGTCTGCTGAAATGGAGCAAATACAACCACCACCAGAGATCAAGTTTGTGGGTAATCTAGAAGAAACATGGAAGTGTTTGAAATGACATTTTAACCTTTATTTATGAGCAACTGGTGTAGATGACAAAAATAGCCCACAAAAGATAGCTTTCTTATTGACTGTAGCAGGCTCAGAAGCTCTAAACTTATATAATACTTTTCAAATGTCTAAAGTGGTCAGGGAAGGCTATGAAGCAGTCATGCAGCAGTTTTGCCTTTCTATGATAAGAAACCAAATAGTTATGGGCTGTTGGGATGGAAAAGTCAAAGAACGATTACTTGGAGACAGTGAAATAACCATGGAAAAAGCCATCCAGATTTGTCAGCCTGCAGAACAAACTTGCGCGCAAATGGAAGTTCTCACCAAAGCAACAAAGACAAATGACAGCTCTAAGGTTGCTGCTGTGCAAACTGTGAAAAATAGAGCCCAAAGGTCCCCTACACCTTACACACAGAAGAGGTACAACATAAAGAGACAGGAAGAGCTGCAACCACACAAAGAAAGGGTCCAAGTAAACTCTGTGGCAACTGTGGTAGACAACAGTTATTTATTATTTATTGAATTTTGATGACCGGGTAGGCCCACTGGGCCCTGAAGGTCCCTTTTTCAGGGGCGACCCGGGAATAGCAGTACATGATACCATAGACAGTTGAAAACGTATGCATATACAGGTTATCATGGGTATACAGTATTCGGCTGTTTACACATAGCAGTTGTTGTATGGGTTTGATATATCTGTTTGGTCAGTTGTTGTTCATTACATCCTCCATTTGCCATACATATTAGTGAGACAGTACTATAGATTCATTAGGTGACATAGTTCAAGAGCATTAGGAGGTTCAGAGAGGGGGAAGAAAAGGTTAGTGCTACTTGTTAGGGGCTAAAGATTTTAGTTTGGTAAGCAGGCTATTGTGGTCATTGTTGTAGTGTCAAGTGTGGAGGCATTGGCATACGGCTTGTTGATAGAAGATGGTCTTGAGTCTTGTGGAGCTGCAGCAATGATGGGTTCTCAACCTCCAAGGAGGTTATTCCACAAGGAAGGGCAGCATGAGAGAATGATTTCTGGCCTGCCTTAGTCCTGACCTTGGGGACCTCTAGTAGCGTTAGGCCGAGGACCTAAGGCTGCGCTGGTTTCTTTACTGTGAGGTCCCCCAAGACTCGGGGGAGGTGAAGGGCTAATTATCTTCTTCACCAGGCAGAGTACAGGGTGACTGAGGCGAGCTTCGAAGGATGGCCAGTTAAGCTTTTCTAACATGCCTGCAGAAATTGTCCTGCTTATGTGCAACAGTGCAGCTCCTGTAAATAACTTAATCACTTTGCAAGATGTTGCAGACAGAGAAATGCAGTGCATGTAGTCACTGAAAAAGAAGATTCAAATAGTGAAAATGAACTCTTCATAGGGGCTTTAGACAAACAATGCATCGCACAGAAAAATGAATGGACAATTCAAATAGATACGGCTTGAAGATTCACTAATAGATTGACACTGGTGCTGAAATAAATGTGCTTCCAGCTCAACTGTAGCATACAGGATACCAAATAAAACACAGATAAAGAAAAATACAGCTGTGTTAAAGACATATCATGGACTAACCATACCCATTATAGGGTACTGTGCATTGAATCTCCAGCACAAAGACACGGTCAGTAAATACAATTATGTAATTGTTCTGGGAACAGAGCCAATTCTGGGGGTAGACATCAGTCTGAAGTTGGGTCTGACAGAAAAAATTGTTTGCAATAGAAAATGACCTGCCTCTCACTGACAGTATCTTATCTGAATCTAAGGATGTTTTTAAGAGACTGGGCAAACTGGCCACCACACATCAGATCCCTGTAGATGAGCATGCACTCACAGTAATTCATGCCACATGAAGAGTCCCTGTAGCCCTGAGCAAGAGGCTGAAAAAGGAACTGAAATGTTTAATGGACATGGATGCCATAGAAAGAGGAGAGGAGCCGACACCATGGGTCCATTCCTTGGAGATCATTGAGAAAAAACATGGACGCTACATTTGTGTTTGGACCCAACATAGTTGAATGCATGCATTAAAAGAGAGCATTTCTGCATTCCAATTAGACATGAAATTCTGGATGAAATGGCAGGGACCAAGTATTTTTCAATATTGGATGCCTCTTCAGGATTCTGGCAAATATCTCTAACCTCAGAAGGTGCACTCTTATGTACTTTTAACACTCCTTATGGGAAGCACTAATTTAAAAGACTACTATTTTGCATCTGCTTAGCACCGGAGATTTTTCGCATAATGATTCAGCAACTGCTAGAAGTTATAGAAGTTAAAGTTTACATTGATGACATCCTCATCTGGAGCTCCTCAAAAGAGCAACATGACACCAAACTGAAAAAAGTGTTACAAGTTGCTAGGGAAAGGGGCCTTAAGCTGAACAGAGCAAAATGTCAGATAAGGAAGACTGAAATTCTCCACCTAGGTGAAATCCTTTCTGAGGAGAGGGTGAAATCTGACCCAGCCAAAGTTCAGGCTATCAACAGGATTCCACAACCCAAAATGAAGAAAGATCTACAACGGTTCTTGGGGATGGTAAATTATCTGGGAAGCTCATTAACAATTTGACTGACAAGACATGTGATCTACGAAAATTGTTAATTAAGTCAGCCACATGGTCTTGGACAGCAGCACATGAGCAGGAATTCACAGCACTTAGATTTTGATCCCAGCAACTACCTTGTGTCATGAACCCACTCCTGGGGGCCAGGTCCACTGAGCTCACAGTGCCCACCCAAGTGCAATCTGTGAGAGGGGACAGGAATACCCTCCAAGTGTCCATCTAGAGTGCTCACTGAGTTCATGACTGAACACCTGCCACGAGGTCCCAGGGCTTCCTCTCTCTAATCTGGGTAAGGATACAGTACAGTACAGTCTCAAGTCTGTAGCCAGGTGAGAACTCTCTTCGGTTGCTGTACTGGGGGGGGGGACACAGACATTACAAGCTCTTTTGGGGTTTGCCCTCATAAACCTGATTGTGTCCTCTCCCACGGGGTGTGCAGCACCTAATTCCCCCTTTACAGACTCCTCCCAAGACCTGTGTATCTCCCTTACTTAAGGCACCCAGATATTCCCTTTTTGGATCCTAGACTTGGTAGCGAATGGTGACACCTTACACTAACCAGGTTGGTCTCAGAATTGAATAAACCTTTTTATCTTTTACACATACAAAATCACTCACAGGCAGTTTTAAAAGCAAAATGCTTTTACTAACTCTAAATGATTATCATACAAATTTTACAAACAAAAGATTTAGAAATGTGGTTACAGAATAACAAAAATAAAGGTGAAAATATACATGCAAAAGTGCATTGTAAAATGTTAACTATTTTCTACCTTGTTTGTGGAAAATCAGATGTCCAGAAAACAAAAGAAGTTGCAAAAGTTTCAGTCCTTCTGTAGCATTCACTGGTTCTTAGTCTGTCTCTGTGTTGTGGCAGTCTTACTTCTCTTGTGGTCAGGAACAAGTGTCCAAATGCAACGAGTTTCTGTTTGCAGGGGTATATATAGCCTCTCTGGCAGTCTGTAAAAACCCTCTCTGGTTTATAGCTGGTGGCCTTGCCTTTTAGGCCAGCAGGGGTCTCTCTTACTCTTTCCCAAACTTTGAGGGAATCATGATTAATATTTCATGTGTCCCCCCCTCCCCCCAGTCCAACTTCCTGGCACTTATAAAAATATGGTAACTTTCTGACATCTCTGTTTAAACTATCTTCCTTTTGATCCTAAAGTTTTTATATGATCAGGCCAGCTTCTCCCATCTCCTGAGTTTTATGATCCTCTTCCTTTTGATTAGCTGACCAGAAATCCCTTTGAAAATGGACTCTTAGCTTCCTGGCTAATCAGCATGCTTCCAGATCACAGAGGAATGTCAAATATTTTGCAAGACCCTCTCTCTTTCCTGTGACCTTTTCAGTGAACTCTGTATCCCTCTGTCAAAGCTCATTCTCCTGGCCTGTTTTGGGAATTTTAAACATAACCAAAATCCTCTGCATGTAACCCTTTTAAAGCATAAATAAAATCACAGAAATATATAATAACAATATGTCTAATGTTGAGCAGTGGCTAAATCGTCACACCTTGCAATATTTTGATATTCCTTGTCAGACAAACGTTTCCATGGATGCCTCAAAGGATGGCATGGGAGCAGTGTTGTTACAACTAAGAAATAGCAGCTGGAGACCTGTTGCAAATGCATCCAGAGACTTTACAAAAACAGAATATAATGCTCAAATAGAAAAGGAGATGTTGCCCATAGCCTTTGGATGTGGTGCATTTCATGATTACATTGATGGAACCCCTTTTGTGATCGAAACAGACCATAAACCACTGATTACTATTTCAAAATGAGACTTATGGCAGGCATCACCACAGATTCAGAGACTGTTAATCAAACTACAGAAGTATGAGTACAAGATAGAATACACACCAGGGAATCGTCTGATAGTGTTGGGTGCTTTGTCAAGAACTTGGGATGACACTCACAGGACCACAGATCAGAGCAGGGACAAAGAGGTGAACATTCACATAAACAAAATAAAGACCTCAGAATCTGTCTCAGCACACATGTGGAAAAAATTGCAAATGGAAACAGTAGCCGATGAATCATTGCAAGCGGTGGTGTCAGCAATGCAGAATGGATGGAAAGGGCACTAAAAGCCACACAGGCATGTGCCATCTCAGGCTGAATTATCTTTAGTGGATGAGTACTACTTAAAGAGGACAGAATTGTGGTTCCTGGTTCCTAGTTCCTAAGAAAAATGCTACATAAAATTCATAAAGGACATAGGGTATTGAAAATGTAAACACAGAGCTAGACAGGTTGTGTTCAGGCCAGGAATCACTTTAGATGTGGAAACTATAATTTTGGCATGTCATATATGTCAGAAATACAGGCCTGCACTACAGAGAGAACCTTTAACTTCAGACTCAGAAAATGCCAACATCTGGGAAAAAGTTGGAGTAGATTTGTTTACAATAAAGGCAGAGAGTACATGGCTGTAATTGATGCATTCTCATCTTACCCAGAAGCTGTAAAGCTTAAGACACCCACCTCAAGTCAAGTGACCCAAGAGCTTAAAGCAATCTTTGTAAGATTTGGAATACCACAGACTGTAAGGACTGGTAATGGACCTCAGTTTGCAAGTGCAGAATTTAAAGCCTTTGCAAGGTTCTCACAGTTTCAATCACATCACCTCCAGTCCAAAATATCCACAAGGAAATGGGATGGCAGAAAGTAGGTCAAAATCATTAAGTCTCTAATGAGACTGTGTGCCCAGAAAAAATGAGACTTGTGAAAGATATGTATTTACATCCCAAATGCAAAAAGCACCAGAAACAATAGAATAATGTGTTACTGATTTGAAACTGAAACCACAATCCTGTATGTAGCAGAGCCTGCTAAAGATTCTTACAAACTTTTTGTTTTGATTACTGTGCTCATCCAGTTCGTTCAGTGGAGCAGCCAGCCATGGTGGTGTGTGGAGGGCTGTGCTGGCTGCCCGCCCATTGACGGGGTCTGTTGGGGGGTGCGGGGGTGGGCAGCTACCTGCTGGGGTGGTGTAGGGAAGGGGGTCCACTAGACACCAGGGATGTAGTGTACTGCATTGTGGCGGGTTGGGGGGGACCAGCCATCACATTGCGGCTGGCTGCAGTTACAGTGCCTGGGGCACCATTCAGTGGGCTGTGGTCTCGGTCGGCACCATGCCAATTCGTGCTGTGCACTGCCCATGGGGTCTGGGTGGGCAAAACATTCCATGCTGACATTGTAGTCAGCAATGAGTAGCCTGCTTTGTATTGTGCAGTGATATTTTGTCTGCAATATTTTCACCCGGTACCCACTCTGCCTGCTCAAATGAGACACTGAACCATTAGTCTTTGTATGTAGCAGAGCCTGCATGAATACAGTGTTGCTAAAGATTCTTATGAACTCTTTGTCTTGATTACTGCAAAACAAGATAAGCCATCTGTTGTCAATTGTCAGAAGTTTTTTTTACAAGAGTAGTTTCTGTTTTTGTGTCTCAAAATCCATTTTAATGAGATAAAGCTTCCATTTTCATGATTCTTAGAGGTCAGGAAATTGGATATAAGAAGGAAAACATTGCACATCAAAAACAAAAACTGTTTGGAGCGGTAGCCTGAAACTTCTGTGGTTGAGTGGGGTGCAAGTAGATTCTTCAATAGATGTTTAAAAAAAATAGTTTTAAATTATTAAGAAATTAGGTTGCTGAATGTCATAAAAACAGGACTTGTTTTCATGCCTCAGAATCCTGTTTTTCATGACTTGCAAATCCATTTTCTTGAGTGCTAGTGGTCGTGAAAGCGGGTAAAATAAAATAAAACTTTTGAAAAACAAAAAAAATGCTTGGAGCTGCAGTCTGAAACTTGTGTAGCTGGTATAGTGGGGTGAAAGGTTGAGTCTTCAACTGTTGTTTTGCTTTAAATTGTTTTTAAATTATTAATTAAATTAGGATGTAGTAGTGTCACGAAGACAGAATCATTTCCATGTGTTTCTGTAGTCCTGAAAATGGATAAAAAAAGAGAAAATTACACATAAAAAAACAAAACAAAAACTTTGGAACCGTAGCTCATTCATGCATGGTTGCAACAGTGGGGTGAAAGTATCAGGGCCCCATATTCAGAGCCATCCGGATGTGCATGCAAAACAATGTGCCACAGAAAAAAATAGGCTGGATGGCTCCTGCGCCATATTCAAACAGAATGCATGATCCAGACAGATTGTGCAATCTGTTTGAATATCAGACCCTGGATGCACAGAACACAGCAGATCACCAAGTTCCGCGCAGTGCATCCAGGGTGTGGGGCTCAGGACCACCCTTAGGGGAATGCATGGCGAATACCTGGGCAATATTCAGCCCAAACATGCAAATGAGCCCATTGGGCATGCCTGGTACAAAGGGTCCATTTGCATGCCCATTCTGAGCCCATTTGCATGGCTGCACCTGGTAGAATGCGCCGGGCCTGCCTCTCCCCCCAGCAAGAGAGCATATACAAAACTTGCTAATTCCGAGAGACTAGTAGGGCTTAGACATCCCCACTTTACAGTATATGCCCATGCCAGCAAGTACTTTAAATGCCTAAGTGATCCCACCCCTGAAGTACTACCAAGTTATATCCCTCAATGGCTACATACTGAGAAACAATTATGCACCATTCGTGAGAGGCTCGGGCAGAAATGCTGCTATGGATATAAAGCAGGCACTGTATTGAGCAGCTCAGATCAGTACACTTGGCAAGTGGCAGCATAAACCTGAGAACCATGTGCAACCTTGACTGTAGCCGCAGAACCAGGGATTATAGAATGCTCATGCTAGTACTTACTGCTCACACTCACAGGGAGCTGCTGGCATGCAACCAAGCCAGTATTTCAGGGTGCCAGTTTCAAATAAAAGTCTAGCACATGGAGAGAAATTCCATTCTGACTGCTACAAAAGGAAATAAGATGAAAGAAATGCCAGACAGTCATCTTCTGACCCAACGAGTGCGGTGGTATACCTACCAGACTGTCGCTAAAGCAGAGGGTTAAAGCCTAAAAAGTATGTAGGTAAATATAGAAGAGTCAGAGTCTGCTGTAAGTACATGGTTCACAGGCAGAAACATTGGGAGCTCCTACCTCTACAGTTAGAACATTTTAAAGTTTAGATTCAAATACAGGAACCCAGGTGAGTGTGCCACAGCCTCATCAAGATGCACAAACTAAGTGATGAGAATGGGAGCTGCAGGGGCTTAGGTAGGGGATCAACATTTGATCCTAGGTCACATGTGCATCTGTCAGCCTATCAGGTGACCATAACCCTGTCTGTAAGGAACTGGAGTGCCATGGATATACACACAACACAATATCCACTGTGGTAAGAGTACATAAGCAACTAAAGCAGCCAACTGCTAGGCATGTCAGCCACGAAAGACATTGTCAAACCTGTGCTTAACAACCTAAACTTTAAAATTGGTGGCAATTCTTACTGACTTATTTTGGCCTGGCCTAAATATACCAGTGGTGGAATCCCTACTGCTCAATGGTCACCCTGTAATCTTTAATAATTTTAAGGTGCAGTACCATATTAATAATAGGATTTTTAAATTTCTTCAACTGACCCACATTATTGCCCAACATTTAGGCCTGGCCCCATGGCAGGAAAACTATTTGGCTTTGCTGCTCACACTATCAACTGCAGCATCACAACCATATGCTATATCATCCCTCTACAATCCAATATTTGTACAGTCACCTTAACAGTCATAAGTCATAGGCCACTCTCAGTCTGTCAGAATTGGTAGCTCCATTTCCCCTTCCCACCCCTCCCAATCAACACAGATGTCCCCCAAGGTTCAGTACTTGGACCCATACTGTTCTCCATTTTCTTGGAACAATCTCCCGTCTGCCTGCACTTCCTCATATATACACATGTATGCAGATGACACTGTGCTATTCTCATCAGGAACTCCCCTCAAAGGTGGCGTCAAACCTGCAGCAGGGGGTGTGGCCTGACCAGGCAGAGAAGATGGCAGCATAGTTCAGAATCTCTGCAGGAATGACTGCAATCTAACCTCATCCAGCCTTCACCAGACCTTTCTTTGGTACCAACTCCTGTGACCATCCTGTAATCTTACTGCCTGACACAGTTTGTAAGTAATTTTTGATCCATCATCTACTTATATTCAATTATTCTACACTGTACTGCAGCATACTAGGCCTCATCCTCAGCATTATGGCAGATCTCCAAGTACAGCAAAGCTCATTTGCTAGAAGTGGAGTAATGTTTCTAAACTGATGGCTGAGATAAATGATCTAAAACCTCCACCCAACAGAATACGACCACTCTTGAAACTTTTAGCCAGAACATTGCATTTATTAGAGAAAGCAATGGCCTGTAACACTCCTACTATTCATGACCTCCAGGCTACTGTCCTAATCAAGATCGAACTATTAAATCCCTACAAGCCAAAATTGACGATACTGAAAATCGTAATCATCGCATAACAATTTACGATTTTTGGCTTCCCTGAAGGTGTAGAATTAGGAGACACTACTCGCTTTTATTACATGTGCTGCCTGCAATGCTTAAACTGCCTCCTGACCTAACGTTAATCATTGAGCAGTCTCACGCACTCTGGGTCCCAGGCCAACATCAGACCAGCGACCAAGGCCTATCATTGCTTCGCTTCTTGAACTATTCCACACAGAATTAATACTGAAGCGAGCCAGAAAAATGGGGAAACTTCAATGGCAAGAGTTTAATATTTCCATCTACAGAGACTTTTCAAAAGATTTAACCATCAGAAGGAAGGTCTACAATCCATAAACAAATCCTCCACAAAGAAGCATTAAATTTGCTCTCGTTACCCCGTGACACTCGCCTTTTCTCAGGCTCTTCCTTCAAGGATTTTGAAACCCTGATGCCTTAGCCAACTATCTGGTGTCTCTCTGCAATCTTACCCTGGGAGGTTCAGCAGCAATTGGCAACCAGACACAGCTTTGGTATCCGCATGGAGGGTGGGCTGACGAGGACAGGAACATGGGGAAAGTGTTGCAGAACTGCAGCCCCAAGCAGCAACGCCAGAACTGATTGACCCCAAGGCAATCAACACGGCTGCAAGAGAAGCTTCTGTCGGGCATTATTCTTCAAGACTTTCATGCTGTTCTAGCAAGGTTTCACCCCAAACACCCCAAGCTGCAGCCTCTCACCTTCAAATCAACCTCTATTCCCTTGAGCAATAAGTTTGCTCTCTTGTAGGATGACATGCACTCCTCATGAAGGATCTTTCCCAGCAAATTTCAGACGAACATCCCTCTAAATTGGGCCCTGTGCCTCAGGGATGTATTTCTGCCGATACTTCATGGGCAAAAGTTGTTGCAAGTTCCCCACCCAAATCTTTAGAGTCGCGCAAAAAGAAACGTAGGGCAAAGACCAAAAGCAAGAACATCAATAGTCACAATCCTGCTAATAGATCTAAGGTGTCATGAGTTTATATGGTCAGTAATATGGTCACAGTTGCTATATCCTGGTAGGTTTTGCTTCCAGGATACTTAAAGGGAGTGCCAGTACACTTTTTCTGCCTAGCCACCCACTCTGCAGTCTATGCTACCTGGTTGCTTTCGCTCCCAGCAGGTGCAGAAAGCAAAGGCTGTACATTGTGGCGCAATCAATTTACTTTTTGTTGTAGTGTTTAAATGAGCAGCTTAAAGGTCTTTAATGGGAACTTTGGTATATCAGCAATGCTTTTCTAACCTATTATATTAGTGTTAGATCTTATACATTACCTCACTAAACAGGCTCTCTGTATCTAGCCTTTTACTCTCCAATTTAGCAGTGCATCAGGTTTATAGTCTTTTGGCTGTTCAGTTGCATATCTTCAATCGGTATGCATCCTGATTATTGCTTTTTCTTTTTTCGTATGTGAATTATTATATATTACAAGGCAACTTACCCCTTCTTTCTCCTGTTGACAGGTTCTTAAGTATTACTGGCAACTACATTTAATCTAGCTCCTTCCCCATGCTCCATTATTCTTACTACCTCCTGTTTACAATATGGAACTATAATTAGCGCTCAAAGAGGTGGGCTATGTTTGGTGTACTGTTGCAAAGGATTGTCAATGTACATCTTCCTTATGCTCCTTATTTTACTCAAAGCCTACAGATATTATAGAAATCCACTGCTGTGTGGTCCTCCTGTTTTGAGGCTCACTGGGCCTAGTCTTCTAGACTTAGTCACCCCATATAACACCTATTTAGGCAATTTTCGAGTAATCGGAGCTGATCTTTACTATGACTATCTCTTCTGTCTACAGTTATCACGAAGCCTACGTATACCTCTCCAGATAATCCCGATTTGCATTTGGCTCAGGGCGTAAGGGCTTAAATTGACCTCCCCTTTCTTCTTTCCCCCTCAATATTGTATTTATTATGTACTTATTCTGTTGCACTTCAAAGTATACTCAGAGTCACTCTAATGTGGTAATGATCTACTTTTCCTTTTACATTTGTTCATTTGCATTCCACCTGGCTCCCTGAATTCCTTGCTCTATGTCTAGGCTGTACTGGCATCTCGTATATGGTTCTTTAATTTACTGTTATTTCGAGTTGTTATATCTTGTACTATTACTACTAATGTTTATAAATAAGTTCTGGTGTTTAGCTTTATCCTTATACCTAGTCCTGTTAGTTTAGAATTAATCTGAGATTATTACAGTCCCTGCCTATTTTGGTATTTTCCCTTTCAGTTTAGCTTATCAGAATACTTACTTTATTATATTACTGGGATCAGACTTAGGTTTGGGCCGGTATTTATAACTGGTCCTCCCTAGTCTCCTCCCTACATCGATGCCACAGAGTGTGGTGAGAGAGTCTCTTAGCCAGTTGACTGACTAATATCTCCTCACACCCATAAAACATTTTCTGTGTTATTTAGCTTACCAGTATTGTTGTTGTTGTTAATGACTTTTCTCCTTCCCCATCTCTATTCTAACTTTAATAAGATATCTGTGCTACTCATGTATCATACATCTCACCTTTTTTGGCTTGAATGTTTCTGCCACTCTCTACATATAACGTAAGCTCTCTATATTGTATTCTTATCATCCTCTCCCTCATTTATTTGTCCCTTCACCTCCAGCAATTATTCCCTTTCTTTAACACTAACAATGAGGGCATACTTTTATATACATGGAATGGGAAGGACTTAATTCTCATATGTAAGCGTAGCCAAATTCTTTCAACATCTCAAAAACATAAAACACAAATTGCTTTCCTTCAAGAAACAAAATTATTAGCAGGATGTTCATAGATTTAAAAAGATTGGGTCGGTCAGATCTACAGAATCATCCTATACCTCAAAAAGAGGAGTTGCTATACTTCTTCATAACAGTCTCAAGCGGTCCCTTGTAAACTCCATTTCCGATACTGACGGCAGATGAGTGATAGTCAAACTGAATACCAACTCTGGTCCTCTTCTGCTTGTTAATGTCTATGCACCAACTCAGATTCCCCTGGGTTTTTTCATAATTTAGCTCAACAGATTCTATCCTTTAACACTGATAATACACCAGTTATTCTTGGAGGGGATCTTAACTTAGCTTTTGAAGCCAGCATTGACAGAAGTAGCCCCACTACAGAGGCCCACCCTAGAAATATTAAAGCCCTCTCATTACTAATGCAAGATGTTGGATTAGCTGATGTATGGTGCCTCCTTCACCCCGTGATCGAGAATTTACTTTTTACTCCTCTCTACATAAGACATACAGTAGAATTGACTACTGGTTAGCCTCTCCTGTTATAATGGAAAAAACTATTGATTCATCCATCTCTCCCATCATAATCTCATACCATTCCCCTGTCAAATTGCAACTTTGTGGGGCCCATTAGTACCTAAATCTTCTTACTGGTGGCTGAACCTCTCCTTCTCAAGGATCCCAATTTCTTACCCATGATCAAAGCACAAATCAGGACTTCCTCTTTCACTACCCCAACCAGATCTTCTATGTCCTCTGTGAGGAAGCTATTAAAGCTACGATTTGAGGAAAATTATCAGTTGTGCTGCACATAGAAAAAGTAAAGGGAACAACAGCTGGCTGACTTAGAAAATCTTAAGGTTAAAGAAATTTATACTTTTCTTCTAATAAGCACTGTCCTGATTCTCAACTTCATCTTGAAATTCTTCAACTTAGAGTTAAAATTAACTAATTAATTTCGTAAAAACCGAACTAGCCTTGTTTAAACTTAAATATAAGTTTTGGGAACCACGGCGGATAAAATGGAAACTCCTCTCCAGCTCAAAGCACAACAAATGGAATGACACATCCTAAGCCTAAAAGATGAACAGGATATGATTCACTCCGACAACCCCGCTATAAATCGTATCATGAAAACCTTTTATCAAAAACTATACTCTAACACAAATCCTCCATCTACTTTACAAATTCAACAGTTCCTTAAATCGTTACATCTTCCTCATCTTTCTCTTGAAACAAATTCTTTAGATGAACCCTTCTCGCTTCAGGAAATCCAGAAAGCTTTGTCTTCCTTGAAATCAACAAATCTCCTGGGGTGACAGATTCCTGTAGATTTCTATAAAATGTTTCCAACACCTTATGTCCCCCTTCTTCTTAATGTTTATCAAGAAGCTTCCAATACTGGCAAGCTTCCCCATCTTCAGCGAAACAATCAACCCTAACCCTAAGAAAGAAAAGACCTACTTACAGCGTACAGTTACAGGCCCATCTCTTTATTAAACAAGGATGGGAAGATATTTTTCAAACTACTAACTCCTCAACTTGAATCATGATTCCCAAGCTAACTCATTGTTATAAGCTGGTTTTATTAAACATAGATCTAGTTCTGATCACCTACATTCCTTATTTAATTTAATTCACAAAACCACATCCCTCAAGACACCAGCTGCAGCCATAGCTATTGATTTCGAGAAGGCCTTTGATTCCTTAAACTGGGACTACCTTCATCAAGTTTTATCTTATTTTGGTCTTTCTCATACCTTTTGCTCCTGGATCAAGCTATTATATAACTCCCCTGCTGCTAAAGTACCTACTAATTCCTCTTTCCTCTTACTTTCATCTAGCAAGGGGAACTAGACAAGGCTGTCCCCTGTCACCTTTCCTGTTTATTTTAGCCATGGAACCCTGACTGTGTTTACATCAATCTTCTGGCATTATGGGCATACCTGTGAGCAATTCAAGATATGTTTTTCTTTCCCTCACGGATGACCTCTTAATCTTACTCAAAAACTTAATGAGACTGGGCCCCTGTTGGTTGATTTGTAATAATTTTACTAAAATTTCTGGCCTTGCTTTGAATATGGCAAATCACAAACTATCCCTTATAACGACCACTGTAAGGCCTTTATGAACATACCTCTTGGATTCTGCTGGTCACCACAGGGTATAACATATCAAGGAATCAAAATTACTAGTAACTTAGGGAAGATATGGGACATTAACTTTAACCCCTTATTTGATAACATCAAAACAATTCGAGATAGATGAAGATTCTTAATCTCTCTTTCATGGGGAAAATTGCAGCCATTAAGATGTCCATTTCTCCCAAGATTCTTGACCTCTTTGCCAATATTCCTTTAGTCTTACCATCCTCCTTTTTTGCTAAAATTGATAAATTAATAGGTAACTTTATCTGGGATGGAAACCACCGAGATTTAACCGCTACAAACTTTGATCACATTGGAAAAAAGGGGAATTCGGACTCCCCTGGTTCAAAAGCTACCTCTGGGCTTTCCAAATGGCCCAAACCATTAAATGGTTTCAGAAACCCTCTCCTCACTCACCACTATGGGTTGCAATGGAATCCGCATTGTGCCCGGGAGGAATTCCCACTTCCTTCATTTTTAATCTCATTTCCTCTAAGCTAAAATCTCACCCGACTATATCATCCTCTGTTCTTTATTGAAACTAACCCTACAAATTCCTGAAATCCAATCCAACACCCTGGTTTTATGCCCTTGGAGGGCAATCCACTGCTCACTCTAGAAGATCACCCAATTTTCTATTGTACCTGGAGGAACAAAGGCATTTTCTTTCTCAGAGATATCTTGGACAGAATTCACTCACTCTTAGATCATTCTCAGACTTGCAGGTCACATGGAAACTTCCTAAACAGGACTTCTGGAAGTTTTTACAAACTTGGGCAGCTTATCACTCTCTCTGTAGTTTAGTGTATAGGTATACTCTTCTAAACCCATACATCTCACACTGGACTAATTTATCAGTAAAATTAAATAGCTCCATTTACAAATACATTATTGATAATCTACCTGATCAGTCTATACAGGCCAAAAATAAATGGAGTACTCTTCTTAACTACAATATTTCAGACGCACAATGGAGTAATTGTTGGCATATTGCACATAATACCTTTAAAGATGCCCGTAGTTCTTTAATACAAACTAAAATCCTACATCTTTGGTATAGAACCCCCCCCCCGTGCTTTAATGAATGGGCCTACTAAATAATAATAATTGCTGGCATTGCAATTTGGCCAATGGGGATCTACTTCATATCTTGTGGTTTTAAGCTCCCATTAATAAGCTCTGGCATAAAGTCTGTTTACTTGCCTCCAGAGTAACAGGACAAAACTACCTTTTGACCCAAGCTATTCCTTCTGGGCATCCTTATCCCAATAGCTCTCTCCTCTCACATGCACATTTTAGATAGCTAAACATACTTTCTCTTCTGGTCAAGCGTCTGATTCTTATGAAATGAAATCAACTCTGGTGCCTTCTCTTTCAGATGTTCTTCAAAGCCTCTCTCAGTATGCCTCCCTAGACCGATTATCTCATGTTACTCATGACCAACTCACTGTATATGACAGATGTTGGCAGGATTACTTCAAGTACATCATATCTAGTTCTTCTAGACCCTAATCCTTAGGGATATTTAGCCCTCCTTCTTATTTTGCTCTCAGATTAGGTTTTCTTGAAGCTTTTGTGCACAGATTTCTCCTCTTTTTTCCCTTCTTCCCTGTTTTCTCCCTCTCTCCTTCCCTCCTGCCTTCCTTTTTTTTCTATCTTCTTTCTTTCCTTGCACACTTTCTCTTATCTTCACCTCTCCATTACTGAACATTGTTCATATTACCACATTTATCACTTTTGCAATTTACTGAATGCCTTGCCATAGCCTGCCCTAGCATGTATTTCCGTACATGGTTGCTATTTCTGATCCTATAATACCCTATTGATTGTAACCCTTCTGCTCTCCACTTACATCCTGTCTAGGTTTGTGTTTTATTATCAATCGTGTATATAAAGGCTTCTCAATATGTTTACCCTAAATACTGTGTTTTGTTAAGTGATATTTATACCTTACATGGAGGATAGTCTTCTATTGTATTAGATGTGTGCTTTCTTATATACTGGAATTTCAATAAAAGATAAAGTGAAAAAAAAACCTGCAGCAGGACTTTAACAATGTCCACCACTGCCAGCCCGGTGGTGCTGAGGGTTGAGGCACTGGATGCCACATCTCACACCACACCAACAACCCAGGTTTGGGAGTGAGCCCGGGTTGCTGGAGGTCAGCAAGGGAGGGAGAGGATGGCACATCCATAGGACAGCTCTCCTCTCCCAGGGAGGGCTGGGGTACAGTGACCGGTGTAGCCTGCCACCTAGCGGAGGCTGGGGGCCAACACATCTGCTCCTGCACGTAGGGGTCAGAAGGTGGAGCAACCGGCAGGCATGCAATCTGCGGATGTGTGCATGGTACACCCCCTGCCGGCATTGCATGCCCTGCCTCTGAAGCCAGAACAAGGAAAAAGGGGTGCCCCAGTTGTTGCAGCTTAATGGCCATCCGACTGCACCGGCATCAGCTCCAGAGGGATCACCAGTGTGGATCCCGTCTCAGTAGGGGAGCTGGTTGACCCCTGCTGCCCCAATATGGGGGGTAAGCTGTGAGGTATGTGGTGATCACCCTCAGTGGAGACCAGTGCCAGTCAGACGGTAGCCAGATGATAGGATGCATGGATAAGAGGGCCAACTGGGGGCCCCAGTTGAGAAAAAAACTACAAAAAAAACAAAACAATGTCCAGCACTGGTTTTCCACTAACCAGCTCTCAATGAATGTCAATAAAATGGTCTCTATGACTTTTGACTCCAGATAAAAACTGTCCAGATTCGATTCCACCCCAGCCTTTACTACCCTCACTGGTTCAACACTAGATGATGTCCCCTCCTTTAAGTACCTTGGACTATGGCTAGACAACCATCTTGACTTTGGAGTCCACATTGATGCCATCCACAAAAAACTACTCCCCAAGCTCGGTGCTCTGTACCGACACCGCAGCTGCCTTCCTTAGTGTGTCAGGAGAGAAATCGTTCAAAAGATGATTCTCCCTGTCCTCGACTTCAGGGACATAGTGTACAGCTCCACCCCTAAAACCACCCTCTCCAGACTGGACACCCTCTTCAATTCCTTCTGTCGCTTTGTTCTCAGCTGCCCCCCACTTACTCACCACTTCAATCTATACTCCTTGCTCTCCTTCCCTCCTTCTATGCTAGAGATCTTTCACACAGCGCTAATTTGATTGGAAAGTTCTAGCTCGGTTCTCTCCCATCATACCTCTCCTCCCTCCTATCAACTCCCCCCTTCTACACCCTCCATGCTTCCACATACAGAACTCTTGCACTGCCCACATGGTGCACTTCTTCTGGTCATGCTGCATTCCGTACAAGTTCCCTAGCATCTGGAACTCCCTCCCACTCAATATTACGCTCCACTAGCTCCCATACTCGCTTTTCGCTCCTCCTGCTCCGTAAGCACACTGTACATAGTTGCAATTGCACTTAACCTGCATCCTCTCTTCATTCCCTCTCTTTTCCAGGACCTACAATGCCTTGGCTCCCACAATACCCCCATCCCTTCTCACCTCTTGCCCCCCTTTCCTAGTACTCTCTCTCCCCTCCCCCTCTATCCTCTGCAGGACAACCCCCTCACAGGGTCTCTCTGCATCCTGGAGGTGGTCGATCTTGACATTCTTTCTTCCCCCCAGGCCTACCCCACACCCAATGCTGGGCCTTCTCCTCACAGGGTTCTCTGTATCCTGGAGGAGGTTGTTTTTCATGACTCTCTCCCACCATGCCTCTCCCTCCCTCTCCCTACACTCAATGCTAGGCCTATCCCCTCACAAGGTTCTCTACATCCTGGAGGAGGTTGCTCTTAGCATGTCTCTCTTCCCTCCCTTACCCTTCTTCCCCACCCCCTCTTTCTAGGTCCTCACCCCCCCTTTGTGGGATTCTCAACATCTGAAGGGGCATGGTTCCTGGTTTGTCTCCTTTTCCTCCCCCTCAATTTATTTGCGGGCCCTTATCCCATTGTAGGGTTCCCAGTATCTATGCCTTCCTCCCCACCAACCATTCCCATTGCCTCTCAGTCTTCTAACTAGAATACCTAAGCACTTCTCCTCCCCCTATACCCAGCCTGTCCCCCTAGCACTTTAAGGTGTACTCCAGCAGCTGATCTATACCTTCCTAGTCATGTTTGTGCCTTGCGCCTTTGCCCTGTATGGAATAGTTAATTGTCCTGCATGCTTCGGCTATCTGTCTAGTATAGTAATCCACTGTTCTGTGTGTGTGCACTTTTGTATATCTACCTGATAACAAGCCTGTTTACTTACCTGGTTCTATAATGCCTGATTTTGTTACCTGGTTGTATATTGCCAGATTTTGTTCTACCTGCTCTCCCCACTATATACCACTCCCCCCCCCCGGACGCTTCTGGATGCTTCTGGAAATGAGCTGTTTGCAGCTTATGTTGTCTTTCCTGGTGAAACCTTTTCAAATAAATAAATAAATAAGGACAGTGTCCATACTGGCAAGTTGCTTTCCCCAAGCAAAACTTTAACTGGGATAAAATCTGGTCTGATGTCTACCTATTTACTAAAAATGATACATTAAGACTCACACAATTTAATATTTTAAATAATCTTTGTTTTATTCTGGTTAAGCATCACAAGATCAGTAGACTCCAATTAGAAACATGCACTAGATGTGGGAAAACAGTTGGGTCCCTTCTGCATGGGCTGTGGGACTGTGAGGTAGGAAGTGGCCTGAACAAATCCACTCAGGACAGGGCTGATCCACTTTTGAGGCTCCCAAGATCTAGTCACCCCAGAACTGAGCATAGTGGGGGATTACAGCAACACAGCTGTAAGAGAATGGAAATACCACTCAGCAATTATGTCAGCCTCGGTTAAAAAGCTTGTTCTTAGGCACTGACTGGACCAAGAAACAGTTACATACAAATAATATTATCAAGAATTTGCTCACTAATTTCAGAATAGATAAACTGATAGCCAGTCTTAATAACAAAGACAAGGCAAGGCAAATTTGTTAGATGCCTACCCAAGGCTCTAGGCACTGTAGAGACAGCAAGATTAAAACAGTTTTTAGCAATACCTCTAATTTAAAAACACAGATTTAGCATAACATCCCATGTACTACTAATAAATTGAAGATTACAGATTGAAAATGTTTAGGTGGTCTCGAAAGCCTGATTAAAAAGATGTGTTTAGTAAAATCTTAAAATATCCCAGAGAGGGGACTCCTCTGATTGAAGCTGGAATTGCATTCTACACCACTGGAGCTACCACACAAAAGCTCTGTCTTCCCAAGATTTCAGTCGGGAGCATGGAACCATGAGGAGATCTGCTTCAGCGGAGTGAAGAGGCGGACGGGAGTATATTTTCTGTCAGAAGGTCTTTCAGCTAGCTGGGGGTCAAATAGTGCAGTGCTTTGTAAACCAGCAAACCTATCTTGAAACCGATGTGCCACCTCACTGGCAGCCAGTGCAGTTCCTGGAGAACCGATGTGATATACCTGGACTGAGGGCCCAGCTATCAGCCAGGCTGCCTAGTTCTGCATGGACTGCAAGTGACACACTATCCCAAAGACAGCCCTAGGTAAAGAGCATTACAATAATCTAAACAGGAGGAGATGAAAGTGTGCATTGGTGTGTCCAGGTCAGAGTGAGCAGGATATGTACAAATTCAGGTGATATTCCATAGATGGTAAATACCACCACAGATGATACCTGATAGTCAGCATCACTCTGTTATCCACAATGATGCCCAAGTTCTTATTCTAACAACAGCTCATAGTGTGGTACCATTTAATGACAGCAACAAGGCATCATTACTATTCATTGCCACAGCCACTCAACCCAGTTTTGGCAGTAGCATCTCTGTCTTCAAGGAGCTGAGACTGAGCCAGCTTGAAGCCATCCAGTCCTGAATCTCTACCAGACACTTGTCCAGCACACCTACTGCATTAACCCCATTAGGCGCACATGACAGATGGATCTAGGTATCATCGGCATAGCAGTGAAAATCCAGACCATACCACCTGATGATTTCCCCAACGGCACATGTACACAGCAAACATGGGAACCACAGTCAGCTGCTGAGGCACTCCACAGCAGGGAGTAACAACATCAAGATGTTTCCACCCAAAGCCACCTGCTGCACTCTGATGGATAAGCAGGATTCAGACCACCCCATCACTATACCTGAGAGTCCTACATAGTGTCTCAGATGGGATAATAGCACTCCATGATCTACCATGTGAAATGCCATGGACAGATCCAGCAGTACCAAGATGGAAGAGTAACTGCCGTCTCTAGCCCAGAGAAGATCACTGAACATCATGATGAGAGCAGTCTCTATACTACAACGAGGCCTAAACTCAGACTGAATGGCTCAAATACCTCAAAATATTCCAAGTGGTCCTGTAGCTGCACCGACACTACCTTATCGATAACCTTCCATAAACATGGGAGGTTTCAGACCGGCCTGTAGTTTGCCAGATCATCAGGGTCTAGTGATGGATTCATCAGAAGGGGTTTCACCACTGCTCTCTTCAGTTCAGTGGGGAACACACCCTCTCAAAGCAAACCACTGACTATCTCAGTAACAACTGGAACCAGGGTCAGCCAGCAACTTGAGAGAAGCTGTTAGGCCCCGAGTCCAAAATACAGTACATGGGGCACTGCCTCAAGACTACTCAGAAGACCTCCTCAAGAGGAACTGGGTCAAACTCAAATTCCTCACCTCATGAACACTGCCAGCCCATAACAGGCCACCTGAGGAGACCTCAGCCCAGAAAGAGAACACCTTGCAAGAAAAAATCGCTTGAACTCATTTCACTTTTCTTCTGTAAGTACTCTTTCTGACTGCAGACAGTGAGGATTTAACAATCTGTCCACTGTGTTGAAGCTGAGCAGGATGACTTTTATCTTCCACTTTCACATATGAGAGTGTGATAGCCCACTGATATTCACTGTTGTGAGCATACAGCACCAGTATGTCCTCAACAGAGCCAGTCCTCCACCAGGAACACTCCAACCTCTACCCATTACTCTTCGAACACCTCAAATCAGCATCAGACCAGGGTGATCTGGGGCAGGACATCAAGAGGCAAACATAATAAGGCACAAGAGTGTCAGAGGCTATGTTAATACCCTCCACAGCATTCTCCACACCGCCGGAGCAAGCTGATTTCATGCTCAAGATGTCCAGAACTGCCAAGAGATTATTTGGCTCCACATCTCCATTGGGAGGGCAGGGGGGCTGAAAACTGGGGGCCCACAACAAAACTCTACAGTATGATGATCTGACCATCCAACCAGATCAAACCTGACATCACTAATGTCAGAGGAGGCAGTATAGTGCAGTGGTCTAAGGCTCTGAGCTGCAAATCTGGTGACATCCAGCAGACGAGACCTGGGTTTGAATCCCACAGCTTCCACCTGCATACTGTGTGGCCCTGAGCAAGTCACTTTACCTCCTTGTGCTCCCAGGTCGCTCCTGTAAAAAAGCTTCCAGCTTAGTGTGCTATTCCTGGTTAAACAACTAAATAAAAAAAAAAATGTCAAAACTCAATGTGAAAACCAAACCTAAGGCATGTCCTTTTAGGTGGGTCCCAGTGGCAACCACTTGTACTAGGCCCAGTGAAGACATAAACTAGATGAACTGTTGTCCTGAGGGAGAAGCTTCATTGTTGACCCAAGCATTGAAATGGGCCAGCACTAACAGGATGGACAAGTCCGCCATTAGGTCAGCCATAAAGCCCTCCAGTTCCTGTAGAAAATCATCCCCATGCCCCGGAGGACAGTACACAAGAAAAATACTGCAACCTATACCCAGACCCCCTTGAATGGCCATGCATTTAAATGAAGTGGCTTCCTCTGTGGGGTGTGGTGCCAGTCCCAGATTGGATCTAAAACAGATGGCCTCCTTGCCTCCCCATGGCCCACCTCCTTTTAGTGCACCATCAAGTAGCCCAGCAGGGCAGAGATCTCCAACACAGGGCCAGAGTCATCACTCAACTAGGTTTCTGTGATGCATACCAGCTTTGCTGAGGAGTTTGCAATGAATGCCTCCACCACCACAGTTTTGTTCCTCAGGTACCGGGCATTACAAAGAACTGCATAAGGGGGGGGGCAGCTAACGCTGGTCCTCTTGCTACCTGTTCAGTTGTAGTCAGGACAGCCCTTGGGACAAGCACCAGACAAGATGTTCTTCTGTCTTGAGCCAGTCTGTGCCCAGGGCATCTTCTTAACCTGAAATTCCATAATCACACCCTCTTCTCTACTCCCCACTGAGCCAACTGATGTCTCTATCCATGCCCCCAGAGGATGCCAAACCCCTGCAATGGTCAGTGATCACCACCAGTATGGTACACTGACTCCCCGAAAGGGTGTAGTAGACATAACTGCTCATGGAACTAGGAAATAATGGGATCACTGCTATATCTGCACATTTTAAACAAAACTCCCCAAAACTTCTCGCTCAACACAAACCAGTATACATGAACACCTCCAACATTTCCCCCAACAACAACACACACTCCAATACAGTCAAGACACACACATTACAACCCCACCATTTACACCCCAACTCCTAACAACATAACAAATTGAAATAAAAACACAGAAAATAAGAACAGGAAGGGAAAAGCTAATAGAGTCCTGCACCGATGAACAATACTGTGTCTCTATAACCAGTTTAAAGAGGCTCATACCGCATTTGCTGCCACCAGGTGAAGCAGAGGCAGCTAAGAAAGTCCCAGTACAATGTCTTGGAAAATATTTTGGATAAAATCCTGGTAGTTAAACCCAATAGCTCAAGTGACACTCCTCACCCCCCCCCCCAGCCAGCACAGACTGAGGAATGTGAAGGGTCACTCACAGCTTGGTACAGCTCTGTATGCTGGATTGTACATGGGGGCTGTATTTGTGGACCTCAGTAAAATGTCTGACCTGGTGAATCATAAGATTCTATTGAATAGAATGTTAAAAATGGGGGGCGGGGGGGGATGAATGAAGACCCCTTAAGGTGGTTTCATTCATACTTGTCCAACAGAAAGCAGTGTGGTACTAAAGGATCTGCTACATCAGCATCAAAAGATACTAAAAGAGGAGTCCCAAGAGACTCAATGTTGGTCCCATTGCTTTTTAATACTTTTGCTAACTATTTGCCAAATGTTTTGTGAAACAGCGAGGTCCGGCTATATGCAGATCACACAGTGTTGGTGGCCTCTGTCTACAGCCAGGCCAAGCTGGAACATAAACTTCAGAGAGATCTTCATACAGCAGAGACATCATTTACAAAGTCAGGACTTTTGCTTAATGGTAAGAAAACCCACTGCATCATTTTCCTCAGGGGTAAATAAATTACAAAATCAGATCCTGGACATAGAGTTAAAAAAATGGGCAAAAAATGATAGTGCAAACACTTTGTTCATGTTGACAAAAAGCTGACATTTGCAGTACACATTAATCTGCTGGTCAAAAAGAGCAATCAGAAACTTGGTGCTTTAGGCAGCGTATTTTCCTGTATGTCAAAAAAGTCTAGAGCAAAGCTGGTTAGACAACTGTTAATCCTGGTTTTAGAGCATGGCAGTCTGCTTTATTGGAATTCGACGAAAAAACTCTGAAAAACATCTATTGCATGTACAATAAACTTGCAGGGTTTGCAAACACAAGTCAATTTGATACACATGATTGTGAAATTTATTCAGCACTGAATTGACTGAAACCAAAAAACAAGACAGAGTATAACTGACTCACGTGCTGTTTTAAAAGTAACCCATATTAAAAAATTGCTCATCCCTTAAGGAACTATATAACAACTGAAAATCCCCAAAATTATAGATATCAATTACAAACAAAGGACTGGATCCTGTCTTATATGTGCGTGCATAACAAATATGGAGATATGGCGTTACAAATGGCTGTTGCAAAATATTGGAATATATTGCCCAGTGACATAAATGCTAAGAATTCTCTCAGTGAATTTCAGACTGCTCTTAAGAAAATATTGTATAAATCATGTGACTGATACACATGACATTTTAATGTGACTATTATGAAATGTTTATAAATGTGTTTTATATGTTTGTTGTGCACTAATGTATTTTAGCAGAACATAAAGTCAGTAAGTTACTATACGTCCCCAGCTGTCCACAAGCCAAGCCAAATAGAAATTGCCCTAGATCCTCTAACAGCACAACAGGGCCGACAGGGCTGTAAGCCATTAGGATTCTTTATTATTGGCACCTCCTTGGGCTCTCACCACTGGCTTCACCTAGCAATAGATTAATGGCTCTTACCAAAATGTACCTGCAGATTATTTATTTATTTAGCTTTTGTTTACCAGGTAAACACACTAGACAAACATATGCCTATTTTCAGGTGCGACCCAGGAGATTACAAGGAAAATACAGGCGAGACAATGAAGGATTAACAGGATTACAGAGTAAATATACAGACAAGGCAGGCTAGAAGAGAGGCCAACAAAGCCATCACATAACAAAAAATCAGTTTGACAGTCAAATAAAAAAAATTCCAAGCTGGGCCCAAGAAGGAGACCAGACAGAACAATAAAGTGCAACACTTGTAAGAGGGACACTAATACCTTAGGTACAGTTACAGGCTGAGGAGAGCTTCAGATAATACCAGAGGGAGTTTCAGAATCAGGTATGAGAGGAGGAAGTGCAAACATGGGTGGGAAGGGAATTTCTGTAGCCTAGGTGCACATACAGGGAATGCCCAGTCACCAATCTGTGTGCAGGTTTTTAGTACCTGAAACACAGCTAAGCCACTTGACCTTAATAGATAGAAGGAGTTGGCAGGCTTAAAAAGCTCTGCTAGGACTGGAGGGATAGCAGTTTAACAACATTGTCAGCCAAACAGCCTAAAACAAGTTCCGATGATTGCCTGTGGGGAGCCATGCAAGTTTGTTATTATATAGGTCACAGTGATGGGTGAGTCGAGGAGGGCAAAACAGCATATATTGTTATATGCTATGTCCCATTTTGAGAGGCTGGATTTGGTGGCATGTGCGAAGGTAATGAGCCCATAACAGATCATGGGGAGGAGTACACCTTTAGCCAGGGTGAGACTAGCAGCTGGCGTGAGATTATTTTTTGCTCTATATGCCAGGCCCAACTTACTATTAGCTGTCTTGCATACATCATGAATATGCAGAGAGAAGTCAGACTTGGGGTCAAGGGAGACTCCCAGGTATTTGAGGGAGTCAGCAACCCTCACAGAGGATCCATCAGTACCAGTGACTCTAAGAGGTGAGGGCATGCTTTTATTTTGGCCAGGGCTCCAAAAAGCGTAGCCTGAGTTTTTTTTGAGATTCAGGGCTTGTCTGTTAGCCTTTAGCCAAGACTGTATGTTACCAAAGTCAACATATAGGTGATGGCTGATGACACTAATGTCCTGGGAGTTGGTAAGGATCACTAGATCGTCTGCATATAATGTGGCACTACTGTGAGCCGGTACAAGGTGCAGATTATTTACAAATAGGGAGAAAAGAATGGGTCCTAGGATGGACCCTGAGGAACCCAGATTTTACAGGAGTGGGCTCTGAGAGAACCTTGTTGAACTTTATAAGTTGCTGCCTTCCTTGTAGGTAGTTAGCAAACAGAGCTAGGACAGGGCTGACAAGCCAAGAGAGCAGAGTTTTGAGCACTGGAGAGTGTGAGCCACCAGATAAAAGGCCTTGGAAAGATCAACAAAGAATGCTCCTGTTAATTTACCTTGATTCATAGTAACCCTGACCTCTGAAGTAACCTTAGCAAGGGCAGAGGAGGTGCTATAACCCTTGTGAAAGACATGTTGTTCTGGGGATAATAGCACATGGCTCTGGATATCGTCAGTGAGCTGGATGCAACCACTTTTTCAAGTAGCTTGCCAATAGCTGAAAGGATGGCTATTGGCTGGTAGTTCTCAAGGTTTTTTGGATCACCTTGTTTGAATACTGGAATAATCTTAGCCATCTTCCAGAGATCACAGATAGATCCTGTAATAAGGGATGTGTTAAATATATGAGTGATTGGTAATTGGTAAAGCAAGGAACAGGGCCCCAAGGCAGATGAGTTTGGGCTCTATATTGTCATGCCCAGTACTACAGTGATAGTTTTCTGGCCTGAATCGTGTCTGAAAAAGGTTTCGCCACAAACATTTCAGCAAAAACAACTTGGCACATCATTTACCGTGAATGGCAACACAGTGCTCTAACCATTACATTGTGAAACCGAACCAGCGCATGAAAAACAATACTTTTCACTGAATGGAGACAGAGAGAGGATTTGAAAGTATTGTCCTGGTGCAAAACAAACACATCACCAGAGAAATGTTCTCCCCCCTGCCATTTTTCCTATTATTGTGAGCCTGGACTGACTGGAATGCATACAAGAGCTCTCTAACACTTAGGTGTGCTGCATCTATAAGGGTAGGAACTTATGCATACTGACTAGCACTCTCTGTGTGTGGAAATCATGGCTTGTAAGTTGGGGCCATTCATAACATATGCACAGGTGACCAGGGGAGTGCATCAAGCAGTACGGGATGACCTAACAGTGCGGCAACTGTTCTTTCATTGTCCTGTGCATAATGACTGTCTCTCTCTCTCTCTCTCTTTCACTCTCTCAGTGAGCGTGACACAAGGAAGTGTCCCTTTTACACTGAATGGAGACAAACAGAGGATTTGACAGAGATTTGCAGTGCGAGTGGGTGGGTAGCGTGTGCCTTCCATCTGTTATATGCTGGGCAGATGGTTGCGGCAAGAGGAATGGGCACCCTAACTCTGTTCTGTGGGACGGTAACCAGTGAAGGGTCATTGAGATCTGTGGGGTGGGTGGGTAGCACAAAGATACAGGGTTTGTGAACTGTATCACTAGGTGGCTGGAGATCCATGGGGCCGGGGCATGGTATGACACATTTTTAACTAAAGGAGCTAACTAAATTGCGACCTAAATGCATGCGATGTAATTGGAATGCACTGTAGATGCTAGCGCTGAATGTATGTGCTGTAAATGCTCACGCTGAAATATTTTGCGCGCAATTGACGTGGAACCCCTGAAAAAGGTCCTTGGACCAGTGCACCAACCCGGCTAAGAAATGAATAAAATAGAATAAATAAAAATAAATAATAATGTTGCTCCAATCCAGAAAACATTTCCCACAGAGCTTCTTGATCCCTCCAGCACTGCTGCAATGCCACAGGTGTGCACTTGATTCACAGACTCCCACTTAGAAGGTGAACAGAGTCGGATCATAACAACAGTCAGGCACAGTATCGATGCCAAGGAGATTAGCCACTATAACATGAATAATAATTTAAAACCAAGTAATTAACACCAGACTTTATTCTCCAAAGCAGACACGCCAGGAGATTCCGGAGGTTCATAAAAGATATACCAACAACATACAAAAAGTGGCGCTTTGAAACTGATGACTTGTTGAAAGAAGCACAGCTAAAACACATGCAGGATGCCAACTAATGCTAGGCTGTCTAAAAAACTAAAAAACTTTGCTTTCAGTACCTTACTATGGTAAATCCCTAGCTACTGTCAAAATTGAAGAACCTCGCCTAAGAGCAGAGTGTAAACAGGGTGTTAAAAAATAAAATAAAATCTAAACCAAATGCTCCAAGCTCGAGAGTACTTCAAATAGTCAATCCAGCATGGTGGCTATCTTTTTCGATGGCCTCTGTCAGTTTCCCAAAAAGCAAAATAAACATATATGAGAAAAAGTGGTGTAAATGATATAAGTTATACACCATACCACAGCATGAGGCCAGTTAACTGTACATCTGACTGAATACGAATATAAAAGAGGACATTTATGCAATTTTTAATGCCTAGTCATGAAATGTACTTATTCGTGTATTCAGTGCTGTACATCACTGATAATGGACCACACAAGTCCACCCCTTGTACCTACACTGTTGAACGGAATGCCTATTGTACATATGTTGAAGATGTGTTTTTTCCCCTGTTGTCCTTGTACTGTGATGTTTGCTGTTTGTACAGTGCACAAAGCTCAATATTAAAGATTGAGGGAGCACTCCCAACCAATCAGAGCAATCCTTTCTCTCCATGCACATGAGGAACTCTTATTCTGTGAAGAGCATCTCACGCAGATGACCTGGAACTGGCACTGCTCCAGGAAAAGTTTTTTTTTAAATATATTATTGATCGCCTTCAACAATTCAGCTTCACTTCACTCTTCCGCTTCAGCCAAAGGCACATGAAACCACTCTTATACAGCAACGAATGGCTCCAGGGGACATATTAACATATAAAGTATACTAAATGGGAAAAAATATGTATGTCAACACGTATTGTAAAAGAAGACAGACACACAAAGTTTTATAACTTAATTATAAAATATGTAAATAAAAAATGTGCAGCTTTAATTACATAAATAGAGAGGATAAAACATAAAGTGGCAGTTGGGTTTCAACACCAAGAAATGCAAGGTCAGCCGCCGTCGGCACAGTGGTTGGATTTCACTTACGATGCCAGCGACCCGGTTCGGGAACAAGCTCAGGTCGCTGGAGGGCCGGCCGGGGGGAGACAACTTGAGCGTCCCATGACGGCTCGTTGTCTTCAGGGAGGGAGAGCTGTGATCCGGTGTTGGGCAACCGCTGGTGGAGGCTAGGGGTAGGGCAACATGTCGGGGTCATTGCTGGGTGGTGCATGGCGGACATTGGCTCTTGCCTTGACGTCTGGACGTCACGCACCTCAAGAAAACCAGGAAAATCTCTCGCTGGCCACCGGTTGACAGCTCTATGTTCCCTGAGTGCCTCCAGTGCCTTCCCGGGGCCTCCTTCTACTCAGCAGCATCCCCAGGCCCTAGAAGTATGTGCTGGGGCCATCCCTCTCCCCTCGGTGCCTTCCCCCTCGGAGGAGGGGGACCCGCCTGGCGAAGGGATACGTCGGGATATCCCGGGAATCGGCTGCAATACGAGGAACCAGAGGAGGGCTGGGTAAGGACAGTGGGGTGGGGGGACTTGTGGAGCCTGGAAGGAGTGGGGGACCAGAGAGCACGTGGACGGAAAAAATAGAATAACCAAAAAAAAAAAGAAATGCAAGGTCATGCACATGGGTACCAAGAACCCAGGGAAAGCTACTGGCTGGGGTGAGTACAGGTGGCAGCCTTAGAGGAGAGAAAGGACCATGGAGTGATGATTAGAGGTGATATGAAACACTCAGCACAATGCCGCAATGCAGCAGCCAAAGCAAATAAATGCTAGGCTGCATCACCAGAAGAATAACTTCTAGGAGGGAGGAAGTCATTTTACCACTGTACAGGTCACTAGTGAGGCCACACCTGGAGTACTGTGTGCAGTTCTGTGCCCATATCGGAGGAGGGATCTCAAACTACTGGAGGGTGTCTATGGGAAGGGAAGCAAAACATGCAAGGTGAGGCTGAGAGAGCCAATATGTACTCCCTGGAAGATAGAAGAGAGAGGGGACATGACAGAGACTGTCAAGTACCTTAAAGGCACAAACAGGGTAGGATCAGGAGGCATCTTTAATTTAAAGAAGGAGTGTACAATAAGGAACACAGCCTGAAATTGGTTGGGGTTAGATTTAAGAGGGAAATGAGGAGGCAGTTTTTCACTGAAAGGGTGGTGCTGGGGTGGAACACATTGCCAGAGGAAGTAGCTGTGATAAACACAGTGGCTAGTTTCAAGGGGGGGTGGGACAGGGTGAAGAAGAAAATGAGGGCAGGAGGAGCTGTTATTGGGAAGAAGGAGGGGGGGTACTCATGGGAGGGAAGCCAACTCCATAGGGAGTGAGGGGGCAGCTCCAGGGAACTGAACGGAGCTGCACACTCGGTCAGATTTCATAGTCCATTATGGCCTGTTTCTGCTGGCAGTTTCATATGTTCATAAATTCCATGGAGTTGAAATACAAGTGGTAGTCTTTTGGCAACAAATAAACAATGGAGCCCCAGCAGGACTGCCAAAGTACACTGCCAGAATGGATAGCGCCAGAGCACTATCTCCAATATTCAAAAGGACCCATGCAAATATACCCATTGGGCATGCAAGGTGCTAAGGGGCCATCTGCATGCCCATTATGGACTCATTTGCATGGGTAGCGAGACAGGTTAGAGTGGCACAGCCCACCCCCCCCAAGTGCTTGGTCCCAGCCATGTAAACATATCCCTGGTGCTTGTGGTACACACACCCTTGGCTGGATCGTCATCCCATTCTTGAAAATGAATGATCCCTGGTGCTAGTCTTACCCTCCTTCCTCCAATTGTCAGCCCCAACCTCATGACTATTATCCCTGGTGCTAGTGGTAACCTTCTCTGACTGCCACCCTCCATCTCATGACTATTATCCTGGTGCTAGTGATGGCCTCCCCCCCTCCGATTCCAGCCCATCATAAACTGTTGAATCCATGGTGATAGTGGTGCCCCCCCTTGATCCCAGCCCTGTCATAAACTCTTCTATCCCTGGTGGTAGTGGTGCACCCCCCAGATTGCCAGCCCTGATGTACAAAAGACCCCTCCCTGGTGTGCAGTGGTTCCCCCTTGGCTCCAGGCACCTTCTCTCCACTCACGGTATCCACAGTGATGGTGCAGCTGGTGCATATGGCGACTGGCACAGCCCTCCTCACACCTCCTCGGCTGGCTGCTGTATGTACAGTCAGGGAGCACGCCTCTTATGTATAGGATAGGGCGCATCACCTTGTCCTCTAAATAAGAGGAATGCTCCCTGAATGTACATACAGCGGCCAGCCACGGAGGTATGAGAACGGCTGTGCCAGTCAGCATATGCACCCATGGTACCACCACTGTGGATACTGTGAGATGGGGTGCTCCAGGGTTTATAATTTTACTTGCCTCCCTCGTGGTACTGATTAAGAAATGTTTCTCGTGTATTCTGCAATAATGTGAGGTGTAAATTTAACCCTCAGGGGATCAGATGCATTTCTTGTTTATGCAGTTTTGCATTGCTGTAATGTTTTAAAAAATCAACAAAAATAAAGTTAAAAAAAGGGGACGAGTCAGCATCAAGGGCCCACACTCAAGTGTGGGACTAGTCCCAAAGTGCACTTTGTGTACAAAAGCATCTTGGCTTACTTAATGTTTACTGGCAGAGAACAGGCAGAGAACAGCAAGAGGAAGGAGGTGCTGTAAGAACTACTTCTCACTGGGACTAAAGAACTAGAACTCTACTACTGGGACATTCAATTTAGGGTAAAACAAACAAACAAAAAGAGTTAGTGTGTCTGAGTTGGCTGAAGTGATTTGTTATCTGTGCAGTTATCTAGGTGTAGAAGGAGCTGCAAATTAGGGGGAGTGACTTAGCCAGAAGGAGCCAGGAGTTTAGGATTTAAAAACTGCCCTACATAGCTTCTGGCAGAGAACAGGCAGAGAACAGCAAGAGGAAGGAGGTGCTGTAAGAACTACTTCTATACTGGGACTAAAGAACTAGGACTCTACTACTGGGGCCTTCAATTTAGAGTAAAAACCAACAAACAAACAAAAAAGAATCAGTGTGTCCGTCTGAGTTGGCTGAAGTGAATTATTATTTGTGCAGTTATCTAGGTGTTTGTCTGAGTTGGCTGAAGTGAATTGTTATCTGTGCAGTTATCTAGGTGTAGAAGGAGTGGTAAATTGGGGGAGTGGCTTAACCAGAAGGAAGCCAGTTGTTTAGGATTTAAAAACTGCCCTAGATAGCTTCTGGCAGAGAACAGGCAGAGGACAGCAGGAGGAAGGAGGTGCTGTAAGAACTATACTTCTATACTAGGACTAAAAAACTAGGACTCTACTACTGGGACCTTCAATTTAGAATAAATACCAACCAACAAACAAAAAAGAATCAGTGTGTTTGTCTGAGTTGGCTGAAGTGAACTGTTATCTGTGCAGTTATCTAGGTGTTTGACTGAGTTGGCTGAAGTGAATTGTTATCTGTGCAGTTATCTAGGTGTTTGTCTGAGTTGGCTGAAGTGAATTGTTATCTTTGCAGTTATCTAGGTGTAGAAGGAGATGTAAATTAGGGGGAGTGGCTTAATCAGAAGGAAGCCAGGTGTTTAGGATTTAAAAACTGCCCTAGATAGCTTCTGGCAGAGAACAGGCAGAGAACAACAAGAGGAAGAAGGTGCTGTAAGACCTATATTTCTGTACTGGGACTATATTGCCCTCCTTCCCTCCATTCCACCCCTCCACCTTTAGCCAATTCTACTTTTATAGGCACAGGATTTGACTGACAACAGGAACTTCCTGTTTGGGAGCAGGAAGGGAGTGATCAAAGAGCCACAAAAGACTCACCATCCTAGAAGGAAAAGAGTAACTCTCCGTCCCCCTCTAGCTGCTGGAGACCTGACTCTGAGCAAGTAAGGAGACTACTGAGAAATATAGAACTTCCTGTCTCAGAACAGGAAGATAGGAGCTTTTAAGGGCACAGAGTCAGTAGGTAGGTAGGTAAGTAGGGAGAAAAATTATATACAGTATATATATATATATATAAAATAAAAAGAGGAAAGAGTAAGCATTCAAAACAATGGCTAAGGGGCCAGAAATAAGACATGATGGGAGTGGTGCAGTGCAGTGTCTGTGGAGCAGCAGTCTGGAGGATGCGGTGTTGTCCCATCTGTAGGCACCTCTCTGGGCTGAGGGAGGAGGCTGCTCATCTCCAGGCTGAGTTGGCCAGGATTTGGGGGACCTCCTCTCCCACCCAGGAACCACCAGGGCCACCGCTGCTGCCTCAGAGGTTGCCCAGAAAGAGGTGCAGTTGGACCACAGTGGGTTCCGGGGGTGAGGGTGGTGGAACAGAGGCACATCTCTCCAGTTGTACCTCTCCACAATTTGTATGCTACTCTGGCAGAGTGTGGTTCCTCTATAGAGGCACCTCGCAGTGGAGACCAAGGAGGATGTTGGGAACCTCCACAAAGGAGACCCACAGGAGGGTGACATGAGACCCCACAGGGAAGGTAACAAACTCCTGGTTGGGGACTCCATTGTTAGGAGGGTAGAACTGGGGGAGGGAGGGGAGAGGGAGGTAAGGTGCCTGCAAGGTGCCATGCTTTGAGGGACAGGAGCGAATCCTCAGGATCGCGGAAGCAGCTGCACAAGGGAGGAAGCTGGATGTCATTGTCCAGCTAGGAACAAATGACCTGGCTGGGAAAGGGATCAGAACAGTGCAGGAGGAGTTTGTGGAGTTAGAGAGGGCCCTTAGACAAGCAGCACACACAGTAACCTTTCTCGAGGCGTTGCTGTCTATGGCATGGGTGAGCTAGGGTGCTCCATAACATGGGACTCAATCAGTGGTTGAAAACTGGTGCAGAGCTCAGGGTTTGGCTTCATTGGAGACTGGGGGTTCACCTGGAGTGATGCAGGCTTATACTGGTGTGATGGTCTGCATCTGTCCAGGAAGGAACCAGGATCCTAGGTGATAGGTTTAATGCTTCAGTGGCAAGCATTTAAACTAGCCAAGGGGAGGTATTAGAAGGAGAAGGAAAATCCTAGCCCCCCAAAAAAAATCAGGACAGTTAGTAAGGTAAACACCAAGATAGAAACTTGAATAGGGAGAAGGGCAGGGTAAAATGAAGAAAATGACAAAGGCAGTAAGGACATTGATGGGGCAAAAGGGTAAGCCATCAGAAATGGAGGGTAATGAGTACCAATGCCCACAGTCTGGGCAACAAGCTCCCTGAACTGGTGGTCTGGATGGAAGAGGGATGCCTGGATATCATGACAGTCACAGAAACATGGTACACAGACAGCCATGACTGGGATGTTAACATACCAGGGTACACAACCTTCAGGAGAGACAGGGAGGGTAGAAAAGGGCAAGGAGTAGCTCTCTATGTAAGGGAAGGGATAAAAGCAATTGAACAAAAGAGTAAACAGGGAGGAGCGGAGGGACTGTGGGTCACCTTAGAGACTAGAAATGGCACCACAATCTGCACAGGGGTTGTATACAGACCCCTATCTCAGGGGGAGAGATTGGACAAGGATATGACAGAAGGCATCCTTAGGATGGCAGAAAAAGGAGAGATATTGTTGATGAGGGACCTCAATATGCCAGATGTTAACTGGAGCACCTTTGCTGCAGCCACATCCAAGAGCAGGGCCATTCTCAATGCCTTACAGGGGACATGCCTCAGACAGCTAGTGCTGGAACCCACTTGGGAGGGAGCAATCTTAGACCTCATACTCTCAAATGGGGACAGTGAGAGGATCTCAGATCTAGAAGTGGGTAGCCATCTGGGAACAAGTGACCACCAAACAGTGTGGTTCACGATAAACTCAGCAGCAGAGTCAAGCCATACAAAGTGAGGGTACTGGACTTCAGGAGGGCTGACTTTGTCAAATGGGAGAGTGCCTTAGAAAAGCACTAGCAAACAGACAACAAGGAGGGTGGAGCAACAATGGGAAACATCAAAACATCAAAACTGACATCACAGAGGCAACAAGCCTTTGTGTGAAACAAATAAACAAATCAAAATGAAAGAAAAAGCCACTATGGTTCTCAAAAGAGGTGGCGGGGAAGGTTAGGGAGAAAAAGATAGCATTTAGGAAGTATAAGGAAACACAGAAGGAGCAGGACAGAGAACTGTACCAGTTAAGGCAGAAGGAAGCAGGGAAGGCAGTCAGAATAGCAAATGCCGAAACTGAGGAAAAGATAGCCAACTCAGTTAAGAAGGGGGATAAAACCTTTTATAGGTACATTAGGGAGCGTAGAAAGACAAAGGGAGGGATAGTGAGGCTGAATAGAATGGAAGGTGGATGAGCAGAGAGGGACAGTGAAAATGCAGGGATATTGAACGAATACTTCTGCTCAGTATTTACAAAAGAGGAGGAGGGCGAGGTACCTAATCCAATTAACAGAAGCACTCTGGATGGGGGGTTAATTCCAGTCCTTTCACAGAAGAAAGGGTTCTGAAAGAACTCCTAAAACTGAAGGTGGACAAAGCAATGGAGCCTGACAGAATTCACCCCAGAATTCTAAAAGAATTAAGGGGAGAACTAGTGACACCACTGACTACCCTTGTTAACAAGTCATGGGAGGATGGTGTGGTACTTGAGGACTGGAGGAGGGCAGATGTGATTCCCCTTCACAAACGTGGGAGCAAGACAGAGGCAGGAAACTACAGACCTGTCAGTTTGACCTCTGTGGTAGGGAAAATGATGGAATCATTTCTGAAGGAAAGAATTGTTGAGTACCTAGAGGCCAGTGGGGTACAGGACCTAAGGCAGCATGGATTCACAGCGGGAAGGTCATGCCAGATGAATCTAATCGATTTCTTTGACTGGGTGACCAAAGTAGTAGACCAGGGCGGGTCTGTGGACATGTCCTACCTACACTTTAGCAAGGCATTTGACACAGGCCCACACAAAAGATTAATAAATAAATTAGCCAGCCTGGGAGTGGGTCCCAGGGTGGTAGCCTGGGTAAAGCATTGGCTGGACAACAGGACACAGAAGGTTATAGTAAATGGAGTCCACTCTGAATAAAGGGGGTTACTAGTGGGGTACCGCAGGGTTCAGTACTGGGTCCAGTCCTTTAATGTCTTTATAAGTGACATTGCAGAGGAACTGGAAGGAAAAGCATGCCTCTTTGCAGATGACACAAAGATCTGCAACAGGGTTGATACAAGAGGGTGTGGAAAGGATGAGAACAGACTTGGCAAGGTTGAAGGAATGGTCAGAAGTATGGCAGCTTGGATTCAATGCAAAGAAGTGCAAAATAATGCACCTGGGAAACAAAAACCCATGGGAAGAGTACACAATGGGGGGGAGAGGTAGTAGCAACAACAAAAATGGAAAGGGACCTGGGAGTAATCATATCAGATGACCTTAAGGTTAGCAAGCAATGTGAGAAGGCAGTAGGGAGGGCTGGGGGGATATTGAGATGTATAGGGAGAGGCATCATCAGCAGAAAACAGGAAGGTGTCATCCCTCTGTACAGACAGTTGGTGAGACCCCAACTGGAGCACTGCGTCCAGTTCTGGAGACCCTATCTCTGCAAGAACATAGACAGGATGGAGGCAGTCCAGAGGAGGGCAACTAAATTGGTGCAGGGTCTGCAAGAGAAGCCATATGAGGAGAGACTAAAGGAGCTTAATATGTATACCCTTGAGGAAATGAGGGAGAGGAGGGACATGATTGAAACTTTTAAGTACCTTAGTGAAATCAACAAAGTCCAAGAGGGTGGCATCTTACAGAAAAAGACATGTGCAAGAACAAGGGGACACAATTTGAAGATAGAGGGGGGACAACTCAGGGGCAATATGAGGAAGTATTTTTTCACAGAGAGGGTGGTGGACACATGGAACCGCCTTTCTGAGGATGTTGTGGGGTCTAAATCTGGGGGAGAATTCAAGAATGCATGGGACAGACATAAGGCAATTCTTGTGGGGGGGTAGGAAGAAATAGGCTGTTGGTTAACTAGGATCTGCAGCTTATCCAGTAGGTAGGAAATGGGCAGACTAGGTGGGCCAAGTGTTCCTTATCTGCCATCAAAGTCTATATTTCTATGTTTCTGTAGTATAGTAGATTGTATCAGACTAATTTTGTTATTCAGTTCATCTTCTTACATTACTCCCAGATTTCACAGATGACATCAGAACTACTGCAGCAGTGGAGATTCAATAGTATGCAGTGTATGTTAAAGTTTATATAAACTCTGATCTTTTGTTTGCTGGTCCCACTGTCTCCATGGGCTAGGAATAATCACAGAAGACTGTACTTAGCCCTGGAGAAAAGTAGACCCAGGAAACATCGGATCAGAGATTATAAAACCTGTAACATGCTCTGCTGGTTATTGAACCTCCCACTGCTGCCTACTGCTCTGATCTCAGCTGCAGGAGATTCTGGGATTTGTGGTAACAGAAAATGTCAGCCTAGAACTAAGCAAAATTTGTCTGATACAGTCTGCTATACTACAGTAAACAGCAAGTAAACCAAAATGTTTTTGCACACAATGTGCAAATTGGGACCAGCCCCACACTTTGGCGTGGGGGCCATTCATGCTGATTGTTTCCTTTAACAAGAAATTTGGGATACATGTTCTTAAAAGCATCCCCTGAAGTCCCCCAAATGTCCAGGTTTACATTTTGAGAGTAAAGTGGTTTTCGGGAGGGGTTTTATGTGTCAAGATCCACAATGAGTTTTTCTCTCCTCCAAGGAACTGACTTGTAAACATCACATAAAATCACTAATAACTGTGGCATCTCTGGTTATAGTAACATGACATTCAGGATATATATTCCTCAAAGGGTCCCCAACACACCTTCAGAAGCATAGGTTCCTAGAAAAAGTGTAAAGTGATTTTCTTGGGTGGTTTTATGTGATGGGTGTGTCAAGATTCAGGGCGCTTTTTTCCCCTCCTCTGAGGAACTGACTTTGGTGAACATCACATAAAATCACTATGATGGGTGAATGCCTCAGGAATTACAGAGAAAATGACTTGGGAAAGTGGAGGAAAAGTGAGTCAAAGTAAATGAGGGCATAACGAAGGCAAAAAAACACTGTATCAAGCAGACAAGCAAACGTGAAAGAAAGAGTTCTCAAACGAGGTAGCAGAAAAGGTGACGGGTAAGAGAGCAGCATTCAGAAGGTATAAGGAGAACCAGAGAGAGGAAAATGGGGAAGTGTATCAGGGAAAATAGAGTCAGGCAAGCAAAACAGTACAGAGTGCAAAGGTACAAACTAAAGAAAGAATAACTCAGGGAGTGTCAAAAGAGGACAAGAAATTTAGGCACAATGTCAATGCACATTAGCGAGAAAGGAAGACAAAGGGAGGGATTGTACGGTGAAAGAGGGAATGGGTGACTATACAGAAGGATCAAGAAAAAGCAAACATCTTAAACAAATACTTCTGCTCAGTGTTCACAGTAGAAGGGGAAGGGGAGGGAACCGACAAGGGTGTCAGGAACTTTGCTGGGAGGGAAATGGACACTTGTCCATTTTCTAAAGAGAAAGTCCAGAAGGCACTCGCTAACCTGAAGGTGGACAAGGTTATGGGGCCAGACGGTGTACATCCAAGGGTGCTGAGGGAGCTCAGGAAGGTACTAGCTGCACCTCTGACCGACATATTTAACAGATCACTGGACACTTGTGTGGTCCCAGAGGACTGGAGAAGGGCAGATGTAGTCCCACTTCACAAAACTGGTAACAAAGAAGAGGCAGGCAATTATAGGCCTGTCAGCTTGACATCAGTAGTGGGTAAGTTAATGGAAACACTATTAAGGGAAAGGACTGTGGAATAGCTTGTATCCAAGCAATTACAGGACCCAAGGCAGCATGGTTTCATAGAGGGAATGTCATGCCAGACAAATCTTATAGATTTCTTTGACTGAGTGACCAAGGAGTTGGATCAGGAAGGAGCGGTGGATGTGTCCTACATTGCTTTAAGTAAAGTTTTTGACACTGTTCTATATAGAAGGCTAATAAGCAAGCTGGGTAACTTAGGGGTGGTTAATAAGGTGATACCCCGAGTAAGAAACTGATTAGAGGACACAGAGGAAAGTGGTAAATAGAGTTTGTTCCCAGGAAAGGGGGACCAGCAGGGGTACAGTAGCGTATCTAAGGGGTTTAGTGGGTGCAGGTGCACCCCATTGTAACTTACTTGCATGTTGCTGCTGCATTTAACTTTGCTGGAGAAGTCTAATACATCGATGTTAAGAAAAGCTACATTCAAAATTATAGATTACGTTTACATTTTCAGTCAAAAATGTCATGAAAAGATTAGTATAAAGGATTTTAAAAATTATTAAAAATTGCATATCAAGTAGGCACATCATCACAGTGCCCCCATTGTAAAATCCTGGATCTGCCACTGGCAGGATACCTCAGAGATCAGTGCTGAGACTGGTCCTCTTCAATGTCTTTATAAGTGACATAGTAGAGAACCTGGAAAGGAAGGTCCTCCTCTTTGTTCACAACACCAAGATCTGCAATAGAGTGGACACTCTGGGGGGGGGTGGTTGCGGGGCAGAAAGGATGGGCAGGGACTTGAAAAGACTGGAAGAGCGGTCAAGGTATATAAGCAGGGGTATTACTTATAAATCATCTATGGAACCAAATTAATGCAGTATCCTTCAGTTTTAAATTCATTTCTTTAAACATTATTATTAGAAAAAGTTATTGTACTTTGATAATTATGGAACACAAAGATGGTGCAGAAGAGTTTCAGCAACAAGGTTATTTTCACGTAGTGGACCTCAGAAAGAAAAAAGAGAAATGACAAAGAGAAACATATGCATCACTAAGAGCTCCTATGAAAAGTACAGTCTCTATACACCTTATTTGGCTAGCACATTAAGTCAGTGCATCTCCTAAAGAAAGAAGGAAAAATGCCCCAATCATCATTCTGTCCTCTGGGAATGCAAGCTCCCTGTTTAAAAATGACTCTACCTTCTAACTGCAGCAACTTCCTTTTCCTGTCCCATCCTCAAGGGAGGGGAGGAACATGATCTGTACCCTTAAATTGAAAGTTCATAAATCAGATGTGTGGATCTCCTGCCAGTATTTGCCAACACTGGTTGTGCTATCTGGGTTTGAAATGGAGGTACATGTTCCTGAAAATGCTCCTTCAGGGGCGTGGTGGTCACTCCTACATACAACTTGGGGCTGAGGCACCACAAGGCATACACTACATAATGGGTATGACATGTTATAAAGTGCTTAATGTCATGGTATACCTGATTTGAGGGACTAGTGAATCTGATGCCTTGGGATGTATATCTACAGATGTTACATTGGTCATACCAGTGAAAACAAATGGGAGGATTCCCCACTATACCACGTTGTTTTTTTCTGTTTCTGAAAGTGATTATGAATCACCAAGTCCTTTTACTGGTACCTTTTCAATACATGGTGTGGAGGCCCTTTTCAACTACATTTTCCAGGTTCTCATCTGCTGTCAGTATGGGCCAATAGCATTTAAGTTTAATGAAGGGGGCTGGGAGAGGGTACATTAGAAAGAGAAGGGAAAAGGAGGGAAAGCAAAAAGGAAAAAAGGTGGGATCACAAACAGAATGGTAACAAAACCAGGAAAGCTATGTCTGTGAATGCTAGAAGTCTAGGAAATAAGATTCCAGACCTAGAGGCCACAATGGCAGAGGTTAACCTGGGTATTGTGTCCATTACGGAGTCATGGTGCACTGAAAACCATGACTGGAGTGCCAGCCCCGTGGCGGTGAGGGCTGAGGCGCTGGACGCCTTATCTCGCGCTATGCCAGCAGCCCATGTTTGGGAACAAGCATGGGCCACCGGGGGTTGGCAGGGTTGGAGAAGGATTGAGCATCTGAAGGACTGCTCTCCTCCTCTGGGGAGGGGGGACATCAGTGGTCGGTGTTCAACTGGCCCCCAAAGGAGACTGGGGGACAGTGCACTGACACTGCAGAAGAGGGGCAGATGACTGGAGGAGCACGTGCGGACTCTGCACACTCCCTCCACTGGCGCCATTGCATGCCCCTCCCTGTAGGATAGAAAATAGGAAAATCCTCAGCAGCATGAAGGCTGCCCCGACAGTCGCCATGGATGCGCCCAAGTTAGCTCCTCCTGGACTCCAGAGTGGTGGGGTAAGTACCTGCTGTGATGTGGCCAGGAGGGACTGTGATAAAGGGAGGTCTGAGCTCTGGCCACAACAGGGGTGACAGCCGTAAAGGCAGGCTGGAAGGGCGAACCAAAGGCACAACCCCCCCAGCCGAGGAAAGAAAGGAAAAGAAAGAAAGAAAGAAAGAAAGAAAGAAAGAAAGAAAGAAAGAAAGAAAGAAAGAAAGAAAGAAAGAAAACTATGATTGGGACATGGCCTACCAGCTATACTCTGTTCAGGAAGGAAAGGGTAAGAAGGAAAGGAGGTGGTGTTTTACCTTATATGAGGGAGGGCATCAAAGCGATGCTGATACAGGGAATATGGGGGGCAGAGGTACTGTGGGTCACCCTAGAGATGGAGAACGGAACCTCTATTTGCTTTAGCGTGCTCTACAGACCTCCGGCACAGGGGGAAGAATTAGATAAGGTACTAATGGTAGCCAGTGGCAAGATGGCAGAAAAGGGGGAGGTGCTGTTGCAGGGGATTTCAGTCTGCTGGATGCAGACTGGAGCTACCCAGCTACTGTTTCGGCTAAAAGCAGGGAAATCTTGGCCTCCCTGCAGGGGGCATTCCACAGGCAACTACACAGTGAACCCATTCATGATGGGGCAATACTGGACCTGGTAATCACCAACAGAGACAGTGTCAAAAACATCAGGGTGGAAAGACACCTGGGGACCACCGATCATCGTACAGTGTGGTTTAATACTAGAATGGCTGCAGAACCAAACCACACAAAAATAAGTGTCCTGTCTCACTTGACTTAGCATAATATATTACTGTTGGCTTGACAGATAACAGATGTAAGTCTGTTCCTGTTTATCCTTATATCCATATTACAGGTGTAGAGACACTATAGTTCAACATATTTTGCAATGTACATATCTGTGTGTCTCTTAAGTTTTCTCAATAAAAGTATACTAAAAAAAGTGTGGGTCATGGACTTCAGCAGGGCCAATTTTAAAAGATGACTGCATGCCTTAGGGATGACCTAGCCGGGGGTTAACTGGATGGGATGAAGGAACAGTGGGAAACTAAAAAGGCCATAGAAAAGGCAACAAACCTCTGTATCAAGCAAGGAGCAAAGAAAGAGGAAAAGAGATCACTATAGTTCTTGAAAGAGTTGGTGGAAAAGGTAAATGCTAAGAGGGTAACATTCAGAAGGTATAAGGAGACGCAATGGGAGGAGGATAGGGCGGTGTATCAGGGAAACAGAGGGAAGCAGGGAAAACAGTGAGGAGTGCAAAGGCACAGATTGAAGAGAGAGTATCCAAGGCAGTAACAAAAGGGAACAAAACATTTTTTTTTAGGTATGTAAACAAAAAAAAAAGGAAGGCCAGAGTGGGATTGTAAGGTTAAGAAGGGAAGGGCAGGGGGACTGTGCAGAGGGGAATAGGAAACATCAGGCATCCTGAACACTTTTGTTCAGTGTTCACAGAGGAAAGAATCACAGGACTCATAGGAGGATTATGAGTCAAAAGCAGGTAGCCATATTAGACTCAGTAGTTTTACTTATTAAAAGATTTCCATTTATGTTCATCTATAGCTATTTTAAATCATTTCATATTTGGACTATTTACTACGGAATTTGGTAATGAACTCCATATAGATACTATCTTTGGTTGAACCAATTCTCTTAGTAGATTTACATAGTTCTCCTTTGAGTTGCTTGTTATGACCTCTTAAATTTCTAACCATATCTTTAGCCTGCAAACCCGAGCACTCCCACACGTCATGATTTTCAAATGCTCAAAAGACAAGACAGAGGTCACCACGTAAATGTCTATACTCAAGCGTGAACAAGTCCAGCTCAGTTAGACTTCGTTCATAATCTAAATGGGAGATATTATTTTTTGCTGTTGCTCTTCTTTGAACTTTCTCCAAATGCATAACATCTTGTACTTTATAGGGAGACCAAAACTGCACACAGTATTCCAGGTGGGGGTGGACCAAGATTCTATACAATGGCATAATCACCTGTCTATCTCTACTTCTGATGTGTTTGAGTATACACCCCAAGATTTTGTTCCCTCTAGTAGCCACATCTTTAGTGTGTTCAGAGAAAGATAGGGAGTTGATAATAACTATAGCTAGGTCTTTTTCACTTTCATTCACTTCTAGCTGAATGCCATTTAAGAAAAGTTGCCATTAGATTATGTTTACAAAATGCTTAATCTTGCACTTGTCTTCAAAAAAAAAAAACTTATGCTGATTGGCCCAAATTGATATACTGCTTTGTCTAAGTCTTCCTGGAATTTCTGACTGGCTTCAATATTATTTACTATTGCCCCAGTTTTGTGTCATGCGGAATTTACATATCCGGGAGGCTGTAGAAGTTTTCATTGTTGATATGTATGTATTAAAAAGAGTTGTGCCCAGTACTGATATCTGCAGCACCCCACTGATGACATTTTCCCAATCAGAGAAATAACTTTTAATTGCAACCTGCTGCCTTCTTCCATCCAGCCATGAGTCTACCCATTTGACAATACAGTATTAGCATTGAAACCTAGTAAGGATAGTTTGTCAAACAACTCTTTATGTGGAACTTTGTCAAAGGCCTTTGAGTAATCTAGATAAATTACATTGACAGGGAATCCCTCCTCCAGGGCTTTACTAATTGGTTCAAAAAAGTGTAGTAAGTTTGTCTGGCTTAATCTGGATGGTGTACACCATGCTGTCATACATCCACTATTCCTAACTCCTGTATCTCTTTTTCCATGATTTCTTTTATAAATTGTTCCATGATTTTGCCTGCAACCAAAGTCAAACTTAGGAGTCTATAATTTTTGGTCTAATTTTTTGACCCCTTTTTGTGCACAGGTGTTACATTTGCTTCCTTCCATGTTGGAATTACTTGCCCACTAGCTACAGAGCAGGTAAACAACATACAGTAGATAAAGGCCCAGCTAGTTCCTTTGATAATTCTTTTTAAAAAATTGGATGTAAATTGTCTGGTCCTGGGGATATTTTGTTTAAAGATTATTTAGTTTGGATCTCACACCACTTTCATAGATTTTATATTTCATTAGGTCTATGTCACTTTGCTGTTACTGTGTCCTATTTTATGTTTTGGTTGATAGACACTTAGAAAGTAGTCATTGAATACTGTAGCTATATCCCTTTCATTGTCTACAACTGAATCAGCTATTTTCAGGGTCCAATGTTATGATGTCCTCCCCGTACACTGTTTATATGCTGGTAAAAGGCCTTTTTATTATCCATCACTTTGGTAGACAGCAGTAATTCCTCTTCTTTTTAGCCATTTTTATTATGTGTTTACATTTTCTTGCTATTAGCTTCTGTTTAGCCCAATTTCTTGCGGTTGGATTTACTTTGTATTTTTTGTAAGCTCAGTTTCTCCTTATAATTTCTCTCTTTACCTTATTAGAGAACCATGATGCTATCTTGCCATTTTTATTATATTTAGCCCTTTCAAGCACAAACTTTCAATACAGTGACCCAATGCTGTTTTTATTTTATTCCACATTTCATGAAAGGATAAGGTATTCGGTTCCCTTTCCAGTCCCAACTCGCAAATTTTCCAGATATCATTAAACTGTGCTTAATTAAAACTCTTACCCATGTAGTACCCTTTATTATTCTTCCATTTTTCATTAACTACTAATTCTACCTTATTGTGATCACAATCTAGCAGTGGTTCTCTTACCTCGCAATGCGTTGCATCTGTATTTAGGTTTGAGATCAGAAGATCTAATACATTGTTTCCCCTACTGTTTTGTTGTACAAGTTGTTCCAAATTATTGTCTATGACAACATTAATGAGTGTGTTATCCAGTTGGGAATATCCTAGTTTCTCATTCCAATTAATTGTAGGTAGATTGAAGTCCCCCACAATAATTGCTCTTTCCCCAGATCCCATATGGTCAAGTGTAGCCATGAATTGTTTGTTTTACACTATTGTAAGTGATGGTGATCTATAGTAGACACCTAACACAAGATGTTTAGATCGAGGTAAGTTTACTTTGACCCAAAGTTATTCAACATTTGCATCACAGCTTACTGATAATTCAAGTTCATGGGCTGTAAGATGATTGCTCACATATAGAGCCACTCCCTCACCACGTTTGTCAGGTCAACCTTGTTGAATAGTTGATAGTAGAAATTTGTTTACCCCAAGATTTGGTGGTCCACCAGGTCTCAGTGATTGTGCATAATTGTATATTTTCTTGTTTGATCAGTAGTTCAAGGACACTCATTTTTTATTTAAACTTCTAGCATTTATTGTTAATAAGTGCAGCCCATCAGATGTTTGTTTTATATTTGTGCAGGATTTACACTGGCTTGGTTAATACCAGCTGCTGGTCCCAATATCCCCAAATTATTTAGTTTAAATATCCCTGTTTGACTTCTTGGGCTAATATTTCTCCAAAGAGACAGCTACCTTTTTCATTCAAGTGCAGTCCATCACGTGCAAAGAGGTCCCTCTGACCATAAAAACACTCCAAAGTCTTTAAGTTATGTATGTTGTTTATTAGGCACCTACTTCTTAGACTATCATTAATCCTGAGTATCTTCTGATGTTGCTTATAGTTGGCTCTTAGAACTGGCATTATCTCTGAAAGAACTACTTCACTGGCATTATCATGTAGTACTGTAATTTGTATAGTGTCTGAAAGTCAAGAAGTATTTCACTTTTTGATTTCCTTCTGATGTCATTGGTTCCTACATGTACAATCACTCGATTGTCCCCTTGTATAGATTTTAATATGTCTGGTGCCAGACCATAAATGTCTGACAAGCCTGCCCCTGGGAAACTGTTATTATTAACCAACTCCTTATTCCATTGTGCACTGTACTTGTCTCTGTACTTTATGACTGAGTCTCCTAAGACGATCGTAGTTAATGGAGGTTTTGCAGTGCTATCCTGGGTTATCATGGGATAGCACTGATTCAGAGACAGGGATATCTATATCTATGAGATTATCATTTTCTGGCATAGGTGTTATATTATCTCTTTCGTCCAGTATAACTAAAATGTACCCTATGTGTGCCTCAACTGGTGTGTGTTCTTCTATTTTTCCACCAGTTTGAGTGTTTTGAATATTGTTGTTGTCTAGTATATAAATTAGAGCATCCGTCTGCTCCTCCACATTTTCAATTAATCCCATAAGGGGGTGTATCTGTTTCCAGTGGTACATTAAAATCCATAGCCCTCCTTTCCTTTTTTGTAGCCTTGCTTGAATCAACATTTAGCACTCTTCTTCCTCCTCATCCTCTCTAGGCCTTTTATCTTTGTTCTCATTATTTTGTTCAGACTTCTCAGTTTGTGCAACATCCTGTGTATTATTTATTTGTAGTTTAAGTGTTTTGTTTTCAAGTTCAAAACCAATGATTTTAATTCTTAACTCTTTAAGCTCACTATACTGCCTGCACACATACATGCCTAGTGAATTTATTGCAGGAATCACATTTAGTCCCTATTTCACCTGAGGTTAAATACACCATACTGCTGTCCACTTCTTGACTTGGGTTAGACATTTCCTTTCTTTTTTCAAAACAGTGCCACCACTCACAGGATGAGTAATTTATGAACACCAAAAACAGAAATGCCATTCCATATACTTCTGGTTAGTCGCTTATGGGCAATATTATTCAAGCTGTGTTATCCAAGGCTGTTACTATCCTACCCTGAAGGGTTTAATTTTATGATACTAGATTTGTTTTAAGTTTCCCAATCAATGGCAGAATTTCAACTGCCAAATAGCACCCCACCTACACAAGTGAGGTCAAAGGTAACAGTGCCATACTACGTGGGCAAGTAGCACAATAAATTCTATTTTACTACTAGATGCTGACAGTGGGTTTTCTATTTTGTAGGAGAATTGTCCCCTTCTGAATTGAACAAATGTTATTTCTATTTTACTTGGGTCATTACCTTACAATATACTGTGGTCCTTCTTTACTTCCGGACCCACTTGACATGTGCCATGCATGCGTGTCTCAGCACATGTCTCCACATGGTGATGAACATGCCCCACCCAAGCTTGCCCCGTTCACTGAGGGGCATGTATAAATACTGTCAGTGACCCAGATGTGGTCCCAGGGTCACGATGGTCCCAATTCTGATTTTAATTCAATTATCCAATGTTAAAACTACTCCTGAACCCCCTTGTGGAGTCCAGAGATGTCATAGTGGGCATATTAGCCCTAAAAGATTAAAACAAACAACCAGCACCCATTTTGTAGCTTGTGGGGGCTCTCCCATGAACTACTAAATTCCACCACTTCCTGTCACTGCTTCCTATAGTTACAGAGACATCCCCACACAGAAAATGGTGCAACATGTATTTAAAATCAGTTCATGCAAGTGATACAATGCTGTTTCCTGTCTCACGGCAGGTCTGCCATCCCACAGGTCAGCAAAGTGTCTCCAATCTAAGCCCCGCTCACTGAGGGACAAGTTTAAATACTGTCCATGACCCTGATGTGGTCCTGGGGTGCCAGTGGTCCCAATACTGATTTTAATTCAATTATCCATTGTTAAAACTACTCCTGAATCCCCATGTGGAGTCCAGAGATGTCACAGTGGGCTTATTCACCCTAAAAGATTAAAACAAGTGACCAGTGTGATGCTTGGCCAGTTGGTTATGATTGTTCTATGATATCTGCAATATAAAAAAAAAATAGTGTGTGATTGTCGCAGTGTGCCGTGGATGCCCCCCTCCCTGGTTTCAGTTACAGTCATGTGACCTGAAACCAGGAGGTAATTAAAAGACTAAAGAGACTTAATTAAGGGTCTCCCATTTTTCTATATTAATTAGAACTGACCCAGCTTCCAGGATATAGGGCTTGTAAACTTTTATGACATCTTAGAGGAAAAACATGTTATCCACCATGGTGTGAAAAATTGCAAAATCTTTGACCTGCCTTGGGAACAGGAAACCACACAAGATCAAAGGAAAGGCTTGATTAAAGACTGTCACAATTTCAGAAATTATTTTTCTGAAGTCACAGTGTTTAAAATATCTCCTGACAAGAAGATCATTGTTTGTATATTTTTTTATATTCCAAAAGGATGAGCTAGATGACATCATAGAAGGGGTGTATGAGAGAGATACAGTTTAACTAGAACTTGTGTCTGATCTTTGAGGCACATATCTTTTTGGGCTGTTAAGAAACAAGATCTAACTATAAGCACTATATAGGTAGTACATTAGATAGAAAAAGTCTAATTGTAATTTGGTAGGAGTTTTTGTTTGTACTTTTCCGAGTTTTCTTTTAAGTGATTGTATGCTCTTTGATATATTGTTCTGTGTTTACATTTCTCATGCTTTCATTATCTTTAAGTAAAATATCCTTTATATTTAAAAAGACTGCCTGGGTGTGTCTTCAAAGTTCTTTATGCATGTGATGTATATGTGGTTAAGTTGACAGCTGTCCTGAAGGGATTGATGGTGTTACCAAACTGGGAAAAGGTAAGAATATACCTAAGGTCTTTTGTAGAGTTTCAAGGGTTAATTTTGGATACCTGGTTAGGTGCCCTTAGGCAAAGGATATCTTGCATCCCCCGAAGAGAAGATTATCTGAGCCTGTACATTTGGGTACGCTAGCATGAGGTTCACAGTTTGAATCCCCCAGAACTTGAGACTAAAGGTGATTTGGACCCACAAGCAGACAGGAGGGTTACCCTATCTGTTACCTGTTCACATTACTGTGCTCGGAGGTTGGCACTGTGGGAGCAAAGGGCCTGACCTGCTGAGTGCATTTGTGACAACCAGCACCCTTTTTGTAGTTTGTGGGGGCTCTCCCATGAACTACTAAATTCCACCACTTCCTGTCACTGCTTTCTACAGTTGCAGAACTTCCCCACACAGAAAATTATGCAAAATGTCTTTAAAATCTGCTCATACGAGTGATACAATGCTGTTTTCCTGTCTCGTGGCAGGTTCGCCATCCCACAGGTCAACAAAGTGTCTTCAATCTAAGCTCCACTCACTGATGGGTGAATTTAAATACTGTCCATGACCCAGATATGATCCCAGGGTCATGATGGTCCCAATACTGATTTTAATTCGATTATCCAACGTTAAAACTACTCCTGAAACTCCTCGTGGAGTCCAGAAATGTCACAGTGGGCTTATTCACCCTAAAAGATTAAAATAAATGACCAGCACCCATTTTGTAGTCAGTGGGGACTCTCCCACAAACTACTAAATTCCACCCTTCCTGTCACTGCTTCCTACAGTTGCAGAGGTCTCCACACAGAAAATTGTGCAAATGTCTTTAAAACAGCTCAAACAAGTGATACAAAGCTGTTTTCCTGTCTCACAGTAGGTCCACCATCCCACAGGTCAGCAAAGTGTCTCCAATATGAGATGAGAAGGGGCCACAAAAATGTAATAGGAGCACTGGAGGGAGGGTGGTGGACACTAGTCCATTTTCAGAGGAGAGCATCCTAAAGGGACTCACAAATCAGAAAGTGGACAAATCAATGGGGCCAGAAGGGATCTACCCAAGGGTACTGAAGGAGCTCAAGGAGGTGTTAGCTGCACCTCCGATGGCCCTTTTCAAAAGCTCACTGGAAATAGGAGAGATCTCAGAGGACTGGAGGAGGGTAGATATAATCCCACTTCACAAAAGTGATAGCAGGAAAGAGAATGGCAATTATAGGCCAGTCAGCCTGACTTCATGATGGGAAAGTTCATCGAATTACTGCTGAAAGAAAGGATTGTACAATATATTGAATCCAGTAAGTTACAAGACCCAAAGAACCATGAATAATGGAAAGGGGGTCACGTCAAACAAATCTGATAGAGTTCTTTGACTGGGTGACCGAGGAACAAGATCAGGGTGGAGCAGTGGATGTAGCCTACCTAGATTTCAGTAAGGTGTTTGAGACCGTTCCACATAGGAGACCAGTAAGCAAGCTGGGTAGCTTAGGAGTGGGTCCAAAGGTGGCAAACTGGGCAAAAAAATTGGTTAAGGCATAGGCAGCAGAGGGTGCTGGACTGCAAACATAGTTCACTTAGAAGAAGGGTGGGTAACCAGCAGGGTGCCTCAGGAATAAGTGCTGGGACCGGTCCTCAGTAATGTCTTTATAAGTGACATAGCAGAGGAGCTGGAAGAGAAGGTATGCCTCTTTACAGATGGCACCAAACTCTGCAATAGGACTGACACTCCAGAGGAATGGAAAGGATGAGCAGCGACCTGAGAAAACTCGAGCAGTGGTCGAGGGTATGGCAGCTGGGTTTCTGTGTGAAAAAGTGCTAAATAATGCTCTTAGGGCACAGAAACCCAGGGGCAAAGTAAAAAATGGGGGGAAGGGTACTGATAACCAGCAAGCAGGAAACAGACCTGGAGGTGATCATATCGGATGACCTAAAGGTGGGCAGAAAGTGTAACAGTGCAGTTGGGAGGGCAAGTGGGATGCTGGTGTGCATAGGGAGTGGTTTCTACAGCAGAAAGAGGGAGGTAGTGTTGCCACTGTACAGATAGCTGGTAAAAGCCCACCTACAGCACTGTATCCAGTTTTGGAGACATCTCAGAAAGGATGTAGACAGGGTGGAAGCAGTCCAGAGGAGGGCAACTACATGGTGCAGGGTCTGCATCAGAAGCTCTATGAGGAGAAATTAAAGGATCTACATATGTACACCCTGGGAGGGGGGGCATGATAGAGACCTTTAAATACCTCATGGAGGTAAACAAGGTACAAGAAGGAAGTATTTTTCAGAAAAAAAGGTGCTCAAGGTTAAGGGGGAAAGATAAGAAGCTGGGGAGTGATAGATTCAGGAGAGATGTAGGAAATACTGCTTCACAAAAAACTGATAGATTCCTGGAAGAGTCTTCCAGTGGAGGTGGTGGGGGTGAAAGAAGTGGTGGGGTTCGAGAAGGCATGGGTTAGGTGTAAAGGAATCTTAGGGGAAAGGGAGGGGGTTGGGAAACAGGACAGAGATCAAGTAAGATCTAAGGTGATACTGTAGGCAAAGAAAATGGGCTGACTAGGTGGGCCATGCAGTCCTTATCTGCTGGTACGGCGCTGAAAGGTGGTAATTCCCTCCCACCTGCCCCCCCAGAAGTGTTCTCTTAAATAACCCTCCTAATTGTTTCCTAATTTGGCACGCTCCTCAGCATAGTGCTACCACCTGTTGGTGTAGTCCTCCTCTTCCTCACCCTATGTGGTCTCCTAAATCCTGTTACTAGTCACCCCCCCCCCGGATCCTGATATAACTAAGCATCTTCTGAGAGTACCTCCTCAGTCTCTAAGCAGACTTTAAACAAAGAGTCTTCTTAGGGAAATTCCCCAGTCTCAAATACGCAAATTAATCTACACATCCCATACTGACTGACTGTTCCCCGAGCCTTTCAGATTTAGAAATTTCTTCTGTGCGCTTCGGCAGGCTCCTTACCAATTTAAGTATTACTTCAGCTAAACCAGTTTAGTCACTGGTATTTAGAAGTCTTTTACTCCCTCCTGTCAACACATAAAGGCTTCCTCAATCTTCTGTCCCCATTCAGCTCTCGCCCCAACATGTACTCATTCGCCCTATTCTCAGTCTGCCTTCTCCTCCTGAGTATCTCTCCGTCCTCTTCTCCACCCATCTTCTACCACTTCCTTTCCTTTCCTCCTACTCAGAATACCTTCCCTGAACTTCTTCCCCTCCTTCTCCCCACTTTTCCTATTCTTATTTCTTGCCTCTCCCTCCTTCAGCCTGTCCTGTACTCTCCTCTCCATCATGCCCCATTTCCCTTTCCCCTATCATCTGGCTGTACCTCAGCTGCCCCTCCCCTCTCCTTCCACCTCACTCACCTACCAACTCTAGCTTGCTCTCTCCCCACCTTAATCTGGAGGCCCTCCTTTGCTGTGTCTGCCTCTCCTCTCCCCATCTCCCTCGGTCACCCAAATGATCTAATTACCCCCAGTTTTCCCTTTTCCTTATCCTCCTTCTCCTCTCCGGGGATGTAGAACTTAAGCCTGGCCCTCCTCCTTCTTGCACTCCCCCTTTTTAGTGAAAGGGATTACACATTTTTCATCTTAATGCAAGGAGCCTCCTCCCCAAACTGGATGACTTAAACATCTGGGTTACCCAACACTCCCCTGAAGTAATATGCATCACTGTGCCTTGGCTATCTACCAGGATCCCTGATTCTGCACCTTCTATTCCTGACTACAGCTTATTCCGTCAGAACCATGGTAAGCGTGGAGGTGGCATGGCTATCTACGCTAGGGACTCTCTCTCTTGCTCCATCTCACTCCGTGATGCACAGCCCTCCTCCCACAAATTACTTATTGTCCTCCTCTCCTTCCCCTCTACCCTCCCTATCTACATAACAGTACTGTACTGCCCGCCCAAAGCACCCCACATTTGCATGGTCGAATGCATCTTCACTATCTCCTCACACTCAAGTAAAGATGCACTCTACCTGCTTGGTGACTTTAATCTGAACTGGCTCTCTCCTTCCTCCGAACCCTCCATCCTTAAAACTGAATCCTTAAACCTCTCCCAGATGATCAGTGAGCCTACATGTCTGAACTCCAAATACCCTAACCACTCACTCCTCAACTGGGTGCTCACATCCCATCCCCACCGCATATCTGTCACCGGAGTACTCGGCAATGCCCTTAGTGACCACTGCATTTATTTCTGTGTAAGGAAACTTTTTACCTCCCGGTCAACCCCCAAATATATTTGGTTTTGCCCCTCCTCTCTGGACTCTAATTCCCCACTCCAGGATTTATTTCATGCAGACTAGTCTCCTGTGTATTCAGCCCTTAACGTCAACACAGCTCTCCAGTTATTCTCCGATACCATAACCCATATCTGGAACCTTCATGCCCCCTAAAAAGGCATGAGTAAAGCGTCTGCACCTCCATGGAAAACCCTGGACCTCCTTACCTCTGTGAGAACCAGAGACAAACTCTGGTCTAATTATAAGGCCTCTCTCCAACCCTTAGACATCAAGCTCTACAGGTCCCACAGAAACATCTGTACCCAGGCCATCAGAAAAACTAAGTCTAACTACTTATTATATTGCTGAGACTTTCAACAAATTTTTTACCACCTGTGCCCTCCTCGATCATCCTGCTCCCTCCTTCACTGGGTTCTGCCCACCACTGCTGGGCCCAGCTTCACTTTTCCCCCTATCTCATCCCAAGAGGTCTACAAGATGCTAATGTCACTCAACCCAACTAAATCTAATCCAGAAGGCCTCAATCCAAGATTCTGTGTATTTCACCCTGCCATAGCAGCCCCCTCGCTTCGCCTCCTTAACCCTTGTAGTGGCCATGGACTGATATATCAGTCCAAAATTCTAATCTTGTTCCAATTATGTTGACAGCCCTAAGGGTTCCTGTCCCCCCCACCAGCTCCATCCCTTCAGCTTGGAAAATGGCTAAGGTGCTTTCCCTACATAAGGGCAGGGATCCCACATCTCCCAGCAACTACAGACCCATATCCCTCCTACCTGCTCTCACCAAACTCTAGGAGTCCCTAATCTACCAGTGGCTCCTGGAACACCTAACCACTTCTGACAGTCTTTCTCCCTATCAGTCCAGTTTCAGGAAATGGCACTCCACATTCTCATCCCTGCTCCGTGTCACCGATGCAATCCAGTCAGCTATGGACAAGGGCCTTGTCACTGCAGCCATTTTCACTGACCTGGCTAAGTCCTTTGACTTGATCTCTCATACCCTCCTCATTCAAAAATTCATTGGTCTGGCTCCTGCTGCTACCAACTGGTTCAGTTCATACCTTCACCTCAAGCAGCAATCTGTTCTCATAGGCTCCACCCTCTCATCCCCCCTCCCTATTACAACTGGCATCTGTCAAGGTTCCATACTGGGCCCCATTCTCTTCTCAATATTCATTAATGAGCTCCCCCTCAAACACTCATATATACGCAGATGACATTGTGCTCTGCTTCTCTGGCCCCTCAGTTGCAGATGCCTCTGCTCCCCTTCAGCATGATTTTGGTAATGTGCAGAAATGATTCCATCAAAACCAGCTAAAACTAATCTCCAAAAGCACTGTTTCAGTGTTTTTTGGCTCTAGGCAAAGAAGGCCCAAATCCCCAAACCCTCCTACTTTTACCACCCTTGACAGCTCACCTTTATAGTCAGTTGACTCCTCCAAATACCTTGGGGTCTGGCTGGACAGTAGCCACAACTTCTCAATCCATAGAGATTCCATTTGCTCCAAACTCCACCCAAAACTTGGGGCCCTCTATTGACACAAAGACTCCCTCCCTCTGCCAATTCGCCAAGATTTAGTTGCCAAAACCATTCTCCACGATATAGACTATGCTGCTATTGTCTATGGCTCTGCCCCTGCCACTTCATTTGCTAGACTTGACACTGTACTTATTTAATTTTGCAGTTTTGCCACCATCTCCATCCATAGAAACATAGAAACATAGAAGTTGACGGCAGATAAGGACCGCAAGGCCCATCCAGTCTGCCCATTTCTTTTTCTACCTTATAAATGTGCCATCGGCCTTTGCTCTGTCAGTGACCTATCTATTCATAGTCATTTGTATTGCTCCTTATGCCTATCCCATGCCTGTTTGAAGCCCTGCACTGTATTCATAGCCACCACTTCTTGTGGTAAGCCATTCCATGCATCTACCACCCTTTCTGTGAAAAGAATTTCCTCACATTCCCCCTTAATCGGCCTCCTCTAATCTCATGCTGTGTCCTCTTGTCCTGCTATTTTTCTTATATTTAAACATGTTAGACTCTTTCACCTTGTTTATGCCCTTAAGGTGTTTAAATGTCTCGATCCTATCCTCTCTCCCTCCTTTGCTCAAGGGTATACATATTGAGCTCCGTTAATCTGTCCTCATATGTCTTCTGATGCAGTCCCTGCACCATTTTAGTTGCCCTTCTCTGGACTGCCTCAATTTGGTTAATGTCCTTGTGAAGGTGTGGCCTCCAATACTGCACGCAGTACTCCAGATGGGGCCTAACCTAATGTCTTGTAGAGGATTATTACCTCCCTCTTACGACTTGTGATACCCTACTAATACACCCTAACACTAGCCTTACCCTACTGCTTTAGAGGTCTGCTTGGATGATTTTAGGTCAGTGATGATGATGCCCAAGTCTCTTTCTTCCTTTGTGACTGCTAGCAACCCCTCCCAGCCTATAAGTGGCTTCAGGGTTTCTCTTCCCTATGTGCATGATTTTGCACTTCTTTGCATTAAATCCCAGTTGCCACTCTTCTGACCATTCTGCTAGTTTATCCAGATCTCTTCTCATTCTGCCCACCCCATCTGGATCATCTACTCTGTTGCAGATCTTGGTGTCATCTGCAAACAGACAAGCCTTACCCTCTAGTCCATCTGCGGGGTCACTAATGAAGATGTTGAATAGGACTGGCCCCAGGACTGATCCCTGAGGTACCCCACTTGTGACTTGCATCTCTTCTGACTGTATACCATTTACCACCACTCTCTGTTTTCTGCCAGTCAACCAGTTTGCCACCCAGTTGACCAACTTCTGACCCACCCCGAGCCTACCCTAGCTTATTTATCAATCTTCTGTGTGGAACAGTGTCAAAGCTTTGCTGAAGTCAAGGTGGCGACATCAACTGCTCCCCCTTGGTCCCACCACTCTGGTTACCCAGTCAAAGAAATCTATGAGATTAGTTTGACAGGACCTTCCTTTTGTAAACCCATGCTGTCTTGGATCCTGTGCCCTATGGTTCCAGGTGTTGCACTATCCTTTCCTTAAGGAGTGCCTCCATAATCTTGCCCACTACTGAGGTAAGACTGACTGGTCTGTAGTTCCCCGCCTCCTCCCTGCTACCACTCTTGTGGGTGGGATCACATGAGCCCTTCTCCAGTCTTCTGGGACCTCTCCTGTGCTCAGAGACTCACTAAACAATTCTGCTAATGGCTCTGCTAGTTCCTCCTTTAGCTCCTTAAGTACCCTGGGATGTATGCCATCAGGTCCCATTGCCTTATCCACCCTGAGCTTAGCAAGCTCTTGTAGGACCCTTTCTTTTGTGAAGGGAGTAGTGCTCACCTCCCTCCCCCCTGTGTCCATGATGCTGAGCTGTGGGCCCTGCCCTACCTTCTCTTCAGTAAATACTGAGCAAAGTATCTATTTAGGATAGATGCCTTTACAGGGTCCTCCTCTCCATGCTCTTTTCTCCATTAAGCTTAGCAATACCCCCTCTGGACTTTCTCCTTTCACTAATGTATCTATAGAAAGTCTTGTCACCTTCTTTTACTGTTCGTGCTAGTGTTTCCTCAGTTTGGGACTTTGCCTGCCTTACTGCCTTACCTGCTTCCCTTAGGGCAGTTTGGTATGCCTCCCTATCTTCATCCGCTGTGTTCCTTATATTTTCTGAAGGCAGCCTTTTGGCTCTGACCTTTTCTGCTACTGTATTTGAGAACCAAGTGGTTTCCTTCTTCTTTTGCACTTCCTTTTCTGTCTAACACAATGGGATGTTGCTTCAAGTATTGTATCCTTAATGCTTGCCCACTTTGCCTGTACCTCCTCACCTGTGTTTCTTTTTGCCAGGGCTAGCTTAACTCTGTTGGCCATCTTATCAAAGTCAGCTCCTCTGAAGTCCCATATTTTTGCTTTGGAATGGGATGATTTAGATGTAGTAGCCAAATTGAACCATACCATGTGATGGTCACTGGCTCCAGGTGACCTTCTACCTGGAGATCTGTGATCCCTTCTTTGTTAGTCAGTACTAGATCTAGGATGGCCCTGTCTCTTGTGGGTTGCTGTACCAGTTGTTTGAGGCCCTCCCCTGCAGGAATCCACTGTGAGTCTAGTTCTGGCAGATGTTCCTGCTGGTATTGACCAATCTGTATCTGGCATGTTGAAGTCTCCCATTATCAGAACCTCCTTTAGCTGTCATGTTTTGTATATCTTCTAACAGTAATGTGTCTATGTCCTCCCTCTGGTCTGGGGCCTGTAGACAACCCCAGTTCTTATGGCTGTCCCATTTCCTGTTTCAGGGTGACCCACAGTTCTTCTGGCTCCTTATGTGTATTCTGAATTTCTGTAGCTTTGATATTTTCATTAACATACAGGGCCACCCTCCCCCTTTTGCACCTCGGTCTCTTCTGAGACAATACATAGCCAGGTACTGAAGTCTCCCAAGTGTGGTTACTGGTAAACCACATCTCACTAATGCTACTATGTCAGTTTAGCCTCTGACATTATTGCCTGCAGGTCTGGGATCTTATTTCCCAGGCTGTGAGCATTGTGTACATGATTTTCCATTGGCCAGATTTTGGTGTGTTAGTTGTTGGGTGAAGTTTGGCATTACCCCTGTGCATCGTGTGGGGAGACAAACCTTTTTCTTACCTGGTGATGCAAATGAGCGTCAAACCACGCTGAATTCCTGTTTGACCACTAGCTGAGGGAGGGTGTTCTTCCCATTCGGCGTATGGGGTGCTGCACCCCTCTCCCCATTTGCTAGTTTAAATATTCTGAAGCGTCAAACTTCTGCCCAATGCACTGACTCCTCTTTAGTCAGATGCAGTCCATCAAATTTAAAGAACTTTCGCTCCCAGAACTGTTGCCAGTTCCCTACAAATCTGTGTCCTTTTTCTGGCACCAGTCCTTGAGCCACGTGTTTAGCTCCCTATCTCCCCTTCTCTGACCTTCCGTCCATCTGCTCCCTTCTCCCAGACTGGCAGAATCTCAGAGAGGAGATGCCAGACGAAATAGATGATAGTTTATCACCCAGCCTAGTCAGGTGTTCCTTGGTCTCCACAACTGACCCGGCTGGCGAGATCTTAGTCCCTATGTGTACTAGGACATCAATGTTTTCTCCTGCTTTGTGAACAATTTTAGCAATGCGGTCAGTGTCTCTCCATGCTGATGTACCTGGGAGACATCTGACCATCACCCTGGCTGGAGATGGGTATCAACTCCCCGAATCATGGAGTCTCCTATGATCAGAAGTTTTTGGATTTCTTTGTGCTTGTTTAGTTTTGGTTCCTGATTTGGGTGAGTATTGTTGTGCTAGCTCCTGTGCGCAGTGTCCTGCTCTGCAGTGTCTTCTGCCTCTTTATTTGATTTCAGAGATAGAGGCAGATACCTGTTTGTAGTGTTTATATGGTTTTGGAGTAATGTGTTGGAGAGCAGAGTGATGGGGCACCTGATTTGCTCCTCCTAACCACCTGCCAACCTCCTGGACCAACTACCCTCTGCAGTCGAGGTTTTCTGTTGGATGCTGGGGAAATGGCGGGTGGTTCTTATAATGTATTTCCTCTTCAATATGAAATTTGAGGTGTGCAATCTCTGCCCATGCTGCCTGGAGCTGAGACCTCAAGATCTCAAAGGCCCAGCATGTAGGACAGTGTCCTAAATCCTGTAAGACTGTCCTTCTGAAAATTGTTCCATGAGTACCTGCAGTTAATGAAGTCCATTCCAAATAAGTTGCTGGGTTTGTAACCTAGTCAGAGTAATTAGAAGGAAAAAAAATGCAAGTAATGGTTTAATTGTGCTTTGTTTAACTTGTTATAACAAGTTAAATTACTAGTGCCCCTGTAAATGAGATCACCTTGTGGAGGCCCCACTGATCCGCCCCTTCCTGCTCTGCCACAGGAAATGTCACAACTGTGGTACCCTATAAAAGGAGTGTAGCGTGGGGTGGTTGGGGTTGGGGGGTGGGTGGCTGGGCCCTTCCCCTGCCTAAAAAGAAGAACCACGGACCAAAGAACAAGGAGGTAAGAGCAGAAACAATCAGTCAACAACAAATGCAGTAACCCTGAAAGCTTATCCTAATGTTAGATAAAACTGTAAAACCCCTTCACTCACCACTACACTCTCTACTCCTCTCTCTCCTTCCTGCCTCTACCCTCTAGGTGCCTGCTACACAGCCTATCTTTCATCAGCAAATTCTGGGTCAGGACTCTCCCTTCCTACCTCAACTCCTGTCTTTCTACAGTTAGTTCCTCCACTTATTCTTTTCATTCAAGGGATGATTGAATATTCTTCCTTCCACACCCTTGTTCACGCTCTGGCCAGGTGGCCTTCTCCTACCATCTCCCTCACCTCCAGAATCAACTCCCATGGGATACCCACCATGTCACTACCTTCTCTACCCTTAAATCCCTGCTCCATGCCTTATCTGCAGCTCCATGCTCCTGCTCTTCTTCTGCCCCTTTCCTCCACCCTGCTGGCCCAAACCCCTCTTTTGCACCTCCCCTTGGCTCAGCATCCTCAGTTACCTAAGTTCTCACACCCTCCCTGTTTGGACCTCCTTGCTACCGTTTTATTTTTCATAATTTTATACTTAACCTCTAGCTCCTTCAGACTTAGAATTATCACATTCTATAAACCTGCTTTGTATATACTGTGCCATGTTGTAATCATCGATGTAAATTATTATTGTTTTCTTTATTTAAAAAAACCTGTAAAACTACTGCATATAATTGTAAAATTGCTGCCCTTGATACTTGTTTATTGTGTCTTTATCTGCTTTGTACCATTTATGTCCTCCCTGTATGGGTCTTTATCCCTGGGTTGCACCTGGAGATGAGCCTTGGCTCAGTGTGCCTTTCCCAGCTACCAACTTTTATTTATTTATTTTTCATACACATTTTTATTTTTCATTTTCTCCATACTCCCCACGAGGCCACAGCATACACATGCATGTATGTGCAAGGAGGTGCACACACATGCCAGGACCGGTTGCCCCTTCCACCCTTCCCCTGACTTTTGTCGCCTCCCATACCGCTTACGCACCCACCGGACCTCCACCCAGTGGGAGCAGGACTACGGATGGTGGGCATCCACCCCTTTTGTAGGGGACAGTCATGGCTCAATCCCACTCCAACCCCCCCCCCGAGATGGCACCCCAGTGGCCCGAGGTCATTCCCGAATCTGGGTCACCACGTGGTGCGAGGTAAGGTGCCAGCGCCTCAGTCCTCTGTGCCACTGGGCCGGCCCCAGTTACCAACTTTGAAATAAATAAATAAATACATAAATGTTTCTAAGTCTTAAGTGCAGGTGAAATGCTGGGTGTCCTAGGATGTGATCTTTGCTTGCAAGAGGTTATTGAATAAAGGACACAAGAATTATTATCTGCCTTGTGGAGTCTGGCTGATTATTTTCTGAGACACTGGTAAACATCACATAAAAGCACCAATAACTGTGGCTTTTCTGGTTATATTACTATGCAATTCAGCATACATGTACTCCAAAGAGTCCACTAAATACCACCAGAAGACAGGATACATACAATAAGGGTAAAGTGGTTTTCATAGGGTGTTTTTATGTGATGCCCACAAGGAAAAGCAGGGAACGCACCACAGAGCTGGTGCATGCACATAACTGACAGCAGCAAATGACACATTGTGGAAGTGAGATGCAATTCATGGAAAGATACAGCCCCAATACTGAATAAATAAAGTCAGTGCTACAGAAGTGGCGTGACCATAGAGCAAAGAGATATGGTGTGTGAACAACGTGCCCTGCAATGTCATGCAGCGGAAATCAACATGCTACTGGGCATGACTGTAAATCACTTGAACAAAACTTGATGATTTATAATATATAGAATAAAGTATGGGCGAGCATACACAACAAGCCTGTGTTCCATCCCGAGATGCAGCATATGGACTCGAGTGAAGCTCGAGAGGTCCATGCTGGTATTCAATCCTGAGATGAAAACACAAGGCAAATTGTGTATGCTTCGCCATACTTTACTTTTTATAGTTTGCTGAAAAGAAATACAGCAGCTCACTCAGCTGTGAACTCCAACGTGCAGTCCCATTCCACTGCTGACCTGAGATTTAAGAAGTTAAATTTCTAAATGTTTTAACTTTGACAAGGCCTCTTACCTTGTGCTGGTGGTCCTGCTTGGTGTCGGCAGCTCTGTCTGCTGTGAAGTCCGTCAATGTGGTTCCATTGCCATCCTGACACTTCACAGATTCACGTAGCAGTTTATTAACAACAACAAAAAAAAACCTGTGAAATTACTAGTTTGGAGCATGGAGCCGACTACAGCAGTCTGTGTCCAAACCGCCTGGGTCAACCACTCGCTAAGCAGTCTGCCATGTTTGTTTTTAATAGCACTGTTTGCTCCAATCAGGTGGTGAGGAGTGCAGCACTGATTAATATTCATTACAGAACATGCACAACAACTTTTAGAGCGTGCACAACTATTAGAGTGTGCACAACAAGTTTAGCAACCACTGATTTTCATGTACAATAAGCCTAATCATATACTATAAAATAATAGGGCTTTAAAGGGATCTCTAACGGGTATAAGAGAGATCTTTTTTGAGTATTGGGCAGACAGAACAGCTCGCTTCGCTTTGCAGTCCTGTTGCCCAAGCGTTAAAACTCAGAGCCCAGATATTCAAGCAGTTATACATGGCGAAGAGTAAGGCGCCTCCCCTGGTGCGATATTTAAAGGGAAAAGTGCGCTGCATTAAATCCCGATGCGCCAAGGCGCATCAGTAATGTATGCAGGCACAGGTGGGGTGCCCATGCCTAAACTACACAGCCCAAAATTCAGCCAGGCCATGCAGAGTTATGCAGGCGCAACCCCTACCTGCGCCTGCACAACTTTACACCGAAAAAAAATGATCAAGTCGAGGGCCACCCACAGGTGAGCTGCCACATTGCAGGGTGCAACACAGCAGCTGCCACCTGTGGGTGGCCCTCGACTTGTTCCCGCCGCACCTGGCAGCGCCCCCCCATGCCCCGATCACGGGCTGAAGTGTCCCCACAGTAGCCTGATCGCAGGCAGCACAGTATTCTCCCCAGCAGCTCGATCAAGGGCATACTGTAACTCCCCCACCCCGAGCCTGGAACAAGAGAGGCATACTGTACATTCTCCCTCAGCTGTTCAGTACAGGGATCTCCCCCCCCTGTGTCGATAGGCGGTATCCTCACTTTGCTGATCCTGAGATTTCAGCCTCCCTCCCCAGTCACCTCGCCTTTCAGCCGGGCGGTCATTTACTGCCGCGACCTCACTGCCCGCTGATGCCTTGTATAGTATGGTTGCATGCCATTGCCTGCTTTGAACCAACGGGCGCAGCCCTACTGAGCTGTCAGGTCGGCTGGCAGCGGGGCGCAGGCTGGTGCTGCAGCCCACCGCTGATGGGGGAGCGGGTGGTGGGGCTTCAGGCGGAGGGGTGGGGCCACTAGATCACCAGGGATTCTGGATGGGGAGTGAGGATGCCACCCGCGATCGGGCTACTGGGGGAGGATGGCCAACATGCCCACGATCGGGCTACTGGGGAGGAGATGTACAATATGCCCGCGATCGGGCTACTGGGGAGGATTTACAGTCATGCCCACGATCAGGCTATTCGTGGGGTGGGGAGGATTTATAGTATGCCCACGCATCGCGCTATTCGGGGTGGGGAGGATTTACAGTATGCCCGCTGATCGGGCTGCTGGGGATAGAATGCTGTTCTGCCCACCTACTGGCTGGCGGGGCATCGTCCCCGATGGCTGCTGCCCTGCAGCGCCAGGCGCAAGTCGCCAGGGATCGGCGCACCTGCATGCTAATGGCATGCAAATGGGGCTATAATTAGATGCAAATGGACCCCTGTTATGCCTTGCATAAATTATGCCCCATTTGCCTGCCCTTTGAATATCACAGGTGCTGCTTGCGTGGCGCATTGGAACTTGCGCCACCGCACTATGCTCCTCTGACCACTTGCGCTGTGCCATGCACAGTGAGTTTATTAGCGACGTTCAAAGAAGTTGCACCATAATCTAACTCCATTGAATATTGTTCTCCACACCCCCATTAACTATTTTGTGTGGCGCAGGGGCATGCACCACAGAATGGTGCAGTTTGAATATCTGGGCCCGAGTCTTTTTTATACCATAAGAGACACCCCCTCATAGACCCTATTAACTTATATAATTGCATAAATGCTTATCCTAGTTTCCAAGGGCTGTAAAATTACTTTAACAACACAGTTTTGCTTTTTGAAGAAATACCTGTTGCCATACAATATCAAAGCAATGAAAGAAGAGTGATCCTACGGATGAACAGATGATGTGCCTACAAGACAATATCTACAAGAAATACTGACTAGAAACCAGCCATGGCAAGCTGATACACAACTCTTAAATACTCAGGAGACATTGATGGGGATTTTCCATTGCTGCAAATCCACAGCTAGCCTTTTATCTTCCTTTTCATTCAGAATCTGTACTGACTTGCAGTACTGCAGTGCAGTGTAAGCTGTTATTGGCATCAACGTTTTCTGTTTCAAAGAAAAACGAAGCACTACCAGTTCAATGTTTAGTACACAAATACAGTCAAGTAGATCTAAACCTTAGATATCCCAGCAACCACCATAATATGTTATCTAAACCTCATGCTGAAAGTACAATCTGTAACATTCGTTAACTACCCTGATAAGCAAATCTCCTTTCAATGACTTGATGGCACCACATTCAGATTGTGATCCCAGAGTAAACATCAACAATGACAAGATGATGATCCTTTGTGTTCTTAAGTCTTATTACAAAGTAATTACTGGAATAATTGCTTCTTACAGACTGCAACTCCTGTCCATTTCACATGTAACCACCCAGCCTTCGCAGGTAGGGCTTACTAGTATTGCATCCTGGTGTCTGACCCTGCCAGCCCTGGGTCCTTGGTGCCCAGATATGCTCTTGCCAGCCTGCTGTGCCTGCTTTCTCAGAGGTGTGGAGGAGCTATGTAAATAGCTGATGTCCTGCCATCTAGTGGTACAGCACAGTTTGTGCTAGGGAAGCTGCAGAGCCTCCGCTGTTTCTGCCCATATTGGTTAAAGGGCAAGCCATTAGTGTGTTCCAGCTCCTGGGATCTTGAAATATATGTTGGGGCTTGGACCCAAAAAGGGAAGTGTGCTATGTGAATAGAAGTGTAAACTGTGAATGTGTGTACTGTTGCTTTAACTGTTAAACTGCTCTTTGAATGTGTTTCTGCTTGCTGCTTGGGACCTAGTGCTTCAACACTAATGACAGGCAGACCAGAACTCTAACAGTGCCCATTCCATAACCAGAATACAGTACACAGGAGCAGCTAATGAACTAGCAGGGACGGTGTTTGTTGAAACTGATAGTCTGTCTGTTTCCAAGTATTACATTTGCAGCTTAGCAAACTGCTGACATGGACATCATCTTTGCAATCCCTGACCCAGCACTACCCAATCAGTGATCAAAGAGCACCAAGAACTGCAGCTATGGCTCTTGGGTAGGTGGTGTGAACGTTGTTCTCGGAGCCATTACCTTTAACCAATCTATCATCGAGTAAACCTAATACATATTCATTTCTGTGATGGACAGCTGAATTATTCAATGTGGAGTGGCAGTTTTCCCTCTAAGGTAGTTGGGGAGAAGGATGCTCATGGCAGATGGTGGCAGAGGCTCACTAAGAAAACAGGGGAGCAGAGAGTGAGTGAGAGAAACGTTTTGGGAAGTCGGACCATGGCTTCTGTATCGTCAGCAGTGAGACTTGCTGATGTTCCTGCTAACTAGAAGAGCCAGAATCCTAGCTCACAATTGAAAGAAGATAGTTTGGCACTCTGCAGAATAACCCCTAGTCAGTATGGGGACTGGTGCTGAGTATCCAGAGCTTTCAATGTGTTCCAGTTACAGAGAACAGCATTGGGAGAAGCCTGCTGGGTTTTCATTGCCTGGTGAGCCAAAAAGTGTCAAAGATTGCCACCAAAAGTGGGGAATCCTGCTGAGAGACTGTTTGCCTTGTCTGCTAGTCTGCATCAAATCTGCTGAAAAGTTGTGTCTGCTGCCTGCAGAAAGTGAGAAACTACTTGAATTCAAGTTGGGAACAAACTTCATGCCAGTCAGGATGGTCTGGGGAGTCAATCCAGTACTGTCACTGCCAGGTAGTATTGAACATTTGCCCCAGAGAAATAGAAGCCTTGATGTGTGGGGTGAGTGTGTGGTCCCAGTCCCCAAGACTGGCCTAGGCCAGCATCTTTATTTATTTATTGCAATCTTGGATTAACACCTTTGAGCAGAAAGCTGTTTGATAGGTTCCACGTCAAGTATGACACTAACAATACAGATATGTTCCACAGATGCCGACACAGCAAGAAACAATTGAAAACTGTCTCCAGGCATAAATTCTAACAATAGTTACACAATCTAAGCATGTACAGGGTGCAGAGTCAAAACAAAGGCTAATGTTTCACTGGGTAATGGTAACATGACATGAGGACGCTAGTTTAAAAGGAGAATTGTACAACTGACAACATAAGCAGATAATTGGATTGTGCCTGAGTCAAAGAAAGGAGGAGGATCTCGTACCAGTAGAGAAGGGCATGGGTGGGAGGAGGAAAGTGCGGGGGGAGGAGGCAAGCAGTGGTGGGGGGGTAGGAAGGGGACAGAAAGGAGGGAAAGGGAAGAATAGCTATGTAGTCAAAGTGGAATAAAGGGAAAAGAGGGGTGGAGGAGAGTAGGGAGGATGAGGTGGTGTAGGTAGTGGGGTGATGATGAAGATGTATTAAGGTGGTAGGGAGGAAAGAAGTATGAAATGACAGAGGGGCAAAAAGGGAAGCGAGAGGTGGAGGGAGGTAGGAGGGAAACTAAATAATTTAGGCAGGAGAAGAAAGCCTATGAAAGTGTTAACTTGACCGGGGGCCCAAGAAATGGACAAGAAGCATAACATTTTACTAATCTTAGAGATCACAGAGATTGCAAATGGTAGAAGGAAGGAAGGTAAAGGCAAATTAGTGGTAGCAGTCACAGGTTGTCAGTGAGATCAGATGCTGCCAGAGTCTTTTCTTAAAGGAACCCAGCAAAGTAGCACTGGTTATGTCAGGAGGCAGAGAGCTGTACCCCTACGGAGCTCTGTGTGTGAATGCACGTTGTCCAAAGTGATTGCAAAGCATCTACAGAGCAGCCACCTGGAGGTGACAAGCTGTAGGATCCTGCAACCTCCTGAAGGTGACAAGCTGCCAGATTTCAGTGTTAGCCACTACAATCGCCAGTGTTGCCTTTCAAGGCCCCAGTTCAACAGAGTTAAACTACATGTGCTGATTCTGTTCAGACCCTGGTTTGTTGAATTTCCCACTGTGAGTAAATATGGGGCTTGCCCTGAGCTAGGAGCCGTAGTTACTTAAAGTTTCATCTTAAAGTTAAGTACACCAAAGCTGGCCACCCACAGCAACCCTTCAGGTCTGCAACTTCTCAGTCTGAGTACCCAGGTAGACTTATTAGGGATACTGGTACCACTGGGAGGAGGGCTTGTTTAACGGTGTGTTGCTGTGGGGGCGGCATCGCTTTCTCTTATGGTTCACTGTTCTTTCCAATTTTCCAAAGTCATCAACTGTTCTGTTGTTGCATCTCCCATTCCCCTTTCCCCAATAATAAATCTGTTATCGTTGTTACTGCATACAACTGTCAGTGAGCATATCATTAGTGATGGCTATTAATTGCATGCAACACAGAATATTACTAAGGTATATGGTATTCTGTGTGTTGGGTGACTGGAAGGGGAGATGGGTAGGTACAGCATTCCAGGGGGTTGTACCTTACAAACATCTGGCCCACTATAAATGACTCTGGATGAAGGCACTGAGCAATTTACATCTAATTGGGAAAGAACCCCCCTTTCACCATCAGAAAAGACCCCAGGTCCCTCAACCTGGTTGGTCCCCAACACACAGGAGTAGTAGCCTGCTGTTTCATGGTGCCTGGGTTACACATAAAATGTTGTTTTTCACCGAATCTGGTTTATATCACCACAGAAAATAGCTACTTTGTGTCTGACATCATCAAGAAAATTATGGAATTTGCTGGACCGTCTGCCCAACGATAGTGCTACCACTCACGATGCCAGCGACCGAGGTTTGGGAATAAGCTCAGATCATCAGGCCTGGCCGGGTGGGGGACTGGGCATGCCAGAGGATACTCTCCTCCTCTGGGTAGGGTGGGCAGCCACCTCCGCTGCTATACTGCCACTTGGGTGACCACAGGTGGCAGTGCAGTCAGGAGCAGCTTGTAGGTGGAAGGATGTGAGCTGGTGCCACATCATGCACACTGCGTGTGCACCTGTTTGCACACCCTTGTCACCTACATCCTTGGTGGCAATGGGAAGAAAAGTGGAAACAGCCCAGTTGGCTGGATGATGCAGGCCACCTGCAGCCCTGTACTTGGCTACTTAGGCACTGCCTCCTGTGCATGGATCCATTCTGCACTGGAGACTGAGAGAGTCTCAACTGTCCTCGCCAGAGGGGGTTAAGTTATGGGGGAAAAACAGAAGTGAGGGTAAGACCTAGAGGACACCAGGGTGATGGGGCTGGAGCAGTCAAGCAGATGAGGACCAACCGGAAATTAAGGGGCATAGACAGCATTAATTGCAACAAAATTAATATACTGTAATTTAACTAACTTTTGTATGTTACTTTTTTTTTTGGCAAATATGCATGCTAAAGGGACACCAGCTGTCAGTTACTATAACATTTCATAAAATAGGGTATGGATATTTTTGCCTCCCCATTGGTCGAGAGATGTTCTCATGGGGCTACCATACCCTATATGTAATATCCCTGCTAAAGGAATGTTATTTTTCCTGTACTCATTCAGGGTTTAACGGTCATCATGCAAATAAGACACAACCACATGACAGCCCACCATGTAATCCACCACCAACATATAACACGACAGCATACACCCACTTAACCAGCCCCACCTACACACACACACACACACACACACACACACACACCACACATCTACGTAATATGGTAAGAAGGAAAAAAAAACTTGCAAAGTAAGAACAAAGGAATTCCATAAAAAAATGGAAAACTTACCTTATAATCCAAATTAGCTGGAAACATCTCAAAGGGCAGAACAGCCATCCTGAAATGGAAAACTTACCTAAAGACGTGACAACCAACCCCAGAAACAAAAACATAGCAGTTACAAAAAAAAATTAATAAATAAAATCTTCCCTTAAACAGCAACTCTGCACTTCAGCATGTGCTTTCAAAAATACCGTAAGAGCTGTCAGCTGTTACAATTTACTAGAGAATATATCTTTTTCATTTTCAATGTTCCTTTCCATGATTTACAGGGCATCTTGGTAGTCCATCTATAAGGTCTGTATAGAAAACATTTGCCTCTCCCCTGTTAACCTCACAATGCCTTTGTTTGTAACATCATAGCACTCACCATGACAACAGACTGTGATGTCACTATCATCAATTGTGTGGTTAGCAGGGGAGAGTTAGATACAAGATTTAGCACACAACAGCAGGGGAAAGTAAAAGAAAAACAATATTGAAGAACTAGAAAACAGTAAAGTTAAAACATAATTGGTGTAAATCTAGCATTTTAAGCTTTTTATTATGATAGAGTTCCTCTTTAAGATCTCATTGAACTGAAATATAGAACACAGAAATACAGAAAGAACCAGAAAGAAAAAGACCAAAGGCCCTATTTTGTGTGTGTGTGTGTGTGTGTGTGTGTGTGTGTGTGTGTAATTGTGTTTTACTGCTATTCAATAAAAGACAATACTATACAATTATACTCATGTCAAGCATACAACATACAGTACATGGAGCAATCCAATGGATAACAGGTTATAAAGTAGCTAGACAATCCGATTTAAAGATGTAGGGGTATTACTATATGGCAATTCAATTTTAATCACCTCAGGATAAGCTACAACCTACAGCAATGAGGGATTCAGTCCAATAATTATCGTGTCCAAACACGAATAGAACTCAAGACTTACGCTATGATATAATCCTATCTCAGACATAGGTAATCTGCATATACTGTGGCACCTGGCTGATTGCTCTACAAATAAATACTCAGACATCAAGGTCAAACTAAACTCAGAAACAGTTCTGGTTAACATAGCTAACTGTAATGCTGTAACTTTAGCACTTTAAGAGTATTAGCCCACGAATCCCCAGCCCAACCCAAAAAAACGGTGCAGGAAAGAGAAACAGTAAGGCAAAAACATTTTCCCCATCAACTTCCCCCAGGTGAAACTGAGCACACCAGACATTTTAAGTTCATTGCAGTAGGGCCAGAAGTGGAGTCTTGCAGTTGCCACATGGTGGCCGCCATTACAGTGTGATTGCAAATGTCTTAATAACAAGCCCAAGATGTGAGCCATCAACAAGGAATGTCCTGGAATGTAACTACAGTGGGTACAGAGAAAAAATGTTCAAGTGTTTGAGTGAGCCAGTACTTATCCCAAACATTGCAGAAAGGCAGAAGTCTATGGCCCATATACCCACTTGATGTTAGGTAGCTAATTAACTTGGTAGTGGGCAGTTCAGGTTTTGGCCTCCTGCACCATGTCTGCCTGCCAGTCTGCCAATTCAAATTCTCGCACTATAGCCTTGACCCCTTTTTCCAGCTTTGATGGTGTTTGCGAATTGACAGACATGGCTGCCATTCTGTATGCAGAGCTGAGCAGGCATCAGCAGTGACTGAGTCACACCCAGCCTCTTCAATTTAGCCTGGACACCGTCAAACTTTTTCTGTTAGGATCTAGTGGCAAATGACATGTCAGGAAACAGATGCAGCATCGATCCCTCATAGTTTAGGCACTGAGAGTCCCTGGAGACTTTTATGAGGGCATTGTGTGTGACCACAACTGCAGTCACCATCAAGATGGTACAGGGAGATTGCACTGCAGTTCAGCTGATCATGGGAAGATCCTGTAGGCTCTTACAAACTGCTGCACCAAACTTATGTAGTCTTGATGTAGAGCCCGGCAACCATTTTCTCAGGATCCACAGGAGATCTTCACCCTCACTGCCCTCAAGTAGGCAGACTATATGCACATTTGTGGTATGATTGACATGTTTTAGGGCTTCAAGGCACTATCTGAATTGTGCATTCTCTTGCAGTTATGTGGGAGGCTAACCTTGGATTGCTTGCTTTTCCACCTCGATCGCGGTCTTTGTTGCAGCCTCAATTTTATAGTCCTGTTCCCCAGTCTCTTCAGTAAAATCTCTACCTTTAGATTGATTGTCTGAATGCAAAGTGTGAGGGACTGCCATGGAGACTCCACTCCTATCCGTGATGCCAAGCTTGAGGGTGTTGCAGCCTGTTCACCTGACTGCTACTGATGCTCTGAACTCCTACAGCTGCATTTATTTGGCCACACCATGGTGACGTGTGGATTTGTTGCAATTACCTCACTGAGATCTTTGTGAAGGTGCAGTTAAAGTTCTGATACATTAGTTTTAAAATGATGATTTGAATCGTTTTCTGCCGCCTTTCTGTAGAGTCGTCTTTAAGCGCATCTGTTCAGTAGGTGTGCTCCACACAGTGTTGGTTAAGTTACTTTTAAAAAGTAATCAGTTACAGTTACTAGTTACTTTCAAATAAATGTAATCAGTTACAGTTACTTACTACTCTTATATAAAAAGTAATTAGTAACTGTAACTGTAATGCATATTACTTTTCATATTACAGTACTTTATATTACTTTTGATAACATGGTTGTACTTATTCATTGAACATACAGTAGCTATGTGCTCATGAAACCCCAAGAAGTGTATAAAAGAAATAAAACAGATTCTAAAGACAATTGTATATGTTAATTTATAATACAGTACCCATCTGACATTGCCAGCCACAACAATCCCTTTACATTTCCATAAATAAGAGCTCCATTAAAAAAACACATTCACACACCCTGCATCTACTGATGCCCTCTGCAATATTTTCTCCCCACAGCTGAATCCTGGCTTTGCCAGCCACTGCCGTCCCTGACATTTTTCATTTCCATAACACCCACCCTCACCCACACTCCCTGCATCTGATGGCAGTGCCCTTGGTGATCTTTCCCATACAGCTGTATATCCAGACAACGCCAGCCACAGCTACCCCTTTACATCCCACCCTTACCCCACTGCCACACACACTCTGCTGCATCTTCTGCACATGGTGATCTTTCCCACATCTAGCCTGTATTCTCCTCCTGACTATGCAAGAGCCACAACTACCCCTTTAAATTTCTGTAATAAAATCCCACCCTCACATAGCTCCCCTACACTTGCATACATGCACCCTGCAGATCTACTGCCCTTCCTTGCCTTGATCTTTTCCCATTGCCCCACCAGCCAGAATCCTAACTTCCATTACCGCCACAGATCCACCCACATCACATACAATAAATTCCACCAGCACACACCTGCTTACCCCCAACAACATTTAAACTCTTTCCCACAGGTAAACCTTGACTTGCCACTGAGACACAGTTATAATTATAACTAAGTCTGTCATGACTACTATGCCACTGCCAGTATGCCACAACTGAAGTCAGACAGTGTCACTTACAACAATCACGTTTTACAAAACAGAAAACATTTGTTGCATTCCAGTACATACCCTTTGATGAGGATTTTCTTTGAGATGGGGCTGGTGATGGTGATAGACCTCACAGGTGGGTGGATGGACAATCAAGCGGCCTACTGTGGTAGTTTGGCACATGTGATGTTGATGGAAATGGGCCCTACGCCTGCCTACAGATGGACTACTTGCCTTTTCTCTACAACAGCTATGCTGGCCTAATTCCCTCACGGTTACCAATGGCAACCATAGAAGACCATGACTGATGACATGCAGGGTGTATCAAGCTATCTATAAATTGCACTTCAACTGGCCAATCTGTTGCGCTCAAACAAATTTTTGCCACAGCAATTATATAAAATAAAGCCACATCCCCATTCAGCCACTGTCCCAGGGTTTCAGCGTGGTCCCCTATCTGTGCTTTGCTGCTGAAACATTTTCTTTCCCCATTTTCATTGTTTTACAAGCTTAAACATAACAGTAGGCATAGGCCAGTTATTTCCTTTTTTTCCAGTTAACTTACTGCTGAGTGCCAGTCACAGTGAAGTGTGCAGGCGACAGTGCTACAGAAAGGCAGAGGGAGAGAAGAGCGTGGCTGGTGTGCATTGGACTATGAAAAGCCGGCATGCTTCACTGTTATAACCCACAGGTTATAATGGAAATTATAACCCACTTTCCTTAGGGAAAACGGTAGCCAGTTATTATAAAGTGATAACAGGTAAGGTAAGAATAGAATGTGGAAAATGAAAAGGTGATGATAGGTATGAAAAGGCAGAGTAAAAGTGAATGGGCTGAGGAGTCCTTAAGTGGGGACTAATTAATAGGAAGTAGTAAAAGGCTGAAAGGTAAAAGCTACATGTGCACACTCATTTTCATTTTCTACAGATGAAAGAAATACTCAAACTGGAGGGCCAGTGATTTACACCAGATTTGTGACAACTGGTACAAGGACACCCAGCAATGACACCTCGCCAGAGCCATTCAACATAACAGTATTTTCTATAATGAGACAACTGGCAAAAGCAACCCTACACCAATGGCAGTGAGACTGTCTGTAACCATGTAACAAGCAGTGGTGCAATAAATGAGGCTACCTTGTAGTCATAGCCACTGTGATAGAGCAAATATCTTGTAGGGAAAACCAGTATTAGGTCAGAATTCCTAGGCTTAATGTTACAAGGCTGCATGTCTTTGCTCCAGTTTCTGTGCCACAGGTTTACGCCAACCCGTACCACTGGCAGCTCACAATACCTAGACACTGTGAATACTCAAACCTGAATATCAGCAAGGCTACAAAAAATGCCACCTCACAGCCATGAAGTGGTGCCTAAACTTTTTTTTGTGAAAAAAGGTAACAAATGGTAGCCAACTTGCATTCAAAATGCAAGGTGAAGATGCTGGGAGCTTATGCAGTGCTTGTCAGAAGGCAGTTTTTTAGCCTGATGTTGTAATAAATTGAACACACAGTCAGTTGAGCAGCCTTTGTTTACACTGAAACCTGAATGTGGAAAGACACCTGCACAATCTCTGTATTTCTGTGATGTCATAAACCTCTTGAGCTTACTCTTGAGGTTTATGAAGTCACAAGAACCCCTTGATGAATTACAGCAACCATAACATATGGATGCCCATCTGTTATTCTGGTTATATTACTATTTATATTACAGTAACTAGTTACTTTTAGGGAAACGCAATGTCATTACAGTTACTCATTACATTATTTTAAAAGTAACCAATTACTATTACTAATTACCTAGCAAAGTAATTAGATTACAGTAACTGGTTACAAGTAACTAGTTACTACCCAACACTGGCTCCACAGTACCTCCTAGGGACCTATTTTCAACAGATTTTAGCCACAAAATGGGAGAAATCCTTTTGAAAACAGGGCCCCAACAGTCCATCAAGTCTGCCCACAATCCCTACATAGCAGTTACCAAATCTGGCGTGTCAGGATTAGTCCAGGCACTCTGTAGGCAGCCTGGCTGGACTACTTCTCTGTCATCCCCGTCCCATCCTTTCCAGCTTTTAACTATTCCAAATCCTTAAAACTGTCCCACCCCTTTCTGAATCCAGTCATGTTCCCCAACTTTACCACTTCCTTGGATAAGCAGTTCCATCTTTCCACCACTGTCTCAGTGAAAAAGTGCTTCCTGAATTTTCCATCCATCCTTCATTTCAATTCACGCCTTTGTTACGACCCATCTTGACTACTGCAATTCTCTCTACCTAGGGCTTCCAGGGGTTGATATCCGCTGCTTGCAGCTGGTGCAGAATGCAGCGGCCAGGCTTTTGACTGGGACATCTAGGACCAGTCATATTATGCCTGTGCTCCGTGAGCTGCACTGGCTGCCTATTCAGTGGCGGATCACCTTTAAGGTTGGCTTGCTAACCTTTAAAGCCCTACATGATCAGGGACCCGGCTACCTGCAAGATCTCCTGGTACCTTACAGCCCCCTCTGTCCTCTCCGTTCCACTGATGAGGGATTGCTAGAGGTTCCCAGGGTATGATTAAAGATGTCTGGTTCTCGTGCCTTTGCTTTTTAAGCTCCGACCTTGTGGAATTCTCTACCTTGTCAGTTGAGAGAATGCCCAACCGTCAGTAGATTTAAAACTGAGCTTAAAGCTTATTTATTTGATCTGGCCTTCCCTAGTGATGGATAATGTAATTTTATGTTTTAAATGTTATTTATATTGGCTGTTTCTGCTTTTATGTTAAGCGCCTTGGTTTTGAAAGGCACTATTAAAATAAAGTTGAATTGAATTGAATTGAGTGTCATATTAAACCCTTGGTTACAAATCTTAGATCACATCTAAAGGACACTCAGGATGTCATTAATTTGGTGGAAAATATGTTTGTAGAGGCTGGGGTCTTTTGGTAATACTAGACATCACAAGTTTATATACAAACATTCCTACAATTTTGGTTTGGAAGCATTGGGACTTTTCTAGAAAACTGAATAGATGCTCATAAGCCACCTACCCAGTTGCTTACGGATATGGCTAAAATAGTTCTAACCAGTTATGTTTTTACATTTTGGGGTAAAACCTATTTAGAACAAAAGGGACGGCAATGGGGGTAACTTTCCCCCAACAATGCCAGCTTAGCAATGGGATATTGAGAGGATATGGCAATAATCTCAGAATCAAATCCATAGAAAGACAAAATTGATTTTTGGAAAAGATACATCAACAATTGTATTATGACATGGTAAGGAACAGAAAATTAACTGTTGGCATTTAAGAACTATTTGGAATCCTTTAGACCAGGTTTCAAATTTGATATAAAATTCAGTGATGAAATTATTTGTTTTTGGATATTTGCATCAGTAGGAATAAGGACAGGGATTTGTACACCACCCTTTTAGAAAGTTAACCGATAGGAAAACACTGTTAAAGGTACAAGCATCAGTCCTATACAGTGCCCTGCTCAGTTGGAGGGGGGACTCTATCCAAGCTATTAAAAAGACATGGGAGGAGGACTTGGGACTCCAGATACAAAAGGAGCAATGGAAATGGGCAACGCAGAGAATGCAATGGGGGATCTCTGCTATTGGTTGGAAGGAATTTACATGGAAGATATTTAATAGATTCTTTAGGTTGCCAGCAGTTCAGGGGAAATACCAGGGGGTGGGAGCCTCAGTGTGCTGGAAGAAATGTGGTTGTTCTCCACCAACAATGGGACACATTTTTTGGAGCTGTCCAAAAATACAACAATTTTTGGTGGAGCTGCAGCAGACCTTACAGATCATAATAGATCCGGATCTACAAATAACTCCATTGTTTCATTTTTTCATGGAATATCCTAGAGGTTATAGAGATCCCAACACAAGTAAATTCTTAAAAATTGCATGCCTAGCAGCACAAAAAGTAATAAAAAAAATTGATTATCGCATAGAGAAGTTACCTTACAGATGTGGCATGAAATCATGATTAATATATAGAATGGAAGCCTTGACAGCAACCCTCAACAGAAAACTTAGCCAATTTGAATTAATTTGGAGGAGATGGTAATCTATATGACAAATGAGTTCCAGGACTTCATCCCTTAATGTATTTTAAATTAAGACTAAATATTGACATTCAAAGCTTGTCACTTTGAGAAACAAACTTAAAACAGAATATAACAAAGGTAGAACTGAGCTGTACATAGTACGGTCTGCTGCAGACCCCTCAATCGAAATGTAGTAAATCTTAAACTTGAAGCACTTAATTAATCAAATAATTGAGTTCAGACTCAAACCTAACAAGAATAATTATGATCAAAGGTACTATATGGAATATGAACTATGTGGTGAGAATCTGTCCTCTCATTTTAAATTATTAATGTTATATAATTTGTAATTTAAATGTCCTTGCCTGCTTGCTTGTATATAGTCTGTGTATGTTATCAGAAGGTATGTAGATGTATGTATGTCTGATTGTTATCAAAAACTTTTAAATAAAGAAAGTTTAAAAAAAGGTACAAGCAGACATCTGTCATCCACGCCATACTGTTGTGAATATCCCAAGGCAATGTATGCATATGAAATGCAACAGCACAAAAGAGTCTGATTATAAATCAGAAGCAGAGCATTTGAGCCAGACTTACTGAATGAGGATAGGCTGGCAATATAATAAATAGAGCTAGGGAAGAAGTGAACAGTATGCAGAGGGAAAATTTATTGCAGTTCAGACCAAGTGGGGAAAATGATAATTTGGAGAGGGATCAGGTTATTAATTTTGTCACAACTTACTCAATAGATGAGGGGGCAGTAAGAATTGGGATATACTTAGAGTGAAGCCAAATGCTACTGTGTTTCAAAAAAACTGCCCCGCATAACCTTTAGAAAAGTGAGGCATGTTAAAGACATTGTTGTGCATAGTGTACAGCCATGTATAGCCAGTAAAGGTTTCCCTCCCCCTTCAATCCAGGCTGCAAATCGTGTTACTGGTGCAAGTGTTGCAGTGTGATTTCAAAAACATAAGTTTTTTATGGTCCAACGGATGGTCAGAAATACAAGATATTAAGTTCCATCACATGTGACACTTGCAACATAATATATTTAACGGTTTGCAGCTGCAGAGTCTTATTTTGGGAGAACAAAACGAAAATTGAAAGAGAGAGTGGGTGAGCATGTAAGAGCTATTGTGAACAAAAGTGAAAAATATACGTTGGCAGCACATGTTCTACATGCACATGGGTGAGAAACCACGCATAAGCCATTATTTATTGGAACTGAGTAGGTGGTAGTAGGACCTCATGGTGGTGATATAGAAACTTTATTAGCCGGATGACAGGCTTTTTGGATCTACAGATTGGAGGCATTAGAAAGGCCAGGATTAAATGATCAAATTGAGCTGGCCAAATTATTATAAGATTTATAAACTTCCTCCCCCCCCCCAACTATTTCTCATTCTTTCCCCTTCCATTATTTTCATTTTTAGAAACCCTCTTCTTAATTTTCATGAATATTAGAACCATATTTATATAATCAGCTGTGTACAAATACATATTTAAAAATAGTCTATTTACGCAGTACTGTTTAATCAAGAAATGAATAGTTTAAAAACATTATATATGCGACTTCAGAATCATGAACTGACAAATTACATAATTTCCGTAAAGCAACTGCAGTTGGATAAACATGTTTGTCATTCTAACAGTATGTACTGATTGCAATAGTCTAGACAAATGTTGAATGCATTGCCATTGCTGTGATTATTGTTTTAATTGCTTGTAATGAAGTTGGGGCATTCCCACAATGTTTTTAATGGTGTGAAAGCACAGATTGTGTATATAAAGGGATACTGTAGAGGGTGCTCTTCAGCTTGACAAAGCACTCATTTTGAGTGTGAAACATTGCTGTTAGTGGGTAGCCTCCTTGGGCTACGCTGACCACATTGTTTTTCACAAAATTATCTGAATAAAATAAGGCTAAAACATCCGTTGGTGTTTGCCTGATGAAATCTTAACTGCTTGCAGTGCTGAGTCCCCTTGTGCTTTTCAGTTTTGTATTTGGAACCTTAAGCATCACCATTTCAGGGAAGTGACCCTCTTTGCATTCGATAGTCCATCAAGTCTGCCCACAATCCCTACACAGCAGTTACAACCGACAGTGGAATTAGTCCGTTGCTCTGTAGGCACCTCGGACCAATTCTCTGTCATCCCCATCCCTTCCTTCCCAGCTTTTATCTATCACAACTCCTTAAAACTCTCCCATCCCTTTTTGAATCCAGTCATGTGCCCCAAATTTACCACTTCCTTGGGTAAGCAGTTTCATTCTTTCCACCACTTTCTCAGTGAAGAAGTACAGTACTTCCTGAATGTTTCACCTACCTGCAGCTTGAAATTGTGCCCCCTAGCTGTTGAGTTCTCATACAGCCTGAACAACTCATGACAATCCACTCTGTTATTCCCTCTTAGAAATGTAAATATTTCTATCATATCCACCTTTCCATCTTTATTTGACTCTGCTGCTCCTGTATCATCTTACTTGGCCTCCCTTGGACCCAATACTGAAATGCCTTATCCTTTTCAGGTGAGTGTGCCAGAACAGAGGCACGGTATTCCAGATGTGACCTTACCTGGGCTTTATGTGCAGGATCACATACTTCATCCTACTGACAGAAAGTGTTGAACCAGCTAGATATAAAACAAGAAAAATATTTCATGCTCACCAATTAATATACAAAAATCAGTGCATGCCAAGATTATACATCCAAGAGGCAGAGGGAGGCATGGGCCTCATTGAGATTGATTACACATATAGATCCACAATAGTGGGGCTACATACATTACTGACATCCTTGGACCCAAATATAGGCAAGGTCTTGCATCATGAAGAAAATAAGCCTAAAATGACTTCACTCATCAAATTAGGAGAAGCCTTCAGAAGGGTAGCAGAGAGTGATGTCAATCCACAAGTAGATAAGGAATTGTCAGCAACAGAAAACGCAAAGAATCAGAAAAGGAGTATAAGGATAAAGACCAACAGAAAAGAAAAACAATTGGAAAGCCCATAATTATACTGGAAAATACAGGGAGCTACTGGAGCAACCACAGGTCGATCAAGCCCTGACCCATGAGTGGTTAAGAAGAGGTGAATTTAGGCCACGAGATGAGAGACTAATAATGAGAGACTGATAAAACTTAAGGAACTTCTGTCCCAAATTGACTGGTCTCCTATACAGGCAACTCCTGACATCGACACAGCTCTCTCCTTCTTTACCCAAACTTTTAATAATGCCTGTGATATCTTTGCCCAGTGTTGACCCGCCCGTTCTAAAAGGAAGAATGCTCTAGGTTACCCCAGCTTTGATCCACCAGCTCAAACATAGGGACAACCTATGGCACCATTGTGCCATTGAGACTGGCCGGCCCAATGACAGGCGGTTAGATGCTGCCGCCCAAACAAGTGCACTCCGGCCATCAGAAAGGCCAAGTCTGAGCACCATCGGTCCTCACTCACTGCCTCATGGAGGAATCCCAGAACCTTCTGGGATAACATTAAACAGTTAAATGGGAGTGCACACCTCCCCCCCACCCAGATCAACATTAATGGTGTGATCTTCTCAGACCCAGCCCTCATAGCCAACCACCTCAACACCTCATTCACTGACCTTAGCCCTATCCTCCTACAAATTTTTTGACCCTCCTCCCCAGCACCTGCCGTAAATCTTTCTCACCCTTATTTTCTCCTCCGCGTGTTTCTGCCCAAGAACTTAGGCGCACCTTGTCACTGCCCTCAAGAGTAATAGTACAGGCAGTGACACCCTGGATCCGGTATCCACGGGCTGGTCTTAGACACAGTCCTTACCCGATCACATGCCTCATCAACCACTCTCTTTGCCTGGGAAGGTTCCAACTGCCTGAAAGTTGCCACTGTCACCCCTATCTTTAAAGGTGGTGATAGGACTGTGGCTGGAAACTATCGACCGATCTCCATTCTCTCTCCTCTCTCCAAGGCCTTGGAAAAAGTGGTGGCCTCTCAAATCTCTGACTACCTCTCCACCTACAGTGTCCTTTGTCCTGAGCAGCATGGCTTCCAAGCAGGCCACAGTACCAACACAGCCCTCCTAGAGTTCTCCAACTTTCTCCACTCCTCCTTAGACACTGGTTCTCTGGCTGGTGCTGTCTTCATTGACCTCTCGAAAGCTTTCGACACTGTCTCCCACCCCCTCCTTCTTGATGCCCTTAGTCTCTCTGGTTTTGCTGCTGGGCCTATCTCCTGGTGCACCAGTTATCTGTCTGACCGCTCACAGCTTGTAAAATTAATGGGACCTACTCAGACATCTGTCCCATCTTTTCTGGGTTCCCCAGGGCTCCATTCTGGGCCCTTACTATTCTCCCTTTACCTTAACACCCTTCCACGCTCTTGCTCGGGGACATTCTATTGTACGCTGAAGATGCAGTCATCTTTGCCTCAAGTCGTAACCCTACTGCCCTCCAGGACTCACTGCAGAAGTCCTTCACTGAAGCCGAGGGCTGGTTCAAGGAACATAGATTGGTGATAAATCTTAAAAAACAAAAACCATATTCTTCATTCATCCCAAAACAAGTCCTGCAACTTCAAACTCCTCATTCACTCTGGGTCCTCATTCCACTCAAACAAGTTTGTCTCTATAAATACCTAGGGATCCATTTTGACCCCCTCTCTCCTTCCATGGACACATCGCTGCCCTAGCCACTGCCACTAATATCCGATTGGGCATCTTACATCGGTATAAACACTGCCTCCCCCCGGAGGCTCTTTGACTCGCAGTCACCTCCTCTATCCTGTCCCTAGTGGACTATGGACTGCCAGTGTATGGTGCTGCTGATCAGACCGCACTCCATAAAATTCGCACTATTCTGAATAAGGCCTGCAGGTTAATTACTGGAGCACCTAGGATGACACACACCTGTCTACTGTATGCTAAGCGCTGGTACTTGATCTCAGGCGCCTCAAATATCTTACCTGTACCCTTACAAAGACCCTCCTTGGGCTTTCCCCACCAGGATTGACCACCACCATACCGCTCTGTCCCACTAGTTCACACTGGACCTCTGGGAAAACCTCTTGTTATCCCTAGAGCTAGGACCTTCATGGCCAAAGAGCCTTCAGCTTTAGGGCCCCCTCCTGGTTCAACACACTGCCCCCCTCCATCTCCGAAGCTCCAACCATATCGTGCTTCAAAACTTCCTTACGTAACCACCGATGCTGTAACTGCCGCTAGTCAAAGCCGTACTCAATACTTATGACAAAGCTTATTACTAAGCTGCTAAGGACGACATAACTCTGGTATTGTTTGCATCCATCCTACCTGTACCAGCTTGTTTGTATCTATGTCTTAATTTTACTGTTATACTTATGTGTTGTACTGCTATACTGTGTATTTTGGTTTGTCTTACTGTGACAAGGTACCTTTGTAAATGAGCCTATGGCTCAAAGGTTTTCCAAACTGCTGTTTAAATAAATAAAATAAATAAATAATGGCAGCCCAAGATAGTGGGCTACGCACAAGATGGTTCACAAAATCCATAGAAAAAACAGGAGAAACAGACAAGTGCAGGTTCTGTAGTACAGAATTAGAAACAGTTGCACATCTTGTGGCTGGAAGTGATGTACTCATGGCAGAAGGCATGTATACTGAAAGACATAACAATGTAGCAAGATTGATCCACTGGAAACTGTGCAAACACTATAACATACAGGTAGCAGAGAAACACTGGAAACATGAACCACAAAGAATCACAGAGAATGAAGAAATGATCACATGGGATCACCCAATACCTACAGCCAAGAAAGTGGAAGCAAGAAACCCGATATTGTAATACAAGAAAAGAGAACAAAGGTAGCATTACTGATTGAAATAGCCACCCTAGTGACTACAGTGTGCCGCGTGACAGAGAGACACAAAATCATGAAATACCAAGATATGCAGTCAGAAACCAAACTGATGTGGAATAAGGACACACAAATTGTTCCAGTAGTGCTTGGAGCAATGGGACTAATCAAAAGAACTTTCAGGCACATTTAAATATGCTACCAATACTTGTGACACCTTATGAACTTCAAAAGGAAGCCATTTGGGGACGTTAGTGTGCTGAGAAAGAGCGCTCTCAGCAAACATCATACAGTACTAATTTCTTGAGTTTTGAATATGCCCTGGCTAAAGAATGGGGTCCATTCTTGCCATGGTATTAGAAATCCTAAACATTTGGAGACACTAACCCGAGCTAAACCCCTGCCTATGCATCCCAGCATCCTGTTGTTGTAGAAATAGGCTGGAATCTCAATTAGTGATTGTGGGCACTTGGCAAAGCCTTCAGCCCGTGCATTAAAATATGTATAAAACCATACCCACACTACTATTGCATTCGGTTGTGGACTTGATGCTATCACTAGTGATAACTCTCAGCCTCTTTCTCTAAGGTCTGGTCCCCTTATGCCACCCATCCTGTAGTCCATTTTAGGATTCCTTTTACCCATGTGCATAATCTTGCACTTCTGAGTACTGAATGTCTGCTGCCAAATCCTGACCACCACTCCAACCTTTCCAAATCCCTCCTTACGACCCTTATCTGCTTCTCCCTGTCCACCCAGCACCATAAAATTTCATGTCATCTGCAAAGAGATGCACTTTCCCCTGAACACCCTCCCCTGTGTCACAAACATATTAAAGAACACTAGTCGCAGGATGATCTCTGAGGGGCCCACTCTTCACCTCCCTAACAGAGTCAGAACAATCTACAATGGAAATGGAAAGCTTACCTAAACAAGCAAGCCATTTCCCAGAAAAAAACAATTCCAGAAAATAATGGCACTCTTACCTCATGATCCAAATGCATTGAAACTTTTAGAAACACAACGAGAACATCCCAAAATGGAGCACTTACCTAAACATACAAACCCCAGGAGGAGGCGTGTACCTGCATACGCATCTTTGCAAATCCTCACTCCTGGCATCCCAGGCTTGGTGTGCAAACCCCAGGAGGAGAGTGTACATGCATACATATATTTGCTAATCATCACTCCTGGTGTCTCAGGTTCAGCGCACAAACCCCAGGAGGAGAGCGTATGTGCATACATATCTTTGCTAATCATTGCTCCTGGTGTCCCAAGCTCGGTGTACAAATCCCAGAAGGAGAGTGTACGTGCATACACATCTTTGCAAATCATTGCTCCTGGTGTCCCAGGCTCAGTGTACAAACCCAGGTTGCCAGCATGCCAGAGCAGTCCACCACCTAAACCACGACTTCAATCATTTTCCTTTCAACTCTCTTTGCCCCCCCACCCCCATTGTTCTCTCCTATGGTCAGGTGCTGGAAGTCTCCAGCTGCAAACCCTCTTCAGCTGATGCATGTCAAGGTACCTATGTCATCTAGGGCAGGGATGCAATGACATACTGTAAGCTGTACAGATCAGGAGTGGAGCATGACAGTTGGTATGGCTCCATGTAGTATGGTGGTAGAGCTGCCTCATACATACATACATAGATACATAGAAGGTGATGGCAGAAGGGGACCACAAGGTCCATCTAGACTGCCCAGGATTTATAGGTTGCTACCCCCTTCAATTACCCATTCTGGGTAATGATGCCCCATGCCTGTCCCATGCTCGCTTAAAGCCCTCAATAGTTTGGGCTCCTACGGCCTCCAGGGGCAGGTTGTTCCAGGTGTCAGCCACCCTCTCTGTGAAGAAAAGCTTTCTGACATTTGTCCGCACTTGCCCCTTGTAGCTTCAAATCATGCCGTCAGAATTCTACTACCTTCTTTGAACTGAAAAAGATCATGCACCTGAACCTTGTTCACACCCTTCATGTATTTGTATGTCTCTAGGATACATCCAGCCCTGCTGTCATTGAAAACAAATCTCACTCTCCACCCTCCTCAGCAGCCTGGATAAGCCACAGGGCTGCGTGGGAACACTACTCCGTTTCACACAGTGATCAAGGTCCTGTTTCTGTATAATGTTCTGGAAATACTAGAGTGGGGGCAACTGTTCATTAGCACCCAGCACCTCCTAACTCCAAGGAAAAATCTCCTAGGATCCTCAATCCACATCTCCCAGCTCACAGTGATCATACAGACTAGAGACAAGAGCCCAGGCCACCAACGCCAGCAGCTCCCCAACAGCTGCATCACTGGGTTGTCCATGAATCGCCTTATTAGTATAAACAAAATTATAGTGACCACAGACCAACGACTGCTGTGTGCCTTAGAGAAAGCACAGAGCAAGTAAAACATGCTTAGAGCAGTCAAAAGACTCTAACCTCCCCTCTACACACACACACACACACTCCTCTCAACTGTCACACATTACGAGGTACATCACTCATTTTTATTCCTCGGAAACCCTCTGTCCCACATTGAGAAGGTGACATTTCACATTGACCACTGAGACTTTTAAGCAGAAATGTACAGTATAATAATATAAGATGCTAGGTTATCAGCAAACATTATAAATATTAGTGCAATTATTTCCACAGTATTCTGAGCTTGCAATGTCATGTTTGAAGATGTGTCACACATTTTGTCCACTTGTCACACATTTGGGTGATAAAGGTTGAGAGGTATATACACACACACACACACACACACACACACACACACACTCTATATGTAGGACTCTGGTAGGGATTATGTAAGCCAGGTATCATGAAAACAAGGAAAGCTGTCGTCATAGGCTATGATTAAAAGCCTGTCAATGCACAGTAAATTGCTCAATAATACCATGCCACAAGAATAAGTTAAAGGTATTAAAGGTCAAGTAATCACTGGATGCCATTGTTATTGTTTAAACCCAGGCAACATTTTTCCAGATTTAGGATAAATAGTTACCATATATTTCCCATCACACACACACGCACACACACACAGACACACACAAACACACATGATCACAGCAAACAATGTTATAGATAATATCTAATTATTTATTCCATCTAAAAATGACTAAATGATTATTAGCAGAAGTCCAGGGAAAGGTTGATGTATAGTTTTTATGTTTTTCTGGACCTTGCCAAAGAAACAATAGCATCAGTTCTTAATTTGGGGCCATGACCTCAAAAATGATAACTGGTTGACTTGAATCATAGTATTGTTCTTCTATGCTTTGATAAAGAGATTATATATTTGTACTCCTTGTTCCTTTTGCTTGACTGCAAAAAAACATGCAATGTATAGAAATTTCAAAAGAAATGAGGCCTTAAGATGTGGTTACGTTTTTGCTGAAGCCAATTGTTTACCTTATTTTTCATTTGGATGTCTTTTAACAGCAGGTCCCAGGGGCATGTTACTGAGAAAGATTTTTTGAGCTATAAGAATCAAAGTGGTGTGTCTGGGTAAAATGTGAAACTGGTGAAATGAGAATGTTACCAGCAAAGAAATGCTGTTTGACGGCTCTGTGAAACATTCCTTAATCAGCCTGCGTTCCAGTTGAGCCAGTTCTACAGCGCTCTGCTGCTTTCTTGTTTATATCACTACACAGACAATTGTTTCAGTTGCCAGAATGGTGGCTGTAGCCATACATAAAATATAAATATTCTGCATTCGTCTAATGCAAACTCATAACCCAGGCAATATTCTGTGGACATTTCTTAATATGTTGCACAACAAGAGACACTGACTGCAATATTTGATTTTTAGTCCTCACCATACAATATTTTAACTCAGTATAACTACAGTACCTTACTAATGCCTCTGGTTTATATGCATGCTGTTTTATTTTATTTAAAAAATCTTGTGATATTCCTGAATTTGACAAATACTTTGAAGAAAAAGGGGCAACAGACTAAAGTAGTGGAGAAAAGAAGTCGATGCTCCTAGCCAGCCTGGGGTCTCATGGTAGCGCTGGCACCCACTATGCTGACGACACAAGTTCAGGAATGGATTCAGAGTGCTACGGGCTGGCTAGGAGAAGGAGGATTGAGCGTTGGAGGGACTGCCCTCCTGCTCCAGGTGCAGGGTGGCTTGGCATGGTGCCTGGTGTTAGCCTGGCCCCTGGTGCTGGGACTGAAACGTGGGGGCAGAGGAGCAGCAACTGTCCAACATCACATGCACAGGAGCGTGTGTGCTGACATCACTGATGGCAATGCATGCCGCTCCTCCACGGGAAGCATACAGGGAGGAAAAATCTCTCTCCAGGCTGCCAGCATGATCTCTTGACCCTTGCAGGCCCTGCACCTACAGCCTTGGTGTGGCCCTACCGGATCCTTGCTCGGCAGATCGAGACAGTCTCTCTGCCAGGGTAAGCCATGGAGGACACAGCCGGTAAGACTGGGAGAAGTCAGGTGATGGGGCTGGGTGATGCTGATGATAGGAGTCAGTCGGGGGGAATAGAGTTAAAAAAAAAAAGAAGCTGATGGTCCAAAAGTAGGGAGGGAGGGAAAGGTGGAAGTTTGAAAGGGTACTTAAAACTTAAAGAACACTTTCCAGAAGAGTGAGAAAAGTGTAGTCATGGTTCCAGCACCTATGCAGCCTACACGTGCTTGCCACAAACAACATACACAAACCATATTTGTTAAACCAGTTTTCAAAAGTAGGAAAGAGAGTTTGTATGCTCAGTAGATTTACCCAAAACAGTTCAACTTGGTTAAAGCCCATTTAGGACTCAAATACTGTAAAGTATTTGAATTATGACTGGGGATTGGAGGGACACAATATGTGTACGTCATAGCAAAATTATTGCCTGGGGAGGAAGTGATAGATCCAGGGGTTAAATTGGGCAGGAGCCCACAGGAACTCAATTCCACCACTTCTTCACAAAAAAACAAAAACAAAAACAAAAACCTATATGACAGTTCTACACCTCTATCACCTTCCTCCATTGACTACTACAGGAGAGTTCCATCCCCTAGAAATGAGAGTGCCACCACCTAGAAATCTATATGTAAGAGTTCCCCCACCTAAACATTTCCAATTCAACCACTGGGTAAATCACATTTGATACACATATAATCATGTATACTCCATTATTTAAAAGCAGGTGACTGGGCCAGCAAAATGAATTACTGACCTAGTTCTGTGCTGCATATATTAGCAAAACTACTCAAAACAATTGTCTTTTCTCAGCTCACTTTTTAATATTTGAGAAATATCAATTGCTAACGCCTTCACAACTAAGAGTTAGGACAATTTTCATACCCATAATGCTCTAACATCTCTGACTTCAATGAGGGCTCTAGTTCAGAAGATTTAAAGAACTAACAGAGCATTACCATCCCCTGCATGTACCAGAGTGCAGTCATGAGCTGCTAGGTCGGGATTTAAGGACTAAATTTAGTTTTATTGTGCATCTGTGGGAGGAAAATGATCACTGTGCTGTGTTTGGAGGCTAAGGAGGTGGAGGGCATGTGATTGCTGTGTGGGAGGAGAGGAGAAGGCAGCCATGCTCATCACCATTGGTGGGGACCAAGGTCATGTGACTACAGCTCACCTATAGCACAGCTGCAGTATGATACTAAAGTCCCAGAGGGCGAAGCAACATCCAACATATCCACATCTAAATCAGGCAGTTCCACAGAGTGACTGTTTAGTATTTATGAAAAGATGTGCCCGTCCCTTGTAACAATATCAGTTCCATTATCCATCAATTTCATTTGAGTTCTGGGACAAACTGGATTTTTAAGCTGTTTAATAAAATTCCAGTACTTTTGGGGGTCATTATTTTGATCAATTTTTGATTTTTTAAATTTGGCTTTCTCGGTTCTAATTAGCCTGGTACACTTGTTTCTCCATTTTATTTTATTTATTTATTACATTTTGTTAACCGGGTAAGCCCTCTGGGCCCCGAAGGTCCCTTTTTAAGGGGTGACCCGGAGTTAGTTACATATAGTTTGTACATACAGGTAGGTAATACAGTGTAGAACATATCATACAGGATTGCAAAGACAGTAATACAGTTTTGTGGAAGAGGACAATAAGTACATCACATTACAGAATACAACAGTGGCGGCAGATAGATGTGGGCACTAAATGCATTAAGTACATACAAGACATTTTACAAAGATTCTCTATCATTTGGGTTACCTGTATGTTTGGCCTTCCTTCAATTCTGTTCTTTATTCTTATTGATTTTTTAATAAATCGAGACCCAAAGTAGATGCATTTTCCAATATGTTTTTTTTTTTTTTTTTTTTTTTAATTTTAGGTGCATGGGTATCACAAATCAAAATGGAGGTCTGGGTAAAACCTTGTATAATGAGATATATGTCTGGCATGAGTTCATACCCATCCAAACCCACAGCTTGCAAACTATGTGTAAAAGATTTGAAATTGAATTTTTTTTCATATCCGTTTTTCAAATTTGAGGATGTTCAAGATGTTTTGGTTTAGCTAGGTTTATAGAACAGCTTAATGGATAATGGTTCCCTACGTTTAAAGACAATATTGTGTTCTTTTATACATCCATATATTCAGTCACAGACATTAAATCTAAAACTGTGCCCTTGTCTGCAGACTTAATGCAGTGAGTTGGATTATTTATTACTTGCTTTAACTCCCAAATATTAAAACTATCTTGTATTTTTTCCTAGTCTGGTTCCTGTTGGAATTAAAGCCTCTATCAAGGCTTTGTCCTCAGAGGATCAAACATTCTGCTGACCAATGTACCAAATGTTTTAGTCTTAACTTTAGGTGATGAATATATTACATCCAAGGCTAACCCCAAACAATAAACTTGCACCACCTAGCAATCAATTTCATCTGTATTTTCATAAAAGCATAATTATAAAATTCCCTAAGCTACTTTTAATATATAACAAGACCCTACCGCCTCTTTTACCCCTGTCCTCTCTAAATGCATTAAATCCTTGTAATTGAATTTCATCATCCCTGATACCAGCATGGAGCCATGTTTCTGAAAGTCCCATAATGTCTAGGTTTCTGCGTCTGCCCAAATTCTAAAAGTATCTGTCTTTCTTATAATGATATGAGCATTATCATGGCCAATTGTCAGATTTGTTTCTATTTGGGTCCTGGATTAGATTCAATGGCCCCCATATTCAGGGCCGACTGGCTGTGGTGCAAAACAGTGCGCCACAGAAGAAAAATGGGCTGGTCGGCTCTGGCACCATATTTAAACAGAAAGTGTGATAAGAAACTGACTGCACAATCTGTTTGAATATTGGACCCTGGTCACACGGTGCACAGCAGGGGGTCATCATATTTGGTACAGCGCAACCAGGGTTCAGGGCTGACGACCACTCATTGGGGTACAGCTTGGCACACACTGGTTTGCACCATGACCACCATGGGTGATATTCAGCCCAAATATGGAGATGAGTCCATTGGGCATGCATGGTCCAATGAGGCCATTTGTATGCCCATTATGGGCTCATCTGCATGCTAGCACTGCTGTGGAATGCGCTGGGCCAGTCCCCAGCCCTGATCCTTGCTAATATACATATTCCACCCAGTTACTCTGGTAGACTAGTAGTCCCCCTCCCAGCCCCGATCACTGTTATAATATTAAAAGCCCTCCCATTCCCCTTCCCCCAGTAGTCCAGTGGTCCCCTCCCCAGCCCCCGATCATTGTTATAATATTAAAACCCTCCTGTTCCCTGGTAGTCTAGTGGCTCCCCCCTCCCCAAGCCCCAATCCATATAATAAGAAAAAGTCCCAGGTCTCTGATAGTCAAGAAGCTCTTCCACACCATTAGGCAGTGACTCACCACCCCACCCCCAAACCTGACCGGAGTCGGCGACTAGCACAGCCCACTTCACACTACCACGGCCAGCTGCTGACTGAACTGTACAGGAGTGCATACAGTATGCAGTACAAGCCCATTCATTGGTGGAGTGAAAACCTATGTCCATAGGAAGGGATACCTCTCCATCAATTGCCAGTTGGTGTGTATCCCACTGTCATTGAGGACTGTCCATTAGGACAGGGTCAGGCTGCACCCTCAGCTACTGTATGCCTGGGCTGCACTGCAACTGGTGCTGAAGTCTGTTCTGGGTGCTGTGGACTGGCTGTGGCCAGCCCAGTGGGATGGGCATGGGCTGGTAGGGCTGTGGCTGTGCCAAGGGAGGGATCTAGGGGAGGCAGAGCAGTGGCTGCCCTGTGATATTGACTGGGAGCACCAGGGCAATGGCCATGCCTCAACTGGGATCATGGGGTGGCACAGAGGTGGCAGTGCCGGGGTCCTAGCAGGCTGCACCACTGTGACCACTGGGCCACATGGGGACAGTAGCTGGGCCCCACTGGTATGGGACTGGCAGGGGTTCAAACTCCTCATGTCTAGGGTGAGCCCTCCTGCCCCACCCCTCTCAATGTAGGTCTAGTCATCCTCTTCTTCCACATTCTCCTCACTGCTGTCTACCAGCTGGTGCAGAGACAGGTGGGCAGCTTGGGCAGCTGCTGCTGAGATGAACCTGGGGCATCCTCAGACTGTCTGGTATGATGTGGAGTGATGTTGAGAGAGGAGAGTTATACAGCAATGTAACATATAGAGCTGTGTTCTGGCTGAGGAAGCGTGCATGCCCAACACATGATGACACACCATCCATGCTGTGTGTGCGGTATGCTGCCTACACCCCACCCCATGTCCCCATACACCACACACTCCTACACTGGTCAACACACAGTCCATCACCATGAAGCATACAACCCAGCATGAGTGAGCACACATCTCAGCACCAGTGAGCACACACCCATCACTAGTGAACACACACCCAGCACCAGTAAGCACACAGCCCATCCCCAAACAACACATCCCAGAACCAGTGAGCACACGGGCAACAGCACATGGGGCACAGTTGTGGATCAGCACACAGATGGCTACACACTGGGTGACATGGAAACATTTGTGTGGCCTACACCCAATGTGTCACCCAGCACTAGCATATGCATGCACCCATAATACACAGACACACACATATACACAAATGGCTGATGGGACATCATACCATAGTCACTCACATGCCTGGGCAGGCTCCACTTGGCTCTTGTAGCTGCCACCCTGCACTCCCATCACCTCCATGGGCTACAGGGTGGATGCTATGGCCCTCTCTGCAGGATATGTGCAGCCTTTGATCCCTGTGGGTCCCTGGCTGTGGCATGCAACTTCCTGCAATGTGTTGCTATGATCTTCTTTGTCCACCTCCTCATGTCCCTGAAAGTGCTTCCAAACAACTTCCATGGGCCTATTGCTGCCACCGATGGCACCAGTCATGTCACTGATCTCTTCTCAGACCTACCATGCCAGGGCATTTGTAGCCTGCCTCTGAGACGATACCTCCTCCCTGACCACATAGGCCTGTGCCAGTGCTTGCACCTCCTCTGTGGAGAAGCAGTGGGCCCATAGTCATTCAGTGTCCTCCATAGCACCATTAGGACAGGGGAGTGGAAAACAGATGACCAGTGGGTACACACAATGGCCCACAGCTGAATAATACTGTTGTGTAGCCCCCCCCACGACCATGTAGGTGTCCCAGCAATACATGCCCCTAACACAGCCATTGGCCACTTGATACAGGCCTGCCCATGTGCAGACACAGCCATTGTCAAGGTCTCAGACAGACATGGGTGAATATGGGCATGGCCCACAGGAACCCAGGATCCCCACCCAGCTATGCATATATGTGAAGGGGGGGTTTCTCCACCGTCAATGTGACCACCTACACATGTATGTGAGGGGCTGCTTCTTCTGTCAGTGTGCAACATGGACTATGGTAAAAGGGTGCCTCCACCTAGACGTCAATACCACCAACACTAGATGTAGATGTCAGCAGCCACCACCACCACCACCACATGTTCAGGGTACCACTACACACAGCAGACACACAGGGGTAACGCTGAAACAAGAGCCACAGGAACTCTGCTCCACCACCTCTCCAAAACATGTAAGACAGTTCCACCACCTCTGTCATCTTACCCTATTGACTACTATAGGCCAGTTCCACCACCTACAAATAACAGTTCTACCACTTAAAAATGTGGATGTGAGAGATCTCCCAAAGCAAGAATTTCCAGTGTAGCAGGGCCCCCATATCTGTAGGGATTCTTACATTTTACAGGGAAATTGACCCATCTATTTATTTTTTTACTTTTATTTTTTTATTTTATTTATTTAACAAATTGGAAAGACCTTTGAGCCAAGGGCTCTTTTACAGAGGTTCCACGTCAGGTCACAAGAATAGCAAATTGCGATGGTTTCAGTAAGTATTACAACATGAGGAAAGTAATTACATTAACAAAAGAACAATATGGCAAAATAAATATTGTGTCAAGTGCAGCCAGTGGCCTTGTCTGAAGAGGGGTGAAAGGATTACAAAGAGAGAAGTACAGGGGTGAATTGGGGTGGAAGGAGCAAAATAAGAGCAAGGAGGAGATTCCACAATGAAGCTTAAGCAAGAAAGACCCACGGGGCAGGGAGTAGAGGAGAGAATAACGTGAGGAAACAGAGGAGAGAGAGAGAGTGGGAGTGGAAAGGTAAGAAGGGGGATGAGGTTGGATGAAAAGAGGGCAGGAATGGAAAGGGATAAGGGAGGAAGTGCTGTGAGTGGACTAGCACAGCAACAGGATATGGCTATACAGGGGCAAATGGTAAAAGACGGAGGTCCCAGTGCATTTAGCTGTCAGCAGAGATTAGGTATAGTAGTCATAAGATGCTCTGGAAACTAGGAATTGATGCAGCTTCCCCTTAAATGGTCCCAAGGTTGCAGTCGTGCAGTCTCAAGAGGAAGGGAATTAAATAAATTAGCAGCTCTAACTGCAATGGATCGCTGTCGGAGCGAGGTTCGACAGTAAGGGGCAGTAAAAGTTTGGCTCACAGAACTTTGTGTGCTCTGAGTGCCCCAGAAGGGACTGAAAAGCTGAAGGGAATCTGGTGGTAGGAGACCAAGATCTGCCTTCTTAGCCAGCAGGCAGACTTGATATTCAATGCGAGCCTGGAGTTGAAGCCAGTTTGCTTGTTCGTAAAGGTCACAAGTGTGAGTACAATACGCTGCACCAATTAGTAGACGGCATTCCTTATTCAGAGCTGTGGTGAGACAATGTAGGGTTCTGTCTGAGGCAGAACCATAAATGACCAAACCATAGTCAATAACAGACACAATTGAACTTTGGATAGCCAATCTGAGGGCTTCAGTAGTAAGGCAGTGTTTATGCCTGTGAAGAAGCCCTAAGGAATGTTAACTGCCTTGGCAACATACTCAACATGGTTGGAGTAGGAGCATACTATCCAGAGTAACTCCTAGGTATTTAAAGATTGACACCAACTTATGAGAGATGAACCAGGACTCAGCTTCGGTAAAACTTTTCTGAAGTTGGATCTGAAGGAGGGTAGAGTCAGCAGTCTTTTAGAAAATGACTGCATCATCCATGTAGAGGAGTAATGGTTCAGAACAGGATGCCAGAAGATTATTGAGGAAGGTGCTAAATAGAAGGGATCCTAGCATGAATCCTTAAGGAACCTCAGAGCAGACAAGCAGTTTAGCAGAAAGGGCAGAACCTATTCTCACCGGTTGTGTGCAGTTTGCTAGATAACTGGTGAACCACTTTAGGGCTTCTGAAGATATACCAAGCCCAGCAAGTTGATGTGTCAGCAAATGGTGATTAACCATGTCAAATGCTTTAGAACAGGTCATAAAGGTTGCACCAACAAGTTGACCCTGATCAGAGTATGGTGAATGAAACCTGTAATTCCAGTAGGGCCATAGATGTGCTGTGCCCTTTCTGAAAACAATGTTGTTGGACACATTGTAGGTTGTATTTTCCAGGTACTCCACAAACTGGTCAGCAACAATCCTTTCAAGTGCTTTGGACAACAGGGAAGAATAGATATTGGCCTATAATTCCCAGGTAGTAATCTGTCCCCACTTTTAAAAACTGGTGTAACCAGAGCAGATTTCCAGATCTGTGGGAATTGTGAAAGTATGAGGGAGTGATTGAGAAGCTTGGTGAGGGGCATAGGACTTCATCTAGAGTTAGGATAAGAAGTTTTAGGTCAAGGAATCACTGCTTGTCCTAGTTCCTCCTAGAACGTTACATAGGTATGTCTTGTCTCTACTTTCCGAGATAGCTTTAAGCAGAAACATGAGTGGGTAAAGACCTCTTCTGATTTGGTGCATAGGAGCTGTACTGGTGGTTCAAAGAAATTTGGGGCAGAGTTTGGCTAAGATCTGTGAAGGATGAATTAAATGTGTTGAAATTAACACAGGGTCATGGGTGATAGATCCATCAACATTTAACATAGTTGGAGCCTGTTTGGATGCTTTCCCAGTGATTTCTGGGAGGCTTTCCCAGAATTTTTTCCCATCCGCCCAGGTCTTGGCAAGGATGTCCTTATAGTAACATACTTTGTGCTCATGGATAGCCTTAGTACATGCGTTTCTGGCCACCTTATAGGCCTGTATGTCAGGTTGACTGCCAGAGGTCCTGGCCTTATGCCAGAGGTGGTCACGATCTTTTAATCGAGCCAGAAGGCTAAAAGAGATCCAGGGATTATTTTTTTTTATTTAGTTTTGGTTGACCGGGTAAGTACACTAGATAAATCCTGCCTATTTTCAGGCACGACCCGGGTAGGGGAATACAGATGAATGCCAACTGACCTTGAACCAGATTAAGCTGTTGGTGGTATTTTTAGTGAATGAGGGAAATTTGGCCAGGTCACCAAGGAAATTCCCCTACTCTTTTTGGTAGGGGATTTCCAGCATGCAGACATGGATGATTTCAAGCGGTGTCAACACCAGATGGTGCTGCACCGACTCTGGAGCTCAGTATGCTGGAATGAGACTGATTTGCCTTCTCAACAAACTACTGCCCTCTTGCCTGAAAAACCTGGAACTTTGGATACAGCCTTGCTACCGAATATTTGCTGACAATATCCCTGTACCTTCTGCTTCTCATGTTAAGGATTTCTTGCTTTCAGACTGCCTCCTGCTTTCAGCCAGTTAGTGGAGCAGTCGTTTCAAGCAGGACGCGTGTCACCCGCGCGGATCGTCCCCTGTGTGTTTCTGTTCCTGCAGGGATGCAACCAAGGCGTCGCTTTCGGAGATATACCTACAATTTCTACTCTATCACCGCCTGCCTAGCTCCCTCCTTGTTCTTCTACCACCTCAGCGCTGCTATGCTCTCGCTTTGGACTTACAAAGGATGACCCTGCTTGTGATCCCCCCTTGACTGCTTCAACGGCCTTGCGACAAGCAGGATGGACTATGACAGCGTCTGGATCTTGGATCCCTGACCCTTCTTGGGATGCGGACCGCCATGGTGTATTATTCTCACCCTCCAGGCCTGCAACATCTACGAGCTCCACCGAGGTACCTGTTCTCAAAGGGGACATTCAAATTATTGATGGTATTATTGCTGAAAAATCTAATATGCCTAAGGTAGCCTGGGGGGATGTTATGGATTTACATGACGCTGTATCTTCTCAGTCCCCTACACGTACAGCATAACCCTACTGAACCTTTACTTTTCTCTATACATCCAGACACAGGGGCTTCTCATGATGCCCAGTCTTCCCCTGCCCATGCTTCAGACAATGCTCAAACCTCCACCGTCTCTCGGACTCTGTCCCACCTCCTCCGCTCTCCTTGCTAGATGATCTGAGAAGGCCCATTCTCCTGACTCCTACCTTGCAACCCTCCCCAGCTGTACCCCCACTGCCCTCCACAATGGTCCTATGCTTTCTGATTTATTTAAAACAACTAGAACAAGCCCCCCACTAGCGTCTGTTCATTTACGTTATAGGGTGGGCTTCAGGATTTCCAGACAGATATTATGTAGCTCAATGCGTTGATGAAAGGACTATGTATTTTCAGGCCTCTGATATATATGCCTTGATTCATGTTTCTGGGGAAGAAACCTTTGATGTCAGTTTCAAAACTACTGCTGGTTTAGATAAATTCTGGCATAAATATGCTTCCTTAAAGAATACCTTCCCCTGGACTCCATTTTATGTCATTCCCCTCACTAAATCTTCCATTCTTACAGTCACTATCATGTTTAGGAATGAGGGGGTCAGCATTAGTGACATTAATCATTGGTTACAGAATCACTGCACTGTGTTATCCCCTCCTGAGGCACTTTTAGACGAGGAAGGCCTCTGGACAGGAGGATGGAAGTTCAGAGTTAAACTTTTTCTGGTTAACTCCGAACTCCTTCACTTACCTAACAGTTTCTTTTTGGGTAAGGATCGGGGTGTGTGTTTTTATGGGGGTCAGCCCAGGGCATGCTACAAATGTGGGGCTCACACGCACCTAAGCAGCACATGTGATCTGTTAAAATGCAGTCTCTGTGGTGGGTATGGCCACCCTAGTGTTTCTTGTGAGAATGTTTTCCGGTGTAATTTATGTGAAGAAACAGGGCATGCCTACCACCAATGTCCCTGGGCAAGCAAAACCATAAGGAAGGATGGGATCCTGAGTGTGCTAGTACAAAAGGCACAGGATAAAGACAGGATAAACCTACTTCTATGGTTGATGTCTCAAATCTTATGGATGTTGCCCACCCTTTCCCCCTCCTGTGGACAGTGATGTCACGCCTATTCTATTAGACCACCCTATTCCTCCTATACCTACTTCTACTTCCTCACCCTGCCCCACGGCTACTCTAGTGACCCCTACTACAGACCAGGAAGGTTTTAAGCCAAGTAGAAGGGTCACTAGAGCTGCTGCTCGGAAAAATGTGAAATCTTTTGACCTTCCCCTCTCTAATCCTTTTGACTGTCTGAAGGGTGGCAGAGAAGAGTCAGATGGTGAATCAGAAAATTCGATTTTTCCCTCAGATATAGATTTGTCTACCCCCAAACCTCCTGATGTATCCCGTAAAAAAACTAACAAATCTCTCAAAGGCAGTAAAAAGTGGGAAAAACATGACCATCACTGATGGCAGTGGGTGAATTTATGCTTCTTCTGGCATCCCTTACTGTAGCTACTCTCAACGCTTGTAGCATTAAAAGCTACAAAGAAAAGGATTTTTTTCATCTTGCTGCTTCCCTACACATTGACATCCTCTTTATACAGGAAACTCATATCTCCACACTGTTTGAGGTACAACACCTAAACGAAGTTGGATTAAAGGCCCTCATACTGGAACTTTGGAAGACAATGTTGCAGATGGGGTTGCTATTTTGTTCTTTTCTATACACTTTTCTATTACGCATCATTGATATTTCTCCTGGTAGGGCCTTAATCCTTGATTGTACCTTTCACAAATTTCAGTTTCGTTTGATTACTATATATGGTCCACAAACTAAAGCAATACGTATTGCTTTACTGAAATTAATTAAACCATATTTATGTACCACAAAACATATTATTTGGGGGGGGTGATTTTAATTGTTACTTGGATGTTAAATATCGAACTGCGGAGGGGAAGAAAATTTATTGTGACTCCCTAGCTTTATCTGACTTAGTGAGAGATGTGGGTCTCATTGACGCCTACCGTTCATTACATACTACTGCTGGTTATACGTATTATAGATCACATTTTCATACACGAATTGACTATTTTTTTTCTTCCCCACAATGTGTAGCACATACAGCTACGCTTCGACCTTTGGAAATTTCAAACCATTTTTTACTTTCATGCATGTTTTGCATCAGTCAATCCTCTGTTTCCTCACTTTCTCCATCTACTCACTGGAAATTGAATAACACCCTCATTTCCTCGCTGGAGATACAAGACCGTGCACACCTTCTCTTCCATGCCCGGATTTCCGTAATCTGTTTTTATGATTCCATGTTGCAGTGGTGGTTGGATACTAAGTGGGAACTTAGATGTCTTTTTCAAACTATGGGAAAACGGATAGCCCGAGATAAATATATCACATACCTATCCGATGAAATCAATTATATAAATTACTATCTCTATCCACAACATCCCTATTGATTACTCCTCCCAAATTGCTATTATTAAACGTCATATGGTCTCATATCAATACAACAGTGCTCGCACGTTGGATTTTTTTTATAAGAGTGGGAACCTCAAATCTGCCCTCTACGAACCCTTTTTTTGCACACAAAGATAGGATTTGGAACACGGTGATGAATGGTTTATTGAATCTGCAAGGTGTTATTAATTATGACACACATAACATGCTGAGTATAGTTCATTCTCATTTACAGTCTCAATTTTGCAGACCTTTCCCTTCATTACCAAACTTTTCTGCACTGTTTTCTGCCCCGTTTCCACAATTTCCTGCTCACCGTGCCCCGGATCTTGTTTCACTTATTACACAGGAGGAAGTGGCTTCTGCTATATCTCATCTATCGCTACAGGTCTCTCCGGGTCCTGATGGATTAACCCATGAGTTTTATAAAACTTTTAAGAATAATCTCCTGGAAATTCTGACACAAGTTTTTAACTATATTTTACTTTGTACAGAAGTTATCCCAGATTTTGGTTTGTTCTTTCTTAAATTTATCTACAAGAAAGGTGATGCCCACGACTTACTGAATTGGAGACCTCTGCATCTCCTTAATACCGATTACAAACTCCTTGCATGAATTCTAAGTTCTAGATTATCATGCATAGCTCCTGACCTACTGGACTCTGCCCAGTCCTGCACTGTTCTGGGACGTTCCATACAAAACAATTTATTTCTTCTTCGAGAAATTTTTGAGGCAAAAAACCATCATGCTCTTTCAGGCTTTATACTTTCATTAGATCAAACGAAAGCATTTGATTCCGTACAACATGCATACTTAATATACATTCTGACATCCTATGGTATCTCCGCTACTTTAATACAGTGGATCACACTTTGTTTTTATGGCCTATTTTACACCCTTGTTAATGGTCATCTGGTAATACCTTACTTCAGATGATTGGCCTTCGTCAGGGCTGTCCTTTCAGACCACTGTTATACGCCTTCACGTTAGACCCAGTTATATGCCATATTTTATGAGACTCTTCTATTATAGGTCTTGCACCTCATCCAACACTGCCCCATGTTAAGATTTCTGCCTATGCAGATGATGTTGTACTATTTGTTCACAATAAACAGTCAGGAGACCGTGCTGTGGATATTTTTCACTCCTTTTCCAAACTCTCTGGTGGTACTCTTAACCTACAGAAAAGTGTTACTATCCCCTTAGATCCTGACTCTGCTGTAGTGCCCGACATGGGTGGGATTCAGTTATGTTTATCTCCTCACTGTATAGTGGGGATTTGGTTTAATGTCCCACATCCTGCCCTATGTAATTGGGAAAAACATTTAGGTTTGGGAGACACTAAGGTTAATATTTGGAAATCCTGGAAATTGGGAAAAAAAAGAAAGTTCTAGTGGTAAAACAATTCATCATTCCACTATTTTTATACCTCAGTTATGTATACACTCTATCCCGCACTCTAGAGACCAGAGTCTTGAGCATTTTTTTTAAATGATATGGGGAAACCGTCTGAACCCCATTAAGCGTGACTTAAATGTTTATCCATTAAACAGGGAGGACTTGTTATGGTACACCTTATTGCTTTTTCTCTCTCTTCTTTTTTTCTTGTTCAACTCTTTTCTAGAATTCGATCGGTAACCCATGTTTGTGATGTATGGATTAATTACCACATGCAAGACGTATGGAATAATTAGGTCCTTCTTCCTCCCATCCTTGCCCGTGTTCCCGGTTCCCCAACTTATGCAGTGAATAGTTTTAAAAAATTACACAGCTGGAAACTTACTAAAGCATCCATAATGCTGCTTCCTCGGAAACACTTGTATGATGCTTTCATTAATCTCTCTAGACCAGCTATACAATTTCCATTGTGTTCTCCTTCTAGAACAGACAGTGCTTTATCAATGCTGAAGGATACACGTATACCCTTACATATGTGGGACATTACATGGTTATGTTGTCATGGCCGATTACCGGTACGACGGGGGAACTTGAAGCATAAATCATCCCAGGAGAGATATTGCCCCAAACCTTCTTGTTATAATATTGCGGAGACCATGTCTCATTTTTTTCTTGACTGTCCAGATGCGCTTTTGTTCTGGAAAACATTGGCCAACAAATGGCAATGGCCATTTCTTAGCCGAATTACTTATCAAATTTTGATTTTGAGTGACTTCTCTAATCCTCGGCTGCCATGTCTCCCCAGTACCCTTAGAGTGATTTTTTCAGTTTGTAAGTATTATTTGTGGCAAGCTCATTGTCAATATACCTTACAACAGGTACGGATGTCTCCTACAAATGCTATTCAGCAAATAGAAACTGCTTTGTCAAATATTAGAGAATCAGAGAGACACAGACTTTCAGTTTCATGTTTTACTTTTTTTTGGACAAATGTTACCTTTTTGCATTAATTGCACTTATAATATTGTTTACTTATTGCTCTTACACAATGTTTATTTGTAATTAGTGTTGAACTGTATTATTTCTCATGTGCTTTCATTGTTTAATTTTTTTTCTTTCCTTTTTGTATATACTTGATGTTATGTTTCTTTGCCTAATAAAATTCCCCTACTCTTTTCGATTAGTGTCATAGGATCTTTAACATCCACCTGAACTACCACCAATCCAGGCAGATGGGACCTCGGTTTAATGTCTCATCCGAAAGACGGCACCTCAGAAGTGCAGCATCCCTCTCAAGCTGCACTACGGTGTCAATACTGGGATATTAACCCAAGTGCAAGATGTGGAACAGAACCCACAGCCCTCTGAGCCCACAGCCCTCTGATCTCCCGGCCTCAGAGGCAAGTGTGCTATCTACTGAGCCACTGACACTGCTCAAGTTCCCTGATCCTACGTGTCCTAAAAGGGACATGGATGTCACAGGCAATGAAATGTTCAATGATGTATTGTAGAACTGAGTCAATATCAGGAGCGGTTTCAATATAAGACCAGTCTTGTTGTCGGAGGAGAGACTTTAGTGGCTGCAGGTATCCATGGAAGAGTACTCTACTTGTGATTGTTCTGGCAGGGGGCTTGATAAATTTGTTAGTCCAATAACACTGGGTAGGAGAATGATCACTGATAGTGTCAGGCAATACTTCAGAATGAGAGATATGTATTGGACGATTCATTAGAGCCCAGTCCAGGAGTGTGCTAGTCCCAGTTTTGTAGTTTTTCCTCCTTGGAGTTGTTATTAACTGGGTAAAGTTCAGGCCTGTTAACTCATCCCTATGCCTTCTGGCACCTGACAAGATCCAGTCAGGGGCATAGCTACAAAGGTACAGGGGGTGCAGTGGCACCCAGGCCCACGAGGTTTGAGGGGCCCAAATCATAATTTTGATGTTTATTCAAAACTGGGGAGGGGCCCTGTAACGTCGCCTTGCACCCAGGCCCTCTGGGACTTTGCTACGCTACTGGATCCAGTTGACATTAAAGTCACCTAACAGGATGGTTTCTGTGTCTTGTTTTAGACTCATGAGGGATATTGTTCCCATGGACTTAAAATGGTTTCACAGGGCAACTGAGCCATTTGGCTGCCACAGTAATTAATGGGATCTACAGGGAAATATAGGAAAATTGCCCTGGAGATACTTAGAAAATGGCAGATTAACCTGGGATCCATGCTGTAGCCACTGCATACACACAGTTCAGTACTCACCCATGTCCCTTTGTAGGCCATTCCATAGGACATCTACCTCCATCCACCTGCAGTTCAGCTGTGAAACCTAGATGGTGCACTGTGCTCCTTTATATACTCCAGGTGCAATCAGGTATGCTAATGTAGGTATACCTGCCAGTAATGACATGCAAATGTGGTTGCTTGCCCACCGACTGCAAAATTGATACATTTGCATAGCTCTTATGAATATTGCACTTTTGCCCACTGAACAAATGTGTTTGCATAGCACACTGCATTGTTTTGTGCCTGTGTACCATTGAGCCGTACTGCAGGCATGATGTCTCTTGCCGGATATAACGTTATCTGATTGCGCAGCCTTCATGTCAGACCCCTGCACACTAGTGGCGCTCAGGACTGTGCAGGGTTGCACATGCAGAACACATGCGTGTGCATCCCATGCATGTGCCACCCCATGCCAAGGGACATGCGTGTTGTGCAGCGCAACCCAATGTAGTGTGGAACTACCACAGCAATGTCCTGTGTAACACTAAAGTATACACCCAGACAGCCCAAAACCTGGCAGGAGCATGTTATAAGTGCCAGGCCTAGTCTGACAGTGACATAATGTCAGGCAGATGACGAGGCTGAGCAGCATCAAGACCACAGGCGGTATAGCACCAACTTGGCCAGTTTGGCTGACCTCAAGGTGGCTGGAGAGGACCAGCTGCTGGGGGAGGGGGAAGGTCAGACAGGCTGCGGGGGGGGCTGTGAGTGTCTATGGGACTGTGCCTCACACGCCATACTGGGGTTACCCACACTAATGACCAAGTGACAGCACCATTTCAACAACCTCCACAGGGGGGAGGCAACCTGCCTGCAGTAGCTGAGGGCAATGGTGGATGGTGACACTGTGCTCAGGCCAGGTGAGTACCGATGGCGGTATGTATGGTGTGTGTAATGGCCTGTGTGCAGACCAGTGTCATGATAGTATGCGACAGGGTTACTGTCCCAGAAGCACTATGCAAATTTCCTGTATGTCCATGTTGTTCCCCTGTATGCCCTGGGACACGCCCCACTGCATGGCCCGCCTGTACATATGCAGGTGTCTGGGTCCCCTGTCCCACATGGCCATCCTCATGATCTGTACATGACAGGACCTGCTAAGGTCACATGAGGCGTGCACTTGCCAGGATGGCATGGTGGTAGGCTACCACACTGACATAGCTGCAGTGTGAGGGTGCATGACAGGACCATGTATAGTGTCAAAGAATGTTATTCAGGGTTTGGTGACTGAATATGGTGACCTGGACATGTTAATGCCTGTTGCCAGGTATGACCCAGGTGGTTGTCACATCTGTCCTACATGTAGATGTGCTTGTAGATGTATCTATCACTATGTGGCTGTGGCCACAGTCTGTGTCATGCGTGGTGTCCCTCTTATGCCACATGGACACTGATATGCATATGCCAGGTACAGCATGGGATACTATTCTACCACAGAGGGGATGCTGGGCATGTACCTGTTACTGTGCAGGGCTACACCTACAGAATCCTGCCCCAAGCCACTGCCAGTTATGCCTTGTCTTCCCATGTCTTCTGTGACCTGGTACACCATGCATGGAACTGCATACTGTGCTAAGTACACACCTGTAGCTGACATGTATGGAACTATTGTATGGTGGCTGGGGAGATGGCTGGATGTGCACACTATGTGTGCCAGTGTACAATGTACAGTGTGCAAGGCTATGGCAATCACAGGCAGTTATATCATACCTGCTGCTTCTGCACCATGGCATGCATGTGTTTGGTGCCACAGGTGGTCACACAGGCTCGGTGTGGACCTGCTTGGTCCATATAATGCACATGTGGCAGTTGTTGTACAGTACTGGCGTATGGGCAGGTATACTGCGTGAGGAGTATGGAACAGTGCACTGTGGTCTACTGCAGGATACTGATCACATCTCCTATTACTCCCCTATGAACCGCAGTGGACTATAGGCTCTGGCAAGGGCCACAGAACAGTGTAGTCAGAGGGAGGAGCAGGCAGGAGACTCACTATGCCATGTTGGGGCCCACAAAAGTAGATCCAGAGAGAGGCATCCACGTAAGTACCCTGTGTTGTGTGTAACACCGGGGGTTGCTTGTTTATGCTCATAGGTGCTGGAACAGGTGGGGCCACTAAGGCCATGGCCCTATCACTTCCATAACTGGTATGGCCTGGCCCTATCAGGTTTTGCAATCATGGCAATTTATTACTAAGGAGACTGCGTCTTACACATGCAGCAGGTGCTGTAACCCATGTTATGTAGTAATCACCCTCTCTGTCCCTTGCAGGGTGTCAGCAGAATTGTGGAAAGGGAAGGCCCGGGTAGAGTTGATGGGGGTAGACTGGGGTCATGACCCTCTGAGTGAAGGCTCAGTGGTCAGACTGTACTAATGAAAATGGAGGGACTGGCCTTCAGGGGGAGCATCACAGCACAGGGAGATTCTGTCAATCAGTGGGAGGAGGCTTACACCACATATTTTTATTTATTTATTTTTAAATTTTTCACTTTGTTTACCACATAAGCACACTGGGCCAAAGGCCATTTTCAGGAATGACCCAAAGCCACTTAACAAGCTGCTTAGTTGTTACAGTAGTACAATACATGCATACAGTATACAACACAAAATATAAAGCAGCACATAGTAACATATAATTATCACTATCTTAGTAACATTTGCAAGTATACTGGTGTAGCAAGGTATATCATGTACAAAGCGACTGTGATTGGGTGCTTACAAAAGGGCAACTCAATCATGGTGCCTGTGTACAGGGCTACCTGGCAGGGGCAGCGTGGATCGGTGGTGGGCGACTACAATGACGGATGTCGCTATATATACAGCAGCTAGAGGGCCTCATTGAGCAATGGGCAGAAGGGAGGAAGGGTATGTGGGGTGTGTCAGCGGCAGTCGGCTGCTGAGCTGGCCATTTGGCATGGTGGGTAGGTAGTGGGTTGGGGGGTTTGAGGGTCCCGTTTTGAATGTAGGCGCGATCATGTTTTTGCGTTGGATCGGGGTTTTAATATTTTTAAGTTTACATACATCCGACATGCACCCCGGAGATGTACAGGGTGCAGCGGAGCAAAGTCACTTGGGGGTGCAGCCGCGATAACATAGAAAAACATCACGTTTTCTAGTTGTTGCACGGGTACATTGCCAGAATCATTTTCAGTGATGTACACTCGGCCTAACGGTGATTAGTATTCTGCTCCGCACTTATGACATAGAACCATGTAGCAAATACAATTTTAACTCATTTTTAAAATTGACATGACTTTTAGAGTCTATGCAAACTGAGGCATGGTATTCCAAAGCTTGGTGCCTGAACTGAAAAGCACTTTCACCCATAGAAGCTGTGATTTTAGGTGGATTTAAATGAATATTTGATAAGGACCTTAATGTTCTAACCTCTTTCTTAAGTTCAATTAACTTGAATAATGGGGAATGGTGTTCAAGTATCATAATGCTATTGAGTAAACAACCCAGACTATGTGAAAAGTTCAGCCTTGGTGGTAACCACCCATGTTCACAGTATAACGTACAATGATGGGTATTATATGGTTTTGCTGTGACAAAACAACAGACTGCATTAAATGTTTTATTAACCAAATCCAAATCATTACTCATCAACATTGTAAACAAAAATGTATTATAATACAACACAGGGAGGAGTACACTATTTGCAGCAGTTTCCTTAGCTTCTCTTGTCCCAGAGATATGCAACTGCTTCCACAAGTCCTAGTCCCTTCAGACCCCTTTTCACCCCTGCCCCCATTAGATTCCTCCCTTATCTGTTTAGGCATTCATCCATTAACATCGCTACAATTTTTCTCCTAAACCCCAATACCTTACCTTTTTTTCTCCTTTGCTTTGGTGCCCAATATCACTGGTTAACCGCCTTGTATATATGTGTATATTATTGTATCTGTTCATTTTAAAGTCTTTGTTATTGTACTCAATCTGTATTTGTATATATGTGAATTTATACCCATTATGTTGTTTCTGACCAATCAGGTCCATCTTGTAAATGAGCTATGCTCAATGATGTTCGCCTGAATAAATAAAGATTTTTGATTGATTGATTTGATTGGTTTGATCTTGTTAAGCATATTGTACATTTGACAGAGACAACATTATGAGTGTGGGTAATCTCACTCAGCAGTGGGTGGGGGGGCAAGACTGTACCCCTTACATCCTTGGCCCTATCATTGTTTCTATACATTCGTCATTCATGTGTACACTATGCTGTATGCCTCTGTGGCCATCGACGGCTGTCCATGTGTGGCCCACCCTACAGGATGCATGCCTGTGGGGGGGGTCTCACCTATGCAGTTGTGACTGGGGACACCCACCCTCCATTTTGGGCTGTACCCCACCTGTAGCACTGTGGTGTGTCATAGTCTGTACAGTCTACTGTTATGCACCTACATGTGGCTGGTATGGTGACTTGTGTCTATTGTGCCATGGCATGGCTTACATCATGCAGTGTGTATGCCCTGTGTCACTGACCTGGTGCCACAGGGCATTGGTAGTAGTGCTCACAGCCCTGGTTGTCAAACCCGTCAGTATTGGTCAGGTCTGGTTTGCCACATGCTTGGGACTATGTATGCATGACTGTCATCAGGAGGTAGGCATTAGCCACCGTAGCACCAGCACAACATTGTGTCCTGCCATGTGCCTCATACAGCATCTGTGGCAGCCCACCTGCAGTAGTGCCATCTTCATTGCCATTTGCACTGTGTGTTACACCTGTGCAGCTCACCATAGCCTGGCATATGTGGCATGGGGTCAGTGGACGATGGGGGCATTGGTGGGTGGTACATGTAGTGTACCTTATGTGATTGCCGGTGTTATCCATGGTCAGGAGCATCTAAACAATACAGTGATGAGTAGGGTATGATTAAGCCACTGTACGTGGGTGGAGCCATGGCATACATCTCGACACAAAGTACAGCTTGCATGGCCAGCTGCCTGTGGTACAGGTGCGCTCTGAGACATCAATGGGGAAGGTGCTGTCCCCAGCATCAACGGACCTTCACCAGCCATGATAGGTCTGGTTGAACTCACAGCTTGGCACAACCTGGAGGGTTCAGAGGTCCATATGGCAGGAGGCATCATCGTCACTGTGGTTGACAATGCAGTAATGGTTACAATAGCATGCAGGGGTGACCAAGAATGAACCAGGGAGAATTTCTCCTTGCTTCTTTTCCTCTCCCAGTGTTTGTACTTGTGTGGCCTGAAATGTTTGTCTCGGGACTTCTAAGATCTGGAGCTCAACAAGCGGGCTGGAAACATGGTGGAGCTCTTCTCCTGGAGAGGTTTCTCCATCCTGGCTACCTGCTGTTTTTTTTTTTAATTTAGATTTTTTTATGTGCCATTTTTCCCTGGTTTTGCCCCAACACGGGACCCCAGCAGACACGCGCACATGCATGTGTGTGGAGGAACACATATACACCAGGTACCAGCTCGGCCCCTTCCACCCCACCCCTGGCAACTCCTGCCACCACTTCCCACCTACGCATCCCACTGGCGCTCCACCCAATGGCAGCGGAACTATGGGAAGGGCAGACAACCACCCCAGGAGGGGAGAGCTGCCTTTTGACTGCTCAATCCCACTCTCTCCCTCCCCCCCCATGCTGGCTCCCCGATGACCCAAGGTTGTTCCCAAACCTGGGTCGCTGGTGTGGTGCAAGGTAAGGCGTCCAGCACCTCAACCCTCTTCACCACTGGGCTGACGTCTGACTACCTGCTGCTTTAAGAGACGGGTTTCCATGGTGTTCTCTCTGCGTCCCAAGGTAGTGGTATTAAACTTAAGGCAAAGTTCACAGGCCTTAACATTATGGCCCGTGCTGACGCAGCACACGCAGACATCATGTAGGTCACCCAAATAAGTCTTTTCATTGCACTCACAGTATTTGTAAAGCTTAGTGGATTCCTTCGATGACATACAAGTCTGCGATGATCACTTTGTAAAAAGTGATATCTAACTAGGGAGAGAAAATTAAAATCAGATAAACTTGCTATTGACTGAAGTGGCAGCATCTCCGTAGAGGGTCCGGTGAGTATGGTCGATGGTGGGAAAAGAACAAAGAAGGGATGGGCTGCCCACATTTATAGGGTGTGGTAGCAATGTAGGACATTGTCATGAGTGGCCCCTAGTGGGCTGCTTGCTAAAAGTTTCTCTGTGGTCCTACTGCCTGGCAGCTATAGTTCTGGAGGAGTGGCCTGATGAAAGAGATATCCTCGAAGAGGATCAATGAGATGCTGCTACTTAATTTTCTCTATTTTCAGCTAATAATAACCAAACACAGCAGCTTATAAGTATCTGTTATTTTCTTACACCCCTTCCTCCTTCACACACACACACACACACACATATACATGGCATGAGAGCTGGCAAAACCTCTTCACTTGCCTCCTGGGTAGCCACTGGCCATCGTGCATGTACCTGTCAGTGCAATATGGACAATTTAATAGGTATGAGATTAAGGAACCAATATTGCAGGGTGTGTGTTTCCAAGCAGGTTGGCCAATCAGGGCATTTTTTCAATCATCAGGGAAGTAGGGAAAGACAAGAAGAGTCAGTTAACTTTATACTATAGGCTACTAAAAAATTTGATCTTTCTGGATTTGTGTACACACTTTTGAGTACTCTGCTGCAGATCTGAATCTGTGGCAGAGGCGGTATGATGGACAAACCATTATAAACTATCACCAGCAAAATCTGCACGTGTCCACAAAACATTTAGTACTGAGGAAATTTATGCTCTAGTTTCTTTTCATGTGTACCGTCCTTGTTGATGCTGCCTGTAGACAAATAATTTAAATACGATGTAAGGCTTCTAAGATTTCTGGTGGAATACTTCATAACAAGCATAATTTGTCTCAGGGGTTTTGCATCAGCATTTGGCATAACTGTAAAAACAGACTCAAGGGAAAAATGTACTTTTCATATGCAGTACTGGGTTTTTTGAATGAGGGACAAAGAGTGAGCTGTTGTTTATTCTGCTACTCTTCTTTCCCGGTTTACCCTTCTTTGAATACAAAATTCTTGATGCATAATGCTGCAAAAGCAGACTACAGCATTTAAAGGGCAAGATCTATGGATGCAGGATGTAGGGGTGCCAAAGCCACCACATTTTGGCCCTACGAAATAATGTACATTACATAGCAGAGGTCAAATGGTAAATGGAAAATGTCTCATCGTAAAGTTTTTAGCATCAACCCCTCCACCAAATTGTAATTTATTTATTGTTGATCTGACTTCATTCCCTTGAATCAGATTGGCATGGTCACATTTGTAAAACAGAGTTTAATTTAAACTCATACTGTTACTTAATACAAATGTTTGATGTTTAGACATTACTATCTTGTGCATCTTTTAATGAAGCGGTCTAATGTATCTGTTTCTCATACGAACATCGTAAATTTGTCAGCAGATAAAGGGCCAAAGGTCTATCAAGTCTGCTCGAATGTGCAGCTAGCACCCTTATCTCTGCAGCTGCCTCCCTTCCACCCTTTCCTTCATTGACCCTCCTTGTCCTGTCCCATCCCCTTCAAGCAGTCCACTGTCTTACTGGATACCACTTCTGCAGGTTACGCATTCCACCCAGCCACCACCTCTCTGTAAAAAGTGTCTCCTCATCTCTCTCCTGAACCTTCCTCCCTCCAGGCTCATATCATGGCCCCTGGTGTCCCTCCCTCCCTCTCTTACTTTGAACAGCCCCTGTACCTGTCTTGTTTATTCCTTTCATGTACTTAAGGTTTCAATCATGTCCACCTGTCCCTCCTCTCCTCCAGTGAGTACATGTTCAACTCCCACAGCTCCTCTTGTATGATAAGTCCCCAGCCCCTTGATCATCTTTGTCACCCTGCGCTGCACCCCCTCCAGTAACTTAATGTCCCACTTCAGATACGGGCGCCAGTACTGCACACAGTACTCCAGGTGCAGTCTAACTAATGACCTATACAGTGGCAGAATCACCTCCTCCCTCCTCGAGGATATACCCCTTGCAATACAACCCAGTATTTTGTTGGCCTTTGCAGCTGCCTTCCTACATTGTGCCGAGTTGTTCATTGACCCTGTAATGAGCACCCCCAGATCCTTCTACTCCTCCTCTGTCTGGGCTAGCTGCACTCTCCCCAGCTGGTAACTCCTCCTTGGGTTCTTCATCCCAAAATGCAGCACCTTGCAATTTTGGCATTAAACCCCAGTTGCCAGGTGTCTGACCAGGTTTCAAGCTTTGCCAGATCATCCTGCAACCCCTGCCATCCCCCTAGGTCATCCACCACTGCTCCTACCTTGGTATCATCAGCAAACAGACTGATCTTGCTCTTGATGTCCAATGATATGTCTTCAATAAATATCCCAAACAACATTGGTCCCAACACCGGGCCCTGTGATATACCATCGTCACTACCCTTGTGTGAGAGCTCCCCACCCACCACCACCCTCTGTTGCCTTCCCTGAAGCCAGTTCTCACCCATCTCACCAGCTTTGCACCCGCCCCTGTGCCTACTAACATTTCTCCCAGCCTTCCATGCAGCACCGTCGTGAATGCCTTACTGAAGTACAGATACAGGACATCCACTGCATGGCCCCTGTCCAGTTGCCTAGTTACCCAGTCATAGAACTCCACCAGGTTGGTTTGGCAGGATCTGCCCCATATGAAGCCATGCTGTCTGCTGTCCTGTAGTCCTTTGGCCTCTAGGAGGGCCACCAGCCTTTCCTTCAGGATAGTCTCCATTAGCTTACCCACGATGGATGTGAGACTCACTGGTCTATAGTTTCCCAGTTCATCCTTGGGGCCACTCTTGTGGAGGGGCACCACATGAGCCATCCTCCTGTCCTGAGGTACACACCCCGAATGTAGTGAGGCATTAAATAGGTCTGCCAAAGGTCCTGCAAGGACCTCTGCCAGCTCCTTCAGTACCCTGGGGTGGATGCCATCTGGGCCTGGTGCCTTATCCACCCTCAGTGCCTTCAAACCCTCCCAGACTCTGCCCCATGATTTCCCCACTGTCACCCCCTCCCCTGTTTCTGCCATTTCTCCCTGGGTGTCACCCCTCTCTTTAGTAAATACTGAGCAGAAGTACTCATTTAGTGCTTCTGTCTTATCACACCCTGCTTCCACACAACCCCTTCCTTCCTAATCCTTACTATGTGGTCCTTACAGCTCCTTTTCTCCCTGATGTACCTAAAGAAGTCCTTCTCCCCCTTCTTGATGCCTTGTGCCAGCCTGAGTTCCGTAGATGCCTTGGTTCCCCTTACTGCCCTTGTCACCTCCTTTGATTCCATCAAGTACTCCTCTCTGTCCTCCCCTCTCCCTGTTTTCTTGTACTTCCTAAAGGCAGCTCTTTTCCTCCTTACCTTTTCCATGACCTCCTTGCTCAACCAGCTCGGTTTCTTAGCCCTAGCCTTCTTGCTCTGGATCTTGCAGTAGGTTTTGGTTGCCTCCACTATCCCCAGCTTTATGAGCTCCCACCTCTGGTTAGTGTCCATACTAGACTGAATTCTGGTCAGGTACCCTTTCACCACTTCCCCCATCCTCCCAAAGTCGGCCCTCCTGAAGTCCAGCACTCTTGTGCCAGATTCCACTCCTTCCATGCCCATATCCAATGTGAGCCATACTGAGTGGGGTCACTCCTGACAGCGTTCCTCCACTGAAGTTCTCTCACAAAGTCCCCATTTGCCAGCACAAGGTCAAGGGTATTCCCGAACCTGGTTGGTTCACTGACCATTTGCAGCAGGAAGCTGTCCTGGAAGGCATCCAGCAGTACCTGCTCCTCCTGTTCCTGGTTGTTTGGGTACTCCAGGCCACTCCTGGCATGTTGAAGTCCCCACAATCCCCCACTACCCTTCTCGTAGGTCCTCCTGATCTGTTATGCTAGTTCCTGTCTAACTCCTCCGTCTGAGATGGCGGCCTGTACACCACTCCCATTCTAAGAATCCTACTCTTGGAATCCTGGATTTGCATCCAAATTGACTCCAGCTACTACCCTCCTCCCTTCCTTCCTTACACACTTCAGTCCTTCCTTCACATATAGTGCCACACCCCCTCCTTTCCCAATCACCCTGTCCCTACGAAATAACCTGTACACTGGTACAGACAGGTCCCAGTCATTGTATTGGGTGGCCCATGTTTCTGTGATGGCTGCAATTCACCTCTCCCTCTGCCATGAGCACCTGTAACTCTGCAGTTTTCCTCCCAAGGCTCCTAGCATTAAGGGTAACCACGTTCCACCCTCCCCTCCCATCCTGCCCTCCTTTACTAGCATCACCAATAGTACTTGCCATTTGTCCTTTGTCACTCTTATGGGGTAAGCTCATATGGTTTCCCAACCTGTGGTCTCTGCATGTCTCTTGTCCAATTGCCACCCCGCTCCTAGTTTAAATTCCCTACTCCTCTATGTACTTCTTTCATCCTCTGTTTCAACACTTTCTTTCCCTCCTCACTCAAGTGTAGTCTGTCCTTGGCATAGAAACTACTGTCCTCCCAGGTCCCTCCCACCCCCCCAACAGCCCATACCCTTTAGCACAACACCAGGTTCTTAGCCATCCGTTAAATTCCTCTATTCTCAGCTTTCTTGTTGTGCTTGCCTTGGGCACTGGAAGTATCTCCGAAAAAGTTACTGATCTTCCTGCCCCCTCACATAATTGTCCTAGTTCCTCAAACCTCCTCTGGACTATATCTACTGTCTTGTCAGCCAGGTCGTTCGTCCCAAGATGTATAATTAAATGAGGCTTGTCCCTACTCCTTCTAGCATATTTCAGAACAGATTGTCCCACCCTTTCCGCTGTCATTTCTGGCATGGCCTCCACCCAAATGCAACTATGCCTCTCCCCTTGCTACCCCACCTGACTTCTCTTAATGTTGAGTCCCCAGCACTAAGATTCCATCAATCTTACTCCCTGCTTGCTTCCATTCATCTCCCTCTCTCATTTCCAGCTCCTCTTCTTCCTCCTGCACATTATTTCCCTCTTTTGCCTTGTTGCAATTCTCCCAGCAGAACTTCCCCAGCTCGGTTTGGTCCAGGCATTTATCAATTACTCCTCTAATTTCATCATTTCCTCCTCCACCTTCTTCCTCTCTAGCAGTGCAAAACTATTTTCTGAAGACCCTTCACAAATGCCGCTCCCTCTCTCTTCATAGTAACCTGTTCTCTCCTTTCCACTCCATGACTTTTGCCACTTCTTCACCTCCCTCACAAGTCCCTATCTCCTCCTTCCATTTGTCTTTTGTCTCTGACCTGGTTTCCCGGCAATCGTTCTTCCTGCCTGGGCCCCTTGTCCCTACTACCCTTCTTCTGACCTTCTCCTCCCCACTGCTGGCTTAAATCGCCTCCCTTATCTCCCGTTCTTCCTCCCTCCAGTATTGGGCTAAACCCACCCCAGTCTGCCTTGCCTGTCTTAGTTCCTCCTGCAGACCCTCAATCTCCTTTCTGAGTTTCTCTATGTGGTTGCACACTAAACATCCTCCCACACTCCAGGCAATTTTTAGAAAGATTGGTGCACCATGTTGTTGCAGCCTACCACCCTACCCATTGCTGTCTGGCCCACCAGCGACCCCCCTCACCCTTCCAGATGCAGGATACCAAACACTCCCCAAGTCTCCCTCTCCTCTTTTCAGTGCAAAACATTCTTTCTTAATTTCCTTACCCCTTTGTTGTACATGTTTAGACAGATTGAGCAACTGCTTTTATATTCCTAACCTTCCTATCCAAACTCAAAAAGAGACTTCAAGTAGCTATTGCACAACCTTCTTCAAATTCCTACTCCTCCTTTCCACAATGCAATATCAATGCAAAGAAGTAACAATGAAAGCTCCTAGATTTGCAGTTACTTCCCTTCCACTGAGATAGCAGTCACCTCTTCACTTGCTGCTGTTCCTTTCCTGGATGTCTGCTTCTGCTATGACAGGTGCATATCCTTTGCCCGTTTGAGGAAGTGATGTCAGAACCCTGGTATAAAGGAAATCATGGACCAGGGCGGGTGGGGTGAGGAGTTGGGGGTTGGACCAACCCAAGTCATCCAGAAACAATCAGGTAGCTGAGGCCCTGGTCAGACCATTAGCACCCTTCCCCACTATGCACTAACCTTTGCAGCTAGTGAAGCCAGCAAAAATGAATCACAATTCTACCAAAGCCCCCAAATAGGTTTGCTACCAAAAACAGGTCTCCAATTCAAACAGCTTCACCAACAACACCTCAAAATAGGCTTGAAATTAGAAGATGTAGGTCTCTGATTCAAAGAAACAACCCCCGTTAAATCACACCAAATAAGTTTTAAACCAGAAGAAATAGGCCTCTACAAATGCAGCCTGCTACACAGTGAAACACCAAACAAATGAGCCCACGTATAGCCACCAAAACAGTTTTCAAAATTCCAACAGCCCCAAAACAATACCCTGCTAACCTCTTAGAAGTAGTAAGAAAGTAAAGAAATAACCTTCTACCAAGTAAAATCCATAAGAAACAATGTAAAAACAAGAAGAAGCTACTGTACTGTAACAAATCTGATCCTCATGAATAAATTTATTATAACTGAGTTTCTAGTCATGGTCTGTCCAGAACAGTCCTGGTTTGGGTGACTGTAGATGGACCAAAAATTTAAAGTGTCCGAAGACAAAATTTCAAAATATTTTCAAATGCAATTTGGAGGCAACAAAGAAACAATATATGCGTGAGTGGCTTGGGGGAGTGGGCTTGAAAAAATACCTACCTAGAATACCTAGCAATTCAGGGTGAAAAAAAAAAGGTTGTTTTCATATTTGGTGAAGCAAACAAATTGTGCATGCTAAGGTTCTAGGTCATACACTATAAAATATACTTTTTATTATTAGACATATTGATATGGGCTTCTTGAAAGGTACTAATCCCATCACGCCAATGACTCAACACCAATTCCCAAATGAGTAAATGTCCACTTGGAAGTTTTTAGGTTAGGGAGAGAGAGAGAAAAGACACCTGCCGCCATAGTCAGAGGTTAGCGTGGCAGCAACATGAATAGCACTGCGGTAACAGGACATAAAGTGTCTGAATGTGGCAAGGGTCATATTCAAAGGGACCCATCAGTGTGGCGTAAAGTGGTAGTGTGATCATACTAAATACATCACAGTGTCCATGCAAATGAGGGAAATCTCTTGCATACAGGGTACAGCAGCATAGTCAGAGGAACCTGAAAATGCTAAGTAGCAGCTGAGGCAGCTCTCTTCATACTTCAAAGACCTTACACTTAGCAATGGGCACAGTGGTGCATGACCTCCAGCCAGTGGTTCTGGTGACAGGTAATTGCAGAATACCCTCCCCTTGCTGCCCTGATCCCCACTGAACAGCATGTAATGTCCCTGGTAGTCCTGTAGTCATTCCCTTCCAATCCCCATTAACATATATAAATCCTTCTTGGATGTCCAGTGGTCACCATCCCCCCGAAATACATAAAGTATTCCTGGTTGTTCACTGATACCCCCATCTGCCGTGATCTCTGTCATACAACTACGTTCCCCCCTCTTCAGCCCACCCAGCCTGCACCCTCTACCCATCATTCAGCACCCAACCTACAAACTAAGCACCCACCCCCATATTGCACATGACCCATCTGAATACACCTGACCTTGACAGCATGCAGATCTGTAGACAGCAACCGGCACAGGCCCCCCCCTTACAACCTCTGTCAGTAACTGTTTGAATGACGGGAAATGGGCATGTGCACAGTGCAGAAGCATGAGCTATCCTGACTTTATGTTCCCTGAAACAGCGTGGTTCTAAATCAGAATAGTTTTACAAGGCCAGGATCTGATTCTGGGTCACAGCGGAAGGCAGTGCAAAACAGTTGGGATTACCTTTACTAACCTAATTCATTAATGTGACACTGAACAACATGGAAGATTAATGAACTTGATTAATTAAGGTAAAGTAAAGTATAAAAAGGGTAGACCGGATGGAGCATTTTCATTGGTTGTTAGAGTTATGACAGGTCTATATAAATGTCTTAAACATAATGAATGTTCTACTCCATCACTTTCACCAGTACATAAATTACAGAAAAAAAAGATTATTTTTCTATTACGCATTCTTTTCCCCAAACCTACAGTCACCATTAGAGAATTAAAGCTAGTCACATTACCAAAGGTACACAGAAACCTTAGCTGCTAGTACAGAAGTTGCAAACTGAAGTTAGAGCAAGCACTTCAATATATGGGGCGCTGTTAGGCCCTGATGTTACAAAAAAGAACAGTTACGTAATAACTTACCATAACAGCAGATCTTCAAGGGGATCTCAGTCACCAGGTCTCACTATAGGAACTTCACCGTCAGTGAAGCAGGATCCACACAGAAGATTTTCAGCAGTACAGCTGGGGGCCGCCCATGCCGAAGTCATCTGCCAACGTCACAGACTCTATAAAGGCATGAGCAGCCCTGCTCCCTCCTCAGTTCTTTCCCCTGGAGACAAAGGGAGCATAGTTCTAGCCATGGGGGACCGAGGGGAGAGAGAGAGGTACCCAGGCTAATAAGAAAGGCTGGATACACCAGATAGCCAGTTCCAAAAAACAGCCCCCCAAAAAGGGGGATGGTGGCAGGGAAGACAGACCTGATGACTGAGATCCCCTCAAAGATCTACTATGTAACTGTTCTGTCTCTTTCTGGGATATCTCAGTCATCAGGTCTCACCGTAGGAATGAGTCCCAAGCAGTTACAGGTGCAAACAAACAGTCTGGGAGGAAGGCCAACCTTAAATTTAAGATAGGAGGCCCTGCAGCACAGCCTTGCCAAATCTTGCCCAGGCTCTAGAGGCAATGTTCAGACTGTAATGCTTGGTAAAAGTGGATGGTACTCCAGGAGGCAGCCACACAAATGTCAGTGGCTGAGACCCATCGGAAACAAGTTGCAGAGGTAGCCATGCCTCTTGTGGAATGAGCTTTGACAGCTCCAGGCAATTCTTTGCCACACTTATTGTGGCAGAACACAATGCATTTAGCCAACCATTTGGACAAACATTGTTTGGAAACCTGAATGCCCTCTCTATCTGGAGCAAAAGAAACAAACAACTGCTTCAACTTTCTACATTCCTTGGTATGGAGCAGGTAGTATTTCAAAGTTCCGAGTACATCTAATGTATGGAGCACTGCTTCCCCTGGATTGGCATGCTCTGGAAAATAAACAGGAAGGTTACTATACTGGCTCAGTGTAAACTCAGACACCACCTTAGGAAGAAACTTAGAATTCGTGCACAAAAACACCCTGGGCCAGATATTCAGAAATGTGCCAAATGCCAAGCGCATATTGAGTTGCAGCACAAATCCGATGCACCATGGCGCAATGAGTGCCATATTCAAAGGTTGTGCATGTGGCGAAATCGCCAGCACAACACGTGGCTAACTATGGCAGGGAAGTGTCATGGCACACCAGACTTGCACCATGGCGCAACCAGACCTGTGCCATAGCACAACCATTGATGCGCCACAGTGCAACCAGACATGCGCCTTGGCACACATAGACTAGCTCCAGTCAATGGTGGGAGTACAACAGCAGAGGCAAAGTGTGAGGCATGGCAGAGGAATACACCCGGGGACAGTGCCAGGGGTGCACAGTGGCAGGCCACAGGTGACCACCACCACCAGCAGGGCACACACAGGTACCCAGACACCCCCACCCTGGAACACAATTGTGGCACAGAAAGCAGCAACAGGTGGCACCAATGGTCAATGGAAGGCCACCACTGGAGTCCCCCCTGCCACATGCTGTGCCCCCACCCACTCAGACCCCAACAAGCCACACCCAGGACCATGCTGTGAACTACATATATGCCACACATCCCAGACAGCTGCCCCAAGGCCACTCCAAGCCACAGCCACTGACCAAGGGGCAGGACACCACGATGCACGACCCACACACCGACACATGCGCACCACACAGACACACACCACGCAACTGCAGCATGGCTCCAGATGCCAGCTGCAAAGCAGACACCGACACAGTCAGGTAAGCAAAATATCTGTATTGAAAACAGCTATGTACAAGTGCAAGGGGTCAGAAAGGGTAGAAGCGAGAGAGGGGACAGGGAACAGGGACTGTACAGAGGGAAGGGATGGATGGGGAAGGACGGCAGGGGTATAAGGGAATTGCTGGGGTCAAACTAAGGCAGCCATGGCTCCACTGCTTCCTGCTGCCTCCTCCTCTGCCGGTCCAATAGCATCACCCTCGCACCTGCTGAGCCACCTCCAGGGTCCTCGAGGTGATGAGAATGATCTGCCTCAGCAGCCTGCAATAAAGGGCAGCCGTGATCTCCTCTGGATGCCTATGACAAAGGATAGGACAGGTGATCAGTGCAAGGTCCCATGGCACCATGCCCACCCACTGTGCACAATGGGAGTGGGAACACACCTCCTGGAGTGGCACCCTGGCCACCCACAGGGTGTCGGCCAATGCCTGCCAGCATCCCAGCACACCATAACAGTGCACAGCAGTGGACACTGCCGCCAATTGTCACCCCACTGTGCAGCAACAGTCAGATGGCATGGGGCACCAGCAGCACCACAGCAACACCAGTGGCAGCCAGGCACATACCCACCCCACCAACAGCTGGTACACATGTGCAATGGCCGCCCCACAGTGGCATGCACCATGCACAGTGTGCAACACACAGCTGCCACTGCACATGGCACAGGTGACCATGGCTGCATCCACTCCCTGCCGACCAACCAGTAATGTGTAGAGGAATGCAAGTGCCTAGCTGCCCACTGTAGTGCCACTTGCACCTGTCCTGCCGCTGCTCCTCTGCCACCACTGGGTCCCACTGCGGCCTGCTGTGCCAGCCCTGGCGCTCCTGCCACACTCACCCAGTGGCAATCTTCAGGTCCTGGGAATGGAACAAAAACAGGTACACATCAGAGAACACCCACAGCATGTGCCCACCATCTCTGCCCCTGTGCACAGTGTGTGCCCCTGCCTGACATGTCCACAAGGCTGTAGCGCAGCACAACCTGCGGCCGGCAATGCCACTCCACAATGCACATGCTGACATCATACCCCTCTGCAGGGCATGCCAGGCAGCCAAGCCATCACCACAGTACAGCACTAGGGCACACATGCAGCATGGAATGACCTACCTGGCCGTGGCACAGCTCCCCTGCGGACGCATGCCTGCAGCTGCCTCAAGTGCTCTGGGTCCTGCCTCATCAGGTCCCCATACCAGTGGCAGCATTGTTTTCCAGTCTTGGCCACCCTGGTATCCAGCACCAGCCTGGCAGTGATGGCCTGCCAGACCTCTATCCTGGACTGTTGCGGGCACTGCAAGCAGCCCTGGTGCATATGGCTGCACACAGGCCACCAGATTTATTAATTCCACATCGGACCAATTACAGGACCGTGAAACTCCCCACTGCCCCATCACAACCACGGCAATTTGTGGATACAAAATGGCAGCCAGAGGTGCACGTGTGCACCACGTGCACAGGATGTGTGCCTCGTGTAGGCATGCGCTGTTTCCACCAATCGCACATCACCAGGGATGTGCAAAATGGGCGTGGCCTGCCAGGCACGTGGTGGTGTAGTCCCAAGGGGTCAAAGGGTCACAATAGGGGTCGCCAGGCTCACTGTGTGATGGTGCACAATAGGGGCCATGGCGCACAGTTCACCATGGCCCTGATTAGCAGACAGCACACAGTGCATAATAGGTGGTGGCACACCGCCTGATGCATCATGACAGTGGTCCAGCGCAACTGCACATGACTGGCCATTACGCCGAAACTTGCTCCAGAGCAATTCCATTCCACATGGAGGAAGTATGTGATATTCAGCTGCCACATGCAAATGAGCTCATCAGCCAATGTGTGGTGCAATAGTAAAATCAGCATATAATTACCATTGCGCTAATGCTCATTTGCATGCGTTGTGCTATAAAAGTGCCTCAGAACAGCACAGGCCATGGACTGGTATTGCAACCATCCGAGGTAAGTTGCGCTTGCTGCTGAGCGCAACCAGCACAGCAGGGTGGACAGGGTAGGCAGCTGCTGACAATGACACACATGTCTAAGACCACAGGTAGCACTATGTCCGACAGCAGGAGAGTGAGGAGCATGGACCTGCTCACAAACGCCAGGCCCAACTTTACCAAGGCAGAGGCTGATGCCTGTCGGAGGCCTGCCTCGAGCAGGGAGCCACTGCTGAGTGGTGAAACAGGCACACCACAGGCCAGGGCTGCGGCCTGGGTGGAGGTGGCAGCGTGTGTGAACCAGCAGGGCAGCCACCCTGCAGTCTGTGCAGGAGTGCAGGAAGAAGGTGGGCACTGACAAGCGCCACATCAGAGAAGGTGGCGGCCATATGAGCAGCCCAGACAGCCACGGAGGGAAGCCTGCTGACATGCCACAGTTCATGGAGCAGGAGCAGCTGGTGGCAGCCGCCAAGTGCTGTAGCACTATCGAGTGTGCCAGTTGGTGGATTCCAGACAGGAGGAGCCCATCACTGCATGGTACGTATGTTGGGCTCACACTGCAGGCAGTGGGTGGGGAGGGATGGGGGGTTGGTGGGGAATGGGGGCCATGCATCACTAACGCATCTGTTTTCCTTACAGCACCAGCACGCCTGCATGCAGTGGATGGGCACCAGCAGCAGCCTGGAGGCAGGCCCTGCCCCAGAGGACCAGCCATCCACCTTCATGGGAATCCAGGGGCCTGATCGACTGCAGCACACCACCGCTGTGCGCCAGATGTCCTGGGCATGGGGTCGGACCGAGGCCCTGGATGTGTTTCAGCAGGATGCCAGCCATGTCATCCTCTGCGTGGAGACACAGATCGGGGTGGGTCTGACACCGATGGCGACCTGACCATAATCCTGGACAGTATGGGTGGTGTTGTGGGTGAGACACCATACCTAGAACCAACACAGGCAGTGTGCCCAGTGGCCTGTCAGCAGTGGGACAGCTGCCCGCCACCACTGCAGGTGATGCCATGTGCACCATCACGGCAGTGTCGTTGAGGTGATGTTGATGTGTCTGCGCAGGCACTGGCCAGCGACAGGGCCGGAGAGGCAGCAGCAACAGACAGTAGGGGACATAGGGTGGCCGGACATGGTGTCCACTGCCGGGGCACCTGATAGGGACCTACCCCATGGGGACCCCACTGTGCAGCATCCAGCTGAGTGGGGGGCTGTGCAGCGCGGTCGTACACCACTGGTGGGTTGGCGCCCTGCCTAGGTTCCCCTGGGCACCAACCCATTAGCAGAGCACATCTGATTGCTGCGGGCCTCCTTAGTACAACAGGTGCTGCTTGCAGCTGGGGTGCGTGCACTGTGTGCAGAGGTGTGCCAGGTGGCCGAGCAGCATGAGACAGGCACTGCGCAGCTCCTGGAGGCTATTCAGCGATGCGGGAGGACACAACAGCATACCAAGATCACACTGCCAATGTGCGATCACGGGTTGGCCTTGCACCATTGGCTGCCACAGGGCATGGCCAGCAACCTCACTACACCACATAGTGCACTGTCCACCCCACAGACCCGTCGAGTGACACCCTCCCTGTCAATGCTGGGCTCTGCTATTGGCATCCCAGGCATGCCTGGGGCAGGCCTGTTTGGGTGCCTACACACTCCTGTGTGGACCCGGTTGCGGTCCTGCAGTACGACCCCAGAGGCTGTTGCATACACCCCCTGTGGCCAATGAGCAGCCTGTGGCAGCCGATTGGCCCTGGCGCGGCTGCACCCGTGTCCACGGTGGCCATGGTTCTGCGTGGTGGACCTGATCTGTGTGCCGCCCTGGCTGCAGTCTGCCACCGCTGCCCTGTGCATGCATGGGCGATGTGTGTGTGTGTGTGTGTGTGTGTGTGTGTGTGTGTGTATACCACAGATGTGGCACCTGTGTATTGCACTGCACGCTGCCTGTGTCCATACCTGCCCAGACGCTGGCCCGTGTGGCATGGGCATGATGAGAGCAGAACTGCACCAGTTGCGCCTGTGCACTGGTGCCCTGCATCTGATCCCTTCCACATGCTAGTGCCTGGGCACATGCGTGCATGTGTGCATGCATATGTGGCGTGTGTGTGTTGCTGTACACTGCTGTGTGCTGTTGTGTGTGGCTGTGTGGCGCTGTCACCCCCACCCCTGCACCACGCCTCTGTGTGTGCATGTCCATTGCCATGCACGCCACTGCCTGTGTGCTGTACCTGTGTGTGTGGCCAGTGCGTGGGTGTTGCGCCACCTACCTGCGTGCACCGTAGTGCTCATGTACGATTGTGTTTCTGTGCAGGCATGCCATCCTCTGGCGCTGGGGATCCCTCCGCCAAGGGGGGGGCTGCCCACCACCCTCCAGCCCATTGCCCTCATTGTTCCCACTACTGTCCCCCTCATCGGCTTCGACAGCTATCCCACGGCCAATGGCCATGTCGTGCAGTATGCAGCAGGCCAGGAATTGGCCACAGACTTTCGAGGGGCTGTACTGTAGGGCACTGCCAGACCTGTCAAGGCAACAGAACCATGCCTTCAGCATCCCAAATACATGCTCAATGATGTTCTGCATGCTGGCATGTTCCTCATTGTACCAGTCCTCTGCTGGGGATGACGGGCACCGGTAGTGGGTGAGCAGCCAGGGTCTGAGTGGACAATTCCATGGTTAGCCTTGTGTCCTCTGTTGCTGTGCCCCTTGCCTATCCCTGGCACCCTCGCCAGCACACCCATCCTGCCCGCCCCATCCCATGCACTGCTGTGCCCGGCACCCCTTGGCAGTCCCATACTCACCCACTAGATGGCCCATGGGGATGTCCCCACACTCAAACCTGTGGCACAACGCAGAGCTGTGCCAGATGAATACATCATGTGCACGCCTAGAGTGTGTGGCACAGACATTTGTTACGCACCGCTTGGCATCACACAACCACCTGGCAGTTAACACTGGGGTAGCCCTTCCTTTTGATGTAGGCAACACCATCAGGGCCAGGTGGCATGCGGATGCCCACATGGGTGCAGTCAATGGCCCCAAGCATGCCAGGCATTTGTGCTACCCTGTGGAAGTCCTGCATGGTTGTGGTACACTCTGTCTGTGTGCTCGGGAAATAATGTATTCCGAAGCATGTGGTAGCAGGGCATTGAGGAAATGTGTGAGGATGCGTGACGTGGCCGACTGGGTTATAACTGTGGTGTTCCTTGTTGGTCTCTGGAACGTGCCCGTGGAGGCAGGCACATGACAGCTGTTACCTTTGTCTCCACTGACATTGCATGACTCCGTCTAGTGGGTGCCTGCATCTCCTCACTGCACAGCTCACAGAGCTGCCTCAGAATAGCCCTGTTCAGGTGATACACGCCCACACTCTCTGTATCATGTAGTTCTCGAAGGTGGTGTGGGCACGGTACCACCTGTTCTGGCATACCATCGACAGGCCCTTCCACATCCACGCCGCTGTTCCTCCTGCCTCCTCACACCCCTCATTATGGCCTCCATTTGAAGGGTGCACTGGCCATGGCCCCTGCTGTCCTGTCTCCCCTGGGTGGTCAGCTGCTGTGGGCTGTTTGCCACCCTAGAGCAGTGCAGGCACTTTGTCTGCCTCTCCCTATCATTCCCTCTGCCCCTGGCTCGCTCTCCACTGCTACCTCTGTCCCATGCCCCTGTGGTTGCCTGTTCCAGTCCCTCTGTCCCTTACAGGCTCTGTCTCCCCTGCTCTTTCTGTCTTGTCCCTCCACTGTCCTGTTCCTCTCTCTCTCTCTCTCTCTCTCTCTCACCCTAGCGAAAGTGCTGTTGGTGTGCTTGCGCCCTGTACTTACAGGCTCAAGTCTGTTTGACGCATCTGGGAGTTGCTCCGCACTTGAGCCATGGGTCAGCGGTTGAATATCGCACTGTGCCACATATTCATGGGCATGCCCCCTGCCCTTGTGCCTGTATTCATTAGGGTTATGCATTGGCGCAATGGGACTTGCGCTGTACAATGTCTCCCGCTGAATACTGCTCCTTGGCACATTTCCGCACTTGTGCTGGCGCAACTTAGTTGCGCCATTCACAGCTGCTTCGAATATCCCACCCCATCTTTGTGAAAAATTAAATGTCTCCTCGCACCACAGGACTTGAAGCTCTGAAATTCTTCGAGCAGAAGTAATAACAACTGAAAATAATGCTTTCAAGAAAGAAAGCGTAGCTTGCAAGTTCTGCTGGCCTCAAAAGGAGACAGGGTTAACTTCTCCAAAACAAAATTTAAATCCCAAGCCAGGACTGGAGACTGGACTGGAGGTTTCAGATGCAGGATGCCACTCAAAAAGGTACAGGAAACATCCAGCTGATCTATGGTATGGTCACCTACTGGCTCATGAAAGGCCGACATAGCCAAAAGGTACATCTTATGGGAGGAGTACTGGAGGCCTGCATCAGACAGAGAATTCAGGTAGTCCAGGACCTGGTTCACTGGAAAGGTGAACGGGTCCACATTATGCTTAGCAGCCCATATGGCAAACCTCTTCCACTTCATGGCATAAGTGGCTTGGGTGGAAGACCTTCGAGTGGCCACTAGGACATCTGCCATTCTACTGGAAACCCCAAATCTGGCAACGACTATGTCCTCATGAGTCAAACATGCAGATGGAGGGACCCGAGGTTGGGATGGACCAGGGTCCCCTGATTCTGAGTCAGCAGATTCCTGCAGAGGGGTAGAGGGACCGGAGGTTCCTCCACCAGCTGCTGAAGAAGAGAAAACCATATCTGGCAGGGCCAAAATGGAGTTATCAGGATCATGGTGGCCCTCTCCATCTGCAGCTTGATTAGTACCCTCTGAATTAGAGGAAATGGGGAAGGCATAAATACACCTCCTGCTCCAGGAGAGAGATAACGTGTCTCACCAGAAAACTCCAAGCACTGGATCTAGCAATCAGAAATTGGGCAGTTTTGCATTGAGTGTAGATGCAAAAAGGTCCAACTCTGGATGATCCCATCTGTCGAATAGATTTTCTGCGATGAACAAAAGAAGTTACCACTCATGCATGCTGGACTGAGTCCGGCTGATGCTGTCCACTAGAGTGTGTAGCACTCCTGAGATGTGGACTGCCAAAAGAGTCATGCTGTGGTCAAATGCCCAATACCACACTCTCATGGCCTCTATGCACAGGTGGTAAGAATGTGTTCCCCACTGCTTGTTGATGTAGTACACTACACTGAGGTTGTCTGATTGACTCAGCAACTTGCTCGGAAGGAGGTGGCTCTTAAAGGCCTGCATGGCAAACAGAACTGCCCCTGTCTCTAGGGCATTGCTGCAGGGAGGCTTCAATCTGGGAACGAGAACCTTGAGTTTGAAAAGGACCCATGTGAGTCCCCAGCCCAAACCAGAGACATCAGTGATGAGGATTTGATGTGGTGACACAATCTGAAATGGAACTCCTGCAGTAGATTTAGGGGATCCATCCACCACTGGAGCACTTTGCAGACAGGGGAAGAGACCAGCACTAACTGATCTAAATCATCCACACGCTGGTCCCACTGTGCCTGGAGAGTCCACTGGAGAGTGCACAAATGGAGCCTTGCCAGTGGAACAGTGGGTATGGCAGCCACCATCAGACCTAACAGTCTCTGGTACACCCTGACAGGGATGTAACAGCTCTGGGCCACCTCCTGAGCAATAAGGCAATTCTGCCCTAGCTTGAGGCAGAAAGGCCTTCCCCGCACCTAATCTAGAACCATCTCTATGTACTGCAGCCTCTGGGATGGCACCATAACTGACTTGGGTAGACTGACGGTAATGCCCAGGGAGAGAAACAATTGGAGAGTTCTCTCTAAGGTCCCCAGAAGCAATTATCTGGATGGGGTCTTTAGGAGCCAATCATCCAGGTATGGGAAAATGTACATTCACTCCCTTCTGAGGGCTGCAGCTACTGCTGCTAAACACATGGTAAAGACATGCAGCACAGAGGATAAGACAAAGGGCAGCACTTTGAACTTATAATGCTTGACCTGTAAAAGAAACCAGAGGAACCTCCTGTGAGGAGAAAACTCTGAGATGTGCAGGTTATACATCATGCATGTCCAGAGAACATAGCCAGTTGCCTTGCTTGAGAAGGGCATCAGACCTGGCAAAGTTACCATTCAAAACTTTTGTACTGGATGTACAGATTGAGGTCTCTCAAATTTAAGATGGGCCTCAGATTTCCAGGCTTTTGGGGACCAGAAAAACCTAAAATAAAGCTCATTGTTCCTCTGGCACCTGGGCACTGACTGTATGGTCTGTTTGTGCAGAAGGGACTGTGCTTTCTCCTGGAGAACAGCTAGATGGCCCGAGGGTAGCTGGAGGGCAGAGGGGAGTTTCTGGGGGTTGCCCTGTGAGCTCCAGAGTGTGACCCCTGTTCTATGATTTGCAGAATTCAGGCATCTGTTGTGATGGTTCTCCATTGATTGAGATGGAGGGAGATGCAACCTCCTCCCACCACCTCTTGGTCAGGGATGGAAGAGGGGGGCCTGGCAAGGAGTGAAGCAGGCAGATACAACCACTGGGGCTGATCTTTCACCTCTGGGATGTTGGGCCACAGCTCCAGCAGTGAAGGAAGCAGGCAAGGCGGCAGAGGCTCTGCATTTACCTTGAAGCCGAGAGACTGCTCCTGGCCTGTTTGATGCCTTACAAAAGGGAGAGCGTGGCCTGCACTTATGTTGTGTATGGTAGAGCGAGTGACCCAATTTCAGAGCCTCACCAGATGCCTGCAGGTCACTAATGATGTCCTGGACATCTGGACAAAAAAGCTCAGAGCAGTTAAAGGGGGCATTAAGCACCTACTGCTTAACATCAGCAGCAAATCCAGAGACTCTAAACCAGGAGTGCCTACATAGGTAAATGCCAGTGGCAGCAGCCCTGGCAATAGTAACCGAAATATCATAGCAGGCCTGCAGGAGGTGCTTGCTAATGTCCTCAGTAGTCTGCAAGCATCTGAGAATCTCCTGCTTTTGCGTACCTTCCAGGGGGGCTTGGGCAGCAGTGTTGCCCTTCTTCCAGTTGGTGTTTTGGTACTTTACCATGAGACAAGTAATTGGCAATCCTTAGTCCGATGGTGGAGGAGGCATAAACCCTCTTACCCCAAAGGTTAACCCTGTGTGACTCCTTGTCATGGGTGAGGGAGCTAAGGTGCTAGGTGCCTTAGACCTGTCATGAGCTGACTTTATAGCCTCTGAATCAGTTTCAGGCTGGGCAGCATAATGAGGGAAGCACCGGGGACTTGACAAAGTTTATCCACCTACAGATACAGTTTTGGGAAACTGTCTAGTATTATTACTGCTGCCTTGATTTTTATTTTTGATTTAAAGTTTTATATTGTATACATGCTTTGGTTTATTGAAAAGCACTTTAAAATACATTTTGATTTGATTTGATTTACAGGGCATTGCTGGCACCATGTTAGACTTGTGCCAGGCTGCAGTAGTGGCATTCCTCAGAGTAGGCAAAATAAGAGGAATGATCAATCAATCAATTAATCAATCATCTTTTATTTCTAAAAAGCTAATTCCAGTTGATCAAAGCGCTTGTACAAAATACACCATACATACAAACGATAATATAAAAACATAGAGACTACAGTTAAAATTCAGCAATTCTTAAAACCAAAACAACCTGCTAAACAGCATCAGGAAAAGCTATTCCAAATAAATATGTCTTGGGTGCAGATTTAAAGCTCTTGATGGTCAGGCACTCTCTACCCCAAAGAGGTAGAGAATTCCACAAGTAGGGCCATGAAAGCAAAGAAAGCGGCCTCCCGAGGTCTTAAGTCGAACCCTGGGAACCTCTAGCAATCCCTCATCAGAGGAGTGGAGTGGAGTGGGCAGACAGGGCAGTAGAGACAGAGGACATCTTGCAATAACCATGGTCCCTGTCCATGTAGGGCATTATAGGTCAGTAAACTGACCTTGAAGGTGATCCGCCACTGTACTGGCAGCCAGTGCAAGCAGCAGAGCACAGGTGAGACATGGCAGGATTTTGATAAACCACCACATTCTGCACCAGCTGAAAACAGTGGATATCAATCCCTGGTGCTCCTAGGTACAAGGCATTGCAGTACAGTAGTCAAGGCAGGAGGTCACAAAGGCATGGACCAAGGTTGGAAGGTCATCGGGCTGGAGCAATTGTTTAATCTAGGTGATGTTCCTTTGATGGTAAAAGGAGGTCTTGACCACGGTCGACACCTGAGACTTATGTGTCAGACCATCATCAAAAACTACGCCCAGATTCCACAACCGATCAGAGGTTAACAACCGGCTGCCTCCAAGTCAAAGCCTAGAAGGCTGCCCAGTTGAAAACCCCACACCCTGATGATCTGGGTCCACCACCAACACCTCAGTTTTATCTGGGTTCAACCTCAGCCAGTTGGCACTCATCCAGTCCTGGATCTCAGAGAGGTAGCTATTAAAGATCGAGACAGACCCACCCTGCTTGGGCACAAAGAACATGTATAGCTGAGTGTCATCTGCATAGCAGTGAAAACTCAGTCCATATCACCTTATAATGTCTCCCAAAGGCAGCACACACCATGAACAACATGGGTGATAATATGGAGCACTGCAGAACCCCACGGGGGCAACAAATAAATCCCTGACACCACTCTCTGAGTCCTGCCCATGAGAAAAAGCGAAACCACTTGAGGACTGTACCAGACAGTTCACGAATCAACCACAGATGCTCCAATAACACTCCATGGTCCACAGTGTCAAATATTGTAGTGAGATCAAGGAGAACCAAGATCGAATGGGTCCTCTGATCTCTCTTCTATTAGGAGATCACTAAGTACCTGAACAAGTGCCATCTCGGTGCTATGCCTCTTCCTAAATCCAGACTGGAGAGGATCATAGACATCATGGATAGTAAGATGATCCTCCAGCTGCACGCTAACCACCTTCTCAATAACCTCACCCACAAAGGCAGGTAAGAGATAGGTCTGTAGTTGGCAAAGCAGTCGGGTGAAGGCAGGTTTCTTAAGGAGAGGTCTCATCACTGCCTCCTTCAGGGGTCAAGAAACACCTCTGTCTCCCAATGAACTCCAGACTATCTCAGCCAGGACCAGGCTGATCATCTCTACACATCCCACAAGGAGACATGTTGGGCCCAGGTCCAAACTACAGCAGGTTGGTTGAATACTCTGAATGTTCCTCATGATATCAGTGATCGCCAATGAGCCAAAGTCAGACCAATCAATCAATCTGCATTTTACCAGGTGAAACATCATTGAGTGGAACTCATTTACAAGATGGACCTGGGAGATTCACAATTAAACAAAGGAACAAAAGGATAAGAAGAAGAACAATACAATGAATCATAGTCTGATGGGCTTACATGTAGGTGTAACATGATAGACATTGTGACGTGGACAGCCAGTTCTGAGTGCTGTAGTATCATTTTTGTAATATCAAATGGGTTATGGACTATCTGTCATGAGAGATGCTGAAAATCTGTCGCCACCCCGGGTTTCAGCTGAAAAGATGAAAGCCATGAGAAAATGCTGAAACAGCATGTGAGATCATACACACACAAATTTTTTAGATACCAGGTGTTACATGGCAGGCCTGAAGCTAATGACAGAGTAGAACAGACCTTGATCAAGGATATCCTGTTTTGTCTAAAGTTAATTACAGGCTGGAAGAGGTCTGAGTTGAGAATATCCTTTTATGGCGTTAGGAGAGGAAACCAGGTTTAGTAAACTGGTGCGAAATCATAAAGATGCTTTCATGTCCTGGAAGAGGAAGCTTATCATGAGATCAAAGAAATGTCATTTGGAGGACATGAGTCATGCTGAGGTTGCAGAATGTAATACTTGGAAAAGTCATCCTGTTTTTTTTTTATAAATATTTTTTATATATTCTGACAGGGAGGAGCTAGGTGACCTCATGCAAGTAGGTGGGAAAAAAACAGATTTTAAACATTATTCTGTTTGACTTCACAGAGACACTTTTTATCTAGACTCTGGCAAAGAAACATCTGTGAGCACTTTTAAGCGGGTATTTAGAGACTAAGTACTGTAGTAAGAATTGCACTGTTTAAAACCTTGTTCTTTTAACAGATTTGTATGTCTTGTGATATAATAGTTCTGTATTGTATGTTTTACATATTATTATCTATTTTAGTAAAAACTCTTTTTAGAGCTTACTTGGTCTGTCTTTGAATTTCTTTCATTTGTAAGAAATGTATATATGGTTATAGCAGACACTAGGCATAAGCTTGAATGATGATACCAAACTGGAAAGAAAAGCATTTTAAATCTGAGGTCTTTATTAAAGTTTTTAAGGGTTCATTTCTGTACACCTGGTTAGGTGCCCATAGGCAAAGATATCTGGCCCCCCAAAGACAGAAATATCTGAGCCTGTGTATTGGGTACGCTAGCAAGAGGTTCACAGTTTGAATCCCTCCAGAACTTGAGACCAATGGTTGATCCAAACTCACAAAACAAACAAGAGGGTTACCTTGTTCTGTTAAACTGTTCACAAGACTGCGCTCAGTGGTTGTCACTTTGGGAGTAGAGGGCCTGACCTGCTGAGTGGGTTTGTGACAGACATAATATATGCAGCAATCACTGGGCAAAATAAACTATCCATTGACTTATAATATCAGCTAATATATACACTATATACAATGGCCCAGATATTCAAACTACGCCAGTCTGAGCGCCAAACCCTGCGCTGCTCAAAATAGTATGCGCAGGGGTGTGGCAGTGATATTCAAAGGAGTTGCGCTGTTGAGCAACTCCTTTGAATCTGGCTCCCACAGCGGCAATGCGTAAGCGCAGTGGAACTTGTGCTACCGCCAAGTTGCCAGAGTTGAGCATTAAACGTGGTGGCGCCAAGTACCCATTGCTTCATCTTGCCAAATTTCCGATATTCAAAGGTGACATGCAAATGGGGCCATAATTTATGCAAGTAGCGGGGGCCATTTGCATCTATTTATGGCCCATTTGCATGCCATTGCATGTAGGTGCGCCGATCCCGAGGACTTGCTCCTGGCCACCTGACAGGCAGCAGCCGTGGGGACCGGCGCACAATGCAACTTTCCGATCGCGGGCATCACAGTTACATGACACCCCACACATCTCCCACAGCCAACCCGATCACGCAGGGCAGAACACGTACATGTCGCCCCCACACACACATCTCCCACAGCCCGATCGCGGGCAGAACCTGTGTAGCCCCAGTGCCCGTCGCGGAGCGGGAATCGCCGCTCCCTCCCCAACCCAGAATAACTCCCTGGTGGTCCAGTGGACCATAAAGCCCGATCGCGGGCAGAATGTCACAACACAACCCCCAAACATCTCCTGGTGTCTAGTGTCCCCCCACCCACCCGCTCCCCGCGGCGGCGGGCGACAGCATCCCACCGCCTGCCGCCCCGCGCCCTCGCCGACTGACTGTCGGTAGGGCTGCACGCCATTGGTGCAAGGGCTTTACAGCCAATGGGCGTGCAGCTATACCACGTACAGCAAACAGTCAGATTTGTGAATGATTCACAAATCTGGACTGTCATGTCTGCTATGAGCTACTGCGCCCATTGGCTGTAACTCTGCACTGTCATCCAGCAATCGGTCGGCGGGCGGCAGGCAGACCGCCCGCGCTGGCAGTGGAGGGCCGTGGTGGGTGGGGGACACTGGACACCAGGGAGATGTTTGAGGGGTTGCTTCTGTGACATTCTGCCCACGCATCGGGCTACTGATCACTGGACCACCAGGAGTTATTTGAGTTGGGGAGGGTTACATTCTGCCACAATCGGGCACTGGGGAGTTCATACAGGTTCTGCCCGCGATCGGGCTGTGGGAGATGTGTGTGGGGGGTTCATGTACTTGTACTGCCCGCGATCGGGCTGTGGGAGATGTGTGGGGGTTCATGTATTTGTACTCGCCCGCGATCGGGCTGTGGGAGATGTGTGTGTGGGGGTTCATGTACTTGTACTGCCTGATCGGGCTGGTGGGGGCACAGGGACCCGAGTTGGGGGCCAGCCAGGGTGGCAGCTGCTGTGTGCGCCCTGCAGACAGTAGCCTTCCACCTGTGGGTGGCCCTCAGCTGATCCTTTTGGCTCAAGGTTGTGCAGGGCAGGTTGGGGTTGCGCATGCACAACTCTGCACAACCCGACTGAATATCAGGTTGCGCAGGTTATGCATGGTTCCTCCCCCTCCTGTTGAGCATGCATTCATTTGCATTGCTCTTTTGCGCAACCTGTTGCCAGTGGAGCAACTGCCTCCTGCTGAATATCGCAGAATGGTGCAATGTAGGACTTGCGCATGCGCAACCCTGTTGCGCATGGAGCAACCCTTTTGAATATCTGGGCCAATATATACAAAATGGTACAACTTTGCAATAAGAGTGAAGATGAGTTACAGTGTTGATTCTGAAGAGTGGAAAGGGGAACCAGTGGGAAATATTATAAAGGCTAGATAGTCATCACTTGAAGTACATACAAGTCACACTGAAGAAGCAAGCCAGCAAAGTTTTAAAGGTAGACAGCTTGACAGTTAGTGTTACTTTCAAGGTCTTTTGGATGCTATTCCAGAGAACAGGTAAGGCATGGCTTGTTGAGGCCTCACCAAATCGCGTTCAAATTCTGGGAACAGCTAGGGTTATAAAGGAAAGGCTCCTAAGGGGGTAGTTCCTTGCCATGCAGAAAGGCAGACAATCAAATATATACTGAGGTAGTTTATTGGTAATGGCTTGGTACGTCCAGGTGATTGCGTTCTTCGGTCTTCTGAGTTTAAGAGACAACCAGCCTAGTTCAGAGTATAAAGAGCAGTGATGGGTAGAGAATGGGGCACTGGTGATGAATTGGATAGCACAGTGATACAATATATCGAGCTTTCCTAAAGCTGTACTAGGGCCCTGTCCATAGAGAAAGTCAGCATAGTCGAGGAGCAGGATAAAGGTAGTCTGAACCAGATGTGTTTTTGCTTCAGGTGTAAGTAAATCCCTAATGAGGAAGAACAATCCATGCCTTTTTCATTAGTTCTTCTATATGGTCAATGAAGAACAACTTATGGTCAACCCAGAAGCCCAGATATTTGAATTTGGCTACAAACTCCAGGATCTCCCCCAGTAGCATGGTAATTTGAGATGCCGAGCAGATGCTGGCTAGTTTAGCGGAAGGTGAAAGGAGCATTGCTTTTGTCCTTTTGTCATTTAGCAAGAGTTTTAGATGGAGTAGATTTTGTTGCAGAATGTTAAAGTCTAGTTGTAGGTTGTTGCAGACAGGCTCCGGGAGGTTCTGTCTATGTAAAGAACTGTATCATCTGCAAATGGGCATCTGTTAGCAACTTTAATACTGGAGTTTATGTTATTGATGATATAGCACATAGCAAAGGGCCTAAAATAGACCCTTGAGGCACACCCTCATAAGAGGTTTCAGAGAGGAGAGTCCCCGTCTGTTTTGATCTGCTGCTGGCGGCCGTAAGATAGCTAGAGAACCAGTTCAGTGCAAGGAGTCCAGGCAAATGTTTTCCAGTGAGAGCTGGAGCAGGTCATGGTCCACCGTGTCAAAGGCCTTGCTAAGGTCAAGAAATAAAGCACAAACATAGTTTTTATCATCCTGGGACCTTTACAATCATTGGAGACCTTAGCAAGGGCAGAAACTGTGGTGTGACATGACCTGAATCCTGAATGCACTGGATTCAGAATGTTGAATGTTTCCAAATGCTTTCTAAATTGGGAATTAACAATTTTTTTCAGTAGTTTGGGAAGGATGGGAAGGGGGGGAAATGGGTCTGTAATTATTTAGGTCTCTCGGCACACCAGATTTGAAGAAAGGAATAACAAGGGCAGTTTTCCAGACCAGTGGGAGAGCACCCTGAGCAAGGGACAAGTTAAACAGATGAGTAATGGGAGCGGACAATACACGATAACCTATTTTTAGGTAATAGGGATCGATATGGTCAGTGTCTGCTCTTTTCCTGGAGTCTCCCCAATAGGAGGTCCTCCACTTGTTTTATTGTGACAGCACTGAAGGAGAAGGTAGTGCTGTTGGAAGAAATAGCTGAGCTGGAACTAGATGGGCCCTGGGAAGCTAACTGAGTCTGTAGATTATTAGTAGGGGAGGTGTCAAATGCTAGACCAGCAATAGCAAAGTGGTTATTAAACAGGTCTAAAATTGTTTGCTTACTGATAGTAAAGGAATCACCAGTAGCAATTTTTGTGGGGAGAGAGTTAGCCGGATGGTGACCTTTTATGTCCTTTAAGGTCCTCCAGAATTTAGCTGGGCAGTTAGTAGAAGCCGTTAGTTTGTTTTTAAAGTATCTAGCTTTTTCAGTTTGAATTAGTTTAGTACATTGGTTTCTTATGGCTCTAAAGGCTGTGCAGTTGTCCAGAAGCTTAGTTTTCTGTGCTTTTTTCCATAAAACATCTCTATGGTTCAGCAAGGATTTCAGGTCCTCCATGAATCATGGGCAACATACTTTCCTGGTGCACATTTTGATCAGTGGTGAATGTTGGTTTATGGCTCCAAGGACTATATTCTGGAAATGCTCATAAGCCTCAGCCACAGTGGTGACCAGATAAAAGTCTTGCCAATGAGAGTAGTGAAGGTCAGAAAAGAAAGCCATATGGTCAAAGTTATGATGGCTTCTTTTGTAAATGTATCTAGAAGTGGAGGGTGGCTTAAGGATGACTCTCACACAGGCTATGGGGCAGTGGTCCCTAATGTCTTTAGGAAATACACGGAGTGAGCGATATGGTGCAGTATGTTTACTAGAATTAGGTCTAATAGGGTTCTATGTGCAGGGTTTTTGATGTTGGGATGGGTGGCTTACGTGATAATTTGATGGAAACCCAATGTGTCACAGAAATCTTTCAGAGGTGCAGAGCTTAGGGAAAACTAATCAAGATTGAAATCTCTGAGGATGAGGAACTCTGATGAAGATGAGTCTATGATATATGACAGGTGCTGAATCACCTTAAGACCTGCGGAGGGAGGCCTATAACAACCAATGATAGTAACAGATGATGAAGAGGAAAGTGAGACTTTTATAGTCAAACATTCAAACTCATTGCGAATCGTAGTACTCTACCGATGCTGAATATTTGTTATGGATATACATCACGACTTCTCTCCCTCTAGACTGTCTGTCGGTCCTATAGATATTGTAGGACTGAAAGTTGATTTTGTGGTCAGGGGTAGAGGGCTTAAGCCACGTTTTTGGAGATCACCAGAACGTCTGCGTAGTGTGACGTAGCCAAGTCTGCATGGACTCCAACTTCCTTAGTAAGCTACACGCATTTAGTGTAATATGCTCAGTCCCTTTAGCTGGGCCAACCCGGAGGACAGTGATGGGGGGGTTAGAGACCAGGATTCAGCCCCACATTGCCAGAACAAGAAGTAAGAGTAGCAGGATTTTTTAGAGCACTTAGTAGTAAATTGAGTAGCCTGGTTCAACCTCTTTTGCGCTGGAAGGATAAGGAATGGGGAGCAGTCTCAAAATGAAGGTTAAGGGGGCCCAAGAAGGCAAAAGGTAACACCCATGCCGAATAGAGGATGTTATTCTGAGTGGAGGTAGAAGGCATAGGATAGACATGGAACCTATAATCCAGAGGGGGAGTGCCATGGCTGTTAGTGAGAGGAAACAGGACTATATCGGAGGATATAGACAAATCAGTAGAGAGTATGCATGCTTCAAGAGATAGGACTATATCAGAGGATATAACCAAATCAATAGAGAGTGTGCATGCTTTAAGAGCTAGGACTATATCAGAGAATATAGCCAAATCAGTAGAGAGTATGCCTGCCTCAAGAGATAGGACTATATCGGAGGATATAGCCAAATCAATAGAGAGTATGCATGCTTCAAGAGATAGGACTATATCAGAGGATATAGCCTAATCAATAGAGAGTATGCATGCTTTAAGAGATAGGACTATATCAGAGGATATAGCCAGATCAATAGAAAGTATGCATGCTTCAAGAGATAGGACTATGTCGGAGGATATAGCCAAATCAGTAGAGAATATGCATGCTTCAAGAGATAGGACTATATCAGAGGATATAGCCAAAATCAATACAGTATGCCTGCTTCAAGAGAATCAATAATTTTCTAAGTAGCTAATCGAAGTTAAATTGGTGTCTGGGTCAAAGCCAACAAAAACAACCCCAGCAAGCAACTTGAAATGTAGCAACACGGGCAGCATTTGAAGGCTACAGCACTAACGTTTTATTAGTCACAGGATTCCTTTGGTGACCTAGGATATCCCTTTAAGGCTTGTAGCCAGGGAGTTCACCAATGAAAATAAATATCGCCAAGTGGGAGGAGATAAACGTGTTTAAAGAGTGGCGGGGAAGGGTGGGGGCGAAAAACAAGATGCACTTAGTGAGGAGAAACCCCAATCCGCTGAAGCAGCGGTGCTTCCCCACAGAGCCGAGCCGAAAAACGGAGGTTCTGAGCTGAGAAAGGCTGGCTGAAGGAGTGTCCAATCGACAAAGAAGCTGTAAAAGCAGCAGCCAATAGCGGACCGAAGGGGAGGTCAAGGACCAATCAGTGTCCAACTCCGGCTGGCTGTCCAGGAGCTGGCAGAGAACCATACCTGGATCTGAGGGCTTGCAGAAGGGCAGATGAGGTGTGCGGATGGCAGGCTTTACCACCGAGCCGCTGGGAGCAGAGTGCCCGATCAAGGGCCAGAGCAGGTTCAACCTAACAAAAGAAATGGAAGGAGGCTGGGGTTAATAAAGGACCACACAAACACATGGAAGAGCAAACACTTAATTGGTGGGCATGGGGGTAATGCAGGGCAAGTACAAGATTAACAGTGGTGGGCAGAAGAGGCAAGAAGGACAGTTTGCGGGTCGTTAAACCTGGCACCAACAGATTGACAAAGGAGGTGGGGAGGCACGGTAAAGAGCTCAGGAGAGAAAGACAGAGAAAAAAAAAAGAGAATCACAGGAGAGTTTTAAATGGCAGAGTGGGAAAAGCGATACAGCAGAGAAGAGGTTTACAGTGCTTAGAAAATTAAATGAAATGAAATACATCAGTATTACAGCAATAACAATAATCCCATCATACAGGTAGTATGATCTAAACAGTTTGTAGCAATAACAATTCCACAGATCCTTCTTCTAATTCTCCCAAAATCCTACTACTAGTTCCCCAGAATCCCGCTACCCACAGCCCAGTATAACAATAAATGAAGCTATCCCCAAATTAAAACAAAATGAACTTAGAGAGGAGAAACCCAGTCCGCTGAAGTAGCAGTGTTTCCCACAGAGCCGAGCGAAAAACAGAGGTTCTGAGCTGAGAAACACAGGCTGAAGGAGTATCCAATCGGCTAAGAAGACATAAAAGCAGCAGCCAATAGCAGGCCGAAGGGGAGGTCAAGGACCAATCAGTGTCCGGCTGGCTGTCCCGGGGCTGGTAGAGAACTGAACCTGGATCTGAGGGCTTGCAGATGGGTAGAAGACGTGGCATGGACAGAAGGCTTTACCGCCGCAGCCACTGGGAGTGGAGTGCCCGGTCAAGGGCGAGAGCAGGTTCAACCGGGTTCTGAGGGCTTGTAGACAGGTAGATGAGACAGCATGGATGGCAGGCTTTACCGCTGCAGCCACTGGGAGCGGAGTGCCCAGTCAAGGGCAAGAGCAGGTTGAACCTGGATCTGAGGGCTTGCAGATGGGCAGATGAGGTGACACAGATGGCAGGCTTTACCACCACAGTCGCTGGGAGCGGAGCACCCGGTCAAGGGCGAGAGCAGGTTCCACCTAAGGGACCAGGCAAACTGGATGCCTGCAGCCTCCTGCTGACCTCCACAACACCCACCAGAGGGTGCTGGACAGATCCCGGACCTGATGGTGGCAACCTTATCTGTGAAGAAATGAGCGAATTCATCACTCTTACACTGTGAAAACATTCTGAGTCTGAAGTCAGGTTGGATTGCACAATCTGTCAACAGTCCAGAAGAGCGGAGCCAGTTGATTCTGCCCAGCAGCAATCTCCCTGGACAGGAACTCTAACTTCTTACGGAGACTGCCAATTGATAGTCTTTATGATGAGCCATCAATCTAAGTCTGTCCTCAACCAGGCCCAATTTTTGCCAGTGATGCTCTAACCTTCTGCCCCCTTGTCTCAACTCCTTCAAGGTCCCATCAGACATGGGGGACCTTGGGCGAAGAGTGATGGGGTGAACACGGACAGGAGCTAAGGAATCTAGGGCCCTTGTTACTACCTTGTTATAGGCAGATAAAAGGTCCCCTGGCTCCAAGCTTACACTCGGCACACCCGATAGGTCCAGCACCGCCATATGACCATCTGGGTTCATGTCCCTTAATGGGCGGTACCGGACCATCTCCGTAGGGGCAGGTCTATTAGGGGGAACCTCAAAACTGAACCTTATGGTATGATGGTCTGACAATCCAACTGGCTTCACCACCAAATCGGAGATCTCCATCCCAGTAGGAATATCAGATCCAATGAGTGACCATGGTTATGGGTCACAGAGGTAATCACCTGTGTAAGGCCCAACGAGATCATAAGTTGGAGGAAGTCCTGACCAAATTGCAAGAATTCATCAACCCAGGCACTGAAATCCCCCAGAATCAACCATCTAGGGGATTCCAACACCATATCAAGGATGAAGTCTGCGATCTCCTGCAGGAATTCCTTCTCACCCCCAGGTGGACAGTAGATGAGAAAGATCCTGCAACCTACACCTGCTCCCACAAAACACTCAAAGGATCTGGTTACCCCCACCAGGATGTCCACAAGGCCCAGTTCTGACCTAAACCAGATGGCTACATCCCCGCCCCTACAATCATCCCTCAGGCAGTGTATCGCCGAATACCGGATGGAACTACTGATTCCAACACTGGGTCAGCATTTTCATCCAGTCAGGTCTCAAAGATGCAAGCCAGGTCAGTTGTACCCACAAGATCAGCAATTACAGCTGTCTTGTTTCTAATAGACCTGGCGTTGCACAACACCACCGAGTCAATGGGTAGATGAGGTAGACTGCAACTTGCCCATCTAAAGTGGAACCCTTGGGTATGGGGAACCAGGCAGGAGGACCCTTCCTGGACCCATTTCACCCCAGGGCGTCTCCTTGTCCCCACAACCCCAATCCACACACCCCTCCACACTCCCACCAGGCCTAGTTCTCCCCACTTCTTCCTCCTTCCAGCTATCCCCAATGCCTGGCAATGCTTATATACATCAGCAGATGAGGGGGACAGCTAAAAGGGTGGAGGTCCCTGAGCCTGGCAGGAGAGTAGTGCCTGATCTTAGGAGGAGACTTGGGGATCTCCAGGAAGTCCACTAACTCCTTCCTGGTGACATCCTCTTCCTCAGTGTGGAACCCCATAGCTGAGGACCAACTGCTTCATAATATTGAAGAAGGTAGGGTCATTTGAAGGTGACCTACGGTGTAGTTGACAGAGTCCTCGCTGATGGCAGAAGCAGTGGACCTTTTAGCAGAAAGGTGGTTTTGATTTTATTTATTTATTCTGGTAAGTCCATAAGCCATATGACCCATTTTCGTGGTCGACCAGAATGCAAATAACAAAATAAAAATTACATCACAGTAACAAATTAAAGCTAACAATACAAATACAAAGAATAAAACATAAAATAATAAATATAAAAGTAGCACATATAAAACAGCACAGAGAGCAGTTAAAACAGCAATACATTGTCTACCTATAACATTCACATACTTCTTGCTGTATCAGCAGTCCCCTTAATCTGTTTTTAAACCTGTTTTCCTCCTCCTCTTCCACATCAAGGAGAATGAGATCAGGATGGTACTCCTCCTCAACATCGATCACTTGAGGTCCAGGTCCGACATGTGAGGTACCCACGACGGCTCACGAGGACTGCCGTGGCATCTAGGAGGAGGAGTTGACGCCAAGCTGGTGAACAATCACCAAAGTGACTTTAGTCAAAATCTTGTTGCGGGTTAACGACCATTGAAGACTGCATCAAGGGGAGGGTTGATGGCGAGATAGCAATGACCTGCGGAGGGCCCTGAGGAGCAGAAGAATCTGTAGCCTGAAGGCCTGGACTACGATCAGGCCTTGTCAGGAGAACCATCGCGCCAAGCCTGTCATCGATGAAGGATGGGCTGATGACCCTGAAGTCAGCGGCCAGCTGCCCTGGGTATCGGATGGAGGCACTGTTAATATAGGTCTTGTGGGCTCAAAGACCTAGACAGCAGACTATGCATTGGTGCAGCTGCAGCCAACAAAGAACCCCTGGACAAAGGAGAGCAAGACCGCTGCTGGGGAGCTGTCCTGATCTCAGTCCTGTTTGTGACTTTTCCCCAAGGATTTGTCTCGGGCCTTAGAGGCCTGGGAACTTGAAAACTCTCCAGTGACTGGGAGGCTGGTATTCCAGAGGACCTCTGCCCGGAACTGGCTACCTGTTGCTCCATTAGAAAATTTTTAAGAGCCTTTTTGGTTGCCTGAGGGTTGTTTGATTAAACTTCTGGCAGAGCTCACAGTCAGAAACTTCGTGGTCAGGCCTGAGACAACAGACAGAGAGAAAGAGTGTTCGTCTGTGGAGACAATCTTTCTTCCACAGTATTAGCGATGGAAGAGAGAATCAAAAGATTAACTGTGGACATAAACAAAAGAAAGGAATCTCTTTTAAAAAAGAGATTCTAAGGTAAATAAAAATAAAAAATTGTAGGCGAAAAGGGTACAAAACTGCAATGGAGCTTCAGCAGAGACCTGTGCAAGCAAGTTGATGGTGGGAAAGAACTGAGGAGGGAGTGGGGCCGCTCACACCTTTATAGGGTTGGTGACATTGTCGCATGATGTCGGCGTGGGCAGTCCCAGTTGTACTGCTGAAAATCTTTTGTGTGGATCCTGCTTCACCAATGGTGAAGTTCCTATGGTGAGACCTGATAACTGAGATACCCCTGAAGAAGATCTGTTTTTACGGGTTTTATTTCAGTGTACCTGTGGATACGCAAACTCGATGAGAAGAGCGGGCAATGAAGTAAAGTAGGAAGTGCACACACAAGAGACAAAATGAGTGCACTGCAATGGGAGCATGTAAGCAAGTGTCTGTCGAAGAAATGGTATTATGAAAAATAAAAAGGAAAAACCCACTTGAATCACCAAACACTGCCATGGCAGTGATGCAATCTCTTCATTAATGCACTTGCAATCATACCCATTTTAAATAGAGTAGTACATCTTGAAATGATCTAATAACAAAAAAGAATCATCATTTATAAAGAGGAACATGTGCAAAGAAACAGCTTCTTTGACTTTTTTTTTTCATATGGCCTCCACTAGGCACATTCGCAGAACACAGAGTTCTTTCACCATGGAGATGGGAACAGCACTCTACAAGCTCATGAATAAACTCACATTGACCCATATCGGCAAAATGCAGCACATCTTCGGGCAGCAGATGGCAGATGGAGAACTTCAGTACAAGTCTCTAGTTGGAGGTTAACAAACAAAAAGGTACACTTTGTATAAAGATTTTGTTTTTATATTTTGTGGTAACAATAAGGTACTCAGAGGTCATGTTAAAGATTTTGTTAATCACCACCTGGGGCAATGTGGTACTTGACTGCATCTAGTAATTACATTATTACACCCCAGAGGGTGATTAACTAAAACATAAACAAAACCCTAGTCGTACTTCATTGCTTAAAGTTTATGTTTGGGAGTAATGGCCTTTGTATCTGCACAATTGTGCTGCTGCCCAAACTGCAAAGGCAGGATCTGAACCATTCTGTGGGGAAGGGGCAGTTTACTCCCCCAGGCAAGTGCAGTATAATGCAAGTAGCCATTCCAGAAAGTAGAAGCACAACTGATGATAGCCCCCTGCTAACATCTTGGCGACCATTCACAAATGTGGTGCTATAATGTTGACACCTGGACACACTGTTGTGCAGCCCACATAGTGATTCCCCTCCTCCCACACCCCATCATTATGAAGCAGTCCCTCATAGCCTAGTGCCCCCCCGCCCACTCTCCACACACTGGCAAGAACACAGTTTTCCTGATTGATGATCCAGTGAAACTCCCCCCCAAACACACACAAGTTGTTCCAAGCCCCCTGGAGGTTCTGCTGTCCTCTACCCCTCCACACACCCACATAAATGAATTCCCAAAAGCTGAAATCTAGTGGGTTCCCCAATTGCCGACTGTGTCCCTGGAGGCCAAGTGATCCATCCTTATCCTGCCATGTGTATACATTTGAGCACCTGTAACTGTTACTACCTTTTAGCAAATGGTAACTGCTAGAAGTCACGGTGGAATGTAAGCCAGTCTGCGAGGGCTATGTTACATCCAGCATGACAGCCCACATCATTATTTATAGGTGCATGGTAATGGCTTGTGAACCCACTGAGCATGGCTAGACTGAGCTGCAAACTTTGTGCAACCAGTAGGACTTAGACTGGGGCCCCAGATTTCACCAGGAGGCAGTTGCTCTGTAGTAGAAGCTCCCCCCACCCTCACCCAAGATGGGAGGTGTTTGAGACTGACACCATTCCTTCTGCTGCTCTCCCACCATGCATGGCAACGAAGGTTGGCAATGTGGTCCCAGGTTGTCAAAAAATACAACTGAGGTGCCAGGCCAGTGACGTAGAAGGTTGAGGTGCTATGCACCTTATCTCTTACCAAGCTAGTGAACCAGGAGGCAGTATAGTGCAGTGGCTTAAGGCTCTGAGCTGCAAACCTGGAGACCTGGGTTTGAGTCCTACAGTCCCTACTTGCATACTGTGTGACCCTGAGCAAGTCACTCAACTTCCTTGTGCTCCCCGGTCACACCTGGAATTATGCTTCAGCATAGTGTGCCTCTACTTGTTAAACAATTTCCCCTTTCCTCTTTCCTTTTCCATGTTTGGGAATGAGTGCAGATTGTTGGGGATCGGCCAGGGAGGGAGAGGATTGAGCATCTGATGGAGAACTCTCTCTCCTGAGGTGGGAGGCTTGTGGACTCGGCCCTTAGCTTCCCCAGGCTGGGGAGGCCTGGGGATAACACCAGCAGCTCGAGCAACATGAAGAGAGGGGCCATGTTTCTGTAGCATGTGTATGCCTCCATGTCCACATGCTTATGTGCCACCACAGCAAAGGGAACTAAGTGGGAGAAAAAGTGGAAAATCGGTTGGCACAGGCTATATGAAGCCCTTCCTGCTCACATCTGCACGCACCATTGCTAGTTCACCCAGCCCAATCAGGATGTGTGTCACCAGGTGAGGAGAGGATGGCCCTCCTTTTCCCACCCACAATGAAGGTAGTACCATTGGGATACAGGGCTTGGTGGGCCAAGAAATGTATGCTGGGCAAGAGGGGGTGGGAACAGGGCTGAGCACTTGCCTGTAGCAACCCACCAGGAAGATAAACAATAGAACAAAAAGTACAAGTGAGGCGCTTGCTTCTAGGATATTAGGTGTCCTCCAGTACAGCATGTTTTACGACTACGGTGGCTGTAGTGCATTTTCCACATTATGCAACATTTTGAATGTACGTTCAGTATGCAATGCTTGTGCTTCTTTTTTATTGTACACGTTTATTCATTTTATCAATAAACAACAAATTAAAACACTTTGGTTTATAGTATACAAATCAGGTAGCTATAAGACATATTACAGCAGATATCAGCATCTCTGCATTAGCTGTTACAGCACATGTGGAAATCCAAAAATAGGAAGAAACAGTTAATTCAAAATGAAAAAAACTGTTAATTAAAAATGTTGTCACATCAGCCAGTTGCAGCATGACCATGGATGGCCTGAGGCAATTATTAAATGAAAAGTTCAAAGATGAATCCCTTTGAAAAATGGCCATTAAAGGTCTTAGGTCCATTAACTATGGAATTAATTGTAGCACATTAAGGAAAAAATTCCTTCTGATTATATTAAACCTGAAAGTTTTTAAAACCAGAACAATTTGCATATATAATTTGAATAAACATTTTTAATGTTAAGTAGATTCATTGCCGTAAAACTCAAAGACAGAAAACTGCACTGAACAGACCAGCGACCCTTCATAGCAATCAGACACCACATCACAGTATGTAAAAACTAACACAGGTACTATGACTAATCCATCTTTGCCATGCCTTTTAATGTAATAGTCACACAGAATTTAAAGTAGAGCTGCAGTTGCCTCTAATTGATGCTAAATGCCTCAGGCTAAAATTAAAAGAGCTGGGTCCCTGTTTCCTCTTGTGCCAAACGGAAAGCAACAAGTCATTCATAGGAACAGAGGCCACTGAGAGCTGTCTCAGCCAAGCGGCTGCTGCCATATTTTCACCAATGCTGAGGAACAAGGGGAACTGAAGAGAAGTAAAAATGGTGTTAGTCCTTGATCGTAGCCATCATGACCTTTAAAATGAAAATTGCACAGTCTGTTAAGTCAGCACAGCAACAAGTACAGAAAAGACTTAAATGTTAAACACTGATTAAAGCTGAGTTATAGGAAATGGCTTGAAAAACAACAGTCACACTGGCAGACTTTCAAGTAACCCTGAGGCAGGGATGTTGTAAAAGAAAAACTTTTCCTGCATACATTATTTTGAGTTGGCTGGCAGTTGCAAAGTGTGGGATATTCCTAGGATGTGCAGTCCAGATCTAATGGCACCAAAACCCCATCTTCTCTGCCACGTGGCAAAGTTTAGATCAGAGAAGCAGTGCAGTGCAGTGCTGTCTGATATAGTAGGGAAGGAAAAGGGAAAGGGAAAATCGTTTAACCAGGAAAGGCACACTAAGCAGAAGCTTGTTTCCAGGTGCGACGTGGGAGCACAAGGTCCCAGCATATTTAGCTTTGGAGAGTATTAAGTCACAGACATACACTCCGGCGCTTACTATCAGCAGTGTTCTTGGAAGGTCCAGACTGTTCGGTTTGTGTCTGAGGGTGATTCAATAGACACAGGCGATGGAGGCTGCATATTTAAACTGGAGCAGTTCTTGTGAAAGTTTTTGTACAAAGGTTAATGCATCCATTCCATCAACTTCCTCCGGCAAATCAAGAAATCGTATTTTCTGTGCCTGAGCTCCATTCTCAAGGTGCTCAAGCCTTGCCCTGCCTCACCCTGCTGAAGATTTAGCTACAGAATCTACCAGGTTTTATGTCTCTCATCTAACTGCTGTACCTTCACCTCCATCACAGCAACTTGACAAAAAAAAATAGGAAATGAACTGTAATGATATTTTAAAGCAGTAGCACATGTTAGTGGTGAACATTCTGATCTACACTTTTTTATTCTATTTTAGATGGACCCTTATCTCCTTACTTGTATGGTACCCTTTTCCCCATTTTTAGTCTTCTTTCACACATTTCTTTACATTTGAAATACTAAAAGGAGCACTCCTAGGTTTCCCTCAGTATTCGCTATTGTTTCTAAACACTCATTGTTTAACCTCACTTTTCTTGTGGCTAAAGTGAATCACAATGCAACATACAATACTCCAGCAGCTTATAGGACAATAGGTGCATTTTCCTACTCCCCCTTGAGAATATTATTCAAAGATACTTACAGACCTCTCACTTTAGACATTGCTCAGCTTACTTTGTCCCTCGGTTTAACACTTGTCTCATTTTTTCCTATTGTGCTTGAATTGTTATAACTTAAATTGTTCTAGCTTACGCAATACCCCACTGACTTTTTGCATTGTCTGACATTTGCCGTTTGGTTTCACATTACCCCCTGACCAGAGTCTGATCCCACTTTAAGCTGTAATAGGACTTGTTGGACTTGCATAATGGCTGCTTCCATAAATATAAGAATTGTTTTGTGCAGTGTAAACAGGCTACAAAACCCTAGTCAAAAATCGTCTTCACTTCCTGGGGATATTGCTCTACTCCAAGAACCTCACCTGGGTCTGAGTGATGTCTAGAAGCTACGCGACCAGTGGTTGGGGAAGACATATCACAGTGTGTTTTGCACTTGCCATCAAGGCATTGCCATTCCATGTTCCTAAAACCTCCCTTTTGACAGTGACCAGATATCATCTGGATCAAGCAGGCAGGTTCATTTTCCTAGATGATACTCTGCAAGGTAGCCCCATCCTATTAGGCAGCATACATGCTCCAAACAACTCAGACTATTCATTCATTGCTGAGATCAGTGACAGATATGCACATCTGCAGGAACCCTGATTGTCATAAGAGATTTTAATGAAGTGGTTGAAGTATCACTTGGAAAGCGGCTCCAGCATAAATAACCCTCCCTCTCGGGCAGCTCATACCATAGTGAATGAATTTCACTCCTTTGGAATGACTGACCATTAAAAAGCAATTCATCCCATGCAAGCAAACTTCACATTTTATTCTTCTGCTCACCAGATTTACAGTCAGATAGACATGCTCTCGATAGCACAACGTCTCCTTTCTTCAATCTGCAACCTGGAAATTGGCAACATCCTAATTTCTGACCATGCTCCAGTTAATTGTTCCCTGGCATGGGACCAAGTGCCCATCTCCCATAATAAATGGTGACTTAATATCTCCCTTCTTGGAGAGTGTGACTCTGTGGCATGGCTCTACATGGAGGTACAGATCTTTATGGTAGAAAACCAGTCAGAGATTTCCTGAGCCCTTCTATGTGACTCACTGAAGGCAGCCCTTCAAAGACATATTATTGCATGCTGTGCACTGCTTAAAGGAAACATTGGCACAGTGAGCTTATATAGTTTGAAAGCCCATAAAAAGCACTTTCAAATGAGGTACTGATCTCACCAGCAGCTGAAGTACCCAGAGATACTGATGAGTGAGTCTGCTCAATATTAATACTACATTGCAGCCATTTATGAAAACTGTGATGTCATAGAGGAACAAGCTGTGCTTGATTCAGTGCAGTTAGGCACAGCTTGTTCCTCGATGACATCACAATGTTTCTTAAAATAGTGGTAAGGAAGTACAGCAGAGCCCTGTTATAAGCACACCCTAAATGCAAGCAAAAATGTTTTTATAAGCAAGATGTTCTTATAAGAGGGCTTTATTGAAAACAGTGATGTAACACCTATGGTTACCATAATGAAACTGGGCTTAAACTAGTTTTTAAAGACCCGAACAGTAACAAACAATTAGAGTGTTGTTCTAAAGTTAATTCAGCGTCACAGTTGCCTTACCATCATGAAGGAATGTGTGCTGTCTTCTTCATACGGCATCTTTCACACACCCATTCACTACTTCAGTGACTGTAAAAGAGGAAACTAGATCACGACTCAGCCAAGACACAACACGCTCAGGGGTGATAATGACCATGCACCACTACTTCTGGGGAAACACTGCTCCTACAAACAGCCACTAAAAGTAATGGGCATAAATTGGGACATTCCAAAAATGTTCTCATAAACAGGATGCTCTTATAGCCAGTGTTCTTATAAGTGGGCTCCACTGTATTAATATTGAACAGACTCAGTCATCTATGTCTCGGGATTGCTTCCAGCTACTGTGGAGCCCAGTACCTCAGTTGACAAAGCTTTTTATTGGCTTTCAAACTATGACTGCCACTGAGCATCAATGTGTCCCTGCAAGCAGGAAAGCAACTGCATTTCTCCCAAATGGAATCCTGCACATAAAGAGTGGAGCTGCTGTTGACGCAAACTCTCACCTCAACATACACTTTACTCGCAGAAAAACAGAGCCTTAAAGTACAGCCTGAAACTCATTTACAAGTGAAAACAGAGTACTCCCCCTTCCGGCTTAATGGAAATTATTGGAATTGGGGGGGGGCTTGTCACAAACGCACTCAGCAGGTCAGGCCCTCTGCTCCCACAGTGCCAACCTCCGAGTGCAGTATTGTGAACAGGTAACAGAACAGGGTAACCCTCCTGTCTGCTTGTGGGGCCGAATCACCTTTGGTCTCAAGTTCTCAGAGGATTCAAACAGTTAACCTTATGCTAGCGTACCCAAATGTACAGGCTCAGATAATCTGCTCTTCGGGGGTTCTTTTTAAATTGTGACTTAAATATTAGGCCTTTTCTCTCTTTTTTGATGGTCTCTTTCACTTCTCTCTTGGTTGATGGTTATACATTTTAGCACTATATAGTCTCAAGTACTGTATATGCTTTGACTTATCATAATGTTTGTTGTTTCTTACAGATAATGCTGATAAATAATAATCCCATGACATGGAACATATCTGTGTATCCCGGTGGCTGGGAGTGTTCTTCTGTCTAGTATTGTATTTTGGACTTCATCACATTCTTGTTATAATCTAGATATCACTAAGGCTGCTGTATTTTAATTATAAGTGTGTTCGTCCTTATAGATAGGGTAGTTCAACACATTTCAGCCTATTTCATTATTGGCTGTTTACCAAAGTTGGGTGTATGCCTATACATTATTAGCTATACTTATTTACACTCACATACATAAATTCTGCTGATGATTATGTGTGTGAAAGAATGTGCACAGCATAATTGTATATGTATTGGCAATCACTACCATGGTATGTGTCGCTTTAAATTTACCCTATTTATACATGTATGTTTTTACAAGGTACCACCCCCTGATGATGTGCAGGTAGCACGAAACTGGTCGAGAGTTTTTTGTGTTTTTCAGCTTTTGGCTTATCATGGTGCCTGCTTTTTTCTAATAAACTATGCCCTTTATGTACGCCTAGTTGAGGAGTGCTGAATTTTGTTTGTGGTCTTCAGGGGGATGCCAAATATCTTTTGCCTAAGGACACCTAGTCAGGTATCCAAAATGAACCCTTAAAACTCTATAAAAGACCTTAGGTATATTCTTACCTTTTTTCAGTTCAGTAACACCATTAAGCTTATGACTAGTTGTCAGATTTAACTATCTATACATCACGTGCAAAAAGGAACTTCGAAGATACACCCAGGCAGTCTTTTTAAATTAAAGGTTTACTTAAAAAAATGGATACAAATATGTAAAATGTAAACACAGAACACTATATCATAAAGCATACAATCACTTAAAAGAAAACAAGGAAAAGTACAAACAAAACTCCTACCACAATAGAATTAGACTTTTCTATCTAATGTATTACCTTCTTACAGTGCTTAAGTTAGTTCTTGTTTCTTAAGAGTCCAACAAAAATGTGACTAACATCAGATACAGTCCTAGGTTAAAACTGTGTGTCTCTCTCCACCCTTCCATGAGGTCCTCTAGCTCCTCCTTTTAGAATCTAAAATTATACAAACAATTTTCTTCCTGTCAGGAGATATTTTAAATACTGTGACTTCAGCAAAAACTAATGTTCCCATATTATTAGTCTGTGATTTCCCAGTTCCTTCTCTTTGATCAGTTCCTGTTATCAAGCATTTTAAAGGATTTTATGACTTTTAGTACCATAGTGATATAGCAATGTTTTGTTCCTCTAAAACATCATAAAAGTTTACGATCGCCATCCTCTGGCAGACTCATATAGTCCTATTTCATTTCCACTTCAAAGCAGCAACAGGCCATAAAGTAATATCTCAAGGAAGTTAATCACATACACAGATCTGCTGGTTTAATATATATCCTGTCATTTTAACTGAAACAGGGTGGGACACCCATAGCACAGAATGTCTCATGGGGACACTCACATACCACGTTCTATATTACAAGTATCATAAAAATCATAACCAGCTGGCCAAGCGCACAATCCTCCATACCTAGACTGAATTTGGGGGCTCTATCCCGCATGAGATGAGCTTCCCAAATCAGTTCACTCTTCATATATACGTGACAGGCCATCACTGTTCTGATTGGTGCCTCCAGCCCTATGTAAGATTGTCATGTCATACCCTTTGCAAGACAAGACCCATCTTAATAGCCTCAATCATATTTTTCCCGCTTGGGACAGCCAAACCAGGGGTTAGTCCATTTGTACCTCAAAATGCTGTCCACATAAGTATGACTCTAACTTCTTTAGGGCCCACACTATGGCAAGAAACTCTTTTTCCACAGTAGAGAAAATCTGCTCCCTGGAAAGTAACTTTTTACTTAGGTACAATACAGGGTGATCTTTCCCTTGGTCGGATGTCTGGCTCAGTACTGCCCCAATGCCCATGTCTGAGGCATTAGTCTGGACTATAAAAGGTCTGCTATAGTCAGGACTTATCAACACAGGAGCACTGCACAGTGCCTCATTCAGTCTGATAAAGGCTTTTTCACAGGCTGGTTCCCAGGTAATTTTCTTAGGCATCCTTTTCTTTACCAGGTCAGATAGGGGAGCAGCCAGGGCACTGTAATTGGATACAAATTTCCTATAGTACCCTGCTTTCCCTAGAAAACTCCTGACCTGCTTCTGCATTTCTGGTCTGGGCCATGCCTTGATCAGCTCTATTTTTACTTGGTAAGGACGGAGCTGTCCCTGGTCTACAAAATGCCCGAGGTATGCCACTTCAGCCATGGCCACCTGGCACTTCTCAGCTTTGATAGTGAACCCGGACCTCTGTATCCTGACCAGCACTTCCCTAAGGTGGGACAGGTGTTACTCCCAGCTGGCATTAAAGATGGCAATGTCATCCAGGTACACCATGGCATAATCCTCAGAACCATTTAACACCTGGTTCACCAACCTTTGGAAAGTAGCAGGGCATTCTTCATTCTGAAAGGCATTACTTTAAAGAGCTAGAGTACTGCCTAAAACTAATATTAGATTTTAAAATCAGCCAACCATAACCTTTATATCTGAGGTACTTTTTCTTTCCCTTTGTTTAATTAGAAGATTGTTTACCTGATGTTAGTAGGTGTGGTGTGGAACAGCTCTTAGCCTGGCAGCTGACTATCTGTTTACTAAACACCACATCACTGTGGGATTGTGACCACTGACAGTGACATCACTGCTACTTAGAACAGCAAAGTTAGTGACTGTCAGGTCATTCACCTGTGATGTCACTCTCAGTGAGATCACAATGCTGATGATGTAGTGTGGGGCAGTAGAGTTAGATACAAGGTTTCACTGTATTTAACTCTAAAAATTGATTAGCGTTTTGCTCATAAAAGTTCTAAAACATTGTGAAAATGCATAGCACTTAAATCACTGTGTTTAACAAACATAACACTTCTAGAAAACCTATATAAATATTTTCTGTACAGTTAGTATTGTCCCAAGAAAAAAACTGCTAATCAATTATTTAAAACCCTGAGATATGTCAGCTGCCAGACGAAGAGCTGTTCCACACTTGCAGCACAATATTATTACATAGAAGACTTTCTGATGAGCAAAAGGAAAATGAAAAATATTTCAGAAATAAAATGTTACAACTGACTACTATTTAAAATTTGTATTATTGTCCTGTCTACCTGTTTTGGCTCCACTAGCTCTTTAAATTCAAATAAGCCTATCGGATGATGAAGGCTGACCTCTCCCTAACTCTGTCTGTTAACTCTACCTGCCAATACCCCTTTGTCAGGTCAATAGTCGAAGGTAGGGTTGCCCTCCCAGCTTGTCCAGGAGTTCGCCCATCTGGGGCATCGGTGGGCATCTGACTTTGTGACTGCATTCAGTCCACGATAGTCCACACAGAAAGAGTAGAGCCATCTGGCTTGGGCCAAGGACTATGTGTGAGGCCCAGGGGCTGTGGGATTTCTGGATTGCCCTAAATCCAGCATTTCCCTCCACCTCCCTCCTAATGCCCTTTTGGACAGCCTCTGACACCCAATATGCTGTCCGCCCGTGTAGAGCGTCTGTGTCCCTGTCTCCACATTGCATCACTAAGGGGTTAGTCCAGGCTTGGCACTGAACAGGGGGCAAAGTCTGCCAAAACCTCCTTACTTCCTGGATATTGCCCAGGGCCAGCTGGGGAGACAATTTAACTGCCTCCACAGAGGACTCCCACTTGCTTTCTTCCAGCAAGTCCAGAAGGGGGTCTCCTTCGTCCATCCCCTCCCCAGGACTAAATGCTGTAAACACGTCAGCCCTATTAGCATATGGCTTCATCATGTTGGCATGATACATCTTTTCTGTCTGTCTTCTGCCAGGTAACTCTAGTGATATAGTTCACATCATTTACCTTCCTAACTCACTTTGTATGGTCCTGCCCGCTCAGCCTGCAGCTTGTCTTCTCGAACCGGAATAAGGACCATGACTTCCTGACCCACTGTGTATGAGTGAGCTCTGGCTCTACGGTCATACTTCACTTTTTGTTTCTATAGGGCAGCTGCCAGGTTGCTCTGTGCTGTCCCCATAAACCCCTTCAGCCTTTACCTAAACCTAAGGCTGTAATCCACTATGGGAGTTCCCTGGGTGGTGTGCTTGCCTTCCCAGTCCTCCTGGATCAAGTCTAGGGGCCCACATACCCAGCGTCCATATAAGACTCAAAGGGGGAAAATTCTGTTGGCTTTTGGGGCACCTCCCTGCATGCAAACAACAGGTGGGGAAGGTATTTCTCCCAGTCCCTCCCATGCTGTTCAGCAAATGCTTGGAGCATTGACTTCAGGGTACCATTAAATCTTTCCACAAGCCCATTGGCTTGCGGGTGATAAGGTATTGTGCATCTCTGCACCACTCCACACTTCTCCCACAAACATTTCATCAGGTCTGACATGAAGGAACCCCCTCAATCAGTGATAACCTCCTGCAGAAACTCAACATGAGAGAAAATTGGAAGTAAGGCATCTGCCACGTTGTCTGTCCTCAGTGAAGATAAGGCGACTGCCTCTGGGTACCAGGTGGCATAATCCACCACAGTCAGGAAGAACCTCTTCCCGTAGGAGCTGGGGTATTTAAAGGCCCCACAATATCCATTCCCACCCTCTGGAATGGCTCCTCCACTATGGGCAATGGAATTAGGGCAGCTTGGGTTTTCTTACCTGCCTTCCCTATTTCTTGGCACCGGTGACAAGACCTGCAATACTCCTTCACCTGCTGGGTGAAGTTGGGCCAATAGAAATTCTGGGCCAACCGCTGCACAGTGCGTACGATTCCCAGATGACCAGACAAGGGAATATCATGTGCAATCTTGAGCAACTGCTCACGATACCCCTGGGGAACAACAAGCTGCCTGCCTATCACCCCTCCCTCTGTCTGCACAGCCTGAGTATACATCAGTCCATTTTCCCAATAAATCTTATGTTTACCATCACCTCCTTGTGCTCCGTCAGAGTCTGCCCAAGCCCTCAGCTTCTCTAGACTAGGGTCACTTTTCTGAGCAGCTGCAAACTCCTTACACATTCCCAAGCCATGGGACAGGTCCCTGTCAGTCTTTAAACTAGGGTCACTAGCACTAGCGTCAGGGCACTCAGGATCACTGTCATCCCGCCTAACCCTCTGACAAGGGGTCACCCCTCCCTCTTCAGAGTAACCCTTCGTAGCTGTGTGGTTAACTGCTACTGGGGATTTTCTACCCTTTTCATTAGTCTCCATATCAGGAGACACAGGCTGGGGAATCGGCCTCCCAGGGATTTCCACACTGGCTTGTGGAGTCCAGGGAACTACAATTTCCTTCTCACCTGGCTACGGGTAACTGCACACACCATCCCCTGTTTGAGATTGTTGCCAAGGATGACGTTAACTGCTAATGTTTTGGCTACAGCCCCTGTTGTACAGGGTCCCCCTTGTTTTACCCCAGTCTAGGAGAACACTAGCTAATGGCAGTGTTTTCTCCTCACCAGTGAACCCTTGCACTGTTACAGATTCATTGGGTATAAGCTGACCAGGTTCTACCAGATCCCTTTACCAATGTCAGGATGCCCTGTGTCCCTTAGCCCTTGTGTCTGTACACCATTCACCGTGACTGGGTGCATGTGTTCCCTCACGTTCACAGGCATGCTTCCAGGGACACACAAACAACCCACTTTTTTCCTAGCTCCATGTTGCATATTGCTCATCCTTTTGGGACACTGTCTGGCAATATGTCCAGTTTTTTTACAGACCCAACATTTGTTTCTTTTCCCAGAGAAATCTTTTCTCAGAAACCTGGGGCTAACTGGTTTTGGTGGAGGCAGTGAGGGTTTTAGCTGCCCTGAAGGCATGCTTTTCCCTTTCTGCGCTGCCATGCCCACCTCATTCTCTCTCAGAGCAGGTCTGTTCTTGGCATAGTGGTCCGAGAGTTCAACAGCCTTTTGCACTGTTTTGGGATCTCGGTCCTCCAGCCAGGTCTGCTGGACATGCCTAAAAAACTGTTCTAACAAAATAGCATTTTCAATTTTATCTACAGAGTTTGCTTCAATTCCCTCCCACCAACATTTTACAAACTGATGTTGTTTCATGGCTAGCTCCTCATAGCTCATATCAGGGCTTCCCTGAGCTTACGGAATTTAGTTCTGTATGCTTCAGCAGTTAAATCAAACTCTTTAACGTGCAGCTTTAAGTTTGCTGTAATCATTAGTGTCCTCATTGTCCATTTGACCCAGTGCATCCCAAGCTTTCCCGGTAAGTAGCAGGGATAGCTGGAAGCTCCAGGACCCTCTAGGAACTTTAAACTGAAAACAAACTTTTTCAAAGGAATTTAAAAAGGCATCCATATCCTCCCCCTCTTTAAATTCACCTATCAATTTGGAATTCAGTTTGTAACCCAGTCCTGTAGTTCCAGTTAAACCCAAGCCACTTACCTGCTCTGGTGCTGGTGGTTGGAGTTAGAAGCTCCAGTTCATGTCGCCTCTGGCACTCATGCTCCTCACGGTCCGCATCTCACTGTTCACACTCCCTCTTCTCCTCTGTGGCTCGCTGGTGCTCATTCTCTTCACAGTCAGCCTCCTGCTGTTTCTGGTCAGCCTCTCGCTGTTCTCACTCCCTCTTCCCCTGGAACTCCAGCTCCATTCTGTGCAACTCAATCTGCAGTTTGATTGCTTCTAGCTCCAGAATGCTGGTGACATTCCCCTGCTGCTGTGGCCCTTCACTGGCACTGGCCCTGCTGTCATCCTCACCAGATCTGGACACTGCACTGGCCGTTGGCCCCTCCGTGCTCAAGGTTTGGTCTTTTACAGTCACAGTCTGTGACCTGATGCTCTGGGCATCTGCTGCCATCAGAGCATCCACGAGGTTCTGCTTGGGGCTCTCAACTCATACAGGACTCCTCTGTCCAGGCACAACTGCCTCAAGTAGTCTGCTGATGTTTCCAGCTGTAGTTGAAAGCCATCTTCTTCCCTAACAATGGCTACTCTAACTTGCAATTTAGAAAAAAATAAAACAGGTAGGAACTGTACTGTAAGCAAAATGATACAGTTCTGTTTCTTTTTTTAAAAATAAATCATGGGCCAGCCCGGTGGTGTAGAGGGTTGAGGCGCGGGCGCCTTACCTCTTACCACACTGGCGACCCGGGTTCAGGAATGGACTTAGGCGCCTGGGGTTGGCAGGGGAAGGGGAAGGATTGAGCATCCACGGGACTGCTCTCCTCTCCTGGGGTGGGTTGGGGACACTTGGTCGCTCTGCAGTGGCACCCGATGGAGACCAGGAGCATTGCAGAGGGAGCATTTCAAGGGGAACACCAGAAAACAGAAATATCACTCTGGAGACTGGCCAGATGATGGCTGCTGGCCTAAAGACACCTCTGAAGACTCCTGGGAGGCCCACGCAATGCCTCAGCAGTGCCCAGGACTGAAAGAAATAGTGTGTGATTTTCTCCCTTGGTGCCTTCCCCTCAGAGGAGAGGGACCCACCCAGTACAGGGTTACGCCGGCATACCGAGGTTGGCTGTGGATTTGAGGTAAGGTGGCTTGTGTGGAGAGAGTAGGGGAATGTCTGAGGGGTCATGGCAGCCTGAAGGAGAGGCAGCTCCTGAGCATGACAGGGGGCAAAATTAGATAACTCAGAAATAAATAAATCACTACCTTTTTTGCAAGTGAGCTGTACAGTATTAAGCTGATACACTTGTGTTACCAATTTTATCCACACTGCTACAACCAATCTGTCACAAATGCACTCAGCAGGTCAGGCCCTCTGCTCCCTGAGTGCCAATCTCTTAGCACAGTATTGTGAACAGGTAACAGAACTGGGTAACCACCTGTCTGTGGGTCCAGTATGGTCTCAAAGTTCGAGGGGATTCAAACAGTGAACCTTATGCTAGCGTATCTAAATTGTACAGGCTCAGATAATCTGCTCTTCGGGGTTCTTTTTAAATTGTGACTTAAATATTAGGCCTTTCTCTTTTTGATGGTCTTTCTTACTTCTCTCTTGGTTGATGGTTATACATTTTAGCACTATATAGTCTCAAGTACTGTATATGCTTTGACTTATCATAATGTTTGTTGTTTCTTACAGATAATGCTGATGAATAATAATCCCATGACATGGAACATATCTGTGTATCCCGGTGGCTGGGAGTGTTCTTCTGTCTAGTATTGTATTTTGACTTCATCACATTCTTGTTATAATCTAGATATCACTAAGGCTGCTGTATTTTAATTATAAGTGTGTTTGTCCTTATAGATAGGGTAAGTTCAACACATTTCAGCCTATTTCATTATTGGTTGTTTACCAAAGTTGGGTGTATGCCTATACATTATTAGCTATACTTATTTAACCTCACATATAAAAATTCTGCTGATGATTATGTGTGTGAAAAATATGGACAGCATAACTGTATATATATTGGCAATCACTACCAAAATGAACCCTTAAAGCTCTATAAAAGACCTTAGGTATATTCTTACCTTTTCCAGTTTAGTAACACCATTAAGCTTATGAACAGTTGTCAAATTTAACCATCTATACATCACATGCAAAAGGAACTTCAAGACACACCCAGGCAGTCTTTTTAAATGAAAGGTTTACTTAAAAAAATTGATAAAAATATGTAAAATGTAAACACAGAACACTATATCACGAAGCATACAATCACTTAAAAGAAAACAAGGAAAAGTACAAACAAAAATTCCTGCCACAATACAATTAAACTTTTTCTATCTAATGTATTACCTTCTTACAGCACTTACGTTAGTTCTTGTTTCTTAAGAGTCCAACAAGAAATGTGTCTAACATTAGATACAGTCCTAGGTTAAAACTGTGTCTCTCTCTCCACCCCTTCCATGGGGTCATCTAGCTCCTCCTTTTAGAATATAAAAATTATACAAACAATTATCTTCCTGTCAGGAGATATTTTAAATACTGTGACTTCAGCAAAAATGGAAATTATTGGAATGGAAAGGGGGGGGGCTCAGGTAGACTGTTAGCCCAGGAGACTGACAGATACATTAAAAGCATCTGTCAAGCAAGTTGGTCCAGTGGAGGAGCAGTCGTACTTCTGCCCCTCCACACCAGTGACCTAGGTTCGGGGACAGACAGGGTCACTCTGTGGGCTGGCAGGGTGAGGGAGGACTGGGCGCCTGATGCCAGCTTTCCTTCCTTGAGCAGGAAGAACATCAGTTCCTGCTGCAGAAACTGCCACCTGGAGGAGGCCAGGCAGCAGCGTGGTGGGGGGAAAAACACAAGAAAAGCATGTGCCCAGCAAAACGCTGCATTTGTGTACTATGACTGGGAGCTACCTACCCCAACATAATTGAACTGCATAAAATTAGTCCAGAACTCTATCTTGCAAATAAGACATGTCACACTGACTTAGTATTTCAGCTTGCAAATTTTATTTGTTGCTTAAGGTTTGGACATCCCTTACTAAAGCACTCACACTGTTACCACAGTCAGAATGCTCCAGCGCTTCACCACTAAAACTTTGTCAGCATGGTGGGACAGCACACAGAGGGGAAGAGGTGGACTATGACATATTGTGCACACAACCTTGTGCTCCAGCTTGAGAGAGAAAGCAAGGAGGAAAATGGCTAGCCTGCTGCATGGCAGCACTCTCTGCAGGCTCTCACACAACCGATGTGGCAGGCCACCCACCATATCATGATCCTGTGCAAATGGTGGATAACCAGTAAGTTCACAAGAAGGCTGGTGACAGGGCTGGGGGGATGTGTACTGTCAGGTCAATTCGGTCAAGAGAATGAAACAGTGACAGAAAAAGTATCTATCAAGCAGATGGAATAGTGCCAACCACATCCCTTGATATCAATTCTGAATTTGTAAACTTTAGTCTTCACTCTATTTGGCTGGTCTGCTACACATGAATAATCCATGGCATACTTCTTTGATGTCATGCAGCTCTTTTAGGTGTCATTGACAGATAACCTCATCAGGGCCTCACCCATCAGAGCTGAGGAGGTGATAGGCCATCCATTCCATTTCCTCAGGGAAGACCCCGGGCTTCGATATATTCCCTGCAGATTTCCATCAAGCATCTCCTGCTGAATCAGTTCCCATTTTGGTTGAGATCCTGCCTTGGGCACCCCACCAGAATCCTCTTCCATGGCACTGATCTCTCTGACCCTTAAGAAGAGGTGGTACAGCATTCTTTCTTCCCAATTTCAGCCCATGTCATTGATCAATGCAGATATCTAGATCTCGGCCAAGATTATGGCCGCTTGAATGAGTTCAGGGATCCCTATACTTATACATCCTGACCAGGTGGGATTTGTGCCAGGTCATCTAGCACTGATAGCATTCGTTGACTATTTGACCTTTTCTGGTGTCACAGGGAGACTGGGGTCCCCACTGCTTCCCTGTTGTTGGATGGAGAGACAATCGTCAACTGGGTGGAGTGGGAGTTCCTCTGGTACTTAATGTGGAGATCTGGTTTCTCAGAGGTAGTCCTGGATTGGATATACCTTCTTTATCAACATCCAAAGGCAGAAGTCCTCACCAAAGATATGTTTCTGCACCCTTTTCCCTAACAAGGGGACCAGGCAGGGCTGCCCCTTCACCGCACTCTATTCATGCTGTTTATCAAGTCCCTGACAGCCAAAATACAACTGACCCCCCAAATAAAGGGCTTTGGAAAATGAAACAGAGCACTAGCTTCTGCTTTATGTGGATGATGTGATTACTAAATCTGATCCTGCTACATCAATGCCCACATTTCTCCAGACCCTGCAGAGCTATGCACTATTTCAGGCTTTAAAAAATGCCAATAAATTGGAAATATTCCTCATATCCGAATCCTGCACAAAGCAGCTATTTCTGCCTACAGTACTCATTTCCAGTGGGACCCCAAAGACTTATGTTACTTGAGCATTTGTCTGAGAGCCACCATAGTAGAGATGACAAGGCAAACAGTGACCCTCTGGTGGAGAGTGTGAAAAGAGATATCCAGTGTTGGGGGTTGCTACACCTTTCTATTTGGGAAAAGTGAATTTCCTGAAATGATCAGCACTCCAAAAGATTTGGAACTGAGACAAACAGCAGATTTACTCTACATCAGTTTTAGCAAGGTATTCAAGTCGGTGCCACACAGAAGGTTGTTGAAGAAGTTAACGGATAAGGTTGCAGCAAAGGACCTAGTTAGGTGGATGGATAGCTGATATACAGCAGAGGGTGGTTGTAAACAGGGTCAAGTCAAGGGAGAGGGAGGTCGTGAGGGGGGTGCCACAGGATTCAGTCCTGAGTCAGGTCCTTTTCAATACATTCCTCATTGACATGGGAAAAGGAATAGAGGGCCAGAAGTGTCTCTTTGTAGATGACACTAAGCTCTGTGATAAGGTAGATAGTGTGGTAGGGAAGTTGCAGAGGGACCAGCAAAGGTCAGAGAAGTGGTCCAAGGTTTGGTAGTTGAAATTTAACTCCAATAAGTGCAAGGTGATGCATACAGAGAACAAGAATCCCAGGACAGAATACTGGATGAGAGGGGTTAGGTTTGACACCACATCTGAAGAAAGGGACCTGGCAGTCATCATAAGTGACTCCCTAAAGCAATCTAGCCAATGCCACAAGGCCTACAGCAAGGCAACCAGAATGTTGGTTTGTATCAGAAGGGGTTCACAACAGGGGAAAGAAGTAGTATTACTACTGCTCTACAGGTAATTGGTGAGGCCATATCTGAATACTGTGCCCAGTTCTCAAGTACCTGCCTAAGGAAATACAAAGACAGAGTGGAGACAGTGCAGTTTGGGGTAACCAAAATGATTCAGGGCCAACAGGACAGATCCTAAGAGGATCGACGTATGGCTCTGAACATGTACTTGCTGAAGACCAGCAGGGGAGTGGGGATATGAAACAGACCTTCAAATTCATGAAAGGAATGAACAAGGTAGTCTGCAAGGAAATATTCAGCAGGACTGGCAAATCAAAACAGGGGACATAGAGAGATTCAGGGAGAGATGAGAAAATTTTACAGACAGAGTGAGTGAGCTGTGGAATAGCCTACTGGCAGAGATGGTCGACCCAAAACCTATAATGGTGAGTCACCTGATGACTAGTGGCAGGTAGCAGGAAGGGAGCCCACTTGGTACAAGCTTAAAAACTTCAGAACATGTGCTAAAAATCAATAAATCCAGCAAGTAACGGCTTCTCTGACCTGAGGAAGGATTGACTGTAGTGAGGATCACTTTTGGAACCCCAAATGTCCCTTTTACAAGTTCTCTTGGCAGAAGACGCAGCAGGGTTGGCGATCAATGGCATACCCCGACCTGCAGAAGTGGCAGGACTTCTGAATCACTGGGCATCTGTCTCCCCAGCACAGCCAGCAATAGAGGCAAAGACTGATTACTTCTCAGAGGCTCTAGCGATCATTAAGGGAGCAGTACTGGAACTGATCGGTGAATACTGCAGCACAAAACCCACCCTGGCTAGCATGGTATACCACATGGGGATGTAGAGGCATGAATTAGCTCTCTTGAAGAAAAAAAACAACAGAGACTCACCGGCTTGCCTGCGCAGAGGTAGCGCTATCGTCTGCAGTGCCAGCGACTAGAGTTTGGGGTGGACCATGGATGTCGTAGGGTCAGCCAGGAGGGGGTGAGGGGTTGGAGGAGGTGGAGCATCCAGGAGACTGCTCATCTTCTCCAGGAAGGGAAGGGACCTGGCATCCGGTGACGACTGACCCTTAGCATTGGCTGGGGGCATGGCAGCCTGAGACCATGCTGGTCTTGTCGGGCAGGGCCGGCAGACCACTGCATGTTGGGGGTGGGCCTGATCATGCACTGAGGTCATAACATGACTGACTCCATTCGGCGGGTCATGGGGGGGGACACATACTGGGAAAAACACCTTGGTGAAGCCCCATGACTTCAGATCCCGCATGTTCCAGGACCAAGCTGATATGGGAGGTCCTCTGCCACCACTGAGGCCAAAAACACAGATATAAAAAACAACAGAGACTCTACTGAGCTAGTTCTTCTGCACTGAAAACTTAAAAACTGGAGGGGAGAGCTGACGCCCAGGAGGGCTGGAGCCATTGCAATAACTTGATTATCTTTGACTACCTGAAAATGTGGAAGGCTCTGACCCTGTCAGATGTGTACAGAAACTCTGCGAGTGCATCAGAGACCCCTTGCCCAATGGCCAAACTTATATTACAGAACATGCCCAGAGAGTGCTCCGACCCCTACCTGGCCACTATGAGCAGCCTCAGGAGATAATATTCAAGTTACTTAACTATTTGGACAAAATGCATCTCTAGGCTAAGGCACGGGAGGTCGAACAGATTGAACGGGAGGGTAAACAGTTATTTTTGTTTAACCGTCTGAGCTCCAAACCCATGCTAAACAGGCAGAGTGCAGGGCATCAAGCCAAAACTACATGCTCCAGGCATCAAGTTCTGTATTATGAACCTTGCCCACCTTTTCCCACAATTAATGTGGAGCTCAGGCAGTCCCACTCTGCCGAACAGGCTAGGACCAAACTTCAGACATTACTACCAAATGTCTTCCCTCCCACCAATAAATTCACCAAGCTATCGACTCAAAATGACATGTAAACCTGAGTAATCTGCTGCCCGCCTCCAATGAGGAATTTAGAATGGAGACAGAGGTGAGACTTCATGATGGGGACCTGTGTCCTGATGAACAGACATTTCACTGCATATCAAGACCCAGGATTGTGAAGAAAGTGGGAGGTTTATGTTTTATATACTTTTTTCCTTTGCATGCACGCTCTTTACTATGGGGCTGAGAAGGTGCCCCACTGCAAGATGGCACCTTCCCCCTAATACCTCATGGCAGTAACAATGTGGAATCGTAGAGTCAAGCCATACAAAAGCGAGAGCACTGGACTTTAGGAGGGCTGACTTTGGCAAAAGGGGTGAGTGCCTAAGGAATGCACTAGCAAATGGGCATGAAGGAAGGGTGGAAGAATAATGGGGAAAAAATCAAAACTGCCATTACTGAGGCAACAAGCATTTGTGTGAAGCAAATAAACAAAACAAAATGAAGTAAAAAACCACTATAGTACTCAAAGGAGGTGGTGGGGATGTTTAAGGAGAAAAAGATAGCATTCAGGAAGTATAAGGAATCATAGAAGGAGCAGGACAGAGAACTGCATCAGTTAAAGCAGAAAGTGGCAGGGAAGGCAGTCAGAATAGCGAAGGCCCAAACCAAGGAAAAGATAGCCAACTCAGTTACGAAGGGGGATAAAACCTTTTATAGGTACATTAGGGAGTGAAGAAAGACCAAGGGAGGGATAGCGAGGCTTAATAAAGGGGAAGGGAGGTGGACAGTGAAAAAGCAGAGATACTGAACAAATACTTCTGCACAGTATTCACAAAAGAAGAAGAGGGAGAGATACCTAAACCAAACAATGGAAGCACTCTGAATGGGGGGGAGGGGTCAATACCAGTCCATTCACAGAAAAAGGGTCCTGAAAGAACTCTTAAAACTCAAGGTGGACAAAGCAATGGGGCCTGACGGGATTCACCTCAGAATTCTATAAGAACTAAGGGGAGACCTAGTGACACTGGCTCTACGATGCCAGTTTGACAAATATTTTGTCGACCAACATTACAGCAATGGATTTATGTTGACCGCAATCTGCAGTTGACATAAATCCAACAGGCAAACAGTTGGTGTTCAATGGGGGGCTTTGTCCTCTGAACCCCGTATGTGGGGGACTCTGCCCCCCGCTCCACCCGGACTTAGGAGTTATCAACTCCAAGTTGGAGTTGATTCAGGGAGGGGGTGCAGGTCCAGGGGAAAGAGTGCAGAGGTCCCAGGCAGATCTTACAACGTACTATCGATGGTGTCGGCATCGACGTGTTTGTTGTAAAAGTTACACTGCGTGGAGGGCATACCATGACACCACTGACTACCCTTTTTAACAAATCATGGGAGGATGGAGTGGTACCTCAGGATTGGAGGACAGTGGATGTGATTCTCCTTCACAAAAGTGGGAGAAAGACAGAGGCAGAAAAACTATAGACCACCTGTTAGTTTGACCTCAGTGGTAGGGAAAATGATGAAATCACTTCTGAAAGAAAGAATTGTTGAGTACCTAGAGGCCAGCAGTGCACAGGACCCAAGGCAGCATGGATTCACAGCAGGAAGGTCATGTCAGATGAATGTAATAGATTTCTTTAACTGGGTGACCAAAGTAGTAGACCAGTGAGGGGCTGTGGATATGGCCTACCTAGACTTTAGCATGGCATTTGGCACAGTCCCACACAAAAGATTAATAAACAAGTTAGCCAGCCTGGGACTGGGTCTCAGGATGGTAGTCTGGGTAACAAATTGGCTGGGCAACAGGATGCAGAGGGTAATAATAAACCGAGTACACTCTGAAGAAAGGGGGGTTACTAGTGGGGTGCCGCAGGGTTCAGTATTGGGACCGGTCCTCTTTAATGTCTTTATAGGTGACATGGAGGAGGGGCTGGAAAGAAAAGTATGCTTCTTTGCAGATGACACAAAGATCTGCAACAGGGTTGACACACAAGGGGTGTGGAAAGGATGAGAAGGGACTTGGGCAAGGTTGGAGGAATGGTCAAATGTATGGCAGCTTAGACTCAATACAAAGAAGTGCAAAGTAATGCACCTGGGAAACAAAAACCCAGGGAAGAGTACACAATGGGGGAGGGGTTACTAACAACAATAAAATGGAAAGGGCCCTGGGGGTAGTCAGCATCAGATGACCTTAAGGTAGGCAAGCAGTGGAGAAGGCAGTAAGGAGGGCTGTGGGGATACTGGGATGCAGTAGGAGATGCCATACCAGTAGAAAACAGTAAGTTGTTATCCCTCTGTACAGACAGTTGCTGAGACCCCATCTGGAGTACTGCATGCAGTTCTGAGATCCTGTCTCCACAAGGACATAGGCAGAATGGAGGCAGTCCAGGGAGGGCACTAAAAGGTGCAGGTCTGCACCAGAAGCCATATGAAGACAGACTAAAAGAGCTTAATATGTATACCCTTGAGGAAAGGGGGACATGATAGAAACTTTCAAGCACCCAAGGAATCAACAAAGTACAAGAGGGTAGCATCTTTCAGAAAAGAGATATGCAAGAACAAGAGGGCAGTTTGATGATAGAAGGGGACAGCTCTGGGGGAACGTAAGTATTTTTCATGGAGAGGTGAAGGACGCATGGAATGGCCTTCCTGAGGAGATCATGAGGTCAAGAACAGTGCCGTAGTTCAAGAATGCATGGGACAGATATAAGGCAGTTATAGTGGGGGGGGGGTATTGGAGGAAGTAGGCTGTTGGTTAACTAGGATCTGCAGCTTATCCAATAGGTAGGGAAACGGGCAGACTAGGTGGGACAAGTGGTCCTTATCTGCCATCAATGTCTATGTTTCTAAGTTTCATACTGCCTCACCTCACACTTAAAGTGAATGCCCCATGATTCCATCTCATTCGACTACCTGTCCCTCAGCTTACTGAAGAAGCCTCAGCTGCTCTGTTGCATTGGGATACTGAATGAAGGCATTCATCTTTGGAATCAGGTAACAATGTGCAGCCAGGAGCTACTTTGGGGTAAGTCACTGATTTCCACTATTCCACTCATTGTTAATGGGAGGAGAGGGGAAACCAACAAAAGCCACCAGTTTGGACACAATTGCTTGGCACAGGTTTGCAAATTTACCACCATCAAGGAAGGATTACACATATTGAATTGACTATACCAACTCTGGCAAATGCTTGACTTTACTGTTCATATCTCTTCCGCCATCCCCATTCAACCAGCTGTCACCTCCCCTCAGGAGAATTCCATACATGGATCCCTGGCATGTGTGCTGAACATCATGACCACTGTAACACCATGAGTAGGACTGAAAATGGCAACCACAGACTTTTAAAAGTGCTGGCTTAGTGTTTATGGACACCAGCTGTAAAAATACTGAGGGAATAATGTGGATTAGGACTACCAAATACCAACAAATGTGTGTGTGGGGGGTACTGAATCAGGGTTAATGGGGTCTTATTTTATAATCCTCTAATTTCCATTACAGAATATGTGCATGGCATTGATACCACACCCAGGTCTTTTATGCCTCCCATTTCACAGTTTATACCTTCCTTAGGAAGGGTCAGGTGACAATATTGAGCTCAGGTTCAGGCTATTGGGGCACCTGGTAGTCCTACTGTTCCAGGTTGACAAACTTCATGTACTGCAATATAGCGTTTACATAAACTGTAAACTTTGCCCACCACTCAGCCGAGTGGGCATCCTCTTTGTTGACCACGCACACAGCTGCACAGGCCAGACAGAATAAGAGGAGGATACCTCATCCCTTGGCCGACACCTAGTCTGATCAGGGTATATCAGCAGGTTTGACTCTGACTTTGCTACAGAAGTCAGGCTACAGTTTGAAAGATTGCTTTTTAACTAATTATTACCTGGGCGGACATTTTGTGTCAGATAAATAATGGATAGTTTGGACTTCATATGGAGTTATTGGAGGTAATGAGTTTTAATGTTTGCTGTTTTTTTCATCTTACTCTTGTTAAAACACCACCAAGAGTATCTTACTGATACACTAATGCTCTAGTTAATACATGGTAGTTTGTCTGTTGAATTTACCCATGCCAAATCGACAACATTGTTGTCGAAGTTCAGCATAGCGAGATCTCAATGTCAACAGGTGAAATTTCACCTGACCGACATTGGTTTGTTTCTCTTGTGGGCTGTACCCCCCCCAACCTCCATGCGGGAAGTTGTACCCCCGTGCCCCCCTTCTATAGATTCTCAACTCTGAGTCAGAGTTGATTTGAAGGGGGGCAAACACAGTGAAAGGGCGAAATGTCACCCACGGGTCCCTCGCAGTGACAGTCTTGAAACCTGTCGAGACTGTCACTGTGAGTGATTTTGCCGTGAAAGTTTTAATGTGAAGTCGGCACACCGTCTGTTGTTGGTGGTTTGTTCTGTTGGGAGGGGGAGGGGGACTTCACAGCACAGCAGTATAGCTGGACACCAGTGACTCTGGTACCGGAACCATTGTGACAACTTACTCGTATCCTATTATATGATCACCATAGGCCATGAGTAACCAGATCAAGTATATTACGTGGCATGTGAAAAGTATTCGGACGAAAACTAAATGGCACCAGATGCTGCAATACCTTAGGAAGTTGCATGTACAGATCTCATTTCTACAAGAGACTCATCTCAAGGGGGATCAACTGTTACAACTCTGAAGGGATAGAGTAGGACACATCTATGGGGCAGGGGATGATACCAAAAAAGAGGGGTTGCAATCCCGATTGCCTGGTCAATGCAGTTCAAATTATTGGAGGAAACCGCTGAGGTATCAGGTAGATATATCTTCATCAGGGGACAACTAGGGCAACTGGAATTGGTGCTGGGTTCCACATACAGCTTGAATGTAGATAGCCCAAGATTTGTTACGGAAACTGCATGCAAACTAGTCCCCTGGTCACACCATCCAACCCTCCTTGCAGAGAACTGGATTATAATGGTTGACCATCATACTGGTAGGGGCCCCATAGTTAATAGAGGCCTTACTCCTTCACAAAGGGTCATACGAGATCTAACGGACATACTGGGTCTCAGAGACCCCTGGCGTACAGTAAACCTAGGGGTTAAGGAATATTCTTTCCACTCTGCTCATGCACATTTTCAAGACATGTCTATTTTATACTGAGCAAAGACTGCCTTCCTGCCCTGGGTGGGTATGAAATACAAGTTGGGGTAGTATCCGATTACTCCTCCGTGGCTCTTTCCTTGCAATTAACACAGTCACCCCCGAAAGAAAAACAGTGGAGACTGAACAACCAAATTCTGAAAGACAGACCCTTTATTGCACAAATTAAACAATATATCTCAGGCTTTATTCAAAAAATAAAGTTTGGTTTCCAGGACAGACACTTTCTGGATGGCATTCAAGTGTAGTCTGAGGGGTGAACTAAGGTGGGTTACAGTTTAAAGAAAATCACAGAGAGAACAAAAAGCTAGTGAATTACTTAACCAGATTAGACTAATTGAGAAGACCTTATCTAGAAACACACCTGGGATTACCTGGACTATATTAAACACACTGCAGACCTCATACGCAGTACTTCATAGTGAAGCAGCAGAACTTGCCATATACCAGGCCAAAGTTAAATATTTGACCAGGTAGAGAAAGCAGGTAGGTTAATAGTTCTCTACGTTAGACAGCAGGAGGCCTTTCAGGTAATTCAGGGGCTACGAGTGCTGGGCAAACCCACATTAGTAACGAACCCGAAAGAGGTTGTGGAAAAATTTAAAGAGTTTTTAAGCAGACCTCTTTAGAAAGATGGATCCAGCCCCTTCCATTTCTCAGATCAACACTTACACAGGGTCTATTCCTATTCCCAAGTTAGATGAGGCCAAGCACGTCTCTGTCTCAGCAGATTTTTAACAACAGAGGAACTGCATCATACAATAAAAGACCCAACTTCAGATAACACTCCAGGCCCAGATGGGTTCTCCCCCAATTTTTATAAAAGCTTTAAAGAACAGAATCCCTTGCTCTTAGAGCTATTCAACTACATATACCATGAAGGGCTGCAAGAGGGGGATCTCATGGGAGTGTTGGTCACATTAATCCCGAAACCGGGGAGAGATCATACCTTACTCAGAGACTACAGGCCAATTTCATTGTGAAATCTTGATATAACATTTCTGGCAAAGAAGCTCACAAACTGCCTTAATGGAGTGTGGGGCACCCTGATTGTGGGTGAACAAGTGGAATTTATGCCGGACAGTGTATCCTCAGATCATTTGAGGGAGTTGGTCCACATCGTCTCTGTGTCAAGGAAGCTGGGTATCCCTGTGGCGCTGGTCTCCCTGGATACGGAGAAAGCATTCAACAGGGTCTCCTGGAACTTTCTCTTTGCAGCTTTAGTGAAGTATGTCATACCTGGCGAATTCATCAAATGGGTCCTAACTTTGTATACCACACACTCTCCACAAATATTTTGTAATGGAGTGTATTTCAACTCCTCCAACTTAGCTATACTAAGACAATAAAATTATTAGGCTGTACAAAGGCATGATGCAGGGATGTCCCCTGTCACCATTACTGTTCCACCTCTTTTTGGAACCATTAATCCTAAACTCAAAAGCACACTGGATATTCTGGGCATCACAGTGGAAGATACGATGCATAAGGCTTCTGTATATGCAGATGATATTTTGCTCCATATCATCTGCCTCACAACATCCCTGCCTCAGGTCCTTCAGGTTATTAAAGAATTTTGAGGACTGTCAAACTATAAATTGAACGTGGACAAGATGGACGTTATACCCCCTTAACTTGGAAGTAAATAAACAGGACATAACAGCATTGGGATTGAAGTGGCAACAAAATAACCTAAATTATTTTGCCACCCTGGTTATGAAAAACCCTCAGGAGATGCTCTATCAGAACCTAGACCCTGTATACAGGCAGTTAAAAGTAGATATGGATAGATGGGCACTCCTCCCACTCACACTATGGGGAAAAATTTAACTTAAGATGAACCTTTTGCCCAGACTGTTGTACCTATTAAAGTAAGATGAATGTTGCCATCCCTACGCAATGGTTTGACAAATTGCACAGTTGCATCTCCAACTTTTTATGGGCTGGTAAGTCAGTCCACTGGGCCTGTCATAAACTGGCTGCGCCTAGACTGCTAGATGGTCTCTGTCTACAGTTTCAGCCAGCAAGTATTTGCAGTGGCTTGCAGACCACCCCATTGACAAGACCCAAAATATATTCTTCTATGGCTTCAAATTTGAGACAGCACTGTGCAGGAAAACAAATATCAGCATCAAGACCTTAATTTATACTAGAGTGCAGAATCTTCCACAGCTTCTGAGAGACACACCCACTGCAACATCCATAAAAACCTATGAGCAGCTCTGCAGACTCCTTAGGCTGAATGCTCGGACTGACTGGATGCAAGCTCTGACATAATCCTAATTGTCCAATAGATGTGGCAGCCATACACACTTCTCTCTCTGGTCTAATACTAAGATTTCCAGAGTGGACCAGCTATACTAAGACAATAAAATTATTAGTTTTCATACTTTTAATCAATGACACCAGGTTACAAACTGAGCAGTATTTCCATTTCTGCAGGTTTCACATCTACCTGCAAAATAGTTTACAGGACAGCAAAGAGACACAAGGCAAAGTGATACTATATTCCCTCTGGCCAGCTGGACTGATTTGCACCCTCCAATATCCCACCTGTACCACTGTTTGTACAATCTCACCAACACTAAGGCGGGCAGCTCAGCACCATAGTGGTAGTCTACACTGCCTAAAGCATGGGGTGAATATGACTGGGGCCAAAGCTGGAAGAACTTATATAAGCACATCAAATGTGATTCCTATAGGCTTATGCAGCTTAAAATAATGCATTATATGAATTTCACACTTGTGAAGCTGCATAAAACACAGAGACTACAATCAGACATTTGCACCCTGTGTAATGTTAGCCCGAGTACATTGCTTCATATATTATGGCAATATTCTAAGACATAACCCTTATGGCAAGCAATTAAAAACAAACTTGGCCCCTTACTAGGGCTTGAGGCAGTCCTAACATCCTCAGTATGTATCTTAGGTGATTACAAAGGCTAACTCATAGGCAGGGCCCCTGGTGTTCTGTGACAGAATTTTCTGATTTCTGCGGCAGGGCTCCTTGACTTCTGCGGCAGCATTTTCTGATTTCTGCCGCAAGATTTATTCATTTCTCTGGTAGAATGCAGTCCTGTCATTGGCTAAATATGATGTGATGTCATCGATTACATCATATGCTGAGCATAGAGGAGGGGCTTCAGGATAAATGAGGTGGGAAAGAAAGCCTGACACTATGTAAAAACAGTATACTTACATGAAAATTCACCAAAAACAATGAATTCTGTGGCACTATATATATTCTGCGGCATGATGTAAATTCTGCGGCAAATTCTGCAACCTGCAGAACCGCAGAATTCCTGGGGCCTTGCTCATAGGAAACCAGGAATACCACATAGCCCCTATAGCAGCCTGTGCTGCTCCACTTCTGGTATAATTAGGACAAACCCTCATATCAGGAATGGCACGTTGAACTTTTGTTTGCTTTAAAGGCAGAACAATCAACTGCAAGTATGAATAATTGGATGAAAGGGTATGAGAGAGAACAAATGGGAGAAACTGTATGTCCTAATTACATTAGACTAACAATGCTTAGTACATAAGTTGAGAACCTTGTCCTAAATGTAATGACCAGAATTGGACTAGCTAATGCATCTCCCTTCATAATATATTGCTAACATTAACAGTGAACATGGCTGTAACAGTTGATTCAGTGCAGGTACTGGTTACAAGCACTGTCATTATCTGAAACACTGTATGTTTCTGTATATTCTGCTCTAGGGGGATGATGTTGTCGTGTCTGTACTGTCTGTATGTGTACTTCATGTTAAATATTAATAAAGTACATTCATTTAAAAATAGAAAGTAAAAGGCCACTAAAGATGGAGTAAAATGTTGTTATGTATTTGGTGGAGGTATTCATGTATTTATTTGTGTTTATTTACTAATATTGTGTGGGTTTTCTTGTAAAGTATAAGTAATTCTTTGCATTATTTATTTTTGTGGTTTTTAACATCTTAATTGCACTGTTGTCCCAATATTGCTGCATGAGCCGGGTGCTTGACGATGCTCCTATGGTAACCACTGTGGTTAAAAGAAAGAAGTCACATTGGAACTAGCCAACTCTGGGGATGGAGTTACATGACTCCGAAACATCAGTCTGATATCTGTCCAGGTGGATCTGGTGGCCATGTATGAAGAAGTAGGTTGGAGCTATCACTAGGGTTGCCACCTGTCAGGTTTTTCACCTGGTGATCAGGTTTTCAGGGTTCCTATCAGGTAATCCAGTTTTGCTCTGTGCTGGTCAAGTTTTTGAGCCATTTTGAGTGCTCACATACTTTTGAAACACATTTTGTCATATCATTTATTGTTTCAGCTACATGTCCAGGTTACAGACAAGTTCTGTTGTCACTATAGACCTTTGTTTGTGAAAGCAGTCAGCCTGGGAGGTGTAAAAGTATGGCCATTAACACTATTAGCACTCAATCTAATCTTTTCCACTGCATCTTAAAGTGTCACAGCAGCACAGCTGCCCCCACCTTTTGTAACAGTAACACAGCCAATTGTCCTCCGCTTTCAATTGCTGGTAAACATTTTCATCTCTAACAGAATTTAGGCATTTTTAAATGTTTTAAATTATTTTTTTTCCTCAAGAAAATGGTATTTTCACTTCTTTCGCTTTGAAATAGTACTGTGGACATAAACTAGAAATGGAGCCAGAAAAAGATATAAGGTATGTATACTGTTGTATGCTATTTACAGTATTTCCCTTGTCTCCCCAGATCATATCTGTAAATGAGATTTATTTTATCTCTGTATGTTTATTTGGTTAACCAATGTCAATAAATAAATTCATAAGTGAATATATAATTAGGAAGAACCAAGGAAAGTAACTTTAACAGGCACAGTACAGTATCAACATTATTTAACTGCTGCTTTAAGTGTTTTTATTGATATAACTGTAACCCCTCACCCCTGCCTTTTTACTAAAGCGACAGATGGCATGCTGTTGGCGTTAGCAATACCTAGTGGGGACCTGGTTCAGGGAGGATGAGGTTACCTGGCACAAGGGACCTAGGTTTGGCTACTCTGCACAGGGCACCCAAGTAAATCTGACTACAGGAAGCAATAACTGTAATGTCCAGAACCAGGATTGGATTTTTCAGTGTGGCTTTTATTCATAACTAGCTGAACATAACAGCATAGATGGACCCACAAGGCTATTGTTTACTGTAAATGCAGATTAGAGACTACAAGGCGGTCCACTTAAAGAATGAACCATTTCTACTGTTTTCTGGCTCTGGACCCACCCAGGCACTCAGCCCGACTTGCATGCGCTTTGGATACACAGTTCTACTGGCCTGCCTCTGCCGCCACTTAACTTGACGGTCCATTTAAAGGATGAACCCATTTTACTTGTTGTGGCTTCCCATCAAACAAGGAGAATTATTTTCCACGCTGTGGCTCCTCACCACTTAGAGTCTGCGACTCCTAGAGAGATTTGTTTTCTTACTTCCTTCTGACTCCCATCAAACAAGGAGAATTATTTTCCCAAGTTGTGGCTCCCCACACCACTTAGAGTCTGTGACTCCTAGGAGATTTTCCAATTTGCGACCCACGTCTGGGTACCTACCTCATCACTGGCCAGGCGCATGAGGCAAGTAGCAATCACAGAAGAAATCTGTAGAGGTGGACCTGGTTACTAAAGATGGGGGGGTGTTCCCACCTCCAGCTCCCACAGCCCATACCCGGCCATTTCTCTGGACAAACAGAAACTAAAACTTCGAGATGTAGATTAAACGGTGGATGACCTGTAGCCCCCCCTCTACAACATTACTTGAATCCATAAAGACTTTAAATTTTGAACCTACTCCATTTGTTTGTCCTAGTACAATAGGCCTCCCAAATAGTAGTTCACATCCCAGCTTCTTCACATTTTCCAAACTGAAGAAACATATTTTTGGCCTCTCAAATTAGAGCAAAACACTCACCCTTTCAGTTGCAGGTGCCCACAGGCTAGTACAACTTCTTTCACTGTTATCAGACCAAAACAGACACTGTAGAAAAAAGGCAGCTTTCTTCTTGTAGTAGACATTAGGGATTGCCCGGAATCCACAGAGGATACTTTTTCCTCCCCGGAGGGAGGGAGGCACTGAGACCTGGACAGCGGTCTCCACCACTTGAAACTGGACACTGACCTTCTCACTTCAAAACAAACAGGAGACACTTCCTTCCTGCTTGACAGTAAACAGGAGACTGACTTTGAAAACTCCCAAAGTTCTATCTCACTCCCTGTGCTGCAGATTCCAATGTGGCTTATGCAGCTGCGACAGTTCTATGGTGATGTCATCTCTCAGTCTCAGCTGTGACTGAGAACAGAGTGAGACAGTGTGAAACCCATTTAACTGGAGTTTCTGAAGCTGTCTTCCCTGCCTACCACTAGGTCTTACTGGGATTCTATTGGCCGGGTAACAAAGGGGTTACTCGCCCTTGACCAGGAAAATGACTGTCCCCAGTCATTATCACTCTGGCCTTAGGCCATCCCACCCTATGTGCTACCTGTGGAGGGGGTGATCAGGCCCCTCCTACCATGTGCAAGCACAGGCAGGCAACACTAAGGGCCTAGAGGCCTGTAGCTGACATCTCAGCCTCTCTACTCTATCCACTTACTATGGACACCTAGTGGCTCTGGTAGAACCGTCCAGAGCATAGCCCTGATAGATCAGTACTGCAGTCCCTATGGCCACTGAGGACCACAGCCTGTCTATCCCCCCTAACCCTCTAGGGAAAACCTATCTGCCTCTAACATAACATCCCAAAACAAAAACAAAACCCGGGGACCTCTCCGACCTTGGGCAACCTACAACTACACCATTAAAATACCAATTACTGCCTTCTCCCTACCCCCACAACCACACCTGTGGAAGGAAAAGGGTTAATACAGTAACAACCATAACAATAACAACACAGTACTTTAAATTCTACACAATAAAGCACTGACGAGGATCTCCGATGAGCCCCTCCTCCTTTTCTTGTCTTCTCTTACTGTCTTCCCAGGAACACCTGTAAGAAAAAGAAAGACAAAACACACTCCTAATCTGCATACACAGTCTACGTAAACAACAACCCCTACCATACAAAAGCACTGAACAATCCCAAAAAGATTTTTTTAGAAAAAAGGTAGAAAAACAGTATTTACATTAGAGTACAATAATGACATTATTTACAATACACTTTTGGGGGGATGGAGTGCCCTAAAAGTCCCAACTAGTGACCACAAGGCCCGAAGGCTAGTCCAATAAAGAGTCTCTCCTGGGCCGGAGCCCCATGAAGCACAGTTCTAAAAGGCCAAAGTCCCGAAGGGGAGAGTCTTTGCAGACAGTTCACATTTTGAAGTCTGTAGTGTAGGTGTGTACTGCAATGTCATAAAGATAGAAAAGGTTTTGGACTTACAGCCATTTGTAGTATCTGAACTGCTAAACCTGGTCCACGGCGAGAGACTCTCCTGGCAGCATTTCTTCTGATACAGCTGGTGGACATCTTCCGGGAACCACAGGAGGGCACATCTGGAAACAGCTGGGCTGATGTCATCTCTGGAGAAGGAACCTTAGAACAGGAACAAAAGAAAACAGCTGGTCCGACGTCATCCGATTACCAGGCGATGAACAGGAAACAGCTGGGCTGGTGTCTCTCTGTATCTGAAGTCATCTGGTGGGCCAGTAGATGGTTGCTGAACAGGACAGTACACTGTAGACTGATGAACGTGGAGCACCTGAGTCCTTGGTTATTCATAGTGGCAGATCAATAAGGGCACTTCACAGTCTGCTGTGGCAGTATTGACTACCACTGCTCGGCTCTCCATTTTGTAGGCACGGGCTTAATTACTGGGAGGTCCTTGCACTGAGGCCAATAGTACCGGGGGTCAGGGGTCTGAATTATTACCCCATCTGGGTGCACATAATTCACACAGTGGGAGATTTCACATCCCTCTCCGTCCACTACTCTCACTCTGTCCATAAACAGTGTCCTGCCTCTCTTCCACTGCGTATACTTTTCATGGAACAGTCTATTTTTTACATGCTGGTTGACCCCAGGATGCACATGTTTCATTGCTTCATCCCAGATCCAGGATTTCCTGCAGTCCTCAATCTCCTCCCAGACTCTCCAAGAAAAGGTAGGAAAGGTCATACCATAGATTGCATTGGCCTTTCTACGAACCAGTCTCTCCTCTTTACTTGCTTTGGTCAATCTAAGACCGCTGGCCTGGCTTGGGGGTGGCCAGTCCTGGTTCTGCCAGCTTCGCATCCTCAAAGAAATTAAAAACGGATCCCTGACTTCTTCTTCTTGTAAAGCCAGGGCAGTGGCATCACCACCTTCTTCAACACATTCCTTCGAGGCAAGATCTTGAGGCTGTGTACCCGTTCCTTTCTCACAGGGCCACATAGGTTCCCCCTCATCTTCCTCTTCACTGAGGATCTGAGCCCAGGAGTGAGCAGTCATTCTCACCCCTGAGACTACCCATTCATCACTAGGAGTGGAGGTCAACACCTCCCATTCAAAGGCCTCCCGGATCTCATCTTCACCTAAGAGACTTGGGCTAGGCCCCCCACCCAGGGGTCTATTGATGTTTTATCCGAACTTTCTTTCTGAGATCCAGCATCCAAAACTTCAACTTCAGGTTCAGTCTTTAATTCTGCACCCTCTAGCTTTGTGCCACTCTCCCCCGAGGGACCTTCTTCCACAGGCTCCGCCTGATGCTGTGTGCTGCCAAATGCAGATTCCTGAATTTTTGTCCATGTGGGAGCCAAACAAATTGGGAGGCTTTTATAAGCTCATATTTTGAAGGCATCCAGCACAGTGAGGAATCATGAAGACATCCTTCCAGCACTCAAGCATATTTGGCATACACGCACTGGATAATTAGGAATTGCCACATCAGGAGGCAGTTGCCCTCCATAGCACCACTTTCAATATCTCTTAGTCTATTTACTGCTGTTGTTAGTGCAACCCGGCATGATCCGGTAACGAGCTGGTCCTGAGGCCATAACTGCAGAAAAATAAACAAAAGTTCACTGTAACTGAAAGTCCCACTTTAATAAACACACTCGTAGCTTTAAAATGGCTCCTCTGCTGCTGTGTTTACTTTACTACCCCACCCTGTAATGGCGGCGGCAGCACTCCTGTGCATCAACATTTAGAATCTGGGTCAAGCCACTGCGCACCCGATTTACACCAGCTACTGATAACTTTTACTCAACTGCACAACTTGCTCTGTTCTGACTTTGCACACATTGACAGGATTTTCCTTGGACTTTTCACAAGCTGGTAACACTCATTTATTCACAGTCCCTTTAAAAGCTTCAGGTTCAGCACAGAATTGCCTGCTTCTACTAGTGTTGCATTTTGCTACAACCCACAGTCTCTCTCTGGCTGCAAACTTTAAACTGAGGCTAATTTTACTTCCATGCACACATTCAATGGCTTTACAGACTTGCACTTGCTGGCAGGACATCACACAGTCGATACTTGCAAAGCAACTATACTGCTGCACACACATTTTATATGGCATTACTGAAAATCACTGATTGAGCAGTTTTTGAATTGTTTACTCACTGTTATTGTAGCAACTTGCTGCGATGGGGTGAAACGGCCTGCAGCCAGATTTTGAAGGCCTCTGAATGCAAACGGGTGGGCAGTCTCTGCGATCGTCGTTTTCAACACTAAATTCACTATTTCCACGATCGATTTGCGGGTTGAGCCCGATTTTAAACTTAGAAGTCACTTTTTTACTGTTTACAGCACTTTGAATACCTCGCGGCGCTCCTCCACTGCCAGTACATGCACTACTCTCTGTCTCCCTCTCGAATGCTGAGGCAGTCTCAGAAGAGCTGGCTGAGGGGCGGGACTAATGGCAAACTGACCAACCACACGGGCGCCATGCAATGAGCCTCTTCTTCCTCAAGAAGGGCACTTCTCCTCACGGCGATCGCCGAGCAGTCAAATTCAAACTGTAAAATGCACTTTTTTTTTTTTTCAACTGACTCCACGGCGGGAGCCCATTTCAACCATGTAACATTGCCATTAACTCTGCAGTCTCTCCATTTACACAGAAAGCATTTCCAACATCCAGGGCATAATTTCTCTGTTGCTACCCCTAGTTTTCCACACTTTCCTTCACAGAATTCACTTTAAAAGCATTTCAAACGTCCAGGGCATAATTTCTCTGTTGCTACCCCTAGTTTTCCACACTTTCCTTCACAGAATTCACTTTAAAAGCATTTCAAACGTCCAGGGCATAATTTCTCTGTTGCTACCCCTAGTTTTCCACACTTTCCTTCACAGAATTCACTTTAAAAGCTGACAAAAACGCTGTAAACTTTTTTGATGCAGGACAAGGGCACACTCTTTGGCTTTACAGCTCCTTGGTAAACAGTTGGCATTTTTTTATACAGCAGCACAAGATTCACAGCACACAGCAACGCACTAGGGCAATTGCTTCAGCTTTTGGGCTACCCACTGCCAGATAGCCAAAATGCTAGCCACTTTGCCCAAGCACCTTCCTTTCCGAACAAATCCAAAGCAGTGCCTCCATTTTGTAACCCCTCACCCTGCCTTTTACTAAAATGACAGGTGGCATGCTGTTAGCGTTGAGCAGCAATACCTGGTGGGGACCTGGGTTCAGGAGGATGAGGTTACTGGCACAAGGGGACCTAGGTTTGGCTACTCTTGCACGGGGCACCTAAGTAAATCTGACTACAGGAAGCAATAACTGTAATGTCCAGAACCAGGATTGGGATTTCAGCTTGACTTTTATTCATAACTAGCTGAACATAACAAAGCATAGATGGACCCCTCAAGGGCTACGCTTACTGTAAATGCAGATTAGAGACTACAAGGTGGTCCACTTAAAGAATGAACCCATTTCTACTGTTTTCTGGCTCGGACCCACCAGGCACTCAGCCCCGACTTGTACGCGCTGATACATTAGCCCGACTGGTCCGCCCCTGCCGCCTACTTGACTGATGGTCCATTTAAAGGATGAACCCATTTTACTTGTTGTGGCTCCCATCAAACAAGGAGAATTATTTTCAATGTCAGGCTCCCCACACCACTTAGAGTCTGCAACTCCTAGAGAGATTTGTTTTCTTACTCTTCTGACTCCCATCAAACAAGGGAATTATTTTCCCAAGTTGTGGCTCCCCACACCACTTAGACTCTGCGACTCCTAGGGAGATTTTCCAGTTTGAGATCCACGTCTGGGTACCTACCTCATCACTGGCCAGGCGCATGAGGCAAGTAGCAATCACAGAAGAAATCCGTAGAGGTGGACCTGGTTACTAAAGATGGGGAGGTGTTCCCACCTCCAGCTCCCACAGCCCATACCCGGCCATTTCTCTGGACAAACAGAAACTAAAACTTCGAGATGTAGATTAAACGGTGGATGACCTGTAGCACCCCCTCTACAACATTACTTGAATCCATAAAGACTTTTAATTTTGAACCTACTCCATTTGTTTGTCCTAGTACAATAGGCCTCCCAAATAGTAGTTCACATCCCAGCTTTCTACATTTTCCAAACTGAAGAAACATATTGTTTGCCCTCTCAAATTAGAGCAAAACACTCACCCTTTCATTGCAGGTGCCTACAGGCGAAGTACAACTTCTTTCACTGTTATCAGACCAAAACAGACACTGTAGAAAAAAGGCAGCTTTCTTCTTGTAGTAGACATTAGGGGATTGCCCCGGAATCCACAGAGGGATACTTTACTTCCCCCGGAGGGAGGGAGGCACTGAGACCTGGACAGCGGTCTCCACCACTTGAAACTGGACACTGACCTTCTCACTTCAAAACAAACAGGAGACACTTCCTTCCTGCTTGACAGTAAACAGGAGACTGACTTTGAAAACTCCCAAAGTTCTATCTCACCCCTGTGCTGCAGATTCTAATGTGGCTTATAGCACACAGTTCTATGGTGATGTCTCTCAGTCTCAGCTGTGACTGAGAACAGAGTGAGACAGTGTGAAACCCATTTAACTGGAGTTTCACAAGCTGCCTTCCCTGCCTACCACTAGGTCTTACTGGGATTCTAGTAACCCCGGGTAACAAGGGGGTTACATAACAAATGGACTTCTAGGAGGAACAATGCATTATGAGTCATGAAAAGGGGTGGGGCTAGGAGCGGAGCGTAGGATCCGGTTTTTGCCTCATCCAAAGGTGGCAACCCTAGCTATCACTAAGTTCACAGTAAACACTGAGCAAAATGAAAGCCTGAGACAGCCCCAGTACCCTGGTGGGCAATTTTTTTTTGTTTGTTTTTTTGTCACCAGTTACAAAATGCAGCAGCAAAGCCTTGGAAATGACCACTAATGCTGGAGATTTGCTTTTGCACGGATTAGGCAGTTGAGCCATGAAGTGGAGTTTTAAAATCCAGTGCCAGCATGTGGTAAAAATCCCACTGAGGGGAACTTTTTTGAACACAATACCAGTGTCTGTACATTTAAATACCACAATCAAGTTCAACCAAATATTTATTTACATCTTGCATCTGGTTATCCGTGCATACCTGTTTTGCACTGCTGGGCACAATACCTGCATTTTAGCAATTTATTAAAGGTTCACTGAAGAATATTGGATTGGTTACAATCTGAGTGCTGATAGGCTAGCTCACTTTGCGTAGCTTGATTCCCCAGACTTTCCCTGCTATCGGTGTGCCAAAATATTTTCTGTGAATCACCAACTGATTTTTTTTTAACTCATGTATACGTTTATTGGTTCACAGGATGACAATTCCACTGATATATGCCACAATATTACAGAGCTTGGGGGAACAGATGTTGATAACTAATACAGCCATGTCACTAAAATCACTGGCTCAGATGCAAATAAACAGAAGAGTCCGATTAAGGAGACTATAGATAATACTCCTGAGTAAGCTCACTGAAGAAGGAGTAAGAATGTCCATACTAAAGAGAAATAAAAGTGACTGTTTGAAAGTGTCCTTGTTATATATAAAGTCCTCTTGTGGCTACCCAGACAGCCATAACCATGAAGCTGTGGAAGTGGAGCCAACCAAGATAGGAACTTGATAAGGAATAATTCACTTCTACTGTAAGCTCGAATCAACATACGAATAACAGAGAACCTAACAAATTAATACTCAGGTGGTGCACTTCTCCCTTCCCTCCCCAACTATCATTATATTGTATGAACAGAGAGGACACATTGATGCCCCTTAGGGGTACCAGTTTATTTTTGAGCACAACCATACACATACTCCCCTCCATGAATCAGAGGGAATGGAGGGAAGGCATAAATGAACTTCCCGCTCCAGGAGAGGAACAATGCATTTCACCAGAAAACTCCAGGCCCTGGATCTAATGAGCAGAAACTGGGCAGTTTTGCACTGAGTAGGGATGCAAAATGGTCCAACTCTGGATGACCCCATCTGTTGAACAGCTCTTCTGCGATGGATGAGTATAGTTCCCATCCTGGACTGAAACCTGCTGAGACCGTCCACCAGAGTGTTGAGCACTCCTGGGACATGGACTGCTGAGAGATCAAAGACATGGTCAGTGCCCAGCACCAGACTCTCATGGCCTCCCTGCACAGGGGGTATGAATGCATTTCTCATTGGTTGTTGATGTAGTAGACAAAACTGAGATTGCTTGACTGGATCAACAACTGACCTGGAAGGAGGTGGTTCTGGAAAGCCTGCATGGCATACAGGACCACCCACATCGTGAGAATGTTTATGTGGAGGGATGTCTTGACTTAGGACCACATCCCCTGAGTCTGGAAGGGACCCAGGTGAGCACCCCAGCCCAAGCCGGAGGCATCCGTGGTAAGAATCTGTTGGGGAGAGGAGATCAGAAATGGAATCCATCTTAATAGGTTTTGGGGAGCCGTCCAACACTGGAGCACCCTGCAGACTAGAGAGGAGACCAGCACCAACTGCTCCAGGTTGTCCATGCATTGGTCCCACTGCACTCAAAGGGTCCATTGGAGCACCTGAATGTGCAGTATGGTCAGGGGAACCATGGCAATGGCTGCAGCCATGAGACCTAGAAGCCTCAAGTACATCCTGATCAAAACATAATGGCTCTGGGCCACCTCCTGAGCCTGGGAAATGAGGCACTCTGCCCGGTCCTGAGGCAGGAAGGCTCTGCCCTGAGCTGAGTCCAGGACTACCCCTATATACTGCAGCCTCTGTGATGGAGTCAAAACGGACTTGGGCAGGTTGACAGTGATGCCCAGGGAGCGAAAGAGTTGGAGGGTCTTCTCCAGGATCCAGAGGAGCTTAGCTCAGGATGGGGCTTTGAGAAGTCAGTTGTCCAGATAGGGGAAGACATGCAGGCCTGCTCACTGAAGGGCAGCAGCTACTGCTGCTACGCATTTATAAAGACCTGTGGCACAGAGGATGAGCCAAAGGGCAAGACTCTGGATTAGTAATGTTCACCCTGAAAAAGAGACTGGAGAAACCGCCTGTGTGGAGGACAAACCAAAATATGCAGGTAAGTGTCCTGCATGTCTAGGGAGCACAGCTAGTCGCCCTGCCTGAGCAGGGGCAGTAGACCTGGAAGACTGACCATACAGAATATTTTGTACTAGATATAAAGGTTGAGGTCTTTAAGATCCAAAATAGGCCTCAGATCTCCATTTTTTTAAGGGACCTGGAAGAACCTGGAGTAGAATCCCCTGTTTTTTCTACTGCCTGGGCTCTGACTCAATGGTCCTCTTGCACAGAAGGGACTGTACCTCCTCCAGAAGAACCATGGCATGGGTCGGAGTGTAGATGGAGGGTATCGGAGGAGACTCTGGGGGCTGTTCCACAAGCTCCAGAGTGCAACCCCTTTCCATAATCTGAAGAATCCAAGCATCTGAAGTTCTGGCTCTCCACTGATTGAAATAGAGGGAGAACCGACCTCCGACCACCACCTCTTGGGTGGGACCAGAAGATGGGGGTCTGGCAAGGAGTAAGGCAGAGGTGGATCCGACTTCTGGGGTGGAGCCATTGCTTCTGAGCCATTTTGCGGCAGGATCCATAGAGGAGGGGCAGGCAAGGCAGAAGTGGCTTTTTGTTTTCCCTGGGGGCGGGAGCCAGTTTCAGACTTGTGGGACACCTTATGAAAGGATGGACATTGTCCACTCCTGGGCTGGGTATGGTAGAGTGAATGGACATACTTAATAGCTCTGCCAGAGGCCTGTAAGTCATTAATGATGTCTTAGACATCAGGTCCGAATAGCTTTGAGCCACTGAAGGGGGCATTCAGCACCTTTCTTTGGACATGTGCTGCAAAGCCCAATACCATACCCTCAGCTAGGCATGCCTACGAAGGCAAATACCTGGGGCCCTGGGGAGGTGTTTATTAATATCCTCGGCAACCTGTAAAGACTTGAGAACCTCCTGTTTCTGGAAGCATTCTGGGATGGCTCAAGCAGCTGCTTTGCCCTTCCTCCAGATGGTATTCTGATACTTGACCATATGGGATAAATAATTAGCAATCTGGAGTCCCAAGGTGGAGGAGGCATACACCCTCTTACCCCAAAGGTCAGGGGGAGGGAGCTAAGGTGCTTGGGCACCTTGGACTTGTCATGAGCTGCATTGATGACTACAGAATTGGTCTCAGGTTGGGCAGCATAATAAAGCAGGCCTTTAGGGGCATAATACAGTTTATCTGCCCTATGAGGCATGGCAGGAACCATGTCTGGGTAGTGCCAGGCCACAGTGGTGGAATTCCTCAGACTTGGTAGAACAGGAGGAATGACTTTAGGGGGAGATTCTGGGATCTCCAAGAAGTCCACCAAGTCTCTCCTGGTGGTATTCTCTTCCTCAATATGGAAGCCCATGGCTGTGGACAGCTGCTTCATGACATTGAAAAAGGTAGAGTCTTTAGGAGGGGATCTGGGAGTATATTTAACAGTCCTCACTCACTTGAAGAAGTAGATCTAGCTGAGGAAAGAGGTTCCTCCTCCTCCTCCTCTTCCTCAGGGAGGATGAGGTCAGGGTGATACTCCTCTTCAACATTGACCTGCTCTAATTTGAGGTACAATGATCAAGGGACTGATGGTGGCCTGCAGGGCACAGCCCTAGAAGGTCTGAGTGGCATCAACAATGACGGAGTGGTCGATGGAGCCGGGGACCCAGGCCTGTAAGAGCCCAACTGGTGCACCAGGGCTGTAGTTATCTTGATCAAAAGAGAATTGAGGTTGACAGCAGGAGACGGATATGCCGACGGTGGAGGAGTCGCTGGCACAGGGCACGATGCACCATCCATCAGGTCCAGACAACCTAAGGGCCCTGAAATCCAAGGGCCTGGAGAACTGTCAGGCCACGAAGGAGGGGCTAGCGTCGATGACCTGAGGGTCGACAACAGGGAGGCCGATGGCTGGCCTCCCTGTGAAATAGGAGGTACAATCGGTAGGGGCCTGGGAAAAGCGGAGGCCTGGACAGCATCGGTGCAGCCGCAGCTGACGAAGTACTCCTGGATGAGGAATAAGAAACCACTGGCGAACAGGAGCACTGCTGGGGATAGCGGTCCCATTCACAGTCTTTTTTGTGACTTTTCCCCGAGGACTTGTGTTGGGCCTTTGAGGCCTCTGAGCTTGATGAGCCCACCGGTGACTGGGAAGGATGGACCTCAGAGGACCCTTGCTCAGAATTGGCTACATGTTGTTTCATGAGAAATTTCTGCAAAGCCTTTCTGCACCGCCTAAGGGTTGTAAGGTTGAATTTGTGGCAGAGCTCTCAGTCAGAAACATCGTGGTCAGTCCCAAGACAGCAGACACAAAGGTTGTGGTCATTTGAAGAAGCAATCTTTTTTCTGCAGCAGCAGCAACAGAAGAGAGATGTTGTAGGAATAACTCTCAATATAAACAAGGTAAAGGAATTTCTTGTAAAAAAGAGATTCTAAAAACTGAGGCAAAAATGTTGTGAACTGTGATGGAGCTTCCACGGAGACCCATGCAAGAGGAGTTGTTGATGGGAAAGAACTGAGGAGGGAGCGGGGCCGCACATGCCTTTATAGGGTTGATGATGTCAGTAGGTGATGTTGGCATGGTCAGCCCCAGTTGTACTGCTAGAAAATCTTACACGTGGATCCTGGTTCACCAACGGAAGGTCCTATGGTTTGACCTGGTGACTAACATATCCCTTAATAAGATTTTATAATACAGAGAAACAAATATCAAAAGGTATGGGGGAGAGAGTCTGTCATTTCATTTTGTTATTTGTATAAATTTGGAAAAGTAAGAGATACACACAGAACAAATTGTTTTTTTATAATAGAATTTTTTATAATAAGAAGATTGAAAAATGCAGTTTATTTGGTGGTGGTTACAGGGGTATATATAAACATGATACAGATACATTAAATTTAGAAATGTCAGTTCTTATGAAACAGCTACTGTATGTTACATAGTATGCTCAGATCCAGGGGGTTACCCTTCCCCAGCATATATAATGAATATGAGAGAATGTGTCTCAAATATTTGAATTAGGATATAGAACATTTATATAGAATTGGTGCTAGGAGCACTATAAAATGTATTTGGTGGTGGTGGCACGAATTATAAGATGATGCATTTGAGAAGGTTGATCACACAGCCTGCGGTGACCATTTTGAATAAGGTTAAACATAGAATGTTTTGACTCATATATGCGCTGTAGGATTGCGTAGTATACTATATATCTGTGCATGAAGGTAACATAGCTTTGGAAATGGGTCTGATGAAGTAGTGTGGGCTACGAAACTTCACCCAGACATCCCATGTGCTCAGTGAGGAATTTATAAATTTAGAAAAAAGTTGAATGGAATGGAGTTCATCCAATCTTTTTTGGTTTATAAAAAAAATAAATAGGGCCTCCTCAACTGTAGTTGCAAGATTCAGGGGAGATCAATCTACAGCATGCAGAGCCTTGTGGAACTTGGGGACCTCGGGGATTTCAATGCCTGGGTCGACGATGAACTCTCGCAGTTTGGTCAAGACTTCCACCAGTTAATGATTTCACTGGGCTTCACACAGGTTATTTCCTCCTCGACCCATATTGGTGGTCATTCATTGGATTTGGTGTTCCTACTGGGGATGGAGATATCCGATTTGGTGGTGGAACCAGTCGGGTGGTCTGACCATCACTCCATTGGGTTCAGTTTTGAGGCCACCCCTAGTAGGCCAGCCCCTATGGAGATGGTCCAGTACCACCCTTTGAGGGGTGTTTCCCCAGATGGCCTGATGGCAGTGCTGGACCTATCGGGTTTACCGAGTGATTGCATGGACCCAGGGGACTTGGTACTTGCCTATAATAAGGCGGTAGCAGGGGTCCTGGATTCCATTGCTCCAGTTCGTGTTCATCCCCTCACTCTTTGCCCCAGGTCTCCTTGGTTTGATGAGACTCTGAGGGAGCTGAGGAGAGTCGGACGAAGATTAGAGAGGTGCTGGCGGAAATCAGGCCTGGATTGTGACAAACTTAGTTTGATGGACCATTACGTGGTCTATCAATCAGCAATCTCTCGTAAGAAGGCAGAATTCCTGTCCAGAAAGATTGCTGCAGCACAGAATAGACCAGCTCAGCTTTTCCGGACTGTGGACAGATTGTGCAATCCAATCTGTCTTCAGCCCAGAAGAGCCTTTTCTCAATAATGGTGTGAGGAGTTTGCTCAATTCTTTTCAGAAAAGGTTGCCACAATCAGGTCTGATATCCGCTTGACCCTCCCTAATGGGAGCTGTGATGGTCGGCAGGAGATGTCGGACACCTAATTTGTGTAGTCTGACTTCAGACTTCCCACAATCAGTGACATTGTGATGGTTATCCAATCATTGCGTCCGACCAACTGTGGTTTGGACCCAGGCCCCACACGTCTCCTAGTGGGCTGTGTGGATAAAATCGGCATGGTCCTTGCTGAGATAGTCTGGAGGTTTTTGAAGAGGGGGATTTTTCCAAATCCTCTGAAGGAGGCTGTGGTTCAGCCCCTTCTTAAGAAGCCCTCCTTGGACACAGATTGTCTGGCTAACTACAGGCCTGTCTCTAACCTGCCCTTTGAGGGTAAGGTTATTGAGAAGGTGGCCGCATCGCAGCTGGATGATCATTTGACCAACCACAATGTCTATGATTCTCTCCAGTCCGTATTTAGGAAGAGACATAGTACTGAGACAGCTCTTGCCCGGGTACTAAATGACCTTCTAATAGCGAGAGATTGAAGGACTCGTTCCATCTTGGCCCTTCTTGATCTCTCTCTGCAGCATTTGACACCGTGGACCAAGGTGTGCTATTGGAGCGCTTGTGGTTTATCTGTGGGCTGTCTGGTACAGTCCTCAGTTTGTTTCGATCTTTCTTCGAGGGTAGGACTCAGAGGGTGGTTTCTGGGATTTTTTCCTCGCCATCATTCCCCCTATCCTGTGGGGTGCCGCAGGGCTCCATTTTGGCTCCATGTTGTTTGGTGTACATGCCATTAGGAGCGATTATTAGGCGTGCATGGTCTGAGTTTTCACTGCTACGCAGATGATACTCAACTGTACACGTCCTTTGTGCCCGGCCAAGATGCTGCCTTTTCGGTCTTTAACAACTGTCTGGCCGAAATCCAGGACTGGATGAATGTGAGTTGGCTGCAGTTGAATCCAGAAAAAACTGAGGTGTTGGTTGTGGGCCCAGGTCACCAGGAGGTGGGTTTGTTGGCAGGATCTCCCTCGAGTTTATGGCTTGGGAGTGTTCTGCTAACTACCTCAGACAGGTGCGGAACCTGGGCGTTGTGTTTGATGACTGTTTGACACTTAAATCTCAGGTGTCGGCAGTTGTCAAAGCCTCTTTTTACCATCTGAGGAACATCGCCTGGGTGAAGCACCTGGTTCATCCTGACGATCTTCCTACTTTGGTCCATGCCTTCGTTACCTCCCATCTTGACTACTGTAATGCCCTTTATCTTGGGCTACCAGGGGTTGATATTCACCGCTTGCAGCTAGTGCAGAATACGGCAGCCAGGATATTGACTGGTTCCTCTAGGTCCAGTCATATAACGCCTGTGATCCGTGGACTGCATTGGCTGCCAATATGCTGGCAAATCACCTTCAAGGTCAGTTTGCTGACCTATAAGGCCCTATACAATCAGGGACCTGGCTACCTGAAACATCTCCTTTGTCCCTACTGTCCCTCCCGCTCTCTCCGATCCACTGACGAGATATTGCTAGAGATTCCCAGGGTTCGCTTAAAGACCTCTGGGGCCAGATCTTTTAGTTTTATGGCCCCAACCCTGTGGAATTCTCAGCCTCGTCAGGTACAAGATTGTCCGACTGTCCAAAGCTTTAAGGGTGCATTAAAAACACACCTTTTTAGACTTGCATATAATGATTTTTAAATGTTGCAGGATTGGATTAATTTTAATATTATCTTAATTATTTATTGATTTTATTATGTTATGTACAGGTGTCTTTTTTTTGGAAAGGCACCTTTTATAAATAAAGTTTGATTTGATTTGATTTGACCTGAAGGTTTCTGAGGTTCCACTGAGAAACAAGAACCAGGGAACCTTCTTTCTCTCTGCACTCCTGCAGCAATTGACTGGTCTATGGTCACAGTAGTCATTTGACCATTGGTACTTTCAGCACAGAATTCAATCCACTGGCAGGTAAGGCAGGAGACATTAAGATGCAGGACCCTCCCTGTCCTAACTGAATCCATAGTGAAGAAACCCTTCATCAGCTTTAAGAGAGGGACAAACCTTAGGGACCAACTGGTCTACAGCTGCTACTCTAAACAAGCAGTAGTGCCTTTGCACTGGACACCTCCCTCCCCACAGGGCTTTACAAGTGTGAATGGTGCAGCATTTGTAAGTTATTAGTGCCAGGCGTGTCTTTTGAACACACCACTACACAGAAACAGGTAGATATTAGTGAGTTCATCAATTGTGAAACTGATTTTGTACTATGTTGTTGTGTTCCTGTTCTAAAACCTATGTGGAATGTACCTTCAGACCCCTTAAAATCCAGATCCAAGAACATAAAAACATAGAATCTAACAGCAGATAAGGATCTCTTGGCCCACCTAGTCTGACCGTTTTCTTTCCCTGCCTATACTGTCACCACAGACCCTACTTGATCTCTGGCTCCCTTCCCTCCTTGCTTTCCACTAAGATTCCCTTATGCCTATGCTCTGCATTCTTGAATCCCAGCACTGTTTTCACCCCACCACCTCTGCTGGAAGACAGTTCCAGGCATCCACCACTCTTTCAGTGAAGAAATACTTCCACATGTCTTTCTTGAATTTACCCCTTCCAGCTTCACTGCATGTCCCCTTGTTCTCAAGCAATGTTTTCTCTAAATAATATTCCCCTTCGGTATCTTATTTACCCCTGTGAGGTATTTATAGGTCTCTATCATGCCCCCCTCTATTCCAGGGTGTACATATTGAGGTATTTCAGTCTCACTTCACAGGGCTTCTGATGTAGAAACATAGATACATAGAAATATAGAAGTTGACAGCAGATAAGGACCACAAGTCCCATCCATTCTGCCCATTTCTTTTTCCACCTTATGAATGTGCCTTCGGCTTTTGCTCTGCTAATCGCCTATCTATTCATACTTATCTGTATTGCTCCCTTATGCCTATCCCATGCCTGTTTGAAGCCCTGCACTGTATTCATATCTACCACTTCCTGAGGTAGGCTGTTTCATGCATCCACCACCCTTTCTGTGAAAAAGAACTTCCTCACATTACCCCTTAATCAGCCTCCCTCCAATCTCATGCTGTGTCTTGTCCTGCTATTTTTCTTATATTGAAACATGTTATACTCTTTCACCTTGTTAATGCCCTTAAGGGTTTTGAATGTTTCAATTGTATCACCTCTCTCCCTCCTTTGCTCTAGGGTATACATATTGCACTCCGTTAATCTGTCCTCATATGTTTTCTGATGCAGTCCCAGCACCATTTTGGTTGCCCTTCTCTGAACTGCCTCAATTTGGTTAATGTCCTTGTGAAGGTGTGGCCTCCAGTACTGCACGCAGTACTCCAGATGGGGTTTAACCAGTGTCTTGTAAAGAAGGATTATTACCTCCCTCTTATGACTTGTGAGACCCCTACTAATACACCCCCAACATCCCCCTAGCTTTACCTACTGCTTTAGTGGTCTGTTTGGATGATTTCAGGTCATCTGTGATGATGATGCCCGAGGTCTCTTTTTTCCCTTGTGATTGCCAGCAACTCCCCTCCCAACCTATAGGTGGCTGCAGGGTTTCACTTCCCTATGTGCAGAGTGCAGAGTATATGTAGACTCTAAACATTTTTAGTTGCTCTCCTCTGGACAGCTTCCATTCTGTCTATATCCTTCCTGAGATGTGGTCTCTAGAACTGGACACAGTACGCCAGGTGGGGTCTCACCAGTGATGTATACAGTGGTAACACCCCCTCCATCCATCTGCTGGTGATGTCCCTCCTTATACACCACAATATCCCGCTGGACCTACCAACTGTCTGGTCACACTGCCTTGCCACCTCGAAGCAATCAGATATGATTACTCCCAGGTCCCTCTCCTGTTTGGTGACTGTCAATACCTCTTCTCCCATTTTGCACTCTGCCTCTGGGTTTCTGTGCCCTAAGTGCATGACTCTGTACATTTTTGCATTGAAATCCAGCTGCCACGTCCTTGACCACTCCTCAAGTTTTCTCAGGTCTCTGCACATTTTCTCCATCTCCTCTAGAGTGTCAATCCTAATGCAGATGTTGGTGTCATTCACAAAAAGGCAGACCTTCCCTTCAACCTCATCTGCAATGTCACTTACAAAGACATTAAAGGGAACTGGTCCCACCACTGAGTGCTGAGGCACTCCGCTGGTCACCCTCCTTTCCTCAGACTGAACTCTGTTTACCACCACCCTCTGTTGCCTATCCCTTAACCAATGTCTTGCCTAGTTGACCACCTTTGGACCAACCTCTAAGCTTCCCAGTTTCCTTAGGAGTCTCCCATGTGAAACGGTGTTGAAAGCCTTATCAAAATCTAAGTAGACCAAGTCCACTGCCCCACCCTGCTCTATTTCCCTGGTCAACCAGTAAAGGAAATCAATCAGATTTGTCTGGCAAGACGTCTTCCCCTCCCTCATAAATCCATGCTGCCTCTGGTCTTGTAATCCACAGGATTCAAGATACACCTTAACCCTTTCCTTTAGTAGTGACTCCATTAACTTCTCTACCACTGATGTCAGGCTGACTGGTCTATAGTTGCTCGCATCCTTCCTGCTACTGCTTTTGTGAAGCAGGACTACATCTGCCCTCCTTCAGTCCTCCAGAACCACACCTGCTTCCAGTGAGCTGTTAAAAAGAACTGTCAGAGGTGCAGCTAGTACCTCTCTGAGTCCCTCAATACCCTTCAGTCAGTGTATCCATCTGGCCTTCTCTAGCTTTGTGCATTTTCAGATTTGTGAGTCCCTTCATGACCCCCTCCTTTGTAAAAGGACTTGTGTCTACCACCCTCTCTCCAGTGTTCCTTTTGGTTTTAGGTGAACCATCCTCTTCCTCTGCGAAAACTGAACAAAAGTATTTGTTCAGGATATCTATTTTTTCCTGATCCTCCTCTGTGCAGTCCTCCAGCCCTTCTTAAATTCATAACCCCCCCTCGCTTCCTCTTTTCACTTATGTACCTAAAATGACCTGTCCTTTCACTCCCCTGGGCTATTCCTTTTTCAGTTTGCACCTTTGTGGTCTTCATCAGACCCCTGCCTTACGGCTTCTCCTGATACATCACCCTGTCTTCTTCCTCTAAGGCTCTCTATACCTCCTGAATGCTACCCTTTAGACTTTACCTTTTCAGCCACTTCCTAAGAGAACCATATAGTCTCTTTTTCCTCTTGTTTCTCTTAACCTCCTTTGCAGAGAGGTTTGTTGCCTGCACTATGCCTTCCCTTAGCCCACTGGTCCTCCACCCCACCCAGATCACCCTGCCCTTCCCCAGGTCATCTCTGAGGCATTCATCCATCTTTTTTTGTAAATCTGCCCTCCTGAAGTCCAGGACATTCGTCCTTGTGTGGTTTGCTTCCACTTCATCCTTACATTCAACCACACTGTTCTGTGATCACTGGTCCCTATGTAGTCTCACAACTTGACATTGGCAATACTGTTCCTATTACTAAGCACCAGGTCCAGAATTTTTGCATCATGAGTGGGCTCACTGACTAGTTGCCTGCGAAATGCCCCCTACAGGGAGTCCAGCATGTCCCTGTTTCTAGATGAAGCTGCAGCTGGGAGGCTCCACTCTACATTCAGCAGTTTCAAGTCCCACACCAGCAGCACCTCCCCCTTTTCTGCTAATATGCCAACAGTTTCCACCAGTACTTTATCTAATTTTTCCCCCTGAGTTGGAGGTCTGTAGAACACAACAGTGCAAATAGTAACTCTGTTTCCCATATCCAGGGTGACTCACACTACCTTCAAACACTCTATTCCCCTGTGGACTCCCCATGTCTCTGTCACCTTGATATTCTCCCTTACATACAGTACCACCCCTCCTCCCTTCCTGCCCACCCTATCTTTCCTTTTTTTATATAGATCATTTTTATTAGAGTTGTAGTGATAAAATACATCAAAATATCACAATAGATAGTCAGTGTCATATAGCCCAATAAAAAGCTATCTTAATTAAGTTAATTAAGATAATATAACAATTCATTAGAATAGTTAAGTGATTTAAAGCCAAATACTCATAGCAGTAGTTGACAAACTCATACAGTAGAAAAATGAATTTTAAGAAAAGAGCAGGGTAGACAAGGTTTCAACAGGACAGAGATAGGTAGTTCAGTATTCTGTATCTTGAGAGAAAAAGTCAGCTTCATGTAATGTAGTTAGGAAAATTTCCATTCATTATAAGGAAATGGAGTTATCTCATTGTCACTTTTCCAGTACTTTAAAATAAGCATTTTGACTACAATTTCATTAGCTTTAACTACAGTAATCTCTTTGGCAGATAATGTGTTTCTATTAAAGTTCTCTAAAATAACTGAGCCAGCATCCAGAGTAATATCTATATTGATAATATTAAAAATAATTTAGAATGCTTCAGACCACCACCATTTAATTAGCTCACAGGACCATAGTACATGTAAAAGCATTCTGCTTTTGATAATTTCAGCGTTTACAGTTTCTTTAAATTTGGTTTTAAATAATGCGGATGGGGTAAAATATGCTCTATTAATAGTTTCAAGTTTAAGTTTATTTGATTAGCATTTTTTGCTATTACAAACTTTAAAAACAGATTAGGGCCCCCATATTCAGAGGAGATGTGCAGCACATCCTGGCAGAAAACAGAGATGTGCTGCACATCCCAAATAATGTGCCACAGCACAATATTACAAGGGTGTTGATGCGCCGCCCAAAGGAGAATGGGCCATGGCCCAAACAAATGTATGTGGTGCATGTAGAGGGAGCGTTCCCATGAATGTGCCGCACGTGGACATATTCAGAGGGAATGAGCCCCGCAAGTGCCAGTAATGTGCCGTGCACAGATAGGCCAAAAAAAGCTGGCCTAAATCGGCCAGCCACCCACAGACAAGCTGTGGAAGTGCAGACAGGCGCATAGCAACCTGCCTGCACCAGTAGTCCTCTGAAAGCCCTCTCCCATGCCCGATCTGACCTTAGTAACACAACACCCATACTATACTGTGTTGTGGAACCCCTCTCAGCCTCCAAACTCAGTATGAACAGTAATCCCTGATGAACCATCCCATTTCATAGTGTAGAGCTCTCATCCCATGCCCAATCCACACCATGCCACATGCAGGAACAACCACCTATTCCACAGTATAGGTCCCCTTCCTCATCGTGCATCGCACTTTCTCAGCACTGCCCCCAGTGCAGCAGACGCATTTCTCCGGCACTCATCCTAGTTAGATGAACATCTGGCCCCAACACAGCCCCAGTCTCTGATCATGATAACATTGAACTCCTCCCAACCCCATCCCTGATGACTACCGCGTTATCTCATCCCCAGTAGTGCATGTAGTGGCCCCCACCCTGTTGATGGACTCAACCCGCCTCCTCCCCAACCCAGCCAGAGTTAGTACTCGCTTTAGCCTTCCACACACCACCATGGCCAGCCACCGACTAACAGCAGTGTACTGTAAATGGTTCATGCTCATTGGTTGAACGCGTACTATGTACAGTACACTGCTGTGACAGTTCAGTCAGTTGCTGGCTTTGGTGGTGTGTGGAGGGCTGAGCCAGTCACCAGCTCATGCTGTGTGTGTGTGGGGGGGAGCAGGGTTGGGGTCTGGTCCCGGTGGGTTGGGTGGCCACTACACTATGGCACTACTGGGGGATATGAATTGGCACTGCAGACGTTGGGGATCAGAGCTGGGAAGGGGTCCAGTGTTATTGCGATCGGGGACCAGGGATGTGTTGAGGCTGGGATTATTCATCAAACCTGGACTGGTGCCGGGCGGGTGGTGCGATGTTGCTTCACACTGGGAACGGTGCTGGAGGGGGTGTGATGTGCCACTGATTGGGGAAGGGGGGACCCTACACTACAGAATAGGGGGGTTGGTTCTTGTATGTGATACAGTGGAGTGCGGGCATGGGATCGGGGTCCTACACTATGGAATGGGACAGTTTGGTGGGGGCTTACAGTTCGTACTGGGTTGGGGCTGAGAAGGGGGTTCCATGACACTATACAGTATGGGGGTTGTGTGCAGTACAGTGGTGATCAGGCATGGGAAGGGGGTTCCACGAGACTACTGGGCCAGGCAGGGGTCTGGTCCTCTTGGCTACAACCAGGGCTGGGACGGGGCAGGCCTGGCACATATAGCCAGGCGTAGCTAAGTTAATGAGCCCATAATGGGCATGCATGAGGCCCCTTTGCACCATGCATGCCCAATGAGCTCATTACCATGATGTGGCTGAATATCGCCTTTGGTGGAATGGCGCATCCAGGTTTGCACCATGCATTCCCCCATTGGTGGTATGCAGCCCAGACCCTGGATGCGCTGCGCCCACCATGGCAGCTGCCTGCTTTGTGCCGAGCATCATGGGTCCCATATTCATACAGGATGCACGATCTGTACTGATCCACATCCGGTTTGAATATTGCACCAGTGCTGGATGGCGCATCTGTTTTGCACAATGCACTGTTTTGCGTGTGCACCTGGCTGGCACTGAATTTGTCCCTCTAAAACATTTTGACAGCAATATCAATATCAGTAATAATAATATATTCAAAACAGTTTTTTTTAATATATTATAAATATAGGGTAAGTCACGTTTGCTTAGTCATCATCACAAGGCATTTTCTATACATGTGTGTCTAAAATATGAGAGAGGAGCATTACAATTATGCAGCAATAGTACGAACATCAAGTTTTCCTTATTATTCCACAATAAAATTCTGTACCTGTCTTTCCCTTATTTTATTAATCTCTAATAAGAAGAGTGCTAGATTATTTAGAATTTCTAGATTTTCTGAATTAAATAATAGATCAAGAATATATCTCATGGGTAAATATAGGGAACCAATATATTTACCTAATAGTTTTGTTAGTACTTGCATATACCATGGACACCTTAAGACAACATGGTTTAAGTCTTCTGGTTCTTGTAGAGGACAATAATAATTCTTAGATGGATTTTCATCTTTATTATATCTTGTCTCTATAATATTACTTGAAAATTCCTCAGACCTATCTTACGTTATTACATTTCTGTGTTCTGGTATTTGTACCATGTTCAGATAATACTTTAGAGAATGTTCCTTTGTGCTGTTAACCAATCAGGTAGCAAGCCTGTAAGTTTTTGATATCCTCTAAATCAAATTCCTTTGATTTGTTCCATATTATTTTTGTAATATATTTTGTCTAAGCTAAATTCAAATGAATTTTTTGTTTAACCCAGATCCACAGATAGTCTAGATCATTTACCTCAAGTAGATTTTTTAATATATTTAACCAGCCATCATTTTTTTTTGGGGGCAGGCAAATATTATTTTTCCCTGAGACATTTACCTAGAATGGAGTTCCTTTTTTCTGTTCTTAATTTTACCCAATAATTTATCAACAGCAAGAGGAAGGAGGTGCTGTTAGAACTTTACTTCTCTACTGGGACTAAAGAACTAGAACTCTACTACTGGGATCTTCAATTTAGGGTAAAAAAAAAAGAGTTAGCATGTTTGTCTGAATTGGGTGAAGGGAATTGTTATCTGTGCAGTTAGCTAGATAAAGAAGGAAACTGTGAATTGGGGGAGTGGCTAAGGCAGAAGGAAACCAAGTGTTTTGGATTTAAAAACTGCCCTAGATAACTTTTGGCAGAGAACAGCAAGAGGAAGGTGTTAGAACTTCACTTCTCTACAGGGACTACATTGCCCTCCCTCCCTTCCACCCCCACAACGCTAAGCCAGTTCTAATTTTATAGGTACAGGATTTGACTGACAACAGAAACGTCCTGTTTGGGAGCAGGAAGGGACTGATCACAGAGGCACAAAAGACTCACCATCTTAGTAGGAAAAGTGTAGCTCTCCAACCCCCAACCCCAGCTGCTGGAGGTCTGACTCTGAGCAAGTGAGAGGGAGACTACTGAGGAATATAGGAACTTCCTGTCCCAGAACAGGAAGATCAGGAGCTTTAAGGGCACAGAGGCAATAGGAAAGTAGGGAGAAAAAAAAATAAATTATATAAATTAAAAAAAAAATGAATAAACAGTGAGAGGAAAGAGCAAGTATACAAAACAACAGTTAAGGGGCCACAAATAAGACATGATGAGAGTGGTGCAGTGCAGTGGCTGTGGAGCAGCAGTCTTCTGGGAGACGTTCTGGAGGATGTGGTGTTGTCCCATCTGCAGGCATCTCTCTGGGCTGAGGGAAGAGGTTGCTCATCTCCAGACTGAGTTGGCCAGGATTCAGGGGACCTCCTCTCCCACCCAGGGACCACCAGGGCCATCACTGCTGCCTCAGAGGTTGCCAAGAAGAAGGAGCGGTTGGCCCACAGTGGGCTCAGGGAGGGTGAGGGTGGTGGAACAGAGGCAGTCCCTCCAGTTGTACCTCTTCACAATTCATGTGCCATTCTGGCAGAGTGTGGTTCCTCTAAGGAGGCACCCACAGTGGAGACCAAGGAGGATGCTGGAAACCTCCACAAAGGAGACCCACAGGAAGGTGGCATGGGACCCCACAGAGGGAAGTAAACAACTCCTGGTGGGGGACCCCATTGTTAGGAGGGTAAAACTGGGGGAGGGAGGAGAGGGAGAGGTAAGGTGCCTGCCTAGCACCATGGCTTGGAGGGACAGGGAGCGAATCCTCAGGATTGTGGGAGCAACTGCACGGGGGAGGGAGCTGGATGTCATTGTCCACCTAGGGACAAATGACCTGGCTGGGAAAGGGATCACAGCAGTGCAGGATGAGTTTGTGGAGTTGGGGAGGGGCCTTAGACAAGTAGCATGCACGGTAACCTTCTCGGAGGTGCTGCCTGTCTATGGCATGGGTGAGGCTAGGGTGCTCCGCACCATGGGATTCAATCAGTGGTTGAAAAACTGGTGCAGAGCTCAGGGTTTTGGCTTCATTAGGGACTGGGGGTCCACCTGGAGGGATACAGGCCTATAGTGGCGCAATGGTCTGCATCTGTCCATGAGGGGAACCAGGATCCTAGTTGATAGGTTTACATGCTTCAATGGCAAGCATTTAAACTAGCCAAGGGGGGAGGCACTGAAAAGGAGCAAGGAAATCCTAGCCCCCCCCAAAAAAAATCAGGGTGGTTAGTAAGGTAAACACCAAAATAGTGAAGCCTATAGGGAGAAGGGCAGTGGTAAATGGAGAAAAAGGCAAAGGCAGTAAGGACAGGGATAGGGCTAAAAGGAGTAAGGCCATCAAAAAAATGGAGGGTAATGAGTACCAATGCCCATAGTCTAGGTAACAAGCTCCCTGAACTGGTGGCCTTGAAGGAAGAGGGATGCCTGGACATCGTGGCAGTCACAGAAACATGGTACATAGAGAACCATAATTGGGATGTCAACATACCAGGGTACACAATCTACAGGAGGGACAGAAAGGATAGAAGAGGAGGAGGAGGAGTAGCTCTCTATGTAAGGTAAGGGTTCAAAGAAACAGAACTAAAGGGTAAACGGGGAGGAGAGGAGGCACTGTGGGTCACCCTGGAGACTGGAAATGGCACCACAATCTGCACAGAGGTAGTATACAGACCCCCATCTCAGTGGGAGGAAATGGACAAGGAAATGATAGAAGGCATCCTTAGGATGGCAGAAAAAAGGGAGATATTGTTGATGGGGGACCCGAATATGCCATATGTTAACTGGAGCACCTTTGCTACAGCCACATCCAAGAGCAGGGCCATTCTCGATGCCTAACAGGGGGCATGCCTCAGACAGCTAGTGTTGGAACCCACTCGGGAAGGAGCAATCTTAGACCTGGTATTCTGAAATGGGGACGAAGAGAGGATCTTAGATCTAGAAGTGGGTAGCCATCTGGGAACAAGTGATCACCAAACAAGCCTTTGTGTGAAGCAAATAATTGAAAATGAAAGAAAAAAACACGGTGGTTCTCAAAAGAGGTGGCACGGAAGGTTAGGGAGAAAAAGATAGCATTCAGGAAGTATAAGGAAACACAGAAGGAGCAGGACAGTGAACTGTACCAGTTAAAGGAGAAGGAAATGGGGAAGGCAGTCAGAATAGCAAAGACCCAAACTGAGGAAAAGATAGCCAACTCAGTGAAGAAGGGGGATAAAACCTTTTATAGGTACATTAGGGAGTGGAGAAAGACAAAGGGAGGGATAGTGAGGCTGAATAAAGGGAGGGTGGGGCAGAGAGGGACAGTGAAAAAGCAGGGATACTGAACAAATACTTCTGCTCAGTATTCACAAAAGAAGAGGAGGGGGAGGTACCTAATCCAATCAATAGAAGCACTCTGGATAGGGGGGTCGATACCAGTCCATTCACAGAAGAAAGGGTTCTGAAAGAACTCCTAAAACTGAAGGTGGACAAAGCAATGGGGCTGATGGATTCACCCCAGAATTCTAAAAGAACTAAGGGGAGAACTAGTGACACCACTGACTACCCTTTTTAACAAATCATGGGAGGACGTGTGGTACCTGAGGACTGGAGGAGGGTGATGTGATTCCCTCACAAAAGTGGGAGCAAGACAGAGGCAGGAAACTATAGACCTGTCAGTTTGACCTCAGTGGTAGGGAAAATGATGGAATCACTTATGAAAGAAAGAATTGTTGAGTACCTGGAGGCTAAAGGCACAGGACCCAAGGCAGCATGGATTCACAGTGGGAAGGTCATGTCAGATGAATCTAATCAATTTCTTTGACTGGATGACCAAAGTAGTAGACCAGGGAGGGGCTGTGGACATGGCCTAACTAGATTTTAGCAAGGCATTTGACACAGTCCCACACAAAAGATTAATAAACAAATTAGCCAGCCTGGGAGTGGGTCCCAGGGTGGTAGCCTGGGTAAAACATTGGCTGGACAACAGGACACAGAAGGTAATATTAAACGGAGTCCACTCCGAAGAAAGGGGGGTTACTAGTGGGGTACCACAGGGGTCAGTAGTGGGTCCGATCCTTTTTAATGTCTTTATAAGTGACATTGCAGAGGGACTGGAAGGAAAAGTATGCCTCTTTGTAGACAAAACGACGATCTGCAACAGGGTTGATACACAAGGGGGGTGGAAAGGATGAGAAGGGACTTGGCAAGGTTGGAGGAATGGTCAGAAGTATGGCAACTTAGATTCAATACAAAGAAGTGCAAAGTAATGCACCTGGGAAACAAAAACCCAGGGGAAGTACACAATGGTGGGGGGGGAGGTAGTAACAACAACAGAAATGGAAAGGGGCCTGGGGTAGTGATATCAGATGACATAAAGGTTAGCAAGCAATGTGAGAAGGCAGTAGGGATGGCTGGGGATACTGAGATGTATAGGGAGAGGCATTTTTATTTTTGTATTTTTATTTTAGTCTTTGGTAACCAGGTAAGGCCCTCTAGGCACAAGTGCCTGTTTTCAGGAGCAACCTGGGAGCACTGGGCGGTTAAGTGACTTGCTCAGAGTCACACAGTATGCAAGTGGAGGTTGTGAGAATCAAACTCGGGTCTGGTCTGCTGGATGTACCAAGCCCGTTCATACCTCATTCAGACCTCGTTCCTCTAACCTCTAGGCTATACTGCCAGCCTCATCACCAGTAGAAAACAGGAAGTTGTTATCCGTCTGTACAGACAGTTGGTGAGACCCCATCTGGAGTACTGCATGCAGTTCTGGAAACCCCATCTCCACATTTCCATTTTTGTTGTTGTTTTTTTTTTTTTTTTAAATGAGTATTTTAAACCAATGGGGATTTTTTTCTGTTTTTCTCTGCATTATCTAGCTGTTATAAGTATTGTATTTTCTAAACAACTGCCATGAGCTTCTGAAGAAGGACTGGTTGATCCGAAAGCTAGAGCACTTTGTTCTTGTTGTTACATCTATGTTGGTCCATTAAAAGGTATCAAATCATTTGCTTCTGGATCTATTCTTGCAAGGACCAATACGGCAACTACTAAATCTAGATTTCATCTCCACAAGGACATAGACAGGATGGAGGTAGTCCAGAGAAGGGCAACTAAAATGGTGCAGGGTCTGCAACAGAAGCCATACGAGGAGAGACTAAAGGAGCTTAATATGTATACCCTTGAGGAAAGGAGGGAGCAGGGGGACATGATAGAAATGTTTAAGTACCTCAAGGGAATCAACAAAGTCCAAGAGGGTAGCATCTTTCAGAAAAAGAGATGTGTAAGAATAAGGGGACACAATTTGAAGATAGAGGGGGGATGGTTCAGGGGCAATGTGAGGAAGTATTTTTTCACAGAGAGAGTGGTGGATGCATGGAACGGCCTTCCAGAGGAGGTCATGGGGTCAAAAACAGTGGAGGAATTCAAGAATGCATCAAATCAAATCAAATCATCTTTATTTTTATAGCGCCTTTCAAAACCAAGGCACTGTACGTAAAAACCATACATAAAGATAACATTTTAAAACAAACATTAAAACAAATCATCCGTAGCTAGGAAAAGCTAAACTAAATAAATATGTCTTTAACTCCATTTTAAATCTATCAACAGTTGGTCATTCTCTCAACCAACGAGGTAGGGAATTCCACAGGGTTGGCGCCGAAAAAGCGAAGGCACGAGATCCTGATGTCTTTAATCGAACCCTGGGAATCTCCAGCAATCCCTCATTGGCGGAATGGAGAGGACAGAATGCATGGGACAGACATAAGGCAATTCTTGTGGGGGGTAAGAAAAAATAGGCCATTGGTTAACTAGGATCTGCAGCTTGTCCAGTAGGTAGGGAAATGGGCAGACTAGGTGGGCCAAGCGGTCCTTATCTGCCATCAAAGTCTAGGTTTCTATGTTTCTATACTACATAATTAGAATTAGGTTGACCAAGTTGTGTTCTAACTAGAGTGCTAGGGAAGCTAATGGGAGTTTTTAATAGACATTTATGTTTTAATATATACATTTTTGTAGTATTCTCTATTCCCCATACTACTACAGCATACATTGCCAGATTTATTATCTTAGCTTTAATTGCTTTAATCATTGGGACAACTGTATTCCCCTATACAGAAGAATGAACCTTTTTAGGGCTTTAACATAATTTTGTAATTTTCTTTACTCATAAGTGTATGTGTTTGTTCCATTTTAAGTTACTAGGGAAGAAAACACCCAGATAGGGAAATTCATTAACACATTCCAGATTGGTATGAAGCAAGCTTAGTTTTCTGTATTGTTTCTTATTCCCCAAAACCATCATCTTTGCTTTTTTTGTGTTAGGTTTTAAATTATGCTGAAGACAAAGGGAATCCATTCTTTGCAGTGACCTCTGTAAGCCTAATCTACTTGTTGATATAATAGCCAAATCATCGGCATAAGCTAAGACAGATACACACAAGTTGCCAATTTTAGGTGAATGAAACAATGTATTGTCAAGAGAAATAATGATATAAGTAATATATATATATATATATATACACACACACACACACACTCACACATATATATATACTGTATACACACACACACATATATATACTGGGCAGATATTCAAAGGTTATTATGCATAACAAGAGATTCTTATGCTCAAGTCCTAAATTGCGCCATTCTGCGATATTCAGCAGGAGGCAGTTGCGCCCACTGAAAACAGGCTGAGCAACAGCGCAATGCAAATGAATGCATGCTCAACAGGAGGGGAGGAACTATAGATAAACTGCACAGCCCGATATTCAGCCGGGCTGCAGGAGTTGTGTGCAGGCGCAACCCCCAACCTGAGCCTGTAGGACCTTGAGCCAAAAAAAGGCTTAAGTCGAGGGCCACCCACAGGTGAGCTGCTGTATTGCAGGGCGAACACAGCAACCGCCACCTGTGGCTGGCCCTCAACTCAGTCCTGTGCCCCTCAGCCCGACATCAAGGGCATAGTGTACTTCCCCACCAGCCCGACCGCTGGCATCACTGTGGCCCTCTCCCGTTCACATCCCTGGTGGTCCAGTGGATCAAATGCCCGATCGCTGGCAGAAAGTAAATTGAACCCTCTTCAGCCCGATCACGGGCAAGTAGTGGTTGAAACTCCTCTTTGTGCGTCTTATCATCGGCAGTGTTTGAACTCCCCAAACATCTCCTGGCAGGCTAGGTCCCCCACCCCACCCACCACGAAGCTCCCCACCACCCCGCCCCCGGCAGCCGGGCGGCGGTAGCATCCCACTGCCGCTTGCCACTCGCCGCCGCGATTGCCCAGTAGGCTGCACGCTTGTTGCGCAGAAGAGTTACCGGGCGCAGTCATACCGCATATGACAGTCCAGAACATTCACAAATCTGGACTGTCACAGTATAGCTGCACGCCCATTGGCTCTTGCTCTGCACCATCGGGCAGCGCAGCCCTCACCGGCAGTCGTCGGGCGGGCGCGGGCGGCAGGCGGTGGATGCTGCCGCCCGCCGCTGCCGGGGAGCGGGGTGGGGCTTTGTGGGTGGGTGGGGTGGGGGACACTAGCCACCAGGGAGATGTTTGGGGGTTCAATTTACATTCTGCCCGCGATTCATTATGGTCCACTGACCACCAGGAGATGTTCGGGTGGGGGGTCACTTATCACTTACTGCCCGGCATCAGGCACAAGGGACATGTTCGGGGGTTCAATTTACTTCGCCCGCGATCGGGCACAAGGGAGGGGTTTCACTTTACTTAGTGCCCGCGATCGGGCATTTCGTCCACTGGACCACCAGGGATGTGGAACGGGAGGGGGAGTTTTAAACATACCGCCCATGATCGGGCATTTCGTCCACTGGACCACCAGGAAGATGTATGGGAGGAGGTGGGGAGCCACATTGTTGCCTCACTTATCGGTTGCAGGATGCGCCGGTCCTCGACGGCTGCCGCCTGGCAGGGTGCCAGGCGCAAGTCCTCGATCGGCGCACCTACATGCTAATGGCATGCAAAAATGATAATGAAATGCAAATGGCCCCCTGCACCTTGCATGAATTATGACCCCATTTGCACGCTACCTTTTGAATATCGTGATTTTGGCGCATGGGCAATGGTACTTGGCCACCGCAAGTTGAATGCTCCACTGACAACTTGTGGTGGCACAAGTTCCATCGTGCCATTACGCAGTGGTTGTGGTTGGGAAGATATTCACAGGAGCTGCTCAACAGCGCAACCTTTGAATATCGCCCGCCACACCCCCGCGCAACTATTTTGTGCAGCAGGCTCTGCGCCCAGAATGGCGCAGTTTGAATATCCAGCCCACTGTATATATATATATATATATATATATATAGAGGCAAAATTATTTAATGCATGTTAGTTGTTCCCATGACAAAGTGAGGAAATTCGATGTTAGGTTGAAAAACCCCACTCACTCCTCTCACCTGCCCCAGCTGGCATCGGGTGCGCTGGGGTCATTGGTCCCAACTCTCACCCTATCACATGTGTAAAGAAGCTGAGGTGGTGAAGTATAGGAGAATAGGGTGATACTTAGGACTGATGACCCCAATGCAGACCCCGATGCCGGCTGGGGACAGGGTGGGGAGCAAGGGGTTTCAACCCAACATCGAATTTCCTCACTTTGTCGCTGGAACAACCCTAACTGATGCATTAAATGAGTTTTTGCCTCTAATTTCCTTCTTTTTGAGAATGTGCAGTAGAAGCAGTGAATGGAATGTGGTGGTGGGAGCGCAGGGCCCGCTCCCACCATGTGATGTTTTCTGACATAGTAACGGTAAGTGAAGGGAAACACAAGTGCTAATGGTTGTGCACATGGTGACAGAAATGTAAAGGGTAAAGCAAACGTTAATAGAAATGCAAGCACAAAGTGACACCAAACCGAACAGTGACACAAAAGGGAGACGCAACCGCGTAAGGAAACGCAAACCATGATGTGCACAGTCAATTGGAAATGCAAATGGTAACATTAACAGCATAAATAACGCCAAAGGGAACCAAAACGGAAATGCGAACGCAAGCGCACACGGAAACACAAACTGTAATGCGCACGGCCATGGTACCGTAATTGTAAAGACAAATGGTAAAGTTAACATGAACAATAACACCAAAGGAAACAGAAATGAAATGAGAATGGAAGCACGTATGGAAACGCAAACTGTAACGAGCACGGTCACGTTACCACAGTTGTAAACGCAAATGGTAATGGTAACAGCAACAATAACGCCAAAGGAAAGAGAAATGCAAAAGGAAATGGAAGCGCATATGGAAACACAAACCATAATGCGCACGGGCACAGTAACACAATTGGAAACGCAAATGGCAACAGTAACAGCAACGAAGATGCAAACCGAAAGAGAAACGCAAACGCAAATGAAAGGGGTGCAGGAAATGCAAACTGAAACGCAAACAGAAACAGTAGTGGAAACACAAATGGTAACAGTAACGCAACTGCAAATGAGAACGCAGAGGATAACGCACGCGGAGGCATACACGGGAATGGTAATGCAAACGGGTGCAGAAATGCAAGTGGAAATGCTAACTGTTACAGTAACGGAAGCACACAACCTGTTTTTGCCCAACAGCTACATAGAGAAACACAGTGTGTACAAAGAATGTATGCATAATAATGGGCCTCGGAGCAGAAAATGAGCTGTTGGAATACTAAATTGATTATATCTCATGAACCGTGCGACGTAGAAAAAAAAATTTAATTTCACATGATTCATGAGTTTCCTAGCTAGGTTTTCATGGCAAAAATTCTGTATCTCACACCGTTTCCGAGATACGAGCCTCGAAATGCAAGGTGAATGCCACCATGTTAGTCTATGGGGAAAAAAAACGTCAATTTTGGAGTACTGTAACTTGGCATCCATACAATATTTTGTCACCAAACCACCAAAAGGCACATCTGAGAGATGTTGGCTGCCTTCCCTTCAAATTTCAGCTCAAAAGACCAAACCGTTCTTTTGCAGCAGGGTGGCAAAGAACTCCTGTCATTTTGGCCATAGTCTGGAAAAGTAGTTGTCTTAATTAAAGCTGCAATATTTTAGGAAAGTGTCGCAAGTGCGACACTACTTTTCCAGAAATTTGAAAACATATTTCTGGGGTGTTTAACCCAAAATAAAGACATGGCTAACATCCTGAGGGTCCGACTAGGTGAACACAAAGAATTGTGTTCCTAGAGGGTCCCAATTTTAATATCAAGCATTTTCTGATCAGTAACTGAAAAAAAAAATGGTGGATTTGTGACACTACTAGGGCCATTTGAGACACTAAAAAGTGCATTTGCGAAAGTGTTGAACTTTCTGTTAACTTTTCCCATTGACTTATAATGGGAACTTGTTTCTTGAATAGCTTTTGAACTGTTCAATATTTTTTCACAAAATCTTCAAAAGGCACATCGGGGACCCTGGCCACACGTTCCCTGAAGTTTTTGGTCCGGACCTGTAGGCATGAGCAAAGAATGCGCAAAAAAGCATAATTGTGCATTTGGATGTCACCTAATAACTTTGCAGCCGTATATCCGACTGGTACGAAAGTTGGCAGATCACAAGATCTACCATGCCCAACTGTGCATGCCAAATTTCAGGCAAATCTGTTGAATGGTGGCAAAGTTATTAAGGTAAAGTTTCACCCTTTAACCTTAAAAGTGCTACTCTACCATAATATATTATATATATATATATATATATATATATATATATATATATATATATATATATATATATATAAAACATGGTTGGTTGGGGCTAACACCAGCCCTGTAAGACTCTTTTGTTGGTCACAACCCTGTCCGTAAAAAGGCCTGACCTAGTATATTTAACTCTAGTCCACGTATTAGAATAAAATCTTCTTATTAATGTTATAAGGTTCTGACCAATTCCCAGATTATTCATGTTTTCCCATAGAACAACGGACTGGTTAGACCACACCTTGAGTACTGTCTGCAGTACTGGAGACCGCACCTAAAGAGGGACATACAGCTGCTGGAGAGGGTTCAGAGGAGGGCAACTAAGATGATACAGAGTCTAGGAGATTTTGACGTATGAGGAGAGACTGGAGGAGCTCGGTCTGTTTTCATTGGAGGAGAGGAGAGACATGGGGGAACATGATCGAGGTCTTCAAGTACCTCAAGGGAATAAATAAGGTAAACAAAGAGGGGATCTTTAGACTTAAGGAGGGAGGTATCACCAGAGGGCATGGTTTGAAGTTGGAAGGTGGGAGAAGGAGGGGTGGAAGAGGAGGAGATTTTTCACTGAGAGGGTGGTGGAACACTGGAATGCTCCACCCAGTGAGCTGGTTCAAACTTCTACAGTGGAGGGCTTCAAGAGGGGGTGAAACAGGTACAAAAAGGGGAAGAAACAAGGGATGGCCTGATCCATGGGGGATGGGATGTCAGGGGTTTCAGAATGACAAGGGGGGGGGGCCTCAGTACCCAAATAGAAATCTGAGGCACGAGCAGACCCAATAGACTGTAAGGCCTATTCTGCTGGCAATTAGTATGTTAGAAAAGATCTATGAATGGTATCGAAAGCTGAGGAATAGTCAACAAAAGCAACAAATAAAGGTTTTTTGTTTTTTTTTAGTTTGCCGCATTTTTCAGTCAAATGGTTGCGTTAAAAAACTTGCGTTATTGTACCGGCATTTTTTTAAGCCTGTTTGTAATTCTGATATTATATTATGATGCTCTAACCACTCAGTTAATCCATTTAAAATAATTTTACCATATATTTTAGATATTGTATCCATGAGACTAATGGGTCTATAGTTGGCTGGGTCAGAAAATGAACCTTTTTTGTGTATTGGTGTGATGTAACTTCTTGCCAACTATCTGGGATATATGTATACATTACAGATTTGTTATAGAAATGAATGAGCACTACTGGCCACCATTCTATGTTAAACTGAATGCAATCTATCAGAATATTGTCTGGCCCTGGTGATTTGTGTTGCTCTATTAATAATTCTGAATTGTCTTGATCTGTTTCTAGATGCTTTGTACTTATTAACAGTACGAAGAAAATAATTCCATTGCATATAAGAAATTGAATGTTCTAAATCTTCTACCCATTTCTCTTTACTCAAGTTATAATGTTGGTTCTGATTTATATAATATTGTGATACTATAAATTTAAATAAACCATTCCAGTTGTTATCCCTTAATCTGTCCAATGTGTCCTCTATTTGTTCACTTTTATCATAATTTGGAGCTGTCTCCCACCTCAAGTAATATTTCCTAAATATATCATGCAATTGTGGATACTTAAAAAAACAGAGTACAATAAATCATGTTTTTGCCTTGCATAATATCCAAACCATAAACTTCTTGCCATTTAATAAATATACCCAGGTATTTATACCTTTCAGCTGCCATGAATGAAAGCATACCATTCTACTCCCTATTTTAATATTTGGGTTATTCCAAAGTTTTACTAGATTAAAAAAAAACATTGTGCTAAAATACTTGTTTTTGACAAATATGAATTAACCATTGTACTAATATTTCTAATAATCATGCTGTTACTTTTCTGAAAGTGTTGGGGGCATCCCATAACTGATCAATGGAAAGATTTGTGTCACAGTTGATGTCCACCAAACATTTTCTAAAGTTAAGTCTCACTGTTGAACGTGAGCTTTTAAGAAAAGCATATTTAACCATATACTGTAGGAGTGATGATAATTCTTTGGGGTCTGGGCATGAAAGTCCACCTTCTTCTTTTGAGAGACACAGCTTTTGCCAGGAGATCCTTGTTTTTGTTTTTTTTTAAGTTCAAAATAAATAATTTGAAAATGTTAATTGTTTTAGAATACCAAATAGGCACAAAATCCACTAGTATGGTTTGCAAAAAATAGGAAAGTTGAGTAAGAGCTACCATTTCTAACACATGAATCTTGCCTATTAATAATGATAAAGGTAGTTTCAACCAGCCCCTAAATTTGTCTTTCAAAGTTTCCAATAATGGCAGCAAGTTAATGTTCATATAATTTATCCACTGATTTAGATACTTTTACCCTAAATAGACTGCATAATCCGATTTTATTGTAGCATCAAAAATAGCATGAATTTCTTGAACAGTTGGAATACTAAAAATCATCATTTCAGATTTGGTTACTTTTTTGTACAGTATAACCTGATACTAGGGAGAATTAAGAAATGACTGCTCTACACTCAAGTAAACTACCTCTTGGTTGTTCTCAAAACAATGATAAATCTTTCTCATAAACCTGAAGTTTACTTACTTTATTACCATGGGGGATACCCTTGATGTTAATATTCTGTTTTATTTCTATAAGAAGAACCTTCAATGCAAGAATAAACAAAGTAGGTAATATGGGGCAACCTTGTCTAACACACCGAAATAGCCAACAATGTTTAGTAAGGATACTGCTAATTTTTAGTTTTGATTTACTGGAAGTGTGAAGAGCCTTAATCCAGTTTATGAATCGATTTGGAAAACCCCAGCTCTCTAATATGCGAAATAAAAATTGCCACTCCATCATGTCAAATGCCTTGGTAGCATCTAAACTTAAAATAACTGCTTCTTAATTAGTTTTTGGTACAAACTCAATAATGTAGTGGATGTTATGTATCCTAGCATATATCTGTTGAGAAGGAAATAACTCATTCTGATCAGGATGAATAATAGCAGTCAAGAAGGGAAGTATTTTATTGTTGAAAATCTTTGTACATATTTTATGTTCATTACTTAACATTGCTATTGATCTGTAATTGTGTACATTTCTAGAATCTTTACCAGGCTTGAATATTAAAGTAATATATGCAGAATGGAAGGAATCTGGCAGCTTACTATGTAGTTGAATTGCCTGAAATAGGTTTAATAAAAGAGGAGGATCCATTACATCTAAGAAGGCAAAATAAAATTCTATATTAAACCCATTGTTCCCAGGACTTTTGCCCTTGGTCATTGTTTTAATAGTTTCAGTTATTTCTTCTAGAGTAATAGGATTCAGTAAATGTAGTATCTTTTGGACAGAAAGTTTCTATATGGTTGTAGAAAAAAATGTATAATATTCCAACCCAGTAATAGAGGGTGTTGCTTGAGATATATAACGTTTTTGATATAATTCTAAGAAACAGCTGGATATTATCTGATTAGTGTGTATATAAGTTGCCCTCCTCTTGTCTTTAATTACTGTAATTTCAGATTTCTGATCAGCAACTTTAAGCATTTTAGCTAGAACATTTTCCTGTCACTCACTAGTTACAGTGTTTTTCTGAGTTTTTGTTTTAATAGCGATATTGTAGTTACATACCCTTTATTGGAAGTGTGTGTGTGTTTTTTTTTCATGTAGTTGAAGTCTGTTTTTTCACAGTGTTTGTTACCTGACTAGTGCTCCCATTTCCAAACACCCTTGCAATTCTTTGTGTGTCGAACTGTGACACTGTGATGTCATGCAAGCCAAACAAACATGGCCATCAGCATGTATGATAGCAGAGATTATACCAGTGATTCTGACGAATCATCACCACTGTTTGTCACTTTGCTTTGCATTAAGATACTTGTGATTGCAATTGGCATGTACAAATACTCATACAGCTATTTTTGCTGGTGTGTGTGTCAGTGTTCCTCAACCACAACAAAAACTCATCACACATCTTTATTTTCAATTTTGCAGACACTCAAAGGATTTTTTTAGTAAAATTGTTCCATCGTTTAATGTCTCATTTTTTATTGTGCTCCTCAGTATGTGTTTCTGTCGTTGTATGCCTTGTTAATTTGCCATTATTTTTAACCCACTTTGAGCAGGTCAGAGCCTGCGGTGGAATTCAGCCACCTCAGTGGATGGTCCAGTCTGTGGCTCCTCACTGGAATACCGATCCTTGGGACCGCTTACACGTCACAGCTTCCCTGTCTAGCCAAGCTGTCAGAAACACTCAGCTGTCAGACGGGAGGTCACTGTGGTGAGTAACACAGTCCCAAGTGTCCTCACACACCGGAGTTGATGAAATGTAAATTGTGATGGAGTAGTGTGTCTAATGTCTCACATAACTTTGAAAAACAGTGCCAAAGCAAGGTTTTCTTATTCCCTTGATGTTGCTTGAAAGTGTTGCTGTTTTCCAGCTCATCTGTGCTTGCAGTGGTTGTCAGTGACTGCAGTCGATACTGAAACTCAGTTCTGTGTGAGCTGCCATTTTTGTCAGTGATAATGTTGCAGGCTGGCTGCTCGTGGTAGTTTTCTCATAACGACTGGATTTATTTATTAGTAACAACAAGGCTGCAATTGTAATTGTATTCCACTGTGTGTGTGTAGTGTTTCTTAGCCAGTTGATGTGTCTCAATGATTTTTTTCACCTCCCTGTGTAAATGTCAGTGGTCTTCTAGGACTGTAGTGTCTATGCAGGCTGCATGTGTGGTGCTGCCTAACAGTGATTATCAGGGTCAAACTGAATTGTTTTCTGCAGTAACACTATTTCTGTTAGTAATACACTGTCACTGCGTGCCCCTGTTCAGCATTAACTGACTGAAATATGCCACTGAGGGTTTGTCACAGGGGCCTCAGGGACAGGACATGTCAAGCAGGCAGGCATGTATAATTCAATCGGATACTTCAAAACAAGAAAGGAGACCTCCTAATTCAGAGTGTTGTATTCATGGAAAAAAAAAGTTTATTGTCAGTTTCTAGCCAAGCACTGCACTACTACTAGCTTGAGCTGAAAATTCTACAGGACAGCCGTTACATCGAGAGAGCTGTATCTCTATTCTTAACAGTGAGATAACAATAACCAAATCTATAAAAGATTGTGGAACACATAATTGTTATGTAAGCATTTTTTTAATGGATCGACTCTTTGAAACAAAAGGCTAAAAGCAAAGTTTGGGCTCTAAGACTGGACAGAATCCAGTGGATCTAGTAGTTGGATTGGGTACTGAGTCAGGTACTGTGAGCTCTGATGGTGAACACTGCACTATAGCCACCAACACTGACCTAGTCAGCACTGTTCACAGCTTCATTTATACCAACCATTAACTAAATACAGTATTGTCTTTGTATCTTACCAGAACCTGTGCAGAGCAGTGTGACTGATACCATCTTGAACCCCCCCCCCCCGACTACGCTAATATGCTGAATAAATGCAGATTGTTATCAGCCACAGTTTTACCATATCCCAGTCCTGGTGAGTAGGAATAGATAGTACCACATAAACTGTGTGAAATGAAACTAGTTGCTGTACTGACAGTGTCACCCTGATCACAAAATACTGAAAACTCTAGTTGCCAAATCAGGTTCTGTGATCTTTTATGGTAAACAGGTGATTACCAGTAGTCTCTGTCTACAAAATGTGATTACCATGATTGACTGCTCTAGTCATCAAATTGGGTTCTGTAGTGCCTAATACTGACCTAGCAGCCACCTGACTGCCTAATAGTGCTGACTGATTGGACTAGTACTGCCTCATACAAAATACTGTGTCTATATAAATCTTGCTGTGTTTTTTTTTCTGTGCATCACTAAAGGTATTACCAGCTTAATACCTAGCAGTTGCATTAATGGCATATTTCAATCAAGTAATCCTGAACAGAGGCATACACTAACAACATGTTAATATAACAGAAATAATGTTACTGCAGAAAATAGTTCAGTTTGACCATGAAAACCAATGTTATGCAGCACCACACATGAAGCCTGCATAGGCACTACAGCGGTCCCGTGAAACCACTGACATTTACACCAGGAGGGGAAAAAATCATTGAGATGCACCAATGACTGAAAAACACCACACACATATACAGAGGGGTACAACTGTGATGGCAGGCTTGTTATTATATCACTAACAAATAAATCCAATTGCGGTGAGAAAACTACCACGAGCTGCCAGCCTACAACATTATCACTGACAAAAACAGCAGCTCGCATAGGACTGAGTTTCAATACTGACTGCAGTCCCCGACAACCACTGCAAGCCCTGATGAGACAGAAAACAGCCACACTTTCAAGTAACATCAAGGGAATAAGGCAACCTTGCTTTGGCACTGTGTTTCACAGTTACTTGAGACATTAGACAAACTATGCCATCAGAGAGATGGCTTTTTACATGCCGAGACACACTTTGGGAGGCATGGCCTAAATGACAGCAAGTGAAAAAAATAGACGATATGGCTGACAGGCTGCATGTAGAAAACAGCTGTCGGGAGCAGATATAGCAATTTTTTTTTTTACTTACTATACTTTTCTTCTGGTGGCTCCCCTTCAGCTGCCCTACCAATGCTGCCAGACTGGGGATCCTCCCCCAAGCACAGTGCCCCCTGGGTTGCCCCCCAGGGCAGAGTCATTGGAGCCCCCTCAGTAACCCCGATGAATTCTGTCATGGATGGGCTGGGGGGGACCACCAGACCTATGATGGGCAAGAGGCATCATGCAGCATGCCGGGGGCTAATTTTCTTGTTTTTGGGGGGGGTGTCATGCGGACGATGCAACGCAACCAGGTCATGCGTCCGCTTGCATGTGCTCCAGTAATGGTGCATCCTGTGGTCACCCAGGAGCACCAAACCAGAGGCACGCAATCCTCCCTCCCCTTGGGGGAGGATGTGCAATGGCTGCTCAATTCACCCCCCCCCAGCCAGCCCTTGGGCATCCTGAGTCTGTTCCCAAACCTGGGCCCCCACGTCACAGTGATAAATCTTTCTGCTGTGCCGGCTGGCTGGCTGAAGATACAGCAATTTATAATTAAAACAACTATGCAATTTCAAAGTACAAACAATTAAACGAACAGTGCAATTACTCAGGGTAAACATCTATGAAAATTCCATATCGTGGGGGATAATCTCTGAGGCATTCCACATTCATTACATCATGGGTTGTGTTCACCTGATAGGTTGCTTGATGCACATGTGACTTCTAAAGAAGTCTGACCCCTTTGCTCTGGAAACCTGCCCATATCAAATCAGTTTCAAATGTGCATCTGAACAGGTTGCAGCACAGTTCATCACCCCTGAATACAACAGTGCTAATACTACAAAAACAGATATTCAAGGTAGTAATTAGATGGCTTGTGATTAAATGCTGTCTGTATACCTTTATGAAATATCTCCTTAAATAAGTACTATCCCTTCTCTGTAGTTAGCACAATGCAATAGAAATGATGGATACACAGACAGATATTTACTGTTTAACCTTTTATCTTGATTAGCACTGTCTAATATTAACAAGCTTCAATATTATGCAATCAGCGCTATCATATTCAAGCAATCACAGGGGTCTCCTACAATTGTCTGGCTCTTAGTACTATAACAATTCTCTTGGGCAGATACCCTATCTGTGTTATCCACCCAAAACACAAGACATGCTGAAATTTTTTCCCAATCAGCTATTCCAAACATCTGGCCAACACAATTCAATCGGCATCCTGGAACCCCTGCTAGCAGTTCCAGCAAAAGCCAGAACAAAGCCACAATGTTACAGATAAGGGTATATTACCCTCTCGGAGAAATGCTGTGACCCCCTACTAGCGGTCTCAGAGACTTCCCCTACAAGAGTAACTTAATATAAAAAGATTGGCTGCTCGATATAGGGACGTGCTGGGATCCCTACTAGTGGTCCCAGGGCGAACCCCATAAACATTCTTGCACAACGCTGACTCAATAGTGTTTGCTGCTTGATATAGGGGCATGCTGGGATCCCTGCTAGCGGTCCCAGTGCCAACCCCACAAACATTCTCCCACAAGGCTGAGTCAATATTGGTCCATTCAGTTTCCTTCAAAACTATTAGCAGCCGTGTTCTCCCTAGTACACAGCGGTAGTTCCCCATTCATAAATCCACTCAATGAGCCCTTAAAATGGCACCACAGAGATTTTCTTACCTTTTAACCAACTATTTTAATGCCAAATATTTCTGTATTAGTAATACGTTTTTTTCAAATTCTGATATTCTTTTTCTATATGTAATATTTGGTATTCCTGCTGTGTTTTCTCCCTATCCCGGGACCTTGGCAATCACAGCAGGCGTATGCATGGCAGCTTACACACTCTGGGCACTGGCTCAGCCCTTCCACCCCACCGCACCGCCTGCCACCCCCAAATGTTTACCATGTCGGCGCGACAGCGGACATGGAGACATCCCCGACAGCAACAGTCACAGTGTTGACTGTCGGCATTGCAGTGTTGGGGATGCCTCTGTGTTTCTATCGGGAGGCAACGCCCCCTGAACCCCCACACACACACCCAGTCTCAAAGATTCTAACTCTGAGTCGGAGTTGGATGGGGGAGGGGGCGATACACCCTGTGAGGCAGTCTCAGGCACTGCACAGACCATCATAGCGATATTCATGTTTTGCCTGATTCTTGTCGCTGTGATGGTCTTCGCGGTGGGGGAGTCACTGTGGGGACAGTATTACCCAAATTCTAATATTCTTCGTTTTTAGTATAATCCTAATTTTCATTTGTACATTGTGTTTTTAGTGTACTTTCAATTTCCTGGGCCTTTACTTTTCTACTTTTATTTCTCTAGGAGGCTTCAGAAATAATTACTCCATGTAAAGTGGTTTTAAATGTATCCCAGACCTGAATTATATTAGCCCCATTCCCATCATTCTTCAAAAAAAATTCAGTAAGTGCCTATTTAATTTTATCCTCTAGATTAGAATCTTTTAGCAAATAATTGTTAAATCGCCAAAGGTGACTTTCAGTGCTTTGAAAATCCACTAAGCAAGAAAAAGTCACTGGGCAGTGGTCTGACAGTAGTGTGCGTTCAATTTGTGAATCAAGACAAAAACATTCAATCCAAAAAGATATTTTCACTTCCCTAGTCTTCCCTCAGGAAGTTTCCCATGCCCTCCAATCTCTCAACCCTGCTAAATACAGCCCGGGTGGCTTAGACCCGAAACTTCTTCATGTATCAGCCCCGGCTATTCTCCTTCTGCTCATCCACCTTGTGAACCACTCCTTTTCTCTCTGTGCTGTCCCCCTTGCCTGGAAAACTACCAAGGTACTCCCCCTCCACAAAGGTGACAATCCTTCATCTCCTGGAAACTAAGAAGAAAAATGGGATGCACTGGGATCGGTGGTGCCCCCAAAGTCAAAAATCCAACATTAATACACAAAAGAGACTTGGGCACTCACAACCCACTGAAACTGGATGTTTCAGTGGGTTGTGAGTGCATGAGTCTCTTTTGTGTATTAATCTCCTGGAAACTACAGACCTCCTCTCTCCTTCATTCTCTTGCTAAACTACAGGAATCACTAGTACACTCTTGATTAGTCGACTTCCTTGACTCCTCTTCCTTCCTATCCCCTTTCCAGTCCAGTTTCAGGAAAAACCACTCCACTGTCACCTCCCTTCTCTGCGTTACCAACTCAATCTTTACAGGGATGGACCAGGGTCTTATCACAGCAGCTATTTTTAAGGATCTTGCAAAGGTGTATATCACCCTTTCCTTTTAAAGAAGCTGGCCACAGCTGGTCTTTCCACTCCCACAGTAATGTGGTCCCACTCTTACCTGTCTAACCACCAGCAGTCTGTGCAAGTGGGTGGTGCACCATCCCCCCTTCCCCCATTCTCGCAGGAGTCTCCCATGGTTCTGTTCTGGGCCCCATTCTTTTCTGTAACTTTCTAAATTACCTCCCTTCCATCTGTGTCTCCTCCCATATTCATATGTATGCTGATGACACAGTTATCTACGCATCTGCCCCCTCCACATCAGCAGTAGCATCCTCACTCCAACCCAATTTTCATAACATGCTATGCTGGTTTCAAGCCAACCATATTAAAGTAAACACCAAGAAAACAGTGTCCGTGACCTTTGGCACCAGCCAAAAGCTTGCAAGGCTCTCGACCCTTCCTGTTTTTTCCACTCTTGATGGCACCCAGCTGGAGGTAGTCCACACTTATAAATACCTCACAGTGGGGCTTGATAGCCTAGACTTCTCAGCACACATCAGTTCTATACACTCAAACCATCACCCTAAATTAGGCATCCTTTACCACAACAAGGACTGCCTCCCATATGAAGTCCAAAAGGACCTGCTCGTCAAAATGATCCTCCCCAATTTTGACAAAGCAGATGTGGTCTACAGTGCAGCCTCCTCTTTCACCCCTGCTAGACTGGACATCTTCTGTAATGCTTTCTGTAGCTTTGCTACTAATTTCCCCCTCCCCATACATCACTGCTCCATTTACTCCACTCTTTCTATTGCCCTCCCTACCCTCGCGTCACCTTTCCCACTGCTCCTCCCTTATTGGTAAATACTGATTTGCCTCCCTTCCCTACTATCTATCCTCTGTCCTCTCCCATCTGCTCCCTCCTCCTACCCCATTTGATCTAGAGACTCTAATTCCTTCTCAGTCCCACACCCTCACTCTAGCGCTGGTATGGCTGCCTTCTCCTACCATCTTCCTTCCCTATGGAACCAACTCTCTCCTCTTTGCCATGTCTCATCCTTACTATCCCTAAAGTGGATGCTAAAGCCAACCCCTCCCACTACTTGCTCTTGTCTCGCCCCCCCAAACACCATCCCCCCTGACCTGTCTTCCCCCTGCCTCCTTTCCTCACTCCAAATGTTCTCTCACTCTCCCCTCACCCTCTCTCCCTCCCATTGGACCTTGCCTTGCTCTAATTTAAACCTGCCTGACCCCCCGTCCATACCTTTGTAAATCTGTAAATGACACCTATGTCAATTAATGCTGCCTTAGTACCCTCATTGTATTTTCCATACAGAATTTTGTAGGATTTTTTGTGGTTTTTTTTGTCCCCATAGCCCATCCCCAGTCTCGGATGCACATGTGTGTGCTGTGTTCTGAGGCAACCTCCTGATTTGTCTCACCCTCCCGCCTACACTGCCACCGGACCTCCACCCGCTTGCAGCAGAACTACGGGGGGATGACAGCCACCCCAGGAGAGGAGAGCTGCCATTAGGTGCTCGATCCTGCTCCACCACTCCACCCCTCTGTGCTGGCACCCCAATGACCCAAGGTCATTCCCAAACCCGGGTCGTCGGTGTAGCGCAAGGTGTGGCATCCAGCGACTCAACCCTCAGCACCACTGGCAGCCCCAGTCACTAAACTTATAAATAAAAAACTAGAAGTCAGCACATAATCAAGTCTAGAACTAGACTTATGCCTAATAGAATAAAAGGTATATTGCTTTTTACCTCCACGGATCAATCTCCAAGCATCAACTAACTATTATTGTTAATTATACAATGGCCTTTGCAAATCCACTAACCTTATTGGTTCTTTACCTGTGAGTAAATCCCAGCATAACCCATGGGTAAAGTTCCAGCTGGCACATACAAAAAAAATCACTACCCCTTCTTTTGTTTTAGCTAAGTACTGTATATTTCTGTAAGCACCCCCCCCAAACACACACACAATTCAGAGCTTACCACAACTCTGTACTCGTTCTCCCTGTCCCAAATGTGTTCACCTTCTATTTCTAGGGCTTGGCAAAATGGGGACCAGGAGCCATGGAAGAATGTGGACCAGGGCTCCACACTTCAAAAACGCAACGGCTGCTGCTCGGCACCTCATGCTCTTTACATTCTTCCAAGGGCCGAGGAAGATGAAAACCAAAAGAAAAAGAAAAAGCACACCCTTTTGTTCCCTGGCCCAGAACCTGAAGAGGGCTGAGGAATGAGACTTTATGAAGCAAGTTGCTTCCTAGGCTTGTGCCCAATGCGCATGAATGGAGCGGTGTTTCATAATAGTAATCCGACTGGGTCTGTCATCACTTCAAGAATTGTCCCAGCTCCTACAAAGTAAACCGAGCTGGAAGAGACAGAGTACATTTGCCCATCACACACATGAGCAAAGGTTTCAAGGCCCCAGGAAAAGCATCAGGGCTTGGGATAAAAAATAAAAAAATTAAAAAATAGCACAGTATATTTTTGAGTTCCACCCACACAGTGATACAGGGGGCTGACAGTCATGCTGCCTCTCTCTGCCCATTTTATACCTCACACTCCCAGCTGCTCACCTAAGTTGACATACACAGTACTCTCTCTCTCTCTTACAACAAATACAGAAATCTATAAATCACCATCTCTGTGAGTTGGGGGGGTGACAGAAGTGTCCTCAGTAGTGTTTCAAGCAACAGGCAACTACTTTTTGAGGCATAAGAGTATATTCAATAAAACTAATAAAAAATGATAAACTACGATTTTTCTTTATTTTTTTCTTATGAAAACTAAAGGGAGTACATTGTATAATCACAATAAACCACTCCAGGATGTGGGTTATGCTGGGATTTACCCACTTCTGGTGTGGATTTGATCACTTGGCCTGCGGCCTCATAACCAAGCCACACCAGGCGTGGGTAAATCCTACCATAACCCATACCCTGGAGCGGTTTATTGTTTAATAAAATTACACAGAACAAGCGACTTAAATTTATCCCATCCTCCAGCCGGTTTGGATTTATCTAACTCCACATCTGATAGACTGTTCATGTCACCCCTAATTATCATGTGTTCACATTCCCAGGAATAAATAATCCTATTAATGGTAGCAAAAAAAGATAGAACTTGTCTGAATGCAGCTTAAATAGAACCAAAACCACATTTCAAATTACCCAATTGCACCTTCAGGAATACTACTCTTCTCTCGCCATCAGCAAAAGAATCTAAAATTTTTCCCAGGAAACTTTAACTTATTAACAATGCAACCCCTTCACTGTTACTATTGGCTGAGTGAGAAAAATACACCTCTTTAATGCCACTTCTTTTCAACTTTTCTGATTTACTTGAATTAAAAAAAAGTTTCCTGTAGTGCAGTAACATCAACTTTTTTATCTCTTACTGTCTTCAAAAGCCAACACCTTTTCATAAGATTACTGATTCCATTCAAGTTCTATGTCATAAACCTCTGAATAGTACCCATTTATAAAAATTCAGTGAAACAACATCTTGATGGCAACTTTTTGAGTCTGTACTACAAAAAATATATATAAACCACATCTCTTTTTACTCTTTTTTCCCTTTTCCCCTAAAACTGACCCCCCCGAACCCCCAACAATCTCACCCCCCCCATTGATGCCATGGATAAAATCTGGCACCCAGTTCTTCACTTGGCACATTGGGATGTTCAAAGTTTATTGCCCCTAAGGCCATGGATCCAATCATATAAACCTCACTATCCAATCTTCCCATACCACCCCATTTAAAGAAAGAATTAGCACTTTTTTCAACCTAAACGAAGTATCAAGTGTGACCACCAAATTAAATCACAGTCACAAGCTGACCCGGTAGTGTTGAGGGCTGAGGTCATACCTCACATCACGCCAGTGACCCGGGTTTGAGAACTAGCCTGGGTCATCGGAGAGCTGGCACGGGGGTGGGAGGAAGGGAACAGGATTAAGCAGCCGGAAGGCAGCTCTCCCGGGGAAGACTCTGTTGCCTGCCACAGTTCCACTGCCCCTGGATGGAGGTCTGCGGACAGTGCAGGTGAGCGGGCAGCAAGCAGCATGAGGGCATCCCGGTACTATGGCAAGTGCATGCCTCCACACGCGTGCGGCTGGGACAGAGCAAAAAGTGGAGCATAAAATATAAATTAAAAAAAAAATCACAATTCCAAAAAAGTTCATTAATATAGAACTTTGAGTCAACATTCTGCTTAGGCTGAACTAAGGATCCAGATGTGATCATCAACCTGAACAACAGTTTCAAAAAAAGAGTTCAGTAAAAGTGAGCTTCTGTTACTTGCTTAGGGAAAGTTCTAGTAAACAAATTTTCAAATCCTTAAGGGCCTCCTCTGTGCTATTATAAATCAGTATCTAGCCATTCAAGAGCAGGTTTAACCTTGCAGGAAAAATGATCATTGATTTAATTTTCCCTGACCAGAGTAACTGCTGAATATCAATATCAGAGTACTTTTCCAGAGTTTCAATGGTGCTTGAGAGAAATCTTGCCTTATAATGATTTTCTGATCTTGGAAAATAAATTTTCTGTTTTGTGACCCTCCACTTATCATCCGTGCACATCAATTTAACTAAACAGGACATGATTCTTCATTTTCTCCTGTTTTGGAGAGCCAATCCAGTGACTTCTATCAATTTCTGGTGAGTTAGAGTCGGAATATAAAAGTCTAGAAAAAAGTATGGACACAGTATTTTTTAAGGAGTCTTTTTCCTACTTACTAAGGATACCAAAAATTCTTAAGTATTTCTAGTGTGCTCTGTTCTCCTGATCCTCATGTTTTGCAGAGAGTTGCTGAATCTGTACTTTTATGTTTTTAACCTCTTCTATTGCCAGGTATATTTTGTCTTCAATATCAGATTGTCTAGTTTCAAAAGCAGTAATGTTCTTAGAAACATCCTCCATTTTATATTCCAGCATATCCACCCCCTGCTTTATCTTCTGAACATTGACTCGCATATCTTGTAAGTAGCTCCAGTAAAATAGCCTGAGCTGCACACTTGAGCAGACTTGATAGACCACTATGGCCTGTTTCCACTGACAATTTCGTATGTTCATATGTTTGTATGTTTTCAATATTTTTTTGCAGTTCAGATAAGCTAGTAACAATTTGCGCTGCCCAACTAGGTGGATTCTCATCCCTTGCTTCACCCCAGCTACTTGTCCTTCATTATCTTGTAGTTCTTGAGAAACTGCATAATGAGGTGATGAATTATCCATAATATGAGTACTGGAATTAGTGCCATCCAAGCTTTTATCTTGATTTTGTTTTGAGTTTATTTTTTTATCTGTTAACTGTTCATCATTGTTTAGATCTTTTATTTTTGCTTTTTTTTTTATTTTTCATAGTCCTGGTTATTTTTTGGCACCATCGTAGGCCAGATATCTTCAAGTTGATAGGAATTAGATGTAGAGTAATTGTGTGCCGATGACAACTGCGCCCTTGTTTTTGTTAAAATTTTCCTTTCCTGATACAGAGGCATGCGCACAAGATGGCAGGCCAAGTGCAGAAGCTGTGTGAATTGCGCTGAGCGCTTCGTGGAATGCTCCCCCCCAACTTTCTTTCTTTTTTGTCTGGATGAACCCCTTCCTCTCAGTTGGGTGAAGTTTCTGCATTGGAGTGTGAGAAAAAGAAGAGTTGGATTTTTGTAAAACAAAAAGGGTTTTAGAAGCTTTTTCCTCATTTTTCTTCCCACTCGTCAGGTATGTCTAAAAGGTTTCGGCGTGTTCACAAGGTATTGCAGCATAGCGCTGAGCATGAATTGTCGGTTGGAAAACGCTGACTAAGGAGAGCTAACACAGCCCTGAATTAATCTAATTTGTTGTCTGATGTTCATTCAATAAATCAGGTAAAATCGTTTGGTAATGGTGAGGCCCAAGCAACAGGTACGTTGAAAGCTTCTTTTATTTCTCCAGGAGCTATTGGGGCAGGACATTTTGTTTACTCGCTCCGGAGGGGAAGTGTACAAAATTTAAAAAAGCTGTCTGAAGACAATATTAATGCTGTGGGCATTCAAACAGAGAATCATCTATTTGCAGCAAGATTGTTTGGGGCTGTTGGTGAATTGCAACACGCTGCATTGAAACTAAACAGGTTGTTAGCGGGTGAAGGACGAGAAGGGGAAAATTTCCCAATACAGGACACAATTGATGGAAAAGGGGAGGTGGGAGAAAGGAAGAGCTTGCTTGTAAAAAATGGCACAATTGCGGAACACTTGTCCTCAGAGTATACGAGGGAGCAACAAATGGACAAACAAGCTGTTAACAAAGAGAATGTGACACTGTGGACTACTGGGGGGAAAAATTTATTAAAACTCCAGCCTCATTATTTCAACAATCTATTATGACATATTTAAGCTCCCCAGTGTGCCAAAAAAATGCATACCCGGGTTTGGAGATGGCCTCTTCAGTAAAAACAAGATAATCAAAACAAACAGAGAAACATAATAAAGGAGAGGGTGGGTTATTAGATGAAAGAAAAAGGCAGGAGGTAGATTTGTCTAGGTCTGCCCCCACCTCCCCCAAGACAAGAAATGCCTTTGGCAGCATCTGCTAATGTGGAAAGTACTTCATTATTAGAAGAATTAAGGTCTGGTTTTGCCAATATTCATTTGGCAATAGCCTCTTTGGATAAAAAATCTTCGGACATTGTGGAAAAAATGAATGAAGTTGTGTTGAGAACAGATCAGGTTGAACAGAAGGTATCTAATGTGGAAGATATATTTCCTAAAATGACAACAGACTCGGCTATTGCAAATAAAGAGCTGGTTATATTAAAGGATAAAGTTGGAGCTGGCCACTAGGGGCGCTAAATAGGATGGCAGCTTAAAGATCAGCTCCACAACCCAGAGGGAATTATCCTTTAAAATCCTTTTTCTACCAGCTGGTATTATATCCTCACTCTACTGTAACTTGTGGGATAATACTCATGCTGCACTAATTTAGCGTCATTGATACAAAAAGCCTTCATTTGCTGTGTGGAAACTGCTATTTTACTGAAGATCCTCCTGGATGAGGTAGGCCTGAAAATATGGCTGAAAGCCGCTTGCCATAAACCTGGGAGCAACCGTCAGTTGAGGCGATGTTTGGCCAACTTATGGCCCAGATGGCACAAGTCACTGTGGCAACTAATCGAAACACCCGAGTGGTTCAAAATTTAGAAGCCAGGATGCTGCATACCGAGCAGCGGGTCTCGACGATGGAGGGACATGTTCAGTACTTAAGGGCAGAATTAAGAGATCAACAACGGACCATACAGATGCTGCGCAGTAAGATGGATGACCTCGAGAATCGAGGTCGCCATAATAATCTTCACTTCCTGGGCTTCCCTGAGCGTGTAGAAGGCAAAGATACTGAGGGATTTCTACAATTAGCCATCGCTGAAATGCTGCAGTTGGACCCATAGATACCACTCCAGGTGGAACGCGCACACCGTACGTTAGCCCCCATGTCTCAGGCCCAGGAGAGACCATGACCTATCATAGCCCGATTTATTGATTTTAGGGACAAAGAGAAGGTCCTAACTAGAGCTCGTGAGTTACAGCATGTAGTGTGGAGATCAAATAAGAACCACATCTTTCAGGACTTCTCTAAGGATCTGTCGGGCAAATGCTGAGCATACTCTGAGGCAAGGCATAAAATGCACAGTATTGGACTGTCCTTTTCCTTGCGTTACCCAGCCATGATGCAGGTTATGCATAATGCATAATGGGGTCCCGAACAGTTCTGAATCTCCTGATGCACTCATGGATTTTTTTACAGCGCAACTGGCCACAAGAATTCACCACCACTACCCCGGGGGCCCCTTCAGCAAAAACTGCTACCAACAGTTTGGATTGCCGCTCCTCTCCATCAGTGAGCAGGCCTGCAGTTTGGCAAGACCTCAGGGAGCAACACTGGGAACTCCCCCCAAAAGCACACCGAAAGAGGCAATTCTCAAAGAAACACACCCACCGGGAGCATCCTTCAGAGAGAGGGTAAGACGATACAGAGGAGGCCACAAGCATGGACACTGTTGCTCCAGATCCATTACAGGCCTACCACACCGCTAATAGATATGAAGCTTTATGCCCCAGCTCTCTGGATCATCACCCAGGCATTGTGGATTCGACTGTGGAAGGAAGGCCTACTCCTATGTTGCAGCCCAGCTACCTGTCCCCATCAGCAACTCCTCACCAGCCGCAGAACGGAGTTACAGATAGCGGAGGGCAGCGTCCACCAAAGGCTATGAGGGAGGCCTCCTCTACCAGCGGAGATCTTCAGTGTGGACCATCCTGAGCGCTCTACATCTCCAGGGCAATTGATCAGAGAAAACCCACTGGCGTGGTCAGATAAGTAGTCATCCTTCTGTTGTCTTTCTATTCCTGTTCTTTTAATCCCCCAAGGAGTTGTAGGTATGGGGTGAGCTTGGGGTGTCAAAATTGATCATCAGTGGACAATCCCCTTAGCTGACCCATCTGCTATCCTTTCTCCATATTACCCATGTAAGGGAACTTTTGAGCCCCTTTTCACCCCAACCTTGACCCCCGACTTGCACTGCCATATGGCAGAGAAAATGTCTTACTCTTATACTGGGAGGGATTCAATGAGACCTACCAACAAGCTCTCAGTGGACATCCTGATCAAAGGTCCAGACATGTCTAGATGGCAAAGAAGGCCTTTTTTGTACCATCTGATTAAACAGCAGAACTTTTGTGGGTTCTACCTCGCTTACTTGTGTGTGTGGGGGGGTGAGATCCGCTGGGAAGCTGTGTCATATAATATGAAAGTATTTGTCGGCATGCGTAAACTGTTGTGCTGAATGAGTAGCCAGGATGTGTTTCACGTGAGGCCCTAAGTGGTGAATGGCACAGGCCTGTGCCCCTCTAGTATGTTTTTTTTTATTATTATTATTTTCTATCAAGGGGAGATCTCCCAGCCCCCACATTGGGTAGCTTACAGTACACTCTTCATAAGTGTGACGAGCCTGACCTCACCAAGAATTTTGTTGTGAGAACACATTGACGCCCATCAGCAATAACCCTAGGCTTGCCGAAATAGTGGTCAGTTCCCCCCCCACTTTCTTTCCTGCAAACCCTACCTCATAAAAAGCGTTGTGAAGTCCCACTTTAACTACCCCAGCTTCTGAGCTACACCGCTGGGGCAGCTCTCTCAAACCTCTGGGGTTGCAATAAGCCACGTGGTCCATCCTACTTATTGGGTTGCTCGATTCTCTCGGGGGGGGGAACCTCCCCCCTGCACTCACCGAAGTGCTAAGGAAGGATGGATACCACCTGATAACACCCTGGGAATAGGGGCTGGCCTACAGCAGGGCTCTGCGGCCAAAGAGACGCCTCTATATCCCCAAATTGCATGGTACATTGTGCACAATGTATATAGTTTGTTAATGTGTTTATGTATGTTTGTTTCACAAGAGACACACAGATGTTTTGTTATTTATTAGTATAAGGTCATCTGGTAGGGGCACGGTATATGGGCTTTACCCACTCTCTCCATATCTGGTGGTGCTCTATAGAAATTTGCCTCTTCTGGTTGGGCTGCCCTCACCCCCTATCTGCTGGTTGTTCTTGATATATCTCTTAATTAAATATTTGCTCCCTATTACTAACAGGTGATATCACTTGTCTGACATGGAACGTCAGAGGGCTTAACACCCCAAACAAGAGTAAGCAAGTTTTGGGCCACCTTAGGAGACTGGGAGCGAGGGTCACCTTCCTGCAGGAAACCAAACTTACCGGGGTGGATCCTGAGAGACTGAAGAGGAAGTGGGAAGGTCAGGTCATTCATGCCTCGGCCTCCTCTAGCAAGAGAGGGGTGGCGGTTCTGCTTCACAAGCAACCACAATGGAAATTGCAGAGACAAGTGAGAGACTGTGAGGGTAGATGGGTGGTGGTACTCATGGATACTGGGGAGGGTCCTCTGATCCTGGGTAACGTATACACTCCAAATGAGGACTCTCCCTCCTTCTTTCACAAGTTGGCCCAGGTGCTGGGATCCATAGCTCCGGTTGACGCCCCCATTTTATTAGGGGTCGATTTTAATCTTACTCTGGACCCTTTCCTGGATAGATCCCCTTCCAATACCGAGCCCCACTCCAGGGCTGTAATGGCAGTGGCTCAATTACAACAAGATTTGGCCCTTACAGACATCTGGAGAATATTTCACCCCTGCCAGCGGGACTACACCTTTCATTCCCCAATACATAGTTCTCTTAGTAGAATAGACTTCTGGCTCACCTCTCCTACTATTACTAGTAACACTGTTAATACCCTTATTCATCCCTTAGTTATCTTGGATCATGCCCCTGTGCATCTTGCCTTCATATGGGGCCCCCCTCTCCGTAAGTCTCCAGCATGGAGACTGGACCCATTGCTACTCCGTGACCCAGACTTTCCCTCTTGGCTTCAAAAGGAAGCAACAGAATTTTTTCAGCATAACCTCATAGCAGATACCTCTGCAGGTACCACATGGGAGGCATTCAAAGCTACTCTAAGAGGGGCGATAATAGGGTATGCGAGCTGGTGCAGAAAGAGGAGGGAACAATTCCTCCAGTGGAGAGTGGTTACTAGGTACTTTATTCCTCCAGTGGTCTCAGCTCATTATTCAAAGGATAAGTCCCAAGAATGTTGGAGGAGATGTGGAGGAGTCTGTACTTATGCCCACATATTTTGGGATTGCCCTCAGATACATAACTACTGGGAACAGGTGGCTCAGGCATTACAGAGCATCTTTCAATGGAGTTGTGTGCTAACTAGCTCCCATCTGATCCTGGGTCTTCTACCTAATGAAGGGAGGACCAAAAATCAGAGATATTTATATTACATATTAATGGCAGCTGCACTAAAAGTGATCACCCAACACTGGTTAAGTTTGGGTCAGTTATCTCTTTCCATGTGGAGGGCCAATATTAACAGAATTAAAGAGATGGAAGCCATAACGGCCCGGTTAAGAATACAAACAAATCAATTCAATGCTAGATGGCTTCCATTTTATGAATACATTGAGAATCTGGAGGGCACTCCCATACTAGCTCAATATCTGCTACCTTGAGACATTTTGCACCCACGTCGACCAGAAAGTTTTTCTTTCGTTTTTTGCTTTCCTCCTTTGCCCTTTTTACTTTGACTTTGGCTTTATTGTTTCTGTGAGAATGTGTTCAGAGCACTTATGAAGAAATCAAATAACTGAGATTGGATCATTATAAATATGGTAATTTAGTAGAGCTTATGTAACTGTTATATAGTTTAAAACAGTTTACACAAAGAAGGACTGAAAGGGTAGGGGTAATAGGAATGTATTTCCCCATGGTACTGTTTAAGTGCTACTGAGATGGTTGTACTTCAAGTTAGGGTAGAGACAAAAGGGAAATACTCTTTGGAGTCATATAGAAAGTTGTACGCTTGCAGGGAGTTTGAAGTGCTTTTTAAATAATGACTATTAGATGTATAGTAATCATTCAATGGAATGTACACTGTACACTGAATTCATGGAAGTTCTTTTAAACTCTGAATAAAAATTACGCAAGTTCAAAAAAAAAAAAAGGAGGGGACAACATTTGAGGGGGCTTGAACGACAACTCCGAGAAGCGGAGCTTGCTTTTAAGGCCCTTCGTGTCCCTTCCCTTAGGTCAGAGGCAGGTCACAAGGTCACCTCTCTGAAGATGCAAGTGAACGAGCTGGTCTCTAGAAAGACAGAGATTTCGATCATTAGACTCAAGCATAAATATTGAGAAGGGGGAGAAAAGAGGGGTAAGCTGCTGGCATACTGTCTCAAAAAGCAACAAGCCAAAAGGCGTATAGTGGCTTTAGAGGATGCAGGGGGTAGGACCCAGACCTTGGTGCAAGGTATTAATCAAATAATGATGGATTTTTACTCCTTGTTATATAAATCCTCCAGAGCCCCAGACCCCCAAGGGATCTGCCCATTTCTGGAGTCCCTACATCTCCCCAAAATCTCAGAAGCCCAAGCTAATGTTCTAGATGCCCCGATCTCAACCCAGGAGGTGGTAGACACCACCCTCTCCCTTAAAAAGGGAAAGGCCCCAGGAGGGGACGGTTTCCCTATTGAAGTGTGGCAGCTGTTGCATCCCATAATCTCTCCAGTATTGCAACAAGTATTTACTGAGTCATTGCAAACAAGGGCCCAGATATTCAAACTGCGCCACAAAAGTGTGCAATAGCAGGAGCAAGCGCAAGTCCACTGCGCCCATGTGCAACACGTGTGATATTCAAACACTGCGCAGGTCAAGATGCGCCTGCGGCACATGGCTAAATATCATGCCAACTGCGCCATAGTGCAACCAGGGGTGTGCAGTGGCACAGGTCAGATGTGCAATAGCAAAACCAGGGACGCCTAGTGGAGCAGAGCAGCAGTGCAACAGCACAACGAGGGATGCGCAGGGACAGGATGCAGGGGCCCACCACCCATGGTAGAGATGGGCAGGGGAGCATACAGCAGAACAGACATCGCCCCCCACACCCCATGCACCACACAACCGGCGGAGAGCAGGAAGAACAACTGGCCCAGGGACACCAGCAAGAAACCCACTGCGGTGGCATGGTGCACCAGCACACCCCCTTGCAAGCTGGGACCGTCACACATGGATGCCCGTCCACCCCATGCCACACCATCCCACCAATGCAGAGCACACCCTGCACCATGATCCCCATACACCCTGCCCAGGAGTAGCGCCCAACAGTGCAGGACACCCCAAGCATGCCACCACCCCCACTGTGACAGTACAACCCTGTGCACCACAGAACCATGCAAGGCAGCCCCACCACGAGCACCCAACAGCAGGCAGCAGCAGACAGCGAAGCAACATCTGCATACACAGTGCCACCATGCACGTCCCCCCCCAGGTACAGCTGTGAGGCTGACCACACGTCGGCACATGAGGTACCACACACGTGACAGGGCATGCCCTGGACCCCACCACCAGTGTCACAGCACCCTGCACACCCTCCCAAAGACACACCCCGTCCCAGCACTGGCCACAACAGCCAGCGCAGACACCCACAGTGTTGCATGGAAGCATGCGCCACACAGGATGCAACACAGTGCACAGACAAACAACCACCCATACCCAAGGGCACACCAACACAGGGACACAGTAGCGGGTCAACCAAACCCCCGGCGTGTGGCCATGGCAGCCATGTATACATGGCCAGAACCCCTCCATAGCACAGGTGTGCCAGCAACCCTGTGCAGGCACCATGATGCTGTACACCACCAGCATGCTGCTGGAGCACAAGTGACAGACAGTGGAGCACATCCCCTGCAACAGACACAAGTGACAGCATCGAGGTGGGACAACAACAGCAGAGGCAACAGTGCCACCTGAGGCAGACGTGCACCACAGCAGTGACAGGAGGCAACCCGGCATCGTGCTGGGTACAGTGGCAGTCCAGCATGGGCAGCCACCACTGACATGCCAGTGGACTATGTAGGTCACAGACATGCAAGGGTGGCAGCTGCACAGGCCATGGACGGTCTGATAGGTGCGCCATGGACACAGCGCATGCACCGTATACCACTGCACACAGTCATCCAGTGCACAGGGAACAACACACAAACCACAGACAGTGACTGAGAGCTATGCCCACACCAAACTTGCCTCCCCTACAGACACACACACACACACACACACCCCATGATAGCACCACCCCGACACCATGCACACCACTGCAGCTGAGCACCATTAGCCCACTGTAAATCAGAGACCACAACAGTAGGCACAACTAAACAAATGTATTAGAAAAGTATTAACAAAACTATGTAGATACATACAGTTCAAAGGGATGAGGGCCACAAACTGGGTGGAGGTGGGTAAGGGGAAGAGGTGAACAAATGGGAGAGGGAAGGAGGGGTGTGAGGGTGGGTCATGGGGGGGTTGTCGTGGTCCATGGGCGGTCCATCTTCAGCTGGAGCCCCGCTCCCTGCTCCTATGGTGCCTCCTGCCATGTCTACACTGCACACCATGCTGATCCATCCTCTCTAGTATGGCCAGAGAGGCCCTGGCCACGTGGAGTAGCTCCTGCAGTGCCCTCTCGATATGGACCATCCTCTGTCCACCTAGGACAAGAGAGCAGAGTCAATAGGTGTGAATGCACAGCCCCCTGCAGCCCACCCATTGTGCATGGCATACAGCCATGGGACACGCCCCTGTGATGGTGTGCAACCACCCACAGTGATCGTGTCCACAAGACCTGCCCGCCCAGGCGCACACAGCCATGCGGACCGCTGCACACACCCACCGCCCAAGTCCCGCACAGCACCACCGTGGCTGTACAGTGACATGGCTTTGCAGTGCGAAGGCAGTGGCACAGCCATGTACCCGTGCATGCATGGACCACCAGTGATGCACTCCCAGGCGTGCAGTGCCACTGCACAGTGCTGACTGTACTATGTGGCATGCACGGCAGTGGTGTCAATGGATGGTGGCCATGCCCCACCACCCGCCATGCTACACAGCATGCACAGAAAATCCTGGATGTAAAGTGCTCACCATCATCAGGCTGGTCCTGGCACTGAGCCAGTATGGGTCCTCCGGCATTGGGACGTGCCTCACGCCGCTGCCTCTCCTCCCTCGCACAGTGGTGCTCCTCAGGGCCTAGGGTGCAAACATGGAAAGAGGAACATCAGTACAATCCAGTAGCAAAGGCCCCCCACCCCCGTGTGTGTGCGATCCCACACAGCCAAACCCTTCTGCCCCCCACCCCTATACCACCACCACCACTGCCCACGCTGGACGGACCACCCCCCCGTGTGGTGGACACATGCCCACCGCGATACCCGTACGGACATAACCAGTGTATGGATGGGGCCCTACCTAGCCATGGAACCATGCCTATCCTGGTGCGTGCCCACAGGCGGGCAAGACTGTCCGGGTCCCTCTGCTGGCGGTCCCCATACCGGTGCCTGCACTGCTCCGCTGTTCACTGAAGCCCTGTCACCTCCTCCAGGGCCACCACCACCTCCTTCCACATGGCACTCCTGGCTCTGTCCAGGGGAGCCTCACCAAAGAGAGCACGAGCATGGGACTCAACTAAGGAGACAAGGTTAGCCAGTTCAAACTGGCTCCAGATAGGTGCCCGTCTCCGTGCCATCTTTCCACCGAGTGAGAATCAAAATGGCACTCCCTAGTTCACGTCCGCCACGTGTGGATGCTGCGCGGTACTGCGCTGCCATTCCCCATCTCACTGTCACCGAACAGCGCAATAGGGGTGCATCCATGTGGATGCATGGTGCCTAGAGGGCAAAGGTCGGCCACCGGGTCAGGGGTCCCTTGCGCACGGACCACCACAGCACGATTGATACTCACCGCATGTAGTGCAGTAGGGCACCCATGTGGCACTTCCTGTAGTGGCCTACCGCGCAGTGGCACCAAGGCACCTACGGCGCCCCAGGGCAAGAGCACTATACATGTGAACAGCGCACTAGCACCACTAGCACAGTGGTGGACATGCCCTGCACTGCCTCCCGTGCTCAGCACGTCAGCAGCGTGGCAGGCGTCGGCGTCAGTACCCCGGGCATGCGCCGTTCGGTGTCTAATGCGCACGTCACAGAGCTGCATCCCTGCCTGAGCATGATCAACACAATTGCGCAAGGTGCAACAGCGCGATATTCAGTCGGCATACTGTATGCAAATCAGCTCAGCAGCAATTCAATGGCACAGCTACTGCATTAGCATCCACTTAAAATTGAGCCTCGCCTCATTTGCATGCGTTGCGCTATATAAATGCGACATGGGGCTGCAGAGGCCATAGTCTGGTATTGCAGTGTATTGTGCTGAGTTGCATGCTGTTTGCCAGTGTGGACTGTGGTGTGTGGGAGATGCATGGGACTGCATATTCAGAGGCAACACCTGTCATTCCCACAGGATCAATAATGACCGAACGTGAGGTGGAGAAGGAGGAGGAACAGAGACGTGGGAGACGGAGGAGGCCCAAATTCACCCGGGCAGAATCAGATGCCCTATTTGAGGCCTACCTTGACCAGGAACCACTGCTCAGCAGACAGCGGGGAACACCACAGGCCCATGCTGCGGCATGGGGTGAGGTGGCACGTGCCGTCAAGCAGCATGGCAGCCACCAGTGGTCTGTGCAGGAGTGCAAGAGGAAGGTGGGCACGGACAAGAGGAGGATAAAAGACAAGGTGGCTGCCATCAGGGCAGTACAGGCTGCGATTGGTGGTGGACAGCCGGCCGTGCCACGCCTGATGCCACAGGAAGAGTGGGTTGCTGGCAGCATGTGGCGTTGTGCCCTAGAGGGTGTTCCAGGTGGTGTCTTCCAGACGGGTGGCAGCCCGTCACTGCATGGTAGGTCCTGATCTGTCACTGTGTGAGGGGTTGGGGGAATGCCACAGGGTAGGGCAGAGACATTAATGTTACTGTGTTCCCTTACAGCTCCTGAGCATCTACATGGGTCAGCGGTGGTAGGTTCATCCACTGAGGGCGATACCCTGGACACAGAGGAGCACCCATCCACCTCCACAGGTATCCGAGGGTCAGGACAACAGTGTGCCCGCCTGGCTGTCCGGACTGAAGTTGGTGGAGCTGGTGCGGAGGAGGACCTGCCTGTGTCCCAGTGTGACAGCGTCCATGGATGCCAGCATGCTGAGACTTGGACTGGTGCCAGATCCATCACCGATGATGATGGAGCTCACATCATGGACAGTGATACGTGTGGGCCGCAGGATGGCCCCACAGCAGGTAACAGCACAGGCATAGCCATGGGTGGTGCTGCTGTGGAGGCCTGCATGACATCACAGTCCCAGCCTGTGCCTGTCTGCACCAGTGGGGCAGCACTGGTGTGCGTCCAGGACAGTGGGGCTGTTGCGGCCGCTGCCGTGGCACCGTTGAGCCTTGGTGAGCGGTGGATGGAGGGGCAGTGTCACCAGTCGGCCAATGGCGACGGGGGGACAGTGTCAGGGGTGGCTTCAGTGCACCGCGTGTAGCCATTCCCTGGCATGGCTCTGGTGTGCAGCACCTATCATCAAGGGGTGATGCCCAGCAGGACCAGGAACACCATGAGGGACGTCATGCCGATCCGGCGGATGACCTCTTTGATGAGCACAGCCGACTACTCCAGGCTTCCATGAATCAGCAGTCGCAGCCTGTCAGGGCAGTGAATGCACTCAGTGCAGTTCTGCACCAGGCAGAGGAGCGGCGCAGCAGAGACCACGCTCTGCTCCTGGCAGAGATGGCCCGGCAGTGGGAGGATGTGACCGCTGCCATTGACAGGCAGACACGTGCATTCACAGCTGTCATGGCCACATTGGGAACACAGTTTGTTGCCCGTGCGCCACAGACACCGCACAGTGACATGTCCACCCCCCGTTCCCGGCATCGTGCGACACCCTCCATGTTGACACCGAGTTCAGCTGTGGGCATCCCGAGCACGCCTGGTGCAGGCATGTTCGGTGAGCTGCAGACCCCTGCTCAAGCATGGTCGCATTCCCACAGCGGCACCCCTTGGGGACCATCGGTGCCACCCCATGAGGCCAATGGTCAGCCTGTCACAGCTGGCAGGTCTCGGTGGAGCCGCCCATGCATCCATGGTGGCTGTGGCACTGTGCCGGGTGACTGACCTGTCTCCCACCATGGCTACTGTCTGACGCTGCCCTGTGTGCAGTGTGTTGTTCAACGTGCAATGCACGGGTGGGGTACCCAGCCCTGCACACACACACGCGGTCCATGTACACACCCTCTCGGCTGCTGGCCGCTGTGTCGTGTGCATGATGATGCCTGTGCTGCACTGTCCACCACTGTGCAATGGTGCCCAGTGTATGAGACACACACAATGACGGGCACTGGGCGTGGTCGTCTGTGGACATGTGTGTGGCTAGGGGTGGCGGTCGGGGTCGGCATGCCTCCTACCCTTTGTGCATGTCTTGTGGGGTGTGTGTGTGCGTGTGTGTGTGCATGACCACGTGCCATGTTAGGCCTTGCCCATCCCTGATGGCATGTGCGGTTCCATGCTCAGCCAATTCCCTTTCCGCCATGCACCCCTGGGGTTTGTCCATGTGAGTTTGTGGGTTGTGCCCTTGCCATTGGTTGTTGCACTTGGCCCCATGACTTACCTGGGTTGGTTGAAGTGCTCCTCTGTGATGGTGTCCCAGTGCAGCTGTGACATCCGGATCAGTCGGGGGTCCCTTCACCCAAGGGGAGGCTGCTCATCACCATCTGCACTGGCGTCCTCATCGTCCCCATCGCTGTCCCCTCTTTGACCTCTACAGCTATCTCACAGTCATTGGCCATGTTGTGCAGGATGCAACAGGCTAGGAATAGCCCACAGGCCTTTGAGAGGCTGTACTGTAAGGCACCGCCAGACATGTCCAGGCAACGGAAACGTGGCTTCAGCACCCTGAATACCCGCTCTACGACATTGCGTGTTGTGGCATGTGCCTCATTGTACCGTTGCTGTGAAGGGGTCACGGGCCATCGGTATGGTGTGAGCAGCCAGGGACGGAGTGGATAGCCACTGTCACCTGTGTGTAGAGGGTGGACATTAGTTTGGTGATTGGCGTCGCCCTGCCATGGGCCATCAAGGCCAGTACCCATGGCATCTCTGACTATGTCCCCCCCAAGATCCATGTCATCCTGCGTGATTCGCATACTCACCCACTAGGTGGCCAGTGGGGATGTCCCCACTCTCAAACCTGTGGCACAGTGCAGACTGGTACCAGATGAAGGCATCATGTGCTTCACCAGGGTACGTGGCACAGACATTGGTTATGCGCCCCCTGGCATCGCACACCACCTGGCAGTTGATGCTGGCATAGCCCTTCTGGTTGATGTATGCCGCACCTTCCAGGCCAGGTGGCGTGTGGATGGCCACATGGGTGCAGTCAATGGCCCTGAGCACGCCAGGCATACGTGCTACCCTGTGGAACTCTTGTATGTGTGCTGTGTGCTCTGCCGGTGTGCTGGGGAAACGGATGTACTCCGCAGCATGTGGCAGCAGTGCGCTGAGGAACTGTGTAAGTAGGTGTGACGCAGGCAACTGGGTTACACCTGTTGTGTCCCCTGTTGGTCTCTGGAAGGTGCCTGTGGAGAGCAGGCACATGACAGCTGTTACCTTTGTCTCCACTGACAGATCACGGCTCCGTCATGTGGGTGCCTGGATCTTATCACTCACAGAGCCGCCTCAGGATTGCCCGGTTCAGGCTGTACCAGCCCACAATCTTGGTGTCACTGTAGTGCTCAAAGCTGGTGTGGGTTCGGTACCACCTGTTGGGGGCATACCGCCAACAGGCCCTTCCACGGCCGTGCCCCCCTGCTGCCTGCCTTCTCACACCCCTCATTACCGCCTCCATCTGAAAGGTGGCACTGGCCATGTCCCTGGCTCGTGTTCCCCCCCCAGCAGCTGTAATCCTGTTCCCCCCTCTGTCCTTTGTGATACTCCCCCTGCACCGGGAACACCTCCGAGCTTTGGCTGTCCTGCTCACTGTCACTACCCTCAGTCCACTGTCACACAGGCTCCACACTCCTGTCCTGTTGCTCTATGTTCCCAGGTGTGCCCTGTCCTGCTCCTTTCCAGTCCCACTCACTGCTTCCCTCTCTTCTGTAGCTGTCACCTTGCTACCACCTCTGGCTTCCCTATAACGTTCTTGCCCCTCTCTCGTGCCTTTTTATTTTGGATCATTTCCGCTATCTCGCAACTTCCACTTGCTCCCCTATTGCGCATGGTGCATGCTGTTGAATATCGCACTGCTCCATTTATTCATGGTTCCTCCCCCTACAGTTGCGCATGGATTCATTACCATTGCGCTCTTGCGCATTGCAATTTGGGGGGGGGCGCAGCTGCCTCCCGCTGAATATCGCAAAATGGCACATTTTTGGACTTGCGCGGGTGCACCTCTGTTGCGCATAGCGCAACCCTTTTGATTATCTGGGCCGGGTCTCTCCCTTCATCCCTTAGGGAGGCAACTAATACTATCCTACCAAAAAAGGTAAAGACCCTCTTAAACCGTCTGGCTACCGCCCTATTTCATTATTGAATGCTGATAGCAAGGTGCTAGCTATGATACTATCTAATAGACTTAATCCTGTCCTTCCCAGTTTGATCCATCCATCCCAAGTAGGCTTTGTTAAGGGCCGCTTTAGAACGGACCATATTAGATCATTGGTAAATTTAATCCATAAGGCCCAAACATTATCTTCCCCCGCTGCTGCCATTGCAATAGATTTTGAAAAGGCCTTTGATTCCCTGGAGTGGGACTATGTCCAACAAGTACTTTGCACTATGGGCTTGGGGGCGGGGTTTTGGGCCTGGATTAGGGCAATATATTCATCCCCAGCTGCACGGATACTCACCAATATGATGCTGTCTCCCCCATTCATACTGGGTAGTGGTACCTGTCAGGGCTGCCCACTTTCCCGACTACTTTTTGTATTGACAGTAGAATCCCTGGCGGCCGCTATTAGGCAAAATCCTCTAATTTCCGGGGTCCAGATGGGAACAAGGGCATAACCTACTCTTATGTATGCGGATGACCTGTTACTCCCTATAGTCAATATCGTCACCTCCCTCCCTCCCCTACTGTCCACCTTGTCAGATTTCTCTACATTTTCAGGGCTCAAGATTAACCAGGCCAAGACGGAGGTCCTACCTTTAAACTCTAAGTGTACCTCTCAAATGGTTACTCACCATGGGCTCCGATGGGCCCCGGAGGGGATTACCTACTTGGGCATTACTATCTCTCCTAATCTGCATAAAATCTGGGACCTGAATATGAAACCACTTTTTACGTCCATTTGTACAGAACTGGACAGATGGAAATCTCTTCAACTGTCACTTGTAGGTAAAATATCCACAATTAAAATCATCACAGCACCAAACATTATGTATCTTCTCTCCCACATTCCTTTGAAAATACCTTGTTATTGGTTTACTAAGTTAGACTCCCTACTGGGATCCTTTTTGTGGGAGGGTAAGAAACCTAGGTACAGTAGAAATAAGTTCAGAGCTCATTGGTCAGAAGGGGGCTGGGGTCTTCCGTGGTTAGAGGGGTATAAATGGGCCTTTCAGCTGGCTCAGACATTAAAATGGTTCCTTTCCCCTGAACACAACGCTCCCCAGTGGCTGGATATGGAGACAGAGGTACGTCAGTGTACTCACTTGGTACTATTGTTATTTAACCATCCCCCTAAGGGCACTCGCTCTCATCCTACTATAGGTCCCTCTCTGGAATATTGGGCCAAGGTGCATAAGAAGTTGGGTGCCTCCCCATCTCCCCTAAGACTTACCCCACTAAGGGGCAATAATGAGATTACCATCAATAAACAACCTATTGCATGGCCCTCATGGGAATGTGGTGGTATCTCACTGCTTCAAGATATGCTCATTCCTGGTACAGATACCCTTAATTCCTTTGAGGGACTGCGGAGCTCTTATGGAATCTCTCCCAAAGACTTCTGGAGATTCCTCATATAAGAAGCGCCATCCTTACGTACATGCATAAGCAGCAGCGAGAGCAACAAATCTCCCAGGTAAAGTCATGGATGGCCCTAGAAAGAGGACAGTCAAGCTGGGTATATGCGGCCATTCAGAGCACCATCCCGTCCCAAGCAGAGGAATCCAAGCATAAATGGGAGAAAGCACTGCATGCCCCTATTACGAACCTGGAGTGGAAGTCTTGTCTAAAACTAGCTCACGGGGCAAATCCTGACACCAGTAGTCAATTAATACAGAACAAGATAATTCACTCCTGGTATAGGACTCCTGCTGTCCTCGCCAAGGCAAAGCTGGCTCAGTCTGACCTGTGTTGGATGTGTCAGGAACTCCCAGGTGACCTGTTCCATATACTTTGGTCCTGCAGGCTGATCCAACCTCTATGGCACGTTACCTGTGAGATGGGGTCCAAAATACTTAGGAAGCCTGTGCCTCAGTCCCCTGAGTTGCTGTTATTGGGACTCTGGACCCCGGATCCTCACCTTCGTCTCTCCGAGTTGAAACTACTTCTGACACTCAGTATGCAGGTTAAAAGACTCCTACTGTGCAAATGGTGGTCCCAGATAATCCCCTCCCTGGGGGAGGTGCTTACCTCCATGACTCAATTTGCCAACTGGGCCAGAATATCACATACTGTGACCAATAACCTCTTTAAATATACTGTCCTCTGGACTCCCTTCCTTCTGTTTTTGAAACCTAGGGAAGGAATCGGCTGAATAGGCACAACCATGCTACTATAATGGTCTCCTGTCATGGTGCATTTAGGGGAAAGTGCTGGAGAGATTGTAACTGAGTTATAGGGGACCCTGCTCTATGGATGACATGGTATAATATCAGTAAAAGATAGTATCTTCTCTGACAATGAAGACCTGTTTGCTTTGTGTGTGTGTGTGATCTCTTGTATTTAGTAGGCATAAAGTAGAGGACAGCTGCCCTGGACCTCTCATAATTTCTGATGCTTTGTCAAATACTGCAGAAACTAGCAGGATGGGGCCAGGTAAGATATGTTGGTATGAGTTAGCCATAATGCAATGCACCAACTGCTAATACTTTCAAAGTTAGTCTCCAGCTGGATAGGTGTTGTACATCCAGGCACAGAGTATTATCCTACTGCTTACCTGGCTAGTATATTCAGTTTGTTACTATTTGGCCAGCATGTTCCGTTCCCAGCTTCTACAGACATATGTAACAGTCTGTAAGACCTTTGCAATGTATCCGACTGTTTTAATGTTTGTATCATCTTAATAAGTCAAATCAATAAAACTTATTAACCACAAAAAAAAAAAAAGGATGAAGTTGAAGATTTAGAGGCTAGGTCAAGGAGGGTGAATATTAAAATTAGTAGTCTGTCAGAGGGGGTGGAGGGGGAAAATGCCTTATCTTACTGTGAACAAATGTTAACATCAATAATGGGACGTAAATATCCTGAGGAAAAAATTGAGTTAGACAGAGCACACAGGGCATTTGGGCAGCGAAGGGAGGATGGTAGGCCAAGGTTTACGTATATTAAAACACTGTGATTTCAGGATAGAGAGGAGATTTTGGCCAAGGCAAGGGAAGAAAAAGGCCTGGTATACAAGGGAATGAAACTGCAGGCTTTCCTCTGACCTCCTCCCTTCAGTTTTGAGCAAGCGTAAATCTTTTGATGGTATCAGAGTTCAGTTAAGGAAACATGGTATTTATTTTGCTTTACTTCACCCTACACAACTTAGGGCTTTTATAGAGGGAAAAGCTTTCTTTTTTTCTACACCTCAAGAGGTGAGAACCTTCCTATATAATAAAGGGTTTATGGAGTTTACAGCTTCTTAATTTATGGGTGCATAGGTAGTAGGAGGAGGAGGAGGATGAGGTATTTAGAAGATGACTGGATTATGTGTAAATGGGGGGAGCAGGAGTGGCTCAACTTATAACATCTACACACACAGCTTAAAGTTAGCTGTCTTAGAGTTTGGGGGGTAGGGAGATGTATTTTCTTTTGATAGAAAAGCCTGTAAGGGGGTTTTGGGTTGGGAGGGTATAAGGTGGTTTAATAAGGAGATTATGATGAAAAAGAAGTGTTTGGTTAAAATCAAATTTAGAAGGTATATAGGAGTGAATGAGAATGGGGAATAATTACTTCGGGATATTTCCCTGCCACCTGTGTTAGGGGTTAAAATAAAATGGGAAACAATCTTTTTTTGGTTATATAATGTTTCAGTTCTTTAGAATATTAATTTGGAATGTGAAGGGAGCCAGAGATAGGATTAAACTCAAACAAATTGTTAATTATTTAAATAAACAAAAGTTGATTGTGTCTTGCTACAGGAGACGCATTTTGGGAAAAAGGATGTGACGTACTTTTCTAACCTCTTTAAAGCAGTGGATATTTCTACTTCATTTTCAGATAATGCAAGAGGGACCACTATTTTTATCAAAAAACATCTAAATCCTAAAATTGAGTGTTCTGGGGTGGCTACAGAGGGTCGTTGGGCAAATGCAAAAATTACTGTAGGACAATCTGTGTTTTTTTTTATCAATATATATGCTCCAAATGAGGAGAATCTGTCTTTTTTCAGAAATATTTTTTTGCAGGCTGTAACTTCAGATGCTTCAGTGATAATAGGAATAATTTTAATGTAGCATTGGCTCAGCTGGATAGGATGTTTTCAGTCCCAGAATGCAAAACAAGATTGGTACTACTTATAAATAATTATGTTAAGGATCTTGCTTTACTGGATCCTTTGGGGCTTTGTATCAAGAGTTAAAGAAATTTTCTTTCTTTTCTAATGTTCATAATGGTTTGTCGAGGATTGATTATTTTCTTATATCAGGGTCTCTCTTGCAATCTGTAGTGTTTATTAGATATAATGCTATTCTTATCTCAGACCATGCTTCATGTTATATGGAGCTAGATTTGTCCAAAAATGTACATCCAGGATCCAGGAGCTGGAGATTTAACAATATGCTATTGCAGGATTTTCAGTTTGGGGTTTATCTGAGAAAAGAAATGCGAGTCTTTTTGCAGCATAACCCCCCTAATAACTGTTCTTGGGTCAGCATTTGGGAGGCCCTTAAGGTGTATTTGAGAAGTTCTATTATAAGTTATGAAAGTATGGTTAAAACTAAAAATCAGCGATACCTGGATCAATTAGAACAAGAATTGAACTACATTCAGGAAATTTATGCATCATTAGGAACTAATGAAATTAAAATAGAAATTATATTTCTAAAAGAAAAATTGGAAAAGATTAGTCGGGAAAGGGCAGAGAAACAGATATATAGATCCAGGGCAAAATATTATTTTTGTGCAGATACTCCATCTAAATTATTGGCATATCAATTAAAAATCCAGAATAATCAGAATAGAATTGATTTTCTTACTATAGAGGGGAGGGGAAGGGGAAAGATATTTGACACTAATCAGATTAATCTGGAATTTCAAAAATTTTTATAAAGATTTATATAAAGAAGAAGACCCGATGGATAGTTTTGAAATTGAAGAACATATAAAAGGGATTGATTTGCCTCAGATAGTGGAGTCGGATAGGGAGGGTCTGAATATGGAAATATCAATGGCCGAGATTAATAATGCTATAATTAATATGCCAAATAATAAAATTCCAGGGCCAGATGGGTATTCTTCAGAATTTTATAAATATTTTCAGGCAGATCTTGCTTTTTTATTATTGAATTTGTTTAGGAATTTTCAGACATATAAGGATTTTCCATCAACTTTCAATGAAGCTTCTATTATTTTGTTATTGAAGAAGGATAAATCCTCAGGATGATGTGGCTCTTATAGACCTATTTCATTATTGAACAATGACTGCAAGATTTTTGCTAAAATAACCATAGTGTTAGACGAGCAATTAACTTATTAGATCAAGTACTGGATATAAGATTGGCTGTTCTTTTCCCTCGATGACGAAAAAGCTTTTGATAGGGCGCAGTGGAAATTTCTGTTTTGTTTATTAAGGAGTTTCGGCATCAAGGGAACAGTTTTGGAATGGATAACATTGATTTACCATGCTCCTTTGGCCTCAATTAATACAAATCAGAATAGTTCATCTTATTTTGAGTTAGAACGGGGTACTAGGCAGGGGTGCCCTTTGTCACCCCATGCATTTTGCTCTATTTATAAGGCCATTGGCTGTGTTGGTGAGGAAGGACCCTCAGGTTAGGGGAGTTGAGGTTGGAGGAAAGGTCCACAAAATTTCACTGTATGCGGATGGTATTTTATTTTTCTTGACTGACCCAGACAATGATTTTGATCATTTATTAGGAATACTTGCAAAGTATAGTAGATTTTCTGGATATAAAATTAACTGGGGCAAGAAAGATGCAGTGGTGAATTTACATGAAAAAGAATTGCCTAGAGATCATTTGCTATACACTTATCATAAGCTATATATGAAATATCTGGGGGTTTGTGTTTCTTCAGATATAAATATATGAAAATAACTTTATACCAGTACTTAAAAAAATTGAACAAGATCTTGTAAGATGGAAAAATGTGCCATTAGTATTGACTGGACGGGTTAACATTGTTAAGATGGATATTCTGCCAAGGGTATTGTTCCTATTTCAGACGGTTCCTATTATTATTCCTAAGGTTTTTTTTTGACACTTTAAATAGGGCAATAAATAAATTTTTATGGAAACAAAAAACACGAAGAATTGCCTTTAAAAAATTATTATGATCAAAAGAAAGGGGGGTTGGCTCTGACTAATTTTTAATATTATTATTTGACGGCTCAATTGGAGTGTTTGGGATATTGGGCCCTGAATAAGCAGGAGATACCAGCATGTTTTCAGACTGAGGCAGAGAAAGTCCTGTTTTTGAGTTTGGAACATAGCTTGGGGGTTAACATAAACAAGACTAATTTTTCTTTATAATCTAAGGTTCTTCATTCAACTAAAGCTATGAATTGGGCCTGTAATTCGGCTAGGAGATTGGTGGGAGAAAGTGATAAATTAATTTATAAGACATCTATTGTTAATAATTGTCATTTTCCTCATCTATTGGTAGGGGATTAATATAAAGAGAATTGAGGGAAAAAGGTTTGTATTCATTACAGGATTTTTTGTTTGAAGACAGATTCTCCTCTTTTGACGAGTTAAGAGATAGGTATGATTTAGCTGAGGGAGCATTTTTTGCATACCTTCAAGTAAGGAATTTTATATATAAGAATAATCAAAACTCATTAATGGTTGTCAAGGGGGGGATTGGAGTTTTTTTTTTGATCATTTGTTTTCTTTAAAACACTTAATTGGTGAAATCTATTGGTATTTGAGAGAAAAAGGTAGATTGGCTTCTTTGGGTAAACTTGAGCAAAGTTGAGAAAAAGAAAGGGGGCAATCTATTTCAGATATCAGGTGGAATTCTTTAGTTAACTTAGAAGATCTTCCATTTAAAAATAATAGGTTAAAACAAATCTATGTAACTATATTGCATAGAACGTATTTGACACTGGCAAGGTTAAATAAAATAAGTCCAAATAATTCAGAATTGTGTACAAGGTGTGGGGAGGATAGAGGTACATTGGATCACATGCTGATATCCTAGCACAAGCTGGAATCATTTTGACACAAAATATTTGGGTTATTGGGTAAATTTATTGGGCGGGATTTTCCATTTGATCCAGGAATTGCGTTGTTTGTACCAGGAGGAGATGGGGTGGATTTGGGGGATGTAATGGAACTATGCTCTATGGGTTTGTTGTTGGCAAAGAAGCTTATACTGATACACTGGAAAGATAATCTTTGCCATCTTTTGTAGAGTGGGTTCAGGGAATGGTAGATTTACATAGAGTTGAGAAAATGCATTATAAAATGGAAAATCAATTTGGACTGTATCATAGGATCTGGCTTCCATTCTTGAGTTTTAGATCAAACTTAATTTAAAATAATATAGTTATTAAATAGGGACACAGGCAGCAGGGAGAGTGTTTGATAAGGATGAGATGGGAGTCACAGAATGATAAGATGAAAGTTGTGACGACCATAACCATTTTCTCTGAATCATTTACTTAAAAAAAAAGAAAAAAATTCCTTTCCTCTTTTCTTTTGTGATTTAGTGAATTCTCAGTGAATACTTTCTGACTTTCACTCTCTGCAGTGTTTATTAATTTGTGTAATCTTGTTGAGCTTATAACCACGTCACTATTGGATGACTCCGCTACTTCTCCAACTACTGCCTCCTGCATTTAAAAGTTAGTTCAACCAATACCTTTTATTCCACGTCAGTAATTGTAGATGGGCCAGAATAAAAACAGATTTGCTTAGAATATTTTTAGAGACATTTAAAGACAACACACTTGCTCAAAGATTAACAAAAAATAGCGGGGGGGGGTGAAGGGAGGGATGAACCTCATTGCCAAAAATGTTCAAGTTCAGTAATTAGGGTTGATACCTTGTTTGACCATCCTTAGGTGTATATCCTCCTGGCTGGGGAGCTGGGACTAAAAAATAATGAATTTAATTCTGGAGGCACTACTTTCTCAAAACTGTGGTTGTTCCCTATCACTCAATGCAATTTTATTTCATGGCTTACATACATTTACTACAGGTCTTGGGCTTATAAAGATATAAAGAACGATGGCGTGACCCTTAGAAAAATGCTTTCTTGTCAAACTAAAAACTTGTTGTGCAGTATTTTAAGTAAGAGATCACTGATTACTTCTAAATTCTTGATACTCAACCTTAAACCACTATTTTTTTTCCTTTTTCAAAGCTGCAAACATATAAAATCCCCAGTGATGTCCTCCAACTGGGGAAAAACAAAACATTGCATAAACAGCTTCAGCTGAGTGGCATTAAATTGAAAATCTTGTTAGGCATATCATTTAGCTGGATCAAGTTGATGCACGCTTCTTTGACTTGCAGGAACTGTAGGTCGTTTTGGGGCTTACCCAACCCAGCTTTCCTCTCAGTGTGATGATATGTGTTGTATTATTTAAGTTAATGACTATTAATGATGCAAGTTCTACATGTGTCTCTAGATTTGAACTTTAGTACAAATACTAGTTGGTAAGCTAAAACCTGCCAATTCAAATGGTCTGTCTAAAAGTAATGTTCTGCTGGTTTGTTAGTAAAGCTTTAGAATATACAGTGTTTACCTCAACATTTCATTACATGGTGTCAGAAGATGAAACAGCTGTCACCACCCATTTTGGACTTGGCACGCAACCTTGCTGAGAAATGTCGCCACTTCAAGCAACAAGTGGAAATTTGTTTTGCAGCCTCGGGAGTCTCGGAAAAGTCTCAGCAGATTCAAGGCATGACCCTTTTGCATATTGTGGGCCCCACAGCCCTGGAGGTTAACAATACATTTGACTGGGCAAAGGATGAAGATAACATGGACTTGCCTCAGATTATGCAGCAGTTTGAGAAATACTGCAATCCATGGAGAAACATCACCTATGAGCGGCATCTGTTTAACACACGCAACCAACAGCCAGGTGAAACCTTTGATGTTTATCTTACTGAATTATGGTGGTGTACTATGTCCTGTGAGTTTGGTAATCTGACTGACTCCCTGATCAGAGATAGACTTGTTTGCAGTATAGTGGATGACCAAGTGTGGTGATGACTGCTCTACGAGATGGACTTGTCTTTGGCCAAAACTATTGATATTTGTAAGGCTGCTTAATTAAGCAAGAGGCAAATCAAAACCATAAGTGAGCCCCCTGGTACAGAGGCTGAAGTGAATTTAGTGACTTTTAAAAAAAGGGAGGGGAGAGATTGTGCACAAAACAAGAAAGACTGTGCCAGCTAGGAGCCCAGACTGTATGCATGTGGTAAATGTGGGAGACAGCATGGACCAAACAGATGCCCTGCTTAAGGACAGAGATGTTGAAAATGCAATAGACAGAATCTCTTTGCAAGAATGTGCACAGCAAGGCAAGGCACAAAGGTGCATGCAGTCAAGGAAGAGAACAGAAGTGAAATTGAGAATGCTTTTGTTGTTGCAACTGGCACAGCTGTGGACAAGGACTGGAATGTTCACTTAAGCATTAATAGGAAAATTGTAACTTTTAAACTGGACACTGGAGTTCAGTGTAATATTATGCCTATATCGTATCGAACAGTATCCAAACAGCCTATTTACAGGTCAAAAGCAGGACTGGTTTCCTGCTCTGGCCATCACATGAATGTGCGAGGGAAAGTTATACTGGCTGTGGGATTCAAAAATTAGTATCATGTTGTCACATTTCAGATTGTTGATGCCAAACTAACACCTGCACTTGGACTGCCTATATATCTAGAGATGAAACTTGTCAGGAAATTGTTCTCACATAACATAGAGACTGAAGCCACTCATGAGATAGTGTCTAAGTTTGCTGATGTTTTTCAGGAGCTGGGGTGTCTCAAGGGGGAACACCACATCAGGATAGACAAGTCTGTTAGCCCAGTGATACACCCACCCATGAAAATACCATTTGCTTTAAAAGACAAGGTTAAAGCAGAACTGGACAATATGGAGAAGCTGGGCGTTATTGAAAAAGTACAAAGACATACAAGCTGGGTTAATTCAATGGTGGTAAATAGAGAAGCCTGGTGAAGTGAAAATATGCATTGACCCCAGAGATTTGAACAAGGCAATAAAGAGAGAGCACTATCTGATGAAAACTGTCGAGGAAGTAGCCGCAATACTAGCTGGTGCCAAAACTTTCTCAGCGCTTGATGCATATCATACGTTTTAGCAAGTGAAACTTGATGAACCCAGCTCTAAAGCAAATACATTTAACACACCATTTGGGCATTATAAATTTAAGAGAATGCTGTTTGGAATATGCTTCACCCCTGAAGTGTTTCAAAGAAAGATATCTCAAATATCTGAAGGCATAGGAGGTGTCAAAACTTATATGGATGGCATATTGATTTGAGGGTCAGATCTGCAAGAACATAATATAAGATTAAAAAAGGTGCTGCAGAGAGCACAAGAGCACCGCCTCACGTTGAATCTCAAAATATCAAAGACTGGACTGAAAGAAGTTCTGCATATTGGACACAGACTGACCCAAAGTGGGCTAGTGGCAGACCCAGAAAAATTTAAAGCTGTAGTGGATGTGCCCACATCCCAGAATATCACGGAACTACAAAGGTTTATGGGAATGGTTAACTACCTAACCAAATTAATTCCTAATTTGTCAACTCTGAATAAACCCCTAACAGTATTGCTGGAAAAATAAATGGCCTGGCATTGGGACCCCAGACATGAACAGGTTTTTCATGAATTAAAGAAAATTATCATGCACCCACTGGTGCTAGCTTTCTACAACCTATATCGGCTGGTGGTCTTGTCTGCTGATGGCTCTTCAGAAGGACTGGGAGCATTCCTACTACAAAGCAATAAACCTGTGGTATTTGCCTCAAGATCCCTGACCAGTACCAAGCAAAATTATGCACAGATAGAAAAGGAAATGCTGGCTATTGTGTATGGGTGTATTAAACTCCACCAATACATCTACGGCAGACAGAAAGTGCTTGTAGAGACTGATCACAAACCGTTCGAAAGCCTGTTTAAGAAACCCCTGCATACTGCTCCTCCTCGTATACAGAGAACAATGCTCAAGTTACAGAAATATGATTTACAAGTCATGTACAAAGCAGGAAAGGAGCTGCACATCGCTGATGCCCTCAGTAGGGCTGTACAAAAAGGGACCTCACCAGAGATTGACAATGATAAACATGAGGTGCATACCATTGAAAAAATTCCCATTATTGATGAAAAACTGAAACAGTTTCAACAGGAAACAGCGCAAGACACACAACTGCAAAGACAAAGAGAGTGTTACAGGGATGGACTTCAGAACGTTGTCAAGTGGACCCCATCATTAGACCATATTGCCTATTCTGAGAAGAAATTACAGCTGAGAGCAGGCTACTCCTTAAAGGTGAGAGACTGGCTGTGCCTGGATCACTGCAAGAAGAAATGCTTACGAAAATTCATGGCAACCACTTGGGTACAGAGAAGTGCAGAAGACAAGCCAGAGATATTTTGTTCTGGCCAGTGATGAACAGTAAAATCAGTGACTTGGTCACTAACTGTGGCATCTGTGCCACCTACAGGAAAGCTCAACCCAGAAAGCCACTGCACCCCCACGAAATGCTGGAGAGGCCCTGGCAAAAGGTGGGAGCTGATTTATTTGACTTTAATAGAATAACGTATTGGCTGATGGTGGACTAAATTACTTTAAGTTTATTAAGATGTCCAGATTGCAAAACACTACAAATGAGACTGTGATAATCATATAAAATCTCCGTTTGCATGGCATGGCATACCAGAGATTCTCATCACAGACAATGGGCCCCAATTTGTTAGTGCTGAGTTTCAGTCTTCTGTAAAAGCATATGAGTTCAAGCACCTCACCTCTTCACTCAGGTTCCCCCAAAGCAATGGCATGGTTGAGAGAGCAAAGCAAACAGTTATGAATTTACTAAAAAAAAAAAAAAAAAGCTATGAAAGACACAGAGACCCATATCTGGCCTTGCCTGATTTGCAGAACACAACTATTGAAGGTGTGGGGTCCCCAGCACAGTTACTCATGGGCCGTCATACTAGAACCTTGTTATCAGCAACATATGGGCTATTGAAGCCAAGGATCCCAGATTCAGATGACATGCCACACTGCAGTCTGCATAGCAAAAACAACATCACTATAACAGAATAGCATATACCTTGCCTCCATTGAGCCCGAGCCAGCAGATACATATGCAAACTGATCAACAAGAATGGACCCCTGCATTTGTTGTGCCTGCACAAACCCCACATTCCTATGTTGCCTCTGCTAGTGGGAAACAGTACCGGCATAATCGCCGTGATCTGACTGGCTCTAGGGCCACGAAGTGTACCCCATGTGGGATACAGACCTCTCCCTGCAGAGGGAGAGAGAGAGGAAGAAATAGAGAAGAAATTGGGACAGGATTTTGAATTGGAGGGAGCAGCAGGAGAAAATGCAGCAGCAATGGCAGTGCAGCCTGCTCAAGACCCCTGAGAGGACTTGCTGTCAGTGACACGGGCAGAGATGGCAGCTGCCCCAATGGACCAACATAGCCAACCAGAAAACTCTGCTCGATTTGGCAAAATTAGTGGACATTTGATGCAAAAACCTGCATGTTACAGGACTTAAAATCATTTTTTTTTTTACAAGTTAACAAATTCAACTGTTAAAAGTTTATTCTTAATGGGGGAGATGTGATGAAATGTGTTATATTAATTAAGTTAATGAATATTAGCATGCTTCTCTAGATTTGAACCTTAGTATAAATACTGGTTGGTGGTCTGAAACTCCCCCAGATTCAAACAGTCTGTCTAAAAGCAATGTTCTACTGGTTTGTTAGCAAAGCTTTAGAAAATGTAACATTTGCCTTAGTGTTTCATTACACTCAGGCCAAGACCATGAACAGAAAACCTCAGCTGGGTTGAATTTTTCGACCTAGCTTTCCTCATTCGGTCAGACAGGGCTAGTTTGCAACAATACATGCTCAGACAAATCAGAATAATTGAGTCACAGACTGACGCCACTGTTTTAATTAAAAATAGGACTGTAAAAGTAAATAAGCATTCCTGCACTCTCCATTTAAGCTTGTATGCTAAACTTGAAATGCAAACCGCCATGAGCTCTTGCAGCAGCGATCACTACCTAACCGTCATGCGTGCTCAATGTGTGCATCTGCCTCTGCCTCCCTGCCCACCCTATCCTTCCTGAACTAAGTATAGCCTGGAATGGCCATGTCCCAGTAGCGGCTTCCTGTGCACCATGGCTCAAGGTATATCCAGGTCTACCTCTGCCAAGAGGGCATCTAGGTCTGGAATTTTATTTCCTAGAGTTCTTGCGTTTGCAGACATGGCCTTCCACATTTTGTTATTACTCTGCCTGCTATCCAATTTTTCCCTTTTTGCTCTGCCTCCTTTTCCCCTCCCTTTTAATAGCTGGTGTTCCCATCCGGTTTCATTTCTGGCACTCTGCTTTTTTCTTTATTTTGAAGAAGAAGTCGAAGAATCAACATTTTTATAGCGCTTTTTATACACATTGTATCCCAAAGTGTTTTACAAGCAATGCTAGACTGGTAGTGAAGTGACTGAAGGTGTAGTAGAAGCCATTTCACACATCAACACCCACAAACAGCCTTGGACAGTTGCATGAACTAGTTTTGCACCCTGGATCCATCAAGTCCTTCATTCTCTCTGCTTCAGTCAGTAGGGAAGGGGTAGTTTATGCCTCCCAGATTTCTTCTGCCACTACTCCTGCCCCAGCCAGTTTAAATGGTCCATCAAAGTAACATTTAAATTGTCCTCTGAGGACTGTGATTCCCTTCTCAGACAGTTGCAGGCCATCACCCCAATATAGGCCCTTATCCCTCTAGGTTGGTCCCCCGTCCCCAATGTAGCTGAACCCCTCCTCTCTACACCATTCCTTCAAACATGAATTGAAGCTCTTGGTGTAGAGAACCCTGTCCTCCCCACAAACATAGACAGGCAGCACCTCAGCAAAAAACACTAAGTGCACTACCTGCCTAAGACCCCTCACTAGCTCCCTAACATCTTCTCGCACAATCTCTGACTTGTCCCTAGCCAGGTCATTAGTTCTCAGATGGATAATGACATCCAGCTACCCCTCTTGCCCTGCTGCCCTAGCGATCATTAAGATCCCCCTTTCCATCCCTCTGAGCCAGGGCAACCTCACCTTCCTTCTTCCCTTCCTTCCTGTTCCCAAATCAACCCCCCAATGATCAAGTCCCCCACCAGAAGTTGCTTCCTTCTTTGCCAGGGCCCTCTACCCACCGCCTTGGGGCTTCCCCTATGGAGGACCCCAGATCCTACCTGGCCACTGCCACGGCAGCTTCCTCCTGGCAGTCTCATCCCACCAGAGTGGTGAATGAGTTTCATAGTGGCTCTGGCTGAAGAATGTGCTCCCAGCCCACAACCCCCACCCACCCAGAACTCACCGCAGTCCAGTCAGATCTCCTCCTTGGCATCCTCTGGGGCCATAGTGGTAGAATCGGTGGCACCTGGGTGAGGAAGAGGTCTCCCAAATCCTAGTCAACTTGGCCCGGAGTTTGGTGACCTCCTCCCTCAGCCCACAGTGGTGTGTGCAGATGGGGCAGCACCTCAGTTTCAAGAAGGTCTCTCATAAAATGTCTGCTCCACAACCAGTGCACTGCAGCACTCTCAACATTCCCATTCTTTCACTCACTACATTAACTGGAAAAAACTTTGTACTCTTAGCCTAGATAGGGTGTTTCTCATTTTCTCTTTTTTGTTTTGCTCAACCCGTTTGCATTGTTACTCTAGACAAGTTGTTTAAGTTTTGCCCTTTTTGCATCTTTTATCCTCTTTGTACTCTTACCCTAGATAGTGTGTTACCTCTATTCGCACACCACTAGTTTTCCCTTTTAACTTTACCTTTACCACTCTGTACGTTTATCCTAGATAGGGTGTTTCCTCCCTTCCCACACTACAGGTAGTTTCTGCTCGTATGAACTGTTTCCCCCTGCCATTACCCCTTTCCTTCCTCTGTACTCTCCCACTCAGGCAGCAACAAATATACAGTATTCTGTAAGTACTCTACCATAACTCAGTGAACCGGCAGAATTTCTTGCTTGCCTGCTGTCACCTGCGGACACCAATCCTGTTCCACTTCTGCTCTGTTCCACTCATGCTCTGGGACATGAATGCGAATGGGGCACATTAGGTGAATGAAAGTATACACTACTCCTGTCAAGTTCTGACTGAACAACTGAGAGACACTGCTGGAGAAAAGTAGACTCCCACCAGGTATTCATTTTGCCCAATACCATGAAGGGACCCCAAGAGAGTTCCACTTTTTGAGGACTGAAAGGATTGGACCAATAAAAAGAGGAGTGGACAGGATTAGCAGACTACTACAAAAATAAACAAAATTGATTCATACCCTGAAAACTCTGAACACAAATGGTTCAAATGATGACAGGGATTTCAAACTGTTTACGTGATTATGTAATTGAAGTGTTACTGTATTCATACCTGTATTTACTCTCTCTTATTTGATTCTTCCACAGGTTATTCTAATGTACACTGGTACTGCGTATCCATGCAGATTTACTTATACAATTGTATGAGTTTTATCACCAGGTTACATGGAGGTTGCTTCCGCTGCTCACTCTAGCTATATCTTTGGTGACAACATATACACATCATAACCTCTGACATAGAAGACAGGGTCCTGGCTTGGATGGATCTGAGCAGGTATAGCGGCACCACCACTATGCCCCCCCCATACCCTCCTCACCTTTGACTTATCTTTACCATCCCTCCTCTCTCCCCCGCCATTACTCCTCTTATTCCCCCAAAACCCACCTTTTTCTTGTTACTTCTCTTAGTACTGATGATTGCTATATCCGTGCAATATACCTTTTGATGTTTATCATTTACCCATATGTCTTCTTTGCAGAAGAGCTTGCATTTACTTTTTTTTACTTTCAGGACTGTTGCATTTGCTTAATTCCATCTAAATATGCTTGTCTGGTAACACACTTCATGGAATATGGTGTACAGACTATCTAGTTACCTTACTACTATAACCCTCACCAATTTATAATATATTTTAAGATTAATAATTGTTATATTATTTTACATAGATTTTTTTACTTTCTATTTACTTTTCATTGGTTCATTACAATGTGATGCTCACTGGTAATTTGGGGTTTTAACACTTGTATGACAGTCTGTCCCCTACTGCAGTTCCCCTGATTTGCTACACCAGAGGAGGAAGTGCTTTGAATTCATTAGAGGACTCCATTCACATATTTGGAGCTGCCCCCTTGAGCTGAATATTTAATCAGGTATGTTTCAGCTCCATCCGTGCCTCCTGATGAAGAGGTAATGTGGACTCAAAGCACTGGGGCAGAGGAACAGTCTGCAGCTGTGCTCTTTATATGTGTGCGATTGTATTCTAAGCAATTTAGGCTGTTTGTGTCTACATTTGAGGTGCAGTTGGATGGACAATAAACACTTTGTGTGATTATAAACTACCTTTTTCATTTGTCTCATACTTTTACACTTCACATTGTATTTATTTATATGTAGTAGTCGGATACAACACCTTTGAGCCTGAGTAGCTTGCTTACAAAGGTTCCTTATCTTTAAATGAGATTTCAGTAATATTTCACATACAACAGAATGTAAACATTTTAACAAGATATTCACATGATATATACGAGATAAAGCAGCACACAGAATGTGGCATTGTCAGGGCACAATTAGACAAAAGATAGTATTTGAGGGTGAGGGGTTAAGGGTATGGGGGAAGTAGCAACTTCAAGACTATTGCCAGGTGCAGTGGTGGGGCATTATACAGGAGCGGTGATGCATCAGTGGCAACTGCCGGTCATGTTGGGGGTACTTGTTTAAAGTTTTCCTGAATTATTCTTTTTTGGGGATACTTAGTAGGAATTCTGGTAGCTCATTTAGCCAATTTATTTATTTTATTTATTAATTGAATTTTGATGACCGGGTAGGCCCACTGGGCCCCGGAGGTCCCTTTTTCAGGGGCGACCCGGGAAATAACAGTACATAAACTTAATAAGCAGTAGTACATCTACAAAATGTTGGCATGCAGTGGTCACACATATAAGTGAAGCAGAACAGTCTTTTCTAAAGGTTACATAACTTAGTGCCCTATTGTCAAAAGGGTCGTGCCTGAAAATAGTCATCTTTATGGCTAGCGCACCCACCCGGTAAACAAAAACTAAAGAAAAATAAAGAAGCGTGAGGCTTGGGTTGTTTTGTGATATGGAACAGTGAGCACATATCTGGTTACATTCCTAATGGAGTGATGTTTTGGGAGTGGACAAAGATGGTCCTAGATTCCAGCTGGTATGAGGCCCAATGGTGATTTCTTGCCAAGAAGGCAATTACATAACGCATATTATAAAATGGGCTAAAGAAATCAAGCATCCTGATTGGCTACTACATCATCTGATCTGTGTCCTTATCAGATGACATAGTAGCCAACCGGCACTACCTTCCACTCCTGAGCCCCACAACAGCAGGGAATCACTGAGCTGTGCCAGCCAAAAACAGAAACACAGACTAGCACAGCTCACAACACAATGTCTTTCTCATCAAGCTCCTAGTCTCCCTGTCTGCCACCATCAAGCTCCCAGTCTCCCTGTCTGCCACCCCCACACACACCCACACACACACAATGCAACCTCCAATATACAAAAAAAACCTGTAAAAAATATTTAACAAAGCACCTGGAATTTTTTTTTCTCTGCTTGTCTCATCTCTCCCTAACATCCGACACTCTCAATTACAGCTCTGCAATGGGAAACCTCCACAATAAACAGCACTGCAAACTCCAATGTCTGGCAATGTGCCTTAAATGTCCTGCCTCCACATTTTATACTGCACGACAAATTCAAAATCCAGTATAAGTGACATCCGACAACTCACCATAGCACTGACCGCAATCTCCACATGACAACTTGCTATAGTACTGACCACAATCTCCACAATTTTCCAGAGAAAACGGAAGTAACTCCATAACGCTTGTCTCCATCCTGTGGTCACAAATTAAAGTATTTATTCTCTTAATAAAAAAATTAAAAATAAACTGCAAAGTAAAGCAGCACAAAACGCAACCCAGGACACCACCACATTTTCAAAAACAAATGAAAAATTGACCAGAGTAGGGCAAACTGGAACAGCTACTGGAAATGAACACAGTCTATACTAATACCACTGCTGACTTCTCTCCGGACATTTGAAACAAAAAAAAATAAATAAATCTCTCATTCAGCAACTATTTATTTCTCACTCTACCTATGGCGTGGGGGAGAAGGGGAGGAGACTCATAAACAGAAACACATACTTACTAGATGGACTATTTTTTTACCATTTCAGATACTGAAACCTCCTTTTCTTATATTTTTTACTACTTCTTCTTTTGTTTCTTTTACCCATTAAATAATTACTTTGATGCCCATTTTATAAGTGCAATAACACACACCGAGGTGTGGTTTATTGTCTGATAAGAGCATGTCCAGTGGCATAAGGCACTCGGCGCAAGGGCCTCTTGCCTTAGTACACCCCTGGGTGTGCTCTTATTGGGTGATAAACCACACCTCTTTGTGTGTTATTGCTTGCTTGAGGCATGCACCAAAGTCTTTAATTGGTAAATCCATGTTAAATCAACCTGACTATCCAACTTGCCCTGTTTGTCTTTTTTTTATATATATAAATATATGTGATTACTATCTCCAGTAGTATATTTAGTCAGTCTGACTTTGATTTGTCTGAAGCTGAGAACCTTGCTACACTGCAAAGAACAAACTATAACTCCGTTTAGGAGCTGGAAACTTGGTAAGGCATAATATTGTAAAGCAGGGGAGCTACGCTTTCTACAAAAAGTTTCATTTTTTTTTCCTTATTGGCATTAAGCAGAGAATTGCAGGATTCCATTAAAAGTGTAGTAATTTTATAACCAGAGGGAGTGAGATACAACTGAATTTGCTTGACTGTTGGGGTTGAGACCTAGGATTTGGAAGGATATTTTGCAACATTTTAAAAAGTGTCCTGCTGGCTGAGAAGTTAAGTTTTATCCCTGGTTTCACTGAAAGATTTTGTGTATTGGAATCAGACATAGCAGACTGCCTACATTGAAAGGCCTGCTTACATCACAGGTGTCACTAGTCAATCAATTAGCTTAATTCTTAAGATTTTCAGTGCAGGAAGAGTGTAAAGCACAGCTGACTTATTTTGGGGTTGACTGCTTTCAGAGCACAAACCACCAGGCTGTTTTGGGGCTGGGGAGGTTTACCTGTGTCTGACTTGGATGTCTGGATTTTCCTCTGTTTGATTAGCAGGGTATTTTCTCTGTCAAATTGTTGTGTAGGGCATCTTGCTGACAGGAAGGCACTCATCGCAGTGCTGGGTCAGAGCTTTTAGCTGATTGTTTTGTGAGGGCACAGTTTAGGCCCAACCCCTTCCCACCTCTCACCCACCCCTGGAAATAGTTCCTTTATACCTGGGGTTCTGACATCATTTCCTCAAGAGTGCAAGGTGCATATCACTGTTATATCCTCTCTAGCACACTGCACTGAAAATATAAGCATACACATTGTATAATATATATATATTTCTATATAACAAACCAATCACACACACACAAAAAGGAAAAAAGTAGATAAACATGTGGGGAGTAGTACAATGTAATGGCTGTGGGGCAGCAGTCTTCCGGGAGTCTTTCTGGAGGCTGAGATGCTGCCCTATTTGCAGACAACTCTCTGCCCTGAGGGAGGAAGTTGCCCGTCTTCAGTCCATGCTAGACAGTAGTAAGGGAACCTTTCCCCAGGCCACACTGGGCAGTAGGAAGGGAACTTCCCCCATCCAGGGAGCACCAGAGCCACCACCACTACCTCAGAGGTTGCGAAGAAAGCACAGCAGTTGGACCACAGTGGGATCAGGAAGGGTGAGGATGGTGGAACAGAGGCACACCCAGTCAGTTGTTCCACTCCACAATCCATACACCATTCTAGGGGAGCATAGCTCCCCTATGGATGCACCCGCAGAGGAGACTAAGGAGGCTGAGGACAGCTGTCACATGGGAGGCCCACAGGAAGGAGACAGAGGACACCACAAGGAAAGGAAGCAGCTCCTGGTGGGGGACTCAATTATTAGGGGGATAGAACTGGGGGGAGCAGGGAAAACTGAAGTAAGGTGCCTGCCTGGTGCCATGGCTTGGAGGGACAGGAAGCGCATCCTTAGGATCACAAGAACAGCTGCACGGGAGTCTGAGCTGGATGTCATTGTCCACCTAGGGACAAATGACTTGGCTCATCATGAGATTAGAGCAGTGCAGAAGGACTTTGTAGAATTGGGGAGGGTCTAAGACAATGCACACACAGTATCCTTCTCAGAGGTGCTGCCTGTCAATGGCATGAGTGAGGCGAGGGTACTTTGCACCATGCAGTTTAATGAATGGTTGAAAAAATGGTGTGGAGCACAGGGGTTTGGCTTCATTGGGGACTGGGGTTACACCTGGAGGGACACCAGCCTATACTGGCAGGATGGTCTGCATCTGTCCATGAAGGGAACAAGTCTTTAGAGCAATCAGTTTAAATGCTTCATTGGCAAGCTTTTAAACTAGTCAAGGGGGGAGGCACTGATAAGCAGCAGTACCAATGCCCGTAGTCTGAGTAACAAGCTTCCTGAATTAGTGGCCTTGATAGAGGAGGAACATCTGGATATCGTGGCAGTCACAGAAACATGGTACACACAAAACCATGACTGGGACGTAAACATACCAGGATACACTATCTACAGGAGGGACAGGGAGGGTAAAAGAGGATGAGTAGCTCTTTACATAAGGGAAGGAATCAAAGCAACAGAACAAAAGGGTAAACAGGGAGGAGAAGAAGCACTGTAGGTAAATTTGGAGACCGGCAATGGCACCACAATCCACACAGGGGTTTTATACAGACCCCCTTCTCAGGGGGAGGAAATGGACAAGGAAATGATAGAAAGTATACTTAGAATGGCAGAAAAAGGGGAGATATTGCTGATGGGTGATCTGAATATGCCAGATGTTAACTGGAGTGCTGTTGCAGCAGCCACTTCTAAGAGTGGGGTTATTCTAGATGCCCTACAGGGGGCAAGCCTTAGACAACTAGTATTGGAGCCCACTTGAGAGGAGCAATCTTAGACCTGGTTCTCTCAAATGGAGATGAAGAGAGGATCACAGATGTAGAAGTGGGTAGCCATCGGGAACTAGCGACCATCGAACAGTATGGTTCTAATAAACACAGCAATAGAGTCACGCCATACAAAGACAAAGGTACTGGATTTTAGGAGGGCTGACTTTGCCAAAATGGGTAAGTGCCTAAGGAATGCACTAGCAAATGAGCAGGAAGGAGGGGTGGAAGAACAATGGGGAATAATAAAAACTGCCATCACAGAGATAACAAGCCTTTGTGTAAAGCAAATAAACAAAATGAAACGAGGTAAGAAACCACTATGGTTCTCAAAGGAAGTGGCAGTGAAGGTTCAAGAGAAAAAGAAAGCATTCAGGAAGTACAAGGAATCACAGAAGCAACAGGACAGAGAACTGTATCAGTTAAAGCAAAAGGAAGCTGGGAAGGCAGTCAGAACAGCAAGGCCCAAACTAAGGAAAAGATAGCCAACTCAGTTAAGAAGGGGATAAAACCTTTATAGGTACATCAGGGGGTGAAGAAGACCAGGGAGGGATAGTGAGGCTTAATAAAGGGAGGAAGGTGGGTAGAGGTGACTGTGAAAGGCAGAGATACTAAACAAATATTTTGCTCAGTATTTACAAAGGAAGAGAGGAGGTACCTAAAACAAACAGTAGAAACACTCTGGATACAGAAGCTGATACCAGCCCATTTACAGAAGAAAGGGTTCTGAAAAGAACTCTTAAAACTGAAGGTGGAAAAAGCAATGGGGCCTGATGAGTTCATCCCAGAATTCTAAAAGAACTAAGGGTAGAACTAGTGACACCACTGACTACCCTCTTTAACAAATCATGGGAGGATGGGTGGTACCCTAGGACTGGAGGAGGCAGATGTGATTCCCCTTCACAAAAGTTGGAGCAAGGCAGAAGCAGGAAACTACAGACCTGTTAGTTTAACCTCAGTGGTAGGAAAATGATGGAATCACTTCTGAAGGAAAGAACTGTTGAGTATCTAGAGGCCAGAGGGGCATAGGACCCAAGGCAGCATGGATTCACAGCGGGAAGGTCATGCCAGACAAATCTGATAGATTTCTTTGACTGAGTGACCAAAGTAGTTGATCAGGGAGGGGCTGTGGACATGGCCTACCTAGACTTTAGCAAGGCATTTGATACAGTCTGACACAAAAGATTAATATACAAGTTAGCCAGCCTGGGGTGGGTCCCAAGATGACAGCCTGGGTAAAAATTGGCTGGAGAATAGGACACAGAGGTAATAGTAAATGGAGTCCACTCTGAAAAAGGGGGTTAGTAATGGGGTACCATGAGGTTCAGTATTAGGACGGTCCTCTTCAATATCTTTAAGCGACATTGAGAGGGACTGGAAGGAAAAGTATGTCTCTTTGCAGATGACACAAAGATCTGCAACAGAGTTGATGCACAAGGTGGGTGGAAAGGATGAGAAGGGACTTGTGAAGGTTAGAGGAATGGTCAAATGTATGGCAGCTTAGATTCAATGCTAAGAAGTGCAAGGTAATGCACCTGGGAAACAAAAACCCAGGGGAAGAGTACACAATGAGGGGTGAGATACTAACAACAACAAAAATGGAAAGGGACCTGGGGGTAGTCATATCAGATGACCTAAAGGTGGGCAAGCAATGTGAGAGGGCAGCAAGGAGGGCTGGGGGATACTGAGATGCATAGGGAGAGCATCACCAGTAGAAAACAAGTTATTATCCTCTGTACAGACAGCTGGTAAGACCCCATCTGGAGTACTGCGTGCAGTTCTGGAGACCCAATCTCCGCAAAGACATAGACAGGATGGAAGCTGTCCAGAGGAGGGCAACTAAAATGGTGCAGGGTCTGCACCGGAAGACATATGAAGAAGCTTAATATGTATAGCCTTGAGGAAAGGAGGGAGAGGGGGGACATGATAGAAACTTTCAAGTACCTCAAGGGAATCAACAAAGTCCAAGAGGGTAGCATCTTTCAAAAAAAGAGGTGTGCAAGAACAAGGGGGCACAATTTGAAGATAGAAGGGGCGGCTCAGAGGTAATTTAAGGAAATATTTTTTCACAGAGAGGGTTGTGGATGTATGGAACGGCCTTCCAGAGGAGGTTGTGGAGTCAAAAACAGTGGTGGAATTCAAGCATGCATGGGACAGTCATAAGGCAATTCTAGGGGGTGGGGGTAGGAAGAAGTAGGCTGCTGGTTAACTAAGATCTGCAGCTTATCCATCAGGTAGGGAAATGGGCAGACTGGGTGGGCCAAGCGGTCCTTATCTGCCGTCAAATTCTATGTTTCTATGTTTCTATATAATAACTGGACATCAATGTTTTTCTATGTAGATGACCAGTTATTATTGTCGTTACAATCATACCTCTCAACCTTTTGTCACTGAAATGAGAGACATGGATATTTTTGGACACTCAAAATGAGGGACAATGAGGGGACACAGACCCTCAGAATGAAGGACACATCCTCAAACAAGGAGCTACATGCCCAGAACACTGTGAAAACCATAGTGTTTACCTGTACAAAGTTTATTTTGGATTTAGTATTTTAGAATATTAAGTGTTTCTACTTTAAAGTCTGAATTTATAGCACATTTGCTGTGTGGGCATCACCTTTTCCATGAGGGATGGATGAGGGACAGAGCAATTTTAAGGAGCAAAATGAGGGATGTCCCTCATAGTGAGGGACACTTGAGAGGTATGGTTATAATCAGATGGTTAATATGGCATTCATGCGCACACTGATCGTTTACAATGGGCGTGAGACACTGGCTTGAGGTTCTTTTTCTGCTCTACATGTTTTGGGTGACAACAGTGACTCAGCATAAAGGTCTGCAAAGGCAGCAGTTCTACACATCACAAAATGCATATTTTAGCCAAATAAATACTTTTGGTACCTTCGTCTAGCTGCAGCTGGTACATCCTGAGTTCACTGTATCAGGTTCTAAAATATACATCAGGTACCTCATGACTCTTGTGAAACTGTAATAAAAAACAGCCACAAAAGAGGAAAGAAATGGACTTTGCAAACTCAGATTATCATCTAAATATACATTTGTTTAACACAAAGTTATAAGCATTAGTCAAAATTTTATGTTGTAAGTAGAAGAAAACGTTCTTGTACCGTCCCCTACTTTTAACATTCCCTCATAACACCCCCCCAACTGTACCCTTTGTCATCCATCCCCCTCTTTATAGTTGAGGATCTAACAACCTGCTTATAACAGTGTTCAGCAGTCTTATTGCCTCTCTGTCAGAGATGTGTTTGAGCATTTCTTCATGGATGCTGTCATGAAGGCTATCTTCTGGATCCACTCCCTGGTATGCAACCACTACAGTAAGGGTTCAGTGGTATGTAACCTGTTATTCTGTTATGCCTGATGTTCTCATAACCAGCATGACTCTTGCTGATAGATGTTACCTGTATGTAAATGAAAACTACCAATGAAATCCTATATTGGAAAAATACAGAAGCCTGGAGATCTGCAGAAGCTCCCAGCTCAGAAATATCTGGGAACATTACCTGTTCGGAAGAATGCTTTCCTTGACCGGCGAACATGAAGGGGATCGCAAACAAGTTTTCACTGTATGCTCTAGCTGCAACTCCAGAGGATTATATTCAGAAAATACATCACACAGAATCAGGCAACAAATCACATGTAGGCTTTTCAGTAAGCATACGGCCTGGAAGCTGTAGTGGTCATGGACAGATGAACATTGACTGGTGTTCAGCATCACTCAGTAATGAGTAAGTCTTGGAAGTGATGTGATAAAATGTAAGATTTTGTTATAGATTATTTCTACCCTGGACAAAACAGTTTTAGAAGTAGAACAATATCATAACAAGCCATCATCCAACAGTGATATCATAAAACTTTGAGCCAACATTTTCTTGGTTTTCAAAAACGGTGATGAATTAACTCTATAGGAAAGACCCAGACAACGATTAACTGACTTGGTTAAAAACTCAGCATAACTCTAATAGAAGAATCCAAAATCCCACCAGATATGAAAATTCAAGAACCAATTCTATCAAATTGCCATCTAAGATTTTATAACAAAATTCTGGTCGGATACCAACTTCTTCTGTACACCCTTAAAGACAACTGACCCCCTTATTCAAATGATTAGGGCATCACTAAATGGGTTAGTGCCACACCAACTATGAATTTTGCCAACTGACAGGGTGGGGGAACCATATTCATAGGCCCCTGGTGCACCACACTGATGAGACAGCGTGATCGTGCAGAGTATACCACTGCGTCCATGCAAATGAGTAATTCCCATGCATATTGAGTGAAGGTATATCATGTTTTGAGAAAAGTAAACAGTCACCGTTGCAGTACTTTGAAACTGTGACCTCCCCAACTGTCCAACCTGTTGAAGAATGCATTATTTTTGGTAATCTACTGAGCCCGCCTTCCCAATTGGACATTCCCTACTGTGTACAATGTATCTGATAGTCTAGCAATTCCCCCACCCCCAATCACCCATCCTCTACTGTATGCAATATACCTAGTGGTCTAGCCACCACCATCACCACAAAAACCCATCCTCTTCTGTGTGCAATATACATGGTGGTCCTGTGCCTCCACCCTCTAAAGAGTATCTGAGCCCCCTTGCAATCCACCTATTCAGGACCCTCCATCCTACCACCACCACCCCTTGTCCTGGTCATTGATGCTGTGTTACGGCCTTTGAGACTGCAATCAGCATAGCCCACTGCTATCCACCATGACCATCTGCTATCTGTCAGTAAGCGATTGTGGGTGCTGTAGAAACAGCTTGATGACCGAGGGCGAGTGTGGGGTGGAGGGTCCTGAGCATGCAGGTCAGTGGGGCGGGGCAGATACCCTTTGAGGAGGGACCAATAGAGGACTGCACACATCTACACCAATTGTGTAAATATTATTGCAATTACAGGATTTACCTGTTACTAACTCTGCGCTGTATGTCTCTGAGAATAATGAATCTTTTTTTTTTTTACTTTTTTATTGAAGAGATCAGTAAAATTACAAAGTATGAGCAGGGACAAAATATCATATAGCATGTCCTTATACACAGTACCGTTGTGTAAAATAGGTCAATTCTACTTCCTCTAAACAATGGAAGATTTAATATCAGGGAGAGGAAACCCTTACAGGCAGCACCCCTTTGCGTGTTTTAAAAACAATTAATCCACTTGTTACAGGCGTATATTGGTGTCCCCTGCTTTTGATAGATAAAATGGTGAGAAAAAAGTACCAGACTGATCAAAAACTGATGCACGCTGTGTGATAACCAGGGAAAAATCTGATGATATATAACAAAACCAATGCAATATTGAGTAAAACGATAAACACTAAGTAATAGTAGACCTGTGTGGGGCAAGTTTAAAGGTGAAAAGAATAGTTATTGTAAAGTGCTCATCCATAACCTCAGGTGAAAAAACCAATACAAATCAATACCCCCATGCCTGCTGGGGCAGGGCTGAACTGCCTTTAAGTTCTTCAATAAGAACCATAAATGGATACCAAGCTCCCGTGAATTTATCTGTCCACAAGCAGAGATCAGCTGTGATTTATTTCCATTTAATATATGTTTTTAACAATAGCAATCCACCCCTGCCCTTTAGGAGGGTCTGGATTCAACCACTTTTTTGTGACTGCTTTACCAGCAGCTGCCAATAGTGCACCTAAGAATGATCTCTAGCAATTCAAATATCTCCCCTTGGGCAACATCCCCAAGATCAAGTGCTCAAATCTGGGATCCCCCTGGATGCTTGCTATTTAGTTATAATGAGGTCCAGCCTCAGCCCAGAAAGACTGCAAGGAGGGACAACTCCCAAAACATATGAAGCGGAGTGCCCACCTTCCCACATCCCTGGCAACACTTATAAGAGTGGTCCTTCATGTAGTGCTTTATTCGTGTGGGGGTGAGAAAAAGGCAGCAAACTACCTTCCAATGAAATTCTCTCCAGTTGTTGGAAGAGGTGGTGTGGAATAGATAGAGCACCGTGCCATCTGCATAAAGGAATATTCAGTTCTCTTCCTGTGCAATTTTTATACCCTCCAGATCAAGGTGGAATTGAATCAGTTCAACAAAAGGCTCACTACTTTGGGCAAAAAGCATCAGGGAGAGACGGCACCCTTGCCTTGTGCCCTGCTGTTTGCACAATGGGTCCAACAGCATGCCACTGACTTTTACTCTCACTGTGGGACCAGATTAGAGTGCCTCCACCCAGCCGCTGAACTGACCTCCAGAGTCATATTTAACTAAGGTGGCAAAGAGAAAATCCCACTTCAGGCAATCAAATGCCTTTTCAGCATCAATAGTGATGGCTGTTGTTCCTGTGCCTGACATCCCCCCCAGATGAAGGATGTTTAAACACCATCTTTCATTGTCCACCAAATGTCTATCTGGAACAAAACCAGATTGCTTTCGGGTGAATAAGGTTCCCAAGAATCCCATTCAACCTATTGGCTAAGACTCTGATAAATATTTTGGAGTCTACATTCAGTAATGAAATGGAATGGTATGAAGCACATTCCTCTTGTGCCCTACCTGATTTGTGAATAACTGCTATGAAGGCTGACTGCCAAGAATTTGGCAAGTCCTCCCGCTCATCACAGAAGTTCACAACACTAGAGAGCAGGGAAATCAACTGTTGTTTAAAGGCTTGGTAGAGTTCTACATTAAACCTGTCCAGGCCTGGGGATTTGCCATAGGTCTATTTTGAATAGCTTGACTAATCTCCTCTGAGGTGATGGGAGCCTCCAGCATTTGCCTTTCTGCCTCTGACAGCTGGGAAAGTATTACACAGTTGAGAAAATCAGAGATTTCCAAACCCGTAATTTCTGTGGGAGTAGCCTTCTTGTAAAGAATTTTATAGTAATTCTGGAATGCCTCTGCTATATCTTTGGGTGTGAAGACCATTCTTCTTGTGTCTCCTCTCTTGACTTTAATGGTTTTGACATACTGCTTGAGCTTTACGGAGGTGAAATGGCAAAAGATGACCTGCCCTATTACCCTGTTCATAATATTTGTGATTGAGGTATCTAAGGTAGCCATCAGTCTTCACATCCAAAAGAGCCTGAAGGTCTTTTCTAACCTGCTGTATTTCTTGATAAAGTCTGTTGGACCCTGTTTGTGTTGTTGCTTGAGCTCTCTTAAAGGGGATTCTAGAGTGGTTTACTGCATCATATGTTGTTTTCTGAGGCGGGAAGCATACAAAATAATAACACCTCTAAGTGTTGCCTTTAATGCATCACACTGCCACGTCAGCTTCACCTCTGGGGTTTGATTAACCCTGAGGTATTCTTGAATGGTATCTCAAATTAGCTGTTGAAAGTCCTCTCTGACTAACAGTGATATATTCATCCTCCAAAAACAACATTTTTGTCCAGTCTCCAAGTTGGAGCTGGACCATGACCGCTGAGTGGTTGGAAGTAACTCTCTGGTATACAGCACAGTATTTTATTTTATTTGATTGGCTCCCAAGAAAATAATCTAGCCTTAGAGTAGAAAGTATAATCTCTGACCAAGTGATGGGGTTCTCTTCAAATATCTGCTAAAGCTAATTTGTGCATCCTGGCTCGAACAGCTCATCCCATAAGCATATTAGTAGACAACGACTGCAAGGAACGATCCCAAGAGGGGTTTGTGACACAATTCAAATCCCCTCCTAGCAGAATCATACCCTTTCCTAACCTAGCAATTTTAGAAAACACTCTCCTAAAAAACTCGGGGGAATCAGTACTCGGAGCATATATATTGATCAAGTGGAGTTTTTGGGTAAGTAGTATGCCTGAGGCAATTACCAGCCTCCCATTCTCAGCTTCCACCTTATGAAGTAATTCAAAAGGCAGGTCTTTGCAGAACAATATCACAATCCTTGTCCTTTTTCCAGAGGAGTGAGAGGCTGAGATTACCTGGCCCACCCAAGTGTAACGTAATTCACTGTGCTCAAGTTCTGTAAGTCTAGTTTCTTGTATAAATCCAACATTGGTCCCTAAACATTTCAAGTGAGCTAAAATTTTTGTTCTTTTAATGGGGAATTAATACCCTGAACATTCAGGGTGGTGATTGTCAAAGAACCCATTGCAAAGGGAAACAGCAACCATACACCCAGTGTTCCATAGTCCACATGAAAAATTATTTTTTTATTTACATTTTTTCTGCCCAGTGCCAACCAGCCCCCTTCTACCAGTCCCCCCAGCCCCATCACCATGACATCCACCAGGTGCTACCTCAGTGGCACAGAGGTGCCCAGCTGGCTGGGTGTGGAGCCTGCGGGGGACCAACGTCATCCTGCCAGTTGGTACATTTTCCACTTGTTTTCTCCCCATCCCCAGTTGTGGCCACGCATGCATGTGTGGAGGCATGTGCGTGCTGCGGACTTGCAACACCTTCCCTTATGTGCTGCATCCCATCCTGCTCCATCATTGGGCCTCCACCTGGTGGCGGCTATGTGGCGGGAGTGACAAGGACCCTCCCCAAGAGAGGAGAGCTGCCTTCGGCTGCTCAATCCAGCTCCCACCCCCTCCCACCAGCCGACCCTGGCTCGTTCCCAAACCCGGGTCACTGGCCTGGTGCGAGGTGTGGCATCCAGTTCCTCAACCCTCAGTGCCACCAGGCTGGCTTCACGTTAAAAATTCTGAAGTCACTGCCCCTTCACCTAAGTAGTCACCCAGGGTATTAGCACCTCACCCCACACAAGGTCTATAACAACGAACATGGTAAATAGTAATTAACAAATGCACAACAGGTGCAAAAACAGTAAAAGGAAACATTATCTGCATATAAAAGAAAAGAAGAGAAAAGAAAAATATACACAGTGGTTGTTTTTCTTTAGTAAAAAACTTCCAAGGTTAAGAGTACCAACCCTGCATGTACAGAGATGACGTAGCTTAAGCTACAGTGCTTTTGATCTATAGAATAAGTGGTCAGAGTGGTTCCCGGGGCTGAGGCCAGAGATGAAATGGCCAGTAGGGCTACCATATGGGTTAGATATATATTATCAGCCCATTGCCCGGGAGCTACAGGCAATGTCTTTTAAAGCCAATACAATACAATTCGTAGGCTTTCTCCCACATATGTTTTATGTTACTCTGTCAATAAATATTTCCCCCAGACTCCTATGAGTGGCAATTAGGTAGTAAAAGGAGCCAGAAAAAGAAGAGGAATAATGTACCCTCCCCCAAAAAAATGATATTTCCAAAAGATTTAACCTTGTGGACCATAATAAACGTTCATTGAGGGGGAAGCATCATAGAAGAAGTAAAAAATGCCACTGAATGATAATCTCCCAAGTTATAGGCAGGTACTCCTGCCAGTCTGTCCTAAAAGAACCTTGTATAGACTATCAATTGAGTTGTAATGTTGGGGGTTAATTATCCCAACCTATGTAAAGATGAAGAAAAAATAATCATGGGATTCTTTTTACATGTTCCCCGTGGAAGCAGTCCATGCAAAGAGAGAGACCTGTCCCCCTTCAAAGTAGAGATAACAGCCTGTTATGAATTACAATTTCTACCAAATAAAACAAAAAAAAAGGACATATTAGCTTATATGCGGTCAGCTCGTGAACCGGAACATCCAGGCTACTTAAAACATCACACACTACCATGACCAACTGTCTGCCATCCAGTGCTGAGATCTGCAAAGAAAAAGAAGGGTAATCAGTTGCACTGTGGCAGCTCATGATGCTAGCCAGAATATGTTATAATGCAATAAGAAACAGAACTGATTGGGGATAGTGATGTGGGAGGTCCGAATGTTCAATTACTCCACTGGAATAATGGGGGAGGGAAGAAAGAGAGCAAAACTCAATAGAAGCCGGAGGAGACAGTAGGACTGCTGTCTGAAGTACCAAGTGCCTCAAAAGTAATAAAACTTCATCTTGTGCCTTTAAAGTTGGGTACAAACTGCTAGAAACACAGGTAAGACTGCAGACTGTATTTAAGTTGTAGCACCAGCTCCTCAAATGTCTGATGCTGCGATTGTGCTGTTTATTTCTCATAGTTCCTGGTCCAGGAAAAGCCACAAGTCAGACTGCAAGTATCGTGGCCATGTTGCTGGAGTGAGGTTTGCTTGCTTGGGTTTTCTTGCACAACACCAGGCTCTAAGTGCTAGTTTGTGTTCCAGTACTTCCATCTCAAGCTCTGGGCAAGCAAGACTGAGCTTGCAAAGAGTGGGGGCAGCCTCCCTTAACGAATCAAAGAACTGAGGTCCACTGTCAGTAAACACCCTTGTGCTGAATCCTGATGTTTTTGTCTTTCGCTTACTTAATCATGTCCCTAACCATGTGCCATTTGTCATTTAACAAGTTGGAGAAATCTTGATCAAAATAAAACATTTTTCTGTAGATGTTTAAATCCTTCTGGTGCCAGACTGTGCGTAAGATGAGTTGGCATTTGGGGAACTCCAGCATGCGGACCACAACTGACCGTGGACAAGCTTTTTGGTCCATTGGCTTTTGAAGTAGAGAGCAGTGGGCCCTTTCAATGGACAGAGTGGTGTCTTCAGGAATGTGCAGCACCGAACGAAGAAGGTGAGCGACAAAGCTTTACAAGGAGTAGAACTATTTCTCCATGTCCTACGGAACTCCATGAATCCGAACGTTGTTTCTCCTGGCCCGGTTTTCTTGTTCAACTAGGTGGCTTTGTAGTTCTCCTTCCCAGGACAGGAGGTAAAGAATAGCTCAGTCGTGCATCCCACCAAGCCTGTAATGAACCCAGTGCTTGGTCGGTAGCGGTAGTCCTTTTTTTCATGGTTTTCAGATCAGCTCGTAAGTCAGCTACCAAGCACTCCACTCAATGTATGGCTTTTATTATTCCATCCACCTTAGATAACACTAGCCCTTGTTCCACAGATCTTGGCCCATCCTCCATGCTGCCCGAACTGAGCATCGGGGATCTAGCATGACTAGGCTCGGTCAAGCCCAGAATATTATCTGCCTCCATCATGGCTTTTAGTTTGGTCACCTGAGTTTGTTTTTTCTTGGATTGCTTAGACGCTATAGTGAGTATGAGCTTGTGTGTTTTTTTAGATCTATTCCACCAGAGAAAGCACTGTGATGAGTATTTGTATGCCTGAAACTCCTGGAGCTCAGAAACAAGCAGCCATCAGCCTCGTGATGTCACCAGGAGTCAATGAATTCCCGTCTTGAGCCAAAAATCCTACACATTTGCAACTTGCTATAAATGCTTCTGCACTTGTGTTAAAAAAAAATCTTGCATTATATACAGCCCAGTAGTGTCACCACTCTCTACACTGGTATTCTGGGTCCAGGAATGGACTTGGGTGACTTGGGTTCCAGAGGACAGAGCATTCCAAGGACAGCTCTTCTCTTTCAAGGAAGAAGGAGACTATGTCCCACTACTTGGTTACCGCCTGGTGAAGGCCAGGTGGCAACAGAGCAGGAACATGCAGAAGAGGAAAGGGCAGCAGCCAGGCACACGTGCAAGCGTGTCATGCCTGCCACTATTGTGGTCCTGGGAAAACAGAGGATAACCATTAAGTGCATGAGAAAGACGGTAAAGGGGCTGGGGTGGGTGCCACTGGGGGAGCCAGGGACATGAAAAAATTGATTATAAACTCTTTGTACTTGCATCAGTTTTTCTCACTTGGAGTCAAACATGTGTCAGTTCTGCGCACTTGTAGTAAATTCCACGGCAACTGTGTAAATTTTATTATGATTACAGAAATTAGACTCACAACTGATTTAAAGTAGCTTGCATCAAAAAATGAGGCAAATGTAGAATCTCTGCAAAGAAAAAAGATGCAATAACTGTGCCAGTTTTGGCATAATGGAAAAGAAAGTAAAAAAACCTAGATGAAAGTCACCCATTACTTCTAAAAAGCAGGCAAGCAAACTATAAACTCACGTAAAACATCCCCCTGCCGGGAAAAACTAAGTATGCTAAGGGAATGCACCAAACACACAATTTTGAAGGAGGAAACTGTCCTGAAGAAGAAGGGAAACCCCTCAAAGGGAAACCCCTCATCTATCACACATCAGGTCTGCTAGCAGACCACTCAGAAAAGTTTAATGTACATTATACAATGGCAAGAAAATTTCCTGGACTCTGATTGGTCAGTGTGTGCCTGAGACAGTGATGATATTACACAATAACATCACTGAGCTGATTTTATGGAGCATGCACCTTTTTTTTCAGAAACAAAGATATACTGCCTCACTAAAAATCTACTAAAAACATTTTTATTTTTATTTTTGTTTTCTATAACATTGATCCATTGTGTAATTATAATAAGGCACTCCAAGGTATGTGTTATCATGTAATAACATCACTCCTGGGGTGGTGGAAGCACTCGGCTTCGCCTCGTGCTTCAACCCACCCCAGAAGTGATGTTATTACACGATAACACACACACCTTGTCGTGCCTTATTGCTTAAGTATGCACCAGTTATAACAGCCATGCTTACAGCAGACAGTCGCTTATACTGGATGGCAAACATTTGTCAAACGTTGTTTCCTATCCTTCCTTTTACAAATATTTGGTCTATAGCATTTATTGCATGCCATCTATAGCAGCCACCTGGGCTGTTGTTTCACAGTCATTTCACATTCATTCGCTCCTCTAATTAGGCGAGAATGTGTTGAATGGACGGCCAGTTTTTCATTTCAGCTGGTATTTAAACAGCTATTTCCTGCTGTGCCCTTTGTATTAATCTGACTGCCTAACTACGTTGACTTTCACTGTCCCAAAAACTTGAAATTTTAAATGAGATTGATAGACTTCCTAAGCTTAGCCTCCATGATCTCTCTGTGCATTTTGTCATTCCAAAGTCTACACTCAGCGACCTTCAAAGAAAGTGAGAGAGACTGCTGTCCAAATGGCTTTCCAATCAGAACCCAGACAGAAAATGAAAACTAGAGGGCAAAGATTCCGATGCGGAAGAAGCACTTCTCAGTTAATTCACTAATGCTCATGGCAGAGATGCATTGATCAGTAGTCCACTGCTGTTACAGAAGGCACAGCAACTTGCCACAGTGTTAGGTAAAGATGATTTTAAACCTACCATTTGGAGGCGTGCAAGGTAAAAACATTGCCACAACACTGATTTCAAAAAAATTCACAGACAGAAGTTGAATGCCAACAGCAAGGGGGCTGAGGCATGGTTGCCTGAAGTCCTGCCTGATTTGCTTAGTGGCTATTGTCTGGAGAACCTTTTCAGTACAGATGAAACTGATTTATTTTGGGTTCGGTACTCTTAAATTTCAGACCCCAATGGGTCTCAAACAGACCAAAACACGAACTCCTGTTCTCCTAACTTGCAACATGGCAGGCATCGAGAAATGGGATCTGCTTGTCATAGGAAAGTCAGCGTAGCCACGCCATTTCTGTGGTGTCAAAAATCTCCCAGTGCTGTATAGAAACAACAAAACAGCCTGGATGATAGTTGATATCTTTACAGCATGGCTGCATGCCTGGGATAAGACACTGAATTCCTTAAAAATAACCATAATTCTTGATTATTTTAGTGGCCACCCTCAAGTGGCTGGCCACCATAATACTAAACTCATCTTCCTCTCCCCCAGCACAACCAGCATTGTCCAGCTGGATGAGGGCATGATTTACAGTTTTACAGGTCATTACGTTACATTAATGTGAGGCCGACTGTTGGAAATCTTGGATTCCTCAGAAAAACTGACAGTGGCTACATGCATTCCCTGCATTAAAGCCGCAGAAAAAGTCCAGCATCACAGAAGGACTGACCACTAGAACTTGTTGCTAAGTTCCGATATCACATATTTATTAATAGATTTAAAAAGCAGCACTTGTTCCCCAACACTAACGTTTCTCATCGTACTTGTTGCTTTATCAAGGTGTGGTCTACGCAGTGACATCACTTAATTTATACTAATAGACTCATCACATGATATTTCAAATCCACCAAACACATTACTTATTTAGTTCCAGTGATATGAAATGAGTTTGCCAGTGCTCAGACCCAAAAGTATACATACAGCAGAGCGATCTTGTTATCTAATATCTAAGTTCTACTAACATATAAAACTATATACACACCATATTTAAAAAAAAAATATATAGGGGATATGACATGGCCCGACTGAAGATATCATATTTATCTTCACGAGGAAATAAATGATATCATGATGTCATTGGCCTCGGTGAAGACAAATATATTATCTTCAGCTCGAGTGTCAGTTATCTAATGTATGTTTTGGCTGCATTCAACAAAAGCTCCAAGTGTGCACTTAATACATTGCACTACATAGAGATGTTGGCTGTTTCAACACAAATCTGCAGTATGTCTATCAGCACAACAGATGCATATGTTGTTTAAAAATATATATGTAGTTGATCCTGCTACTTTAAAATTATTATGCCAAAATGTGTCTGGATTCTGGCTAACCTTGCCCTGACCACCCCAATACAACTCTCTATAGCCTGTCCCTCAAAAGAGCAGATTACATATATTCTTAAATAAAATTGTTTCATGTTGCTGCAGTAAAGTCATTGAATAATACATATCTGGTTGATCCTGCCTACATCTTAACACAAATAATTAAATTTAAACATATCTGGTTGATCCTGCGACTTCCTTTCACCCATCTTCAAGTTTAGTGCACCGTGACGATCAGACGCATTGAAATGTAAGCGTGACGAGGCGCAACAATATTGAAATCTCAGGTACTGTCAATTATAGAGCCTGTGCTGTAAATTGCTCAAAACTGTGACCCTTTCTAATATTGGCTATATTTTAACAGAAGAAGCTGCCGACAACAGTAAGAGAAGAAGCGAGGGAGTCGGCAGCTTCAGAAATAACAAACAAGAAATCTACGAGCATGTATTACTATAGCAACTGACACTCAGCAACTTTAAATCCTATATTCTAAAAACTACGACTCACTTTCATAAAAATATAGCCAATATTAGAGAGATCACAATTGAAACAATTTAACACAAACTCTATAATTGACAGTAACTAATTTCCAGCTCAATGATAGCAGCTCGATCAATGGATTCTAATCGATTCTGATACTTGCTAAACTGAAGATAAATGAAAAATCTTAAATCAACCAGATATCATTAGGAGTATTATTATGATAAGATATAAAACAGGATCAACTCAGATAGAAGATATTAGGTTTTGGGGAGAGTTACTTGTACAGGGACAGAGGAAGAGAGACAGGTGTGTGATGAAAAGTGAAACACTTTCACTTTCATCAGGATGACGATAAGGCGTGGAGATAAATGTATGGCTGATAGGAACATGAAGATAACAATGTTATCTTCACTGGGCAGTCTAGATATAATTTTTATCCTCATATTTATCCCAAAACATACGTTGTATAAATATATATATATATATACTATATATATATATATATATATATATATATATATATATGCAGAGTCTGTCAGAAAGCTACCCACATATGTTAACTTCATATTATATACTAATTCAATATAATATCAGCCTAGGAAGCCCTACAGGGAAAACACTATTCTATTTCCTCTGTTTTAAGAATGGCACCAGGCTAAAGTTCTTACTCAGTCCCTGACAAATTAGCACTTAAAATGTATTACCATTTACTTTCATTCTGCAGAAGTTTATTGTCCCAGTCACCCCATCACACACACACCATAGTTACTCTTTTCCAAGCCTTGAAATTTAAAACTATGGTCAGTTCCCTTTTGGATTATGTGCACAGCCGATGTATTTTTAATGTAATTTTTGGCTATACTTCGAAAATGTTCAGCTATTCTGTTCTTGAAGCACCGTTTTGTTTTTCTGACATAAAAGTTCTTACATTTTTCACTACTTGCCACATATACCACATAAGTGGTATTGCAGTTTATGAAATCTCTAAGTTTGTAAGACGTTCCTGAGGTCAGATGCTGGAAACTGTTACCGGGATTGATTTTTGTGCAGAAAGAACGGTTACCACAGCAGAGTGTTGCACCTGGAAGAGGATTCCTGGAGATTTCACTTTTCTATAGAAACAAGCTGTGTGTTACCACATCTCCAATATTCTTTCATCTGTGCACAATCCTGGGGTGTGTATTGGTGATAGCATCTGATTTGGGTTCTGTCTTTAAAATGTGTTAATTCTTATTCAGGATGTCTTTTAGCTTATACTGTAGCTCTGTGGGGTAAAATCACATATGAAATTGAGTTTATGTTGTTTGTCTTCATTTTTTTGTTTCAAAAACTCATCTCTTGTTATATTAATCACCTGGGCATAGCTTGTTTCTAGAGAAAACTGAAGTCTCCAGGAATCCTCTTCCAAGCGGAACCTTCTGCTGTGGTAACTGTTCTTTCCGCACAAAAATCAAGCCCGGTAACATTTTTCAGCATCTGACTTCAGGAATGTCTTATGAACTTAGAGATTTCATAAACTGCAATACCTGTTATGTGGTATATGTGGCAAGTTGTGAAAAATGTAAAAACGTTTATGTCAGAAAAATGAAACAGTGCTTCAAGAACAGAATAGCTGAACATTTATGAAGTATAGCCAAAAATGGCATTAAAAATACATCGGCTGTGCACATAATCCAAAAGGGAACTGACCATAGTTTTAAATTTTAAGGCTTGAAAGAGTAATTATGGGCGGTGGGTGGGGCAGGGGTGACTGGGACAATAAACTTCTGCAGAATGAAAGTAAATGGCAACACATTTTAAGGGCTAATTTAAGTGAGGGACTGAATGAGAACTTTAGCCTGGTGCCATTCTTAAAACAGAGGTGACAGAATAAAGTATTTCCCTGTAGGACTTCCTAGACAGATACAATATAATACTAAATCAGTATATATTATGAAGTTAACATATGTGGGTAGCTTTCCTGACAGACTCTGCATATAGATCTTTTTAATACTGTGGCCGGGATATTCAGAGCAGTTGCACCATGTGCAATAGGGATTGAAGGAACTAATCCAAGTACACACCAGCAGGAGACGGGTACAACTAAAGCTGGTGCAGCAGGTACTGAGGCACCTGAGCTTCGCATGCAGGACCATCGGACCAGGAAGGGCATTCACAAAGAGGTTAGCTAGGGCTACAGCAGGGGTCACCAGATCACATCACTGGGTGGACCTGTCGCAAGGTGTCAGGGAGGATTTTAAAATCTGGGAAGAACATCACCGAAATGCACCAAAATGCGATATTCAGTGGCAGCAGATGTGCAGCACAAAATCCAATGCACAAGAGCGCAATTGAAATGAATGCATGCACAACTGCCGGGGGTGTAACCATGAATATGTGGCACAGTGCGATATTCAACAGCAGGTGACATGTGTAACAGAGGAGCAATCAGAAGTTGTGTAATAGCGGACTTGAGCCAAAATAAAGGGAGCAATCGAGGGGAGGAAGCTTGCACAGGAGAGGAGCCATAGCGATAGGGAGACGGGAGACGGGACATAGCAGCAGGGAGTGAGGGCAACAGAAAGCAGCACAGGAGTGGCCCAGAGGTGGAGGGGGGTCACAGGGAGAGTGTGTGTGTGTGTGTGTGTGTGTGTGTGTGTGTGTGTTTGACAGATGGACTGTGCGTGGGTGCCACAGAGGAGGGACAGCAGAGGGGCCCAGGCAGGCCACATTGTGAGTGGCACAGGTGGCGCAGTGCCGGGGTGCACCCGGCGCAGGGGCAGGGCCAATAGCACACAGCCGGGGGGACCAGGTAGAGAGCCGCCCGGGAGGGGGGAACAACAACCCTGGACATAGCCAGTGCAACCTTCCAGATGGAAGCGGTCATGAGGGGTGTGAGGAGGCAGGGTGCAGGCAGGCGCAGCTGTGAAGGGCCCATCGGCGGTATGCCCAGAACAGGCTGTACCACGCCCATGTCAGCTATGAGCTGTACAGTGACACCGAGCCAGGCCATTCTGAGGCAGCTCAGTGAGCTGCACAGCGAGGAGATGCAGGCACCCACATGACAGAGCCATGCCCTGTCAGTGGAGACAAAGATCACCCCCACCATGTGCCTGCTTGCCACAGACACCTTCCAGAGACCAACAGGGGACACAACAGGCATATCCCAGTTGGCTGCATCATGCATCCTCACACAATTCCTCAGTGCAATGCTGTCACATGCTGCGGAGAACATCCATTTCCCCAGCACAGAGGCAGAGAGTACAGCAAACATGTAGGAGTTCCACAGGATAGCACGGTTGCCTGGCATGCTCAGGGCCATCGACTGCACCCATGTTGGCATCCACACACCACCCAGCCCAGAGGGGGTGGCATATATCAGCCTCAAGGGATACCTGAGCATCAACTGCCAGGTGGTGTGCGATGCCAGGGGGCACATAATCAATGTCTGTGTCACGCACCCTGTGGGAGCACATGATGCCTTCATCTGGCACCAGTCTGCACTGTGTCACAGATTCAAGAGTGGGGACATCCCCACTGGCCATCTAGTAGGTGAGTATGCAGCGCATGCCAGATGATGGGGGCAACAGGGGGTGTGTGTGGTGCAAGAACAGGGGTGCCATGGGATGCGGCCTGGATGGCCGGGGGCACAGTGACACAGATCCCCATACTAACGATACCTCTCAACACACAGGTGACAGTGGGTACCCACTCCGGCCCTGGCTGCTCACACCATACCGGTGGCCCTCGACCCCAGCTGAGCAACAGTATAATGAGGCACATGCCACGACATGGAACATCATCGGGCGGGTGTTCGGGCAGCTGAAGGCTCGGTTCCGTTGCCTGGACAGGTCTGGTGGTGCCCAACAGTACATCCCCTCAAAGGCCTGCGGGCTATTCCTGGCCTGCTGTATCCTGCACAAGATGGCCACCAACAGTGGGATAGCATTGAGGTTGAAGAGGGGGACAGCAATGGGGACGATGGGGATGCCGGTCCAGCTGGAGGTGGGCAGCCACCCCCTGGGTGAAGGGATCCCCTGCTGACCCGGATGGCACAGCAGCACTGGGACACCATCACAGAAGAGCATTATGGACCACACAGGTAGGTGAACATGTCCATAAGCATGCCCGGGTATCCAAGCACAGCCGACAGACTGGCGGAGGCAGTCACCCAGCCTGGGTCAGAGGCAGGGGTGTGTGAATGGGCGGGGGCTCAGACACCACGGCAGAACACAGCAGGCCTGCACACAGCATGCACACACCCCTCATCCCCTGCCCACACAGCCACACGCACCCCCAACCTCATACACCCCCCCACACCGGACCCAACAGAGCCACACCCAGAGGTAGGCACTGGGTGTGTCTCAGACGCATAGCACCATTGCACAGTGGCAGACAGCACTATGCTGGCATCATCATGCACACACCACAGTGGCCAGCAGCCGGGCAGGTGTGCACAGGGCCCCTGTGTGTGCAGAACTGGGTACCACACCCATGCGTCGCACACGGAACACCACAGTGCACACAGGGTGGCGGCAGACAGCGGTCATGGAGGGGGTAAGGTCAGTCATGCTGCACAGTAGCATTGCCACCACGGACATGTGGGTGGCCCCACTGAGACCTGCCAGCCAGCACACGCTGCTCAGTGGCCTCATGGGATTGCACAGATGGTCCCCCAGGGGTGACGCTGCGTCAACACGACCTGGTTCGTGCAGGTGTCTGCAGGCCACCAAACATGCCTGCACCAGGCATGCTTGGTATGTCCATAGCCGAACCTGGTGTCAACATGGCTGGAGTCGCCAGACGCCAGACCCAAAGGGCGGACACTGCACTCTGAGGGGTATGCGGTGACTGGGCACACAACCGGTCGGCCAGTGTTGCCAGGACAGTTGTCACTGCAGTGGTGTGCCTATCCATGGCTATGGTCATGTCCACCCACTGTCGAGCTAACTCTGCCAGGAGCAGGGCATGGTCCCTGCTACACTGCTCCTCCACCTGGCGTAACTCCACATGGAGTGAATGCACTACTACCATGAGCCAGACCTGCTGATCCACAGAGGCCTGGAGCAGACGGCTGTGGTCATCCAAGGGTCGTCCGCAGGGCACCATGCCAACCCATGGTGACACCTGGCCTCTGGCGGCGCAGTGCCCGCGTGGTGGGCGCTGCATGGTGGTGCCATCCTGGGGTATTACCTCACACGGTACACTTTTGCCACCCGCCGCTACCAGCCCCCCCTTCAACACTGTCCAGCTGCTGCCACCACCCCTCTGGCTGCTGAGCGCTGAGCATCACCAGCGTGGCTGCATCAGCACCACCTACATCACCGCCACGGCCGCACATCAGTGCTGCCCCACTGGAAGCCACAGACATGACAGGCACAGTGGCCAGTGGGTGGGCAACCGTGCCAATGCTGCCCGCCCAGGCGCCCTGGCGGTCGCCTGTCGAGGGTGCCCCTTGTGACACACCAGCATCACTGTCCGGGATGTACATCACATCATCATCGGTGCTGGAGTTGGCCCCGATCTGTGTTTCGGCACACAGAACACCATCCTTGGCATCATGCTGGAACACAGCCAGGGCCTTGTCCGCATCTGCGCCACAGATATCAGCCCAGACAGCCACGCAGGGCTGTTGGAGGTCAGACCCTCGGACACTGGTGGAGGTGGATGGGCGCTCCACCTGTTCTAGGGCTGCACCCTCAGTGGACACACCCACCCCCGCTGTTCCATGCAGACACTCGGGAGCTGAAAGGGAACACAATACCATTAGCGGTGCCAACCGAACCCTGGCCCCAACCCCCGGTCACCCTCACACGGCCACCACCATTTCTACCATGTAGTGATGGGCTGCCACCCATCTGGAAGCCTCCGCCAGGGACACCCTCAATGGCACAGCGCCACATGCTGCTGGCCACCTGCTCCTCCCGTGGCATCAGGCATGACACATCCTGCTGTCCCCCGCCTGTAGTGGAACATGCCGCCCGGATGGCAGCCACCTTCTCCTTTATCCTCCTTCTGTCAGTGCCAACCTTCTTCTTGCATTCCTGCACAGAACACTGGTGGTTGCCCTGCTGGTTGACTGCACGTGCCACCTCCTCCTATGCTGTCACCCGGGCCTGTGGTGTGCCCCTCTGTCCACTCAGGAGTGGCTCCCTGTCCAGGTAGGCCTCGAATAGGGCATCTGACTCTGCCCTGGTGAAGTTCGGCCTTCGCTCACGCACCCTTCCCTGCTCCTCATTCTCCTCACATTTGAAAATGCCTGTACCTGTGGAGATGGACAGGTGTTAACATGGACTGTGCAGTGCCACACTGCCCTCGCAGTCCACTGTCCCGATGGCCCCACAGCATGACGCTTACCTTCAAAGGCTGCAATACCAATCCATGGCCTGTGCAGTTCCATGGCGTCCTTATAGTGCAACACATGCAAATGAGGACATGCGCAAATGTAATGGGATTCAAATGCAGCGGGGGTGCCGCGGAATGGCTCATGAGCTTATTTGCATATCATGGCTGAATATCACGTGGCTGTGCCTTGCCCAATGGGGTTGTGCATGCTCAAGTCAGGGCACAACAATGTGACATGCGCAGTCGGCCCCACAGCATGCATTCGCTGCCAACACGTACGCCAGTAGTACAGCATACGCACATTGTGCAGGAGGAAGCACAGTGCCCGGCCACTATCGTGCCTGTGGTGCTCGTGCACTGTACGAACTATGGGGCACACAGGCTATAGTGCAGCTGGCACAGTGCTGTCATGCCCTTATTGCACCACTGTGCCATGGTTCCCATTGTGCCTCTGCGCAGTAGGCCACTGCACAGCGTTGGTGACTAGTCTCTACTGTGCACCATACGAGAGGCCCCAATAGCACAGTGGTGCTCTGTGCGCAGCCTGACCCTTGACCCTACAGATCACCTCTGCCCTCTAGGTGCCATATGGCTGCATGGCTGCTACCTTATTGCACCGCTTGGTGCCTGCGCAATTGCGAATGGCAGCGCAGCAGCACGCTAGCTCCGCATGTGGTCCACGTGTGCCACTGGCCACCATTTTGATGTCTGGTTAGTGAAGGACATGCCACACACCAGGGAATGTCCTGCTCCAATATGGGGTGACCGGGAGCTCACCAACCTCATGGCCCTTGTTCAGCCACACACTGGGGCACTGTTTGGCCAGGTGCCCCTCCAGAGGCCACGGACAGATGTTTGGCAAGAGGTTGCGGATGGCTTGGAGGAGGCAACCGGCAGCCAGCGCATGGTGGAGCAATGTCACCACCACTATGATGACCTGCAGCGGCGGGACCCAGACAAGCTGAGGCACCTGCAGGTGCAGGTACGAAGGGGTGCAGTGCCACGGCCAGGTAGGTGCACATTGACCTTCATCAGTCTCATCCAACAGCCCTTGGGGCACAATGGTCACCATGCCCCATGTCCGGGGGTTGGGGTGGGTCAGCGCATGTGTTGGCAGCTGTGGGGGTGCACCGTGACCACCCTGCACTACCACAACCCAGACACACTGTGCGGCACATCACACAGGTTGGGGGGCGCGGGGCCTGTGGTTCAGACAAGTACTGATGTGTGTCTCTCCATGTTTCCCTCCTGGGCCCTGAAGACAGGTGGAGAGCACGGCTGGCAGTGACTGGCCAGGGGCAGGACCACACAGGAGGAGAGGGACATCGGCCAGCCAACACGGGTGGTGCTGCGGGGCAGCAGCACCAGGGTGACCGGGACGCAGGTGAGTACTGTTTTCCCCTATACGTATGTGCATGGTGGCTTGCAGGGGTGGGAGTGTGGCATGGCCCCTCTGCACATGGTCCCTCTGGCTGTGCACTGCCCGCAGTGTCCTCTGCACCACCCTGTGGCCTTGCACATGTGGGCGGGTGTCGCGGGTGGGCTGTGGGATGCACTCAGTGCCTGGCTGTGCCACTGCCATCACACTGCATCGCTATGATCCTGGACGGCCAGGGCAGTGGTGTGCGGTGCATGGGCGGTGATGGTGTGCAGTGGCTTGCATGGCTGTGGTTACATGGGTTGGCGGCTCATGTGGGTGCACCCACTGTGGGTGGTTGCATGCCATCCCAGGGGTGCTGATCACTGATGCACGCCGTGCACATTGGGTGGGCTGCGTTAACCTGGCCAGGCACTCATAATGTTTCCGCTCCCTTGTCCTAGGTGGCCATCATTGGGAGGTGGTGGAGAGGACCTTCCAGGAGCTCCTGCAAGTGGCGAGGGCCACGCTTGAACTGCTGCAGTGACACAACCAGAGGTCTGGGAGGAAGCACCAGAGGTGCCGGAGGGTGGTGGCGGAGGACCAGGGCCACCATTAGGGCCTGATGGCCCACATCTTTGCCCCTCCCCATGTGGACTGTTCCCCATGCACCCTTGACCCCTACCATTGCCTTTCCCCACGTTCTCTGCCCCTTTTCCCTATCCCCCTTGCAGCATCCTACCCATACCCCTTCCCTGATGTACATATTTGTAAATAGGTTTTGTTCCCTTGTTGTTGTACTAATACATTCATTTCTATTTACATCCATGCCTGTCTCTGATTTGCAGCTGGTGCATGGAGCCTTGCTGCAGTGGTTCATGGCTGCTGTGTGGTGGGGCTGGGGTTGGCGTGGGTGTGGGTGTGGGTGTGCCTGGTGGTGCTCCTCCACAGGTGTGGGTGGGAGCCATGGGCTATCTATACAGGGCATGTGTGGTGTGCCCTGTGCACTGTTTGCCTGTGTGATGCTGGCTGCAGCGTGTGTGGCATTTCCCAGGCCCCCCTGTCAGTGTGGTCATTGCCTGTGCAGCTGTGGCCATTGCCACTGCCCCACCTGCATGCGCCACTGGGGTCCACGTGGTCATGTGGCTACCGCCGCCACATGCTCACCTGTCAGCATGCCTTTGGGGGCAGGCCATACCTGTCACCATGCTGACACAGCGCCTTTGCAGCTGGCACTCCAACACCATGCCTATCAGCCTGTTGTCCCTGTTGCCACTGTAGGCAGTGCCACTGGATGCCCCCTTCATTCTGTCCATGTGGACTGGGGTGGTGCCTGTGGGCTGGTGGCTGTCACATGGGGACCCGCTGCATGCGGATGATGGACAGGTGGCTGTGGGATGACCCAGGCCCATGCGCCTGCCGTCAGTTTGTGCGGGCTCATGGGGTGCCTGCTACATGGCAGGCTCAATGGCTGCCTGGTGGCAGGCAGCCTGCGGGTTACACAGCACCATGGAATTCACACCAGCAGTGCCTAATGCACAGCTTTGATGGGATGCTTGCCGGGGCACCCATAGGACCGGGTCGGGGGGGGGCTTTGGGTGTGCCCTGTGTTGCTTCCTGTTTGGCGCGGGCCTCCATGCCCCACGGGAGGGTGCTGTGTTATCCTAGTGGGATCGGTGCTGTGGCAGGGGTTGGTGCATGGGTGTGGGCCCTTGCTCTGCTCCTGTGTTCGAGGGCCTTCCTACATGTAGTACATAGATACATAGACAGTGTCGGCAGATAAGGGCCTATGGCCTACCCACTCTGCCCATTTGAGCTTGTAAGTTCAGTTTGTTTTCCTAGAAGTCTGTTGCGCCTTACCCCTGACCTCTAGAATTCCTTTATGTCTATCCCATGCATTCTTAAATCCCGTGATTGTTTCAGCCCCCACCACTTCCTCTGACAGGGTGTTCCACTTGTCCACCACCCGCTCTGTGAAGAAATTCTTCTCATGTTTCCTCTGAATCGTCCTCCTCCAACTTCATCCCATGCCTCTAGTCCTGGAACATGTTTTCACTTAAAAATAGTGTATTCCTGCACCCTGTTCCTCCCTGTAAAATACTTATATGTCTCTATCATATCCCCTCTCTCCCTCCTCTCCTCCAGGGAGTACATGTTCAGTTCCTTCAATCTGTCTTCATAGGACTTGTGATGCAATCCATGCACCATCTTTGTTGCCCTCCTCTGAACCTTCTCTACCCTGTCTATGTCCTTACGTAGGTATGGTCTCCAGAACTGTACACTGTACTCCAGGTGGGGCCTCACTAGTGTCTTGTATAGCAGAATTATGTCCTCCCTTTTCCTGCTGGTGATGCCCCTGCCTATACATCCCAGCATCCTATTTGCTTTACCTGCTGCCTTGTCACACTGTTTCCCTACCTTGAGGTCATCAGAGATGATAACCCCAAGATCCCTTTCCCTGCTTGGTGCATGCTATATCCTCACCCCCAACTGATATATTGTGCCAGGTTTTTGTGCCCCATATGCATTATCTTGCACTTCTTTGCATTGAATTTCAACTGCCAAACCCCTGACCATTCTTCAAGTTTCTGCAGATCGCGTCTCATTCTGTCTACACCCTCTGGTGTATCTACTCTGTTACAGAACTTTGTGTCATCAGCGAACAGTGAAATTCTGCCTTCTAGATCCTGCGCCATGTCACTGATGAAGATGTTGAATAGGACCGGTCCCAGCACTGATCCCTGTGGTACCCCACTGGTCACTCTTCCCTCTGTGGAGTGACAGCCATTTACCACCACCCTCTGTGTTCTTCCACCCAGCCAGTTACCTACCCACCACGCTACTGTACTGTACTGTAGTGCCATCCATGGCGGACCTGGTCACATGCGGATTCCCTTGGGTACTGGTGCTGGGTCACCCCCCTTGCTGTGTCTCCATTGGGGACATGGTGGAGGGCCTTGTGTGGGTTGTGGTTGTGTTGGTGGATGGTCCCACTGCCTGCGCTGGGTGGTCACAGTGGTAATGTGGTGGGTGTGCAATGCACTCCAAGGCGACTGGATGCATAGGCATGGGGGTGGTGGACTGCCTTGATTGCCATGCACTGTTTGGTCACACATCTGGGCTAGGTGTTTCAGACACACTGTCCTGGGGGGGCATCATTGGGATGGGGACGTGGCAAGGGTGGGGCTTGGCCATCATTGTGTCCTGGTCCCTGTTGGCCAGTGGATGGTCCAGGGGGTGCCGTGCCCAGCAGTTGGGGTCTACTGGTGCACATCTGCTGGTGGTTCACCACTGTGGTTCGAGGGTCTGTGGTCCTTTTCGCACCCGTCTGGCTGTGCTGCTCATGGGGTACTGGGACCACCTATAGGGGCCTTGCCCTGGTCTGGTGTGGGGGGGGCTGGGGCTGTCTGTCCTGGTGCATGCTCCTCTGCACCTTGCGCATCCCTGGTTACTGCTCAGCTGATTCCTGGCTTTGTCCCTGCGCATCCCTGAGGGTGCTATTGCACATCGTCCCTGCCCCGTTGTGCATTCCTCATTGCACTATGGTGCATCAGGAGCGATATTCAGCCGCATTGTGCAGGCGGACCTTGTCCTGCACATGCTTTGAATATCGCACCCGTTGCATCATAGCGCACTGGATTTGCACCTGCTCCTCTATTGCGTATTGTTCTGGCGCAGTCTGAATATCCCAGCCCGTGTGTATAGTTTTCTGTGTTAGTATAACTTATATATTTAGATAATACTGCTGTGTTGCATATATACTTTTGGGTCTGAGCCCTGACAAGTCCATTTCATGTCCCAGGCACTAAATAAGTAATGTGATTGGTGGATTTGAAATGTCATGTGATGAGTCAATTAGTATAAATGAAGTGATGTCACTGCATAGGCCACACCTTGATAAAGCATCAAGTATGATGTGAAAAGTTGGTGTTGGGGAGCAAGTGCTGCTTTTTAAATCTATTAATAAATACAGTAGTATTTGATATTGGCATTTAGCAACAAGTTTTAGTGGTCAGTTCTTCTGTGATGCCGGACTTTTTAGTTTTTTTTATCATATTCCTATGTCTGGGCTCCAGTAATAGTCCCATAGTGGCTGCCTGGTTGATAGTGCAATTTTTGGTTTTACAGATTGGCACTGGGACACTGCCCCCCCCCCCCACCACCAGAATGATAGCTTCTGGTGGGGTTAACGATATAAATATTAGTAGCAGCAGTCCTCTAATTTTTAGACACAGCCAGCCAAACGCATCTACAGTTAACCCACAACAAACATTAAGCTTTGTGGAGGGATTACTCTTTAAAGAAGATGATGTGAACCCAATACTTAACAATAGAAATTCAGAACAAATCAAACAGAACAGAATGTCCCAAGAGATCAGAGAACCAGGTAATATTAAGGAAGCATTTGTCCAATTGGAACGAGCTGTACTGAGGGGAACACCAGTTATACTGGCAGAGAGTAACACTTACAGCCTACTTAGAGTGAATAGAGCACCCAGGGGGCTTAGAATAGTATTGCAGCCAACCTTTGGGACAGATAGTCAGAAAGTTTTTTAAAATATGGCAAACGCACAACCCCTAGACTCCAGTGCGGGTTAAATCAAAATTATTCTAAAAGATGCAGAGCAACAGGAGCAGGAAATCAAGGAGCTGATTTTACAGAAAGAAATGCAGGTCAGACAAGTTGCTTCACACACTGAATATGACTACTACAGACAACAACTGGAAAAAAACTGAGAACTGTGATGTATATACCAGCGGTTCGGACTGTGACACTCCCAATAATCATGAATCTGAAAATTGTTTTTTGGGGCAGCAGGGAGAAATTAGCTCCCCACCTCCCTCCCCCAAATCAACAGAGACAGCAACACAGGGTAGCTGCTGTCAATTATACAAAAAGGGAGATGCAGCATGAACACACGGAGCAACACCCTGAACAATCAAAGGGTGGATCAGATCGACAGGATGGAGGAAACCAACATGGAATTACACCTACCGGAGGTATCGCAATGGACAGTACGGAGGAGTCCGAGAATATTACGCTTCAGAGACGAGTTTGACAAGGGACAAGGGGGAAGGGGCAGAAGAGGAAGACAATGAGGATACAATGGCAACTTTCAGTGTAGGAAACGGAGAGGCTGGAACAAGAAGACACACCACAGGTAAATAGCCTGGTAATTAATACATCTACATATGAATTAATGGAGATAATGCATAAAGTATTGCAAAAAGGCCTAAACTTTTTTCCAACAAATTAATTAAATGAATTTAAGACTGTGGTTGACCTGCACAATCTCACAAGAAAACTTGACCTTAGAGTACAGTTTTTTGGAAAAGAAAATGCAGCTTGCAGTTCTAAACAATCATCACAGAATATAACTGATGGCCCACTTAACTTGAGAAAACCATCAACATACCCCCTCCAAAAAAAAACTCTAACAGTGGCAATCTTTGAAAAGACATGTGAAAGGGACATTCATCAACTTGTTACAGCTAATGAGAAATCGAGGTGTTTTAACTGCACAATGGAGGAAAAAGCAGACATTAAGAACTTGGCAAATAAACTGATAGAAATAAAAGTCGCTGACAAAAGGGGGAGCCACAGTCCACAGTTATATTAGACAAAGTGAGTATAAGAATGAAATGTTGAAACAACTGACTAATGTTGTTTTTACAGAAAGTTACCAAAGGATCTAACAGATGTGTATCAAAAAGACATTGACATATATTTAAATGACTATGTACTCGAAGGCATTATTTCAAAGCAAATGTATGATTTTTTGTCCATTCCCAACCCAGTTAAAGCAGTGTTATATGGGTTGCCAAAAATCCTTAAGAATTTAACAGACCCCCCCACCCAGCACAGCCCATCATCTCAAGCATAGGCTCACTAACAGAACCATTAGCACAGTTTATAGACCAACACATTTAAGAGTTTGTGGACATGGGGCCGGTATATCTTAAAGATACCATGCACTTATTAAACATCTTGAATGGGGTGTGTCACAACCTCACTCAGCAGGTCAGGCCCTCTGCTCCCACATTGCCAACCTCCGAGCGCAGTATTGTGAACAGGAACAGAAACAGGGTAGCCCTCCTGTCTGTTTTGTGGGTTCGAATCAACCTTTGGTCTCAAGTTCTGTAGGGATTCCAACTGTGAACTTCTTGCTAGCGTAGCAAATGTATTGGCTCAGATAATTTTGCTCTTCGGGGGGAGCCAGATATCTTTCGCCTACGGGCACTTAGCCAGGTGTACAAAATGAACCCTTAAAAACTCTATTAAAGACCTCAGATAAACTCTTACCTTTTCCCAGTTTGGTAAACCAGTAAGCTTTGCACAGTGTCAACTTTAACCATATATGCTTCATTTGCCAAATAAAGAATTTCAACGGCACACCAAGTAGTCTCTTAAAATGAGGTTTTACTTAAAATAGACAAAAAAATATGTAAAATGTAAATACAGAATAATATATCATAAAACATACACTCACTTAAAAGAACAAAGTTTAAAGTGCCAACTCCGACCAACCATACACTTAGACTTGTCTATCTAATGTATTTTTATCCTCTTACAGTGCTGATAGATGTTGTAGCTCAGAGAGTACAAACAAGAATGTGTATCTAAAGGACAGTCACAGCATAATTAAAACAACTGTCTTGAGCCTGCCTTCTCCATGATGTCACCCAGCTCCTCCTCTGTTTATTAAAAAATTATACAACTAGGATGTCTCATCATTCAGAAGGTAAATCAAATAGGTGACATCAGCAAAAACTTGTTTCCCCATGTGACTTCCCAATCAAGTTTGTAATTTTCCAAGTTCTTTCTTTCATCCATGAGCAGCACCCTGCTCTTTCACAGACATCAAAGGAGCATTTGATTTAGCACTGTAAATAAACACACTGAGCCTCACTGAGACAGTGAGGCTACACACTACACGCTATACAGGTTCCTGGTTGGTAATTCTCAGCAATTCAATAAAGCCACCACACTGTATTCTTTGCCAAATTAGTTGTGCTTTATTATGATAGTATCAAGAAGACTAGCCAGAAAAATCCTATTGTAACAATAAAGACACAGCCTGACAGGATGAATAGTCCTAAGTCACAGAACGAGGTGCATGCTAGCATAATTTGTAAACATTAGAAACATTTAAGCTTAGGGCCAAATTTATTGTTATTTACCCAATATATGAAGAGAAACCAGAAAAATCCTATTTTAACAACAAGAATGCATCCTGTCATGATTAATAATCCTAACTTACAAAAGGGAATACATACTAACATTATTCATAGGCATCGGATAGTCTGCTACTATCTGGGTGTACCTACTACAATTTAATTCTATACATCCAATGGGGCAGTCCCATTGGGGTGTTCTTAACATGCAACCTAAACAGCTAGTAATATTTGTATTACAGGGCTACAGATTTTCAGAAAAAATGAAGCAATACTCAACTTCTCTGGGTCCTTCAGCGCTATGGATAGTCAGATCTTTAGACTTCTTTCCTCTCAAAGAGACATTGTACTCAACACTTTGGTCCGGTACTTAAACTCAACTTGTTTACAACAAAAATGCATGGTTGGAATTTTCCAAAGACTATTACGGCAGATTTTAGCCTAGACAATTTGTCATTTAATAAATCATGAGACACGGGTTCAAAAGTGCATTAGCCATAAGATACCTCGGTCATAAGATACATTTGACACTTTGCCGAGACAGGGGCACTCTGTTTATCATCATCCTTGGATGCAAAAACAAGCTGTCAGGGGATCTTACAGTTTTAAAAATAACATGCTTAGGAGACAGAAAACAACTAAGGGGACTTTTACTCTATTTAAAATAATTTGCTTAGAAATGCAAGAATAGCCTTTTAGTAAATAGACGCCAAAGCAAGTATATCATCATTCCTTATCAGCTCTTTGTTATACATATTTTTGAACACAAATAATCATGAGATGAGGAACCGCACCAGTCAAGGCTAGACGCGGTTACTTCAGACAGTTGCATTTTTCTCTGGACCATGATCGCTTGAGTTACAAAAGGGCATATTTTGGTACAAAGGTTTTTCTGCTGAACAGAGTAAATACATTTTGCTTGGGACATCTGCTTTTAACATGGCTTATGCTCTTTTGCCTATTTTTCTACATTTTGTTTTTACAAGTATCATTTACAGGGTTCTAACAATTAACCTTTTAAACTCTTACACATACATACATATTAATTCACATGGTTGTATCATTTATTCACTAGCCACTTGCAGCCCTTCACTAGCCATACATATCGAGTTACATGGTGGTATCATTTAGTTATTCATTAGCCACTTGCAGCCTCTGCAAGCCCTGTTACACTTTTTCCATGTTCTTAACCTTCTAAATTTTTTACACCTTTCCTATCTTCTCCACCTTTGGTTAGCCAACTATATATAATGTTGTTGTTATTAAACCTGTACAGAACCTCATCCAGTATCATTTTTTTTTTCCCTCCTACTCTCCTGGCGTGGTGGATCTTTCTTCCGGGTATCCCTAGACTGGGGACTCCCCTAATCCCTCCCGTAACTACGTGGTGCCGCTCTTGGACTTACCTCATATGCCTCGGCCTCACTTGGCGGGGAGGAGGGGGGTACCTCCCCTTTTACACCCCCTCTAGTCCATTAGTCTTTCTTCAGGCGGTCCAGCTGCAGCGGCCACTAGTAGCCCAGTTACGGGTTATCTGGGGCAGTCGGGACCCGTCTACTTTCCCTCATGCCAGGTGTCCTTTTTCCTGATTTTCTTGTCCCCCCCACAGGATGTGAGCGCTCTAGGGAGACCAAGGAACGGTGCACTAACATACGCCGCCTGCCTCGCCCATCCTCCCACCCTTTATGCGGTCCCCCTGCAACACCACCGTGTGTCCACCAGGTGGAGGTCAAGCTGCGGGACAGACATCCCTCCCTCCCAGAGGAGGAGCAGCCGTTGAGTGCTCGATCCTCCTCTCTGCCGCCCTCCAGCTACCGGTCCGCTTCCAACCCGAGTCATTCGGCGCCGCAAGCGAAATCCAACCGCCCAAGGGCTTGGCTCAGTATCATTTTTGATAGTTCCCCACCTTGAAGGCAAGGGCAACCCACTGGGGATCCTGAATCTTCGCAAAATTGGACATAAAAATATAGATACTGGGCTGGATATTCAAACTGCGTCATTCTGAGGGCGTAAGCCCTCATACTATGCAAAATAGTTGGCGCAGGGTGTGTCGAGTAATATTCAAAGGAGTTGCGCCATTGAGCAACCTTTGAATATCACCCCCAGCCATTGTTACTACAGTGCATGGCGTGAGGGAACTTGCGCCACTGCAAGTTGTCAGAGTGGAGCATTCAACTTGCGGTGGCACAAGTACCATTGCGCCATGCGCAAAATCCCAATATTCAAAAGGTGACATGCAAATGGGGCCATAATTCATGCAAGGCGCAGGGGGACCATTTGCATCTGATTATGGCCCCATTTGCATGCCATTAGCATGCAGGTGCACCGATCCCCGAGGACTTGCGCCTGGCGCCCTGCCAGGCAGCAGCCACCGGGAAGGACACCCCTGCAGCCCAATCACAGGCAAAGAGCATAAAACCCCACCACCACCCCCACTGGCTCGATCATGGGCGCATAGCCAAATACTCCCGCCTCACCAGCCGATTGCGGGCAGCAATGTGTCTCCCCAACACAGCCCTGGTGGTCAGTGGACCGATAAGCCCGATCGCGGGCTGGAGTATTCAAACACCCCCCCACCTCGCGATCATATCCCTGGTGGTCAGTGGACTGAAAATCTGATTGCGGGATGTGGTTATCACCCCAAACACATCCCTGGTGACCTGGTGGCCTACACCCACTCCACCCCCCGCAGCCCGGCGGACTGCAGCATCAACCACCTGCCGCCCGCCGCCCGCCCGACTGACTGCCGGTGAGGACTCTGCGCCATTGGTGCAGGCAAGAGCCAATGGGCGTGCATCGCTACCGTACCAGACAGTCAGTTTTGTGAATGTTGTAATTTCATTCACAAAACTGAACTGTCTTAGACGGTATAGCTGCACGCCCATTGGCTCTGCTCTGCACCAATGGCGCAGAGCCCTACCTCGGCGTCAGCCGGCAGGCGGCGGATGGCAGGCAGGTGGATGCTGCTGCCCGCCGCCGCGGGAGGGAGCGGGTGGTGGGACTTCAGGGTGGGTGGGGTGGGGGACACTAGGTCACCAGGGATGTGTTCGGGGGACAATACATCCCGCGATCGATTTTCAGCCCACTGGACCACCAGGGATATGGATCGGGAGGTGGGGGGTGTGTTTGAAAACTCCAGCCCGCGATCGGGCTCATCGGTCCACTGGACCACTAGGGATATGATCAGGAGTGGGGTGTGTTTGAAAACTCCAGCCCGCGATCGGGCTCATTGGTCCACTGGACCACCTGGGATATGATTGGGAGGTGGGGGTGTGTTTGAAAACTCCAGCCCACGATGGGCTCATCAGTCCACTGGACCACCAGGGATATATTCAGGAGGTGGGGTGTTTCATTACGTGAGACTGCAATCGGGCTTATCAGTCCACTGGACCACCAGGGATGTGTTGGGGACACATTGCTGCCCGCGATCGGGCTGGTGAGGGGGGCACAGAGAGTGGGTTGAGGAACAGCCACAGGTGGCAGCTGCTGTGTTGCGCCCTGCAATGCAGCAGTTCACCTGTGGGTGGCCCTCGACTTGAGCCTTTTTTTTTGGCTCAACGCTGTGCAGGCGCGAGGTTGGGGTTGCGCCTGCACAACTCTGCACAGCCCGGCTGAATATCGGGCTGTGCAGTTTATGCATGGTTCCTCCCCCTCCAGTTCAGCATGCATTCATTTGCATTGCGCTGTTGCTCAGCATGTTTTCTGTGGCGCAACTGCCTCCTGCTGAATATTGCAGAATGGAGCAAGTTTGGACTTGCGCAGGCACAACCCTATTGCGCATGGCGCAACCCTTTTGAATATCTGGCCCACTAATTATTAAAGAAAGGTTAAATAAACCCTTTTTTTCTTAAATGGTTAGCCTAGGTGAGTATACAGTATATATAAGTATGTGTTAAACAAATTAATTCTACTGTAATAATATAGCATATATATATTTTGTTATAGAGGTATAAACTTTACTTTTACCATGTTAATAATACACATTATGGTGTCACTATATAGGATAATTAGGTGTTAGCAGGTTACTCAGCTTCATGATTTAGAGATACTTCTAGTTAGTTATGCAGGTATAATCTTTAAAGTTTGGATATTTGGTCCATGGGAAAAATCTGAGCCATTCTCAAATCATGCAGTTGCTTGTTATGACTCTTAAAGGTACTTCCAAGACAGCAAGACATAATGATTAGTACCACAATAAGAATTGCCTGTATTACAACAAAAGCCTTAAACGCTGAATCTAATCTGTTGTCAGTAAGCATCAAATTTAAATCTCCCTGGTGAATCATGTACTTCATAACTTGCTCAGTATTATACATTTGATTTCCAACCTCAACCAAGTGGGCATCTTTTCTGGCCAGTAAGGCCTTAAGGTTTAGGTGAGGGTTTCAATAGGCACATTAAAGTAGGGCAGATATTCCTCTATTTCCTGGTGATCAGGGTCACTTTGGATGGTTTCTTCCTTAAAAACAGGGATAGGTTTTAAAATGCTTTGACTGATGACAGTATGCTGGGTGGGCATAAAGCAAAAATTTTATATATTGATCTGACATGACAGGGGCCCATATGAGATGTTTTTTTGATTAGTAGCTATGCAGTATTGACCATATCCATTATATGTAGCTTTAGCCATGGGTCTATGCCATTTGGTTAATTTAACTGGGCAGGTGACGGTGGCATTTGGATTATAGTAAGCATCTGGTTGTTCATTTTCATATCCACATATGGGGTGGTGACATCAAACACATCACACCTGTATAGATATCTATATCCCTTAATAGCACAGCATGATAAATGGGGCGCAACCCAAGTTTTCAAGTTAGGGAGATATACTAGCAGGGAGGGGGGATCTAACCATTCCTTATAAACATCCTCCTCTAGATAACCTACTGAATGGACAGCTGCTATTTTATCAAATACTGCACTGTGGGGGTCAAACAAGGGAAGGGACACTGTAAAAGAAACATACATGACATCTCTCAAAGTGCAGGACCCTTGTGCATAACACTGTCCTTTATTGGGGAGTGGAGTCACATAACCTAAATTACGAATGGTGCCAGGGGAGAGAGAACTACACCTTTGCACACATCGCCAGTTTACCTTTCCTGCTTTGGACACACACTGGGGACAATACCATTGGGCCAGACGCCCATCTTTAAGAAGATCTGGGAGGCGTCCACTTTCCAGGTCCTCTAGCAGTTTGGTTATGGTGGTAAGCACATACCCACCATATGCAGTGCAAATGATTTATCTTCCTATTCTCTTTTCCTGCCCATCTTTGTTATTAACCTCAACTAGCTCATTTAATTTTTTTCTTAGTTTCCTCGAATGATCTCACTATGTCATGCATATTAAAAAGGGTAAGTCACTGTTCTTGTGCCAATCCTTCAATTCCATGCAGCTCAGCCTTATCTATGACTTGGGCCTGGTTAGTTTCAAAATACCTCATATGGTTTTTAATTCTGTCTACATCTACTGTTCTCTATTCCAGATGGACATGCCTGACCCAAACAGACCTGTTGCTGTTCCCACCATTCCTCCTACTGCTCCTAAACCTAAACCACTAAGCTATCTGGACTTAAATGTTCCTAGAGTTTCCTGTCCTGCTATTCTATCTTGGGCCCTTTGATGGTGGGCAGCTATTACATCTATCACCAGGGAGGCATAGAATAAGGACACATTAGTTTGAGTGCAGTGCCCAAATTTGGCCATATTCCGGTGTGAAATATTTAAAATAACAGGTATATGCATAAATTGTACATTATTTATAAGGATTCCAGGTATTGAGGTAACAGTTAATCCGCTAGGGCGCCCTGGTGTTAACTGGGGACACTCTGGGTATGTATTATTAGAGGAGTGCTTAGCTATGGTTGGAAATATGTCTTCAGTGGGGGTGGGGGTAACCTGTATTTTATTGGTTATTTCAACCTGGGGATTAGGAGGTTGTGCAGGGATTCCCAATGGATTTTTGGGCATTATTTCTACCTGCAACACATACTCATCTCTTTCTTCCCATCCAGGTAGTGATACTTGGTATTTGCACCACCATGAACCATAGTCATCTTTTTCTACATCTTTTACTTTTACAAACCATAGGTATACTTGCAACTTATACTCAACTGACACTCTCTTTTGATAATATGGCCCCACAGCCTCATAGCTACATGTGTGAGACAGTGTCCCTGCTGCTCCATACCCAGAATTAACAGCTCTACCATGATAAGCACACTTAGGTGGACAGCAACCTAGAGTACATGCTTTTAAATTGCCTCTAGTGTCCTTAATTGGTATAGTGAATTGTCCTCTGATTGGAATGGGTCCATATCACTCTGGCTTCAACCACACCTTATATATGTAATCATCATACCAGTTATTTCCAACCTTTTGTATTCTTTTCGATCTTGTTTGCATTTTCCACCCCTACTTCATGGCCCTGGAACCAAATTGTTCTCTGTCCGTGGAGCAGGATTACACACTGACACCAAATAAGTGTCTGGATAATGGCAGTGATGGGGGATGGCAGGTAACCTTTAACTACCCTCATCGTGTCTGGATCATGGTATGTTATTTTAATCTGTTTTACAAAAGACGGTCAGGGTTAGTATCTGCTCCTATTTACTGAAAATTTTTCAACAGGTTAATATGATACCATTTTAACACAGACTGTTTTTTCTTGCCCGCCAGCTGAATTAGGTATACGGCAGAGCTTGCCTTGTCTACCACAGAAAAAGGCCCCTTCCATGTGGGTACAAAGCAGTGTTCCTTTTTAGCATAGTCCTTAACCATAACGACATCCCCAATTTGGTATTCAAATGGATGTTCCTTTTTATCAAAATACTTTTTCTTTTGCTTCTTTGTTTTGCCAGTATTAACAGCAACACATTTATTTACCTCCAAAATATATTCTTGAATTTGCTTTACCCAATTTTCAGTTACAGCTTCCTGTAGGATGGGGGGTCGCTGTTGGTAGCAGCAGGTGCCCTGGGGTTTTCATTAACCTCCCAGTCATAGCCTGATATGGGCTAACACCAGTAGTTCTATTAGCCGTAGATTGGATTGCCATTAAACATACAGTAAGGGTAACATTTTACTCCATTGTGTGGGCTTATCAGCACAAAATTTAGTCAGCACTGTTTTTAAAGTTCTGTTTCCTCTTTCTACTACTCCTGATGACTGTGGGTGAAATGCCACGTATAGTTGCTGCTTAATGTCTAACATTGTTTGCAGCTGCTTAAACATTCTCCTAAATTCAGGTCCTATCTGAGAAATTATCTATGTGGCAGTCCCTTTACTTGAAAATAACTTTCCGATAACAATACGAGCTGCTGTGTAGGGCTTTTGTTTTCATGGAAATGCTTCTATCCATTTTGAGAAAACATTAATAACAACCAAACAATTAGTGTAGTTACCTGGCGTTCTAGGCAATCCAGTATAAAATCAACTTGTATATGGTCCCAGGGACCATCAGGTGCTTTTGTTGACTGCAATAGTGCTCTGTTGGAGGTATGGGAAGGGTTGGTTTGTAAACAAGGGAGGCAGCGGTGCTATTTATCGTTGAGGTCTTGTTGCAGAGTCTGCCACCATATAACTGCCTTAACCTTTTCTAAAGTAGTATCTAGTGAGTAATGCCCTCCTGTGGGATGGGCATGACAGAGGTGGAAAACCTCATCTGCTAGTTCAGGGGGAACACAAGCAACAGGATAAGACTGTTAATTTTCTTGATACATTAAGACTGAATTAGGGGAGTCAGGTTCACCTAATAAAGTCTTGCTTGCCCAAGGAGTGGGGGCGGGCAAGGGACATTGCTGCAGATGCCAATTAACCACTATCTGGTTAGGGTCATAGGTAAACTGTAAGGATATGAGATCTGAAAGGGTTGCCATAACTGGCGCAGGTATAAATGAAGGGGGAGGGCACCAGGGGGCACCTTTTTGTGCTGCAGCTTGAGCCGCATTGTGGGCTGCTTGATTTCCTTCTGCTTGTGGGGTACCGGTGGAATGTTCCTTAACCTTAAGGATGGCCACTGGATGGGACAAAGTTTTAAGCAGATGCACTATATACTGTAACAAAAACACATAAGATAAGGGCTTTCCATTTGAGGCTAATAACTTGTTTGCAATATATAATGGAAGCATGGTAATAGTATTTACTACATATTCACTGTCTGTATACACATTAACTGAGCAATTCTTAATATTTTCTAAAGCACAAGCAACAGCTGCTAACCCAGCGCACTGAGAAGAGTGTGGAGTACAAGTGTGGGAATGAGTCTACTGTGGTGTGACCACTGCAAACCCAGTATTTGGCTTACCGTTTACATGATATAATTACCCATCAGTAAACCAATTTTCTGCAAGGGGTATTGGGGCTGTGCGTGCGAGAGGCTGAGGGAGGCCAAAAGTCAGTGGGCACTAATGGGGTTCTCCAATGTAGAGAAGATTGGCAGGTAACAAAGTTGTTTTCTTGGGGGTAATGTCCAAGTCTCTTTGCAACAACATTAAAGTCCACTGTGACAGTCTCTGTGAGGAAACAGCAGTTTCTCCTGGTTTTAACAAATAATTGAGCGGTGTGTGTGGGGTATGGATAATAGTCTTTTGCAGTCCAGTAATGTAAGTAAAATGCTTAACCGCCCAAAAGGTTGCTAGCAGATGCTTCTCACAGGCTGAAAACTTCTTTTCGACTTCAGTTGACACTTTTGAAGCGTAGGCAGGTGATCTGAGTTTGTTCTGTTGTTCTTGACACAAAACAGCAGCCAAGGCAGATGGTGATGCAGAAACTTCTAGATGGAAAGGCAAGGCTGGATCAGGCTGCACAAGGAGGGTTGCGGCTGCTACGGTTTCTTTGAGTTGTTTTCAGCTCTAGTATGTTCTTCCTTCCAGTGTGGCCTGATGTCATCATCCACTGAAGCTTTGAGCAGGCTGTAGAGTGGTCTTGCCAGTTCAGCATAAAAGGGAATAAAGTCTCTGTGGTAGCTAGTTAAACCAGGAAGGGATCGCAATGCTGTTTTTGTAACAGGCATACTAAGTCTCTGAATTGTCTTTACCTTCTCAGCATCTGGTTGCTTTCCACTGGGAGTGATCATGATGCCAAGGAAAGTCACATAGATACATAGATACATAGATACATAGACAGTGTCGGCAGATAAGGGCCTATGGCCCACCTAGTCTGCCCATTTGAGCTTGTAAGTTCAGTTTGTTTTCCTAGAAGTCTATTTCCCCTTACCCCTGACCTCTAGAATTCCTTTGTCTATCCCATGCATTCTTAAATCCCGTGATTGTTTCAGCCCCCACCACTTCCTCTGGCAGGGTGTTCCACTTGTCCACCACCTGCTCTGTGAAGAAATTCTTTCTCATGTTTCCTCTGAATCGTCCTCCCTCCAACTTCATCCCATGCCTCTAGTCCTGAAACATCTTTTCGCTTAAAATAGTGTTTTCCTGCACCCTGTTCCTCCCTGTAAGATACTTGTATGTCTCTATCATATCTCTCTCTCCTCCTCTCCTCCAGGGGTACATGTTCAGTTCCTTCAACCTGTCTTCATAGGACTTGTGATGCAACCCATGCACCATCTTTGTTGCCCTCCTCTGAACCTTCTCTACCCTGTCTATGTCCTTACGTAGGTATGGTCTCCAGAACTGTACACTGTACTCCAGGTGGGGCTCACTAGTGTCTTGTATAGCGGAATTATGACCTCCCTTTTCCTGCTGGTGATGCCTCCTGCCTATACATCCCAGCATCCTATTTGCTTTACCTGGATGCCTTGTCACACTGTTTCCTTATCTTGAGGTCATCAGAGATGACAACCTCAAGATCCCTTTCCTGCTTGGTGTATGCTTATTGTAACCCCCTGCAAATGGGGGTTCCCAAAAGACTTCAGGAGCTTGCTTGAATGCTCCAAGCCTGAATGGTGTTTGGCATTTTGCCATTTATCAGTGAGTGTTTTAGAGCCTCTGGTACTGTCTCTTTAAGAGCTGTCTGCTTGCAGACATAATTAGTTTGTATGGGGGACTGTGTGCTTCTCTGAGTACCACTCGAGCTGCTGCCAATTCACTTCATTTTTGCAGTCACTAGGAGTGCAAAGGGAACCTATCTGAAAGATGTAACTGTTTGCTAGAAATTATTTAGAGTAATAATGAAATTACAGTTTGTCTAACCTGCTTTCTTTGCAGTCAGAACTGTGTCTGCTAGTTCCCATTCTAGTTTTGAACTGCTGAACTGGACCAATCAGTGTGGGTAAGCTAGCTCAAAATGGTGCCTTGGACGAATCAGAACTTGGACTCTAATCTGGAGCCAGCCACAAGAGGATTGTATGGGCAGTGACTCTGGGAGATGTGGTTTAGACTTCAGTGCCTTTTTGGACCAATAGCAGCAGTCTATTGTGAGTGACAGCCAATCCAGTCAAGAACTGGGAGGAACTCAAAGGAAGTGCCCGGTTTTGTCGGGTTGGAGTTTCCAGTTGAGCTTTGGCAGTGAAGAAGGAAGGAGCCTGTGCTTTTTCAGTGTGCAGTTTTAGTCAAAAACGTGTGTAAGGCCCATAGAGTTCCAGTCTGCAGCTTGTGTAACAGCTTGTTAGGACTGAACTGGCCCTGTGAAAAGAATCAAAGGATCTCTGAAGAGTAGAAACCAGGCTCACCCTGTAGAAGACTGGAGGAATTGCTGAAAATTGCACTTGGTCTGTCAGGAACTGAATCTGCTGTGTGTTCTCCCGGTATTGTGCAGTAATTGCGATCGGGATACAGATGCAGCCTGCCTGGTATAAGTGCTTCTTTTATATGGATGTGAAGAGGTTTGTGTACCTCAAGGAGCCCTGCTGACATTGAAGGACCCATCTTATTTGGAGGTCGTGAGTACCAATTCAGGGTCGCTCCCTGTTGAATTGCCACATTAAATCCAAATGGAATTACTGTACTGCTGACTGTTTAATTCTCCTTTTCTCTGTGAAAGGGCCCTACCAGCTGCCACGGTTTGACTAGCCACTAGGCTTGGGTACCCAGGGACAGTAACTGATAGGATAGGCCTGCACAGAGCCATAGGTAGATTATTAGAGTGATAAGCTAATTAACCTGATTTCCCCGTCCTGTTATATCCCTAACAAATCAGAGCTGCTTGTTTCAGCAAAGTTATACTGCCTGAGGTATTTGTCTTATGTTAAAGTACTGTACTGGATTGTTGCACTGTATCTCATTTCACAGGAGGTCCCAGTGCCGGAACCAGACCTGGGGCTAAGTGTATACTGTGAAGGTAATTCTGATATATTGTGTGGGCCACTAGTGGGAAGAAAGGGGGGTTGCAGTGTCCCAGAGGGCTGTGACCAAGTTAGTTTAACTATTGCAAACCCTGACCTCTGGGTGGAGGCACCCGCCATTGGATCCAGGCCCCTCAACCTGTTAGTGGCAAATCAGGCACGGGTAGTAGCCCCTTGGATAGCGCCATCTAGGGGTTACACTATATCCTCACCCCCCAACTGATATATTGTGCCAGGGTTTTTGTGCCCCATATGCATTATCTTGCACTTCTTTGCATTGAATTTCAACTGCCAAACCCTTGACCATTCTTCAAGTTTCTGCAGGTCCCTTCTCATTCTGTCTACACCCTCTGGTGTGTCTACTCTGTTACAGAGCTTTGTGTCATCAGCGAACAGTGAAATTCTGCCTTCTATATCCTGTGCAATGTCACTGATGAAGATGTTGAATAGGACTGGTCCAGCACTGATCCCTGTGGTACCCCACTGGTCACTCTTCCCTCTGTGGAGTGACAGCCATTTACCACCACCCTCTGTGTCCTGCCACCCAGCCAGTTACCTACCCACCACACTACTGTCCTGCCCACACCCATATTCCCCAGTTTGTGTAATAGTCTTCTATGTGGCACAGTGTCAAAGGCCTTGCTGAAGTCCAGATAGGCCATGTCCACTGCCTCCCCTGATCCACCTCCCTAGTCACCCAGTCAAAATTCAATGAGGTTGGTCTGACATGACCTCCCCTGGTGAAACCATGCTGCCTTGGGTCCTGTAGTCCATTGACAACCAGATGTTCCACCAATCTCTCCTTCAGTAGTGCTTCCATGATCTTTCCCACTACCGAGGTGAGGCTGACTGGTCTGTAGTTCCCTGCTTCCTCTTTGTTCCTACTTTTGTATAAGGGACTACATCTGCTGTCCTCCAGTCTTTGGGTACCTCCCTGTTTCCAGTGATTGTTGAACAGGATAGCCAGAGGTTCAGCCACCACCTCTCTTAGTTCTTTTAAGGACCCTGGGGTGCACCCCATCTGGCCCTATTGTTTATCAGCTCTTATTACTTCCAGCTCCTTCAGGACCTTTCTCGTAAAGGGACTTGTGTCCATTTCTGCACCTATTTCTCACTTTGTACTCCTTCAGACCTATTATCCCTTCTTCCTTAGTAAAGACTGAGCAGAAATACCTGTTCAATATGTCAGCTTTACTGTTGTCATCCTCCACGCTGCTCCCATCCTCCCCTTCAGTCTCACTATCTCCTCCTTTTGTCCTTTTTTCACTTATGTACCTGTAAAAGGTTTTGTCCCCTTTAACCACTGATTTTGCAATGTGTTCTTCTGTCTGAGCTTTGGCTTCCTCACTGACTTCCTGCCTCCCTTTGTTTCTCCTGGTACTTCCCTATCCCTTCTGCCTGTGTCTTTTGTATTGCCTGAATGCAATCTTTTGGCTTTCTACTTTTATACTCTCTTTGAAAACCATAATGGTCTCCTCTTTCTTTTCCTCTTGCTAACCTGCTTAATGCATAATTCTGTTGTTCTTATAATTCCCATTTTAAATACTGCCCACTGTTCTCTCAATCCCTGATTCCTGTCCCATTCCCTTAATGCCTCTTTCAAGCATCTCCCATTTTCCCAAAGTCTGCCCCCTAAAATCCAGGATACATGTTTTGTGTGGTTTGGTTCTGCTCTTTCTGTGATTTAAACCACAATGACTGGTGGTCACTGTTACCCAGGTGCTCCCCACTGTTACCCCCATCACACTGTCCCTGTTTGTGAGCACAAGGTCCAGTATTGCCTTCTGCCGAGTTGGTTCCATGACCAGTTGCTTGAGGAAGGCACCCTGAAGGAGTCCAGGATAAATCTGCTTCTAGTTGATGCTGCTGCTGGGATGCTCCAGTCCACGCCTGGTATATTGAAGTCTCCAACCAGTACTACCTCACCCTTGTCTGCCATCCTTTGGATGGCTAGCATCAGCTCCCTATCTGTTTCTTCCTCCTGGGCTGGTGGTCTATAGACCACACCTGTGCGGATGGCTGGCCCCATTTTCCTTTCCAGCTTAACCCACAGTCACCACCTCCTTTACTAGCTGACACTTCTTAGGACTGACTTTGAGTCCTGCCCTCTGCAGCAACTATAACAGTTCACTTAGTAACTTTAAATGTTCCCCTTCTGTTTCGGTGGTCAACAGTAAATCATCAATATATTGTAAAACTGCTTCAGGCTTAGAAAAATGGGTTAAAATGGCAGCCATTCTTTTGTGGAACACAGTGGGGGAGTTGCAAAATCCCTGGGGCAAGTGAGTCCAGGTAAATTGTCTATTGCCCCAGGTAAAGGCAAACTTGTACTGAGAAGCCTTATCTATAGGCACACTCCAAAAGCCATTTGCAATGTCCAGTGTGCTGAAAACCTTGGCTGAGGGAGGGATTTGGGACAGTAGTGATGGAGTCTCTCAGACTATGGGGGCACACACTGGGGTTACTGCATTTAGCCTCCGGTAATCAACAGTAAGGTGATAAGTACCACCTGGTTTAATCACGGGCCAAACAGGGGAATTAGTAGTGGACTCACACTCTCTCAGAACCCCTTGCTGCAGTAATGACTGTATAATAACATCTACATCAGGCTTACACTCATTCGGAACCTTGTATTGTTTTTGTGCTGCCTGAGCTTTTCCAGCTATAACTTCTTCATGTTCTAACAAACCACAATCATGTTTGTTTTTAGCAAAAACATCTGCATGCTGATTAATTATCTGGCTTACAGGAGGGGACTCATGCTTAGGGTGGGGCAAAACATCTGGATTTTTGAGAGCAGAAATAGCATGCACATCTGATACAACAACAATTTCATCATCTGTCTTGCAACCAGTGCACAACCAAAGGCAGCTGTTTGTATAATCAATTACAGCTGCTGTGGACCTTAAAAAATTTGACCCCAAAACACCATTTTGATTAGGCAGATTCATTAAATGTGCATCTAAATCAAAGATACATCCATTTATAGTTATTTTAGCTGGCTTAGCCTTAATTGCTGTAGCATCAGATCTTTGAAAAGCAGATAGCATAATAACTTCATTGGTTGCAAGCGGGTGAGTTTCAGGTTGTGAAGTAAGTATGATAGACATGGAAGCTCCTGTATCAATAAGCATTGTCTGCTGCAGGCCTCCTGTTACAGCAGCTTGAATGATAGGTCTGTTCCAGTCATCTCGCCGAAACCTCACTATCGGCTGAAGGGAGGTCAGACATCCCTATGGGGAATTAGTAATTTCACTTACAGATTGCACAGCAGAGAACTTTTGCATCATCTGGGTCATTTCATTCAATTTCTTAAGAACTTCAGCATTGGTGGGTGTGACTCCCCCCAGTGGCTGAGGCTCAAACTGGGATGGCTGAGCAAAAGCTGGTGCTAATGCACCTGGAGGGGTATGGTACATTTGGGGGGAATATGGTGGCATAGGTTGTTGGGTTGCAGGTATGGAATCTAGGTGTTACTGTATGTGCTCAGGCTGTCTGCAATTATAGCAGATGATTTCCTGCTGTGGGTTAGGGTTGGTTCGAATGGGTCCTTCCACGACTGCTACTGGACCCTTTTTGGTGGGAGAAATGGCCTTAAGCATTGTTTCTGCTTGTTTGATCATGGTTATGAGTCTAGGGTAGGTGGTTGTTTCATCTACTGTGGCTCCTAGGCGCAATTGTAGTTCTGGAAGCATTCCACTTAGGAATCGCTTTTTGAACATGACATCCTCATATCGGGGTTTAAATTCCCCACCAGCATCATCTGCCTGATGTGCTGGGAAAGCCAGTCCATAAACACAAAATAGTCTTTCTCCCCAAGCAGTGCCTGCCTCCCCCTTTTTCTGAGTAGCTAGGGTGAATGCCTGATGGAAGTCTACTGTTCCTCCCATTACCAAGGATATTACCTCATGTAATAAGTTTGCAAACACCCAATTTTGTCCGACTATTGCTGTATCTGGCAATGCCTATCTAAGAGAGGGATGCAAATAGTACAATATAACATCTTTTGTATCTATTGGTCTTAGTTCCTCATGTGTCCTTAAAAAGGTTTGGATTTTTACATTTAACTCTGACAAATCATCTCCTGCATTTATCTGTCCCAACTCCTTGCCTAAAGTGCTACATCCTTGGGGCTTAGCCTCCGCTCTTCTGTGACAGTTGTAACCACTGGTGGTGGTGGCACAGGATCGGGGCCCCCTGTGGGTGCATCTGCAGCATGAGGTGGAGCGGAGTCTTGATGGGATTGCACTGTAGTGAGCACTGGTGCCATAGGTGGCCACTTTCTAGGTGGTGGCACAGGCATCATTGGAGCTGATGGGGGCGGGTGTGTATATTCAGGTGGGGGTGGCAAGTACTTTGGGTCACGCTGCCTTTGCCTAGAATTTACACAGTCATCAGGGTATTTCTGGCAATGCTCTCTCCAATCTGCATTGTCTATTTCCCCACAATTTACATCATCATTATCATCATTATTAGTCCCATTCCTTAAGAGGACACCTCTATAAGCAGCCACCACTGCTTGATGTCTTCCTAACTGGGCTTCTAACTTTTTAATGCACCGTTGCCATTCTCGGTGATCTATATTGGGCTTAGAGGAGGTTTTGACCTGCGAGAGGCATCTTATAGCCCCTTGCACCTCCTCCAAACATTTTGTTAATTGTTTCCTCTATTCCTCTAAGAATTGGTTGCCTAACATTGCTTGAGCTGCAGTTGCCTCTTTAGCAGAGGCAGACTGAGCAGAAAGGAGAGCAACTGGTTTTCCCCAGTTAATTTTCTAATGTGCTCCCATAATTTTTCTTTTGCAGCTATAAGAGCCTGTACTTCCTCCTTCCATTGACCTGCTATCCAGCAGGTGCCAAACACAAGGGCATTTGTGCCCTCTTTGTGTGACAGACTCCTTTTCTTTAAACATTTTTCCACATGCCCTTGGGCTTGTTTCCATGGATCTTCAGACCCCTTCATACATGTAATTAATTCCTCAACACATTTACACTTATCAAGCCTTTTCTTTGGCTTCTCCATAGATATTTACCTGTAGGTTCAAGTCTACTCAAACACTCAGAGTTTGTTCAACTCTTTCCCAGCCCTGCAGTTAGGTTATGACCCTTATCTTCATGGACTCTGCTTAGATTACAAAAAAATGCTTTACCAAATTACCAGAATTAACACCAAACCAGCTCCTGGCACAGCATCGCCAATTTTATAAATAAACACACTGAGCCTCACTGAGACAGTGAGGCTACACACTACACACTATACAGGTTCCTGGTTGGTAATTCTCAACAATTCAATAAAGCCACCACACTGTATTCTTTGCCAAATTAGTTGTGCTTTATTATGATAGTATCAAGAAGACTAGCCAGAAAAATCCTATTGTAACAATAAAGACACAGCCTGACAGGATGAATAGTCCTAATTCACAGAAAGAGTTGCATTCTAGCATAATTTGTAAACATTAGAAACATTTAAGCTTAGTGCCAAATTAACTGTTATTTACCCAATATATGAAGAGAAACCAGAAAAATCCTATTTTAACAACAAGAATGCATCCTGTCATGATTAATAATCCTAACTTACAAATGGGAATACATACTAACATTATTTCTAGGCATCGGATAGTCTGCTACTATCTGGGTGTACCTACTACAATTTAATTCTATACAGCCAATGGGGCAGTCCCATTGGGGTGTTCTTAACATGCAACCTAAACAGCTAGTAATATTTGTATTACAGGGCTACAGATTTTCAGAGAAAATGAAGCAATACTCAACTTCTCTGGGTCCTTCAGCGCTATGGATAGTCAGATCTTTAGACTTCTTTCCTCTCAAAGAGACACTGGACTCAGCATTTTGGTCCAGTGCTTGAACTCAACTTGTTTACAACAAAAATGCATGGTTGGAATTTTCCTGAGACAATAACAGCAGATTTTAGCCTAGACACTATGTCATTTAATAAATCATGAGACACGGGTTCAAAAGTACATTAGCCATAAGATACCTCGGTCATAAGATACATTTGACACTTTGCCGAGACAGGGGAATTCTGTTTATCATCATCCTTGGATGGAAAAACAAGAGGTCAGGGGATTTTACAGTATTAAAAATAACATGCTTAGGAGACAGAAAACAACTAAGGGGACTTTTACACTATTTAAAATAATTTGCTTAGAAATGCAAAAATAGCCTTTTAGTAAATAGAGGTCAAAGCAAGTATATCATCATTCCTTATCAGCTCTTTGTTATGCATATTTTTGAACACAAATAATCATGAGATGAGGAACCGCACCAGTCAAGGCTAGACGTGGTTACTTCAGACAGCTGCATCTTTATCTGGACCATGACCTCTTGAATTACAAAAAGGCATATTTTGGTACAAGATTTTTTCTGCTAAACAGAGTAAATTAATTTTGCTTAGGACATCTGTTCTTAACATGTCTTATGCTCTTTTACCTATTTTTCTACATTTCATTTTTACATGTATCATTTACAGGGTTCTAACAATTAACCTTTTAAACTCTTACATGTACATACATATTAATTCACACAATGGTATCATTTATTCACTAGCCGCTTGCAGCTCTTCACTAGCCATACATATCACGTTACATGGTGGTATCATTTAGTTATTCATTAGCCACTTGCAGCCTCTGCAATCCCTGTTACACTTGTTCCATGTTCTCAACCTTCTAATTCTTTTACACCATTCCTATCTTCACCACCTCTGGTTATCAATGGACTACAGGACCCAAGGCAGCATGGTTTCACCAGGGGGAGGTCATGTCAGACCAACCTCGTTGAATTTTTTGACTGGGTGACTAGGGAGGTGGATCAGGGGAAGGCAGTGGACATGGCCTATCTGGACTTCAGCAAGGCCTTTGACACTGTGCCACATAGAAGACTATTACACAAACTGGGGAATATGGGTGTGGGCAGGACAGTAGTGTGGTGGGTAGGTAACTGGCTGGGTGGCAGGACACAGAGGGTGGTGGTAAATGGCTGTCACTCCACAGAGGGAAGAGTGACCAGTGGGGTACCACAGGGATCAGTGCTGGGACGGTCCTATTCCACATCTTCATCAGTGACATTCTGGGATCTAGAAGGCAGAATTTCACTGTTCGCTGATGACACAAAGCTCTGTAACAGAGTAGACACACCAGAGGGTGTAGACAGAATGAGAAGTGACCTGCAGAAACTTGAAGAATGGTCAGGGTTTGGCAGTTGAAATTCAATGCAAAGAAGTGCAAGATAATGCATATGGGCTACAAAAACCCTGGCACAATATATCAGTTGGGGGTGAGGATATAGCATGCACCAAGCAGGAAAGGATCTTGGGGTTGTCATCTCTGATGACCTCAAGGTAGGGAAACAGTGTGACAAGGCAGCAGGTAAAGCAAATAGGGTGCTGGGATGTATAGGCAGGGGCATCACCAGCAGGAAATGGGAGGTCATAATTCCGCTACACAAGACACTAGTGGGGCCCCACCTGGAGTACAGTGTACAGTTCTGGAGACCATACCTACGTAAGGACATAGACAGAGTAGAGAAGGTTCAGAGGAGGGTAACAAAGATGGTGCATGGATTGCATCACAAGTCCTATGAAGACAGGTTGAAGGAACTGAACATGTACTCCCTGGAGGAGAGGAGGGAGAGAGGGGATATGATAGACATACAAGTATCTTACAGGGAGGAACAGGGTGCAGGAAAACACTATTTTTAAGCGAAAAAGATGTTCCAGGACTAGAGGGCATGGGATGAAGTTGGAGGGAGGACGATTCAGAGGAAACATGAGAAAGAATTTCTTCACAGAACGGGTGGTGGATAAGTGGAACACCCTGCCAGAGGAAGTGGTGGGGGCTGAAACAATCACGGGATTTAAGAATGCATGGGATAGACATAAAGGAATTCTAGAGGTCAGGGGTAAGGGGCAACAGACTTCTAGGAAAACAAACTGAACTTACAAGCTCAAATGGGCAGACTGGGTGGGCCATAGGCCCTTATCTGCCGACACGGTCTATGTATCTATGTACCTTTGGTTAGCCAACTATGTATAATGTTGTTGTTATTAAACTTGTGCAGAACCTTGGCCAGTATCATTTTTAACAGCACCTAAGTGACATAACCTGGTTTCTTTCTCTAACGTCATAAAAGTTTATGATTTCCTATCCTAGCAGCTGGCAGCTACAATTAAGCTAGGTAAACAGGAGATCCCTTAATTTAAGTCTCTTCTAGCCTGTAAGTATCTCCTGGCTTTTAGGATAACAGCTTGTAGTTGAACCCGGGGTCACCCCATAACACAGCATGTCTGAAGAGAGACATTCAATAACACATTTTTATAATACAAAAAGCATAGATTAATCAGAACCAGCTGTCCAAGTGTCACAGGGTGCATGTAGAACAAAACGATATTTGGGTGACACTTGATGTAACATCCCTTCACACAAATATTCCTAATGAAGGTGCTCTGATGGCTTTGGGGGGAAACCTTGTACCAAAAATCAAAACATTCTAACAATTTTGTAGATTTTTTGCTTGCAATAACTGAGACGGTACTAAAAGATAACATTTTTATGTTCGATGGACAGTACTATCTGCAGGTAATGGGGATGGCGATGGGGGCAGCATTCACCCAAACTACACCAACATTTATCTAGCAAAATGAGAGACAGAAAATGTTCTTTGTGAAAGGAATCCATTCTTCAGCAAGATCAAGCTATACAAAAGATATACAGACAATCTGCTGTTAATCTGGGGGGGGGGGACTGAGGAAGAATTGCCTAGTTTAATAACTTATTTAGAATCTGCAAATGTCAATTTAAAATTTACGATGGTATACAACATGTTCAGAATCAATTTTTTGTGGACCTGAACATCATGAAAGGAGATGCAGGAAATATAGAAACAGACATTCAGAAAAGCCATGGATAGAAATGCCCTTCTTAGATTTGATAGCTGCCATCCGAGACCTCTGATGAATAGCATTCCTAAGGAACAATTTATGAGGCTAAAATAGAACAAAAGCAATGCTGAAAATTATGAAAAAATTGTATGGGGATTACAAAAGAGGATTAAAGAGTGGGGTTACGATGATAACTGTTTACCAAATGCACAGACCCAGGTGGATAAATTAACAAGAGATAAGTTGTTGAAACAAAAAAAATAAAGGCTAATAATATAAATTCAATTTCATATGTGATTTTACCCCACAGAGTAGTAAGCTTAAAGACATACTGAATAAGAATTGACTCGTTTTAAAGACAGAACCCAAATTAGAAGCGATCACCAATACACCCCCAGGATTGTGCACAGACGAGGAAAGAATATTGGAGATGTGGTAACACACAGCTTGTTTCTAGAGAAAACTGAAGCCTCCAGGAATTCTCTTCCAGGTGGAACATTCTGCTGTGGTAACTGTTCTTTCTGCACAAAAATCAAGCCCGGTAACATTTTCCAGCATCTGACTTCAGGAATGTCTTACGTAATTAGAGATTTCATAAACTGCAGCACCACTTACGTGGTATATGTACCGAGTTGTGAAAAATGTAAGAACTTCTATGTCAGAAAAATAAAACGGTGCTTCAGGAACAGAATAGTGGAACATTTACAAAGTATAGCCAAAAATGGCATTAAAAATGCATCAGCTGTGCACATAATGCAAAAGGGAACTGACCATAGTTTTAAATTTCAAGGCTTGGAAAGAGTAACTATGGGTCCGGGGTGGGGGTGACTGGGACAATAACTTCTGCAGTATGAAAGTAAATGGCAATACATTATAAGAGTTAATTTAAGTGAGCAACTGAATGAGAACTTTAGCCTGGTGCCATTCTTAAAACAGAGGAGACAGAATAAAGCATCTTCCCTGTAGGGCTTCCTAGACTGATACAGTATAATACTGAATCAGTATAAAATATGTGGGTAGCTTTCCTGACAGACTCTGCACATATATATATTTTTTCTTTTTTTTTATATACAATAGGGGTGAGTGATAAATGAGTGAGATAAAACAGTGCATCATCCACTGCAGTGTGATATTTTTACCCTCTGCTCTACTGTGATGATATCAGTCATTTACACACACAGGTCACACAAAGGTCACTGATATCATCACTCTAAGTAGCTTTCCCCTCAGCATGCAAGAAACACCTGTGCTGTTACCATAGACACAAATGCAGAACTACATAAGAAGTCTCACTGCTGCCTGCAGCTAACTCAGTTAGCATTACAAAACATACCTATTCCCCACTCTGGCCCTGTCCACACTACACCACTCTGACCCGGTAACGGTTACAAACCGTTACAGCCGGTGAGTGGTCCAGTATGTCCACACTGTAGCAGTGTCCGGTATGGGAATGTTACTGCCAGTCCACACCATGGGTGCCAGGTCACCGTTACAGTGGCATCTGATCCCACAATGCAGCTCGCACTGTGCTATGAGCACTGCTGGGGGCCATGCTCACGTGTCCACACTACAACCGGTAATGGTACAGCAGCAGATCCAGTTCTGTAACTATTGTCGAAACTACCTCACGGGTGGTTTTGACAATGGTTACGGAAACACCTCCTGTAATGTTACAGGTGTAAATGCAAAATGTTGCGGTAATGGTTTGGACCCCCTGTAACTTTACAGAGGGGTAGATATGGTGTAGTGTGAACAGGGCCTCTAACTTCCAGCTCATTACTGTGATACTCTCAGCTTGACTGCAGCCAGAATTCTAAAGAGCACAGTTTCACAGAACACTCTGTTCCTCACTGCTGCCTGCAGCAAACTCAATTACCACTAAAAAATCTCAGCTGTTCCTGACACTCTCTCAACCCAATACCATTACTGCGATACTCGCAGCTTGACTGCAGCCAGACTTCTAAAGAATACAGCTTCACAAAATAGTCTGTTTTTCACTCCTACCTAAAATGAACTCATTTAGCATTGCAAAACATGCTAATCTATTTCCCAGAGTTTATAACACTGCCAGCCCATTCAGAAAAAATCACACATAGAATGAGCAAACACATAAACAGGAACAGAACACAAGACAACATAACAATACTTCTGAAAATCCTTGCCCTATTATATAAATCGAATACACGATGTGCAGTTCGTGAGCTATGGCGAATATTGTCACTCCTGCATCGTGAGCTCTTGCTATCTCATTCTGCAGGAGTGACAATATTTGCCATATCACACCCATGCCCATTATGTATCCCATATATATATACTGTATATGGACAAACTCATTTGATATCACTGGAACTAAATAAGTAATGTGATTGGTGTATTTGAAATATCATGTGATGAATCTATTAGTATAAATGAAATGATGTCACTGCATAGGCCACACCTTGATAAAGCATCAAGTATGATGTGAAACTTTGGTGTTGGGGAGCAAGCACTGTTTTTTAAATGTATTTATTTATTTTTAACTGGTATTTTTATCCCTGGTCCCAATCAGCCCTATATCCTGCCATCCTCCCAGCCCTGTCCCCTGACCTTCAGCCTATCTATCCTTCTTCTCCCATGGTGGGGAGCCCCCAACTTTGACCCGCCAGGACCAGATCCAGTTCAGGGAGGTGTCTTCTCGGAGATGAACCCTGTGGAGGACGGCCATCATGCTGCTCGATCGGGACTGGGTGTTTTTTCACTTTTCTGTGGAGGAGAGCATGCAATGCCAACAATGGCCAAGCTGCACGTGCCTCCGTATGCTGGTTGACTGCTCCGCCTCCATGCCCTGATGTACAGGACATGGCATGCCAATTCCTAGCCTCTGCTAGGTGTTAGGCAGGTGCCGGTCTCTGTTCCCCACCATCCTCGGGAGAGAAGAGCTGTCCCCTGGATGCTTGATCCTCTCCCACCATGGCTGACCCCCAACAACCCACTTGTACCACAAACAAGAGATCAGGGTTACATAAGCAGACGTTCAAAGTGCCTTACTAGCTCTACATTGAGCTGTACAGCAGCACAAGGATATTCCACTAGAGTGGAGGCGTATAAGCCAGACTGAAGCTAGATGGAAAAAAATATATCACCGCACAAAGAAGACAGACTGATATTATCACTTTCTTTGCCACAAGTCAGCATCAATAAAGTACCATACCATTTTAAAAAGTTTTTTTAATAAAGATGCCACCAGAAGTCCTCACAACAAAACTTTATAAAACAGCTGAAACCACTACTGCATGTTCTATGTTCTTTGTCTGTTTGTGTATTTTAGTGTAGTGCAGTTTCATAATCACCTTTCTTTTTCATCTAACCACTGCCATAACTTAAACCAAACACTGCTTATACCGTACACAACCTCATGTGCCAAATGTGTCCCATAGAAGCAGAAGTAGAAGCCACAGTACTGAGAAGAGGCAGATAGCAGAACATGGAGATAACTGACAGGACCGGAGGTTAAGAAGCAGGCACACTATATAAATTTAAAATTATGCTTTACAAGCAAACAGAATTCTCTGCTTAAAGAGGACTTCTGGTGATGTCACTGCACCAGATGGCTGCATGAGCTGTTTGCTCCCACTCCCAACTATCTAAAACTAACCTAAATTACAACCAACTTGTATTCTTGCCTATAAAAAAAAAAGCAGTGGGGGAGAACTGATAAGGACCTAAAAAAGTGAAAGCCGCAGCTAATCAACAGCCTGCATTCCCTTCAGTCAGCCACAGCTCCTCCTTGGCGTGAACAGTTAATGCAATCCCTTCTCCCTGCTTGCAAGCTGGTGGTACCCCAATAGAAGACATGAACGATTGCCTGCTCACTGGTGGTCCGGGACACTTTTGCTGGATTTTTGTACTTTTTCTCAGATGTTCAAGATTACAGAGGATCTTCTACATGGTTTATATGGAGCAACCAGGTAGTTTTTTTGGGGGCAGGACCTGGATCCTGTTGGGCTAGTAGTGTGTGGTAAAGGGAGAGGGAGTGAGGGGGCTTCCTGTCGGCCTTACTGGACTCCCACTGTCTGCTCTGTTTTCCAGCAGGCAGTCCTTTATGCAGCTCAGAGGTGGTTCACTCATCATCTATACTGTATGTGGTGGTATGGGGAGAGGCCCCAACCAGGCAGGTCCATTTATGATGGCAAAGCTTGATGCACCCCCGTCCACTTTCCCCCAACCCTTGGTGCCTTGTGTGAACAATTACCTAGTGTGCAGTTCATTGTGGAAGAAAAGACAGTGTGGCATGTTGTAGAAGCCTGACTGGGGGGGGGGTGTTGTTAGCTCTGGCTGGGGGTCTTGGGTTTCCTGGGGTAGCCCCACATCTAGCATCATGGCCACCCTCTGCCCACTCAGCTGCACTAGTGTGAGATACAGTATGTGACTTGATTACTACAAAACTGGTACCATCCAGGCCTCCTCAAAGTGTTTTGTTTATAGTATTTGTCCATAGAGCAAATATCTATGCCTGCAGGGACTGCAATATTTTTTATTTTGTGGGGCTATATGGTATGGCAAGTGGTTCAGCCATCATAATTTTCCACCCTCCTCCTTCCTCACCCACCCACCCAGGGTAATACCCTCCCCCACTCCTTTTTGTTCTGCATTCTGTGTTGCTGACTTTTATGCTCAACTGTATATTCCAGGAGCCAGTGAAATGAGACATTTGGCCTTTCTTTGGTCAACTGAACTTGTTGAGTATATACAGACTTTTTCACACTTACCTCTCCCATGTTGGGAGTCAACTTATTTTGCTATCATACACAGCAGTATGAGTCCAAGGACACTGTTCTATGGTTTTAAGGCTGCACAGCGAGAGCTATGCTGATGTATTGAGGATGGAGGAGGAGAGAGAAAAAGCAGGCTCTGGAAGGGCTTGGCTAGATACCAAATGCATCACATATGAGCGCACTCCACACAGTGGAGTTAAAACATATAGAATACACATGAATCAGTGCACACTCACTCTCTCACTCCCCTTGCACTTCCTCTTTGATAAGGAAGCAATGTATAAACAAGTGCTGGGAAATTCTTCCACCACTCTTGGTATCTCAGTCAAATTTGCTGGTTCTGCTTTCTGTCTCTCTCCTCCTCAGTATGCATCCTCCTTCAATATTAAAGCTGCTTTGATCTGTAGTAACCAAGTGATTGACCAGAGGCAGCTTCTGCATATGGGCGCATTGGTGCATCCCCCCTTTTTCAGTACATTCACTACCACCCCAAGTCTGGTGGTCGCAGTGCTAAATCTTATCACCAGTACACATTACTGACCCCCCCCAAAAAAGTCCATCACAGTATCTCCATCCTCCGAACTCTTAAAATAAAAATTAAAACACCCTTTCCCACCCTCTGCACACTGTACCACTCATCTGCCTCCTACCCAGTAGCACCCATCTTGTCCCTCATAGTAACTCCTCTTGTCCCTCAAGGTTGAATCCTCAGTGTCCCTCGAACCACTGCTTCTCCTAGGGCCAACTGCATTAAATTGAATACGGCCCATTCATTTCAATGTTTTTTTTTTCCTTTCATTGATAACAAACATCTATTTTTATCTATTTTTTTTGGGGGGGGTTGAACGTGGATCCCAGCATTCATCACAGTTGGGCTAAAAAATACCTCAACAGAAAAAGGCAGGCAAAAATATATAAAAAACCAAACAGTTATGACTTAGAAGAAATATACCCTGTTGAAATGAATGTTAAGTGTGTGCCCACTCATTTCAATTGGGGGGGGTTCTTTATTTTTTTTGAAACTTCAATTTTATTCATGCAGACACAAATACAAAATTACTTCATACAGTGGTATGCACAAGGACATGCATAAAACATAATTTATGATTCAGCAATACTATGGATAAAGTCTCCTAATGTCAGCTAATATTTCTTCTTTCTCTCCCCCAGGTCACAACCATTTAATCTTCTCCAATGTCTTTATATGGTTAAAGAGATTCCGTCCAGCTTTTGCAGCAAGTCCACATGTCTCAAAATCCAGTATAATTTTAATAACCATTTCTTGTGTCTTACAACTTTATCACTGCAGTGAAAGATATGACAACAATTAAATAATGTTAAATAATAAAACAACAAAATGTATTACACTCATTACATGGCTGGTTTATTGGAGTGCTTACTTGGCCTAATTCATCTCTGTTAGAAGAAGGATATGCTGTCTAATCTATGAGTTTTATTGGTTCGGAAAGCTCTTAGTTAGTGAGCGAAGGCCTGTTGGGATAAAACTGAAGTACCTTCCAACTCTTCAATGAGATGCATAAATGGCAGCTACATACCATTAAATTTATCTCCCCTTAGACGAAGTTCAGCCGTTATCCTTTCCACCTGTGCAATACCCTTTATTATGTCAACTCAATCATCCAAAGTGGATGGATTGGGATTAAGCCAACGTCTGGTTATGGCCTTACTTGCTGCCGCTAGTAGAATTCCTACAAAGGATTTTTGCCCATTTGTTCTTTTCCCCTTGGGGAGTGAGCCTAATGCCATAAGTTTAAAACTAGGAGGTTCATGGATATTTATCATCCATTGGAAATGTTCCCCTACCTCCCTCCAAAAGGGTTGCAGAACCAGGCAGTCCCAGAAAATATGGTAGTGGCTCCCTATTGCTCCTTAGTTCCTCCAACATTTATCAGATTAGCTGCCATTATAGTGCTTAGTTCTGGTCGATATATTAAAAAACTGGGCTATTGTCTTCCACCTAAATTCCTTGCAGTTATTGGAGGCAGATGTGCCAAAAACACCCTCCCATATTTCTTGCCAACACTGTGAGTCCAGTTGTATGCCTGCTTCCCTTTCCCAAGCCACCTGGCACCTCTTGGCTGGGGGTTGATCTACTGCAACCATATAACATGAAACCAGCTGAGAAATCAGGTGAGTTTACCTAGAGCATGCTGCGGCTTCTGAAATAATTACTTCTAGGAGGTGGGGTTCCTTCTGCACCTCTGTTAAGTTTGTGCCAACTCACAAGAAGGAAATCACCTGAGGATATCTGACAAAATATGAGGTGAGGAGTTGGAATTCCCACTGTAACTCCTGATAAATTTTGAATTGCCCTGTTGAATAAACTGTGTGAAAAATACTAAGCCCCGTCTCCTCCAGCATTTAAATGAATGGTGGTCCATCCTAGGCAGGGAGAAGGGAAGACACTGTGTGATCTCTGTTCTATTAGAAAGGGAAAACCCCAGCCCCAGGTCCTCTTTCACGTCACCCAACACCCTATACATCTGTTTTAACCAATGGCTTGCTATGTGCATTTTGCATAGATGCTGTGGAGAACCCACAAAGTCTAACACCAGGTCTACCTCTGGGATATTTCCAAACTCTTGCTTAACCCAGGTGTTGTTCAGATCTCTTTTTTGTGTGCCACCCATGGTGTCAATTAGGCCATCCGATAATAAGTTTTTAGGTTGGTTGGGTAATCCCAGACCCCACCCCACCCCCATTGTTTGCTTTGAGTAGGACATCCCATGCTATTCTAGCTCTTCTTCCCCACCCCCAATACAAACTTATGAAGGGCTTTGGTTATTTTTTTTTCCACTCTGAACTGGGAATGGGCAGAGGCAAAGAACCAAACAAAAACAAGAAGCGCAGAAGGATATGCATCCTTATGGAGTCCACTCACCCCATTAGGGATAGAGGGAGGAGCTCCCATCTTTTAAGATCAGTAAACATTTCCTTTATTAGATTCCTGTAGTTAGCTTGATAGGGTTGTTTTAAGTCCATGGGAATGTAGATATCTAGATATCGAATGCTGGAGGACACCCATTTTAACGGTGTCAGTTGCACCAATTCCAGGGTACGGGGTCCACTTACTAAAATAACTTCTATTTTGTCATTACTAATTTTGACCCTCAACACCTGTCCATATGATGTGAGAAGCTGGTGCAAAATCAGAAAAGTTGCAAGTGGGTTTCTTAAATATATCATCATATCATCCGCGTAAAGTGAAATCCTGTTCTCCTCCCTCCACACCTTAATTCCCTCTAAGTCAGGGTGTGTTCTAATAAGCTCTGCTAGAGGCTCTATGCTGAGGGAAAACAGTATAGAGGACAAGGGACAACCTTGTCTCGTCCCCCTCCGTATTTCCAAATTTTCTGAGACTGTACCAGTCACTCTAAGCTGTGCTTGAGGTTTATAATAAATTGCCCTAATCCAAGTTTGAAACTGGTTTCCAAAGCCAAATTTAACAAGAATCACCAAGAGAAATCTCCAATCTAAGCGATCAAATGCTTTTTCAGTGTCTATCGCTATAGCCACCTGATGTTCTCTAGCTGCCTTCCCATAATGCAAAATAGTAAACATCTTCTAATATTGTCTTTTAGGTTTCTGTTCGGCACAAAATTTGCCTGGTCTGGGTGGACCAGACTTGGCAAGACCGAATTAACCCTAGTAGCAAGTATCTTAGTGAAAATTTTTGAGTTTACATTAAGAATGGAAATCGGTATATAGGATGCACAGCTATCTGGGGGTTTACCCTCCTTCAGGAGCACTCTCTAAAGGCATCTCTCCACAAATGGGGGAAATCCCCTTCCTCTTCACATGAATTAAAAAAATATTTTACTAATTTTGGGGCTAATTGTGTACTAAATTTCTGGTTAAAGTCAACATTGAAGCTGTCAGGACCCAGGGACATTTCTGTTTTCATAGTGTGTATAACCTCTGTAGATGTAATGGGGGCTTTTAATTTTAAGTTCCTCTGATAATTTAGGGAGAGAGATCCTAGCCAAAAATTCTTGTACATCTTTTGAGGCCTCTGCCCCTTTAAATCCACAGAATAAAGAGCAGTACAATATGCAGTAAATGCTTTAGCTCTTTTGGGGTGTAGTGGGTTAATGTGCCCTTACTACCTGTCATTTTTATTATCTTCACATACCTATCAGCCTGTGACTGCCGAAGTCTGATGGTCAAATGCCGACCAGCTTTATTACTACATTCATAATACTTCTGATTAGTATAACATAGCTTCCCTTCAATTTGTTTCTTGTCCCTTCCCTGTTTATGTGCTGCCTCTAGCTGTTTTGACTTTAATTCCAGCACCTCTTGCTTTTCCTTATGTTGTTTTTTTAACCAGGATGCATATGAAATTATTTTCTCTCATACCACTGCTTTAAGCCCATCCCAAAAGCATTTTGATCCCAGTCCTCCATATCATTGTGTTTCTGATAGTCTTTAATTACATTCTGTATACTGTCCTTAAAATCCTCATGTCCTAGTAGGGAGGAGTCATCCTCCAGAAGGAGAACCTACTCCAGTCCTCAATTGTAGGCTGAGAGATACCACCGAATGGTCTGAAACCAACCTAGGGTGAATGGTACAATCCCTTATTTTATGCAGATCCAGGCTACTGCATAGAAAATAATCTGTTCTTGAATAGGAGTCATTGGGGTGTGAGCAAAAAATTTATTCCTTCATCGAGTAGTTGAGCTCCCTCCACACATCTAGGAGTGCCAGTTCCTGCATGCCCCACCTTACTGCCCTGCTCATTTTCTTGTTTGTGGAGGCGATTTGTGAAGACCAGTCTACCAAGGGATTCAAAATGCAGTTGAAGTCTCCACCAGCAAGAATGAAGCCTTCTCCTAAATCTGAGAGTTTCCAGAATATAGTATTATAAAAAGAGGGATCATCATTATTAGGTGCATAGATGTTTATTAGGTTCACCCTTTTGGAGACCAGATCTCCTGATACAATAACCCCCTACCCCCTTCCAATGTCTCCTCAGCAACAATTTTGAAGGGAGTGTCCCTCCGGAACAATATTGTCGTACCTGCCCTCTTCCCCTAAGGGTGGGAGGCCCCCACCACTTTAGCAACCCAGGACCCTCTAAGCTTTAAATGCTTCTCCACCGATAATCTTGTCTCTTGTAAAAAACAAGTATCTACATTAAGCTGTTAAAGATAATGCAAGATTTTTGTTCTTTTGATCGGCTAATTAAATCCCTGAACTTTCAGGGAAATAATTTTTAAGGTGCCTATTTTTAAGAATGCAAATACTACCTCTTATCTGAGCAATCCCCTGGACCCCCAAACCTCAGCAAGTCCCCTACATTCAGCCAGACCCAACATGTGTACAGTTCAGCATATCTTCTTTTTCTTCCTATACTAGCAATACCATGCCATGTTATATTAACTGTACACACAACAGGTGCAGAAAGTGAAATACTTTTAAACTTAATGAACATCTGAAAAGTGAACAACAGTAAACCTAGAATAATGTTGATGCCCAAAGCTTCCTAGGCAAAAGAAGGATGTCACCGTTTCCAACAGGGATTGATAGCACTAGTTACTGTGCCCGCGATGTACACAGGCCTGACCAATAAGTGTCAGTAGTTAAAGCTGTCACTGAAAAATTATACAGAAAGTTTTAAACTTAATAACAAGATGAGCTGCCGTGGTTTCCCCACCAATGTGGGAAGACTGGGGGCCACTAATTAAATGATTGTGCTAAAAAATACCCTCATACCAACCAAATAAAATCATTCCCATATCAGAGACACTCTATATTGATTCAATCTGCCCCATATGCCCTCCCACGATTTTCACCTGGTCAACACCAATTGTGAGCTGCACGATAGTTAAATCCTTTCCCCTCTCCCATATTCAAGCAAAACTAGTGTGTAAAACAACCCTGAGTGGCCAAGACAACAGCAAAAGTAGGCCATCATATTAAGTGAACAGTCCGAGTTAAACCAAGGCAATCATTAAATCACAGTCTGCCCAGAGTCTGTGCACAAGTCTTTCTTGTGCCCAGTTGTGTCAGGTAGCAACTGCAAATGTAAAAACAACAAAAAGTCCAGCTTGCCTATGGGATCCGTGCAGCATTCTAAACCATAATTTCAAAGTCATCCATCAGGTACAGAGTACTTTGGCAGCTTGTTTGGGTAAGTGTACCTTATCCAGTCCAGGTAATAAGAAAAGGACATTCCTTCCTTATTGTGGACAAAAATTAGATGTAACAGGGCCCATTTGAAATTCTCAAGTGGAGGCCTCCCCAGATATAATTTCAGAGCCATCTTCGTCCTGTTGTAGTCCTGTCATTTCTTTTGTTAGAAGCACTTTCAGGTCCATGCTAAAGTGAGAGGGCCAAGATACAGTTGTCAACTGTGTTCATTTGGGTTTACCAGCTCTACGCCAAGCTGCCCATGTGATTTCATGTTCCAAATTGTCTGCATGAAGGTCAGGGCAGTGGAGACCTAGTCATCACAGGGTGCCAGCCACTTCTCTCAGTGAATCGAACATAATCGGCCCTTTATTTGTATGGATCCATAGCCTGGCTGGGTAACACAGTTGGATTTTAATTACCACGCGAACCTGGTGTCATGTGTCATTAAGTTGGTCTGAGAAATCCTGGTCAAAAAACATTCTCTGGCCATCTACCTTTAAGTCTCTCTGCTTCCATGCAGTTTGAAGTACAAGCTGTCATTCTTGATAATTTAACATCCGCGCTATGATGAAGTGAGTCCAAGCAGACTGCTCCTTTGGTTTTGGAGCTATAGAGCAATGTGCTATCTCAATTGAGAGGGGACAGAATCGGGGATCTTGAGCACAGTTCTCAGGATATGCAACACAAATTACTCTACCAGCAAGAAGGACTTTTCCATATCTTCAGGAACCCCGTACAGCCGAAAACTATTGTGGTGAGCATGGTTTTCCTGATTGTCCAGCATAGTTTGAAGTTCTCTTTCCTTCGCCAGAAAATAAAGAATTGCTCAATCATGGTGACTGATTGAGTTGACTAGAGTCCTGATCGCCTCTTCCGCAGCTTCAGTGTGTTTGCTTTCTTTAAATCTGCTCTCAAATCATCGACCGAGGACTCCACTCTGTGCAGCGCTTTTATTATTCCATCCAGTTTGGTGAGTATTATTTGCAGATCCCCTAAGTCCATGTTGTCTTTGGAATCTGCAAGGCTTGTTACTGGAGACACCAGGCAGGAGTCATTAGGTTGGCCGGACTGTTTATCTCTGTCCATCAAAGCCATAATCTTTGCCGATTGTGAATGTTTACCACTCATTTTGTTGGCTGCCATCTTTAGTTAACAAGCTGTTGCTATTGTAGGCAAATGCAGATGGTTGGCTAGTATTTATTTATAAATACTGTATATGTAAGGCGCGGGCCCCAGAGCTCTCCAACTAAGTGGCCATTAATTCAGTGACATCACCAGAAGTCTCAGGGGATTTCTTTAAGTCATAACTTGTTTCTTAATATTTTTTCCTACTTTTTTCTGTCTAGGTGTTTTTTTAGCCCCACTCTGATGAACACTATGGGTGTCAATGTTCAACACTGCCCTGAAATGGGTATTTGCAATGCCCACCAGCATCCACCACAGACACCCATTTCAGGGGATCTGAAAGTTGACACTGATAGGGTTTTGTCAGGGTGGGGCATAAAAAGACTGTGACAGAAAACAGTATGAAAAATATAAAAAAATAAAAAAAAGTTACGCACTAAATAAAAAAACTAAAATTGGACCCATGCCTGTGCAGGGTGTGGGCCATGGCAAAACGTAACTTTTCATGAAATCACTGTCAGTTAAAAGTGTTGCCCCGAGTCCTCTGAGGAGGCTTATGGGCTAGGTCTTGAGTAAAATGGGTTAATTGAGCCCAACACTGTGGCTTGTGGCTGGGCAGGTGGGTGCACAACTGCTATTTCTGCCCCTAGGCTAAAAAACAGCACCCAGCTGAAAACAAGATATTACATCTCAACTGGGCTCTCCTGGCTAAAAACAAAGTAAAAATTGGTAAACACAAGACCTTACTGAAAATGAGATACTGCCTGTCAACTGTACTCTCCGGGCTAAATATGTAACAACAAGATAGTGCTTCTCAGTAGGCATATCCTGGGCAAATACACTGTAAAAATGGATAAAAGCAGGACCCCAGTGAGCTATTAACCAACAGCTGGCCCATCTTGGGTAAATACATTGTAAAAATGGATAAAAGCAGGACCTCACTGAAAATGAGATACTGCATCTCAGCTTGCCTATATTGAGTAAATAAATTGCAAAAATGTTTAAAAGCAGGACCCATTCAAAATGAGACATTGCATATTAGTTGATCTACCCTGAGAAAATACATTGGAAAATGGGTAAACACAGGACTCAACTGAAAATGAGATACTGCATCTCCACTGGGCTAGAGTGGATAAATACATTCTAACAATTGGTAAAAGAAACAAGACCATACTGAGAATGACACATTGCATCTCACCTAGCCTATCCTGGGTAAATACATTGTAAAAATTGCTAAAATCAGGAGGGACTACACTGAAAATGAGATACAGTATTGCATCTAAGGCAGACTTAGAGAAATGACAGTATAAAAACATGTAACAGCAGAACCCCACTGAAAAAGATATACTGCATCTCAGCATTTCTGTCCTGGAAAAAAATACACTGTAGAAGCAGTTGCTGTTGTCTCTGGACATGTAGTACATCCTTTCTGTGTATGTGTGCACACGCATGTGTGGCTGTGTGTGTCCCTGTGCACATGTGTGGCTGTATAGGGGTTGCATTGTATGTCTAGAGCCAACAACACCTGCTTTTGCATTATCTTGACCTTAAAGGTCTCTTTTTTTCCTATTATTGTGATGTAAGTCTGGAATTTTAATATCACAATAATAAAAAATAATTAAAATCCAGTCCACACTTCAATTATATATCTCTGACCAGGTTAAGGCATTAACTGCAATTTTGGCTCTGACCAGAGCTCGTTTGCATTTGTACTACTTGTGCCCCTCAGGGCTGTATGCACTGTGGTTCAATATTCCATACAATGAGGATCTGGGATTTTTTTTTTTTTTGTTAGGGCTTCCTTACTATATTTACCTACCTACAGTTGAGGAGCAGGTTGCTGGATGTCTTTTTTTGTACTTGCTGGCACAGTACCTTCATTACGCCTCACCTTACAGGACACTGTTCAGTGTAAAGAGGGCCTTCTGCTACCAAACAGACTTTCCCCTCACTCAGAGTCCTTCTATCAAGTTTGTTAAGGGCATGTTCTTTTTTTCCCTGCCCTCAGCCTTGGAAGTACTTTCCTAGTCACCCCTCCCCCCAAAAAAAACCTCAGTTTGTGGACCTCTAGGGTGTATATTTTTACCCTCTATAGTCGGTTTCCTTAGTGCCTGTCACAGACTGGTTCTCTCCCAGAACTCAGTCTGCACTGCTACCAGTTTTCACAACCCTTCAGACGCCTGAAAGATTACCTTGGTATGCTGCCACCACTCAGTGTGACTCACTTGGGATATCTCTAGGTCCAAATCCCACTAGAATCATTGCTCACACAGTACAATGCTCTTTCTTAAAGGGCAAACAACCCACCTTTTTTGTAACAGCTGAGAACACTGTGCTTTAATTACAGTACCTTTGTAGCCTGTCTCTTCAGAAATGGAACACAGACTTGCAATTTTCCCCTGGTTATCATGTCCCGAAATGACTCAGTCACAAAAAGCATAAAGTATATAAACATAACATTTAATACTCCACAATATAATTTACCTATTGCTTATATTGTATGTACTACCTACCTGGTTAATTTTGCTCTTGTTATATTGTTTTTATTGTATCTAGTATAACTATCTACTCTACGTTCCCTATCACTGTGTCACACCTGGAAACGAGCCACAGCTCAGTGTGCCTTTCCCAGTTACCAAGTGTTTAAATAAAAATATTCACAAATGTTACAGGAGCATACACTAACAACTATAGGGAAGACAGTATTCAACAGAGACAAAAATAAACGCACTTGAAAAGTTAGAGGTCACACAGAAAAAAACAACTTAATACTAGCTAAATTCATAAGCTGAGTAGGAGAAGCTTACCCCAGCTGGGAACTAGTAAGTTATGGCAGATTCGAACACATGATGTTACAAGTTCAAAACCCCACATAAAACTGAATTCTTATTACAAGCATACAACAGAAATACATTCACCTGGCCGGCCCACTATCCCCACATCACTTGACCTGCCACTCTGACATCACACCCTGTCTCTGCTTTTGATCTATGGGAACCACCTTTTTCTCAGAACTGGTGCATGCCATATTTGCTACTGAGAGCTTTGTCCTTTTGTTATCATTCCCATCTGCCCAGCTGGAAACATCTTGCCTTACCTTGGCCACTATTTACATTCAAAACATCTTTTTTTGTGAAAGGGTCTCTGTCATCCCAAAACAAAAGCCTTTAGATCAAAAGATTTCTGCTGGCCACATACACTTGTTTGTACTGTGAGTATAAAGGACATTATACACAAAAGGCCATTCAAAGCTGAGTTCTCTACAGCTTGGACCACAGAAGAATGTAATTTTCAGTTTCCAATAATTTTGTTCTCAAACATATTTCCCCCCCCAGGGTTCTGGTAGGGTCCTCCTTCCACCCCTGCCAATCCCAATTCCTGTTCACTGAGACCCAACTACTCACCTGGCCAGGCCTTCAAGGCCCACCTGTGACACACTGCTGTGCTGCACCCTGGCTTGCCCCTAGGGCCGGGGTCTCATTCTGCTACGTGGCTTACCTCCCCACTGTCTATCTGGCCACCCGCAGCAGAGATGAAAATGTGGATGATCCCTGGTTGGTGGTGATATGGATCCAGTGTTGAACATCATGGGGACAGGCAGGGGCTTCACCTACCCTCATCCAGTCCTGAGTTTTGTCCCTTGTTTAGCCCCGCCCTCCCCAAGAACATGTCATGCCACTGGATGCTGGCAAGTTGATGCATTCCCAGGACCCAACACTTGTGCCAGGCTCCCCCACTGACACTTTTCTTGCACTGCTACCCATCATCACCTAGGTGAGCAGTGAGTCCTCCTTTCCCAAAGTAGGACAATGTCCTGTGGGACACTCGATCTTCCTCTCCCCAACTGGCCCTCCAATGGCCCTGGCTCATTCCTGAACCCAGGTTGTTGTTGGCTGATGTGAGTCTGCTCAGTTTCCAATTAATTTAGGCAAGTTAAATTTTATTTATATAGCACTCAATCCAACAAGGGCTCTGAGTGCTTTACAAAGATAGCACCAAACAACAAAAATAAAATACAAATTAAACCATCACTGAGAAGAGATCACGTCAGATTAAAAGCATAATCACATAAAAAAGTTTTCAGTGAGGCTTTAAAAATCTCCACCATGCTGGCTGAGCAAATATGAGGGACTAAATTCCAAATAATCAGGGCTGCCATTCCAAAGGCTCTATCATCTACTGATTTATGCCTCGACATGGGGACAACCAACAGGACAGCGGAGCAGAGGGGGCAGACTGGTTGGTATGGAATCAGGAGCTCTTTTAAGTAGTCTGGTCCCAGACCACGTAGGACTTTAAATGTCAACAAGCTGATCTCGAAGGTGATGCGTGAATGCAAAGGCAGTCAGTGCAGGGCAGAACCAATGTGATGTGGTCCTTCAGTGAAGAACCCACCGACATCCAGGCTGTGGCATTCTGTACTAACTGCAGCCAGTGCATCAAGCCTCCAGATAGCAGAGCATTACAGTAATCCAACCTAGTGGTGATGAAAGCATAGATAATTATTGCTAGGTCATCCTGAGCTAAGAACCGCCAAATCATGGTGATGTTCCAAAGGTGAAAGCAGCCAGATCGGACAACAGGGGACACCTGCTGTTCAAATGTCAATCTGTCATCCAAAAAGACACCCAGATCTCTAACTGTACTAACTGTTGTGAGAGGCTGGCTACTCAATACACGGAAGGCCATATCCTCAGCTACAGACAAGCCCCGGTGATCAGGTTCAATAACCATGACCTCTGTTTTGCCCGGGTTCAGACATAACCAGTTAGAGGCCATCCCATCATTTATCTAAGCCAAACAGCAGCTCAGCACCGTAGACACAGATGTATCATCAAGGGCACAAGACAGATACAATGGCATATCATCTGCATAGCAGTGAAAACCTATGTTGTACCACTTTATGATCTTCTCTAGCGGCAGCATATACACAGAGAATAAGATGGAGATGAGGCTCAAGCCTTGAGGAACACCGCAGGACAACAGAGATGGCTCTGAGGTAAATTTTCCCATGGCCACCTGCTGTGTCCTCCTGGTCAGGAAGGAGCTAAATCAGCACAGAACTGCACCAGTGATGCCCACAGAGTTCCTCAGGCAATCTGACAACACCTCATGATCCACCGTACTGAATGCCAATGAAAGGTCCTACAACACTAAGACTGTGTATTGCCCTTGGTCCCTCACTAGAAGGAAATTATGAGTCACCCTGACAAGAGAAGTCTCAGTGCTGTGGCAAGGCTGAAAACCAGATTGGAAAGGTTCAAAGACTGAAAGACACTCCAAGCGGTCTATCAGTGGCTCAACCACCACCGTCTCAATAATCTTCCCTACAAAGGGAAGGTTAGAAACCAGCCTGTAGTTCACTAGAATATCAGGGTCCAGAGATGGCTTTTTGGGAAGGGGTCTCACCAAAGCCCTTTTCAAGGCAGAGGGAAAGACACTCTCCCTCAAGGACCCATTCACGATCACTGAGAAAACTGGGCCTAGGAACTCAACACAGCTGATAACCAGCCACGTTGGACCTAGGTCCAGTTCACAGTTGGTGGGATGCAGACTGGAGACAACACGGCAGACCTCAGCCTCAAACACCAGCTGAAACTCATCCCAGGCTGAGAGATCAATGTAACCATAGGTTTGGCTACCCCTGGTCCATGCCAGGCCGTTAGAAGAAATACAAGATCTAATGGCTGACACCTTGTCAGTGAAAAAACACACAAACTCTTCGCACTTTTCTGCAGAAATAGCTCCTGTGGACTGTAGACAAGGAGGATTTAACCAACTGTCCACAGTACAAATGAGCTGAGCTGGGTGATTTTTCACTGCAGCAACTGACTGTGACAGAAATTCTGTCTTTTTCAGCTCAATTACTCATTGATATTCAGCACAATTAAGTCTCAGTGCCAATCTGTCCTCCATAGATCCAGATCTTCTCCAGGAATGCTTCAACCTACAACCCTTAGTCTTCAGCCACCACAGCTCAGCACAATAGCACAGTGAGACATGGTGGGAGGTCAAGAGGCCAACGTGGAAAGGTGCAATATAATCTAAAGCAGCTGTGAGCACCATATTATAGCAATCCACGGTTGCCTCTGGACCTTGCGCACAAGCTAGCAGCATACCTAAGATATCCAGTGCCTCCTGGAGTTTGCGAGGCCCCAAATTATGTTTAGGATGGAAATGGATAGTCTCTACAGAGGGGTTAATAGAATAGGGGACCTCACATTGGAACTTAACCACATAATGATCTGATCCAGCGAATGGATCAACCTTGACCATAGTTATGTCAAGTCCCAGTGAGAAGATCAGATCCAGTGTGTGATCATGTTGATGTTTTTCAGAGGTAACTGCCTCTGTCAATCTCAGTGAAGACATCAACTGGAGGAGCTCCTGTCCAAACCAGGAGGATTCATCATCGACCCAGGCACTGAAGTCCCCCAGTACCAATAACTTGGGGGCATCCAACACCTGTTCAGTGATGAAATCTGCTAGCTCCTGAAGGAAGACATTCCCACTGCCCAGAGGTCAGTAGATAAGAATGATCCTGCCACTGATACCTGAAACACATCTGGCGATCGCACATTCAAAGGATCCAAATGTTCTCACTGGTAAAGCAGCGAGTCCCAGGGTGGATCTAAAACAGATGGCCACCCTGCCCCCTCTGTGATCCCTCCTCAGGCAATGCACCACAGAAAACCAGAAGAGACAGATGGTCCAGCACAGGGCCAGTGTCATCGCCCAACAAGGTTTCTGTGATGCAAACAAGACCAGCTGAGGAATCAGCAATGAAACTCTCCATTACCGTAGGTTTATTCTCAGCCTGAAGGGGATGAGCAGCACAGGCTACACAGACTACTTGCTGCCCGATGAAATTTGGCAGGGCCATGGGGAAGGGAACCAGTTGTGACAGTCCTCAGTCCTGGTCCGAACCATCCCAATCCTGCCCCCCTTGACTCCATACCCGAGGCCTCCACTGTGGTGAGAGCTCCTCCTATGTAGGATTCCTAGTTCTCAGTAGCAGCTTAGTACCTCTGCTGGGGAGAACCAATGGGGCCCCAATGAAAGGATGAAGCAACCGCAGGTGGTGACTGGAGTAAGTGCACCTCTGTAGATAAATGCCTCTACACATATTCAGTAAGCAACAAGCCCACAGTCCTCCAAACGATACTTAAAAGGTAAACACTAAAGTCTAGACTCCATGCTGACAACTTTTATCTCAAATAAGATTTGAACCTTTGATGAAAGAAACTTGTGGAGCTCTGTAAGCACAATTACAATTAGTTAACTTTACCTCTGTGGCTGTTCTTATTTGAAAGGTGTAAGTAACTTGTGCTTACTCGTTTTTGTGTTAATTTTCTGAGACAACAGATTTCCTTAGACATGGAGTAGCATTAAAAGCTGTTTATTTCAATACACACACAGTTAACAGTTAACATATTCTTAATATTTAAACATTATAAAACATTTGTATGGAAATTGTATCCAGACCTTTGTCTGCTTTGTGCACAGTAAATCTTTTCACAGTTTTCCCTGTGTAGGTCTGAGGCCTAGCTCTCCTTTTATGGAGACACTTTTAAGGGAGTACCTTTTCCTAAAATATTCTTGACTAACCAGCATCTAATGCATTGGTATTAATAAGTTTTTGCTAGCATTTGAAAAACATTTTACTGCAGTATTTATATATCTATTTCTAGAACCATGATTCTCAAAAGACACAGTATTTCAGTAATCATCTTTAAACCAGTAAAGGCATGTCTATATCTATATATACTGTACTTCACCAACTTTTCAAAAGAGTCTCTTGTCTCCCTTTCATCTTGGAGATTTGGAGTATCTTAGATGGCTGTGTGAAGAAGATTTCTTCCTGGGTTTCTGAGTTCTTTTTCTCCTCGAGGCTTGCAAAATAGAAAATGATTAGTCAGCACAAGTTTCAGGGGGCCTGATTCCAAGACAGGCTACGCCAGCATAAGGTGGGATACGCCAATCCCCATGGTGTATCACGTGACTTACACCATGTGATATGCCCATTGCTATTCCAGGAGGGCACATCCGCCATTACGTCTGCAGGCTGCAACAATCGCAAGATAGGACCACACATACGCTGCAGCCCGCAACGCCTGGCGCAACAGCAACCCAGCCCAATTCCAGAAGGCCCACTGTCACAACCCACAATTGTGATTCCAGGACACAAAGTGGCATAGCTGACTTCTGACAGCTCAGAGTTGTCCTAACTGGCATCTGATGGCTGGCACTGTTGGATGCGACCTTGCAGAACCACAGCAACAGTGCCATGCTGTCCCCTGCCCCCACTAGCACATCCCGCCCCAAACCCCCAATCATGAGAGACCCCTGGGGTTCCCTGTCAGAAGAACCCCCCGGATGTCTGTGCCATCTGTCCTTGCGCCCCATGCCCCCTGATGTGTTCTGTGGTGGTCCCGTGAGGGGCTCTGGGGCCACCTGTTGCTCGCTACGCAGATGCGACGACGGTAGCATTGTTACACTGCGGCTGGCTACCACCACACGATGGCATATCTCACAAGTCACAATTGCCGGGCTCCCCTGCCACTTCTGGAATGTGGCGAGTGCACTCAGCATAACTCGCAATTGCGTACGAGTTACGCTGGACATCTTGGAATCAGGCCCAGTGTCTCTTATGTTATGGCAGATGCCAAGGTCTTTGTAGCTGCAGTAGAGTAACAGTTCTTTCAGAGTCAGTAGCAGTAGCATAGATGTAAGATCTCTTCAGTAGTGAAACACAGATTTAGAAGACAGCGAGTAGATAATCATAAAGTATCGCTCCTTGTGGCTGTCCTTTATAGGCAGCATACTTCCTCAGAAGGGTCCCAAGGTTTTGTTTTACCTCAGGAGTAGCACAAGGCTTGGAGATGGTATAGCCATATTTGGGCAGAAGCCTGCCTTGGGTCAGAAGTCTTATAGCATACGTGCTGAGAGGTTCTGAGTCATCATGTCTCTGTCATTGACCTGCCTAATTGCCTTGTTGAACTTTGTCCGTAAGGTGACAGACAACAAACTTATAACCACAAGACCTTCCACTGCACATGTTCAAGATGAGGTGATAGAAGGTTATCTCATTGCAGTCTTATGTATCTAGGGTAGTTGGTAGCAGGTAGTTCCCTGTTTCATAGATCCAGTTCCTTGGCTATATGGTTTCAGAGGTGAGGCTCCCTTCTTATGGTATGACTCAGTGACCTTAAGAAATGCTGAGTCCTGATTTCAAAGTGCCTTTTGAAGCTGTTAGACAATGTCTGAATCTAATGACTTTATCTGGCTGGCATTTGAATGTCCTTGAAACTAGCAAGTTTGCAATCATATTGTTCAATATAGATTGTACCAGGCTTCCTGTGTGTTGAGGTGAATTTCATATACCAGGGTTAAGCATTTGCAGGTCTGCATGGTTTAAAAGAAAATGTTTCTATGATCAGTTCTTTTAAGGTGCACTAAGGCAGCTGAGATTCAAGATGAATCATTCTCTTTACACTTTGGCAGGGTCTGGTGGCTTATGGTTGCTATTGTGTCTACAGCTCTCACCCCTACAAACAGAGCAGTGGAGCAGTGAACAAATAAAGAGTTTAAAACCAAGGCCCCTCTTACCCCCCTCAGTCAGCCGAAAAACAAATTCTAAAGCAGTTCAGGTGAACGAGCGTAACAATAGCTAGTCAAACAAAATGTCCAGTCCCTGATGGCTCCCTCAAAGCCAATGGGGACAAAGACTCACCACAGTTAGTTTGAGTGAGTAGGACTCCTCCAAGAAAAAAATGCCATTGTGTCTTCTGCATAAAAATACCTTAAATGGTCCGAATAATCTGATTGTGTAGTAAAATATTCCAGCAACTACATAATGAACACTCATCCTAGAAGCTCATCTTTCCAGCTGGAACATTCAAAGCTCAGCAGTGGTGCAGGGAGGGGTCTAAGGTATACACTTCATCCTATGAAGGGTACACTAGGTGGGTAATGCGGTCCTTATCTGCTGATAAATTCTATGTCTTTTATGTTTCTATGTAAATATGGAAAGAGTCATGGAGTAGTTATACTAGTCCCCTCTACCACTGCCTTTCAATGTGATCAGACTTATATAGACCCAGAAGGGCATTACGTCATTTTGATAGGTTGGCTATTTGACATGGAAGTTAAGCTTGACAATGTGTATTTCCCACATAGCTTTTCTAAACTGATCCTTTAGACTTTTATGGGGAATCTTATGGGGTTCCTCATGGAGTAAATCATTTTGGGTGTGGAACTTCAATTTGACTCTGTCCTGTGAGTAGGACTCCTCCAAGACATGATGCTACTGTGTGTCCTCTGCACAAAAATACCTTAAAATTTCATTCCAGCATTTGGGCTTGGTGAATGTTTGGAGATAGCTGTTCCCTTCTACCAGGACATATACTTACTATTCGCCGAGGTAGGATACTTTATGCAAGTCTCAGTTACTTTGCTGTGACATATAAACACTTTCATGTGGTACAGGACCTGTCAGTCACACCCCTGATGCCTGTCAATCTCTACAGGGTGGAGCGTTATGGTTGGAAACCATAACGCCTCAGGCATTCGTTGGCATTTTCACTCCAAATTTTCAACATGGGTTTTTTGTGATCCCCTCCCCACCTTATGAACAGTGGCAATAAAAGCCAATTACTTTTTGGTCATAACTGGTTGCTTCTGAAATTGGACATAAGGAAGTGCCTTAAAAATTCCTTTTGGAAGTTTAATATCTCTTTCATCCGGGATGAAGACTTTAAGGCCCAAGTTAATGATGCCTTTCAACAAATGTGAGATATTGACACAGGGTGGTAAGCAACCCTCTTCTTTGGGATACAGTAAAACCAGTAGTCAGGGACATAATCATCTTGTATGCAACATGCAAGAAGCAGCTCTGGGATGACAAACTAGCTTGTGTCATGGACCAACTCTAGACACTACACCTGAACATAGAAGTGGAACTCTACATCAAATCCCAGACAGCTACCACACAGGTAGCCACTCAGACTACACTCCAGGGAAGCATTGAGCTATCTTGTTTATACATTAAGCAACCTTACTGTGAGGGATGAGCTTGTCGTGCATGACTGTTGGCCTGGCGGCTTTGGGCTAAATGGAAACAGGCATGCATTCTCCAACTCCGCTGTCCATCGTCAGGGCAAACAGAACATAGAGGGGATCAGGTCATTGCAATACTATGTGATTATTATCAATCACTTTACAGTGAGGATAATCCCTCCTACAGGAAACAGCCTTTTCTACATTTCTGTTTATTCACTTTCATGGTACAAAACTCAAACATCTCCTTGGTACAAAGCTTAGAAATGTTTAAACAAGAAATATAATGGCAGGATTTCACACTCATTTTCTGTTGTTACACATAATGGAGGTAAACCTAAAATAATTCAGAATAGAAGTACAATGTAGAAATAGTATCCTTTTGTGGCTGTTTGCAGCATACCCATGAATATGTCCAATGATTTCTGAAGCAAGAGTCCCCTGGGTGTCCAGCACCCCTTACGCTGTCATGGCATTTTATGATCCCTGTTAAGCTAAAAAATGGTACCACAGCCATTAACATAACAGGACACAGCTGAGCTGAGTCCTGCATGTGATGCTGAAAAAATCTGCCCTTACTATCAAGGCTATAAGACAAACATTTTATGTTTAAAGAACAAAGAATATCTCACGTTCGACATATTGTTAAATTGGCAATAAATCAAAGCACTCACTTTATATAGAAAGAAATAGGAGACCAAAACTGCTCCCAGCAAAACACAGAAATCATCATAAATGATCTAATAGACTGCAGTTGTAAGCCTCAACATGCCACAGTATTTTATCAGGAAGCTAAAAAGGCAAAGAATAAAATGGGGCTCCCCACCGTACAAGCTGTGTGGTGGGAAACAGACCATCTGGTGCATATAACACGCATTCTCCTGACCAGACCTGACAGCAGCAGACACTTTTGTAGCTTTCTGTTTTCCTGACCCACTCCTCACATGACTACAAAGCATCTGTGCTTCGTCTCTGGTCTATATTAGGGGCAATGGCTCCTCTGGCTCTCCTCTATCTTTGCAGAGAGGAACACAACAGGGGGTGCCCTATCTTATTTGCCTTAAATATAGAGACCCTTAGCAACTGTGATACAGCAGAGTGAGGGGATGACGGGGATACCCATGGGAAGCCTGGCTTTTCAAAGCTGCATTATATGCAGGTGATGTGCTCCTCAGGTTGTTATCCCCAGACCAGTCCACTGCAGCATGGCAGGAAACAGCTGCCTTTGGAGAGGTGTTAAAATTTGACTTAAATCTATTAAAAACAAGCATTTGCCAATGCTGAATGTTTGCTTGCTGGCATTGGTAGTGTAGGAGTTAGAGAGCTGCATAATAGGAATGGCAGTGAAGTATTGAACTGAAGCTAACCCCGCCACCACACTGCAGAGACTGACAGGCATTGGGGTGTGTCTTTTGGTCGTCAGGCATAATGGCCATGCCATTTCACAATACCCTACCCTGCAGACACCGGCAAGTGTCACGGTGTGCCTTGGGGTCTTTGGCTCTAATGCTCACCCCATTCCATCAGGAAATATGGTGAGATGGGTGCTGTATAGGAGAATGGGGTGAACTTTGGGGCCAAAGAGTCCAAGGCACACCTCGATGCCTCTCACTGGCTGCAGGGTGTGGAATGGTATGAGCATTACAGACAAAAATCCCAAGTCACACCCCTGATGCCTGTCAATCCCTACAGGGTGGGGCGTTATGGTCAGAAACCCTAACGCCTCAGGCGTTCGTTGGCATTTTCACGCCAAATTTTCAACATGTTTTTTTTGTGACCCCCACCTTATAAACAGTGGCAATATCAGTTTGTTAGCCAAAAGCTGATTTTGCACAATGACTACACCATTTGGCACCACAGGTGCAAAAACACATTTTGAACAGGATGTGAAAAATGACAGCTGTACTGTTCATGGGGAGGTGCAAAAAATGTCACTGTTGAAAATCTGCAGTGAAAATATTAAAAAAACTGGTGAAGTCACGAGTGTGCGTAGAAACTGTGCAACGTACACCCGTAATGTAATTAGTTTGGGGATTTTTACAGCAGATTGTCAACACAGGCATTTTGGAACCTCCGCTCATGAACAGTGTCACTGTGATTTTTTTAATCTGTGCCAAACAGTGATTTCCAACAGTGACCATGCATTTCTGCGCTGGAAGTGCGAAAACACATTTCAGCCATGGTGTGAAAAATGACAGCTGTATTGTTCGTAAGGAAGTGTGGAAAAATGCCAGTGGTGAAAATCTGGACTAAAAATATTAGAAATCCATGAACTTATGAGGGTGCGTGGAAACTGCGCAATGGTCGCTCGTAACGCAGTCATTTTATGGACTTTTTTCACCAAATTTTTAACATAGCCATTTTAACACCTCTGCTCATGAACAGTGTCACTGTGATTTTCTTAATCTGTCCAAAACATTGATTTCGCACACTGACTGCACCATTGTGTGCTACATGCACGGAAACACGTTTTGGGCGAGATGTGAAAAATGACAGCTGTACTGCTCATAAGAAGGTGTGGTAAAATGGCAATGTTGAAAATCTGAGTGAAAAATAGTGAAAATTGCGAATTATGATGTTTGGAACAGCACAATGCATGCTTGTAAAACAGTCATTTTTGGGATTTTTTCACCAAATTTTTAACATAGCCATTTTAACACCTCTGCTCATGAACAGTGTCATTGTGATTTTCTTAATCTGTTCCGAACATTGACTTCACACACTGACTGCGCCATTGTTCGCTACATGCGCAGAAACACATTTTGGGTGAAATGTGAAAAATGACATCTGTACTGCTCATAAGGAGGTGTGGTAAAATGGCAATGTTGAAAATCTGGAGTGAAAATATTGAAAATTCGCGAACTTACGAGCATGAGTAGGAACAGCGCGATGCATCATAAAATTATTTTTGGATTTTCACCAAATTTTCAACATAGGCTTTTTGGGGCCTACCTATGAATCAGAAACTGCTTTCATAAATTGGTCCCGGAAGGTGGTTCCGCGCAGTGACCGCGAAATCATCTTCAGCCGATTAACAAAATGACAGCTACAGAATTCATGAGGTGGGGTCACAAAACCCCATGTTGAAAATTTGGTGAAAACATTCCTAAAAATACCTGAGATATGTATCAAAGTTGAAAAAACCCTATTTATTACATTATACAGCTTATCGGCATTTCCTCAGTTCACGGTCGGCTTTGAAGAGTGCAGACGTGTTCCCGGTCCACTGAAGATCGTTGTGACAGACTCCGGAGGTAGGTATGGGGTGAGGGGGTGTGTGGGGAGGCAGGATGCGCAGACGGTGGACACGGGTGGGGGAAGGGGGGTCAGGACAGTCAGGAAGGGAAGATTTTTTCTTGCAGGTTTTTTTTTTTTTTCTTGGACAACATGGGACTTGTGTCACGCTGGGGTGGGCTCCCAGCGTGGCAGCTGGAAGGCTGTTTGGGGGAGGCAGTGGAGCTGACATGGGATTGGGCACCCCCATTGGCCATATGGACTGTTGCCATGCTGGGGTGGGCTCCAAGTGTGGCACCCGGTTGTCTGTTGAGGGGGAAACATTGGAGCTGACGGGGGATTGGGCACCCCCGGCGGCCATACTGACTGTTGCCACGCTGGGGTGGGCTCCCAGCATGGCACCTGGAACTCTGTTGGGGGGGGAAGCGCAGTAGAGCTGATGGGGGATTGGGCACCCCCGTCGGCCATACAGTGTGGGCATGGGGGGGCGCATTAGCACGCAATATGTGTGCATGTGTGTGTGTGTGTGTGGGAGGGAGCGCATGCGCACACAGTATCTTCTCGCTGCTCACTGAAGCAGAGCTCTCCCTTTGAACTACAGCATTGCATTTTCAAATGCTGTCATAGACAGCTGCAGCATTCGTTGGCGAACTGTGGCCATGCCTGCAAACACACTGACTGCATTGGAAGACAGGGTGCCACACCTACGAAAACTGGGATGATGGCACTATGTTTGTAGCACATGCTTGCAAGCAAACATAAAAATGAGCTCCTTCGATTTAATTACATCCCTACCACAGACCTTAAACTACAATTTCCCTTTAAATGGAACAGAAACGTTGTACAATATCTCAGAATCCATATTCCTAAAAATCTTGATCCTGTGAAGCACCTGAATTATAAGCTGCTGACACAACAAATTACACAAGACTGAACTAAATGGAGTCTTCTACTTGTTTTTTTCCCTCAGGTGGAATCAGTACATACTTTGATTCTTCCCCACATTTTAGATTTGATACAGAGCTTTCCCAATTTTTTCTTATCAACTATATTTCAAGGCTTGGGAAAAGTTGGTTCCCTGCTTTATCTGGTGGGGACATCCTAGAATTAGAAACAGGACCCTACAGCTCACCCAGGAACAACAAGGTGCAGACCTCCCTAACTTCTGGACGTATGCTTTCCTAACCCAAATTGCCTATTGCTAATTTTCAAAGACCTGTCGTTCTCCCTGAAAACATACTGAGTTCCACTTAAATGATCCCTTTGACACAACCAAATACCTTTTCTCGTACCTCTTAAGCACATTCCATTTAACTGTCTTCACTACCTATACTGTCTACACTTTAGTACAGTGGACCAAGTTTGTTGCAGTCCTAGGATATGCCTGCATACTGTGGAACGGTAGGATCCTGGCAGAAGACTCCGATTTTGCCCCAGTGCAGCCTGATCTGACATTCCATCAATGAAGACAGTTAGGGCTACACTTCCTCTTTCAGTTCATGGGTGAACTATGAATACATACTTTCCAGCACCTATAAGACAGATTTTACCTGACAGGCAGGGAGCATTTCTGGTAATTACAGATTCATGCATAACTATTACATACCCCGCAGGGTACTTCTCACTTGCCAGCCCTTCTCTTGGGGTTGTTGCATACACTCATGGGTATTTTACCAGGGGAGAGTGGCAGCATCCGATAGGCCTGTCATATATGGGCTCCAACTGACATGTGAACAGTCCTCAGGGCACATCCGTAACAGATGGAAATTAAAGCTGCAAACCTACTATACTATATACCCTGCTCTAAAAACTACCACATCCACTATCTGGCGTGAATTTGTATGGAAATGTCAGTCTTGTTTCTTTCACACACACTCCACCCCCCACCATAGTCAGGCAGAATACATATGGGGAAAGAATATGGCTCTTGTTAGCGAAAATGTGGAGCATCTGATGCAGACCCAGGCCATATCTTCTGGGCCTGCCCAGTCCTCCAGGAGTTTTGGTGAGGCCTTGCACAGCAGTTTCAGCTGCTTTCTTTTTATGAGGCCCTACTTAACCTATTGATGGTATTGCTTTCCATCCCTCCTCAGGGGGACAGGATGAACTCCCATTTTCTGGTTCACATACCTTTGTTAGCAGCTCAGAAGGCTGTCACCAGACTAGGGCTCCAACCACAAGCACCTATGGTGGTTCAATGGCAGCAAATTGTTTCCTCTACTTACACATTTGACAAACTAACCCATACCCCGAGGGGGTTCCAACTCCACTTCCAGGAGATGTGGCAGTCATGAGTACTGCACTATATGACTATAAAGCAATAAAGCATGACCAGTGATTAGTTTAGCAGTCTGTTAATCACCCCCAAGGAGTGTAATGTGGCATGAGGTGTAGCCGAGTGCCATATTGCCCCTAGGGGGTGATTAACTGACTGTTAATAAAATAGTTCTTCCATCAACAGTTTAAGAATGCTAGTTCAAAATCAGAATGCAGAATTCTGGACCATTCATTGTAGTATTCATTTTTTGATACTCAGACTGTGAAATTACTGATCACATGTGCTGCAGCCTGGCTGCATCATTAACATTGTGTTATGACACTTGATATTGCCTTACATCATCACTGCATTGCCTCTTGCACAGTACTGCTTGATGTACGACTTTCATGAAAAATTCTATAAAACATTATATATAAAAAAATAATTCTCTGCTTAATGTTATCTAATTGGGGAAACATAATAAAGACTGCATATCACACTTCAGGATATGAAGCTCTGCTGCTGTCCCTACACCATCACAGAAACTCCTGAGGAACTTAAACCACTAACTGCCAGATGGGAGTGCAGAGGGAACCATAGTGCTGACATCAGCACTACTGGCTACTAGGGCACAGCAGTTGGCTGCCAGGGCACTTATGTATTGTTGCTATGGAAGCAGCTCTGCACCATATAGGGCACCAACTAAAGGAAAGCATTTTTTTTAAGCAGGGCACATGCCCTGGTGTGGAGCCACCAGGAGTCTGTATTCTGTAGTAATGTCACAGCTTTGATTCTGTGTCCATTCCTAGTAGGGAAGCATTTAATATCTAACATTTAATGAATAACCTGGTGACAATATAGAAAGAGACAGAAACTCACTTTAAACATGATGCAGTCTCGTTTTATTTTGGGTGCAGATTTTTTTTTTTTTACTGAAAGTTTACGGACAGATTAAAATATACAATAGAGGAACAAATATCTGTTCACAATTTTGTTTAAAGGGACACCGTCAACCTGTTTTTCATCATATTATTTCTAGTTAAAAACCTACATTTTATGATTACATACCTTCTCTAAAATTCATTGATGTTGCTGTTTGTTTTGTCTGTCTCCTTTAGTAGAACTGAAATGCATGCCAATGTATATTTATAAACAACTTTGTTTTGTTTACAATCCCGTATCTGTTCTTACTACATACTTCCTGAGCATTAGAAACATACCCAAGCAGTGTAGTCACTTATGAGGCAGTAGCTTCCTAAACTCCAACCACATCATGAGGGGCTAGAGTGTTGTGGGTGTTCCCAAGTTCAGGAAAGATGCAATTGGAGCTGATCAAGGAATGTAAACAAACCTGTGTTTGGGTGGTAACACCAGTATGGTGGTCTGTTTCTCCCTTTTAAAAAAAAAGAGAGAATCAAACTACCAGCTACATCATCAATCTTTTCAGAATGTTGGCAATCACAAAATGTGTTTTTTAAACTAGGGACACTTTGAGACCTAAGGAGGTTGACAGTGCACCTTTAAAGATGCAAGCTAACAACAGTATAATTGCATGGCGTTTAGGTAACTGTCTGTTACATACAGAAGATCAAAAGTCCCTGTTTATCGTTTATGCTGCCCAACTGGATATCTTCTCTGTACTCCACCTATTGTTTTCAAAGATGTACCTGGGACAAAAAGTGTCAGACAAGCATAGCTACCATCACATGCAACATAGCATTTTTGAGTTTGGCCATTTGTCTTGTTTTTCCTCACGTGCACGTTACCTTATGGTTTCCCTCTACCCCCTTCTCCCTTTGTATTTAAATGACAAGCTGTACCCCTTTTCCCCACCATTGCTCATATTAATAATCCCCAAGTTATCTTCTGCTGTGCATGCATTATATATAGAATAATACATGGGGTGGTGTGTTTAATGAGAATTTTACACACACACACACACACACACACACACACACACACAACGGTGTTGGATGCTACATAAACCTCCAAAAGCGAAGCTTGAGGGGTTTATTTAAGCATCCAACACCAAGGGCCAGCATAAAATTTAAGTTTTACACACCACCCTATGTTTTATTTTACATAATTGCTGGGGAGCATTTTTTTTTCACCACAGCAATTACATAAAATAGAAACACATCACTGTGCAGCCACGGTCCATGGTCAGGTTGAAGCAGCTGTTGAAATGTTTCCTTTTATTTTTATTTCTTTTGAAAAGAGCGTAAATCTATGTTAGTTGAAAGATCCAAGTTTTTTTTTATGTACTTGTTTTTTTTTTGTTTTTTTTTATTTACTTGCCGTAGAGTCCGAGTGGTGGTGATGTATCCAGCTCAACAATGGGGGAAGATGGCGGCTAGCGCATGCATGGAGCGAGGAAAATCCAACATGTGTTTGCTGCTATAACCAGCTGGTTATAACAGCGAATTATAACCGAATTATACCCCCATGGGAAAAAATTACTCACCTTAGTAATTGTGTTTCTTCTAATGGAGTCTTGCTGTATTCTGACTTATTGCAGTTAGCCCCAGCACTTGAACTGCTCCGGAGAGGATAGAGTTAAATTCTATGCAGGGCATAGAACATTGAGCTCGAGCTCAGTTCAAACCTCTGTCTGCTGCACTTCAAAGTGTAACCGTCAGATTCTTACAAGCTAATACTAACTAAACCCACTATGTGGAAATTGTAAACATTTTTACTAGCCAAATGGCAACCAAATATTTTGGTTCCCCAAAAGACTCAAGTCAAGAAATCCAAAATGAAAAACTAGGTAGTGAACACTTATGACTATTAAAATAACCAAACATAACCCACTCCTCCTTTCTAAAAAGAAGGAGTGCTCAAATGCACCCCTTGGGTACAAAACTGCACCTACCAGCCCACTTCCCAAAAAAACAGGTTCTGAGAGGGGAGGCAGGGAGGGAAGGAGGTCAGAATACAGCAAGACTCCATTAGAAGAAACACAATTACTAAGGTGAGCCATTTTTTCTTCAAACAACATGAAGTATTGCTGTATTCTGACTTATTGCAGACTACCAAGCAGTACCTCCATGGAGGAGGGAATCTAACCTACTTTGGGAATAGGCTCTGCAGTACTGTTGTACCAAACTGAGCATCACTCCTAGCCTGGATATCCAGAGAGTAATGCTTGGTGAATGTATGGACTGTTTTCCAGGTGGCTGCTTTACAAATCTCTAGCAAAGGAATATCCCTGGCAGCTGCCAGGGAAGCAGCTGTACCTCTAGTCGAATGAGCCCTCAGGCCTGAGGGTAGTACTTTACCCAGCTTTTCATAGCAGAATTGTATACAAGAGACAATCCACCTGGCAATAGATCTCTTAGTGCCCTTTCCCACTTCCCCATAAGTGAGGAACAACTGGAGGGAATCAAACCTGTGTGCCTTAGTACGCTCAATGTAGTAGCTAAGGGCTCTTTTAAAATCTAAACTGTGTAATCTTCTCTCTCCTGGAGAAGAATGGTCAGTGAAGAATACAGGAAGAGACATGGATTGGTTCAGATGAAAATCTGAAACCACTTTAGGTAAAAACCTATTGGTTCTAAGAACCTCCTTATCTCTATGAAATTAAATGAAATCAGGCTCCACCGACAGGGCTTGTAATTCACTGATATATCTGGCAGAGGTAATAGCTACCAGAAACGCGGTTTTCCAAGTCAAGTACTTGAGCTCTGCTGAAGTCAAAGGCTCAAAGGGGGTTGCATGAACTGAGCAATACTAACATTATGGTTTCAAGCAGGCGTAGGATCCCTAAAGGGGGGAGTGGTATGAAGCAAGCCCTTGAAAAATTTACAGAAAACAGGATGGGATGCCAGTGAGGAGGGATTTCCCACTGACAGAAAAGCAGAAACAGCTGACAAATGTACCTTGAGGGTAGCTGGTCTAAGGCTTCGGCCATTAAGATAAACCATGTAATCCAGAAGGATTGCTAAAGCAAGGAAGGAGCAGAACCTGGCCAGGGAAATTAGGAGAGGGAACAAGGGGTTCTTCAGATACATTGGTGAAAAACGAAGGGTGAAGGGGCAGATTAGCAGGATTAAAACAGGGGAGAGATGGGCAAAAGACCCGGGGAGCAGGCTGAGGTACTGAATGAGTACTTCACGTCAGTTTTCACCAAGAAAAATGGGAGTGCTACATCATACATGGGAGGAGACAGTGATGCTGAGGGGGGGGACCCTTACCGATCGGCGGGTCTGGGGAGAGGGGGAGGCATCACTGGCAGAAGGGGGGAAGGCTAAGCAGGGAGAAGAGGTAGTGGACGTGGAAATCAGAGAGAGTGAGGGAAGCCCTCTGGTCCCTTAAGACGGAGAAAGCACCGGGGCCAGATAAATTACATCCCAGAGTGCTGAAGGAACTTGCAGATATCCTCGCGGAGCTTTTCACCATCTCTCTGAGGACAGGGTGGGTGCCCCAGGACTGGAAGGTGGCACATATAGTGCCTATCCACAAGGGGGGATCAAGGGAGGTGGCAAGGAACTACAGGCCTGTCAGCCTGATATCGGTGGTGGGCAAGGTGATGAAGGGCATTGTCAAGGAGAGGCTGGGGGGACCTGGAAAAGTCAGGGTGCCTAGATGATAGACAGCATTGATTTGTCCCAGGGAAACTGTGTCAGACAAACCTTGTGGAGTTCTATGACTGGGTGACGAGTGTCTTGGACCTGGGTAGACCAGTGGGCATCCTCTTTCTAGACTTCAGCAAGGCATTTGACTCTGTTCCTCATGAGGGCCTGTTGGATAAGCTGGGAGAAATGGGGGTTGGGAGCCAGATGATCCGATGGATAGACAATTGGCTCCAGGATGGACCCAGAGGGTCATAGTTGGTGGGATAGTCTCATCCCCAAGGAGGGTCATTAGTGGGGCCCCACAGGGATCAGTCCTTGGGCCCCTCCTGTTCAACGCCTATGTCTCCGACATAAGGACAGGTATCAGGAGTGAGACGAGGCTCTTTGCAGATGACTCAAAACTGGGGGCGGTGGTGGATGGGGAGGAGGGGAGGGTGGCCCTACAGGGGGACCTGGAGGCTCTGGAAAGATGGTCTAGAAAGTGGAAGCTGAGGATCAAGGCAGGGAAATGCAAGGTACTGTACCTGGGGGCCAGAAACCTGGGCCAAGTGTACACCCGGGGGGGGATGCTACAAGTCTCGATAGCTGAGAGGGACCTGGGGGTGGTGGTGGATGTCAAGATGAACAACCCGGAGACTTGTAGGAGGGCAGCAGCTAAGGCCAACAGGATGCTGGGATGCATCGCTAGGGATCACCTCCAGAAGGAGGGAAGTGATACCTCTGTATAACTGCTTGGTTAGGCCACACCTCGAGTACTGCATGCAGTTTTGGAGGCCACACTTACAGAGGGACATTAAACTCCTGGAGAGGGTCCAGAAGAGGGCAACCAAAATGATTTGGGGCTTGGGGACAGGACCTATGGGAGAGGCTCAAAGAGCTAAATATGTACACATTGGAAGAAAGAAGGGACCAGGGGGACATGATAGAGGTCTTCAAGGTGCATGAAGGGGGTAAATAGGGGAGGAGCAGTCAGGGTGCTTCAAAGGAAGGAGGAGGGGCAACTAGAGGGCATGGGTGGAAGCTGGAAGGGGAAGATTCGGGGAGAAAGGAGGAGGTGCTACTTCACTGAGAGGGTGGTGGAGCCATGGAATGCTCCAGGGGCTGCTGGAGGCAGAGACGGTGGAGGGGTTCAAGAGGGGGTGGGACAGGTACAGGGTAAGGGTTCTGGAAGCAAAATCCAGCGCAGTGAGAATATCTGGAACTGGGAAGGGAGAAGCCAGAGAAGGCGAGGGGAGCAGCAAGGTCAGCTCCCAGGGTGGGGGCTGACTAAACGAGCAGACACGAAAGACCGTTAGGCCTATTCTGCTGGCATTTTAGTATGTTAGTATGTTAGAAATGTAGACAATTCAGCAGTATCTGGGGGATATGTGCTTCTTGAAACACCAAATACTAAATCTCTTCCATTTGGAGTTATACGTTTTTCTGCTGGCAGGTTTTCGAGAGGCTTTGAGAATGTCCAGAACCTCTTGAAACAGATGCAAGTTTGCATACTCTAACTCTTCAAGAGCCATGCCTTGAGATTGAGAGACCGAAGGCTGGGATACCAAATCCTCCCCTGAGAGGAGGTTAGTAGATTGTGATTCCTGGGAAGAGACAGGGGAAGATAGACTGTTAGGGACAGCAACAGGGGGTACCAAGGCTGCCTGACCCAATCTGGAGCAATTAGGATCACTTTGTAGGATTGTGACCTTATCTTGACCAGGACCTTGAACAATAGAGGCAAAGGAGGGAAGGCATAGAGAAATTTCCCTTCCCAATCTAGAATCCGAGCATCCAGAGGGACTGAGCCCAAGACTGGGGGTCTGCAATAAAAAAGAGGAAGTTGGTGATTGTCTGGGGCTGCAAAGAGATCTATCTCTGGAGTGCCCCACCTTGAAAAAAATCACTTTCAACACGAGGGAATCCAGGGACCATTCGTGATGACCCTGGGGAATCCTGCTCAATGCATCTGCTAGCATATTGTCCTTTCCTGGAAGGTGGACTGCTACCAGAGAGGTCTGTAGAAAAAAACGAGTGCCTCCCTGATTGTTGATATACCACATGGTGGTGATGTTGTCTGTCCTGACCTACCTTGTTCTGTACTGATTGAGAGAAGGCTTGCAGGGCCAGATAAACCACCCTAAGCACCAGAAGGTTTATGTGGAGAAGAGACTCCTGAGTGGACCACATTTCCTGGGCTGTGAGAGTCCCCAGGTGGGCTCCCCACCCCAGGAGAGAGCATCTGTGGTTAGAACCACAGAATGAGACTGAGTGATGAATGGGACTCCTTGCCTGAGGTTATCCTGATCCTGCCACCAATGAAAGGCCTGGATCAGGGTCTGAGTTACTGGAACAAGTTTGGTTAGAGGATTTTTTTTCTGAGACCAAAAAGACCTGAGATGAAACTGAATGTCTCTCATCTGAAATCTGGCCCCCTTGACCACTGCAGTGGGAACTGCCATGTGGCCCAGAAGCTGAAGGAAGTGCCTTGCTGGTTGAGAAGCCAGAAGGTGGAAGGAGGAAGCCAGCTCTGTGATGGCCCTTACTCATTCCAGGGGAAGAAAGGCTCTTGCTTTGACAGTATCCAGCTCTACCCCTAGGAAAGTCAGAAGCTGTACTGGCTCGAGAACTGACTTGGGAAGATTGAGAAGAAATCCTAGAGAAGTGAGCACTTGCCGGGTCACTTGCAGATCTGACTTGACTTGGTCTGAAGACTGACCCACAATGAGCCAGTCGTCCAGGTATGGGAATATGGAGATATTGTTTCTCCTCAGAAAGGCCACTACTACTGCTAGGCATTTTGTAAACACCCTTGGAGCTGATGTTAGACCGATGGGCATTGCTTTGAACTGATAATGGCCTGAAGGCAATTCGAACCTGAGGTACTTTCTGTGAGAGCATCTGATGGGAATGTGAAAGTAGGCATCCTTTAGGTCCAGGGAGGCTAGCCAGTCCCCAGTCCTTAGAAAGGGAAGAATTATTCCCAGAGTCACCATTTTGAATTTTGGTTTTAAAAGATATTTGTTCAGGTATCTTAACTCTAGGATGGGTCGCCACTCCCCTGTCTTTTTCGGGGTAAGGAAGTACCTGGAGTACAGACCTTTGCTCCTGTGTATTGTAGGAACTCTCTCTATGCCCTTAAGGCCAGTAGAGAAGAAACCTCTGCCTCTAGGGCAATGGTATCAGAGATGCTTGCAGGTGAAAAGGATCTGGCTCTCAGCTTTGGGAAATTTTTTAAGCTGAGAACCAGCCCCTGGCTTACTACCTCCAGGACCCACTTGTTCGATGTAACAGACTTCCAGTCCTGGAAGTAGTAAGCCAGCCTGCCTCCTACAGGAATTGGGGAGTCGACCCGGGCTGACACATCAGGGTGTCTGCTTGGCAGGAGCCTTAGGCTGAGGAGTTGATGCAGCCCTGCCCATCCCCTTCTGCCTCTCCCTCTGAAGAACCCCCTCTGAGAAAAAGGAGAGGAGGCCTGTGCTTGGCAAAAAGGCATATGAAAAGGCCTGCCCCTGCCCCTAGCTTGCTGCCATTGAGGAGTTGCCTGCCTTTCCTTGGCTTGTGCACTTCTGTAGGTGGTCCTATATTCATCCATCTTTTTCATGTAATTCTCTGTCTGCTCCCCAAACAAAGAATTACCTACCACAAGGAAATCCATGGCCTTAGCCTGGGTGTCCTATGAAAGGCTAGTACATCTGAGCCAAGCCATTCTCCGAAGAGCCACAGATGTAGCCATGACTCGTGATGACACATCATTGGAGTCCACAGCAGCATGAAATTGGATCAGTCCCATTAGCAGCCACCTCCTCCAGATCCCTGGCCAGCTGGCGGGAGGCCTGCTTAGCCAGTGCCAGTACAGTGTCCTACCTGGACTTCTGGTACCTGGCTGTATAGGCCATGTAATTAGCCTGCTTGAGTCCCAAGGAGAATGCCATGTACTGTTTCTTTGCCATGGCATCCAGCTTCCTGGAGTCTTTATCCGGGGGGTGTGATGCCAAGGGTATGTTAGCCTTATCACAGGCTGCAGTCTGAACAACCCCAACATGGCTGCATTGCTGGTATAAGTACTCTGTACCTGAGCCTGACAACATGTACCTCTTGTTCATCCTTCTGTCAACAGGCGGTAAAGCATTAGGAGTTTTCAACTATTTTTGTGTCTGTTTCCCAAAGGACTTATGAAGGGGAATGGACAACCTCTTGGACTCTGGGATGTCCATCATTTCAACATAATCAGGCTCCTCTTGTTCCTCTACCGCTTCTTCCAAGGGAAGCTGGAGGGTTTCTGCCACTTTTCTGAAAACCATAAAGTGGGAAGGGGACTCAGAAAACCTGGGAGGGGAAACACCAGAAGGTCCATCTGGGGAGATGTCCAGTTCAATGGGCTCATCCAGACCTTCCATTCCATCATCATCATCATCACCTTCATAATCATCGTCCCCTCCAAATTCGGTTCATAAAAATCTTCAGGGGCATAATCCTGAACCGGAGGAACTGACCAAACTGAACACCTGCCAGAAGGTGCTGGTTCAGTCGGAACCGTACGCAGCGATTCGACAATCCTAATCGCTCGGGTAATCTCCTCGGCAGTCGGAACATGCGACTCTGGATCCGAACCAGCCGATTTGTCTTTTCTTTTTTGACGGAACCAATCCCTCAGAATCGGCTCTCCTTTTGTCCGAAGAAGTATCGCCCTGGTCAGAGGGCACTCCTTCTGGTTCGGTCAAAACCTAACAGGGCTGGCCATCCGGGTCAGCGGACTTCTCTGCTTCCGTATCCCTAAGCATGCCCAATCTCTTGTCTAGGGTGGATTTAGGGAAATTTTTACATATTTGGCAGTCTGAATCAAGGTGGTCAAATCCCAGACAATAAACACAGGTGGTGTGGGGATCAGCCTTAGCAAAGACTTCCCCACACACACACACTGCAGTGTTAAAACCCAGTGGGCCCAGTTTTTCTTTTGGGTTTCTCAGATGTAGTCATCCTATAACTCAAGCTTACCCTTTACTTGGCAAAAGCCAGGTAAGACTCCCTCACTGGTTTCTAACCGTGTTACAGGTATTTGAAAAAACTGTAAGAAACGCACTTTTTTTTAAAACTGATAAGGACCAGTAACCACACACTAAACCTGAGGAAAAGAATACAAAAAAATAACACACAAGACAACCAGTTCAGCCGAACCGGTTACAAGTTCAAATTTACAATTTCCACAAGTATCCTACGGCTAGTCCACTACCTAAGTACTTACTGTACCACAGACAGAGATCTGAATCAAATTATAGATGAAAGGATCGGTAAAACTGATGACTTTAATTGACTGATGAACCGTGAGCAAAGGAAAAATCTCCGGAGCGACTGTTCAGTTAGGCGGAGTAAAGAATCTGACGGTTACACTTTGAAGTGCAGCAGACAGAGGTCTGAACCGAGCTTGAGCTCAACATTCTATGCTCTGCATAGAATTTAACTCTATCCTCTCCGGAGCAGTTCAAGTGCTGGGGCTAACTGCAATAAGTCAGAATACAGCAAGACTTCATGTTGTTTGAATGCTCACCAGTTATTATATATGGAATAAATGATGGGGAAGTGTGAGTTACAAGGTAATAATTCAATCAAGGGGTTTGTAGAACATAATAATCCATGAGAACTAGTGAATTGTGATGTTCCATAAACCCCAAAATTGAATTGTCACCTTGTAACTCATAGTTCCCTATCGTTTAATTATTTTATAATACTGTATATACTCGCGTATAAGTCAGATTGTCATCCCTTTTTTTGAAGTTCGAGAAGCAGTACTGACTTATATGCGAGTCCTCCAGAATGAAACTCAAAACCAATGGTAGTAGATATTGTGAATCAGTCTGTAAGAGACAAATTGACTGCCAGTATTAATATAAATACTTAATCACTGCCTCAGAACGCTGTTTTCACACCTAATATCTGGCCCCCTTGATTGTCACACCTCTTGATGGCCCTCTGATGTGTCCACATAAAGCTGTACTTTTGAAGCATGTAATCCTCACATTTAATTTACCTCACACCTAATTAACTGGCCGCCTTATCTGATTTATAACATACCATTTGTTACCTTCTCTGTTCCCCCTGCTGAGCACTGCGCCAACATGTTCACTCAGAAACAGAAGAGAATCACGTGAAATGCTGAATTCCAATTAAATGTAGTATTTTTGCCGAGTCCTATTCGAATTCTGCTGCTGAAAGATACTACAGCATAAATGAAAAGTTAGTCCGTGACTGGCGAGCAAAAAAGAGTGAGTTACTGGTGGTTGAGAAGACAGTGAAATGAATGAAGCTGAACCCCTCCCGTGTCTACCACAAAAGCCAAACTGAACAGCTGGGTTCTAGAGTTGCGTCTTCAGGGCAACATAGTCAATCGGACAGCCATTCAATTGCAAGCACTAGTGCTGGCCAAGAGTGAAGGCTTACAGGCAGGTAAAACTTTTCATGCCTCAGCTGGCTGGTGCACACTTTTAATGAGGAGGCACGGACTCGCATTAAGACAACGCACTCAGATAGCACAGAAGCAACCGGCAGATGTAAATGCCAAGGTTGATAGTTTTCACACTTTTGTTCTTAAGGAGCACAAAAAGCATAACTTCCCACTGATGGCAACAGGGAATATGGATGAGACAGCTGTTAACTTTGACTTGCCATCGAACAGGACAGTTCATTTTAAGGGGGAAAACTGACTGTGCGTACCTGTGGGGCTGAAAAATCACATTTTACTGTAGTGTTGGGGTGCCTGGCAGATGGTACTAAATTGAAACCTATGGTGGTATTTAAATGGAAGACCTACCCAAGGAAAAGATGCCACTAGGTGTTTTAGTTGAAGTCCACCCTAAAGGTTGGATGGATGAAGCGCTAGTTAACAAATGGCTCAATGAGATCTGGGCTAAGAGACCCGGGCCACTCATCCATAAAAAGAGTCTGCTTGTCTGGGACATGTTCAGAGGGCACCTCGCTGACTCTGTTAAAGCTAACCTAAGAAGGCAAATGACATATCAAGCAGTGATACCAGGGGGGCTGCACTGCATTATTACAGCCACTCTATGTCAATTTAAAAGGGACAGGAAATGTGTGCTAACTGGCAACAGTTAGTAATGCTCCTATTTACAACAATGAAATTCACACTTTAAATGATCTGTATTTAACTGCAACCGAATAAGCACTGATGTGAAAAATTGTGTTTTCAATTGTTTCCTTTTTATGGACAGCATTGTGTTACAGTTCTTTTCATGGAACTAGTAATTTGGAGTTTTTACCATGTCCCGGTTTGTGTACAGAATGCTAAATGTGAGCTTTTGTCCTAACAGAAGCCATGTTCAGAGTTCTGAGCTCAAACTGTGACATATTTAAAATTCCAGATCACTGGTTCTATGAAGAGAACTGTAACAGAATACTGCCCATAAAAACAAAAGAATGGAAAATACAGTTTTTCACATCATGTTTTATTTAGGTACAGTTACATATGGATCATTTAGGGGTATGAATATCATTTCTAAAACCAAGAACATTATAAACAGCTACTAATTAGAAATAATTTCCTGTCCTCTTTAAACAAGCCATTCAAGTCTAAAATGAGAGAAGTGTGGAGACTGTGGATGATAACTGGGGAGAAACAGTTTACTACTGGGGGTAACATAAAAAAAGACTAGTTTCAGTATGGTTTGTCAGTGGGTGAAGGATGCCTGGACCAGTGTAACCACTGAGGCAGTAAGTAAATCATTCAAGAAGTGCGGCACTTCGAATTCAATGGATGGAACAGAGGACCACTTTTTGTACGATGACCTGATCGCCAACACTGAGGGGGGACTTGAACAAAATACAGATAGCAGTAGTGCAGAAGAGGAGGACATAGCAGCTAATCAGTTAGAAGATATGTACGCTGATATGCCTTTGTCCGAGCATCAGCTCCATCTTCTGTTTAACTCAGACGATAAAAGCGATGATTAGTCTTTTGGGTTTGAGTGAAGTTTGGTATGTACCTCTAAAATTTGGTCACCTGTATTTTCCTTCTGTCTGCTGTACTTCTCATGTTTAAATTTTTTTTTTGCAGCTGCCAGCATCCACAAGTGATGATCATACCGATCTGCAAGAGAAATACAGATGCCTAAAAACTCTTATTTATTATTCCTTTTTTTAAAATAAAAAAATGTCAAATAAATGTAAAAAAAAAAGAAATTTGCTCTGGTTGTCTTGTTAAGGGGTCATTTTAGGGTACCAACTTATATGAGGGTCTAAGCTAAAGGGTCCAACTAACAGCAGGCAATTCTACCCCCCGACTTATATGTGAGCCGACTTATATGCAAGTATATGCGGTATATGGATAATTGCACAGTTAAATTAAGAAAGTGCCACTGAAACAAACAGCAGGAGTTTTTCTGACACTGCTGCCATTGTGCTTCACTAGTCCTGCATTCATATCTAGTGAATATTTAGGGTTCCCGGTTATGACTGATAATCACCAATAAAACACCACTGAGGTGAGAAATCGGGCATTTGGTTATAACTGGAAAAAAACTGTAATTTGAAGTGGGTGTTTCATATGGTAATGACGCAAGCATGCATCACGCTATGCTTAGCAGTGGCATGAGCAGCACAAGCATAAAAACAGCGGCAGAGAAACACCAAGATTTAGAGCAGACAGCACAAAGTGAAATAATATCCGGATGCCTGAAGACAGCAGACCAACATAATTTTTTTGTCAAGGAGATACGTGGCAAGAGACTTCTTGTATGTAAGTTTTGCTGAGTTACAATCCCAGTGATACTGGGAAAAACAAACAGCCAGCCAGATTGTACAGCACATTCAATCTAAAACTCACCTCAGACAGAAGCAGCCTAACCAAAAGGAAGAGCATGGACTAAGTCAGATATCCCTTGCTGTCACAATAACCAAAATTTAAAAGAAAAAGGGACATTACCCACAAGTTTGCCTGTGTGACGATACAATCTGGTGTGATTTACAGCATACAGATGGGCTGCTAGGCAAACTTTTCAGGAAGAGGGCTCCAGCTGCAATAACTATGCCGAAATCAATGCAGATATGTGAGAAATACTTGCCAGAGGTATTTAACTCCGACATAGATCACATACTGGATCTGATTAATGTGTCACAAATTGCTGTAACCATCATTGAGATGACAGAATTGCATGGTGACCCTGCTGTGGCAGTGCTCTTCACCTTTGAGGACAGAAACATGGGCTGGATTAGACGCACAATCACGGCAGACCTGAATGTTATCAAGTCTTGTACTGCCGCGTCCATTGTGGCCTTGCTGCAAAAAGTTCTCGACCTGTATGGCAAAAGCTGGGAGGACGTGGTCTGTATATGTAGTGACTCTACCAACTATGTGAAAATGTTCTGTGAGGGTCTGCGCATAGCTCAGCCACAATTCAAAGCATTCTCTGTATGCGATCCATGCCACCTTCTAGAGCGCGTATTAAAGACTGCACTGACTTCTTCAAACATATTAAAAAGATAACCAATGTCATCATGCATTCGGGAGCATTATTTAAATACACTAGAGAATTAAAACACAAATACTTTGATGTCTGCTCACAGCTTGGAGTTAAACAAAAAACTATTCCAACTGTAACACATAGCCATTGGTACTTGGTACCGAAAGCAGCTGAAAGTCTGTTAGCCATGTGGCGACCGTTCACTTTGTTTCTCCTGAGTGATGATGCTGCTGGAAAAAATGTGACTATCTTAAAAAGCACATAGACACTGAAGTTAAAAAGAACAATGTGTACTGCATTTTAAACTTTTTAAGTGGAAACATGAAACCGGTGATTGATATAGTGAAGAGACTAGAATTTGAAAAAAAAACATTCATTCATCAAAGTGTTTAATATTGTGGGTGTGGACACTAAAATACTTATAGAAAGCAAGGTCGATGGTGGCAGTACTGAGTTTGACCCTGCAGTGAGTGCCCTTCTAGGTTGTTTGCCATTAGAGACATAGCAAGAACTGGGGGAAAGTTTCCAAATGTTCTACACAGCAATGTATGAGAAATAGCAGGCTACAATGACAAGAAATCTTCCTAATCCAACAATGGGATTTTGAATTGAATGAAGCCTCTTATGTGGTACTCACGATATAGACCCATTCCGCATAAGTGAATTCTCATCGGACTATGAACACTACCACTTTATATTTGACACTTTCAATAAGTCAGACACAGACTTGCTTTGTGCGCAATTTGATGAGTATTTGGCAGAATCAATACCTACTAATACTGACTTAGAAGTGCACCAGTATTGAAGGGGAAAGCTGAAGCAGTGTCCAGAACTGAGTGAACGTGTTTTGTGTATTCTTGCACTGCCAATCTCAAGTGCCAATGTAGAAAGGTCATTCTCAGAGATAAAAGCATTTACTGCCAGAAAAGAAAGAACAAGAATGTCCAAGCAAGCTCTTAAAATGCATTGCATGATTTACAATAAGTTTGCAATTTAATCAGCTCTATTAATTAATGCTATTATTTGCCTATTTATGGTACAAACATGAAATATCAAGGGTTCATGCTTACAATATTTATGGTGCTAACAGGCAATATTTATTACATCACCATTCATGGTACACAGTGCATTTTTCAAAAGTGAAATATATGTTTTTGAGTGAATAAACACTGATTAATAATGAAACTTGGTGTTTGTGGATTTGATTACACCGAAAATAACAGATTTTTAGTAGGTTGATAAAGGGTTTGAAAAATGTCACAAATAAACACCATTTTTATTTTGAATAAATAAACACCTAAAACCGGAAACCCTGTGAATATTGTATGCCGTGGCTCAAGTCCAGGAGGGCTTTTAATTGTCACATGGTGCCGCCGCTGTCCGAGCACAGGAAGGCTTTTCAGAGTAGCCGTAAGATGTGGATGTGTGATTTGAGACCAGGAGGGCTTTACTTACTTGCCACACTAGGAAACCTATGCTTCCCTCACTCAACCTATCACACACCACTGCACAAGATTCCTCATTCAATAGAGCCTTAAACTTTTAATAAACTAGCTGCAAGATTAAAAAAAAATTCAACAGGTGACAATATTCTGACAAGAGGCGACTTCCTGATTCCCCCATTGGCTTGTCTGTGGTCATGTTTGCATTTACCCTACCTCACCTTCTACTGCCTTCTGTGTCCAGGATTTTTCCATTCCCAACTCCACAGTATGGTCATACTCTCCTGATTGCTGGCAACTGACCAACGATCAAACCCCAAATCAGGAAATCACAAACATATGTACTGTAGGTAGAGAGAATATGCTCCATACTGTACCTCCCATTTCATACCCAACAAGCAGTGCAGATGAAGAATTAACCATGATCCCATTTTCACTCAGCTGAAAGTGAGAGTGAGTGCAGAGTGATGGCAGCAGTGTGAGGAAAATTCCTGCCTCTGTTTGTTTTACTGGCACAATCCCAGTTTTCTCTTACTTTGTGATAATCCACTGTTGGTGATTGACAGGTCACGATAATCCATGGCTAGAAATGGATTATCACTACCTGTCAATAAAAAAGCATGGATTACCACATTTAGAGAAGTGTTTCTGTCCATGGGTTATTGGCCTTAGCCATATAATGCATGTGGATAAACATTTCCGTTTTTCCTTCCCCTCTAGTGGAGCACGCTGAACTGTCTGTCACAATTTATTACAATGAGGTATTTACTCCTGCTGTTGTCTATTACCACCTCGTAGAGTAGCCCCAACGTGCCAGAAGGGTGGAAAAGAAAAATAACTCATTAGAATAATTTCTTTGTTGCTAACTAGACTGGAAATCATACCAATTTAACTGTTGATTTTATGTGTTAAAAACCTTATGCCCTTCCTCACTCCCCATCTGCCGCTCCTTCCCCAACTAACATCTTGAGGACTGGCAGTCAAAACTACACAACTGATGCTAGAACTATTAGTTTTCCTACACATTGGTTCTTTGCTTTAGGGCCAAGGTGCCTTCTATTTCCTCTATGAGATGCTCAAAGGGTAACCATCTCACTATGAATATTTCTTGCTGTAGGCAGAGCTGGGCAGTGATTAATTTCATAGCTTTATTTTCTTTATCCCTTTATTTTCTTTACATTTGCCAGCCAGTGCTCTGTTTGTGCCTCATTATTTGTGAGCCAGTTCTAGGTGATTACTTAGAGAGCAGCTGCTATCCATATACTGAATAAGTATTTGGTAATACTCCTGTGCATCCCCCATGTGGCACACCCGGACCATATTTTCAACTCTAAAGGTATCCCTCAGCCCAAGATGTTTGTTGATATGTTGCCTGACCTCCCTCCAGAATTCCTGAACCTCTGAGCTCTCCCAAAAGATATGTAATGGTGCATCCTTTCCTCCACACTTCTTCCAACATCCACCCGTACTGCTGGTTATCAAGTGTTTTGTCCTCCCTGGGGTTAAAAAATACCTGACACAGCTAACCCAGTGGTGTGGAGGGCTAAGCTGCTGGCGCCTTACCTCCAGCCATGCCAGCGACCCAGGTTTGGGAATTGAGCAGGGTTGCTCGGGGCCCGGCTGGGTGACAAAGGATTCAGTGTCCCAAAACAGCTCTCTTCCCTCAGGGAGGGTGGACCCTGAGCCCCGCCACCTAGCAGAGGCTAAATGACAGTACTGGTGGTACCAGCAAACATGGAGAGACACATGCTGATACAGCACATGTGTGTATTAATACACACGCATGCATCACTTGCAGATGTCCCAGGGAGAAAATGGAGGAAAATGACTCCGCTCACTCAGCATCCCCCACAAGCACTGGACGACCCTACATGACTGTCCAGCCACCTATACAGCTCTGTGTAAGTGGTGGTTAACCTGCAAGTCTACGAAACAGGTTGGTGTGGGGGTGGGGGATGCTGCTGGGACTGGGGACACAGGTGGAGATACAAATAAAAAAATATCTGATACAGACTTGCCACCTGAACTCCATCCAGCTTCTGATGCTGCTGTCACTATCTACAGACTTCTAGATGGATGTCCATTTCTTGGGTGATATCTGTACCCCTATTTCCACCTCCCATTTTCTATAAACCTTGTCTGCTGCTGCCAAGTCCATTTCTTTATTGACTTCTGTATAGAACTGGAATATAATTGCAGCCTTGTTGCCATGTGACCCAGCCGCCACCAGGACAAGCTCAGGGATCCTGAGCCCGAGCCACCAGGGGGTCCCCTGCAACTTTGATCATGTAACCTGCAGATTTAGCAGCAGGAGCTGCTTCTTCGGATTAGAGCCAATTCATATCCTCTGCACTTGTGTGGTGGTGGGACAATCATGCTGCTGAGAGACTCATTAGGCCTCTTCATCCACACAGTCTCGCATGAGCAGTCCCAGTGTGAGTGGCACAGCAGGAGTGAGAGTCCTCGAGGGGAGTCACCAGAAGAGAGACACCAGGATGCCAGGAGACAGTGCCCTAGCTTTGTCCTGTGTGTGTCTGCAAGTCTTCTAATACTGTGTAGTTGTGTATATATATATATATATATTTATATATGTTTCTATGTGTAAAACAACTTGTAATTGAATAGGTGTACAGCCAGTTCGCACTTCTGTTAATTGCTTCTTACATTTGTGCTCTGTATGTATAGGTTGGCCTGCCCTCTGTGTAGTGCTCTGCAATTTACACTGTTGTGCTTCTAGCAGGGTACTGACAACTAGCATCTGTCGTGGGGAGTTACTGCCTACCCATCTATGCTCTGTGTTTAACAACTAGACCATTTATCTAGCACGCAGCTACAGTCAGACATGGCTGTTTCAGTCTCTTTGATGTAAACTACAGAAGATTGGTTTGTCTGGTGCTGCTATCGTTAGTCCCTATCCTAACATTGCTACTTAAACTAGTATGTGTTAATACTGCCTAACTTAAGCTGATTTTATTACTGCTGTTGCCACAATTTAATTTCACTGCATTCTAGTTCTTTAGTTTGAAGTTGGCATTGTTTTATACTGTGAGTACTGTGATTGTATTATGTTTAAGTCATTAGGTTGCTGCTAAAATCCTGTTAATCTGTTGCAAGACTGTGTCTCCCTTCCTCGCAAACCACCTGCTCAACCTATCTAGGGTCCCCTTACTTGCTCCCTTGTTGGGCTTCCTTACTTCCCTAGCCTATCACTCTTCCACTCAAGGAGTCTTATTCCTCATACTGTGGGAGCTCTACTTCTGGGGTCCCCCCTTCTTTTGTTGTACTCAACCCTGCTGCTCCTCCATGAGATTACCACTACCTACCGCCTGCCCTCTCCTCCCCGATTTAGAAACATAGAAAAAAAAAGATTGCAGGAGACCAAGGCTTCATTTAGTCTGCCCATGTGTTTTTTGGACCTTCTCAGATCCCAGGACCTAACCCCTCCTTCTGCCTAATGCCTCCTACTGCTTCAGATCATGCTTTAGCCTTGTCCTACCCCAGCTTGAATGATGTCATGGTCTTTGCTTCCACTACTTCAGCTGGCAGTTTATTCCATGGCTCCACGACTTTCTGTAAAACAGTGTTTCCTAAGGTCCCTCTTGAAGCCCCCCCCAACTTCCACTACTGCCCTCTAGTGTTAAGAGTTGGAGATTCTGTTGAACAGATCCAAGGATGGCACCTTATTTATTCCTCTCAGGAAATTGTATGTTTCAATCATATTTTCCCTCTCCCTCCTTGTCTCCAGTGAGAACATATTTAGTGCTTCCAGATGCTCCTCGTATGAGTGCCCTTGAAGGCCCTGGATTATTTTGGTTGCTCTTCTATGAATAGCCTCCAACCTTTATATCCTTTTTCAGATGTGGACTCCAAAACTGGACACAGTACTCCAGACGGGGCTTTACCAGGGATCTGTAGCATGGCAGCATTACCTCCCTCCTCCTGCTGTCGAATCCCCTCCCTGTGCACCCAGCATCTTGTTGGCCTTGCTATAAGCTTTGTTGTACTGGCTTGTCTGTTTAAGGGTGCTGCTTATGATGACACCTGGGTCCTGTTCTTCCTGTGTGGTGCTGAGTTGGACTCATCCTGTCTCACCCCTCTCTCTCCCTACATTTGCTAAACTTCCTATCTACAATTCCTCTTCTTCTCCCACCACCTCAGTCACAACCTCCTTTTGTATTCCTCTCCCCCTCCATTCATGGACCTTACTCTTCCTCTCCTCCTATCTTCTTCCTTCCTGCTTTACCTCCCCCACACTGCGCTTCCTAATCCCATCAATACACATCACCCCAAACTGTTCAGTCAACTTCTATCTCTCCCCCATCTCACACCATCCCCCCTCACCTCTCTTCTCTCATTTTTTATTGTTTTTCCTTCTCTCCTTTTCCTCAGTTTAGAGCTCCTCCACAGGCTCCAGCACTCCCCTATTCCACTTCTCAATCCTAAACCTTCTCACTATCATAGAACGCACAGGCCTGCTATCTCCTTATCCTCTTCCTCCTCCTGGCAGATGACACTCAACCAAACCCTGGCTCCCCCTCTCCCTATCCCTCCCTCCCCTTTACCTAAAGGCCTTAGACTCTGCCACCTTAATGCTAGGAGTCTACTTCCTAAGCTAGATGCCCTTAAGGTCTGGAAATCCCAGTACTCCCCAGACCTTCTCAGTATATCCAAAATCTGGCTTTCTTCTGGAGTTCCTGATTTCCAGTTATTCTTCCCTGATTTCTACCTTTTTCGCCAAGACCCTAATAAAAGAGGTGGTGGCATAGCCATCTCTGTTTGTCCAACTCTCTCCTGATCTGTCTGTGTGATTCCATCTCCTCACATGAGCTCCTTCTAATTAACCTAAGCTTTCCCTCCTCACTGCCCATTTTTGAAGCTTTGCTTAATGTCGCTCCAAAAATCTCTCCTCAATTGTTGAAATCATCTCTTCCCTTGTCTCCATAACCCCTCCGGTGAGCTTACTGCTCTTGGGGACATAAACCTAAACTGGTCCTCCCCCACCCTTAAGCTCATCATTGAAAAGACTGCATCTCTGAACCTCCACCAACTAATCAATGAACCTACCAGGCCAACCCCATTCTCCCACAACCATTCTCTCCTGGACTGGGTCCTCTCCTCCCGCCCCTACAGTACTGCTGCTGCGGGCACTCTCTCAGATTCTTTCAGTGACCACTACATGACCTACTGTGTCCGTAAGTAATGCATGCACCACGCCCCTCCCAATTACTGTTGGCTTAAGTTGTTCAGATTACTACATACCGAGGCCGTCCTCACTGGCTTTGCATCCTCTGATTGGTCTCTTGTTTACCTTGCTCTTGACACCGACTCTGCTCTCTCCCTCTTCTGCCACTTTCTAAACAAGGTAAGGAATATCCATGCTCCTATCAAAAGGTGGAGAGTCGGATATTCCCATCACCCCTGGATCTCTGCTGACATCACTCAGCTTTGTAAATCCCGTGATCTTGCCTGGGTGAAATATAAATCCTCCCCCTTCAATCATCACCTCCCTAGGTCCATCAGAAATGCCTGTACTAAGACAATAGGAACTGCAAAAGTCCAATACTTCAAATCAACCCTGAAACAAAACCTAAACTCCCACTCTAAAATCTGGCAGGCTCTTCACTACCTCTTTATTTCCCCTCCCAAGCTCTCCGTCTTACCCCGATTGTTGATAGCTCATCTGTCACTGATCCTCCTTCCACTGCCTCATTTCTCATCATCAATAATCAATTCAGGTTGAGCCAGCCCAGTGGCACTGGATGCCACACCTCGAGCCACACTGGTGACCTGGGTTTGGGAATGGACTCAGGCCATTAGGGGTCAGCAGGGGACTGCTCTCCCTTCCCAGGGTGTGTAGTGGGGCTTGCATCACTCCTCATCGGCCCCAGAAGGAGATCGGGAGCCCTGCAAGAGTGGTGCTGAAACAGGGGGTGGAGCGGTGGTGGAAGTCAGCACGTTGGTGCACAGATGTCACTGCACATCCACGCTCCAGAGGGAACCAGTAAAGGAAAAACTCTGGAGGGCTTAGGGAGGTGATAGAGACCACAAGAGCCAATGCCCACATCCCGACGCTGGACCATCCTTCCACTGGCTCTCCCAAGCCCCTCAACCCAGCCCAGGACCATCCCTCTAATTGCAGAAAGGTTGCCAGGTATGTGCAGACCCTCCCCCAGGGGATGAACCAGGGGGCTGGATGGATCCGGGTGCCTGGTGAGGGGGTGCTCAGCAATTATACTCCTGGAGGATGGCGGTTTCAAGCAGGGAGTAGAGGCCACAGCTGTGCGGGTACTCTCGAGAAATGCCCTGATCCCTTGGTACCAGAAATAGACGTCACAAAAAAAAAAAAGCATCAAGTCAGGTTTATTGGGTAGCAAATTTAGATGAATAATCTTATTTACAAATGCACCCAACCAGGGTACAAAACTATAACACTATATGACATACAATAACACTACATAACATACAATTTTGTACAATCATACAAAAATAAAATAGTATTAAAGATAATCATCAGCGACTTCTAGTGATGTCATGAAATAAGCAGCAGCAGCAGCAGCAGGAAAATACATCTCGCATGACCCGTTCCTGTAAATCTACCCTTCACCTTACTAAATCGCCTTAAATGTTAAAACCTAAAAGAGTGAGCTACATCCGAATGTCTGGACGACAGAATGGGGGGTGGGGTTCGGTCACCCCGGCGGCAAAATTAAACAGTTAATGCAGGAGGAGAAGGCAGCCACGAGGTTGACTATGCCGGGTTCATCAACAGCTCAATCCCCACTCTTGATTGCGTCTATAGACCAAGATAGTGAATTTGTTGAGGAAGGGAAGCCAGTCTCAGTGGCAAAAGCTGCTACTGGTAAAGTAATTACCATGGTTCAAACTATTGAGTCTGCCCTCACCGATCTCAAAATGCACCTAAAAAAACTTAGACAAAAAAAATTACCACGATGCAAGATAGGGTTGAGGATGTAGCAGACACACACAACATACCCACAGCAGATGACTCACCTACCTACTGCACCACAACAGGGAAGTGCAGGACTATCCTGAGGATGCAGAAAACTAGGCCTGCTGGAATAATTTCCGGCTACACTGAGTGAAGGAAGGGTCTGAGGAAGCCTTTAAAATGATGCCAGAATTCGGACTTCATTTGCACGGCAAAGTACTGGATCTCCCACAGGATACCCTGCTCACAATCGAAAGGGCCTACAGATTGCTAGGCCCGAAGCCCAAGGATGCCTCAGCCAAACTGAGATCTATCATTGTCCACATGCTTCATTATCAGTCGAAAGAGCTAATTCTCCGGACGGTGTGGAAACGATCCAAAATCCTATGGGAGCAGCAGCAAATCTTTTTTGAACAAGATTTTTCCCCCCATGCTTCAGGCAAAGTGCCAATCTGCAAGATGGCTGGCAAAACAAATCCAGGAGAAAAAGGGGTTTAAAGTACAGGTGACCTTTCCAGCAAAGCTAGGGTCTTCACAGACAAGGGTACAAAAGTATATGACTTCATCACAAATGCCATTAACACCCTTCAGAAATTGGGTATTGACTGCCCAAATGGACAACCTGGAGAAGGAACTGCATCAAGCCACATAGCAGTGGGCCGGCCAGAATCGAATGCGCCAGTTCCAAGGAGATGAATGGCTGAAGTATTTGGAAACAGACTTTAAGCAGATAATGCAAGAGCAGAGGAAGACACTGGAGACGAAGAAAATGGGGGAAGAACATGTGAAATAACTGGACCTTGATTTAAACTGCAGAACAAGGTGGAATTTGCTCTGGCACCCATGGCCCCAAGACTGCAGCACAGTTGGAATTTAAGAGTTTCATGGGGACTACAGACGATGGAGAGTTGGACTAATGCACATTATGATGTTTTGTTCTGTCTTGTCCTCGCTTGTTCTTCTCTCTCCTCTTCGTTTTAGCTTCCTGCTCTCCTTTCCCTCCCCTTCTGCCCTGTACCTTCTGAATAACGATTTATGTTGGAGGGACAGAAACAAGAAGGAGGATCTTTTTTTCTTTTTAACCGAGGCTGGGGGACCTCAAAGGGAGTGTAAAAGTGGATGAGGGAGAAACAACCATGAAAGGATGGTCTGGATAGTGATTGGGGGGGTCTCTGAAACTGGTAGCATCCATGGAGGATAGGGTGAACTCTTGGGAGGAGGGGAGTTTCAGCCTCTGCACTTGGGAGGGGGTTCTTCTTATCTTCCTCCTTCTTTATCTCCTAAATGAAACAAGGTGGTGGGATGGGGGAAGGGGAGGGCGAATTTCCACCAGAATCGAAGGGATAGAGCAAGGGGAGGAGGTGAGGGGCGAGAGGAGCGGAACACTGTGAGGCTTAAAGGTCACACTACACCACAGCCATGGAGTAAGAAATCCAAGAGAGGTGGGAGCGGAGAGTTACGGACTGAGGAGGGAAGGGAGACAGCAAGGGCAGTGGTCCTCAAGGAACTAATGTACTACTGCGAAAGGAGCTTACAGAGAGTGGAGCTACTGGGGAGGTAATTAGTACAGTAAGCAGTATTAATGTGCATGGATTGGGGGGAGGAAGAGGGAATGGCAGAAGGTAATACATAATGAATGAGGAGTAATAATTTACAAAAAATAAAACTGTCTTAATCCAACCATATTTCACTTTCCTTACAGGTGACTAAAGAAAGATGATGGACAGCTCTCTGTTGCAGGGTCAAGGCTGTTGGAGTAGGAACGGCATAGGGCTCCTGACTTCCACGGTACCCTCTCTTATTAAATAAAAACAATTTTTTTTCTGGTTCTTTCTTTCTGCTGTTTGACTTGTGACAATGCACTCCCTCTGCAGACAGCGAGGCTTAGGTAAAGGATGTAGGGGAGTTGGCCAACCATATACAGATTAAGGAGCAGAAAGGGGGAAGTTAAGAAAAATGTCTCTTCACCAGTCATGGGGTGGGGAGAATGGAAAGATCAATCTAGACATACTACATGAAGAGATGTCCAAGGGTCCCAGGCAGCAGGAGGCTAACCAAGCGTATTTGGTTGGGTAGATGGAACGGAAGAATGGAATATGGGTACCAACTCATAACAGGAAAATGCTTGTGTCAACCTGTGGATACTACGTAGATAAAGAATGTAATCTTGAACAAAAAAGTATAAACAGGTCTAAAATGGAGGAAAATCCAATGATCCCAAGGGGACCCTCCTCAGTTCCCCTTAGGAGACCTAGCTTTTGCTAATCATGGAGGGATCAGATGGGTGGGATTGAGATGCGCTTCCAAGAAGGGCCTGTGGCAGCGAGATTGTGAGCGGCAACTCATGGATAGTCCTAACTCCATTATACTATTCACCATAAATTAAGATTCAACTTAACATCCCATCACAATGGGATGGGAGCAGGCTGAGATGTTTTCCTTTCTACACTAAGATAACTGATTGAACATACGGTGAACTGATCTATAGCACAGCTAAGAGATCAACCTCACAAAGAGACTGTGAGGAGGTACACAGGTTCTACAAAAAATGCTGGGTACAACGGGTTTAGCATTGGAATGTCCTCCTACTTGACTCACCTTTAAAGTCCCCTTGAAGCAAAAAACAATTCATAACTTCTTTCTCTACACTAGCAGGCAAAAGGTCTGCATGGAATGTATATAGTTGCAGGTTTAATTATGCTAAGTTGAATGTTGGTGTTAATGAAAATGGCATAACAACTGTGAGAACAATTTGCTTAACCAGAATCAAGGGTAGAGACCGACTGAGAAAACCAATTACTTCCCCACAGGCAAGTAATGGGTATGCTTAGAATTACAACCTTCAATATTAAAGGTATAAACTCGGTAGTAAAAAGAGCCAAGCAACTTTCAGAACTCAACAGATTGAAAAATGATACTGTGTTTCTACAGGAGTCACACTTGTCAGCCACAGAACATACAAAACTGCAACACAGCTGGGTGGCCCAGGTGATAGCATCAGCACACTCCATGGCCCCAAAAAATGTGGCAGCTATACTAGTTCACAAAGGTCTAGGGTTCGAAATCACTCCTAGTAACACAGACAGAGAAGGGAGATAGGTAGCAGCCTCAGGCAATATACAGGGAACAGTTTAACCTCCAGTCCTAAATTTGTAAGCACCAAACACAGATGCAACTCCCTTTTTCAAAACAGCTACACAAGAGGTAGCTAAATTACCCAGGGGTCTCACAATACTTAGAGGGGACTTCAACTGAGTGATTAACCCATTACAGGACAGGACCGCAAGAAACCAATATACAAACAGAAAAGCTATGCAAACCCTGAAAGCCATGATGCAGGAATCTGGACTGGTAGATACAGTATCTGGAGGGAAATGAACAGAGGAGATCAAAATTACACTTTCTACTCAAATCCCCAGCAAGAGCACTCCAGAATAGATCTGTTCCTGGACCACAGAGAGGAACAACACAGAGTTCATAATTGTAAAATACATATAATTAGCCTATCTGATCATACCACAATGACAGTGGAGATAAAATTAAACCAGACAAAAAAAAAACAAACACAGTGGTGTTTTAATTAATTTTTTTTACATGATAAGTCATTTAATCAAGCAACAGTTGAGTACATCAGACAGTATAGGCAGCATAATGAAAATGGGGAGGTAGAGATGCCAGCAGTGTGGGACGCTCTGAAGGCAGTGCTACGAGGTCGCATCATCAGTTGGGCCTCCTGGAAAAAGAAACAAAGACAGGAAAAACATAAGCAGTTAGATCAACAGTAAGGACAACTAGAAAATACACAAACAAAATCCCAAAAGAATCATCTTAGCTCAAATTAAGATAGTCAGGGAATTCAGAACTTACTGTATTATAAAACAGAAGGGCAATTAAGATACACCGCACATATATATTATGTGGCAGGAGGGAGAATGGCAGCATTATTAGCATTTAGGCTCAAAAAACACATAGCAGACAGAACAATTCTATGCATCAAAAACATAAATAACGAAAGGGAGGTGGTGACAGATCCCAATGAAATAGTTAAACAATTTAAAAAATGTTACTCCTCGCTTTATACTGAGAACAGTGACCCCCAAAAAGTGAAGTTTGATACAGCGGCCTGGTTGAGACAGTTACATCTTCGAAAACTATCAGCGGAAGAAGCAGAGCAACTAGAGTCCCCAATTAGCACAGTAGAGATAATAAGTACAATCAAAGATCTACCCTCCAACAAAGCCCCGGGCCCAGATGGTTTTAACTCAGATTTTTGTAAATCTTTCAGTGAAGCACTGACTCCCATGCTGAGCAGCATTTTCAGATTTTGCCAGGAAGAAAAGAAAATACCACACTCGTGGCATGAGGTGGTAATTTCTGTCATTCATAAGCCGGTAAAGGACCCCATGAAATGTGACTCATACCGATCGATTTCACTGCTCAACCAAGACTTTAAAATATACTCCAAGATTCTAACTAACAGAATCCAAAACATAATATATATACTAATTCATCTGGACCAAACTGGCTTCATCTCACAAAGACACCTAAAAGACAATATAAGGAAAATGCTAAACATACTGGCAATGGGCAAGGGGCAACAGGAAACACAGATAGCTATCTTAATCGATGCGGAAAAGGCTTTTGATAGGCTAAACTGGGGTTTTCTTAAACAAACAACGGCATATGTGAGGTTTTCAAGAGACCTGGTCCAGTCAATAAGAGTAATGTATGACTCGCCATGGGCAAGGATTAGAGTGAATGGGATTTTATCTGGTAAGGTGATTATTCAAAGAGGCACCAGACAGGGCTGCCCTCTGTTCCCACTCCTCTTTGCTATCAGCATGGAGCCCCTGGCAGAATTAACTAGAGAGAAATATAGAGATCCAAAGGTAACAATGGGAGGTATAGAAAACAAAATTTTACTGTATGCAGATGACACCGTAATATATCTAAGAAACCTGAGTCGGTCTCTCCTGCCACTACTGAGCAGTCTAACCTCATATGGAGACTTATCAGGCTTCAAGATAAATATATCTAAGACAGAAATCATTACAATAGTTAGAGAGGTACCAGCCAAGGTTAAGCAGCTTTTACCTGTAAAATGGCAAACAAACACAGTAAGCTATCTAAGGGTTCAGATACCCAACGACCTTAAGGACCTTTACAAAAAAATGTGGGAAATTAAAGGCCGAGGTCTTTGCAGACATCAAAAGATGGGAAGTCCTGCTATTATCTTTTACAAACAAAGTAGACACAAAAAAATGAATATCCTACCTAGGTTTCTTTTATTCTACCAAATGCTATCAATTCTCATTGAGGGTGGTGAATGGAGAGAACCGACAAGGGTCCTAACGAGGTTTATCTGGTCAGAGCACAAACCCAGAGTAAAATGGTCAACTCTAATGAGAAGTAAAGAGGAAGGGGCATTTAGGTTACCTAACTTAAAAGAATATTATACAGCTGCCCAGTTGGGAGATCTTTTAGATGTAAGCAATAGACCCTTAGAACCTAGTTGGAAACAGATAGAGGGGGTAGATAACAGAGAAAGATGCTTAGACAGCTTAATATGGCTTACAACTGCAACACAAGACCTAAATCTGTTATCCAACAAGTGGACAAAACACACATACCAAACTTGGTTACAGACCAAACAGAGATTAGCAATTATGGAAGTGCAGACTCAATGGGTCCCTATTTGGAAGATGAAGGGATTTACCCTTGCAGCACTAGATACCACATTCAAGAGCTGGGCATCAAGGGGGTTGGTGTACACCTCCCAGCTATATCAGGAGCAGATACTTAAATCCTTTGAACAGCTGAAACGAGAATATAACATTACGCAATCTGACATGTTTAGAGTTTTTTCCAAATCACTGCTTATCTGCAAGACAAAAACATTGCAGAGAGGATGTGGCTAGGACAACACCCATTGATAGAGAAGTTACACACAGTAACTCACCTGAAGGAGAAGAAACATATAGTCTCCAATCTATAACTCACACTCAACTTAAATATAGATGCATAGGAGATAGAGCTGATTCAATCTAAATGGGAAGAAGCGATGGGCCAGAACGTCTCCCCTAAGCAGTGGCTGCAAATTTGGAGGTTGGTGCTAAAAAACACATTATTGGGGAGCTGGAGAGAGTTTCAATGGAAAGTGGCTGCTAGATGTTTTATGACCCCAGACAGAACATGCCATTACAGTCAGACAAATGCTGGAGGGGCTGTCAGGTAAAAGGAACACCCACACACATCTTCTGGCAATGTCACACTTACAAAGTTTCTAGGCAGAGGTAGCCAAATGGATGAAGAAGAGTCTAGATATAACCTCCTCTTTAACAGAAGTAAATTTGGTACTAGGTTTACTGCCAAGAGAAACCAGAGGTTCTTGTAAAAAATACCTATATAACATATTTATCGCAGCAGCCCTAAAAGCAATTACCCAGAAATGGTTACAGCCCACTATACCTAACAAGGTCTGGTTGCAAAACTGCTATAAAATTAAAACAATGGAGGGAATCTCGGCCAGAGTACATTTAAAGGCAGAAAGATTTAACTCCAGATGGCTACCGTTCTACCACCTGACAGAAGAACTAGACAGAACCCCTATTTTAGAACAGTTACTTACTGAGTAAAGCAGGAGAACCTCACTACAGTATTCTGGGTAACATATGCAGAAGTATGGAATGTGATTATTGCCAATTTTCAAAGTTGTCTTACAGTTTAAAGAGTTAAATATACTGTCCCAATGTTGGGATAGTTACACTATAAAGCCATACTTAATCTTTTAAGCAGAAGGATAACACGGATTGTGTTCGACATGTTTGAATACTGAAGTACAACACTGTTATTTATGCAAACCACTATTGTATATGGAAATGAATTATGAATTTCTGCAATAAACTTGAAGTTTTAAAAAAAGATAATGATCAGCAAGTAGTCAAAACACTGGTGTTCATTCATAACAGTTATAATGTTTGTTATATAGACTAGCTAATGAAGCTCTAAAATGGCCTACAGATAATAGTGGTTGCACTCTCAATTGCTTATGTATTTTGTCCCACGTTTTGGGGGCTGCTATGGCCAATAACTTATCGCCATATTTGGATCTGCTTCTCGGAACTCGGAATGAAATCTGGGATGCTGATCTCAAAGAGTATTTATGAAGAACTTTAGATTGCAGTATACATAATAAGAATGAAGGTAAAATCTGGATAATGAACTTATATACAAATGTGTTCCAATGAAAATCTCTACGGTCTATCAGAGAGATCAAACCTGCTACATTATACAAAGTACACTCATGAGTATTATAAGGCAGATTTGTAATAAACCGCAATGCACTGTTATAAAGTGAATCAAGTGTTCCTAATAGAGTACTTGTAGCATTTTTTGTATATAATATCACCGTAGTCCAGTACAGGTAAAAATAAAAATGTAACTAATAATTTCCTTACTGACAAGTTAAATAAAACTTTGTTCTGTAAAAAAAAAAACAAGTAACCCTTTTAATTTGTTAGAAATGTTTTTGTGGACTTCCGGTGCAGCCTCTGATCATAATGGCAGCTTAGCGCTCCCGCTCCGTGATCCCCCTGCCCTTTTAAACCAGAACCATGGCCAATAATCCATCAAAATTAACCTCTGGCAACTACAACTTTCATGGCAATGAACAAGCTACAAGGGTGGGTGAACAGATTTTCTATCTTACCTGTGGATCCGGATCCTTCAGACCACGAGGCATCGGAATCCAGCAATACCATTCAGGCCTGCTCCCCCATGCTGCTCACTACATCTAAACGCAAAGGCAAGCAAAAAATCCCAATCTACTAAACAGATGGAGTACAAGTTAGACAAGATTTTACATGAACTTCAAGAAATTAAGTTAGATTTTAAAGGACTTTAACCGGGAGCAGGAGCAGGCCCGAGCAGACACTTCCGAACTACAGCAGCGGATGGTCGCAGTGGAGGAGGGGCAGTCTGCACAATCTGTCTCACAGATTGTGTAAATATGCCAAGCCCTCAGAGAGCGGCAAGAGGATGCCGAAAACAGGCATAGATACAGAAATCTGAGGTTATATGGAGTACCAGAGGGGAGTGAGAGAAGCAATATTAACAGGTTCATACCATCATTACTTTGAGGAGTTCTGAATCTGAGCCCTGAATATGAATTGGAGATAGAAAGAGTCCACAGAGCCTTGGGCCCTCCACCCTCACAACCAGGAATGTGACCCCCCTCAATAATAATATGCTTCCTGAGGTATACTATTAAAGAAGAGCTGCTATGGAAGGCTTGGACTAAGGGGAAGACCTTTTATCAATCCAACAGAGTATATTTTGATAATGACTATGCACCTGCAACAATGCAGTGCTGCGGAGAATATATACCACTGTTCCTGATTTTGAGGGGCCTAAAGTTAAAGTTTCGTACCCTATATCCCTCCAGGCTTCAGGTTCAATAACCCAATAGACAACAACATTACCGTTCGGCTCAGGATTCTGTTGCAGATCTAGAAACCAGGGGATATGAACTCCCAACCAAGGTGAACTTTCTGGAGTGTTCAGTGGAGAAGGAAGCAACCATGTTTTGCCGAAAATCACTGGACCCACAGTCACAACAAGCTGCCTTGGACTCAGTAAAACAACTACTTCATCAGTTTGCCAGAAATATGCCTGAAACTGGGAAAATCTTTATTTTACAACATATGAGGTTGGGAGGTGAGTGCTGGGGGTGGCTTGGGAGCCAGACCTGTGGCCTGAGCGGGGGGGCGGGGGTGCTTCCGGGTGTGTTTCCCACTATGGGGCCTGCCATTAAGATTAACAAGAGATAGCAGTGAGACTGCTGTTGGTCTATTGTATTGTGCACTTGAGGTGATGTTGGGGGAATGTGGTACAGACACTGAAAAGATGGCTTATGACGGTGGTCGGTACCGGCCCTCCCTTTTGGAGGGGCTAATTTGGAACCATTGGATCTTACAGGAAGCCCAGGAAAGCTTCAGAGTAACGGATTCTCGGACCAAAATCTTATCTGGCTGTCCCTTAGGGTGTGGGGGCATGGTCCCCTGAACCTGAGGGAGGCCTCTATTAAAAATGTCTGAACAGTCGGAGGCCTATCGATTGGAGATCATACGGGTAACCAGGCCCTAACTGCTGAGGAGGGTGGAACCATTAAGCAACTCTGTGAGTAGCACTTAAACATAGTCTGGCAGGGGATGTCTGCCCCCTCCATTCCTCCTGAGAGTGTTTACATTTGATGAAGTGCAGCAGCCCACATGGGAAGGATACTGTTGAGTGATGGCGGCCACTGCTGGGGGGAGCTTATGCCTGGGAGGCGGACCCTGGCAGTGGGGCGGCTACCTTGGTCAGACCCTGTCCTTCCTCTCTGACCTCTAATGGCACGTAGACTTGATAATTTACATTTAAGTTCCTCACTGTAAGAAGTAACAGGGCAGAATTCATGGAAGACTCTTTTACAACAATGGTCCTATAATCCCCCCTTATCTGAAGACGGGGGAAATAAGAGACTTATAGAGGATAAAATCTTATTGCACTATTTTCATTTTTTCTTTAATTGCAAAATGCCTGCTAATTCTATTTTATGTTTATATCTGCATCTCTACGGATGGGGTAATCTGAACCCTGGGGCGCATATTGTTGCAAGCAGTGCAATCCCAATAGTGGCTTCTATTTTTAGTTGCCGCCCCCCTGAAGTTTATAAGGGGATGGAAGTCTGTGCGTTAAAACTGTATATAGTTTATTCTACATTGATTAGACTTGGACATCAGTTCAGAGGATGACACTGTGGTTAGACAATACTATTTCTACATTTCTACTATACTATACAAAAGTTTTAGATTGGAGTGCACTAAGAGAGGGAAATATATTTATAACAGTGCAGGCAGGATATTGGACCAGTTGGCTATGGATGGAAGGGTGGGGGCGTTGGATTAGGAGGATTGTGACCTATTTTTGCAACCATTATGACCCAACACCAAAAAATTTAATTAGTCTCAGAATGTGAATGGCTTCCGGGGCCCAATTAAAAGAGGGAAGGTGATATCCTACCTTAAAAAATTGCACCCCATATATTACTGTAGAAAACACATGAGCCCAACTTAGCATCAAAAGCTGCTGAAATTTGGATGCAAACCATTGTGGCAAGCTCTCACCACTAAGGCAGAAGAGGAGTGGCGATATTAATCCCTAACACTTTGGCATTCCAACTAGAGACCTCATATTTCAACAGAGAGGGTATTCTGGCAATGGTCCGGGTATCTTGGTGGTGCACCCCTATACCATGGCTAATATCTATCCCCCTCCGGGTTCAAACCCACAAACACATCAAACCCCGATAGACAAAATGATCCATTTTAAACAGGGAGTTTTAGTGGTAGGTGGGGACTTGAACCTTTTGATAGATCCAGGGAAGGATAGCACAAGCCCTAGCCCTCCACGTATGACAGCTGGCCAGAGACATGGCTAGAGATTATTTAAAGACATGGGCCTAGTCGATACCTGGAGACTTAGTAACCCGGGAGGTAGAGAATATACCCATTATGCAATGGTCCATCATACTTACTCCCGTATAGACCATTTTTTAATTACAACAAACATAAAGATCTGGTAAATTGGGCGACTATACTCCCTATTTTGCTGACAGACCATGCCCCATTAGTATTAGAATTGGAAACTTATCAAAAAAAAAAACAGACCTCACAATGGCGTTTTAATAATTCTTTATTGAGAAATCAGAAATATGTAGAATTTATCACTCAATGTATTCCAGAAATCATAGCACAAAACCAGTCCCGAGATTACATCAGGAATACTGTGGGACACACTGAAAGCAGTAATCAGGGGAGATACCATCCAGTTTACAGCTAGGGAGAAGAGGGCTAGGGAGGTGCAGCAGAGACAATTGGAAGCCGAACTTGTAATTTGGCAGCAAGCACACATGCAAGGAGATAGATTGGCCCAACAACATATAACCCAGATCCAAAGTAAATTACAAGACCTACTTACATATAAAACTGAACAGGCCTTATTATATGTACACCAAAAATATTATGGGGGGGGGGGGGCTAGGGCTTCCCGTGTATTAGCCTCCACACTGAGATCAATAAGATTTAGGGGAATGATAACTCAGCTTAGGCACCCCCAAACTAAACACCTCTTAACTAGTACCAAGCATATCTTAGAGGGATTTAGACAATTTTATAATTATTTTTATACCCAGGACCCGGAGCCATCAGAAGATAAATACACAGCCTTTTTTCAGTCCTTGGGTCTACCTCAGCTAACTTCTCACCAAAAGGACCTTTTACTCCAACCAATCACAGTGCAGGAGATACAGGGGTGATTAAAAGGGCTAAGGCAGGGAAGAGTCTTGGTCAGGATGGAATCACCTCTGAATTCTATAAAAGCTTTGGTAAAACTTTGCTTCCCACCTTACAGACACTATTTAACGACCTACAGTCCAAAGATACACCCCCTCCCCCCTCTTGGCAGTATGCGAATATAACAATTTTAAAGTCAGGAAAAGACCCTTTGAACTGTGATTCCTACAGACCTATATCAGTACTAAACCAGGATTATAAATTCTATGCAAGTATCTTAGCACATCGACTAGAGCCTCTGTTACCCAATATTATTAATAAAGCCCAAACAGTCTTTGTCCCCACTAAACGAACTACAGATAACATCAAAAGAACCTTATATTTGTTAGAAAGAGTGGAGGCGAGGTCTGTTTCATTTTTATTGTTGAGTATGGATGCCCAAAAGGCCTTTGACCAAGTGTCATGGAACTTTTTATACTATACCTTGGAGAGGTTTGACTCCCCCCCTAGATTTCTACAATGGGTGCAGGATCTCTATAAATCCCCCCAAGCAGTAGTTAAAGCAAACAGCTCCTATTCTGAGCAATTCACTTTAGGAACACAACAAGGTTGCCCTTTATCCCCCTTCTATTTGCCCTATATGTGGAACCCATAGCAGAAGCAATACAAAAAGCTGAGTAGATATCCAGCCTGTCAGAGAGTGGGGTAGAACATAAGACAGCACTTTACGCTGATGATTTACTGATCTATTTAACATCCCCGGGATCTCTCTCCAACGATTATTTACACTCCTACAGGATATAGAATCCTTATCTGGGTATAAGCTAAACACAGCCAAAACTGAGGTACTTAGCTGGAGATATAATCCAGACGATAGCACCAGATCATTATTCCCTTTAAAATGGGACACTAGAAATTTTCGGTACCTGGGAATTGTTATCCCCCAGGATCTTAAAAAGTTATATGATGTGAATTTCCTCCCTATAATTAAGGCATTGAAGCATGATTTACAATGCTGGCATGATCTTACCTTTAATACAACAAACAGATTCTGTCAAAATGATGATACTGCCAGATTTATTTATTTGTTCCAGAATCTTCCTGTCAGTCTCCCCTCGGAATGTTTTAAAAGTTGGGATAGAATATTCTCCCAATAACATAGCATGGGAAAAGACCCAGGAAGGCTTATGCCTTGCTTCAACTCCCCAAGATTAAGGGAGGTCTGGCCCTTCCGAATTTGAAGACATATTATTTTTCAGCCCATATGGATCATGCCCTATATTGGTGGGTGTCACAACCCCACTCAACAGGTCAGGCCCTCTGCTCCCACAATGTCAACCTCCAAGCACAGTCTTGTGAACAGATAACAGAAACAGGGTAACCCTCTTGTCTGTTTTGTGGGTTCAAATCAACCTTTGGTCTCAAGTTCTGGAGGGATTCAAACTGTGAACCTCTTGCTAGCATACCCAAGTGTACAAGCTCAGAAAATTCTGCTCTTTGGGGAAATGCCAGATATCTTTTGCCTATGGCCACCTAACCAGGTGTACAAAAATGAACTTTTAAAACTCTATGAAAGATCTCAGATACACTCTTACCTTTTCCCAGTTTGGTAAACCAGTAAGCTATGCAGTGTCAACTTCAACCATACATGCTTCACTTGTCAAATAAATAATTTCGAAGGCACACCAAGTAGTCTCTTAAAATAGAGGTTTACTTTAAAATAGATAAAAATGAAAAATATAAATACAGAACAATGTATCACAAAACATACACTCACTTAAAAGAACAAAGTTTAAAGATCAACTGCAGCTATATTATAAACATATTACAAACTTTACTCCTTTTCCCTAACTTAAGGACAACTAGACCTTATTTATTACATGTGAAATGAAGAAACTGCTATTTGTCATGCTTAGATACTATTTTAATGGTCTCCTATTTGATGGTTTCACAGAAAATCTCTCGGACATTTTTTGACCAGCTAGTGGAACCTTGGGTGAGTGCTGATTCCATTCAAGCAAGAATAACATCATTTTCCTCAAGTTCCTGTCAGCTCAGTACCTGGAACTTGAGGAAAACAGAGGATAATGGCTGGGGATCAGGTGATAACCATGCTGTAATCACCTCGAGTGGTTGCTAGGGCAACATGGTAAACCTCGAGAGTGCAGCTCGAGAGGTTTACTGTAGCCCTAGCAACCATGAGAGGTGATTTCAGCATGGTTGTCACCCGATCACCAGCCATCATCTTTTATAGTGTATGGTCAAAAAAACACACTTTGCATTCTATGTGTGAGAAATTATGGAACTCTGGTGCATTCTTTTTTGTTTTGCCACTGTTTGGAAGTTCAGACGTGTGGTTAACAACTTTTAAAATTCTAAACAGTGCATAACAAAGCTGTGTAACTGCTGATTATGGTGGTTAATAGGCACTTACCATACATTATAATGTCATTCTTGCTTGAATGGAATCAGCACTCATCCAAGGTTCTGCTAGCTGGTCAAAAAATGTCTGAGAGATTTTCTGTGAAACCATCAAATAAGAGGGCATTAAAATAGTATCTGAGAATGACAAATGGCAGTTTCTTCATTTTGCATGTAATAAATAAGGCCTGGTTGTCCTTATGTTAGGGAAAAGGAGTAAAGTTTGTAATATGTTTTAATATGTTTATAATATAGCTGCAGTTGATTTTTAAGTGCAAACTCCTACCAACCATACACTTAGACGTGCCTATCTAATGTATTATCTTCCTACAGTGCTGATAGATGCTGTAGCTCAGAGAGTCCAAACAAGAATGTCTCTAACTAGAATACAGAATACTGTTTAAAACTGTCTTTGCCAACCTTTTCCATGAGGTCACCTAGGTCCTCCTAGTCAGAATATAAAAATTATACAAAACAGGATGTCCTATCAAGGTATTCAATTCTGTGACTTCAGCAAAACTCATTTTCCAAATGACTTCTTTGATCTATGAGCAGTTTTCCTCTCTCAAAGACATCAAAGGACTTGTTATGACTCACTCTGCCAGATCTCACTGAGGTGTAATATGCTTTGTGACACCAGGTGCAATTAACTGACCTTCCTGAGGGTGTCATAAAATGGATATTTTAGGTCTTAAATTCAAACAACCCAGATCCTAAACAAGGCTGTAAAATGTGAGTTCTTGGAAGTTAATCCCATCACAGAGATCTGCTGGTTAACATGTATCCTGTCCTTTGAACTGAAACCTGAGGGGAAGGGGGTCAACCCAGGAGCACATGATGTGTCATTAGAGACACTCAATAATACATTTTTATGTTACAAAAACCATAGAGCAAATCAGAACCAGCTGGCCATGTGTCACAATCCTTCTCACCTAGACTGAATTTGGGGGCTCTAGCCCCTGCATGGGATGAGCTTCCCAAATCAGTTCACTCCTCATAGACACGAGACAAGCCATCCGAGTTCTGATTTTTCGCTCCAGCCCTATGTAAGACTGTTATGTCATACCCTTGCAAAGCAAGACTCCATCTTAACTATCTACCATTCATCTTTCCCATTTGCGTCAGCCAAACCAGGAGGTTGTGGTCAGTTTGTACCACAAAATACTGCCCTTACAAGTATGACTCCAACTTCTTTAGGTCCCACACTATGGTAAGACACTCATTTTCCATGGTAGAGTATGCCTGCTCCCTGGGAAGTAACTTTTTACTCAGGTATGTTACCGGGTGATCTTACCCTTGGTTGGATGTCTGACTCAGTACTGCCCCAATACCCACGTCTGAGGTGTCAGTCTGGACTATAAAGGGTCTGCTATAGTCCATACTTGTCAAAACAGGAGCACTGCACAGTGCCTCCTTCAGTCTGGTAAAGGCTTTCTCACAGGCTGGGTCCCAGGTAATTTTCTTTGGCATTCTTTTCTTTACCAGGTCAAATAGGGGAGCAGCCAGGGCACTGTAATTGAGTACAAATTTTCTATAGTACCCTGCTGTCCCAAGAAAACTCCTGACCTGGTTCTGCATTTCTGGTCTGGGCCATGCCTAGATCACCTCTATTTTTTATTTGGTTAGGACGGAGCTGTCCCTGGCCTACCACATGCCCAAGGTATGCCACTTCTCCCATGGCCACCTGGCACTTCTTGGCTTTGACAGTCAGCCCGGCCCTCTGCATCCTACCCAGCACTTCCCTAAGGTGGGACAGGTGTTCCTCCCAGCTGGTGCTAAAAATGGCAATGTCATCCAGGTACGCCATGGCGTACTTTTCAGCACCATTTAACACCGGGTTCACCAACCTTTGGAAAGTGGCTGGGGCATTCTTCATTCCAAAAGGCATTACTTTAAATTCAAATAAGCCTATAGAAGTGCTGAAGGCCGACCTCTCCCTAGCTCTGTCCGTTAACTCTACCTGCCAATACCCCTTGTTCAGGTCAGTCATCGTAAGGTAGGTGGAGGCAGTATAGCACAGTGGTCTAAGGCTCAGAGTTGCAAATCTGGTGACATCCAGCAGACCAGACCTGGGTTTGAACCCCACAGCTTCCACTTGCATATTGTGTGACCCTGAGCAAGTCACTTAACCTCCTTGTGCTCCCAGGTCACTCCTGTAAAAAAGCTTTCAGCTTAGTGTGCTATACCTGGTTAAACAACTAAATAAAAAAAAAAAGGTGGCCCTTCCCAACTTGTCCAGGGGTTCGTCCGTCTGGGGCATCGGGTGGGCATCTGACTTCATGACTGTATTCAGTCCATGATAGTCCACACAGAAACAAATAGAGCCATCTGGCTTGGGCACAAGGACTAAGGGTGAGGCTCAGGGGCTGTGGTATCTGTGGATTACCCCTAAATCCAGCATCTCCTCCACTTCCCTCCTAATGTTCTTTTAGATGACCTCTGACACTCAATATGCTATCCGCTGTATGGGCTTCTGTGTCTCCATGTTGTGCGTTGCTGAGGGGGTTAGTCCAGGCTTGGCGCTAAACTATGGGGCAAAGTCTGCTAAAACCTCCCTTACTTCCTGGATCTTGTCCGGGGTGAGCTGGGGAGACAATTTAACTGCCTCCACAGAGGACTCCCACTTACTTTCTTCCAGCAAGTCCAGATGGGGGTCTCCTTCATCCGTCCCCTCCCCAGGACTATACACTGCAAACACCATGTCAGTCCTATTAGCATATGGCTTCATCATGTTGACATGGTACATCCTGTCTTCTGTCAGGTAACTCTATAATATAGTTCACATCATTTACCTTCCGAACTACTTTGTACGGTCTTGCCCACTCAGCCTGCAGCTTGTTTTTCTGGACCAGAATAGGGACTATGACTTCCTGACCCACCATATACGAGCGAGCTCTGGCTCTGCGTTCGTACCACACTTTTTGTTTCTGTTGGGCAGCTGCCAGGTTGCTCTGGGCTGTCTCCATAAGCTCCTTCAGCCTTTCCCTAAACCTAAGGACGTAATGCACTATGGGAGTTCCCTGGGTGGCGTGCTTGGCTTCCCAGTCCTTCCGGATCAAGTCTAGGGGCCCACATACCCGGCGTCCATATAAGAGTTCGAAGGGGGGAAAAATCCTGTCAACTCTTGGGGCACCTCCTTGTGTGCAAACAACAGGTGGGGAAGGTATTTCTCCCAGTCCCTCCCATGCTGGTCAACAAACGCCCGGAGCACTGACTTCAGGGTACCACTGAATCTTTCCACAAGCCCATTGGCTTGTGGGTGATACGGTGTCATGCATCTCTGCACCACCCCACACTGCTCCCACAAACATTTCATCAGGTCCGACATGAAGGAACCCCCTCATAGAAACATAAGACTTTGACGGCAAATAAGGACCACTTGGCCCACCCAGTCTGCCCATTTCCCTACCTATTGGATAAGCTGCAGATTCTAATTAACCAACAGCCTACTTCCTGCAACCCCCCACTATAATTGCCTTATGTCTGTCCCACGCATGTTTGAATTCCCCCATTTTAGACCCCACAACCTCTCCAGGGTGGCGGTTCCATCGTCCACTCTCTCCGTGAAAAATAATTTCCTACATTACCCCGAGCTGTCCCCTCTAACTTTAAATTGTGCCCTTGTTCTTACACATCTCTTTTCTGAAAGATGCTACCCTCCTGGACTTTGTTGATTCCCTTGAGGTACTTAAAAGTTTCTATCATGTCCCCCATCCCTCCTTTCATCAAGGGTATACATATTAAGCTCTCTCAGTCTCTCTTCATATGGTTTCTGACGTAGACCCTGCACCATTTTAGTTGCCCTCCTCTGGACTGCTTCCATCCTGTCTATGTCCTTGCGTAGATCAGGTCTCCAAAACTGCACGCAGTACTCCAGATGGGGTCTCACCAACTCTCTGTATAGAGGGATAACCACTTCCCTTTTTCTACTTGTGATGTCCCTCCCTATGCATCCCAGTATCCCCCTGGTTCTCCTTACTGACTTCTCACATTGCTTACCAACCTTAAGTCATCTGATATGACTACACCCAGATCCCTTTCCATTACTGTTGTCGTTAGTACCTCCCCTGCTATTGTGTACTCTTCTCCTGGATTTTTATTTCCCAGGTGCATTACTTTGCATTGAATCTAAGTTGCCATATGTCTGACCATTCCTCCAACCTTGCCAAGTCCCTTCTCATCCTTTCTACCCCCTTGTGTATCAACTCTGTTACAGATCTTTGTGTCATCTGCAAAGAGGCATACCTTTCCTTCCAGACCCTCTGCAATGTCACCTATAAAGACGTTAAAGAGGACTGGACCCAGTACTGAGCCCTGAGATACTCCAATAGTAACCTCCCCCCCTTTCTTCAGGTTTCAGAGAAATGATTTCTCTGAGAACCTCCCTCGATCAGTGATAACCTCCTGCAGAAACCCAACGCGGGAGAAAATCCCAATAAGGCATCTGCCACTTTTTCTCTCCTCAGTGAGGATAGGGCAACTGCATCTGGGTACTGGGTGGCATAATCTACCACAGTCAGGATGAATCTCTTCTCTGAGGAGCTGGGGGTATTTAAAGGCCCCACAATATCCATTCCCACCCTCTGGAATGGCTCCTCCACTGTGGGCAATGGAATTAGGGCAGCTTGGGTTTTCTTGCTTGCCTTCCCTATTTCTTGGAACCGGTGACAAGACCTGCAGTACTCCTTCACCTGCTGGGTGAAATTTGGCCAATAGAAATTTTGGACCAACAGCTGCATAATGTGTGCGATTCCCAGATGACCAGACAAGGGAATATCATATGCAGTCTTGAGCAACTGATCACGATACCCCTGGGGAATGACAAGCTGCCTGCCTAGCACTTCTCCCTCTGTCTGCACAATCTGAGTATACATCAGTCCATTTTCCCAATAAACCTTATGTTTACCGTCACCTCCCTGTGTTCCGTCAGAGTCTGCCCAAGCCCTCAGCTTCTCTAAACTAGGGTCACTTCTCTGAGCAGATGCAAACTCCTCACACATTCCCAAGGCATGGGACAGGTCCCCTTCAGTCACTAAACTAGGGTCCCTAAAACTAGCATCAGGGCACTCAGGATCACTGTCAATCCCAACCCTCTGACAATGGGTCACACCTCCCTCTTCGGAGTAACCCTCCATAGCTGTGTGGTTAACTGCTACTGGGGAAATTTCTACCCCTTTTCATTAGTCTCCCCATCTGCCCAGAAAAACTGTTCTAACAAAATCACATTTTCAATTTTATCTACAAGAGTTTGCTTCAATTCCTTCCCACCAACGTTTTAAAAACTGACGTTGTTTCATGGCTAGCTCCTCGTAGCTCATGTCAGGGCTTCTCCTGAGCTTACGGAATTTAGCTCTGTATGATTCAGCAGTTAATTCAATTTTTTTTAACAGTGCAGCTTTAAGTTTGCTGTAATCATTACTGTCCTCATTGTCCATTTGACCTAATGTATCCTTAGCTTTCCCGTAAGTAGAAGGGATAGCTGGAAGCTCCAGGACTCCCTAGGAATTTTAGCCTGAATACAAACTTTTTCAAAAGAATTTAAAAAGGCATCTATATCCTCCCTCTTTAAATTCGGCTATCAGTTTGGAATTCAATTTGTAACCCAGTCCTGTAGTCCCAGTTAAACCCAAGCCACTTACCTGCTCTGGTGCGGGTGGCTGGAGTTGTAGCTTCTCAGTTTTTGTCACCTCTGGTGCTCACGCTCCTCACGGTCTGCCTCTTGCCGTTCTTACTCCCTCTTCTCCTCTGTAGCTCGCTGTTCTCACTCTGCCTCTCGGCATTCTCACTCTGTCTCTCGGCGGTCTCACTCTGCCTTCTCCTATGCAGCTCGCTGTTCTCACTTTTCTTTTCTCTGGAACTCCAGCTCCATTCTGCGCAACTCAATCTGCAGCCTGAGTACTTTTGGCTCCAGAATGCTGGTGACCTTCCCCTGCTGCTGTGGCCCTTCGATGGCACTGTCCCCTCTGCCCTCCTCATTGGAGCTGAACACTGCACTGGCTGCTAGCCCTTCCACACTCAAGGTTCGGTCCTTTACAGTCACTGTGTGTGACTTGATGCTCTGAGTATCTGCTACCATCAGGACATCCACGAGGTTCTGCTTGGTGGCTTTCGCCTGGTACTGGACTCCCCTGTCCCTGCACAACTGCTTTAAGTAGTCTACAGTGTGCCCGCTGTGGTTGGAAGCCATCTTCTTCCCTAACTACAGCTACTCTGACTCGCACTTTAGAAAAAAAATAAACCAGGTAGGAACTTGACTGTAAGCCAAGTGATATAGTTCTATTTCCTTTTAAAAAAATAAATAACTGCCCTTTCTTGGCAAGTGAGCTGTACAGTATCAAGCTGACATATTGAACAATAAAAGCTTGCAATACCAAAATTATCCCACTGCTACCACCAATTTGTCACAACCCCACTCAGCAGGTCAGACCCTCTGTTCCCACAGTGCCAACCTCTGAGTGCAGTCTTGTGAACAGGTAACAGAAACAGATTAGCCCTCCTGTCTATTTTGTGGGTTTGAATTAACCTTTGGTCTCAGGTTCTGGAGGGATTCAAACTGAGAACCTCTTGCTAGCGTACCCAAGTGTACAGGCTCAGATAATTCTGCTCTTCGGGGAAATGTCAGATATCTTTTGCCTATGGGCACCTAACCAGGTGTGCAAAAATGAACCCTTAAAACTCTGTGAAAGATCTCAGATAAACTCTTACCTTTTCCCAGTTTGGTAAACCAGTAAGCTATGCACAATGTCAACTTCAACCATATATGCTTCACTTGTCAAATAAATAATTTCGAAGGCACACCAAGTAGTCTCTTAAAAGAGAGGTTTACTTTAAAATAGATACAAATATGTAAATACAGAACAATATATCATGAAACATATACTCACTTAAAAGAACAAAGTTTAAAGTGCAAACTCCTACCAACCATACACTTAAGACTCATCTGTCTGATGTATTCTTATCTTCCTACAGTGCTGATAGATGTTGTAGTTCACAGAGTCCAAACAAGAATGTTTCTAAACGGAATACAGAATACTGTTTAAAACTATCTTTGCCAACCTCTTCCATGAGGTCACCTAGGTCCTCCCTGTCAGAATATAAACATTATACAAAACAGGATGTCCTATCAAGGTATTAAATTATGTGACTTCAGCAAAACTCATTTTCCAAATGACTTCTTTGATCTATGAGCAGTTTTCCTCTCTCAAAGACATCAAAGGACTTTTTATGACTCTCTCTGCCAGATCTCACTGAGGTGTAATATGCTTTGTGACACCAGGTGCAATTAACTGACCTTCCTGAGGACATCATAAAATGGATATTTTAGATCTTAACTTCAAACAACCCAGATCCTAAATAAGGTTATAAAATGCGAGTTCTTGGAAGTTAATCCCATCACAGAGATCTGCTGTTTAACATACAGTATATCCTGTCCTTGGAACTAAAACCTGGGGGGGGGGCAACCCAGGAGCACGTGATGTGTCATGAGAGACACTCAATAACACATTTTTATATTACAAAAATCATAGAGCAAATCAGAACCAGCTGGCCAAGTGTCACAGTGGGATATGACTATATCACACTGGAAAACCTTAGAGCTAAATGATCAGCAGGAAGCCATAGAAAGAAGTATGGGTTCCCCTTATACTCAACAAAAGTATAGACTAGAAGGCATCCAAATCAACTTATACTAAAGTTGTACTCACTGTATGTCAGAGGCTGCTAGGGACATTAGATATTAACCATTCTGCTCAAGTAGTGTTGATCCCAGTATATGATCCATTATTTATTCCAAGCTCTACTGATACTACATTTGTTGCTTGGAAATAGCAGGGTCTGAAATTTATATACCAATGGTATGAGCAGGGATCTTTTATAACCTTAGCCCAGGCACAACCTGCATATCAGTTACTGAGGAGGGAATTTTTCTGCTATCTTCAAATTCGTCATTACATAACCTAGAGATGTGGAATACACTGGGACCTGATTCAGACTCACCCCTTGGTGCAAATAATTATATGCACCCAGACCAGACAGATCCCTGATCATATTATCTCAGAATGGTACCGTGCTCTCCACCGAAAGGAACATAAATCCTTAGTGAAAATACAGAAGTCCTGGGAGGCAGATTTGGGACAAGAGATTCCTGAATCAGACTGGGATCAGATTTGCAGTATACAGCATAATATATCTAGATCCCATGTCTGGAGGGAATTTAGCTGGAAATGTATGGTTACATTTTTTAATATGCCCATTATCACTGGGAAATGTGGGACACGGGGAGGAACTCACTGCTGGAGACTATGTGAAGAGACCCGGGCTGACCATATACATATAATCTAGAAATACCCAATGCTTACTTAATACTGGTCACAAATAGAGCACGGTCTGAAACAGCTTTTTCCGGAGCTCCCACACCTTGCTCCCCGGTTGGCACTCCTGTACGGTTCCCCGAAGGAATCAAGAATATACAGTCTAAGCAATTATTGGTAATATTACTTCTAGCAGCCAAAAAGGGGATTTCACGGAGGTGGTTACAGACAGCCCCCCCCCCCATTGTAACTGACTGGGAGAACACGGTACAAGAGATTTATACAATGGAGAAAATAACAGCAGTCTTACATAGGAGGGAGATTGTAACTAGGCTCTTCTGGAATAAGTGGATAATATGGCTCATGCAGCATAGACAGGATATCATACCATGAATTAGACAAGTTTAATGCAGAGAGGCTCTTATTGCAATTGTATTACATATTCTGATGTCTATCGTGTACTGTACACTCTACTGGCACTTCTATCTGAAGCCAGCCTGATCTTTATTGAAATCATGATATTGTACTGTATTCCTGCATACTGTGAGCTATACAAACTGATGTACTCCAATCTTTTTAATAAAATATATAATAACAAAAAATGTTTTTGATATGTAAATTAAAAGTTACATGATTGTCAAGTGACAAACCCAAGTATTTATAGAAATTAACCCATCCAACAATAGCTCCAGAGGTAGTATGAATATGCTTATTGATAATCTCTATTATTTTTTCCTTTCAAAACATGCACTGGGTTTTCTTTTCATTCAGGAGGAGCCTTAGTTCAAATAACTCTCGCTGGATGCCAAGAAAATCTTTCTGTAATATGTCTATGGCCAAGTTTGTATCTTTTTTCAATGAATACCTGATTGTATCATCTGCATAGAGGTATATGCTAGTATCAGGTGAGCAGTGCCTAGGAAGATCATTCACATATTCTAAAAACAACAGGGGGCCCAGTACCGAACCATGTGGTATCCCTGTATTCAATATAGCAGTATCTGAGCAGGCTCCGCCCACTCTAACACTGCAACCTCTGAACCAGCAGGGTTCATTTTTGGGTGGGTGATTGGGACAATTGGCAAACAGTTTTTTAATTTTGACCCACCTTTTCTTCTACCTTGGGGACAACATGCTTACTGTTATAGAGGTTTTAAACAGCTGTTTTATGAATCTGGGCTCGGCTGAACAATATGACCCATTGTTTTTTTTTTTTCATTTGACCCTTACTTTTTATACCCAGTGGGTCAGTGTCCCACATGGATAAATATCTGAAATGAACCCTGAACCAGGTATGAACTAAACCAAGACAAAGCCTTGAGGCCTAGCCCAGCTGTTTTTAAGCGATTAAGTAAAACTGTGTGATGTACTGTGTCAAAAGCCTTTGTCAGATCTAAAGAGACTGATAGCACACTGCAGCTTCTGTCGAAGGCAGTCAACACATCGTCAACAACTTTCAAGATTACATAAGTAGTGGTATCTCCTTTCCTAAATTGAGATCAACCACCCTCCCTCCGACGTTCTTTGACAATGCTGTGATCTGCTCTAGTCTCTTTTTCGGCTGCCACCCCCCTATCATCTCACCCTTCCTCCCTGATTTCTTCTAGGTTTCTGAAATGATTCCTTGTATGTGTTATTCATGTATCCTACTTACCGTGATGCCGTACCTGAACTGATGAATATGGTTGTATGCTCTCTTTAATGTTGTATGCCCTTGTTTAACATGTATGTGCTCTCCTGTCATGGAACCTTTGTAAAAGAGCTTTAGCTCAAAGGTAATTGTAATCCTAGATCTAAATAAACAAAATAAATCCAGACTGTAGGTGCACTATAACACTGTATTTAGTAAAATATTGTATCAAGTGCTCATGTAAGAGTTTTTCAAACATCTTCACATGTTACCAGAATTGAAATTGGTCTATAAAAGAGTTTGGATTTGCAGAATCTCCCTCCTTAAAAATGGGGATAGTGAATGCTGTTTTCCAGTCATATGGTAATGTAAAACTTTGAAGTGAAGAGTTAAGTAAGTTAAATGTCATGCCAATATGTTTGATGCTATTTTATTAAAGATTGGAGAAATTCCATCGTAACCTGTATCCAGTTTTTGCAAGTGTTTTAACACTTCAATTAATGTAATTTCCTGAAAAGAAAAAATAGTCTTATCTAGTTTTTTTTGTGAAATCGGTGTCCAAATGAGATGAGGCAAGCCCTGGATGCTCCCTTTCAAATGTTTGATCAACAGCAAGGAAAGTTTATTAAATGCGGCCACCTGGTCCATAGCATTATATAGGGCTCTATCCTCATAATTCAGAGTGGCAGGTAGGGTGGGTGGAGCTTGTTTCCCTTTCAGGGATTCTATGCCCTTCCATGTTAATTCTGGATTTTTGGTGGAGCCTGAAAAATGATTTCTGTAATAATCTTTTTTTGCCCTTCTAACCACTTGTGTACACTTGTTTCTAATGACCCTAAATGCCAATCTGTCTGCTGAATTATTGGTCTTTCTTGCCTTTTCCCATAATTGTGCCTTAGTTTTAATTAGCTTTTTTTTTTTTTTTTTTACACCTTTTGTAATCCAAGGAGTCCTTAATTTTTTTTAACACTTTTGCGCATCAAAGGTGCATGTTTTTCAATAACTTCAAGTAAGGACATTGTAAAAAAAAGGCATGCAGATTCAATATCTGGGCAAACGTACAACAGTTTCCAGTCTATGTTAGCTACAACCCTTACAACAGCTTGGTCACAAAAGGTATAAAAATATCTAGTAATAGTTATTTGAACTGGTTCTGGTTCCTTTTTACTATCCCTTATACATGATATTAATTGTTTAATTAGTTTAATTAGTATTTTGGAAAGACCTTTGAGCGTGAGCTCTTTTACAAAGGTTCCACGTCAGGGTGGACAATAAGACAATACACATATTCAGTGGTTACAGAGGCCTGATCATTAGGCAGTAAAAAGCAATTACATAACAATTAGACAAACAGGAGAAAAAAAAAACTGAGCAGTTGTAATTGAATACTAAGCTATTTCTAATCGGTTGCCCTAGGCAGCACACCCCTGGAAACCTCCAAATCCGTTGATAGACTATGGCAGAGTAACTGCATAGGGCTTAACGCGATCCCAGATGGTGAGAGGTTGGGTAACAGTGAAACAAGGGGATTGGGTTTGAAATCAACTGCAGAGAGAGAGGTGGGGGATAGTGAAATGGGGGGCTGTGATGGGGGAGCAGCTCAGAGGGCTTTATCAAGTATGGTGTGTGTGTGTGTGTGGGGTTTGGGAAGGGCAGTACCAAGTGCATTTAAAGAGGACCGATAGCTTACTTAAGCCCTTGATGTGTAGCAATGGACACTTACATCTGCCTTGTGAACAGCTGAGGTGTATCCATGAGGCTTGTTAGTTAAGTTCAAGTCTAAAAGTTAATTTTTTTGTCCTTATTAAGTTTTTTGTCCACCTTAATTTGCCCTTTGTAATGATCTTTAAGAGAAATCATTACCCCTTTTTAAGTTCTGTCTAGTCTAAAAATGGTGTAATTGCTGATTGATATGTCAGGGTCCTTAATCTTAGCAGTTAACCAAGTTTCAGATAGTGCTAGTGCATCAGGTTTAGCTGTTTCAATTTGAGGTCTTATTTGATCAATTTTTGGCAATAAACTCCTTACATTTAAATGAAGCAACCCTACATTTTTTCTTACACCAAAATCATCAGATGAGTAGTTAGTTCATGGTAAGGGGCCTGGGATTAAGTGAACGTTACCATAAATCAACAATAGCAATACGACCCTTCTAATAAATACAAACCGTAGTTTAGATGGAATTGATTGGTCCCCCTTACCACACGGCTGTTTCTGTGAAAAAACGCAAACGAATGTGCGACAATCCCCACCCAATTATTAAAATATCTGCGTAACTCTCAAATAAGTCAGCACACTCTGTGTTCGCATTTGGCAGAAACACCTTCAAATTATCTAAAAACAAGCTACTGTTGTTTACTAAGCCATCCTTCTCCCTACCCAAAGATATTTCTCTTCCTCAAGTACCCAGCATCAGAAGGAACACCCCTAAAAGCAATTATTTAAAAATTCTTCGGTCTCCACTTACTGAATTAGATAAAAGATCAGAAGTATATGCTAAAAACTATGACCAACTGGCACTTGCGCTGCTGCACTGCACCCCCCGCTGAGTCTGCTGTCTGTGATTGGGCTTGCTGCCAAGCCCCTTTATACTAGACAGCTCAGAGAATGATGCAGTGGGACAGAGACAGTTTGTGAAATGTGCTGGGAGACCGTTGTTTTTCCACAATGTGGCAGTCACTCTTCAGTGTGCTGGCTCACCTCAGTAATACAAAGTCCTGCCAGCACATGTTCCTGTGGATGTTAACTTCTCAGTTCCTTTTTCACTACCCATGCCCTTCCCACTAGCCCGGTAAATGCCCCTCCTGCCTCCCCTGCCCCCTTCCCATCTGAAGGCTTTTCTCACCTATTACTGTGCATGAAATTCTCAATTCCCTCCTCTATCTCAGTCCTCACAAAACCAGCCCAGATGGTCTCAACTCCTGCATTCTCCAGATCTCTGCCCCTGCTACAGCTCTTCCCTATATCCTACCTGCAGAACTGTTCCTTCTATCTTAGTACCGCACCTCAGGCATGGAAAGTTGCCAGGGTGCTACCCCTTCACAAAGGGGGTGATCCCTCTACTCCTGGCAATTACAGGCCTATATCCCTTCTCCTCTCCCTGGCTAAGCTGCAGGAGTCATCTTCTCAAGACTTTCTGACTACCCAAACCCCTCTGGCTTCCTCTCTGGTCCAATCAGGTTTCAGGAAAAGTCACTCTACCATCACTTCCTCCTCTGTGTCACTGACACAGTTCTAACTGGTATGGACCGTGGTCATGTCACCACTGCTATATCTATCAACCTACCCAAAACGTTTGACTCTGTGTCCCAACCTAGTCTTCTTTCAAAACTTCTTTCTGCTGGTCTATCCACCCAAGCCATGGACTGGTTTAAGTCCTATTTACAGTCCGTACACAATGTGTTCAAACAGGGGATGCCCTGTCCCCACCTTCCAGTTCAATCAGGTGTCCCTCAAGGCTCCATTCTGGGCCATTTTTTTTTCAATCTTCCTAAATGATCTTCCACCTGTCTCTCTTCCCTTATAACTATGTATACTGATGATACTATGCTCCACCCCTCCGGCCTCTCAACCACTCAGGTGGCATCTCGGCTGCAGAGTGATTTCTCAAGGCTGTTACGCTGGTTCCAGAATCAGCTAAAAGTAAATACAAAGAAAACTGTATCCATGATTTTCACTACCACCTATAAATTAGCTCAACTTCCTCTCTCCCCTCCTTTTCTACCCTAGACCGCACCTCTTCTGACTTTGCCCCCCCTCACAAGTACCTTAGCATCTGGCTGGACAGTCATCTTAACTTTTCTGCACATGTCAAGTATATCCACACCAAATTCCACCCCAAACTTGGAGCCATGAATAGTAATAAAGACTCCCTCGCTCCTGTTGTCCGCCAAGAGTGCCTTTCCAAAATGATTCTGCTTTTGATTATGCTGATGTGGTCTTCGGGTCCACCCCTGCCTCATCCCTATCCAGATTAGATTCTCTTTTTAATGCTTTTTGCCACTTTGCCTTCAGTGCTCCCCCTTCCCTGCATGCACCACTGTGCCCTCTACTCATCCCTCTCCCCTCTGTATCTACGCAGCCAACACCACGCCAACACCCTTATTTCCAAATTCTGGTTTGGGCCTCTTCTCTCCTACCTCCTCTACCCATCATCCCCCTCCTCCTCTCAGTTACACACCAGAGACTCCTGCACTTTCTCTGTCCCATCCTCATTTAAAGTCAGGGCAGGCAGCCTTCTCTAACCATCTCCCCTCCCTCTGGAACTCTCTTCATTTATCTCCTTCGACGCATTCTCTAAAACACATCCTTTCCCAATTCCCCCTCCCTCTTGCTCCTGTCTTTCCTTCTCCCGACAGCCAGGGTGAGACTCTCTCTTCCTGCTTATTCATAATTTTCTTTTTTCTGCACGTCTTCCTCTCCCCTCTGATTCCAGCCGAATCTCTAATGCCTTCAGCAATCTTCACTTCATCCCCTATGATTTTTCCCTCCTTCCCTTAGTAGTTTCTCCTTTAAAGCTGGCTTCCTCAGACAATTTATTATTGCTAAATATAATGCACATTATTTGCCAATTTATCATTGTTACTCTATTATCTCTGTTTTTACTACTTGAATCCATCATATCTATATTGTAATCTGTATGTTTACGTGTTGCCACCCCCCTTGTTCCCTTCCTCAGGGTCGCAGCTGGAAACGAGCTTTGGCTCAGTGTGCCTCTTCTGGTTACCAAAACTTTAAATATATCAAATCAATCAATCAATTTTTTGTCTGCTGCGATGCTGCCCAGATCATATTTGCCAATGGATGGTTTTCTGTAACTCAGTCAGTGTATCCCTTTTATTCAGAAAAGAACATATCCACAGATATTTAAAATTATCTGTCCTGGTTACCTACAATCTCTGCTCAAAAGTCATGATCCTGCTACCTCCAAGAATTGGTGGAAGTATTTTAAACCCAAGTTTTCCCATCTTTTATAAGGCAAGGCAAAGTTTATTTAAAAAGACGCCCAATCCTGGAGGCTCTGGGCGCCATACCAATAAAATTACACATTTAAAACAAGATAAATAACAAAACGGGAGAGAAAATTATTTAAACATAAAAATAATTAACCCGTATAAGAACATTCACCATAAGTAAAAACTAACCATCAAATTACCAGTAGCTGTAATTGCAACTCTAAATGGACAGCTTAATCCAAAAAGGCCTGGGTGAATAAGAGGGCTTTCAGGTGGGCTTTGAATACCTCCAATGTAGGGGCCCCCTTAACCCCAAGGGGCAGGGAATTCCACAGGATGGGGCGGCGACACTAAATGCCCTGTTGCCAGCTGATTTCAACCTCATCCTGGGAATCATCAGGGGGCCCCCACAAGAGGAATGGAGGGGGCGAACCAAAAGAGCCAGTACAAAAAGATCTAACAGATAACCATGGCCCTGACCATGTAGGACCTTATAGGTGAGAAGACCCACCTTAAAGAGGATCCTCCACCTGACCGGCATCCAGTGCAGCTCACGCAACACAGGTGTAATATGACAGAACTTTGGCTGCCCAGTAAGCAACCAGGCAGCCGCATTCTGCACTAGCTGCAGTCTGCGGAAAGATCCTCCTGCGACCCTGAGGTAGAGCGCATTACAGTAGTCAAGCCTTGATGTAACTAAGGTATGTATCAGAGTGGGGAGGTCCAGAGGCAGAACAAGTGGCTTTATCCTGGTGACATTTCTAAGATGGAAAAAAACAGGATCGGACGGAAGATATCTGCGCCTCCATCATCATACTCCTACCCAGAATGACACCAAGATTTCGCACCCTAGAGGAGGCCATCAATGGAATAGATCCCAGAACAAGTCCAGTCTCTGATCCAGAGGCCATCCTATCACACACTCTGTTCGACTCCACCACCAATACCTCCGTTTTGTCAGGGTTCAGTCGCAACCAACTAGAGGTCATCCAATCGTTGATCTCAGCAAGGCAGCTATTTAGCACATCTGCCCCGTTGGACTTTCCTGGGGCAAAGGATAAGTATAGCTGGGTATCATCAGCACAGCAATGAAAACTCAAGCCATACTTCCTAATGATCCCTCCCAGGGGCAGCATATACACTGTGAACAACATCCGGGCTAATGCCGACTTCTGAGGTACTCCGCAAGATAGGTGGCTGGGGTGGAGGAGAAATTCCCCATCACTACCCGTTGCCTCTTGTTGGTTAAAAAAAAAAAAACTCAAACTAGCAGATGACAGTGCCAGTGAGTCTGCAGAGTTCTCTGAGGTGGTCAAACAACACACAATGGTCCACAGTATCAAATGCTGAAGAGAGATCAAGAAACACAGAAACACAGACTTTGACGGCAGATAAAGACCGCTTGGCCCATCTAGTCTGCCCATTTCCCTACCTACAGGATAGGCCGCAGATCCCAGTTAACCAACAGCCTATTTCTTCCTACCCCCCACAAGAATTGCCTTATGTCTGTCCCATGCATTCTTGAATTCTCCCACAGTTTTAGACCCCACAACCTCCTCAGGAAGGCTGTTCCATGCATCCACTACCTCTCTGTGAAATAAGACTTCCTCACATTGCCCCTGAACTGCCCCTTCTATCTTTAAATTGTGTCCCCTTGTTCTTGCAGTATGCCTCTTTTCTGAAAGATGCTACCCTCTTGGACTTTGTTGATTCCACTGAGGTGCTTAAAGTTTCTAGCATGTCCCCTTCTCCCTTCTTTCCTCAAGGGCACATATTAAGCTCCTTTAGTCTCTCCTCATACGGCTTCTCTTGCAGACCCTGCACCATTTTAGTTGCCTCCTCTGGACTACCTCTATCCTGTCTATGTCCTTGCGGAGATGGGGTCTCCAGAACTGGATGCAGTACTCAGATGGGGTCTCACCAACTGTCTGTACAGAGGGATAACAACTTCTCTTTCTGCTGCTGATGCTCTCCTATGCATCCCTGTATACCCCAGCCCTCCCTACTGCCTTCTCACATTGCTTGCTAACCTTAAGGTCATCTGATATGATTACCCCAGGTCCCTTTCTTTTTGTTGTTGTTATTACCTCCCCCATTGTGTATTCTTCCCCTGGGTTCTTGTTTCCCAGGTGCATTATTTTGCACTTCTTTGCATTGAATCCTAGCTGTCATGCTTCTGACCATTCCTCCAACCTTGCCAAGTCCCTTCTCATCCTTTCCACGCCTCCTTGTGTATCAACCCTGTTGCAGATCTTTGTGTCATCTGCAAAGAGGCATACTTTTCCTTCCAGTCCCTCTGCAATGTCACTTATGAAGACACTAAAAAGGACTGGACCTAATAATGAACCCTGAGGTACCCCACTAGTAACCCCTCTTTCTTCAGAGTGGACTCCATTTACAATTACCTTCTGTGTCCTGTTGTCCAGGCAATGTTTTACCCAGGCTACCACCCTGGGACCCACTCCCAGGCTGGTTAATTTGACTATTAATCTTTTGTGTGGGACTGTGTCAAATGCCTTGCTAAAGTCTAGGTAGGCCATGTCCACAGCCCCTCCCTGGTCTACTACTTTGGTCACCCAGTCAAAGAAATCTATTAGATTCATCTGACATGACCTTCCTGCTGTGAACCCATGCTGCCTTGGGCCCTGTGCCCCACTGGCCTCTAGGTACTCAACTATTCTTTCCTTCAGAAGTGACTCCATCACTTTTCCTACCACAGAGGTCAGACTGACAGGTCTGTAGTTTCCTGCCTCTGTCTTGGTCCCACTTTTGTGAAGGGGAATCACATCTGCCTTCCTCCAGTCCTCGGGTACCACACCATCCTCCCATGATTTATTAAAAAGAGTAGCCAGTGGTTTCACTAGATCCCCCCTTAATTATTTTAGAATTCTGGGGCAAATTCCATCTGGCCCCATTACTCTATCCACCTTCAGTTTTAGGAGTTCTTGCAGAATCGTTTCTTCTGTGAAAGGACTGGGATCAACCCCCCTATCAAGAGTGCTTCTGTTAATTGGATTAGGCACTTCCCCCTCCTCTTTTGTAAATACTGAGCAGAAATATTCGTTCAGTATCCCTGTTTTTTCACTGTCCCCTCTGCCCACCCACCGTTCATTCTATTCAGCCTCACTATCCCTCCCTTTGTCTTTCTACACTCGCTGATATACCTATAAAAGGTTTTATCCCCCTTCTTAACCGAGTTGGCTATCTTTTCCTCAGTTTCGGGGTTTGCTATTCTGACTTCCCTCCCTGCTTCCTGCTTCCTTCTGCCTTAACTGGTACAGCTCTCATCCCGCCTCTCTGTGTTTCCTTATACTCCAAATGCTATCTTTTCTTCCTGACTTCACAGCCACCTCTTTTGGAGAACCATAGTGGCTTTTTCTTTCTGCTTTGATTTATTTGCTTCACAAAAGGCTTGTTGCCTCTGTGATGGTAGTTTTGATGATTCCCCATTGTTGCTCCACACCTCCTTCTAGCCTGTTTGCTAGTGCTTTTCTGAGGCACTCTCCCATCTTGCCAAAGTCAGCCCTCCTGAAGTCCAGTACCCTCACTTTTGTATGGCTTGACTCTGTAGCCGAGTTTAACGTGAACCACACTGTTTGATGGTCACTTGTTCCCAGATGGCAACCCACTTCTAGATCTGAGATCCTCTCACTGCCCCCGTTTGAGAGTACAAGTTCTAAGATTGCTCCCTCACGAGTGGGTTCTGAAACTAGCTGTCTGAGGCCTGCCACCTGTAGGGCATCAAGAATGGCCCTGCTCTTGGATGTGGCTGCAGCAAATGTGCTCCAGTTAACATCTGGCATATTCAGGTCTCCCATCAACAGTATCTCCCCTTTCTCTGCCATTCTAAGAATGCCTTTTATCATATCCTTGTCCATTCCCTCCCCCTGACATGGGGGTCTGTACACAACCCTGTGCGGATTGTGGTGCCCTTTCCAGTCTCAAGGTGACCCACAGTGCCTCCTCTCCTCCCTGTTTACTCTTTTGTTCAGTTGCTTTTATCCCTTCCTTTACATGAGAGCTACTCCTCCCCCTCTTCTCCCCTACCTGTCTCTCCTGTAGGTTATGTACCCTGGTATGTTAGCATCCCAGTCATGGTTCTCTGTGTACCATGTTTCTGTGACTGCTACGATATCCAGGCATCCCTCTTCCATCAAGGCCACCAGCTCAGGGAGCTTGTTGCCCAGAACAAGAACTGTCCTCTCTCCTCGATCTCTAACCTGGAGGACATCATTCTGCACCCGAACAAGTGCGGTTTCTGTGCTATGCATCACCCAAACCCGACTGGAAGAGTTCGGCATAACTCTGGGGTCAATGGTGCCCTCCAGCTGAAGCACCCTACCATTTCTCCACAATCTTCGCCAAAAGGGTAGATTGGAGATAGGTCAGTAATTAGCCCTAACCTCTGGATCCAAAAATGGTTTAAGAGTGGTCTCACCAATGCCACCTTCAAGGCATCAGGAAAGACCCCTTCAAACAAGGAACACCGGACAATCAGACCCAACACCGGGCCAATGGCGTTGATGCATCTCATCAAGAAACGAGTCGGCACCGGGTCCAGTTCGCAAAAGGTGTGCTTCAGAATGGTTGTCACCCCAATGACCTCACTTACCTCCACTGGTCTAAACTCCCCCCAACCAGAGTGCACTCAGAACACTTTGGGCAACCACTGCCAGCTATGACATTGCTGAATTGGGGAACTCCCTGCAAGATACTGGACACCCTGTCCGAGAAGTACGAGCAAACTCTTCGCATTCAGCATTAGAAAAAACTTTCTTCGGCTGTAGACAGGCTGGATAAAGTAGCCTGCCCAAAAAAGTACAGCTGGTCGGTTCTTCCAGGCAGCAATCTCCCTGGACAGGAACACTGCCTTCTTACCCCCTGGTATGCATTATAATGCACACGCAGTGCCAGTTTATCCCCCTTCAGGCTGGACCTCCTCCAGCAGCACTCCAACCTCCGACCCTTTCTCTTCATCTCGCTGAGTTCCCCATCAAACCATGGGGACCTCAGGTAGAAAGTTCGGTCGTACAGACAGGTGTGAGGGAGTCAATGGCGTCAGACAGCACGCGATTATAAGAACCCACCACAGCACCAACGCCTCCAATGCATTTATTACCCACACCAGATAGATCGGCTGCCACTAAAAAGCCCTCCAGGGTCAATCCCCACAAAGGACGACAACTCATCATCTCTGTAGGGGAAGGGCACCAGGTGGGAGCCCTGAACATGAACTGCACCATGCAGTGATCAGACCATGCCACCCGATCAATCTTGAGATCATTTATCTCAAGCTCAAGTGAGAACACCAGGTCCAACGTGTGGCCACCCTGGTGTGTCGCAGCAGAAACAACTTGTGACAGGCCCAGCGAAGACATAGTCTGGAGGAGGTCATGACTAAGCCGAAAAGATTAATCGTCAGCCCAAACACTGAAATCCCCCATGACAATGCATCTGAGGTCTTCCAGTGTTTCGCAGATGACAAATTCGGCAACCTCCTGCAGAAAATTTCCCACTGTCCCGGGGGGCGGTAAATAAGAAGAATTCTGCAGCCTGTGCCCGGACCACCACGAACAGCCACACATTCAAAAGAACCAGGGGTTCCCAGTGGGTGCACGGTGAAGCCCAAGTCGGATCTAAAACAGATGGCTACCCCCACCGCCCCTACGTTCCTCTCTGGGGCAGTGTACTATGGTATACCCAGAGGGGACGACAGCCTCAAAAACTGGGCCAGCATTGTTGCCAACCCAGGTCTCTGTGATGCAAGCCAGATCGACCAAAGAAATTAAATCCGCAATAATCGCGGTCTTGTTTCTGATCAATCTAGCATTGCATAGCACTATCATCGGGGATTGGTGGACAAAGCAGCCCCGTGGGTTGCCTGACCACTAGGTCTGGTGGACTCCCTGGAGACAGGCACCAAACATGTCCGGCCTCTTTCTTGTGCCCATCGTAATCCAGGGTGCCTTCTGAACCTAACAATCCCAATGCTACCACCCTCCACCGTGCACAAGGCTCCGCAATGCCCAAGACCACCCTGGCTCCTCCAAATCCCCACCTCCCGGCAACATCTCATAGTAGTATCAGAAACTGGGAGGGAGGTGAAGGGCCGCAAGTCATGTAGAAGGGATGCCCCGTACACTATCCTGGCCCTCCATACGACCCAGGCACATCAATAATTTGAAAGAAAACATAAAAGGAAAGTTCTTATTCACACACAAAACACTCACTCCAAACCTCCCAACCCTCCTACCCAAAACAATATAACCCAAAACTCTTAATCACACACTCACTCACTCCAATATTCCCCACCCTTCTACCCAAAACAATATATCCCAAACTTAAATTTAAACAAAAATATAAAAATGTTCAATAACAACATTCACTATAACTATAAAATCCATAATCCTACAAAGAGGAAGAAACTCAAGTTCAGCAAATCAGTACTCTCAAACTTGTTCAGTCCAGGTCCAGCAGTAATCTTAATAAACAGTGTACCAGCATTAACCCATGTCCAGGTCCAATGTTCCATATAATTAAATGCTGAGGCGTTCGCACCACCACAGCCAGATTAGTACAGGTACCAGGAAGCTCTCACCCACCCTGGTCCTGCTGTAAATAAACCAAATATGCCTCACTGAGACAGTGAGGCTACACACAATACAGGTTCCTGGTTGGTAATTCTCAGTAATTTAATAAAGCCACCACACTGTATTCTTTGCCAAATTAGTTGTCATTTATTAGTATAGTATCAACAAAACTAGCCAGGAAAATTCTATTGTACCAATAAAGATGCACCCTGACAGGATGAATATTTTTAAGTCACAGAAAGAGGTGCACTCTAGCATAATTTGTAAACAGAAACATTTAAGCTTAGGGCTAAATTAACTGTTGTGTACCCAATATATACATAGATACATAGACAGTGTTGGCGGATAAGGGCCTATGGCCCACCCAGTCTGCCCATTTGAGCTTGTAAGTTTGGTTTATGTTTTCCTAGAAGTCTGTTGCCCCTTACCCTTGACCTCCAGAATTCCTTTATGTCTATCCCATGCATTCTCAAATCCCGTGATTGTTTTAGCCCCCACCACTTCCTCTGGCAGGGTGTTCCACTTGTCAGCCACCCGTTCTGTGAAGAAATTCTTCCTTACGTTTCCTCTGAATCATCCTCCCTCCAACTTCATCCCATGCCCTCTAGTCCTGGAACATCTTTTTTGCTTAAAAATAGTGTATTCATGCACCCTGTTCCTCCCTGTAAGATTCTTGTATGTCTCTATCATATGGACCTCTCTCCCTCCTCTCCTCCAGGGAGTACATGTTCAGTTCCTTCAACCTGTCCTCATAGGACTTGTGATGCAATCCATGCTCCACCTTTGTTGCCCTCCTCTGAACCTTCTCTACCCTGTCTATGTCCTTACGTAGGTAAGGTCTCCAGACCTGTACACTGCACTCCAGGTGGGGCCTCACTAATGTCTTGTATAGTGGAATTATGACCTCCCTTTTCCTGCTGGTGATGCCCCTGCCTATGCATCCCAGCATCCTATTTGCTTTACCTGCTGCTTTGTCACACTGTTTCTACCTTGAGATCATCAGAGATGATAACCCCAAGATCCCTTTCCTGCTTGGTGCATGCTATATCCTCACCCCCCAACTGGATATATTGTGCCAGGGTTTTGTGCCCCATATGCATTATCTTGCACTTTTGCATTGAATTTCAACTGCCAAACCTCTGACCATTCTTCAAGTTTCTGCAGGTCCTCTCATTCCTGTCTACACCTCTGGTGTGTCTACTCTATTACGAGCTTTGTGTCATCAGCGAACAGTGAAATTCTGCCTTCTAGGTCCCACTAATGTCACTGATGAAGATGTTCAATAGGACTGGTCCCAGCACTGATCCCTGTGGTACCCCACTGGTCACTCTTCCCTCTGTGGAGTGACAGCCATTTACCACCACCCTCTGTGTCCTGCCGCCCAGCCAGTTACCTACCCACCATACACTACTGTCCTGCCCACACCCATATTCCCCAGTTTGTGTAATAGTCTTCTATCTGGCACACTGTCGTTGGCCTGTTGAAGTCCAGATAGGCTATGTCCACTGCCCTCCCTGATCCACCTCCCCTAGTCACCCAGTCAAAAAATTCAACGAGGTTGGTCTGACATGACCTCCCCCTGGTGAAACCATGCTGCCTTGGGTCCTGTAGTCCATTGACAACCAGATGTTCCACCAATCTCTCCTTTAGCAGTGCTTCCATGATCTTCCCCACTACTGAGGTGAGGCTGACTGGTCTGTAGTTCCCCGCTTCCTCTTTGTTCCCGCTTTTGTATAAGGGGACTACATCTGCTATCCTCCAGTCTTTGGGTACCTCCCCTGTTTCCAGTGATTAGCTAAACAGGATAGCCAGAGGTTCAGCCACCACCTCTCTTAGTTCTTTAAGGACCCTGGGGTGCACCCCATTGCTTTATCAACTCATTACTTCCAGTTCCTTCAGGACCCTTTCTCGTGTAAAGGGACTTGTGTCCATTTCTATACCATTCTCACCCCTTGTACTCCCTTCAGACCCATTACCCTCCTCTTCCTCAGTAAAGACTGAGCAGAAATACCTGTTCAATATGTCAGCTTTACTGTTGTCATCCTCCACGCGGCTCCCATCCTCCCCCTTCAGTCTATCCCTCCCTTTGCCTTTCCTTTTTCACTTATGTACCTGTAAAAGGTTTTGTCCCCTCTACCCACTGATTTTGCAATGTGTTCTTCTGTCTGAGCTTTGGCTTCCCTTACTGACCTCCCTGCCTCCCTTTGCTTCTCCTGGTACTCCTCCCTATCCCCTTCTGCCTATGTCTTTTTGTACTGGTTGAATGCAATCTTTTTGGCTTTCACTTTCTTTGCTACCTCTTTGGAAAACCATAATGGTCTCCTCTTCCTTTTCCTCTTGCTAACCTGCTTAATGCATAATTCTGTTGCTCTTGTAATCCCCATTTTAAATACTCAACCACTGTTCCTCAACCCTGATTCCTGCCCCATTCCCCTTAATGCCTCTTTTCAAGTATCTCCCTCATTTTCCCAAAGTCTGCCCCCTAAAATCCAGGATACTGTGTTTTGTGTGGTTTGGTTCTACTCTTTCTGTGATTTCAAACCACAATGACTGGTGGTCACTGTTCCCCAGGTGCTCCCCACTGTTACCCCCATCACACTGTCCCTGTTTGTGAGCACAAGGTCCAGTATTGCCTTCTGCCGAGTTGGTTCCATCACCAGTTGCTTGAGGAAGGCACCTGAAGGAGTCCAGGATAAATCTGCTCCTAGTTGATGCTGCTACTGGCATGCTCCAGTTCACGTTTGGAATATTGAAGTCTCCAGCCAGTACTACCTCACCCTTGTCTGCCATCCTTTGGATGGCTAGCATCAGCTCCCTATCTGTTTCTTCCTCCTGGGCTGGTGGTCTATAGACCACACCTGTGCGGATGGCTGGCCCCATTTTCCTTCCCAGCTTAACCCACAGTATCTCTCCCCCATTTTGTTCCTCCTGGATCTCTGTGGCCCTTATGTCATTTTTCACATACAGTGCCACTCCTCCTCCCTTCCTGCCTGCCCTGTCTCTTCTGAATATGTTGTAGCCAGGTATGGCAATCTCCCAGTCATGGTTATCATTACACCAGGTTTCACTGATGACCACAATGTCTAGGTCTGACTGCACCATGACAGCCTCCAGATCTTCCATCTTGTTGCTAGGCTCTTGGCATTTGCACATATGGCTTTCCATGATTTGACCTCCCAGACTGTTTCTTTGTTCTACTCCAACCCCTTCCTTGATTGTCCTTTATCCCTGGTTCTCTTGCTGTCTGTCTGCCCTTCTGCTGAATTTTGCCCTTTCTGCCTATCCACCTCTTGGGCACTAATCTCTATCTTTTGCCACTGCTTTGTAGAGATAGCCACTCCTCTGGTTCACTGGTTCCACTGCTAGCTGTGGGGGGTGAGCAAGTAGATACCCTCCTTACTGGCCTGCCACCCCCCTTTGCTAGTTTAAATGCTTGTCAATGTAGCATTTAAACTTGGATTCCCCTCCAGGATGGATGCAGGCTGTCAGGCTTGAACAAACCTCCATCCCTCCAGGTGGGTCCCCAGTCACCAATGAATCCAAACCCTTCCTCACAGCACCAGTTCTTCAACTATGAGTTAAAGTTCCTGGTGCATGCACCCCTATGTTCTCTCTTGCCTCTCTAGGTAGTACTCTGAGAAAGTGACAGAAGTAGCTACTCTGTTTGAGTCCCTCCCCAATTTCCTAAACTCTTCCTGAACTTCCTTTGGCTCCCCATTGCCAGGTCATTGGTACCTAGGTGGATAATGACATCCAGCTCACCCTCCGTCTTGCCTTCCACTGATCCCCAGGATCTCCTTCCATCCCTCCATGCCGTGGCACCTGGTGAGCACCTCACCTCCCTCCTCCCCCTCCTGTGTTCCTAGCTGGATCCCTCTTATGATGGAGTCTCCCACCAGGATTTGCTTCCTCCTCTCTGGGGTCCACTGCTTTCCCCGCTGAAGTCACCTCCTTGCTAACTCCACATCCTTTCCTTCCACTTCTGGGTACCTCTATTTGGTTGTCCCCATTTGCCAGTGTGGCATAGGAGTTCTTGAGTGGAATAGGATCTGGATGTGCCTCTGTTCATCTCTAACCTCCTTGAGCCCACTGTCATCCAAGTGCTCCTCGTTCTCGGCATCCTTTGAGGCAGTTGCATTGGACTAGGTGGTCTCTGGATAGGGGTGATGGTACTCCTGACCCAGTTTACTTCCGCTCTGAGTCTGGCTACCTCATCCCGCAGTCCAGACAGATATAAAGAGAAACCAGAAAAATCCTGCTTTAACAATAAGAATGAATCCTGTCATAATTAATAATCCTAATTTACAAAAATGAATGCTAACATTATTTCTAAGCATCAGATAGCCTGCTACTACCTGGGTTGTACCCATTACAATTTTAATTCTAAGCAGCCAATGGGGCAGTCCCATTGGGGTGTTTCTAACATGCAACCTAAACAGCTAGTAATGTTTGTATTACAGGGCTACAGGTTTTCAGAAAAAATGAATTATACTCCCCTTCTTTCTGGATCCTTCGAGCGCTATGGATAGTCAGATCTCAGACTTCTTTCCTCTCGAAGGGACACTGGACATGACACCTAGGTCCTTTACTTATACCCAAGTTTGTTTACATTAAAAATGCATAGTGGAAATTTCCAGAACTACTAGAGTAAGTTTTAACCTATACACTATGTCATTCAATAACATCATGAGACAAACATTTGAAAGTACATTGGCCATAAAATACCTTGGTTATAAGATACATTTGACACTTTGTGAGACAGAGGAGTTCGGTTTATCTTCACCCTTGGATGGGCAGGGGAATTTACCTCATTCAAAATAACATGCTTTAGGGGACAAGAACTTAAAAAAAACTTTTACTCTATTTAAAATAAATTGCTTAGAACTTTAAAAAAAACTTCTGATAGTGGCCAAATCAAGTATATAATTATTCCTTATCAGCTTTCTGTTATATATATTTTTAGACACAGGTAATTATAAGATGAGGAGCTGCACCAGCTGAAGCTAGACACTGGTTATCTGAAGCAGATGCCTCTTATCTTGACCATGACCTTTTAGGTCACTGAAAGACATGTTTTATACAAAGCATCTCTGCTGAGCAGATCAAGGCTAGTTTTGCTTAAAATATCTGTTTCTAATATTACTCATTTCCCAAGTCTCATTTACAGGGCCTTACTACCTGGCACACCTGGGCACCTACATACATACATATATATACACATGGTGGTATCATATAGTTATCCATTAGCCACTTGCAGCCCTTCAGTAGCCACTTGCAGCCCCTGCACTAGCTACTTGCAGCCTCTGCAAGCCTTTTACACCTTTTCTACCTTTTCTACCTTCTCAACCTTTTGGTTATCCAACTATATATATATATATATATATATATATATATATATATATATGTTGTTGGTAAACTTGTATAAAACTTTGGTCACGTCATTAAAACCTAGGCCACTTTCAACACTGCCTATTACTTACAGTTTTAGTTGTAATATATAAGCACACTTGACCAACTTATTTAAGTCAAAAAACAGGGCACACTCACTGCCCACCAAGTCCAAAAGAGGAGGAGGAGGAGGAGAAGAAAGAGTCTGATGTTATGGTTAGAAAAAGTCTTCCATCTGATCTGGGGCCCCACACAAGACCTCTGGTCCTTGATGGTAAAGCAAACCTTACACTACCTTGAGCAGCCCAACCTTCCCCCAAGGAGAAAGCCACCGGGAGGCCAGGGTGCAGTCAGATCTCAGTGTGGGACAGGCTCACCAGTCCGTCCCCCCCTAGAGACCAATGAGACCCGGGCACTGTAATGCTCACCCTCCGACAGCAACAGACCCAATCCCTCGCACTACCAACCACCCCAGCAGCCCTCCCCGGATTCAGGTCAGAAGGAGCTCAAAAAGGTAGACAGGATCCACAGGCAGGTAGCCAGTCCATCAGCAAAAAGTATCCAAATGATACTGCCAAACAGTTCCAGTTTCATTCCAGGCCAAAAGATGTTGCCAAAAACGACCCCTACAAATCAGTTCCTGCTGTTCCAGACACTATTCACTGCCACAGCTCTCATTCGGCTCCCATACTCCGGCGACTGCGAGCTGTCACAGCTCCTCCTCTACCTCCGCTCAGGAACTCCACCGTCCCAAACGACAGAATCAGCTCTCCTCAGTAACTCCTCGTCTTGAAACCCCAATGGCAGAATGTAAGCCTCACGGAAAAAAACAAAGGTTTAATAACTCAATGAAGTTAGGTCTATCCTATCCAGCTTGAAATCTGGGTGCCACCTGACAGGTACCCAGCAGGTCTGTCTACTCATGTCCCTCAACTTTCTTTGAGTGGCCCTACAAGTACTAAATGTGTGCTTACTCCACCCATTTTGTCAAGTGATTGCTGTCCTTTGAGTGACAAATCATGGCAAGTAGGGTAGAAGTACTTCCCTACTAACACCGTGTTCTATCTGTACCTACACTACTTCCTCCCCATCTCTTGCCAGGGTCACTAATGCTGTAAGCTGCACTGCCACGCAATAGCCCCTAAGGTTTGGTGTTCCGATCCCGCCCATCTCCCTTTCTACTTTGCAAGAGATCTCAGCTGTGTCAGGGTTTTTTCCCTGTCCATATAAATTTTCTTAAAACCATGTCTTGTTCCTGCCAATCTTTCTGGGGGGGCTCTCAACAGAGAGGAATGAAATAGGAATAGCAGCCTGGGAAATATGTTCATCTTAACAGTATCTATGCGATCTGTGAAAGATAGTGGCAGGAGCAGCCATCTGGTTAAGTCAGCATACATTTTCTGCTTAAGCTTGTCATAATTGGTTCTGTATAAATTTCTTATGTCTCTGGGGAATCTGATCCCTCAGAATCATACTTTTTTTTGTTCTAATCTTCATGGGAGCTTTAATTTGGTAGCTTGGGAGATCTTACCATTTGTAGTGACTCCCTCTGTTTTAGTGAGGTTAATTTTAAATTCTGTTATTTTTCCATTCCCTGCACATATGTACATCAGCTTGTCCATGGTGTTTTCTGGGTTCCTTAGGAACATCACTATATCATCTGCACAGAGGGAGATACAATGTTCTGATCCCCCCCCCCCCACTCTCACCCCACATACCTCTGGGCTAGTTCATATGTTCTCTGATAGGGCCGAAGTTCCATACTCAGGGCAAATAGCAGCAGTGATGAGGCAACCCCGTATTGCGCCCCTGCTAACTGGGAACCTTCCTGATGTGGTGCTGTTTACTTTCATCTATGCCTCTGCCCCCCCCCGAGCACAACAAAACTGTTGCACTGTGATTCGCGACTCTCCAGTTTTTAAAAATTGCTATTCACAGTCGGATAGCACACTGAGCTATCAGACTGTGAACAGGGCTATGTCACATTGGTAGTAACCCCTGTACCATCAGTGCTAGCCCACTAGTGCAGCCCTGACCCGCAGCCAAGTGAAACACCCTGCAACAGATAGCACCAGTGCACTATTCCCAATTCATAAATGCATCTATGTAAATAAGCCCATTGGGCATGCAAGGCGCTAGGTGTCTATTTGCATGCCCATTATGGGCCCATTTACAAAGACTGCATGGAGCTTAGCGTGGCCCCCCCATCCCCTGCCCAGCATGCAGCCACAGTCCCTGGTGGCTAATGGCCCCCCCGTCTGAGTGAAAATAAGCGTACTCCCTGGTGGCTAGTGGTCCCTCCTGCCAACTGCAGCCGAGAAAAAAGCAGTAATCCCTGGTGCCAGTGGACCCCCCATGATCATGATCATGCTACTGAGCTCCCAACGCCAAGTCAACTTCCTAGTTACCAACTGGCCCTCTACTTATTAAGCCGAAATGTGTTGCATAATTTAGGGTAAGGTTAAAGCTGGAATGTACTGCATATATAGCATAAGGACTTCTATTGTGTATACCTCTTGTATTATATATTTTTTTCTTTGTTGTTCTACATTTTATATTTCCTGTCTATGTAATTGTGAACTGTATGTGTATGTGCCTCACGACCTCCTTGTGAATGAGCTTGCTCAACAGAGTCTTTCCTGCAATAAACTTGAACTTGATCATTGATGGCCTGCCTGAGTGAAAAATAAAAATGTTTCCCTGGTGGCTAGTGGTCCCTCCCCCACCTGATCTCTCGTCCGACATAGCAAAACCCATTCCTTGGTGTCCAGTGGTCCCTCCCCTCATCTGATCACCTGCCCAATACATAAACAAGTTTCCATGGTGTCCAGTGTACCCCCCCCACCACATGATCCCCTATATGGTACAGTGAAACAGTTACCTGGTGGTTTAGTGGACACCCTCCCTATCTCTTATCCATAGTAAAGAAATGAATATCCCTTCCCTGGTGGTCTAGTTGACCCCCTTCCCTATCCCCGATCCACAGTAAAGTAATTTATATCTCTTCCCCAGAAGTTTAGTGGCCCCCTACCCTGACAGGTAATGTTCCACCACCCCACTACCCCCATCCCAAGTAGCCGACCAGCACAGCCCTCCTCTCACCACCACGTCCGGCTGCCAACTGAGCCATCAATGAGTGCGCACTGTACACAGTACACGGTCACTGATTGACAGCTCACTCAGGATAACCTCTTGGGGTGTCGGGCCTGCAATCGGCTGGGGCGCTGCCGTAGTACCTCCACCAACCACTAGGGCTGGATGGATTTAAGGCAACGTCTCGGTCAGTGGAATTTACTCTGCACAAGGGGGCTCACAAGAGGTCTTAGCACAGAGCAAATACTTTGTGACTCAGCACTGATATTCACATCCTCTCCCCTCATTTGCATTGTGGCCCTCACCACCCTTTGATCCAGCACAGACCCAATTTGAGTGTGCAAACTGGGCTTTTGTGAATACCAACCTGGCACAAACCCAGTTTCCACTGCGCAACACCAGGTTTGCGCAAGGGAAAAGTTTTGTGAATCTAGCCTCTGGAGTCCTTGTAGTAAACCCTCCCCGAATTCCATCCTTTCCAGCACCTTTTGCAAGTATGTCCCATTCAGTCTATCAAAGGCTTTCTCTGCATCTATAAGCAGAGCTATTTGGGTCTCTTTACATGATACTCCTCTGTAATTATATTAATGCTAGGAGGTTGGAAGTTGGTTGCTTTACCTGGCATTAAGCTCTAGGACCTGAACTAATAAGTGTACTGCAGAGGAGTCCTCCTCAAATAGTGCTGGAGACCAGTGATTTGACGGGGTAGGAAGAAGACTCAAACGTTCTGAAATTCAAAAAAATGGATTAAATGTGTTAACAGTGTAATGATATGCCACCTGCAGAACCAGCCAGGTGGCACAGAGGGTTGAAGCACTGGACACCACACCTTGCGCCATGCCGGTGACCCAGGTTCGGGAATGGACTCGGGTTGTCAGCAGGGGAGGGAAGGGATTGAGCATCCGAGGGACTGTTCGCCCTTCTAGGGGATGGACTGGGATTTGCACCACTCCTGTGCAGCGCCTGGTGGAGACCGGGGAGCAGCACCAGGAACATGTGGCGCAACACTGAAGGGGGGGAGCGGCAGCAGATGTTGGGTGGACGTCACAGCATGTCCTCGCTCCTGGGAAAAACCACCAAGGAAAATACCCTCACTGGATTGGGGAGGCGATGAGGGCTCCAAGGACATCTCCCACATCCCCCGAGCTGGGCCATTTCTCTACTAGGCTCTCCACCAAACTGACCCTCTAATTCTCAGAAAGGCTGCCAGCTCCTCGGTCTCCACCAGTGGATACACAGGAGTGGTGCTCCTTCTTTCGATCCTTATCATAGATAGGAATATCAAAGGCTTGAGACCAGTCTAACTTAGACGAAGCCCTCGAAGGTTTTACCAAACACTGTCTGTCGGTAGCCAACAGGCATGCACCCCTAAGAAAGACTAGGGTTAAAGGCCAGGATTCCAGGTAACTTAACCTGGACCTAAAGAAGAGGATGAAGGAAAGGGACAAAACCTGGGGGAATTACAAACAATCCAACCTGCAACAGGACTGTGTGAAATACCGGGCAGCCAGGAACAGTTGCAAAAAAGAACTCAAAAAACTAAAAAAAGAACTACCTGCACAGTCTGCAAACCAGGAACCTCTCAGATCCAAAGAAGTTCTGGGGGCACATTAACTTGCTACTAAAGGGCAACAAGAAGAATGGGGCAGAGGCAATAAAAGTAAATGGGGGACCTCTTTCCTCCGCTCAGGACACAGCAGATGCTTTCAATGATTTCTTCTTGGATCTACAAAAGTACAGAACCAACTATCCTGGGAAAGGCCAGGCGAACCCAATAACCCCCACAGGGCCCAAAATTTCACCTTAAACTGGTCTCGACTGGTGAAGTCCTAAAATTGCTCAGGAGCCTGAAACCAGATGGGGCCACAGGGCATGACAGTCTCGAGCCCAAGCTGCTGAAAAAAGGAGCCCCAGTTATAGCAGGTTCCGTAACCCAGCTATTTAACAGGTCTCTGACTGAAGGAATAATTCCCACCCTTTGGAAAGCTGCCCTTGTGACCCCAATCCCAAAAAGCTCGCTGCACGGAAAGATGGAAGACTTTAGACCCATCTCTATCCTTTACACCTTAAGCAAGGTGTTCGAAAAGGTAGTCTACCAACTAACTAGTCAATAACTATCTGGAACTGCATAATCTTCAAGTGGATCAACAACACGGCTTTAGAAAAAAAACACGGCACTGATGCAGCCTTGATAAATTTTACCACAGACGTGTACGAAGCCTTAGATCAGAACAAAATGCTAGGGGCAGTATTTGTCGACTTAACCAAGGCTTTTGACCTTGTCGATCACCAGCTACTACTATAAAGGTTAAGGGGCCTAGGTCTGGATGTGCAAGCCCTAAAATGGTTCATAAACTACCTCCACAGGGGGTCACAAATGGTACACTGGAATGGGGCAAAATCAGGAGAGCGCCCAGTATCTGATACAGTTCTGCAGGGGTCAATCTTAGGACCCTTTACTATTCTCCCTGTAAGTTAACGACCTACCCCAACATTGTGGAGGGCAAAAGTCATGTTATATGCTGATGACGCAGTGCTATACAGAACTGGGAAGGACATGGGGTCCCTAAATCTTGAGCTGCAACAGGACCTCAGAACCCTTGAAGCCTGGTGCCAGGAGCACTGGCTAGTCCTAAACGGTAAGAAGACAAAAGCCATGCTCTTTGGCTCCAAAAAACTTGGCCCAGACAGATCGAACCTTTTATCCCTTACCACCCTCAAAGGAACAGGATTTGAGGTAGTGGACAACATCAAGTACCTGGGGATGTACCTTGACCAGGAAGTCTCTTTTAAGAAGCATGTGGACCACCTTACAAAGGTGGCCAACCAAAAACTGGGCCTCCTCTATAGGTTAAACCCCTTCATGAACAAGGAAACCAGGAAGGTGATCAGCAACAGGACAATACTACCCACCCTCTTCTACGGGGCGACCATGCTCCAAACAATGAGGCCAATGGACAGACAACAGTTTGGAACATTGTACCACAGGGTCGGCCGGTTCACAGCTGGGGCCCAACAGATGCAGCATCACTGCAAGGTGCTCCAGGCCCTTGAATGGCCATCCCTCGAAGCCAGACTTGCTTATCCTTCCTTGTGCCTGGCTTTTAAACTGCAGCAACCTGGGCTCTCTCCACCCCCCCCGCCAAGTCTACGGGACCTGCTGGCCCCAAAAGCAAGCAGAAGAGAGCTCAGGCCTACCGATCGAAGGTTACCCGAAATACCCAGAGCCAAATCATCCCTAGGCCTTCGGTCTGCTAGACCAGCCCTACCCAAACTCTGGAATAATCTACTGAGAGAGATTCAGGACTGTTTCTCTCCCGGGGGCTTTAAGAATGTGCTAAAATCACATCTAGACACTGGGGCTCTGTGCTGCTGCCTCAACTGAGGCTGCCCGAAAATTTCTCCATAACTGGGGGTGGTTAGAGTGGTTTCATAGATACATAGACAGTGTCGGCAGATAAGGGCCTATGGCCCACCCAGTCTGCCCATTTGAGCTTGTAAGTTCAGTTTGTTTTCCTAGAAGTCTGTTGCCCCTTACCCCTGACCTCCAGAATTCCTTTATGTCTATCCCATGCATTCTTAAATCCTGTGATTGTTTCAGCCCCCACCACTTCCTCTGGCAGGGTGTTCCACTTGTCCACCACCCGTTCTGTGAAGAAATTCTTTCTCATGTTTCCTCTGAATCGTCCTCCCTCCAACTTCATCCCATGCCCTCTAGTCCTGGAACATCTTTTTCGCTTAAAAATAGTGTTTTCCTGCACCCTGTTCCTCCCTGAAGATACTTGTATGTCTCTATCATATCCCCCCTCTCCCTCCTCTCCTCCAGGGAGTACATGTTCAGTTCCTTCAACCTGTCTTCATAGGACTTGTGATGCAATCCATGCACCATCTTTGTTGCCCTCCTCTGAACCTTCTCTACCCTGTCTGTCTATGTCCTTACGTAGGTTTCACGGCCAAAGGATGGGAAGGGGGCAAAGCAGAACTGAATTTTACTGCAAGGGCACTTATCTAAACATTTTTTTTGGTGATCTGTTTCTAACTAAATGTCCAGGTGTTGGGTTTCTGTTGCTAATGTATAACATACTGCAACTGATGGTCTTATCCACTATGTAAGCCTTGTTCCCATGTATTGTCTCAAAGCATTGGTTTTCTTCTCCCTTAGGTACATGTAACTAATCCTGGGTCCCCCCTGAAAAATGGACTGTCAAAGTCTCAGTGGGCCTACCCGGTTACCAAAATTTAAATAAAGGTAGGTGGGGCGGGCCCTCCCCTTGGGGTCTGGAAGGTACAGGTGGGGGGTCCCAGGAAAAGAGAGGCTTCAGGCGGGGAGTGGTGGGGGGGTCCTGGGAACAGAGACGCTTCAGGTGGGGAGTAGCGGGGATTGTTTAGCGGGCATCTCTGAGAGATGCCCAATCCAGTGAGAGATAAAGAGAGTTAACCAAACAAAAAAAAGATATGCCACCTGTAAGGACCAGACATTTCGTGGCCGAATGGGCCACCTCCTCAGGGTCCTCAGTGGCCAGTTAGATGTCATACTCTCTATTATACCTCTTTAGACATCAGCTTATATCCAGAAAGCTCCTTCCAATTCCTGTTTGTCTCTATGGGCTTACCCAGCTGCTTTAAGATTTTCCCTTCTGATGGGGTTCTGCAGTTTTGAAGATGCAAGATGACTACTGAGCCCCTACCGAGACCTTTTGGTAATGGTCTAAAGTCTTGTCATAGAAACCTTTAGCAGTTATTTATGTGCCTCCACCCATCACCAGATTTTGACAGAAGCTGTATTCCTTCAGGAGCTACCAAAACCTGTCCAGTAGAGTGATTTGCACACTGCACCTCTGCTCCCGCTCCCCCTTGTCACCGTAGAAAGTCCTTTATCAGGAGCCCTGCAGAGGGCTCAGTAAGAAGCACCGGAAGTACAAAACCCAGAGCAGGAGTAAACAGCCATGCCCTCTACCACGGGGAATGACTCCACCCTGATTGCAGCTCTGTCCTAGATGAGCGTTGTCTGCTCTGGGTGCTCTCTGAGCACCATTAAATGAGGTCATGCATCAAATAATACTGCTGTGCCCATGGTTGGACAGGTCAGACCACACCAGCCGACCCCATATGTAGGAGGCTCCACTGCAGCATTACCCTCCTTACCTTGCTTCAGGAAGTCTGTGTTCTGAGTTTGGCCCTTATACTCATGTGCTGGTAGTGATGCACCCCTCTGCTTTTCCTTTGGGCATACCATGATCAGTGAGGGTGAAGCCCACCTCCCAAAAGCCATGAAGGCCTGCAGAAGGACTCCACTGCTTGAAACAGATTACTTTTATATACATTTAGGTGGAGATGCAGGATATGCAGCTGTCCCTCCACCTGAGGCCACAATCCCCAGCACCCTCAAAAAAAAAAAAACACAACTAAACAAAAAAAAAAAACCCTACCTTCATCTCCACTGCAGTCTGTAAATCTATGGTATTTCTGGACTGAGTCCTTGTTGCAGCTGCAGTACAAGTTGATGTTGCAGAAAGAACAGAAACAGTGCAGATATACGGAATAAAGATTAGCCCATTTAGGGTGCAGTACGGGTTAGCCACACTCACTTCTAGTAAATTAAACTGAACAGTGATGAAGCAAGTCTGAGTCCATGCTCTGAACTATGTTGGCACTCTCTTTAATTTAGCTGCCTGAATGTGCTTGCTGCTTTTCCCATCCATCTTCCTCTGAGTGTCACCAGGTCCCACAGGAGATCACAGAGTTGAAGTCCTTGTTTACTTTAGATGGTTACTCAGCTCCATGTCTGATGCATCACTTCCCTCTTTTCACCATCACCCATGTTTGTAAGATCTGCTTCTCGAGTTCCACCGTTTCAAGGTTTGTGTAGTCTATTCCCCATTTTTTAAGCTCAGCAGCTGCCTCTACAAGATCCTCAAATATTTTTACTCTCGTGCCAAGGTGAATTTTAAGCCTGTCCGGGAACAGGAGTTGTGCTTTTATGTTGTCTCTTTCAATTTCTTTATGAGACCTCTGACCTCCTGAAGCACTGTGGAGAATTCTTAATCAAAGTAGATTGCTTGGTTATCACATTGCATCCCCTTCTTTCCCCATGCTGCTGTTAACATGTTTTCCTTACTATGATGGTGGAACATTTTAACAATTGATCAGGGTTTCACGTTCTGTTTCTTTGGCTTCATCCGAGGGAGCCATCTGTTCATTCAGTGGTGAGTGAAATGTCCTGTTGAAACACCAGGGCGGTGGGCAGTACGCGTACAAACTTTGTGATCAAGGGGAAGCTGTCCTCCACTCCATAGGGCATCCTGTGAATTATAAAGTTGTTCCTGTGGGCCCTATTCTCAGTGTCCCTGACCCAGGCTTCCAGTTTTCTCTCCCTCTGCAGCAGGTACATAGTGAGTCTATCGTGGGAGCTTACCCTTTCCTCAATCGATCCTTTCTTGTCTGTTGCTGCTAGTTTTCATCTAAGGCCTTGAGATTCATCTTGAACTCTGCATAAACCAATTTTATTCTGTGCATCATGTCCAGGACTTTATTGATTGCTTTGTCTTTCGCTGTTATGGGTTCCCCTTCCTCATCATACTCCAGGTCTACTGAGAATGCTGAAGATTGGGATCTTGCGCATGAAGAGTAGGCCCTTGCTGGCTTCAGTGGTATTTTGATTAAGCTGAAAGAGTTTGTAATTTCTCCTTTGTTGCCTTTCCTGACATTTGGGCCGTCTCTCTGTACAGTTTGTTCAATTTTAACTCTGGATAACGATGGAATCAATGAGAGCTATTGTTCTACCCTACCACCATTCCTGTCACCAGAGGTTGCAAACATTTTTTTTTAATCTAGGATTTTAGAAGTTTTCTCCCCTCAACAGGAGCGTGTCACCTCCTTGGGCCAGGACAACCACCATCCAGCCCCATCAACCATGAGTCAGCCGCCTGCTTCCTCTACAGTTTCACCCCCATGGGGTGGCATGGGGGAAGTCTATCCGCCTCAACAGGATCTGGCAGTCGACAGGATCCATGTCATAAGGAGCCTGTGTACCCTGGCAGCCATTTAGGGTAATTTTTTTTTTTTTTTTAATTGGCACAGACTAAGGAATGCTGTACTAAGATCATAAAACATGTAGTGGTTGAGACTGTGACAGTATATTAAACAGAAAAATTAAAAGACATAGATAATGCTGGCAGAAAAAGACTACTGAGTCCAGTCTGCCCAGTTTTACCCTACCCTACGATCTAGTGTCTAGATTGGGTTTTTGCCCTTCCCCACCCTTGTTCCCTGCCTTACCACTACTCGAGTAACAATTAAGCCCTTTACTCTGTCCCAGCCATGCATGAACCCATTAATGGTTGTTGTGCCCATCTCTACAACAGGCTGTTCCATGGCTCAACCACTCTCGGTAAATAACACTTTCTCATATCCCTCAAGAATATCTCACACCCACCAGCTTAAGATTCATGTCCCCTTGTGCACAACGCGCCATTACCGCTAAATAGTTCCTCACAGTTAACCTTATTTATTCCTTTTGCCCCCTCCCTTCTGGCCTCCTTCACTGAGTACATGTTCAGTGCCCTGAGCCAATCCTCATAGAATCTGCCCTGAATCATTCTGGTCAATCTATGCTGCACCGTCTCCAGCCTGTCTCTCTCTTTCCTCAGGTGAGAACTCCAGAACTGGGCACAGTACTCCAGCTGGGGTCTCAACACTGTTACAGAGAGAGAGATAGTATGACTTTTTTCCTCCTGCTATCAAAACCCTTTCCAATATATCCCAATATTCTTTTTGCCTTACTGTAGGCCTTCACACACTGGCTAGGCTGTTTTTTTTTTGGGGGGGGGTCAGTTATGATTCCCCCCGGTCCCTTTCTTCTGAAGTAGTGGCCAGTCTAACCGCTCCCATCCAGTATTCTGTCCCAGGGTTCATGTTTGCAGTGTGCATTACACCTTGCATTTTTTGGCACTGAATTTCAACTGCCAGACCCTGGAAACAGAGAAGTTGATGGTAGATAAGGACAGCAAGACCCATCCAGTCTGCCCATTTTTTTTCTGCCTTATGAATGTGCCATAGGCCTTTACTCTGTCAATGGCCTAATTATTCATACTCATCTGTATTGCTCCCTTATGCCCATCCCATGCCTGTCTGAAGCCCTGCACTGTATTCATATCCACCACTTCCTGAGATTGGCCATTCCATGCATCTACCACCCTTTCTGTGAAAAAGAACTTCCTCACATTACCCCTTAATTGGCCTCCCTCTAATCTCATGCTGCGTCCTCTGGACCTGCTATTTTTCTTATATTGAAACATGTTAAGACTCTTTCACCTTGTTAATGCCCTTAAGATATTTGAATATTTTGATCAAATATCACCTCTCTTCCTCCGTTGCTCTAGGGTATACATATTGTGCTCCATTAATCTGTCCTCATGATTTCTAATCAGGGCTCAAAATTCCCAATGAAATGGTGTTCCGTGCACACCAGAAAACTAGCACGGAACGCTAGATTCTGCCCCCTGGTAAACCTCGGTGTATACCACTTTAAGGAGCGAGGTTCGAGCGGCCGCCATGCACCGTCTTTTTTTTCCCTCCCTTTTCGGCTCCGGAGACTGTCTGGTGCCTTCTAAGATGCTCCAGCCAACTGGAATGCCGCATTTTGTCTGCCCAGCCCAAGACTGATCGAAATCTCTCGTTCACTGGCGAGATTCCGGTCTTGGGTTGAGGCATTGCACACTTGCTTTCCCTCACTCCCGGGGCGGCAACCATGCCGACAGGACTATCTTGCTCCAGGCTCCTCTCTCTAGACATCACTGCAGCTCCGATCTGGTAAATGGGGCGGGGCGCTGACTGAAACGGGAGGGTGCTGGCAATGAACAGTACAGTCACTATTGGGAGGGAGGGTGGATATGGGAAACAGAATGATTTTCCACATTTTGATCATCAGTGAGCTTAGGAAACAGTCAGGGGGAGATATGGAATAATGGAGGGCAGAATTAGCGGTGTTTTGCAGACTAGCCAGTTTTTGTTAGGCAGACTGACGTAAAAAGGAGAAATAAACAAAAAAGGCCAACAAGAGAAAACTTTTACAGGAAGGACACTGCCAGAAAAAATAAAAAACAAATGCAACAAGCCTGAAAAAAAAATTATTTAGCCTTTTTGGGCACAGAACAAGGGAAAACCAATTGCCTGACAGTACTTGGGGCACATGTTCCAGCCAAGAGATAGATTCCCAGTTTCACTCAGGGAGGGGCACTATGCCACAAATTAACAGGCAATCATGCCCTAATGCCCCTGATTTGATGAGACACAAAAGGCTGATGTTTTCCCTTGGTACCCCCAAGAAAAGACACCAGACATCTTTTCAATTTTTTATTTAAAAAAAAAAAATTAGGCTGTATCAATTAATTGAAGCATCTTTATTTGTGCAGCTAATTTTCTTTTCTGGGCAGACTTCACCCTGTGATGGGGGGCAATTAGATTCTGGACAATTGGCTAAGGACGAATTTAACAAAACCTCAACACTGACTCACTCCCCTCTGCGGTTCAATCTGCAACACAGCAAAAACCCCAGGGCTAAAAATAAATTGTGATCATAAGTCTGCTTGACACTCATCTTCATATCTCGATTGCTGCAAGGACCCATTCTCGCTGAGGTGTCACGGGGTGGATTTGTCCCAGTTAGTTCTGCATCCACTACACCTTGCCTGTTTGGTCAGGGCGTGCTTCTTTGCTGGCAAATTATAAGAAATTGCCAGAACTGCCAAGCTGTGGCATTTTTGGAATGGAGTAAAGAACCCTAAGACCATAGCAGCAGAGGAGAAGGCTCTTAGAAAAAAGGAGAGAAAGATGCTGCTTATGACATAAGTAAACGAGTTCGTACTTTTCAAGAACACTGGGTAACAAAGTATGCTTGGGTTGGGCTTGACCCTGAGAAAAACATCATGTTTTATGAAGCATGTAGGAAATTCCCCAGACACTGCAGACACAACCATCAGCATATTATGAAGGGGGCTGCAATAATTTCACTGAGTATTCTTTACAAAAACATGCCAAGTCTAAGAAGCACTCCCTCGCTGATGCCAGATTTGTAGCTGAATCCCAGCAGGCATCTGCTGCTGACAGAGCAATCGAAATGCTAAATTCCAATGTGGCACGCCATGTGCAGATCTTAATTCGAAATGCACATGCCTTGGCCAAACACGCTAGGCCATATACAGACTTCCAGTGGATGTGGGACCTTGACAAATGTAAAGGGGCTGATGGGAAACCTATCACAATGATAAATCATGCCGCATGTTCATTAGTAATATCGCTGAGATGGAACGTAAGAAGCTGGTGGATGTGGTGAAGAATGCAGACTTCATGTCCGTAATGATAGATGGTGCTACAGATTCCAGAATAAAAGAACAGGAAGTAATTTACATAAGAACAGTAAACAAGGGGGTGCCAGATGTTTTTTTTGTGTCCCTGAAAAATCCACACAAAACTGATGCAGTATCAATCACGGCATGCATCGATCAGGCCATGCTGTCACAGACAGAGTCAGCAGAGTGGAAAAACAAATTGGTAGGGCTTACCACCGATGGGGCAGCAGTGATGACCGGTAGAAGGGGGGGTAACTGCATTACTGAAAATGGCACAGCACCATTGAATATGGCACTGATGGCGCAGGCACTGCGCTAGGCACAACCGCGACATTCAGCACTGGGCATGCAAATGAGCCCATTATGCATGTTAAGGCGCAAATGGGGGCCATTTGCCTGTCATTATGGCCTCATTTGTATGTGGTGCACCAATCCCCAGCGACTTGCGCCCTGCCAGGCAGCAGCTGTCGGGGACCAACGCCCTGCCATCCCATGGCTGTTCCCCCGCTCCCGTACACCCGATCGTTGGCAGAGGTCCTGTAATAACCCTGGTGGTCAAGTGGATAACCCCCCCAATCGCAGGTATATGGTACATAAAAGACCCTGGTGGTCTGGTGGATACCCCCCAATCACCCGATCGGAGGCATATGTAAAAATAAACCCTGTTGGTCATGAGGAATGCCCTCCAGCACCCAATCGCAGGCACAGGTTGCAACACACCCTGGGGGTCTAGTGGAAGGTTCCCCCATTGCCCGATCACGTGCATATGGTACACAAAAGACCCTGGTGGTCCAGTGGATACCTCCCCCCCATCGCGGTCATATGTAAAAATAAACCCTGGTGGTTCAGGGGAACGCCCCCCAGTGCCCGATAGTGGGCATAGGTTGCAACACATCCTGGTAGCCCAGTGGAAGGTCCCCCGATCACAAGCATATGTGTAATGAACATCCCTGGTGGTCCAATGGAATCTCCCCCATCGCCCGATCATGGGCGGACATTGCAAAAGAAGCCCTGGTGGTCCAATGGAACCACACCCCCACGAGGTTCCCTGCCACCCATTACCCCCCAGTCAGCGGCGGGCGGGAGCACCCTGCCCGCATGCCTTCCAGATGTCCGCTGACTGGCAGCTTACAGTACAGTCTGTACGTCCATTGGTCCACCGCGTGGACCAATGGGCATGCAGACCACACTAACCCATTGGTCCATGCAGTGGACCAATGGGCATACAGACCGTACTGCACACACTGTCAGTCGGGAGGCATGTGGCTGGCGCGCTGCCCGCCGACTGGGTGGGTGCGGGAGATCTCCAGTGGGTGGGGGAAGGGGTCCACTGGACCAGCAGGGCTGTTTCGCCATGGCGTCCGCCTCACATCGCGACATGGGGCAGTGGGGATTCCACTGGGCCACCAGGGATGTTCGTATCACATATGCCCGCAATCAGGCGATGGGGGGACCCTCCACTGGACCACCAGGGTGTGTTACAACCTATGCCCGCGATCGGGCACTGGAGGGCGTTCCCCTGGACCACCACGGTTTATATTTACATATGCCCACGATCGGGGGGTAGCCACAAGACCACCAGGGCCTTTTATGTAGCATATGCCCACGATCGGGCGATGGGAGGGGTATCCACTGGACCACCAGGGATTTACAGGTACAGTCGCCCATGATCGGGTGACGGGGGGGGGGGGCACATTGCTCCCGGGGCAGGGGGCTTGGGGTCAGTGTTCAGGGTGGGCGGTGGCCACCTATGCTGGCAGCTGCCGAACTGCCCCCTGCAATATGGCGTGCTCACCTGAGGGTGGCCTGGACTTGTTCTGGTTTTACTAGACACATCTTTGCACCCTGAGCAGCGCAAGGCAGGTGTGTGCCGCATATACATGGGCATGCCCCCACACTTGCGCGGCATACATTTACCCAATGCATCCCAGCGCATCGGGAGTTGCATATCGCAACCTGCACCTTTGAATATTGTGCGGCATTGGTGGGTTGTGCATGGCGCATCCCTGCTGCGCCATGCGTAACTAGTTTGAATATCCAGGCCAGGGGTCGTTTTCAGTGCGGGATGCGGAATTGGCATGCCTTTTTTCTGAACTGACCCCCTTTTTTTTTTGTGAATGGGACCAGTGACGCGCTTGGCAGTGCATGCGAGAGTAAAGCCAATTTCAGAAAAGCTCGCTGGCTTACTTGCTCATGTGACTCCTTTTAGCTGTTTCTGGGAAGACGCTTCTGTCGCATTTGGCCGGGCACACAGACTTTGGGTTACACCGCAGGATTCGATCGGGAACAAGCTACACGGTCGCTATCCTTGTGGAACAGGGAGCAGAGAAGCAGCAATCAGCTCAGTGGCATCAAGAAGAGCAAACGCCAGGTACAAGTGGTGGGTAAGTAACTTGGCAGGGGGAGTGGGAGGGTTTACTAGCACAAATCTGACAAGTGAACCATCCTATCCACTTAATACTTCCACAGCACTGGTGACAGTGAATTACGTGTGCTTTTCTGTACCACACATGATCACTGTCACTGTCAACCAGGGCTCGAAATAATTTTTTTTAGGAATGGCTGTCCAAGGGACAGGTAGAATGTAAATTTTGCCTGTCCTGCAGAATTTATGCCTGTCCATTCAGTTTGGGGGTAAATAATTTAAATGTTGATCTGAATTCGAGCTGGTGGGTCTTCATACCTGGTGCTCCTCCCCTCTCCACTGCATTTTATGCTACTAACTGTTTATTATTTTTGTATAATTACATTTAAAACATATGCTCCTCCCTCTCCTCCCATGTCTATAGCCTGCATCTCCTTCCTTCTTATCTTGCTGAAGGGCTTTCAATTATTTTTTGGTTAAGTTCAGGTTCGGCTCCAAAAAGGGCTTTTACTGCTGCCTGACCCGTCACCTTTCGTATCCTGCTTAAGGTCTATTAAAATAGAATTATCCTTCTAAACATTGCTTATTTAATGTTGAAAGATTAGTCTTCATGCTAAAATACGTCTTGTGCTCTGTGGTCTGAAAAGCATTTTATTAATTGAAGCACATTACCTCAAAACCAAGTTCGATCGCTGCCTCCTCCAAAGTGTTGGCACTCAAAAGCGGAGCGATCAAGAATCGGAAACTGAATGTGTGCATTTGAATATAGCCGCCAGCATGATCATCTCACTGCCTGCCCGCAGAACTGCTCATAGTTCTGTGGACATCAGAGGCACAGCTGCAGTAATGCGATCATGTTACCCGGAAGTGCACCTTACACCCTCAATCTCGGCAGCGACTGTATAAAGCGATCTACTGCTGGGTCCTAGTGCCTATTTACAGTGTACTGGCAGCTGCCTGTCCCAAGGACAGGCAACAATGGAAAAACGGCTGTCTGAAATCAAAACTGGCTGTCTGAGACAGGCGGACAGCCGGTTATTTCGAGCCCTGCTGTCAACGAATGTGCAAGCAGGATAAGATGGCATTTCAGAGAAAGTTTTCGGAGAGTGTAAATGCCATTTGTATTTGCTCTTACGTCGTTTCAGCATCAGTGATGAGCAGTTAAAAACGGGCCATAAATAACAGTCAAGTTCACAGATTTCTGCATCTTAACATATACTGAGGGCTGCAAATTGTGTGTTTTGCATTATTTAGTAGCTACTAACCACACTATCCGCTATTCTGGCTGGCACTAGTACTATTTCTGTGTAGGCAGTAATCAAGACTATTTTCTTTTAACAGATGGCTTGAGCAGCAACAGGCTGCTGGAGATTTGAAAAAAAAAAATACATATAAATATATGACTAGGTACACTAACTCAGTCACAGACCCTGGCAAAAAAAAAAATAATAATTTTCTTCACTCAAGAGGCTGAGTTGCTTCTCTAGTGTTTTTCAGTTGTCTCCTGACCTGTCTCAAGCAAAAGATATACAGTACTAGTCTAAGGAGGCTGTAGTTTTCAATTGTCTGTCCTTACAACCTGACCTCTCTCATACTCGAATACTACAGCAAGGTGGTTATTGGTGAAAAAAAAAAGCCATCTGGATTTGAAGTCAAAGTTGTGTGAATTGGGTTTCTTTTGATCAAGCCATGCTGTAGCCGATTACCATCTAAAAGGGGACCGGACAGAAAAACGAACTTGCCTAATGTGCTGCCTGTGTAACAGTATTAAACAAAACTTTGGCCAGAGGCAGAGTGCAGTTCAGTGCTCGCCAGGGAAAAAAAATATCACTCAGAAGTCTGTACACTGCTACTTGTCTGTATGAAGCCAGCTTATTATGAGCAACTGTGCCTCTCATAGCTGCTACCTCAGCAGTGCCTGCTATGCATACAATTTTCTAATGAAAACTTTTAAGATTTAAAAAAAAAAAAAAAAAGTCACTTACATGAGTCAATGCAACAAACTAAACTGTTTGTCCCCATCATTTTGAGACATGTCCCCATATTTTCTCAATTTGTCCCCTATTGTTTGGGACCTTTGGGACATTGTCCTGTTTCAAAAATTTTCTAGAATGAACCCTGACAGCCCCCTGTGTTTTTCCTTCTGTTCTTGTTTTCTAGACTTGGAAAGCACTTGCGAAATCTGGATGCCTTGGAGGGACCTAAATTCCATGGACACACCCTATCTCTTGACGAAACGAACCAGTTTTCCGTTGACAGAGACACACTACTGATAGCCATGATCCTAAATGTCACAAACAGGTTTGAAGACATGCACCAGCACGGACTCCATTATGGTGGCCAAGAACCACATTGTGAACAAGCCATGTGCACTTGACAGGTGTGTTAGGGTGGGAAAATAACTCTGACTGGGTGACACTGGGAGAATCATCTTTAGCTTGGCGAGGTGGGAGGTGAGACAGTTTTTTTCCAGTTATGCAGGGGATGCAGTAGCTGGTGTCATAGAGGAGTTCAGACCAGTCCTCACAGAACAGAACATAAATCCAGACATGTGTGTAGCAGAGTGGACCAAACTAAAAAATCACATAAAGAGAAGGTGCTTTTTCTTCTTCTACCACTAACAAATGTCTTCATTTTTCCTACAAAACAGGTAATATTGCTATCTGCAATCAATCCAACTTAGTTAGTGTCACTCCAGGATTTTGGGTGCAAAAATAATTTTGCCTGGTCACAGTGCCACCAGATTTACAAGTCATGTAGGTTGATCAGTACAGTTTAATTTATCAAATCTGTGAGTTCTCTCAGTCCTTGTTCTAATTTCAGTTTTGTTATAACAGACATGGCTGCGTAGACTAATGCTAACTTGTTGAGCAGCAGCACAGATTGCCAGTCCTAGTAGCACAGTCCCTCAGTCAAGTACAAGTCGGTGAGACAGCTGAAAATAATACACCAATCAGGTACTGTTTTATCTTGCTAATTAAATTAAATTGGGAGGCAGTATAACACAGTGGTTTAAGGCTCTGAGCTGCAAATCTGGTGACATCCAGCAGACCAGACCTGGGTTTGAATCCACAGCTTCCACTTGCATACTGTGTGACCCTGAGCAAGTCACTTAACTTCCCTGTGCTTCCAGGTTGCACCTGTAAAAAAGGTTTCAGCTTAGTGTGCTACTCCTAGTTAAATTTAAAATAAAAAAAAAAGTGCCTGGAATGAATCTGAGGTAGGCAGCTGAGCACCAAGTAGTCCAGATTTGGGTATGTGAACAGAGTATCTTTCAGTCTTCAACATTTTTCTTCACTTCTTAGTATAGCCCTGACTCCAAATAAAATAACCATGGAGAGTCCATGCACCGACAAGGAGACGTGGCTTACTGAACCACTCAGCACAGCAAAAATTAGATAACTAACAATACAGTAAAATTCTGGCCAAATTGGATTGCACGCAAAAATTACAAAAATCTATCACGATTTAGGAGCAGGGTGTTTTAAATTTGTAAAATCTGGCCAACTGGTCATGTCACGGTAATAAAACTATTACTTACTGTCACAGTGCTACAACAAATCATATCAGATTAACTGAATCATGAGCTTCTGTTTACACTAGCCAGATTTTTTCATAGCGTCGTCTTGATGGGGTAGACAAAAAGCAAGAAGACAAAAAGATAATCATCAATGAATGTCAATTGCTGCTTGAACATTTCAGCTGTGCATAAGCTCACTGTCATCACTGAAAGCAAATGACTGTCCAGGTTGCATTTTTGGGTTAAATTGCATCACATTATTATGTAGTGTGAGTGTCTTACTATACTCTGCCATGGATTTCAGACAGACTTTCTGTTTTTTTGCTGCTTGTGAACTGAATATCAACTGTGATGAGATTGCTGTCAGTCAGTGCTGCAAAAACACTTTGAAAAAATGTATGTAATGCCTGGCTGCAATATGTTCTGTGCATCACTCTTTCTGTACATGCACAGAATAAAGTGGAAGTTCAACACCTTACCTACAAGGTAAAGAGAAAAAAAAATACAGAAAAATAATTGAATGGAGAATTTTTAGATCTTATGTTTTGCATTTTATTTAGTCAGACAAGGATGTACCGATGGTTGGTGACATTTTGTAGCAGGTATACAAAAAAAAAAAAAAGGGGTGGCATACCATTTTCTGGGACGGAATACCAAATCTGGGGAACTGGTAATTCATGCAGTACACCACTTTTTAAAACAAACTTCTAGCCCTGCTGATGCAGTCCCTGCACCATTTTGGCTGCCCTTCTCTGGACTGTCTCCCTTTTGTTAATGTCCTTGTGCAGGTGCGGCCTGCAGTACTCCAGATCGGGCCTAACCAGTGTCTTGCAAAGAGGGATTATTATCTCCCTCTTACAACTTGTGATACCTCTACTAATACACCCCGACATCGCCCTAGCCTTACCTGCTTTAGTGGTTTGCTTGGATGATTTCAGGACATCAGTGATGATGATGCCCAAGACTCTATCTTCCCTTGTGACTGCCAGCAATTTCCCTCCCAACCTATAGGCAGCTTCAGGGTTTTTCTTCCCTATGTGCATGATCTTGCACTTCTTTGCATTAAACCCCAGTTGCTACTCTTCAGACCTCTCTCTAACATTTGCAGGTCAAGCTGCAACTCCCTTGCCCCCTCCTCAATGTCTACCCTGTCACAGTGCTTAGTGTCATCTGCAAAGCAACACATTGTGCTCTGTATTCCTTCTCCTATGTCGCATATAAATATACTGAAAAGGACTGACCTCTGTGGTACCCCACTCTTCACTTCACTTTCCTTAATTTGACCCCATTTACCACCACACTTCCCACCCCCTAACTAGGTCCTTTGCTCCTCTAAAACATTCTCCATGCAATGCACTGGTTTCCTGTGCAGTGGAGCAACAGTTTCAAGGTATGCTTGTTAACTTACAAGGCCCTGCATGGTCTGGGTCCGTGCTACCTAAAAGCGCTCCCGATTCCATACAGTCCTAGCTGCCCACTTCGGTTAACAGAAGCGAGTCTTCTCATGATACACAGATCTCTTCTATACCAGGGATAAACCAATACTACCAGGTCCCAGTCATTATTCCTGGTGGCTCATGTTTCTGTAATGGTTACCAGATCTAATCCCTCATCAGCCACCACTGTGTGGAGCTCCCTAGTTTCCCAGGCTCCTGATATTTAGGCAGACTGCCTTCCAGCTTTTGCCTATATCACTCCTCCTCTTGTCAGTTACTCTCTTTTCCTCCAAAAATAGGTGGTATAGCACAGCAAAGCAGTGTGCATACCAGAGGGCAATGCTGACCATTTTCTGAACTGCATAGCAGTGAACTAAGGCAGACTCAAAATGGGAGAGCAAGGTTATCATACAAGACAGGAAATAAGGATCAGTCTAAAATACATAAAAAGCACATCACTGTAACATGCACTTCTGCTTTGGAATCTCTGACAGTGAGTAGGGAGGTGGGGCTAGTGGGTGCGTCGGTATGGGGTACTCATGGAATCAGGCTGGGTGGGATAGTGTACTGTTGTGGCTTGTACCGCTGGGGGGGGGGTAACTGTCGCACAAAGCAGCAAATTAGAAGAGGAAGCTAGTGCTCTGCCGTGGTACTGCATTTTTTGTTTGTTAACTTTTGGTGCTGGGTAAGGAGGGAGGTGGAGGCTAGTGAGTGTGTCAGGAGGTCAGTGCTTGAGGAATTAGGTTGCATGGGTAGGTTACTGTTGTGGTTTGTGCTAAGGATTGAGTTAATTTGGGGGGGCACTGTCATACTTGCAAGTAGCAGCAAAGGGGGCCGCTTTTTTTTAAGTTAAACTTTGTGTGGGGAGGGGATTAGTGGGTGTATTGAGTGGGTTCTTATGTTGTGTTTCTGATTTTAGGATATCAGATGTCTTATCCAACATTCTAAAATCTGAAGTGTTTTTTAGCATATCGGATTTTAAGGACCAAGACCCTAAAAAGCACCCATTATCCTAACCCTTGAGATTTGATACCATGTTTGCAGATTCCCCTTGTATAGTTTCCATAATTAAGTTTGCAAAATGATTTAAAAGGTCGTATTCCTGTCCATTGTTTATGAACTAAAACAGCCTCTTATCTGAAAATACCTATCCTAGCAAAGCTGCAGGAACGTACTGTCCTTGCTCAGCTCGCCTCCTACCTTGACTCCACCTCATTTTTCACACCTTTCTAGTCTGGCTTCAGCAAGTCCCACTCCACCACCACCTACCTTATACTCCTCACAGACTCCATACTCTCCAAGATGGATCTGGGTTACATAACACTGACCAGTATCCCACACTCTCCTCCTCCTCCAAACACTTGCTGTGGCAGGGTTACACCCCTCTGCCACAGCTTGGTTTCACTCCTGACAAGCAGAATTCAATCTGTTAAGATTGCCTCCTCCCTCTCCAATCCCAGTCATCACTGGTGTCCCACAGGGCTCTGTACTTGGGCCCATACTAGTTGCCATTTTCTTAATGACCTCCCTTCTGCCTGCTCCACCTCCCAAATCCATATGTATGCAGATGACACCATCCTTTATACATCTAGCACCTCTCACACTGATGCCCAGACTAGACTGCAACAGGATTTCACCAGTGTTCAGAAATGGTTCCAGTTGAATCAACTGCTCCTGAATACTAAAAAGACAGTCTCCATGGCCTTCAGCACCAGACAGAGGTCATCTACCCTTAAATCCCTTCCAGCGTTCCACATGCTAGATGGTACTCCGATTGAGAATGGCACTTCCTTCAGATACCTTGGGGTCTGGCTAGATAACCATCTGGACTTTTCAGCATATATGGATGCAATCCATAAAAACCTACACCCCAAGCTTGGTGCCCTGTATAGAAACGAGGACTGCATTCCTCCATCAGCGTGATGCACTACAGTGCACAAAATGATCCTCCCCCCCTTTAACTATGCATAGTCTACAGCGCCACCACAAAAACCACTGTGGCAGGAGTGGACACCCTCAATTCCTTCTGCCGCTTTATATCATCCTGCCCTCTTCACACTGTACAAAGTCACGTCCCTCCCTCCACTGGAATCTAAGCATCTATATTCTGCTTTCATGGCTAAATTCTGGACTGGGAATCTTCCCTCCTATCTCTCCTCCGTCATCTCTGCCTCTTCACTGAGCTCTCACTCCCTTTGGTACACTGACTCACGTTCATTCGCCATCCTCTACTGCTCTACCGCTGTTGGTAAATCTACCTTTTCCTACTGTTGTCCTAAAATTTAGAATGTCCTCCCTCCCAATCTCCGTAATGAACCTTCTCCCAAAGCTCTCTCTTCCCACCTGCGTGCTTATACATCCCACTCTTGCACATGCCAAACCTGCTGACCCGCTCCAAAGTACAGTTCTACTTAAAGCCTTGCACCACCCCAATCCCCCTTTGTCTTGTTGCAGTTATTCTGCCCAACATGGCATGCAAGATTAACTCCTACATGCTCACTATGTCTGCATTTCAGTACCCTACTGCTACACTGACTTTCATGGTTTCCAGGTTGTACCCAGTTATTCTATTCATTGTTGCACTGTCTTGACTGTAACTGTCTGTTTCTTCTGCTCATTTTGTATCTTGACTACTGCACTTTTACTTGTTCTGCACTTACTGTATGTACCCTTATGTATCTTGTAAATGGTTTCTTGTTTGCCTCAAAAAATTATATTTTTGCATGCTTTACTCGTACCTCCATGTCCCCCTTCCTGCAGGATCGAGCATTACTGCTCCATATACCTTCCAGGTGAATCGTTTGAAATAAAATAAATACAAATATATATCTGAGATTCAGCTTTTACACATCTTGCATTAGAAACATGCAAAGCTACAAGTAATTTCAGGAGTCTTTAGACATTGAGGGCTGGATATTCAAAGGGGTTGTGCATGGTGCAATTGTGTTGCGCCAGATGAAACCCACTGATTCACCCCGGTGCTATATTCAGAAGTGCAAGTTGCGCTGCTCAAATACTGATGTGCCGGGGCGCATCAGTAATGTATGCAGCGCAAATGCGGGGGGGCGTGCCCATGCATACTCGGCACATTCTGATATTCAGCCCGGGATATGCTGAGCATATGCAGATGCAACCCCTACTTGCACTGCATATTGGTGCTCAAAGTTGAGCCACAAAATAAAGGAGCGAGGGCTGGCCACTCACAGGTGAGCTGCTGTATTGCAGGGCGCAAATGACAGCCGCCAGCTGTGGTGGTCACCCGAACCAGGGTCTGTTGGCGTCGCGTCCCACGCCCCATTGCGGGCATTGTAATAGAAGATATCCCTGGTGGTCAGTGGACGTCAGCCGATCGGCGGCATATGTCTAATATGACAGTTTAACTTGTCCCTGGTGGTCCAGCGGTACCTCCCTCCCACCCACCTACTCCAGACCACCACCCTGCCCCCTCCCCATCAGCGGCGGCGGCCGCACCCGCCCCGGCTGCCTGCAGACTGAATGCTGCCATGACGGCTGTAGCCCATTGGTCCACAGTGTGGGCCATCAGGCATGTAGACTATGCCTTACTACACAGTCCCAATATGTGAGCGGATCCATTCACATATTCTGGACTGTAGTACGGTATTTCAGCGATCTCTGCACCATTGGCCCACATCAGGACAAATGGGCGGAGTAGCCGACTGTACGCAGTCAGCGGCGGTTTATGGTGGGAGCTGCCGCCCACTGCTGACCGGAGGGGAGCGGGGTGGCGGGTCTGAGGGGGAGAGGGGTACCGCTGGACCACCAGGGATAAGTTAAACCGTCTTATATTATACATATGCCCACGATCGGGCCGGAAGCGGTCCACTGGACCACGAGGGATATTTAGGACGTTTGTTATTATACTTATGTCCGCGACTGGGCATTGAGGCACTTTGCCACGATGTGCAGGGGCGTCAGTCCCAGACGGCTGCAGCCTGGCTGGGTGCCAGGCACAAGGGGATCGGCGCATCTGCATGCAAATGGGGCCATAATGACATGCTAATGGCCCCAGTTGTGCCTTGCATGCATTATAGCCCCATCTGCATATCCACCGCTGAATATCATGGTTCCTGCGCCTAGCGCAACCGCACTTGCGCATCCCCCTGCTCCTCTCCTGCCACTTGCGCAGTGCTACTGCGTCATGCGCAACACGGGCGATGACTTTGCCTTATTCAACGGTGCTGAGCCATGATACAACACCATTGAATATCGCCCAGCACACTCCCTGGTGCATCCCAGTTTTGCTGCGCCCCTGCCTGGCGCATTCTGAATATCCCACCCCCCAGAATTTAATATAATTAAATGGTAAAGCTCACCACTATGTCACTACAACTGCTGGAGTTGTCTTGCAGTGATGCAAAGCTTGAGTATTTGTTTCGAGGCCCATAGCTAGAACAGTGAGAAGGAGGGGGGGGCAGGTACCAAGAACATTAAAGCAATCTGGACTGGTCTGAAAATGTACGAGGGGCAAAAATTACAGAGGGGCAGCGCCCCTGTAGAGACGGGCATGTTTGTTTACACTGTAATTCATGGGACCAAAGACTCCTGAAATGGCTTTCTAATTTGCTTTTTTAGGTGTAATGCAGTATTTCTCGTGTTTTGTATTTAAAAATTTTGCGAATACAGTATTTGTGCATAAAAATAGTTGTTTGCAAACAGTACCTTTTTTTCTCTGTGCCTTTTGAAACTTCCGCCCCCCTCCTTCCACCACACACAGCTCCCGATCTAAATAGAAACGGTCACGTAGGCGCCCCGCGCCCACGGAGTCAACTCCCAGCATGAGGAAGAGTTCTTTAGAGTAAAAATGTTTTGGAATCGCCACCAGCACACAAGAACAATAATTACCGTTTTGGCATAAAGGATCTTTTGTTACAGCTAGAAAAATGCGACTTCCAGGCCCTGCGGCACCTATTCAGCAAGCATACCTCTCAGCATTAAAAAACACAGCAGAACGTGGAGCACGTTCTTGTTTTGAAGAATAACATGTTTACAAACAGTTAGTGATAAACGTTTGTTAACTTAATAGTTTGCGTGTCCTGAAATAGCGAGAACATTATTCAAAATTAAACCTGTGCAGAGCAAGGGTAAACGTGCGTTTGGAAATCACAGCGCTATGCGAAATTCATAGCAGTTGATAGGTTATGATTAGCAGCCATCAAAGAAAGAGACCCAATGCTTGCGAACTTCGCGAACAGGCCTGTCTTCTGCCTTACAGACCTGATCATGAATACCTCTAACATGACACAGAGTGCATCTGATCCGACATTGCATTTGCAATTACCGGGAAATCACCGCTGCCCAAACCAAAATGACAGTCAGATATGCCGACGAAATAAGGACACAAAACAGATAAGATGCCTTATTATTTCAAAGCCACTCCAGAACGGAGTTTCAGCGCCACCCGTTTCGAAATATAAAATTAGCGCGAAACGAGCCTTTTACGTTGTTAGTGAACAGGAAAAATACTAAGAGTCATCAAATAAGAGCGAGCACCACACAAACGACCACCACCCACCGAGAACAAAACTAGTTCCGCGCCCCTAGCTTCTCTGCCAGAAACCGCTATACTGTACTGCCCGGGGAGCAAAGGGGTCTCTCGCCCCCTCCGTCCCTATTGGTCCACCTGTGCCGCGTGCGGGCCACTCTCGTTGAGGATAGGCTGCGGCGGGTGTCAATCGTTATTGCCGTGGCTCCGCCTCTTTGAGCAGGGTAGTGTGACCGGGAGCAGCTGCACCAGCGGTAGCGGTAGAAGCAGCAGAGATACAGTGCAATGAGGAGAGGAGACTGAGCTGGGACCGCAAAGGGAGGAGGAGGAGCAAGGCGGAAAAGCAGCACCTACACAGGATCTCTCGGGATATCTGTGAGGATATATATCAGTCCTCTTTTCGTAAACTCCCCGCCACGTCTCGTATGCTGTATTTGCTATCGTGAACATAGAAGGTGTTTTTTTGGTAATCGAGTCCAGCCAAATATCTATTCAGAGGTGTTGGAGTTGAATCCGTTCCTTTTTTGTCGGCACCATATCCTTTGGTTACATGGCGACCAACATCGAACCGATTTATGGACTTTGTGAGGATGAAGTAAGTATCGAAGTAGATAAAAACGACTCAGCTTTGTGGAATGTAAATGCAACTGTAGCTGCAATGTCTGTTTTGTTGATGTTGCTAATGCTAGCCGAACATAAACTTGAGGCGTGGGGGACGCTGGCTTTGCCTGAAATCTCTCAGCAATTGACATACTTACTGTATCTAGTAACTTAGTAGCAGCTAGGTGCCTTTAAACACGCTGTGATACTGTATGTCAGCAGTGGAGTGCAGTATGGGGTTGGAGCTGTCAGTGGTGGTTGTCTTACAAATAATGTTATATTTCTGAAATCCAAATGGATCCAGAAACAAATGATTTGATACCTTTTATTGGACCAACATGCATGTTACAGAAAAGAACAAACGAATACAAATGATCATTATTACAGACCCTTAAAACTACATTTCTAAAAATTGAATTGTACTCCTTGTTTGTGCATTACAGACCATGAACTGCGCATACTTCTGAATTAAAAATATGTGATGATTAAAATATGATGAGGAAACTCGTTTATTAAAAATGTCTTTTTTTTTTTTCCTTTGTGAGAGAATCACTTCTAGAAAGCTTCAACATTGTGCTAACTAGAGTGGCACAGCAGTTGGAAATGGAGTTGTACTATGTTAGTTTCAAATTTGTACTGTGATACATTTTGGTTAAATAATAATATTGTTGACTTTGACATCCTATCTCATGACTGTCGTTTTGACAGTGTAGATTTCCTAGATCTTATAGGAAATGATCATGACTGCAGGGGAGCTTCCTTTAGTGGCGCTTCTTGTGACTGTTGCACTGTTGTGATTGTGATATTCCAGGCAGGGTGCAGTTACCCAGGGTGTTCGGATTGTAATGTTCTAAGCAGGGTGTGGTTGCCCAAGGTGTTGAGGTTCTCTGGAATTTGGACTGCTGGGCACCTCCCAAGTACTGTGTCAAATTATTTAACACCCCCAACACCCTTCAATGTTTCAGACTGACTGAGGTATCTGTTGCACATAAAGTGATATTCATACTGCGTATGGCGTCATGCAAACATATTTGGTCCATACTTTATGAATCTCAAATAAATAGCACAGTGTGTGAGTTGAAGTATAAATTGACTTAAATCCTTAACTATTTTGAATCTGATTCTGGTCAGTACTGCTGATCTTTATTTGTCTTGTTTTAAATGCTGCAGTGACTTTCTTTATCATAAAATACATTAAGTGACATAACGACCAGGTGGAGGTGGACACCATTTCTGTGCCTTTATTTTGGGTCATGCAGTTATTAACAGGACACAGTGGTGGGGAACAGGAATCTGCAGCAGAGCTGCAGCCTTTTTTTCCTACCAATAGGTGTCATGTGAACATTAGTGCGCAAGCACTGCATTGAGAGAGGGGCCTGCTTGAGTCAATAAGGCATAACAGGATCTGTGATTAGGGGTCCGTAATCACATGGCACTGGAGGGTGTTAGGCACAAGGCACTTCCGTGTGAAGTGCCTTGAAACTCCGGTGGGGGGGGGGGGAGGAGCGAACGAGAGAGAGAAGTGTAAAATCCAGAAGTGCTTTGTTACACTTAGGACATGTGTAGAAAATTGTAAACCAGTAAAATAAGGGAAAAGGACATAATATTACTTGCAGAAATAGTTAAGTTTGGACAAAAACGAGTCCCTCTTTGTAACTGCAAATCAGCTAACTCTTGTGCTGGTGGTGGTTAGATCAGTATAACATCTCATATTATGTAAGAAGGAATCATCAGGCCCTCTGTGTAGCTGTTTTATATTTCCTTACTGAGAGGTGCAGTCTTATTTTAGTAGCGGTTACAGAAGTGTGGTGTCTCAGATATCGATTTATAGAGTGAGGCCTTTATAGGTGATGATATTTCCTTACTGAGAGATGTAGGCTCCCATTTCTGTAGTGAATACAGAAATATAAAAGCCTGTATGCTGACTTGCATAGTGAGGCATTATGAGTGCAATAAATAGCTGATTTTGTATCTACCAACTCAGTACATCGGTTGTCTTTTTATCCCACCTTACTACCCACTCACCCCACTCCTTCAGACTTGATCACCCTCGGCGATTCTACCACAGAGTCTGCCCCTAGAGTGTCGGCCTTCCTCCCCTTACCTTCCTCCTTCTGAAGTGCCTGCACACATTGGGGTCTGCCTGTGGTAGTTGGTTCGGGATTAGGTCAGTCGTCATCTTGGGGTAGAGCGGGTTTTTCCACATTTTCTCCCTCTTAGGTCCCACTACCCTTGAGGACGTCGACATGCAGGACTGGCGTCGGGGCAGACGGCGATGCCCGGCGCGCGTTGTTGCCAGAAGTGCCCATAACGTTCTCCTGTCCCCAGTTCCGAAGAACCACCTGTGCCCTGATACCTATGCTTCCACAGACACTGGTGTGGTGAGTGCTGAAGGCACCCCAGGAACCCACCCCTGGAGGAGGAGAGCATCTGTAGGACGCTCGATCCTTCTCCGCCTCTCCGACCCCCAATGGCCCGAGTCCATTCCCGAACCTGGGTTGCTGGCATGGCGGGGGGGGGTGATGCCCAGCGCCTCAACCCTCAGTGCCACCGGGCCGGCAGTATAGTGATATTTTAATGTTTTTTTTTAAGGTACAGCAGCTGCAACTATGAAAGAAGCGCAGACGTGAAATTATAGGCACATAATTACATGGCTGTGTTGATGGTTTAGACAATCACAGCACTTGATTTTTCTCACACATGTTATAAGGGGGTTACGAATATTCAGACAAGTTAATTCCTTGGGCATACAAATAGCACATTTTCAGGAAAGTCCCTCTGGAAGTGGGACCCACAATGGGGAAGAGGAAATAATCCAGAGTGTGAGTGTATACAGCCTACATAGAAGGGAGGAACCCCAGTAACAGGAAAGATGATTATTTATTGTGCTTAACCATATATGTACAGCAGTCTAGAATTTTGTTTGGGCTGGTAGCTTAAAACCAACCCTTCGTGCTCCTATTCCTAACTCCCTTGCCATTGTGCTCACTGTCTTTCCTTTCCTTTGCAACCTACCATCCCCAACTTAGGCCACTCAAAAACCTATTAGTTAGGGTTTCTGGAAAGACTAGATAGACTACAGGTCATTGCCTTTGTCTGCTTTAAAGAGTAACTTTGCATTTCAGCATCTGCTTTCAGAAATAAAATGTTTCTGCTGTCACAATTTAATAGAGAATACATTTTTTTTTCATTTTCAGTGTCCCTTTTCTGGATTTACAGCACATCTTGGTAGTCCATCAGAAAAATCTGTATAAAAAACACTTGAAAACATTTACTTCTCCCGTTAACCTCACAGTGCCTTTGTTTATGACATAATAGTGTTCACCATGACAACAGACTGTGATGTCACAAACAGCAGTTATTTGGCTAGCAGGGGAGAGTCCGGTATATTGTAAAGACTCTGTGAAGTAATTGCTGCATTATCTTCAATATTTAGTGGACCAGAAGCAGGGGGAAGTTACAAAAACAAACAATCAAACAAAAAAAAAGGAAATAGAAAACCACAAAATTAAAATATAATTGGTGTAAGTCTAGCATTCTTAAGCTTTTTTATTGTAATACAGAGTTGCTCTTTTAAACTGCAGTGTGTTTATGGTAACTCTGTCATCGTCAAGTATATTGTTGATGTATGTCTTTTGTATTTGACTCTACTACAATTTGTGCATTTTTTAGTTTAATACTGTACCTGCTGTTTGCGATTGATTGTGTATTTGTTGTTTCCACCCCCACCAAACCCCGGACTTACCTGAAAACAAGTCTTGGCTCAGTGGGCTTTCTTTGTTAAGAAAAAATAAATAAATACATAAAAGTTTAAAGTGCAGCTTAAAACTGGGTTCTTTACACTCTACTTAAAGGGAAGCAGTCCTTTGCCTCCCCTTCTACAAACCTACCTCTGGTTTAGCTTTTCTGAGAAAAGTTCCTTTTTTTTTTTTTTGCGGGCAAAGTAATTTAATTTAATTACAAAAAAATCCGGGACCCAGAAGTAAGGCAGACACTGGAGCAGCTCCATTAACTGTAAAGGTGTGGCACGGCGCTGTGCGCCTCGATGCATTTGTATAGAAGTGCATGGTGCGGCGCTGCAACTTTACACATAATGGAGCCGCCCCAGTGTCCGCCATACTTCCGGGTAGTGGACTTTTTGTAATTAAATTACTTTGCACCGCAAGAAAAAAGGTGCTTTTCTCAGAAAAGCTAAACCAGAGGGTAAGATTTGCAGGGGTGGGAGCCCTGGCAAAGGACTGCTTCCCTTTAAAGAGGCTATGAGTTTGATTACAAACTGGGCCCAGGCACTCACAAACACCTGATACATGGCTTGCTTTGTCATTCACCATTGGAACCAAAAAATATTTTTATTTTAACATGGCAATTTTTAAAACTGTTTGGCAAACTCAAAAACAGTTGAAAATAGATCCAGTGTATCATATGGTGTAAAAATATAGATTTTGGGAATCTTATTGGTGCAGAAAAATAAAAAGCCATAGCTAGCCCATTGATGGGATCAGTGTTTGGGTTTTGGTGTGACATGCCTGAGGGTAATTCTTCTGTGTTTTGGTTGCTCCCTGCTGGGGAGAGAAAGTTGAATGTGAGGGAAGCTTCCCACTGTTTGAGTAAAGCCACTGTGGCCTGGTTAGAATACTGTTCGGTTTATTGATAGCTGAAGCAAGTATTTTCTCTGTAACCCATACTTATGACTGGAATCTGTACTGAATGTAAAAATATTTAACATATGTGTCAAAGAACTCCAGGACATGTTGGGCTGACTGTCCTATATTATATTGGAGATGGTTGTCACCTTCTGTGTCTGCAGCAAGGGTTCATATCTGGAGCTCACTTTGACACGGGCTGGCAGAAGGGGACTGAGCAACCTAAAGGATGTTTTCCCTCCAGTAAGTTTAGGGTACAAGCACCTGCTACAGTACTGCCAGATGAGTGATCTCAGGTAGCAATGCAGAAGGGAGTGCTGAGAAAGAGGAAGACATACGCATGTAACATTAGTTTCCAGCTGGCAGGCCACTGCATTTTCAATGGAGTGACCTTTGGGAGTACAGCTTGGGGAGGCAGAGAGACCAGATGACTATTGAATAATGCCTCCGCTTCCAAACTCTTCTGTTGAATGGCATGGAACCTTATGGCTTAACTATGTTATTCATTCATTGACTGGGATATTAGGTGACAGCTCCCCACATAGCAGAAAGAGGGAGTGGGGGAGTGTCTGAGAGGGAAGGCTGTGGGGACATAGTGGACAGGAGCTGAATACGTGACAGTGCTCAGGCCAGAGGCAACCCTGCAGTGCCAGGAGAATCTCAGCACATGCCGTCAGCTAAAGAAGTGCTCTTCCTCATAGTGCAGTGCAGAAAAAGTGTAGAGCAAGGAGAGGAGGAGCAGCAGAAATACGTCCCACAGTGGCTGGCCATTTAAAGGCACCTCTGTTCCACACCGGGAGTGTCCCTTAAAGATCTAATACTTACTCCAGCTAAGAAGCTCCCTAAAGACGACCCCTATTGAGGCTGCAGTCTGATCCTGCAAGCAGCTATGCAGGTTACTGCAGTTAGACTCCATAAAAGATACCCCACAGTCTTTGTTGTACAACCCAAAGTAACAACAGGTGGCTGTACAATCAGTAACCTCTTCTGAGTCACAAAACAAATCCAGCGGGTAGAACAGTTGGTCCTTGATGGGGAAATAAATTGCCCATGCCACATTTCATCATATGTTTGTACTAATAATAGTGATTGTTTTGAAGTTCTTACAAGTGGCACATGCGTGTACGGTCATTTTGCCCCCGGACAGATAGTCGCGGTCTAAATGCTGTGTGGACAAAAGAACACCGATCATTAAGCCGCTGGCAGCTGAGGTCGCAAGTGTACAATGCTGCACAGACTCAATTGTCGGCAGACAAAAAGTTATCCCGCTTAATCACATGTACTGTCTAAACATTTTGGCCCACAGGCTTGGCATAAAGACCATGGTCTGAAGTACTGCCCTCGACCAAATGGGCCATGATCCCCCATGCTGTTTCCAGGCTATATACACATATATGAGCTGCTTACTGCCAAAATAGAGGGCTCAGCAGCATATTGGGAACAGACTATACCTAAGGTAGAAGGTGCTTATGACTGGCCTAGAATATGGAATGACATGTATAAGTTCCTAAAATTCAGTAGATATAGGCTTATGCAGCTAACAATCCTAAATAACATGTACTACACTCCACAGAAATTAAACAAAATGTGTAAGCTACCAATAGACATTTGATCAAGATGCATGAAGCAAACGGGTACTATATTCTGTATATTATGGGAGTGTGAAAAGGACCAACCCATTGGGCCCTCTCTATAGAGCAAACTAGACCCACTATTGGGCCTGGATGATGCCTTTCACCCCGACATATGCCAAATAGGGAATTTTAGGGGCAAGACTGACAGAGAACAAAACTATTACATGTCTTTGATGGCTGCATGTGCCAAGAAAAACTTAGCACTGGTTGGACATAGAAATTCCCACCTACATAGAATGGCACAAGGATATACTGTTTGCCCTGCAGACTAAAAAGATGATATCCAGGCCCAGATATTCAAAAGGGTTGCACATGGCGCAATGATGTTGTGCCATGCACTACTCCTGATGCACTCGGTCTGCGATATTTAAAAGGAAAAGTGCGCCTGCCCAAATCCTGATGCAGAGGCGCATCAGTAATGCTCATGCAGGCACAGGGGCGTGCCCATGCATGTAAACTGCACAGCCCGATATTCAGCTTCCCAGGTCGCAGTTATGCAGGCACAACCCTACCTGGGCGCCTGCACAAATTTGAGCCGAGGGGAAAAAAAAGGAATGTTGAGGGCCACCCACAGGTGAGCTGCCGCATCGCAGGGCGCAACACAGCAGCTGCCACCTGTGGGTGGCCCTCGACTTGTTCCCGCCGCACCTGGTGGTGCCCCCCATGCCCCGATCATGGGCATCAGTACCCCCTTCCCAAACCCAATATCCCTGGTGGTCCAGTGGACCGCGAGTAGCCCGATCACGGGCATAAGTGTTCCCCATAGCCCGATCGCGGGCATAACATCATCCAGCCCCGCCGGTAGCCCGATTGTGGGCATAACTTTACCCCATTAGCCCGATCGCGGGCATCAGTATTCCCAAAGCCCAGTATCCCTGGTGGTCCAGTGGACGAGCAGACCCGATGTGGCGGTATTCCTCACCCCAAGTATGAATCCCTGCTGATCTAGTGGACCCCGCCCCACCTGCCCATGGAGCCTCACCATCTTTGCCCCCGCGCAGGCGGTAGCACTTACCCACTGCTCGCCTAACTGGACAGCTGTGGATGGCTGCACGCCCATTGGCAGAGCATGAGCCAATGGGCGGCAGCCCATACCGCACTAGCTAGCCATACAGAGCTGTCAGGTCGGCAGGCGGTGGTGCTGCCGCCCGACGGCCATCGGGGAGCGCGGTGGGGCTCCGCGGCGTGGGGTGGGGGTCCACCTGATCACCAGGGATTTCCATACTTGGGGGTGAGGAATGCTGCCTGCCGATCGGCCCCGTCGGGTCCACTGACCACCAGGGATATTGGGCTTTGGGGGCAATACTGATGCCCGCGATCGGGCTAATGGGGTTAAGTTATGCCCGCGATCGGCTATTCGTGGGGGTTGATAAAGTTATGCCAGTGATCGGGCTACTCGCGTCCACTGGACCACCAGGGATATTGGACTTTGGGGTGGTTTACTGATGCCCGCGATTGGGCTAATGGGGGTGGGGAAGTTACAGTTATGCCCGCGATTGGGTTACTGTGGGGGGAATACAGTTATGCCCACGATCGGGCTAATCGCGGTCCACTGGACCACCAGGGATTGGAGACATGCATTGTCCATTATGGGACGTCCCGTGATCGGGCTGCGGGGGCGTCGGTCCCTGACGGCTGCTGCCTGGCAGGGCGCCAGGCACATGTCTTTGGGGATCAGCGTGCCTGCATGCTAATGGCATGCAAATGGAGCCGTAATCAGATGCAAATAGCCCCCTGTGCGCCTTGCATAAATTATGGCCCCATTTGAATGTCACCCTTTGAATATCGCAGGTGCTGTGCATGGCACAATGGAACTTGCGCCACCGCATCTTAATGCCCCACTCTGACCACTTGCGCTGGCGCAGTTCCACTGTGCCATGCACAGTGGGGGTGGCCAGGGGGCGATATTCAAATCAGTTGCACCATAGCGCAACTCCATTGAATATCACCCAGGCCACACCCCTGCACAACTATTTTGAGCGGCGCACAGGCTTACGCCACAAATTGGCGCAGTTTGAATATCTGGGCCCCAGTATAAATGATAAATTGTACATGTATAGGAAAAGATCAGAAAAACTCCATGCATTGTTGTTTTGCCTAGCTGATTGGTTCATGCCACAATGGAAGCAATGCACAGTGCCAAGTTTTATATAACTAGCAGGGTTTAACAGTATTAAAAATGTCAAGCCTGAAACTGGATACTAATTATAACAAGACTATTCCATTAGTTGTAGGTACCAAAGGCTTGTTCTGTGTGTCCTTGTTCAGATGTTTGTACTGTTTGTGCATGTGTTATTTCTGAAAAATAATAAAATATATATATTCAATAAAAAAAAAAAAAAAAAAAGTGAAGGGCAATCTGCCAGTGCAGAGGCAGTGCTGCCGATAGCGACATATTGACACAGGTTTGTGACTTGAGCCTCATCATCCAGGATGACATGGGGGAGGGTTAAGCCTCCCATGAGATGCTCTCCTCCGCTGGTGTGGGCCATGAATCTTGCTGCAGTAGTGTCATGTGGATGATCACAGATGGTGGTGCAGCTGAGACTCTGCACTGAAGGGGAGTTTCGTATGATTGACAACTGCTGCTGGTGTGCTGGCACCGTGCAGTGTCCTCATGGTTGAGTAAAAGAAAATGGGAGGTGGGGGTGGGGGATTGCCATTTGCAGGCAGAAAGCAGCCATTTTCCCTTGCGTTGTGGTCCCCACCCCGTTTTTTTTGTTCGGTGGATGGTCGGATCTGATTTAAATTACTGTGGGCATGGTTTGTGTGTGATTAAACAACTGTGGGTGGTGTCTTTCTCAATAAATGGCTCTGAGGTATTTTTGTAAGGTTTGTCGTGGTATAAATGACAGTGGTTCTTGTTTCAGATTGGCCAATAGAGGGTACCTCTCATATAATTACAGATTAGTAGACAGAATAATGACAGGTAGACTGCATGTTGAATCAAACTATGTGTTTAATGAATGGTACTGTTACATGAATAGACCAATTTGCTCAAAACATACTTTTGTTGCATAATGTAATTTTCCCATTAACTGGTATAATTTATGAATAAAGCTGAATAAAGTAATCTGTTTAATGAATAACACTTTTGTTGATTAATGCAATGTTCCCAATAAATAACACTATTTCATGAATAAAGCTGAATAAAGCAATCTGTTCAATAAATAACACTTTTGATGAATAATGCAGTTTTGTTAATAAATGATACTGTTTTATGAATAAAGCAGTCTCTTCAATAAATAAGTTTTCATGAAAAAGTTAATTTTTTATGACCAGTGAAACAATGCGCTGAGTAAATAGCATTTTTTACAAGTGAAGTGACTCTTTTTTGGTAAATAAAGCAATCTCTTTCTTAAGTAACTCTATGTCATAAGTAAAGTTTTGCAAGTTTTGTTAGTAACTGTGTTTCAATCATAAAGTTGTCTCACAGATGCTGCTGTTTTAATGTAAAATGCTTTTGTCATTTGTTAGTAAGGTTTTTACAAAAAGAATATTTTTTTTAAAACTATTTGGAAACAGCTGTTTAAACATGCATACAAGTTTTTATTTTTTTTTGTGTTTGTTTTCTAAGAGAAACAGGTAGGTCTATAGAAGTAACAGTTTTGAATGACTGTTTTCCTGGTTTGTTGTGCTGGCACGTTCATGGTTGTCCTATGTTGGTGATATTTTGTATTTGTTCTGTTTGTGTCACTGGCTGAAGTAAAATATCATCTTCAAGTTCCTCTTGTTGAGGCACTTGGGTGTCTGTTGTTTGATTCTCTGGTTGATTTTGATTGGTGAGAGCGTTCTGTTGCTCTTGGTTGCTGTGTTCTGCTGCATCATCTTGAGGTGGGTGCTGTTCTTGAAGGTCGTCAGTGGCTATGTCAACGTTAATTGGTGGTAGTGAGTTGTTTTTTTCTGGAACTGTTGCTTGAAGTGGTTGTGGTCGTGTTGTGTTTAAAAGAGCTGCAGATAAGATGTTGCTGAATTGTCTTCATTGTTCTAAGTTTGTTCTGTCTCTGTATGATATTATTCTGGCTTGATTTTTGTGTTCTGCTGCTTTCATGATGTCTCTTGTTTCTATGCCACAGTCACGAAGTATTGTTGCTGCCGTTACTCTCAAGCAGTGGTTTGTATTTATTATTGACAAGCTCTCTTCTTTACTGATGTTCGACATGAATTTCCCAAGTATGTGCACTCCTGAGTTTTTGTTTTTGGTACCAGAAGTTGTCAGTAGGTTTCCAGGTTGTCTTCGATTTTGGTTTTTGCCACAGATATGGTATGTTTGGATTTAGTTTTGCAATGTATAGTTCATAAGCTGCCACTGGGCATAGGGGATTTTGTGACTGCTCATACATTCTGGCTTCAGGCATGTGTTTGTCTCTTGGATTGCTTCCTGAGTGTTTTTGTCTTTTGGGTTGATTGTGAAGTAAAGGAATTTTTTGTTGTTGTTTTCCTGTGATATTTTACATGTGATTTTTGTCATGGTGTTGAGGGTTTTCTGCTCCTCGTAAGGCGAAGTGAAGCACAAGGTTAAACCATACTAGCCATTGTAGTGATTTTGGATTATCTTTAGATAGTATTTTGGTTTACATTATTTTTTTGTAGGTCTCCTTTTTCAGTTGATTTGTGGTGTTGAGCTTTTTCTTTGTTTCCCGTTTTAATGTTTTTAGCAGGGTGACAAACGTGTTGGATTTTAAGAATTCTGTGTTATTAAATAGAATTGGTTTGGAATATGGTGTTTCTCTTAAGAACCTGTTTATTCCTGCATGTAAGCTTGTTAAGGAGGATTTTCCATATTCGCCTCCTGTTGTCTTTTTAAGTGATAGAAGTTGTACAAATGGTTGTCTGGTTCTTGTGGTGTGAAAGTTTCAAAGTGTTTACTTATGTTGTTGAGTTGCAACCATTCTGTAAGGAGGAAGGAACGTGGAGGTTATTCTTGCAATCAGAGAGAATACCAAAACAAATATTGTGCATGCATCTTATTTTTATAGAAATAAAGTTTTGTTTGGAAAAAGTTTAATGTAATGATATTTCATGTATGAATAATGAATACTGTGGCTTTAAGGTGTGTTGGAGTTGTGGCCACCTAGGGGAGAAGTTATGCTGATTGGATGCTCTATTTTTGTACAGTGCGTTTTCGTGAGTGAAATGTGTGGTTATGTTAATGTTTGGAGAGTGCTACAAATGATAGGTCTCTAGTAGAGTGGCAGTTTTATTTGATTTGTAGGCAGGATTTTATTTATTTTTACTTTTTTAACCAGGAGAGACAAACTAAGCTAAAGCTTGTTTACCAGTACAACTTGGGAGCACAAGGAAATAAATTGGGTTGCTCATTGTCACACAGTATGCTAGTGGGGACTGTGGGATTCAAACCCAGATCTGTAGGTTTGTAGCTCAGAGTCTTAATAGACAGTATTATGGAAGTATAGTGTTTGGGGGGATTGAAAATGTGTAGGCATGATTTAGGTTTGTGAGCTATATACATGTGTGTGTGTGTGTGTGTGTGTGTGTGTGTGTGTGTGTGTATGTATGTGTGTGTGTGTGTGTGTGTGTGTGTGTGTATCATACACACATTTTTTTTTTTTGGGGGTGGGGAGTCCATTGTAGGAATACATCTTAATTTGCAACTGGACTTTAACGGGTGAATGAAATGCGAGAAAGGATGGGAGCAAAGAGAACACTTTTATATTTGGTGCTGTGTGGTCTACGTGCTGTTCGCGAGTTTCGATTCCCTGTTTTATTTATGTTAGTGTTTGTTTTTGTGCATGTGTTGTGCTAGTAGAACATTTAGGCAGTTTGTTACATGGAGAAATTAAGTAGCTGGCGGGAAGCCATGGAGTAAAGCTGCATATGTTTTCTGTTGAAGAGACCTGGAGATCGTCATGAAAATAGGGTCTTGGAAGTCCTTTTTTTTTTTTTTCCCCTTTCTTTCTTTTTCTTTCTTTTTTTTTTATATTATGGGGGCCACAGTGTTGTGTATGTATGGAGCGACGAGCAGGAGAGAGGTGACAGAGTGAAGGTGGACATATTTTCAGTGCAAGGGGACAGCAGATCACAGTGAAATCTGGAGCTAAGTAAACAGTTCTTTTATTTATTAGAGCAAATATTGTGGGATTCTATAGAAGGTGACTGGAGGAAAGGGCAGATCGAGCAGTGGAGATGCATTACATTTTTGAAAGGGACAAACCAGTTTGATGGTACCAGGGTGTTTTTATATGTTTCTGTAAAGTGAACATGTAAAGATACGAGTGGCCCAGAGTATGTGAAAGGAAAACAAATTTACCCGCTCCGTGCAGTACTATGGTTCAATTTTGGAGTGTTCTGACATTTTGTGCAAAACAGCTTGCTTATGCTGTACAGTGATTTTCATTTTGTTACAAAAAATTTAGCAGGTTTCATGAAAAAAATCGAAGGGTTCTTGTGAATTATGGTTGTTTGCTTAGCGATGTGATGAAATACTGTACTCGTACTGTGAAGCTGTTGGGGGAGGTGGTGGGGGGTGTTTGCACAGGTGAGAAAATTTGTACTAGTGTTTTGTAGTTTGTTACATGAATTGGGGGAAAGTGTTACAAGTTACAAGATGATACGGTGAGCAGCTTGTGCTGGTATTGACTGATGAAACGAGGTTCAGTCAGAAAATGCAGTGGGATAATTTAAAAATAGTAGTTAAGGTTTGTACCTTTGAAAAGCTTTGTTGCCCATTTGGTTTGTTTCTTAATAGTTTTTTCATCCTTTTCTGACATAATTATTGCTTTCTCTTCTTCTGTCAGCATTTGGAACCGTGTTTTGGTGAGTTCGGGAGCTGTTGACGTGGACGGCTGTTCCGATGCCATTTTTTTTTCCTCTTGGGAAGCTCGAGGAATGAATAAATGACTGTGGGTGTAGTTTTTGTGCCATTAAACAACTGTGGGCGGTGTCTGTCTGAATAAACGACTGTTGAGATATTTTTTTAAAAGTTTGTGCTGCTATAACTGACAGTGGTTCTGTGTTGCGATTGGCTGATAGAGGATACCTCTTGTATAATATAGATTAATTCCAAATTACTTTACTTTAGTTCAGAATGTAAATAAGATGCTGTAGTGTTTGAGTCTGGTTACCTACATTCCGTAACCAGTTTAGTTGAGTTTATAATCCCAAATTCCTAAATGGAAAGAAAGCTTACTTGGCTATAAAAAGACAAATCAGTAACATTCATCCTTAAGAAAGATCAAGACCATAACAGCATATAGTGCACAAACCATCAGCAGATCCACTGCAGTCATATTAATTTCCAGACAAGTACCCAGGTTAGGGGAGAGATTGTTATAACAGTTTAAAAGATCACTAGCGGGTACGGTGCTGTAACTGTCAGAATAGTTTTACTCGACTCAAGACAGCAAGCAGGTTTTTTACATGTCTGTCATTTCCAAATGAAAAAAAATGGCATACAATATATTATAATCTCAGCCAAGGCTCTCCTTAAAAGAATTTTCTAGCTAGAATTGCCTTTCATTGTTATATCTTTGGCACACTAAGGCCCTGTCCGCAATGCATTAAAAACTCCCCTCTGCAACGCTACAGAGGTCAAACCGTTGCCACAGCAGTTACGTTCACACCTGTAACATTAGGAATTTTAGTAACCATTGTTGAAACCACTTATGAGGTGGTTTCAACAACGGTTACGAAAACAGTTCTGCCTCTGTGACATTACCAACTGTAGTATGGACGCGTGAGCGTGTAGCCCCAGCATTGCCCTCAGTGCAGCACGAACTGCATTGTGGGATAGGGTGCTGACCGGTAACGTTCACACTCTGTCCGGTGTATGGACAGACTGTAACGTTACCAGCTGTAGTGTGGACGCGTGAGTGTGTAGCCCCAGCATTGCCCTCAGTGCAGCACGAACTGCATTGTGAGTTAGGGTGCTGACCGGTAACGTTCACACTCTGTCCGGTGTATGGACAGACTGTAACGTTACCAACTGTAGTGTGGACGTGTGAGAGTGTAGCCCCAGCATTGCCCTCAGTGCAGCACGAACTGCACTGTGGGATAGGGTGCTGACTGTAATGGTCACCCATCACCCACAATGTGGACCGGCTGTAACAGTTCTGAACCGTTATCATGACGGTTCACTGGCAGTGTGGATACACTGTAACATTTACCATCTGTAACGGTTTGAAACTGTTGCAGGGTTTTAGTGGTATGGTGTGGTGTGGACAGGGCCAAAGATAATGTGCTCAAGATCATCTAGATCACCCCACCACATTTACAAAATGGAAAATTAATTCCTTCTTGTTCCTGTGTATAGAAGAGATGATCAGAATCGAAACGTTCCAAATGAAACTGTGCGATGAGATTTCTTTTATCATTCTCCACTATTTTTGCAAATAATGTTCCATCTGGAAAACCCTTATAAGATACTGAGATGCAGTATGACTTTTAGAGAGATGGATCTTTGCTATAACTTGCTGCACTGATACGTCCTTACACTGGCGTCTAATGTGCCCTACCAGAATTATTCATAGAGTTCTATCAATCTCAAGCAAGATAAAGTGAAGTTGAGAATACCATGTATGGAAAAATGAAAACCCTCCATGAATACGTGACTTGTGCCTCAAAACATTGCTTGGGGAGGTGGTTTTCAGATATTATTTGTAAGCCCATTATGTATATTATTATTTTAGATAAGACAGAAGAGTCAGTGGAATATTGACAATTTAGATCTGAGAATACAGTAAGGAATACTAGTTCGGACTTTCACCAGATAATGATATAATTTGTTCAGTATTATTCAAGAGATGTATAATCTGTACGGCCCCATATCTCTGGTGCGTGCAGTACAACATTTGTAGTTTTGTCCTTTATTGCAGCTAGAAAGCAATTAACTGAACAGTCACTATAATTCTTGATAAAGCGTTTACCTCCATTAACTGAAGTTTGTAACGTCTGTTTGAGGTATTTTATTTGCAAGTTCCACTTGGTTTTCATGGCAAATCATACACATGAATAACCAATAATGAGTTGCTGCTTCAATAGGTGAATGGCTTGGCTTTAAGTTATATTTCAGAAATGAAGTTGCACTGAAAACCACCATTTGTGGGGGGGGGGGGGCCCGTTTATCTGCAAGAACTTACTGCTACACATTTGTGAGAATACATCTAGTTTCCTCTGTAGACCCAATAAAGATGTTGACATTAAGATATTATCTGCATATGCCAAAAAGAAATAGATCTGTTGAAAACTTTCGGTGAATGAAAATCCTGATTATACAGTTTCTCTCTTATACTGTTTATTTACAAAATTGAAAAGAAATGATGTCACTATACAGCCCTGTTGAACTCCTACATTTGTTTGATTTGCGACTGTAAGATTGCCCTGAAGTTTATACTGAATGTTGGACCATGTATTTTCATGGTCATATTAAAATATCTAATAGATGGGCCGGGCTGCCTGTGTGCGAAAGTGGAAACACATTGCGCTTCCATACTGGCAACTCGGGGTTCTGTAACAAGCCTGGGTGCGTCAGGATTGGGTGGCCAGGCTGAGGAGTGCTCCTGAGGGGAATATTAGCTGGTCAGGGAAGGAGATTGCTGGGACCTGGCACAACAGTAGTCCCCATATTGTGCTGAAGGGCTTGCTTCCTCACAGAAGGTGACATCAGCCCACTGTGTGCTGCTCATAATTAGGGCTGCCAGACACTAAGTCTAATGTCATGGGGTCGTAGTGGGAGAAATGTGAAGCAGGGAGAAAACTATCTGCCATCACCACCAAGAATGATGGTCCCTGTGGTCTTGGGGCTCCGCACCATGCAGATCCCCGCTGGCCACAACAGTGGGCGGAGCATCAGTCTGGACTGGGGATAGGTAGGGGGCCTGAAGGTAGAAGCTAGCAGAAATTGGGGCCAAAAAGCTATCCTGAAAAAAAAAAATCTAATAGATAGTTGTTGCATCTCATGCAGTACAAAATCCTACATAATTTTTTCCCCCTACACAAACTATTTAAAATGAAGAGAACTAATAATAACTTGTGCAGAAGAAGTGGAAGACAAGAAAGTACCCTATACCATATCCTTTGGGATTGCCCAAAGCCAAAATCATTATGGATACAAATACAAAGCAAACTTGACCCACTGTTGAGTTTGGAGAATACCCTTGCCCCAGATATTTGCATAATAGGCCACTGTGATTGGCAGCTGCTTGCGTCACAGATATCCTATAGCACAGTTCTCATGAGTGGCGAAGAAGATCATTCTTACACATTGGTTGGATGGTTCCATTCCTATTTATACAAAGTGGCACTGTGAGATACTAGCCACACTTAAGCCCCTTTACATGAAGCCTTGCACACATTGTAGCAGTCCCCCACTGCTTGCTCCACTCTGTTTGTGCCGCTGTCCTCTGCTTGTACACTGCAGTAGAGTACACCGATCTTGTGGCTCTTCCACAGTTCTTCTGTCTTTCTGCCCAGCCGGGAGCCCCAAGACATCCTTGCTTCAGTGTGTGTGTGTGTGTGTGTGGGGGTCAGGTCACATATTGTAACCGAGTTCAGCTAAACATATCTTCAGAAAATGTAAAGAATGATGAATTCGGTGAACTAGTTATTTTTCCGAAACTGGGGCTAAACTGTACTTTGAAAGCACTCCAAAAGTAGTGCTGTGATACTGGACATGGGCTTATGCATATTAATGTCCCGTGTGATACGAATATGAATAAGTGCGTGCCCAGTATCACGGCTCCACTTTCAGAGCACTTTCAATGTACTTTTTAGCCCCGTTTCAGAAAAATGGTTTACCAAGTCCAGCATGCTTTACATTTTCTGAAGATATTTATTTTTTATTTTTATGTATTTAAACATTTGGTGACCTGGAAAGGCACACTGAGCCAAGGCTCCTTTTCTGGGTGTGACCTGTTTATGTGTTTAGCTGAACTTGGTTACAGTATTCCACAAACAAGCCTCGAACCAGGAATGGTAAAATGCAGCTTGGGTAATTAAAAGGGACTCCAGTAGGGTCTCTTAAGACTCTCTCCCAGATTGATGTGAGCACTCTGAGGCAATTAGACAGCCACACTGAGTGGTGCAAAACACTAAAATGCAATGTCAAACCCAGAAAGCAGGGAACGCAAGGACAGCAAACGCTCCCTTGGGATGCAGTTGGGATGCAGTGTGACTTGCCTCTTCATGTCAAAAAGGATAATGTTCCAGTTGTTCTGCACTGCTTGTTGCAGTGCAGAGCCCGTTATGCAAAGGGGGCTTAAGAATAGAAATAATAATTGCTAGTTTAACAATAGAGTTAACAGCTATAGGAGAAAATGGGAAATGTTGCATCCCTCACTTGCACTTGAACCCCCTCCCAACCCAGTCCCATGAGTATTCACAATTTAGTGAACTGTATCTAGATGCATATGTGCCCTTTTGTAAAAGGTGTTATGTAAAATGTAAGAAGTGTGGGATGTAATGTTGTAATAACACTCCTACAGTTGCTTTGAGGTGTTAAAATAACTCATTGATGCACAGTGGTGCGTAAATGATTACTTATTACCCAGTACAGATTGCTAACTGGAGGTGTAATGTCTAGTTATGGTTGTTTTTATTTTTTCTTACTGTCTCTGTTAAACTTTAGTTGCTATCTTTAGATTCATTTTTTTTTTTTTTGGTTAATGTTGCTTTATGTATGGACATTATTGTTGCTTGTACTGTATTGTTAATTGTGTGTTTTATAAGCCCCAAAAACCCTCCAAGTATACGGTTTAAAAAAAAAAATTAAAATTGTATTTGCCTATACTGTATTCCCAGCTGTGTGGTCCCGAGCATTTCCTGGCTAGTACTGCACTATCAGACACCATTTTGAGAGCTCCAAAACCGCAGAAGAGTTTAGCTTTTTTAATTCTAACATATTTAGTGATTAGATGCTGTAGGACTTTGCAGTGCTTTATTGTGGAACAACCTTTACTGAAGTCATGGTGTGCTTCATCCAGAATATCGTTTTCCTCAACCCAAGGTTCTAGCCTGTTTAGTATGTTACAAAGATCCAATCTGATGGCTGCTAGGGACAAAAGCCTAAGGCTGCCCACCTTTTTATTTTTTTACACAGTGAGGAAGTCTTAAAATGTAGACAGTCCAGGTTAAGCAAAGTAGTTATTAATATCTGCAATACAAGTAGCCATAACTAACATTCTCTCATCTAGAGTAATGAATACTGACCAATCAAAACTAAGCTAAACTAAACTGGGTTAAAACTAAAACTTGTGCCGCTAGTCCCACAAGCCCCACATCTGCATAGAAAAACATCACTTAGCATTCAAATGTGCAGCACCCTCATGCCTAACACCTAACACAATAAATAAAAAAAAAAAAAGAGGCGGGGATGATGCAACTTATCTCATCCCCAGAAGAACATGAGGCAGTTTATATAGCAAGCCCCATTCTCATCACCCCAGCTTTCGCAGGCAAGGAGGAGTCAATAAAAGGGCCCCAGACCTGCTCAAACCTCTCCCCTCTGTCCTTTAGCTCATACATAATCCATTTCAGTGGTAATATTTGGGCAATTAAAGTGGCACGATCATCCCCCCCATAGGCCTCAAAGTGATCCTAGTTTAAAAAATGCATTTTATGATTGTTCACACTCCATAGAGACTGTTGCTGTAGCTGGTAGTTTGATTCAGATCCTTTTTTCTTTTAAAAAAGTGAAAAACTGAGTGCCCACCATACTTGTGTTACCACACCAAAACATGTTTGTTTACATTTCTTGACCAGCTCCCACTGCATCTTTCCTGGACTCAGGAATATTCCCAACACAATCTAGCCACTGATTATGCAGTGGGAGTAGAAGAGACTGTTGTATCATGAGTGGCTGCAATGTTTGAGGGTGTTTCTAATGTTCAGGAAGTATGCACTAAGAGTAGCTCAATGATTTGAAGCAAAACAAAGCTGGGTATAACTATACATTACCATGCAATTCATTTCTAATAAGCAAGGAGGCAGATCAAACAACCTGGAACATCAATGAATTTTAGAGAAGGTAAGCGATAATAAAATGTGGGTTTTTACCTAAACATACTATGATGTAAAAAAGGTTGATGTCCCCTTAAGTCCAACCACATCTACACTGTTGGGAGACTGTCAGGAGACCCATGTATTTTGTACACATTTCCTCGCTAGGACCAACAACACTCTGACTACCCATGGCATTTGTCCCCATGGCTCTCCTCCTGTAGTATCTCTACCAAACAGAGCAGAGAGGGGGTCAGCTAACACCCAGACATCCAGCCTTGTCCTTCATTGCTCTTGTATATCCGCCCAGAACTGCTGTAGCTTGGGGCAACTCCAAAAGTAATGCAGAAAGGTTCCCCTGCTCTCCTTACACCTCCCACACAAGGAAGATATCCAGGGGTATATTTGCAAACAATAGTAAGGAGAAAGTAGAGCCAATGAACAGGCTTGTATTGTGCCTCCTTAATTTGTTACACATCAAGAGTCCTAAGTGTGATTCACACATCAGGGTCCATTGTTCCTCAGAAACAATCAAGCCCTGATCCCTCTTCCAAAGACGGCGAGTATTACTAGACTTATCCGGGAATGCTTCTGTAAGGCATAAGTGCACCCTAGCCATCGTGCCAGATGGATGAGACCTAGACCTGAGAAACGCTCCTTCCAGGTTGCTCAGTTAATTTTGTATTTTTCCTTATGTGCTTTATACTCCGACACAGAGCGACCTGGTGCAGTATCTCAGTCCCATGGCTCTGGCCTGAGCCCAGCCACCACCACTACCCCTCGAGATCCCCAATGGATTACCCTCCATGGTGGGGCCGGAAAGGAAGCTTCCCCTCGGGACAAAATCCGGGGCTGATGATGCGAAGCACCAGCAGAACAGAACTGGGCTTCACAGAGCCCCTGTCCACCATCCTTTTTCCATTTTTTTTTTTTTTGTGATCCCCTCTAGCATTAGCGTGAATGCGCGAGTATGGGGGGAGCCGCATGCCACACTCGCCTACTATGTGCTGTACCCAACCTGCATCGCTCCCACCAGAGGGTGATAGGCAGGCAGGATGACAAATCCTCCCTCCCTCCCTGAGAGAAGAGAGCAGTCTTCCTGACGTTTGATCCTCTCTCATTCCTGCCAACCCCCGGCGGCCCTGGCTGGCTCATTCCCAAACCCAGATCGTCACGCGTGGTGCGAGGTGTGGTGTCCAGTGCCTCAACCCTCAGCACCCCTGGGCTGGCCAGGTTGCTCAGTTTAGAGGTCCCATAGAGCCATCTGTAAGCGCTACGAAGTATCTTGAAATTTGTAAATACCTAAATCTTTGCGGTCTCCTTAACCCCAACCAAGTCTCCAGGTCCACTTGACAGTGAAGTCATGTGGACCCAAACAAGACTGCAGAGCTCATGGCACTGCCTCTCCTTCACGCCCTAAAACCCCCATCCTCCAATCCTGGGAGGAAATCCTAGTTACCACAAATAGCAGCCAAGAGAGACTTCTCTTGCTTGGCTGCCAGCACCCTAGTAGCCCATCTCCACATCTCCAATGTATGTATTACTAGTGGATTCAGCTCCAGTGTTGCCCTGTGTTGAGCTACCCCACCATCATTCAGATAGCAAAAGGGGAAAACGACTGAGGTCCTATTTCCAACGTGGTCCAGTTTGCACCTGTATCCCCCAGCAGCCAATCCTGAATTAACCTGATTTGCGCAGCAGCATGATATGCTTGTAAGTCTGGGAAGTTGAGACCACCCTTATGGGTCTTACTCTTTAACCGAGTCAAGGCCACCCTGGGTTTCTTGCCTTTTCATATGAAATCCACAATCTCGCTTTATAGAAATGAATATCCTTTGCTGCAAGACCCATAGGGAGCATCTGAATCGGGTAGAGCATCTACAGTGGGGCATTCATTTTAATTGAATTAACCCTGCCTATCCATGAAATGAGGAGTGCCCTCCACCAAATCTGATCTCCATTTAATGTTTTCAGAAGGGGGATATAATTAAGTCTGTATAAATTAGAAATTTGTGGGCCCACCTTTAACCCAAGATGGGTGATACAATGACATACCTCCTTGAATGGCAAGTCAAAGATCCTAATCTGCTCCCCTCCACCCACCTGTAGGAGTTCAGATTTCTCATAATTTATTTTGTAACTTGAGAATTTGGAATATCTATCGAATAACCAAATCACTTCTGGTAGAGACTGGTCAGGGTCAGTAACAAATAAAAGAAGTGTCATTCACATAAAGTGGCACCTTATGGGTGGACCCCGAGACACCCAGTATATTGGGATTACAATGAATATGCTCCACCAGGGGTTCAGTTACAAGGACAAAAAGGAGTGATGAATGGAGGCAGTCCTGCCACGTACCCCTTGACAACCGAAACTCTTCAGATAAACCCCCCATTCACCAAGACCTGAGCCCTTGGCGCAGTATAAAGGAGTTGCACGTATTTTAAAAAGTCGCCCAAATTAAATTTCCTAACACTACCCAAAGATAGGGTCACTCAACTCTATCAAAAGCTTTCTTGGCTTACAAGGAGAGCACAAATGTCCTCCCCCCCGGATGCTGAGAACCCCAATGAACTATATTAAGGAGGTGCTTAACTTTGTGCGAATATCTCCCCTTAACAAAGCCCGTTTGATCTAGGTTTATCAAATTGGGCAAATAATGTTCTAGCCATAGGGCAAGTACTTTAGCAAGGATCTTAGTATCTTAATTAAGAATTGAAATGGGTCTATATGCAGAGCAAACAGTGGGATCTTTACCAGGTTTGGGGCTAATTGTGATAGTAGCTCGATAACAGGAGTCCAGTAATAACTCAAGGTCCTTTGCTTCTCTAACATTTCCTGGAGGGAACTGCCCTTTTTTGTGTATTGGATACATTATATTTCCTTGCCATGAGTCTGAAAAAAATTCATGTTGTATCATATCAGTATATGCATGATATAATAGAGGAATCCACTAGCTAGGAAATGTTTAAAGGTATTACTAGGGCCTCTGTCAGGTGCAGGAGCTTTGTTACATCTAGTCTGACCAATAACTACGGTTATCTCTTCTTCAGAGAATATAATGGGCATAGGACAATGATCAAGCTGTAATAAGTTTCTAAGAGTTTCTACTACTGCATACCAGTTTTCTTCAAAGTTACTAAAATAGCCTTGGGAGAAATAAGTTTCCCAATTTTTTCAGCTGAATATTAGTCCGCTAACACTGCATGAGAATATGTACCTTTAGCTACCGTTGGGCAGTATTTTTTAGAATTCTTGTTTCTAATAGTTGAATATAATTGTGACTGTAATTTGGACCTCATTGTATTCTTTTCTTCTTTGGTTTAACAATCTTAAAATATATTTGGTTTTATTCCTTTTCATCATTCTGATCATTTTGACCAATGATTTCTCCTCTTGCCTACATTTTGAGTAAAACCAACCTTGGCAATAGATGTTACATGGTTTAAAGATACATAAGAATGGGGCTATATATATAACAGTATTTTAGTCCAAAATGTGTTTACATTTTCAGTATGGAGAACCTATGAACATCTGTGCAAATGTTATATTTGAATACTATAATACTTCTTCCAGGTTATTAATAGTGTTTATATCTGAATGCATAATACCCATTCCAAAGTATTAAGCTTATCAGTATTCAGTTTGATTCTTTTGGAATTAACTATGTACATGATGGCAAATTGTCCTGATTTTCTGAGGGTTAAGAAGCATAATTTAGTAATAATTGCAAAGGAAAATGAGGAGATTCAGGGCATTCCACTGTTTGTAAATCAATAAACCTATCGATGGCATTTATATTGCACATAAATAGATTTATTAAAGATGCTCCATTAGATGGAAGAGAGGCACTCTGTACTTCTTGTCTCCCTTTTCATCCCAAATAGTTAATTCTCTCTCCTAAGCTGGTCTCCAGGCTTCCATACTGATGGGCTGTACCTCCTGATGCTATCATGCAGGCAGGAACCAAAACTCTGCAGCCTGGATCTCATCCCCTCCACTTCCTGTGCACACCAGTTTACTTCCTGCCTTCCAAAAGGCAGGCACACTGTAGCAGAGCTTTGTGTCCTCATGGCAGGGCTGAAGACATCAGACTGTAAGTCTCATTTCTATTTTTCTCTTTGGATATCCTCAATGTTGGACAAGAGCATCCTTACAAAAGCTCTTTTTCTGTTTGGTTCCGGTCTCAGCCTTGCATACTGTACAGACTGGCCCACATTCCTAGCGGAGTTTTCCCCACGATTTGGGGCTCAGCCGTGCTGCTGCACAATCCACCTTGAAATTCTCCTCCGATCTAAAAAGCCATTGATCAACATCACGGCCTTAGAAACAAGGATATGTAGATATACTTACATTGGGTTAAGGCGAATACTCCCCATCGCCATCAGTATAATGGGTTAAGGAGCATACTCCCCATTGAGGGCAGTAACTGACTATCTCCTTGTCAATGGTAGAAAGCATTCATACAGCCACTCGTCGATGCTAACAGTCCCTTAGCACTTCTGGAGTCGTCAGTGGCGCTCCTCATTGACAGTGCCGGACCCTTTCCCCTTCCCAGCAGCAGTTGAGGGGCAAGCAATCCACTTTTCTTCCAAGGCTTGCATAGCTATAACATTTCAGAGGATCAGTTGTGAGCAGCATTTAAGGGGCTGGCAAGCAGCATTTCTTCCAAGCACATCAATAAACTTGGGAAGCCTCTCGGGGGGGGGCCCAAAGGATAACTCAGAAGGCCTCCAACTCTGGATGACAGCGCTGGGGCATAACGATTTACAGAAACCCCCGTTCTTAGGAGCATGGTGACTCTCAAGGGCATTGGAATCAAGCTGCAAAATTCCTTCTTTGGCCACCTTTACAGGCTTTCACACTGGGGATCACTCTACGAGGCTCACAGGGAAGGGACCCCATTCCGCAAGGACATTGAGATTAGGCCACACTGTGTTGGCGGACAAGCCTCCCAAGGGCAGGAGATTCCAAGAAAATAAGATCCCTCCTTTTTTGGCCACCTTTGCAGGCTACCCCTGTTTTGAGGTGCGAGAAGGGAGTGACTTCCAAGACGGAGAACCTGGTGGAGGCACCCCATCTAATCTGCTCGTTCAGATCAGTGGCAGACTGCGCAGACTGAGGTGTACACGTTTGCACAGGAGGGTCAAAAACAGGCCATGCTTCATTGGCCTCAGATCTAATAAAATCACTGAACACAGCATTTGCCCTGGGCCCCCCCCATGCTCCGAGTTGCAGCCTCCAAGCCCCCCGGAGCAGAGGGTCCACAGGATGGCAACTCAAAAGACAACCAAGTTCTCATCCTCTGAGGAGGAGCACCTCTCACCAAGGCAAAGAAAACCACTAGTCCGGCAGAGGGAAAGGCCACTCTATGAGACCTAGTGGTCAGGAAAGTGGATGCAGCTTAAGGAGGCCTTCCAAGCTTCAGTAACTTAGCTCCAGGCAGGAACAGCTAATCCTTTCTTAGCCAGAGCCCTATTTCATGGGCCAAGGTCCTAGCTTCCAGCTAGCGGAAGATTCTGAGAAAAACAAGGCAGCACTGCAGCAGCTCCAGCTCTTTGGGTTAGCCTCCGTTTATTCAGCAAATGTGTCGGAGGAAGCAGCCAGGTGTGCTGCTAGAACCATGTTCTGTCACACTTCAGTACAGCACAAACTCTGGTTTCACGCTTGGCAAGCAGGTGCTTCTCCAAGATTCCTTTGGTCAGTGCTGCCTACGAAGGTTATCTAGTGTTCAGCTCCACTCTCAAAGAAACACCGTATAATCAGGGGAAACCACTATGAAGCGCAGGTTGCAGACAAAGACTAGAGATAAGTCCTGGTCAGCAGGCCCCAATGGCATTAAGGTTATCTTCTGTCTGCCTCTGTATTCAAAGAAGCGATGAAAGAATCAGGGAAACTGCTATGGCATGCTTGCCACAGTCTAAGACCAGAGCAAAGTCTGGGATAGCAGGTCACCAGCGGAATTTTTTGTGCCAAAAGTACATCAAAGGGCAAAACAGAACTTCTCGGGCAAACAGAGTTCTCCTCCCAGAACCAGCGTAGCTTCCGAGGAGAAGGGGGAGGAAGTGTCACCTGACAGGCCCGGAGGAGCAACAACATCAATGAAACACTTCAACCCCATTCTCGAGTAGGGCTCATCGCTGATGGGCTCCAGGCTCAGCCTTGCATGCTGCACAGCATGGCCCCATTCTCGTTACAGGGGCAGGCTTTCCAGTTTTCATGAGGAATGTTTCCATACCACAACAGACAGATGGGTTTAGACACCATGCGCAAGGGTTACCTAATCAAGTTCGACTCTGAGCCACCATTACCTTATGTAGTACCATCGCCCATTCTGGGTAACCTGGCATAAAATATGCCACGTTCCAGGCAATTACAAACCCTCTACCACCAGGGGCTATCCAGTGGGTTCACCACCACAGAATTCAACTGGGGCCTCTTCTCGTTTTTCTTCATTGTTCCCTAATGCACAGGGGGATTCAGACTAGTTTGGGACCTGAGATTTCTAAACCGCTTTGTGCGTAGCAGATCCTTCATATGGAGACCCTGCCAATCATCATCAGGGAGCTCCGTCAAGTCGACTGTTTGGCATGTATTGACTTGCAGTATGCCAGTTTGCACATTCCCATCCAAGAGGCACACAGGCAAGCTCTCAGATTCAGAGTGGGGGGACAGCTCTTCACATTCAAGGCTGTTCCATTTGGGCATTCATCTGCCACGAGAGTCTTTTACCAGGTCCTAGTGACAGTTGCAGCTCGATTTTGGAGCCAGTGGTTACAGGTTTTCCCATATCTGCACACTATTCTCATCAGAGCCCCACAATTTGGGAAGTGGATCAAGCAGTGGCCAAGGTCGTACAGTGCCTCTCAGCACTCTAGTTGGTCACAACCAGAAGAAAAGCTCCTTAATTCCAGCGCTGACCTTGAACCATCTGGGGGCAGATTTCAAGACACAAGTGAACTGGGTGTTTCCCATGGAAACAAAATTTGAGGACCTGCAGAAGCTCATCAGTAGATTTCAAATGGCCCACCAGCTGCTGGCTCATGACTTTATGCAGCTCATGGGGACTATGATTTCTCTGGCTGATACAGTCCCCTGGGCACTAATTCACATGCAACTCATCCAGGCAAACCTCCTCAGACTGTGGTCCCAGTCCAGACACAACCAGGACCAAAAGATCCCAGTTTCTCACCAGATGAGGACTTCCATTCATTGGAGGACTGAGGACCAGTATCATGAGAGGTCACAAGTTGGGGCTTCCATGACAAATGAGAATCAATGGTGTGCATCAGTCATCAGGGTGGCACAAGAAGCTTGTGGGTGCTCAGGGAATCTCTTCTGCTGTTTCAGTGGGCCAGACATCACCTCGCAAGTCTGAGGGCAGTGTACATTCCAGGTCAGGAGAACATCATAGCAGACTGGCTCAGTCACAAGGACGTCCTACTGTGGGAGTGGGAGCTGAAGGATGGTGCCTTTCAGGTCCTCACAGAACTTTAGGACTGTCCTCCGGTAGATCTTTTCACCTGCCAGCAAAACACCAAGGTCAGACAATTCTGCTCCCTAGCCAAGGCTGAACTAGCAGTGGCTCAGGATGTCTTTTCTCTAAACTGTGGTCAGTACTGTCTCCTGGATGCCTTACCCCCATACTACTCCTATTCAGAGTTCTCCACAAAGTAGAGCTTGATCTGGCAGCGCTAATACTTGTCTGCCTGCACCGATTCACTTGTCAAGGCAACCACCTATAATTTTTTTCAAATTAGCCCAGATCTTCTTCATCAAGGCCCTGTGCTACATCCTAGTCTGCGTAACCGGTCCCTCTTGGCCTGGAGATTGAGTGGGAAACTCTCACACAGCTCCTGTGATTGAGATGATGGTTTACTCGCATCGCATATCTTTCTCCAAAGTATACTAACATTGCACATCTTCCTCCAAAGTGTACTGCAGGATTTGGTGGAGATTCCTGTTCAGGTTTCAATCCCGACAAACATCAAACCAGCCAATATCATTACTTATTCTGCTCCAGTTCCTTCAAGAAGGATTCGTCAAAGGGCTGCAGCCGGCCACTTTGTGATTTCAGGTTTCCACACGGGGCGGTCTTGTTAATAGATTCAGGGGAGTCTCTGGGTTCTTATCCCCATGTTAGAAGTTTCCTGTGGGCAGCAACTCTAAAACGCCCACCAGTTAAACCAAAGGTACCCCCTTGGAGACTCAATTTGGTCCTCAAAGCATTGACCAAGGCTGCCTTTGAACTTCTCAAGGAGGCATCCCTTATACATCTCACGAGGAAAGTCACCTTTTCATAGCCATTATTTCAGCTAGAAGAATCAGCTAACGGGGAGCTCTATCGACTATAGAACTTTATACTGGCTTTCATCAAGACTCTGTAGTCCTCTGAACAGATCCAGGTTTTTGCCTAAGGTACTGTCTCTGTTTCATTGCAACCAGGAATTGGATTCTGCCTTCTTCTGTCCTCACCCAAAAAATTGATGTAGGGAATTTCACTCTCTGGACCCCAGATGAGTGGTAAAGCTTTACATTAAAAGATCGGAGTCAATGCGCAAGCCTTCTAGTTTGTTCATTCTCACTGTGGGTCAGAATATGGGCAAAAAAAGCTTCTAAAGACTATAGTCTGGATCCATTCAACCATCACCATTGTCTACAGTCAGGCTGTAGTGTCTTTGCCTCGTCCAGTGAAAGCCCACTCAACCCGGGCTATGGCCACCTTGTGGGCGGATTTCAGAGAAGCTTCTCCAGCAGACTTATGCAGGGTGGCTACCTGGTTTGTTCACACATTCGCCAAATTTTACAAACTGAATGTGACGCTCTGGGCCGAGGCGTCTTTTGGCCACCGAGTTCTCTAGGCGGTGGTGGATCCTTAGGGGCAATTACATTCTTCCCACTTAGGATGGCGGGGGATGTACTGCTTTAGTATATCCCATCAGTATCGAAGCCTGGAGACCAGCTTAGGAGAGAGAAATCAAAATTTAAATACCTGTAAATTTCCTTTCTCAGACGTCTGGTCTCTGGGCTTCTTCCCTCACAGAATATATAAATGTGGCCAGTTGGCCGAATGTTTGGAAAATATTTTTCATTTCTGTTTCCAAGTTTATATAATACTACCAGATTTAGACTGCTTTAGGAAGAACTGGTGTGCACAGGAAGTGGAGGGGAGGATATCTAGGCTGCAGAGTTTTGGTTCCTGCCTGCATGACAGCATCAGGAAGTATAGCCCATCAGTATGGAAGCCCAGAGACCAGCCGTCCGAGAAAGACAATTTACAGGTATTTAAATTTTGTTGTGGTACATCTACTTCACTTTGTTTATGATCCATGGATTTCCTTTCATTCCTAAGACATGGATTGAGAGTTTGCAATTGCTCCTCCAAGTCTTGATTCAGTCCTAGATTGGTTGGGCATCTAGCATTAAAGTCGCCACCTAAATATCAGTCTGTATCTGGATTCAGCTTGATTATATTAAACTTGAGACTTGTAAAATGTTCCCAAATTTCTCAATATTTTGCTTTAACATTTTTAAAAGAGAAGATAGACCGTAAGAAATACTGCAGTTCAGAAAATGTTAAGCATCCTGAAATGTTAGCACTAGTCTGAGTCGCAACATATCTGCTCCTTTTTATTTACGCCGATGTGTTAAAGCGGTCAGCATAAAGTGTGAAAACCCACAGTGTTACAGTAATTGCTTGTCAATTACAATAATTGCAAACAGCTTTACACACAGTGTCACCATCAATTACGGAGTGTTCTGGTAATTGTTTGTCAGTTTGTTATGTAATAGCAGCTGTTGTTTTAAGTATCAACCCAGCGTCAGCCCTGCCCATGTGCGTTTTGTTTTTCATTTCTTGTTACCTGCTGTGGTAAATAACTCTTCTTTTTTCCTTTCGCCGATGTTCACAATCCCTCTCCAGGCTGCCTCATTTAATTTGCCCCCTATTACATCTCTCTGTTCCTAATAACTGTCACAGTCCCTGAGTTGCAAAGATCTGATCATAAAATTAAAAACAATACATGTCCAAGTAATAACATGCTTCCTGGATAATTCTTAAAACTAATTAGAGATAAACTCACCCATTACTGAAATATAAAATAATCAAACATGTTTAGTGTGCTACATTATGGAGAAAGGAATGCTTGATCTACTGTATAAAGGTTATTTAATTAGTACCTGCTTAAAGTTCCCTATAAAATAGGGATAGGAGTCCACGGAGAGAAACGGTGTTTGCCAGAGTTCCAGTTTAGTTGCTTAGCTACTGTATCACAATGATTGCACAGTTGTTATGGAAATATAATAACTGGTCAGCAATTTCTCTCAATGTACTGACCAGGTTGATATTTTCCATAACAACCGGCTGGTTGTTATGACATTCATGAGCCATGCCAGTCAAACTATGCTGCTGCCTCATTGGCCAACATTCTGTATGTGGGCGAGGCCAAACAGTCTCACAAACTGCTGGAGAAAAGTTGCTGGCCTGTTATTATAAAAAATAAAAGATGGGGAGGGTGTTTCATATGAGAATTTAATGCACACCTTCGTTGTGGGATGCTTTGATAAACCCCTCGGGCTTCGCCCTCAGGGTTTATATAGCATCCCACAACTTGGGTATGCATAAAATTCTCATATCAAACCCTTCCCCATCCATTATTCTCTATTTAATATATGGATTGTGAAAATAATATCCCTGAAAAGCATACAAAAAAATTCTTGTAATACCATCGCTCCTGGAGCGATAATACTATCGTTCGGCACCCGAACGATAGTATTATCAAGAAAGCCGAAGAGCGCATGTCCAAGTCTATCTCCAACGTGTTAAACTGCGTGCCTTCTGATTGGCCGTTTTTCCTCTGTGGGCGGGCAGAAGGAGTCTGAAAATATGGTGGTTTGCTCACTCGCTTAGCGAGACAATCTTCCGTTAAGCAACGGGTTTTTAGGTTGAAAACTATCGAACGCAAGGACTCTCTCTGGGGCTCCTCTGCTACTTCATCGCCACTTATCCCCAAAGCGGCCAAATGAAGCCCACAGCAGCGCTCGTCCACACAGGACTGGGAACCCTGCCAGCACGCACATCCACCCGCTAACTCCAGTACTGAAAGCGGAGGTGAGTCAATTCGCCTCCTATCCATGTATTAAAAAAAAATAACAAATAGGTTCTGGCATTACAAGGTAGTAATTACATCTCGAGGTTCTGGGGACACATGAAACCTCTCGAGCTTCGCTCTCGAGGTTTTCTGTGTCCCCAGAACCTCTCGATGTAATTACTACCTTGTAATACACCAGAACCTATCTATTATTCTATTTGTAATTTGCGTTACGTATTAAAATATAAGATGATCATCCTCATAAATGGGAAAGCACAGCCGGATCAGCATTTAAACCTCCATTTTTTTACAGGTCTTTATGAGATAACTAAAACAAAGACACAATTCAACAGTAGTTGCTGGGAAACGAATTGTCTTTATCTTGAGTCTCCAGTCAGCTGGAATAATTAATGGGTGCTAAATGTTAGCACTAGCGGAGCTTCCGCGAAGAACGCAACATTTAAATGCCTGCGAACAATTCTGAAACTACAATATTGTGTCTGTTTTGTCAGTTCTGATTCTTATTGGTAACAGATAATCAGATTTAAATTATAATATTTTAATTTCTATATTGGGTTATAGTTTTGCTGCAGTTAGAAGACCCAACTATGAGCTACCCACGTTAGATTTCCTCACTGCTTTGGCTACATAAATATCGTATCCCTGTAAAGATTGAATTTCTGTAGTTCACCATGTTTTTTGAAGCATGATCACATCATACGTTTGTATAAGTTGAGTACTTTTGTAGGTCTGTCATTTTATTATATTATCCATCAATATTCCATGATGATTTTCCATTGTTTCTGAGTTTGAGTTATATTTAGACAGTGAAGGACCTGACAGTCAAATAGTCCTATGTGAACCCAGTATTTGAAATGTATTGCTATTTGGAACAAGATAATTAGGCATTCTGGCCTCACCTTCAGGAGGATTTTGGTGTGTCTGTGCTACACCTATTATGTTAGTTCCATTTTCCTTACTGTTGAAAAAGAGAGTGTCCAGTTCAACTAAATTAAGCCACAAGCTATCCAGAAATTCACTTCTCTGCAGTATCTTTATTGCTAGATCCAGATTTCTAAAAAAGATGTCAATTTGAAGAAAATTATTATACGCTTGAGCAATCTGTATCCATCTAACTGCTGTTCTGTCTACCTAGAGTTTATCTAAGCACTTTTCTGCCTACCTCGAATTGTAAAACTCTTTCCAAAAACTCACAAATAGATAGTTCAGTCTTTCCTACTGGCTGCCCTTGAGAAACGTGCCAGCTGCAAAGTGTCAGTGGTTTTTGCATCCTGATTTGACGGAGTAAGTATATTATACAAGTACAGAATAGTTCTATCTATGCGAGAAAGTGCTTTATGTATTGATGAGGAAATAGCCTATTCAAGAAATAATGCTTGAGCATTGTTCAGTATATGGAGGGCATCAGTCTTGCACCCGGGCTTTCATATTCCAGAATTTAACTGCTTCATTCTCTGCCAGAAAAAGAGAGCAATGCCCAATAACTGTTTACCCTCAGGATGAGTTAGCCTTTTCACTTAAAACTAATTATCAAAAGACTCAAAACTCAATAAGTATTTAACCTTTCTCTGAAGTGTGTTATTATAATCTAAACTCAATAAGTAATTAACCTTTTTCTTAAGTGTGCCATTACAATCCTGTTTAGTGCAGGGGAATATCATTAACCAGAAACACAAATTCTTCAGATAAAGCATATTTGTATACTGCTAATTTAGGACATAGTGTGCTCAACATCACAGGATATGCAAGATTGATGACCAATCCACTCGTATTTCCTGTCTGGTTCCATACGTAGTTCCACTGCATGACAGCCCGTACATCCTGACTCTCATTCTCTGTCCTAACTGTTCTCAACACCCTACTATCAGCACCATTCAGATGAAGATGAAACGGATTACATTCCTGTTTCCTAAGAGTGTGTGGATTTTTGTTTTCTAATAGACTTAAAAAACTGTGTTATTGTTATTGCTGTTTGTTCAGAGAAATAACAAATTTCTTGTGAAGGTATTGAAATTGGTAAACAGCATTTTCCTGATTATTAAGTAATAGTTGTATTTCAGGTGTTGCCAGTGAATTATTGTTCCCTTCCTCTGAGAGAAAATCTGTATTTTTAAACCCGGCCCGGTAGCACTGAGGGTTGAGGCGCTGGATGCCACACCTCACGCCATGCCGGTGACCGGTGTTCAGCGAATGAGGCGGGGGGGTCAGCAGGGGAGGGTGAAGATTGAACATCTGGAGGAGAGCTCTCCTCTCCTGGGGAGGGAGGACTGTCACTCCTGCCGAATGATTATCCCCAGGTGGAGGCTGGAGGGTAGTACGGGTCAGTCGGGCCAGACATGTGCTGCGGGAATTCAGCGGATGCATGCATGTCTCTACATGTGCATGCCTTTACATGTGCACATCCTGTGTGTGTGCCCCAGCAATGAGAAAGGAAGAAAAAGAGGAAAAACACCTCTGACTGCAGATGACGACCAACCTCCCGCAGGCTCCGCACCTGGCGACTGGGCAGGGGTAAGTCCTGGTGATACCGGGGTGACTGGGCTGGAGGGGGTCGGTCAGAAGGGGGCAGAAGGAGGACAAAAGTACATACAGAAAAAGAAAATCTGTATTCTTCTGGGAAGCAGTTCGTATTGTAGTTTGATTTTTAATCTTAGGTTGCATATTATCATCCGTAGTTGTGTATATTATCTTAGACTCCATTTACTTTTTTAGTTTATGTATATGAGACTTCATTCTTCTTTTTTGTTTTTACATTTTATCTTGGAGCTGTTATGAATCAAGTTAACTTGTGCGTTAGTAAGGTCTACCACTTTTTCCCTTACGAGTGGTGAGGGGAGATGAAGCTGAATACTTTTGCAAGTTGGTTTATTTTTTATGTTTTTTTGAGTAAAGACCTATTCTCATCTTTGTCATAATTTAATTGAAAGTTATCCTTCGCTAACCGTTTTATCATAAATTATTTTTTTATTACATTTGCTCTCATCCCCAGTATTTCCTCCTTAAGGACCCAAGTGTTTTTGAGATAACAAAGTTAGCATTAAGTGGGTTTTAATATAGTCTAATCGTTCTCTAGCGAGAGTGGTGGCAATCGGATATCCAATTATATCTAACTGGGGAGGAGCTTGTAATGACTCAGTTTCCAAAGTAGTGTTTTGGGTAAAAGGTTCCCTCATGAATTTTGGTGAAGACAACTTGTCTAATTTCAGGAGAAGCAGAGATGGCATGGGCTTCATTCAAATGGATTTCAGTATGAAAAACAGAAGGGGGACTGTGATAAGCACAAATTATCTTCATTGAGCAAGGTTTCCAGTTCATTACTTGTTCCTAATTCATTAACTACTGTTCTTGGACTAGATCAGATGTTTCAAGGGGGGTGCAAATCTATCAGTTTCATCTTGTTTAAAGTAGTATTAGCCATCTGATATGGTGTTAGGCAAATTCATTTCTTGATTATAATCACTGGCCTCAACTTCACCCTTGTCAACTTGTTGTGACACTAGTATATTTGTCTGTCGAGAACAGTGAAGTTCTTGATCATCTCTTAACTTTAGTTGCTCTTTTTCTAATACCAGCATTCCTGGGGTAGAGTTCATTATTCTCACAATTGGTGTAGAACCTTTTCGTTCCTATTAATTCAAAGATTTTAGGTTGATCTCCACCTGCTTTTTCTTTTGCTGTTTTAATTTTCTTCATTTCATTATTGTATTTCACACCTGTAGTGTGATTATTTTTTAAGAGGTTGGAAGTTTCTTCTAATGGTAAAATGATTCCAGAGCTACCTGTCTGACCACACACAATGGGTAAAAATTCATGGCACACTATCAGATGTTAAAAGTGTCTTGACTGGGGTACTGCAGGGCTCAGTACTTGGCCCACTTTTTTTTGTCTGTTCATAAATAATCTCCCTGAAGCATGCCTGTTTCAAAGATGCTTCTCTACGCAGATGATGCCATCATCTTTAACAGTTGTACCCGCAAGAGATACAGTCCTGAAACCTAATAGCTTTGAGTCCCTGGAGGATTGGTTTAAATAAACTTGTCCTTAACTACAAGAAAACCAAGACTATGCTATTCTCCAGTCCTCAAGTGAAGAAAAAGGCCCCTCCCCTTGCCATTCACAATGCTAATGGAACGATTTTGGATCAGGTTGTATCCTTTAAATTTCTTGGAGTCAAACTAGATGATGCCCTTTCCTTTGCATCCCATGTGGACAACATTGTCAGTCTTGCCAACAAAAAAAACTAGACATACTATTCAGGTAGTGCCAGAACCTGACACCAGAAGCCATGCACCTAGTAGAATCCAGTACAGTCCTCCCACTATTAAATTATGGCCTACCAGTCTATAGTGCAGCTACATACTCTGTTTGTAAACAGAGTTGGGCTGATACTAAACAAAGCATGTCGCTTTGCACTTAGAGCGGACAGGTTCACCCATAGCAGCTCCCTTTGTTCCCTATCCAACTTGCTTCCCCTACAGGATAGATTCGGGTATCAGACCTGTCTGCTCGGCAAAAAAGCTCTGCTGGGCCTTACCCCCATGGGAACACAAAACCACCTTTGCCCAGTAATCAGCCAGTATTCCACTAGGAATATGTCCAGGAATGCCCTGTATGCACCGTTCCATGAAACAAACCAAGCCATGCTATCCTTTACAGTCGAAGCACCCCAGTGACTGAATGATCTCCCTGAATCCCTGTTGGGTCTCCCCCAAATAGTCCCATTTAAGAGAAAATTGAAAAAGGTACTCTTACTTGGTTTCAAATGTAATTGCTTTAACTGTCATACTCGTCTATTATAACTGGCTTTATAACTTGTTACTACTGTCTCTTTTTAATAGGTTATTGCTATATACTGCTGTCTCTTCCTAATAGGTTAATGACACATACCTTGCACTAGATGTCTTTGCCCTAGACTACGCATTATGCTGTATTATTTATTTATTTGTTTTTATATTTATTACACTTTTTACCTGTACCTGCCATCAGGTCTCTGTCCTGGTCACGGCGCCCCCTCGACTTCCACCTCCTACATTAGCCCCTGCTCTCCCGGTCACCCCTGGCTTACCCCCCAGGTGGCGGGGTCACGGCACTGTAGAGGGCACCAGTACCATGAAACTGGTAACTGGTTGGGAGAGCTGCCAGGAGGCTAATCAAGCCTGGGGCAGGGCTCACATATAGGCAGTAGGCGCAGGGGTTTTTCCCATTAGCTGGGGCAGAGGCATTGCAGTGACGGTCCTGCATCTGTCCCACCCCAGAAGTACTTGACTTGTATGGGTGCAGGGCAATGGACCCGCCTTCACCAGGTGTCGCTCCTGCACCAAGCACACACCTTCCTCCCTCCCGGAGAAGGAGAGCGGTCCTAGGGTTGGCGGCGTTGCAAGCGGAAATCCAACCACTACGCCGACAGGCCAGCATCAGTGCTGTATTATTTTGAACTTGTACATACCTGCTTGTAATGTCACTTGACAATGTTCCTCTGGAATTGCATACAGTGTCCTTATCCATTGATATGGAACCTTTGTAAAAGAGCTCCTGAGCTCAAAGGTTTATTTCCGAATGAATGAATAAATAAATTGCAATCTCCTAGTTTTAGCTTTATTAATATATTTATTTAAATTGTTAGGTGTTAATATTTCACACAACTTTGTATTTTTAGTAAGTATAGCTAAAATGCTTTTTGTAGATTATAATATTTGGATATCTAATCAATAAAACAAAATAAATATTTTAAAAATATATTGTATGCTTATAGTTTAAATCACTGAGACTAATAAGATCAGATCAGAATGTCAAAAATGATATTGAGTCTCGCAGTCAGTTTTCTTGAGTGCTGCTTCTTTGACTGCTTTTGAATTCGGTTCTGTTCCCTTCTATTCAATTTCCATGCTCTGTTGTGAGATCTCTTTCCTTTGGACTTTACTTTGGCTCTTTATCCAGAGTTTCTTCCATGCTTGAGGAGACGAATTCTAAGTGTTCATGCTCCTGTGTCTCACTCTCAAGGGACTGCATGATATAATGTGTCCTAAATGCCACTAAAGTGGACTAAGATTTAAATATACAGAGAACTAAGTTATTGAGACTGCAAGACAAATATTTATGACATAAGAATTCCCTTAACTTTCTTAGGAGAGAAGATTTTAAATTATTCTCCTAGTAGTATTCAGTTGCAGTGGTCTACAAGACTGAAAATGAAATCCAGGTTTTTTAAAGCTTATTAAAATATAGCAAATTATTACCAATGTTTATATCTTAGGCTGCTTAATTTGAGTCTGAATCTTTAGCCTTCAAAATAAATAAAATATTAAAAAAGATTTGTAGTAGTAAAATTAGGACTTTGTAAATGTAGATAATTTAAATACTTTTTTTTTTCACCAACGGAGAAACGCAAAAACAATGAATTTATTTTCAGTTTGTATGTAATCAGTTGGAAGGGGAGAAGTCCTGTTCCTCCATTCTCTTGTAATTCTGTGCAATCTTCTTGCTTGTGGATGACAGCTCCACTTGGTTCGGCTTACACAAAATCACCAGAACCGCCAAGTTTTGCACTAAAAAAAGAAACCGTGCCTGCCTCTGTTTTGCTTATGACCCACAGGTGTATCAGACTCGGGTTTGATTCTAGATTGGATATATATTCCGCCCTGACTATATTGGGTTTACAGCCTGGAGCTTTTACCAAAAAAAACAAAAAACAAGGATGTGGTTTGTTTGTTTTTGTATAATGTCTTTATTTAGGGGTTTCAAGGTTTATTTGACACAGTACACAACAGACATAAAAAAAAGGGTAACACTACAACATACAGGGTGAAAAAACAATCAGGTGCAAGAAAGAAATAAAAAGAAAAAGAGAACAAAGTGTACATTTCATCTCCTTAAATATAACAATATGCTTGAGTATTTGGCTCATCAGGTATAAAAGTTAGACATTTGGCACACCTGAAGTCCCTAGGATACGAAGTCACCCAGCTCACACCATCAATAATTTTGTGGGAATTCCCAGATCTTCTAGATCCTAAGATCCATACCCACCCAACCCCCGTACCATATTCTTCATGGGGCTTAGTGAAGCTAGGAATGGAGACCAACTCTGAGTAAACCCTTCCTCCCGTTCCCGGATTACCATGGTAAGTCTTTCCAGCGCCAGGGTTTGCAGTGTCAAGGTACACCATTGCTGTATTGTAGGTTTATTCTGGGAGACCCATGTATTTTGTATACAATGGCTGGCAAACAGGTATAGAGTTCTTATCCATCTAGGGAGAGGTACCCACTCACCCCACCCCTCCTCCTCCACCCCAAATAAACAAGGCAAAGGGTCTCTTTCCAAAGTCCTCCCCGCCATTTTTGTCACCTCCGAGAGCACTTCTTCCCAAAAGACCGTCAAAATTGGGCAGGTCCAAAAACAATGTATGTAGGTACCTCTTTCCAACCCACACCATCCACATAAAGGGGAGATTGATGGGTGGGCCTTATGTACTATACCTGGAGGATAGTACAGCCGGTGCATGAATTTAAAGAAAGCCTCCTTAAATTTGTTACATACCATGATTCCAGAGTGCATCGGGAGCACCACCCCCCAGTCCTTATCTGAGATAGTCCTATCTAAGTCCCTCTCCCACAGTCTCTTTGTTTTCTCAGTTAAGTCTGGAATTTGTTGTTTGCCATATTTAGCTGCCTTCCCAATAAACCCCTTAGGATCCCTCTTAACTTGGTACACTAGGCTCTCTACCGGGTCTAGGTGTATTTGTTTAGGGTTCTCTCTACCTAGGCTATTCTCCAAAGCCCTAGCCTGCAAGTATCGGAATTGATGTCTCCTCAGATTCAGACTATTTTGCATTTGTGCAAATGTGCACATCTCCCCCTGTATCAATAAGTTGCCTATACTATGAATGTCTCTTTTTCCCTCCTAAATCCTCCATGTTCGACCCCTGGTAAAAAGAAAGGGTTCTCCACAATTGGCAGCAATACTGTCTCCCCCTGATGGGCATCCCTTCTCCTCCTGAGTTGTACCCAGGCCTCCAACACCGTTCCTACCAAGGGGTTACAATTCCCTGCTGTTTTAAAGGATTTGGGTCCCCTAGAATGACGATATGCCGTGAGCTTACCAGCATTTCCCTTTTGCTCTAAATCCACCCAGCTAGCCACTGCCGGCTGGTGAACCCAATCTGCCAGGTACCGTTGTTGTATTGCTAAATAATAATTTCCCAGGTCTGGGAGATTGAGCCCACCCCTATTCCTCTCCACCTTCAGCCTTTGGAGGCTCATCCGTGGTCTTTTCCCTTGCCATATAAAATTTGAGAAAGCATCATCCAGTCGCTTCAGGTCCCCCCTTGTTAGCCCTATGTGGAGCATTTGCATCTGATAGAGGATCTGAGAGAGGACATTCATTTTAATAAGGTTAACTCTCCCGAGCCAAGAAATGGGGATCTGTGCCCATCGTCTCAAGTCTGCTTCTATCACTTTGATCAGAGGGGAATAGATCAACCCATACAAAGAGCCCAGGGATTGCCCCACCTTAACCCCAAGGTAAGTGAAGCTAGTCTGAACAACCCTTAGGCCCCACCTCTCCGTCTCCCATCCAAGTACCAGGAAGTGAAGAAATTCAGACTTTCCTAAATTGATTCTATATCCAGAGAAATCCACAAAATCCCTTATCAAGAACAGCAAAGGAGGCATTGAAACCTGGGAGTTTTGAACAAAGAGAAGCATATCATCCGCATACAGCGTGATTTTGTGTTGCATTTCCTTCTCTCCCTTGATCCCCTGGATGTCATCCTGTTGACGGATTGCCACCGTCAGTGGTTCTATAGCTAACGCGAACAACAGCGGAGAGAGTGGTCACCCCTGTCATGCACCTTGTCCAAGGTGAAACTAATCCGACAGTACCCCATTCACCAATATCCTAGCCCTAGGGTCAGAATACATAGCATGACCCACCCAATATATTGTTTACCCAGACCAGACCAGGATATAACATCAAAAAGATATTCCCTTTTCAACTCTATCAAATGCTTTTTCAGCATCCATAGATACAATGCCCACACTCTCCCCTCTGCAAGAAGCCTTCCAAACCATATTAAGGAGAACCCAGTCTGGTCTGGGTGAACCAACTCTGGTAGGATGTCCTCCAGCCTAGTGGCCAACACCTTTGCCAATATTTTTAGGTCACAATTAAGCAACGAAACAGGCCTATAAGAGGCACAATCATATTCATCTTTACCTGGCTTAGGGACTAGGCTTATTGTTGCTTCAGAGCAAGTAGGGGGCAAGGTTAACTCCTCTCCCTCAGGCTTCCCAAACACATCACACAGTACCGTTGTCAGTTGTCCCCTTAGTAATTGATTATATTCTATCAGAAACCCATCAGGTCCACTGGCTCTACTCCTCTGCAACTTTTGTATGGCCTCCCCTACCTCCCCCGGTGTTATTGGTCAATTCAATATCTCTTTTTGGGCTGGTATGACACTCGCCAATGGTAGATTATCTAAAAAAATCCTTTATCTGGGTCTTCTTCCCTACGTGCTCCGCACGATATAATTGGCTATAAAACCCTCCTAAAACATTCCCTAATCCCTTTCGTATCTGTACATAGGGTCCCTTGTGCATTCTTAACCCCTGTAAGCCTTACTGGGCAGTATCCTCCCTTCATAAGTCGCACAAGTAAAGGCCTGGGTTGGTTACTCCATTCAAATACCTGTCGTCTGCAGTAGAACCAGGACTGTCCTGCCTCTTCTGTCACAAGGGCATTAGGCATCTCCCTGGTTGTTTTCAGTAGCTGCCCTGCTCCCCTTCAGCTACTCTTTTTTCCAAATCTTTCAGCTGCCATTCCAGTTCCCTTCTTTGCTCCTGCCTTTTTTTTAAGTCTTGCCATATATTCAATAATCACACCTCGCATATATGCCTTTCCTGTGTCCCAGGAAATCAATTTGGTCATATCCCTTCCAGCATTTGTTTCCACATAAAACTTCCACTGTTCCTCTAAATGTTCCCAAAAATCCTGGTTTTTAATCATATACGTGGGAAATTTCCATGAGGGGAGGCCCTTCCGTCCAACCCTACAGGTTAGTTTGAGGATCACCATCGCATGATCAGAGATGTGTATGAGGCCATGTGATACATCCTGCACCCTTCCACCCCAATTCCTGGGCATAAAAATATAATCAATACGTGACCAACTTTTGTGTGGCTTTGAGAAAAACGTATATCCTCTTGTCCCTGGACTCATCGAGTGCCACCCATCCACCAGCTCTGAATCAGTAATACCAATCTGCCATTCCCTCATGGTCTCTGATGCCCTCCCCCGACCCTCCGAATGAGCCATATGAGGAACCATTGTCCAGTTAAAGTCCCCGCCCCCCAAACAACAATCCTGGGAACTGCTCCTTAGTAAGCAAATCCAGCAATGACATGTAAAACAGAGTATCCTGGACCGCTGGGGCATACATGCCTCCAGATGTAACTTTTTCTCCATACAGTTCCCCTGATAAGAAGACATATCTTCCCTCTTTCTGATCCTTTACCACTCTTGCTGTTTCCAATGGGATCACATTATGAACGAGAATGGCCATGCCCCCTTTTTGTGTGACAAATAAGAAGCCAAGTAGCACTTCCCCACCCAACTTCGCACCAGTTTGGCATGCTCCACTTCTGTCAGGTGTGTTTCCTGGAGCAGTGCCACATGCGGCCCCACCCACTGTAGAGCTGCTAACAAGGATGTCGTTTTCACTGGATTTGCTATCCCTTTGATGTTCCAAGAGACCACATTAATATTTTGTGCCTTAGCCATATTTCAAAGTACCCTCTGCCATGACCCCCCCCAACCCGCAACCATATAAATGAACATATAAACAATGCCACATATGCCATTGGGACTCAGGCTGCTGTTCAGATCGTATGTTGAGAAACAAAGAAACATAGAAACATAGAATTTGACGGCAGATAAGGACCGTTTGGCCCACCCAGTCTGCCCATTTCCCTGCCTAATGGATAAGCTGCAGATCCTAGTTAACCAGCAGCCTACTTCTTTCTACCCCCCCCACTAGAATTGCCTTATGACTGTCCCATGCATGCTTGAATTCAGTCACTGTTTTGACTCCACAACCTCCTCCGGAAGGCCGTTCCATGCATCCACAACCCTCTCTGTGAAAAATACTTCCTTACATTACCTCTGAGCCGCCCCATCTTCAAATTGTGCCCCTTGTTCTTGCACACCTCTTTTTTTGAAAGATGCTACCCTCTTAGTTTTGTTGATTCCCTTGAGGGGTACTTGAGCGTTTCTATCATGTCCTCCTCTCTCTCCTTTCCTCGAGGCTATACATATTAAGCTCCTTTAGTCTCTCTTCATATGTCTTCCAGTGCAGACCCTGCGCCATTTTAGTTGCCCTCCTCTGGATAGCTTCCATCTTGTCTATCCATGTACATTGAAAACATCTATTGCACCTGAAAACTTTAAAACATAAACAGTTAGACCAGTAACTATGTTCACAGAAACAGAAAAAATCCCCAACTTTTCTTCCCCCGTGCTTCTCTTCAGCCCCTTAAACCCCTCCCCCATATCTCCTGCTTTACTGTTATCCATCTTAGTTGCCTCCCCACAATTCCCCTATACCTCCTAAGCTTCTCTCCACTACTAATTCTACCCCATTTCGAACATTGACAGTCCCCATTCTTCCCCCTCCCGCTTCCTCCCCTCCTCCTGCAAAGATCGTGACACTAGCTGCCACAAGAGCAAGAGTGTAAAATAAATCCCCATTAGTGACATGTTCGCCCTGTCCCCGTTTCCCCCCCACCCCTCGACAGCCGAATTCACTGTTATCAAATCCTTATCCGCTCCTAATGGAGCATGGCATCCACATTGCCTTTCTGCACCCTTTGTGACGCCCAACAACATTAATATTCCTCCTCAGATCCAACACTCAGCCTTCCCTGCCTTCTCACCCATATTCCATAATGGATTCTCAAGAAACCTTCATCAGTGGAGAGAGGAGAAAGGGAAAGAGCAAACCCCCCTTCCCTCCCGTCATCTCCACCTATTAATTAGACTTTTAACTCCCGAATCCAGTATGCCCTTCCCCTCAGCACCTGTCCCATGCCTTCATCAATTCATTTCCCACAGAGCTGCCCAGCAAGGAGTCGAGAGTGGTCCCAGTAAGCAATCCTTCCGATAATCTAAGCTCACCCCATAAGTCTGGAGCCCACCCTGTCCCTCTCTGCCATCCTCGATCCAACATTATCATGGTGGGACTCCTCCAACTAGAGTCACCATCGAGAGAGCAGGCAGGCGATGGGAACAGGCCTAGCAAAAACCCTCCGTATTCTACCACAAGTTGTCCATTCCCCTCACCGCTCCCCCCCCCCCGATAATCAAAAAAAGTGTCCCTTTACACATCGAGGTAGCAGACCCAGGGCCTGCCATGCCAAATTAGGAGACAGTTCAAGCAGTAAATTATTTTCAGTTTTTTAGAAGGAATTGAGCCTACTCAGGCTATCTTTCAGCACTCCAGCATCGAGGGTTTCCACCCATCAACTCCCTCTGGGATCACATGCATGAGTAATGGCACACCAAATCCACTGCAACATCCAAACAAAAGTCTCAATGAGGACACAATTAAACAGTCTCGCAAGTAGCACTGGAGAAAAAGTCTACTCAGCCTGGTAATCTTCAGCCCACTTTTGACTGCAGAGACTTAACGAACTGCTCAGTTTTAGTGACTTCCCAAAATGAGAATGCTGCCCCTTCATACCGAATCTTCAGGGTTGCAGGGTATGTTAAAAAATTCTCCACTTTCATGCTTCTCAGCTGTGCCATTAAGCCGTTAAACTTTTTCCTCCATTGAAGCAACCTAGCTGAGTAATCTTGGGACAGGAAAAAACGAATCCCATCATATTCCATATTCCTCTTCTCTCTATAAGCTCTCAAAATCTCCTTGTGTCTTGAAAATTATGGAACCTCATAATGACCTGCCTCAGGGGTTGATCAGGTGGGGGTCTAGGCATGACAGCATGATGGGCTCTCTTTAGCTTAACTCTCTCATTTTTAGGTTGTAGGCCTAACAATTCTGGTAGGGTCTTCGTGCAGAGTTCCAGGACACTTGCATCCTCCTTCCCCTTTGGTAGTCCCCTCAGGTGTAAGTTGAGATGTCTTTGATAATTTTCTTGGTAATCAAATGTCTCCTTGTGTAACCCCCAGATGGCGCTATCCCAAGGGCTACTACCCCTGCCTGCTTGACTACTGACAGGTTGAGGGGCATAGGTTCTATGGTGGGTACCTCCACCCAGAGGTCAGGGTTTGTAATGGTTGGTCTAGTTTGGTCACAGCCCTCTGGGACACTGAGACCCCCTTCTAATCCCTTTAATGGCTCACACGATGCACAGAAGTTACAGTACCAATACCCCACATGTACACACTGTTCATTCATAAGGTACCATTTATCCTTGAGACTAATTTGCAGGTTTGTCTCTGAGAACCCCCTGAAAAATAAGGTTAAGCAGCGTACACAAACCAATACAGTGCTTGGCATGAAGGTACTGACATGTCAGACAGTTTAAAGTTTAACAACAGCAAATCTGATTTATTTAGGGAACAGTAACACGGGAAGGGGAAATCAGGTTAATTAGTGGCATTAAATCACAGTACTGTGCACACATACCTGGTCTGAAAAGTCACACTCTGGGTACCCAGGTTTAGGGGAGGGGGCTAGCCAGGTCCTTTGCCCGGGGTTGGCCGGCAGGTGCAGATGGATAGGGCCCTGTAGAGGAAATATATGCACAACACCCAATTGTAATCTGGAGCCTGATGGCTCAGTCAGTGAAGCAAAGAAACAACAAGAATTAGATGACACACTTGTGATTGAAAACAGGCTGCAGGGGAATACCCTGATTTGTACTCACAATACCCAAGCTGAGAACCGGATGGTGGAGGTTCTTCTGGATTGTCAGAAACAGCAGGGCATGGAGACAAGGTCCATGTGACTGGACCCCACTGCAATTTATAGCAAACAGATTTAGTTAAGAGACAAGCTGGGGTTTGCTTCCAGCTTCAACATGCAGCACACCGCACAGGGGATTGGAAATAGTGATTCCCCACAAAGATACCCGGGAGCACACACAGCAGCTTCAGTTCCTGACAGACCGAGCGCGATTCAGCAGTTTCTCCAGTCATCTACAGGGTGAGCCTGGTTTCTACTCTTCAGATCTCCTTCTTTCTCCTCACAAGTTGGAATTGGTCTGAACTGGCGCTTACAATGGCTGCAGGCCAAACCACAAGGCCTCACACGTGCTTCCCGCACGAAACTATACACCGCAGAAGCACACAGCTCCTTCTCTCTTCACAGTCACAACTGATCTAATCTTTACAGTCCCAGAGCAGGGCATTTCCTTTAGCTCCACACTATTCTGTTGGCTGGTTTGGCTGTCACTCACAGTAAGACTCCCTCTGTTGGTAGAAAAAGGCACCAATGTCAAAACTACATTTTCCAGAGTCACTGTCCATACAGTCCCCTTGTGGCTGGCTCAAATTAAGAGTCCAAGTTCTGATTCGTCCACAGGCTCCATTTTAGGGCTCCCTTAACCCAGCTGGCCCAGCACAGCAGTTTAGGTCCAAAATGGAGAGGTAACACACACAGAGTCCCAGCTGCAGTAAAGGCAGTTTAGACAAATTACAATTTTGCTAATGCTTTGATTACTAGCAAACAGTTATAGCTTTCAGATGGGCTCCTTTTGCACCTTCAATGACCACAAAATGGAGTGATTATTCCGCAGCTCTGGCAGGATTCGAGCATTAAATACACAGTCCCCCCCCATACAAACTAATTAAGTTTGCAAGCAGTCAGCTCTTAAAGAGACAGTACGTGGAGGCTCAAATAGCACTCACATGCAACCACAGTTAAGCAGCTCAAACGCCGAACACCACCCAGGCTTGGAGCATTCAGGCAAGCTCCTGGAAGACTTTTGGGAACCCCCATTTGCGGGGGGGGGGGGTTACACTTGAAATCTTCAAGTTCCTTTTGCAGTGCCCTGACTTGTCCTGGTACCGACGCCAGCTCGTCCTCCAAATGAGCAATTCGATCTTCAGCCTCGGCTAGTTTATTAGCCTGGATGGTTTGCTGCTCTTGAACCTCTTGGAGTTTTGAGTCGAGTTTGCCCTCTAATTTTATAAGTCGTGGCTCCAACACTGCTGTCACCTGCCCCGTAACTTCTCTGCCCAGCGCCGTTACCTCTGCAGCTGACAAGGAGACTAGGCCCGGATTTTCAGTTGTCGGAGCTGCCGCCGCCTTTTTACTACTTTTATTAGCCAGCCTCTGACTCTTTGTTGGATTCGGGGTCAAATATTCATCCATGGCACTTTCAGACACCTCTCTGTGCACTGCTGCTTGAAAAATCAAGGTGTTTGATTTGTTTTATTTCTTTATTTTTTGGCTACCTTGGCAGAGCGGCAAAATGGTGCATCTGTCCAATTAGCCGCTCATCAGCGCTACCCGGATGCGTTTTTAATTAGCGTTTGCTTGCCTTACTTTGTAGTAAGAACAAAAACTATAGTGCACATCTGTGGTCCTTTTTCAGGCTACCTGTATGAACTGCTGCTCACACAAGTGGATTCTTATGTACATACGGTGTGACATCAGAGCCAGGGAGCATGTGACTAGTACAGTTCTTAATTATTGGTCAGTTTGAACCAGTTCCTTGACCAAATAAAGAGAACGTCAATGAGAGTATGGATGGAGCACAAGGGAAGCAAGAATTCATTGGAAAGTCAGGAAATCATATATCTATGCATTTAAAAATGTAATTTCCATTTAAGCTTTATACTTCATTAAGCAACCCTAACAACAAGGAGATCAATAAGTCTCTTTCTGTTGCTGTGTCAAAAAAATATTTCAGGAAGTTTTATAGGTCATTCTATCTGTCCCGGACCAGAACCAAGCCAAATGTTTGTTTCTATCTAGTATGTTATTAAAAATTATTACAACTATTAAAACGGTTCTGTTCCATGAAGGAAACATGTGAAGTTGGTAAACCAGCTAGCCAGTTAGGGGCTAGCAGCCAGGGAGACCCCTCCAGAGCTGCTGTGGCTTCTCGTGCACCACTCCATGAAACACCATTCAAAAACAGTTGAAATAAAAACTTACATTTCTCAAATCACAATGCAAAATGTAAACTCTAGGGAACAAAAGTGAAATATGAAATCTACAAAGCCCAACCCGTCTCCTCAGAGAATCCTTATCCTTCCTGTTGGTAGAATTATAGGTGGTTTAATTAGCGCTGGGTGGAATTTAACTTCTGGCGGTGGTATTCAGGCAACATTACAATTCTGCATCTGTGAAAATTTGCTAAAAACTTTGTTATTTCCATCTAATTTTAAGACTGGGTGTCCAAACTACACTAGATGTGGCACACTTGAAGTCCTCTACCTCATTGATATGTTCACCAAGTGTCGGATCTATAGCAGTAAAGAGAGCAGAGGTAGAAGCAACCAAATGTTTGGCAAGTTTTAAATGAAATGTTGCAAGTAAGTAAACTACACACATTCTCTCTCCTAAGCTGGTTCCCGGGGTTCCATATAAATGGGCTGTACCTCGTGATGCAGATATATATATTTTTTTTAATCACATCCTTATTCATCCATCTTCTGCGGCGCCACCAGCGGGGGCATCCAGCCGCCAGCCCCCACCGCCCCGGAGAGCAGCAGGCTCACTTGCATGATGGGGGTCTGGTGCGGCCGCCTCAATCCGCCGGAGGACCTCCTCATGCCTCTCTGAGCTGGGCTTGACCGGACCTCCCAGTGTGATTCCATGACAGCCCTCTGGGTCAGCGGGAGTGTGGCAGTCAGACTGCCTTGGTTGTGCCCAGCCTTTCCTCCATTTTTTTTCCCCCCTGGAGCTGGCTGACAGTGCAATGACGTGCTGTGCATGAGCTGACATCTTGCCGTGCTCCTCCCCTTCTGTGCACTGCAGCTGTGCTGCCCCCAGTCATCACCAGGCCAGGGACCACTACAGCGCAACATGCTTCCCCTTGCCCATCCTAGAGGGAGGAGAGCAGACCTGGGACGCTCAATCCACCCTCTCCCCTGCCAGCCCCCAGCAGCCTGAGTCAGCTCCCAAACCCAGGTTGCCGGTGTGGTGTGAGGTGTGGCATCCGGCACCTCAACCCTCAGCGCCACCGGGCCAACCCCCTTCTGATGCAGATATGCAGGCAGGAACTAAGCTCTGCTGCTGGGGATATCCAGCCTTTCACTTCCTGTTTCCACCAGTTTACTTGCTGCCTTCCGACTAACAGGTACTCTGCAGCAGAGCTCTGTCACCATGTGGCAGAGCTGAAAGACAGCAGACTGTAAGTCACAAATGTAATTTCTTATTGGGATTGCTGAAGAAACACAGCACTTTAGAGCACTCCTGTGTGGGTCCCAGTCTCAGCCTTGCAAGCTGCACAGACTAGCCCCACTTTACCATGGAAGTTTTTCCCGTGATTCTGGGCTTGGAGTTTGTCGACTCGTGGATTCCGTCGACTGGTGTCGTTTTTTCGGTGATTGGACATTAATAGCACCTCAGTGCTCTGAGATGATTCTTTCCTTGTTGATGGCAGTGCTGTTTTTCTCCCATCGACAGCTGGCTCCCTGACTCTTTCAGCCACTCGTCGAAAGTGGGCCTGCAACTCTAATTCAGCCGCTCATCGACAGTCCAGTGCTCTCTCATCGACAAGCACGGCAGTTCATCAGGAGTGCTGTTTAGGACATAACGGAGCTTCTCATCTGTGCTGCAGGTTCCCCCCAGCAATAAGGGAGCAAGAAAGTATTAACTAATCAGGACCAAGGTAGCAGTTTAAACAGCTCAGCTTTTTGCCCTTAAAGGGCCAGCAGCAGTGTTCCATCAGAGCTTCAGCATTCTTCCGGACAACCTCTTGTTTTATCAGGAATCCTCCCGGGGGTGTGGTATGCTGAATCACAGAGGATTAGAGCCATTTTTAGTCATGGCCTCAGACAAGCCTGCCAGAAGCAGAAGATGCCAGCATTGCAAATCTCCTCTTCTAATCACCCTTGCAGGTTTTTTGTGCCTAAAGTGTGAAAAGGCAGCGACTGCAACTGAGGAGGATATGGGAGAGACCTCTCATGCCTTGGCTCAGAATGATAGCCAGCAGACAGACAGGTTTGAGCGAGTAGCAGCCACTAGGTCTGAGAGAGCAGCGGCCACCAGGGAGACCCAGCAGTCCACAACCCCCTCTGTGGCCCCAGACCTCATAGACAAGCTAAATAGGGCCTTTGCACTGGACCTTGCATGCTTCGACTGGCAATCTTCGGGGTCACCAGATATGTGACCTCACAAGAAGGCGAAAAGAAAGAGGACCCCATCCCCATCCTCATCTGGAGAGGGTCAGCTGTCCTCACATCACTTTGATAAAAGAAAGAAATCCTGATACAGGAGCAGATCTTCGGACAAGGAGGATCAGCATTCCTCATGCCACAAGAGGAAGAAAAGATCTCGTTCTCGGAGCAGATCTAGGAGCACCCACAAGGGGAAGCATTGCAGAGACCATTCCCCATGACCTTCAGACTCCAGTTCTACTTCTCCAGAAGAGGGTGAGCTAGTGGACTCATTCTCTGACTCTCATGATTCCCCATCCAGAAACTTTGACCTGGAGGACCTAGACTTTTTCATTAAGAAAGCCATAGCTGAAATTCATTTTGATTCTTCCCCAGTGGCTCTAGCACAGCCAAAACATGCATTTCACCTGGCAATTGCTGCCAAATCAGCCACAGCCTTCCCTATTCCTCCAGCCATAGAGGACTTGCTAAAGGAGGAATGGCAGGGTCCAGAATGCACATATCCAGTGCCTCGGCAGATCTTTTAAGCTCCTCAAGTTTGACAAGAAACAATCTGAAAAGTGGCTAGACTGCCCCAGAATCGAGACTCTGATTTCGAACCTCACCAAGAAGATGATCATCCCAGCAGAGAGAGGGGCATCACTCTGAAGGCGGCAACTGCCAATCTTTTTTTTCAGCCTGAGCCGCTCTGTCCTGGGCCTCAGAAATAGGTTTGCAATTCACTGAGGACCCAGAGAAGAACAAGGCTATTATTCATCAGCTGCAATTAATGGGTTTGGCATCGGCTTATGCAGCAGATGTATCAGAGGAGGCGGTCAAGTGCGCTGCTTGGACCATGTTTTATCAAACTTCGGCTCAGCGTAACCTCTTTGTGTCATCTGCAAAGAGACATACCTTTCCTTCCAGGTGCTCTCCAATGTCACTTATAAAGACATTAAAGAGGACCGGTCCCAGTATCGAACCCTGCAGTACCCTGCTAGTTACCCTCCTTTCTTCACTGTGGACTCCACTTACTATTACCCTTTGTGTCCTGTTGTCCAGACAGTTTTTTATCCAGGCTACCACCTTGGGACCCACTCCAAGGCTGGCTAACTTGTATATTAATCTTTTGTGTGAAACTATATCAAATGCCTTGCTAAAATCTAGGTAGGCCATATCCACAGCCCCTCCCTGATCTACTACTTTGGTCACCCAGTCAAAGAAATCTATTAGGTTCATCTGACATGACCTTCCTGCTGTGAAACCATGCTGCCTTGGGTCCTGTGCCCCACTGGCCTCTAGGTATTCAACAAGTCTTTCCTTTCAGAAGTGATTCCATCATTTTCCCTACCACTGAGGTCAAACTAACTGGTCTGCAGTTTCCTGCTTCTGCCCTGCTCCCACTTTTGTGAAGTGGAATCGCATCCACCCTCCTCCAGTCCTCGGGTACCACCCCATCCTCCCATGATTTGTTAAAGAGAGTAGTCAGTGGTGTTACTAGTTCTACCCTTAGTCCTTTTAGAATTCTTGGGTGAATCCCATCAGGCCCCATTGCTTTGTCCACCCTCAGTTTCAAGAGTTCTTTCAAAACCCTTTCTTCTGTGAATGGAGCGGTATCGACCCCACTATCCAGAGTGTTTCTCTTGTTTGGTTTAGGTACCTCCCCATCCTCTTCCATTGTGAATACTGAGCAGAAATATTCGTTCAGTATCCCTGCTTTTTTACTGTCACCCTCTGCCCACATTCTCTCCCCTTTATTTAGTCTCTGTATCCCTCCCTTGGTCTTTCTTCGCTCCCTAATATGCCTTTAAAAGGTTTTATCCACCTTCTTAACAGAATTGGCTATCTTTTCCTCAGTTTGTGCCTTTGCTATTCTGATTGTCTTTCCTGCCTCCTTCTGCTTTAACTGATAAAGTTCTCTGTCCTGCTCCTATGTTTCCTTATATTTCCTGAATGCTATCCTTTTCTTCTTAACCTTCCCTTCCACCTCTTTTGAGAACCATGGTGTTTTTTTCATTCATTTTGTTTTGTTGATTTGCTTCACACAAAGGCTTGTTGCCTCTGCGATGGCTGTTTTGATTATTCCTCATTGTTCCTCCTCCCTTATTTCTTGCCCATTTGCTAGTGCTTTTCTGAGTCACTCTCTCATTTTCCCAAAGTCAGCCTTCCTAAAGTCCAATACTGAAGCATTTAAACCTATCACCTAGGATCCTGGTTCCTCCTCCCCCCCGGACAGATGCAGACTATCGCGCCAGCATAGGCCTGCATCCCTCCAAGTGGCTCCCCAGTCCCCAATGAAGCCAAAACCCTGAGCTCCACACCTGTTCTTCAACCATTCATTGAATCCCATGGTGCGGAGTACCCTAGCATCATCCTTGCCATAGACAGGCAGCACCTCCGAGAAGGTTACTGTACATGCTACTTGTCTAAGGCCCTCCCCAACTCGACAAACTCCTCTTGCACAGCTCTGATCCCATTGGTAGCCAGTTCATTTGTCCCTAAGTGGACAATGACATCCAACTCCCTCCCTCGTGTAGCTGCTCCCACGATCCTAGATTAAGCCCCTGTCCCCCTCTGAGTTGTGGTGCCAGGCAGACACTGCCCACCTCCCTCGCTTCCTCCCCCACTTCTACCCCCCTAATGATTGAGTCCTCCACCAGGAGTTGTTTCCTTCCCCTGTGGGGTCTCGTGCCACCCTCCTGTGGGTCTCCTTGTGGAGGTTCCCAGCATCCTCCTTGGTCTCCACTGCAGGTGCCTCCATAGAAGAACCACTCTTTGTAAGAACAGCATATGAATTGTGGAGAGGTACAACTGGAGGGATGCACCCCCTGTTCTGCCAACCTCTACCTCCCTGAGCCCACCTTGGTCCAACAACTCCTCTTTCTTGGCAATATATGAGGTAGCGGCAGTGGCCCTGCTTGTCTCTGGGTGGGGGAAGAGGTTTTACGAATCCTAGCCAGGTCAGCCTGGAGACTGGCAACCTCCTTCCTCAGACCAGAGAGGTGCCTGCAAATAGGGCAGCATCGCAGCCTCCAGAATGTCTCCCGGAACACTGCTGCCCCACAGCCGTTGCACTGCACCACTTCCATCTTGACTTATTTTGTGTCCCCTCTCCTGTTGCTTTGTATGCTTACTGTCTCCTCCCTGTATATATTTTTACACCTACTTTCCTACTGCCTATGTGCCCTTACAACTCTCGCCCTTCCTGTTCTGGGACAGGAACTTCCTGTAGTCTTAAGTAGTCTCCTCCTTCCTCGGATTCAGACCTCCAGCAGTGGGTGGGGGGGGGAGCTAATTTTTTAGTTTCCTTCAAGGTTGATGAAACTAATGTATTTCAGTAATCCTTCCCTTCCTACTGCCAAACAGGAAGTTCCTGTTGTCAATCAAATCCAGTGGCTATAAAAGTAGAACTGGCTTAGGGTGGAGGGGTGGAAAGGAGGGTAATTAGTAAGAAAAGCGATAGTTCTAGTCAGCTGTTACTTGATCTGAAAGCAAGATTCTCCTCTGTCAAAAACTAGCAGCAGGAAGTTGTAATTGGAGACAGCTGCTTTTCTACTGCTCAAGCCACACCCCAAATTAGCTTCTCCCCTCTGCTTCTGACTCAGCATATTAAGTTGATACAGCCCCCTTCCTCAAACAGAGAAACACACCGTGACTTTCTTCTCTGTTTTTTTTTTTTTATTTAGATGAGACCCCCTGCTTCTAATAAAGTATATGTTTATTTAATCCCAACAGGCATTAACTCCTGCTGAGATGGATGTGATTTATCAGTTAGAAAAGCAGTAGTTCTAGTCAGCTGTTACTTACTCTGAAAGCAAGATTCTCCTCTGTCAAAAACTAGCAGCAGCTAGTTAGCATCAACATGCACTTTTATAAGTATTCAGTAGTTACTTCTTAAATTTGAAGTATTTTTTCCTTTTCATTTTTTGCTAATTAGAATATCTTCTATCTGACAATACCTTGTGTGATACGTGAAACCTACTCTGTCTGGAAATTGACATTTCTAGTTTTGCTCCACTTTATAACTCATTAGCATTATGACCTCACTGATTGTGCCATCGCAACTGAACAGGAGTCACGCGCTACCAGATTGGTCACTTGTGGTGTCACAATAAGTGAGGTCACAGTGCTGATGTGGTATAAAGAGGAGCAGAATTAGATACAGTATGTCAATATCAAGCTAAAGTACTGTTCTTCACATAGCATCTGCTATCAGGTAGAACATCTTCTAATGAGCAAATGTAAAAAAAAATAAAAAAAAATATATATTCTTTCTGCCTAACAAGGCTCGTGTTATTTTTTTTTCAATTGTTTAATCAGGAGTGGCACACTAAGCTGAAAGCTTGTTTACAGGTGCGACCTGGGAGCACAGGGAAGTTAAGTGACTTGCTCAGGGTCACACAGTATGCAAGTGGGGGCTGTGGGATTCAAACCCAGGTCTCCAGATTTGCAGCTCAGAGCCCCAAACCACTGCACCATACTGCTCCCAGAGCAGTGACTTTGTACTGACCCCAGAGAACTTCAAAAAAATGGCAACAAATATTTTAAAACTTGCCCCCATCCATTCCAGTATTGTGCGTCCCCAACACTCCACAAACAATGTCATAAAACGTTGGCACGTGGGGGCAGAGCTTTCAGCTAGCAGTACCAGGAAGGGATCTGGCTGCCGGCTTCTCTGAGCCAAGAATTATGAACCCATCCCCTTTATCTTCTACTGCTCAGAAGATGTCAAGATATGGACTGTTTTAAGTCCAGGTGGGGTAAGGCACCAGCAGGGTGGGGCTTAGGGACTTTAAAAAAAATGATCACAGTTATTGCTCTTTAATATCTCCTCCAAATTACAGTACTTCTGACAGTGCAGAAACCCTCTCTCACTGTACTGCGGTGTTTGTTCTGGCTCTGAGCCCAGGTCTCCAGTGTGGGACTTAAAACTATGACCTAGCCCAGAGGCAAAGTGTTACCAACTGAGCCACACTGACACTTGTTAGCTTGCACATAGGACATTAAAGAGACTTCCACATCTCTAGATCAACTGTTAAAAACATTATTCATTTTTAAACACAACTCCAGCTTACATTTTATCCCAGTCTGTTGCTGTGAAAATAATTGTATCGTAAGATGCAGTGGGTCAGGTCTAGGCAAGCAGTTAGAGCAGAGGGAGTCTCACAGACAGTGATCCTGTTTTCTTTACACATTATAATGAACAATTGTATGCTAAATACAGAACATATACTGAATATGAGCTGTACTATATACAAACCATTTTTCAAAATTTCTGTTGGGCTCTTTAACACAAATAGCAAGCAGTCTTGTCTTGTGTTTCTTTTTTTTTTTTTGGTCCTCCCCAAGCCCCAGTCAGCCACTCCTTCAGGCCGCCAAGGCCCACCGCCACCACATGCCCCGCTGCCATGACCCCAGGTAATCTGATGTAACCATTCATCTGGTAGTCCCCTCCCCGAGAAATGCCCACAGGTGTCTAATATGTATCCTGGGCAGTATGGACACTTCCGGGCTGCTGCGGTGACTTGTACCGACAACCACCATCCTGGTCGACCGAGTACATATTTTCCACTTTTCTTTCGACCTGCCCACCTCCTCCCACAATGGACTGGCCATGGTTGTGTCCTTGGGGCGGGGGCATTCTGTGGTGTGTCAAGGCCACACACTGCCAAGAATGCCATGCAAGCCATCTCAAGGGGCTCACAGACAATGGTCCAAAGTCCCCCACGAGGGGGAAGCATCCAAAGGATACGCTAAACTCCCTCCCTGACAGACTCCGCTCCTGACACCCTGGCTCAGGGTGTGAAGCTGGGATGCCAGCGTGCTGAGCGAACACCTTCACTCGTCACCACGGAGCCAGCTTAAAACTTGTCTTATTTAATGAGTTTCCAGTGTTAACACATTCTGAGTGCTGTCATGATGCCATCAGTCAGTTTAAAAACTTGTTAACTGCAGTAGAGTTCCACTGCATCTTAGTAAACTGGGTTGAAGTATAGTGTGTGTGTGTGTGTGTGTGTGTGTGTGTGTGTGTGTGTGTGTGGGGTGGGGTGGGGGGAGGGTGGACACCTTCAGAGTAGCTACTCACCCAGAGTAAGGAAAACCCAGGAGATTATATTCAGCTGAGCTAGTGAAAGCCTTGAAGTCAAAGTAAGCTCTAACAGGGATCCTATACAAAGGAACCTGTATCTGTATATGTCAGTGCAAGTAGGAATTGCTATGGACACCAGTGGGAAGGCGAGAAGCTTATAACAGGAAAAGGAATGGGAATAAAAGGAAAAAAAAAACTAAATAAGAAAGCAGATTCTCAATTACCAAACCTCAAAAGACTTGCTATTCTGCTGAGATCTGAAATACAGGTGTTGATTTATATGCAAAGGTTTCATTATTGAGAAAATTGGTCTTTGCTAGCACTGTGACAGACGGTGGCTCTGGTGAAGAAATATCACAATGCATTACATTAAATAAGGTTACAACTTCAATTCAGTACTGAACAGCACTCCTCCAGTAGTAATTGTATTCATAACTAGGACTGTATGTCCTGGCAGTCCAGTCTACTTTATTTTGCGCCCCCCAGCCCCAACTCACATCATGCAGGATGTTCCTTTTGAGAACTTGTGCTACCTTTTTTTAGCACGTTTGTTCTGTGGCGTGATTGGACCGATGGTCTTCCTGTTAGCATCAAAGCTACAGACACAGCAGGAACATTTTTTATTTTTAAGAGGAAGTGCTCCCAGAATGATACTTGTGCATATCAGCTGTGTTTCTGAAGCAAGCGGGAGTGGCGTAGGAGAATGAGAGAAGGCATGCTACTTGAGTAGGCGACTGTTAGTTTTATTCGACCAACACAAGGTCACTATGAAACAGTGCAGAACAATAAAACAATTTTACAATCTTGTACAAGTAAAATATGCAAAAATACAAAGCATGTATATTAATTTCATACAGTCTCTATAACTTACAAGTGCTCAGGGCCTATGAGAAATTGTAAAAACCTTGTTTTTAAACTTTACTATGACATTCTGTTTGTTCCTCGAGTAATATCTTGACATCCCAAGAAGGATACCCCAAAACAGCACTGGCCACATCAGAAAAGTGATAAACAATAGTATTCCCATTTAAACTTCATTACCGGATAGCAATATTTTTCTGATGATATCAGAGGGAGTCTTTAAGCACAACAACCCTAGCCACGCACTGCTTAAGGACTACATCAATCTGGGCAGTCAGCATTTGGCTCAGCCAGAACTTCAAAAGGATGTCTCCTAAACCCCTACAAATTGCAAAAGTGGACCCATTTACTGGCTCCCTCTATGGGGAAAGCCTTCCTTTTAGGCTACGAAGGCCATTTAGTGCAATTGCACCTAAGGGCTATTTAGAGACTCTATCCTGTTGTTCAGCTGCTGAACGAACGCCAACTGGCTCATGATCCTGTCCGGTTTGTGCTAGCAGTGTTATTTTACTGGACTCCTCACAGATTCTGCTGTACTTGACACTGCTCATCTAGCATCATGAATATGAAACTGAGGTCCCACTGCTCAATTAGCTAATCGCCTGTGAACCTCCTACTATATGTCCTTCAAAGATGTTAAGGACATCAATTTAATTTGAAACAAAACCTCAATTCATACAAGAAAAAAACCTCCATACTCTCCCTACCTATCTCTCTATCTCATATTCAGCTTCCAACAGGCCCATAAAGGCTAATTTGCTTTCAATTAGAACATTTAGCTTACAGAAAATGTTCTAGAGAGCCACATCATTTCATAAACCATGGAGATATACACCAAAATCTACATGCTTTAAATCAGATGTCTAAAGACACGTAAACACTAAGAAAATTTATGAAACTTGTTAATACTTGTTAATAATAAAAGATGGGCACTTGGTGACCATTCAAAAAAAACATTTTAAAACATTTTTTAATCCACCCTTTCAGCATTTAGCACGGAATATTAGAACTCAGTTATTACTGAGAAAAATTGTGGCTCCCTTGCACTCTGGAGTCCAGTCCTTTTTACAAATTAAACTTTTTAAGGCTCCATTGACTCAGGAGTCCGTGGTTGATACAGTATGTGGGACTGGGAGATTTAATCAAAAGTTGTGAGAGAGGATGTTGCTGTTGGCAAGTAATTATACCCATTCATGTATGACAAAAAAAATAAAAGCACCAAGTTACAGCCTAAACAGGGATGCTTTAACTTCAGACACATTAAAAGGAACATGCAGTAGCAATCTGATCCATATCTAGGAGACCTAATTCAGCGACTCACATCTTGTATTAAAGAGTCCCGCTTAATAGATTAAATACTTTGATGCTTTAACGCTTCAAGATTAAAGGTATGTGTTCTAGCAAGGAGGTAAGGTGCACACATCAGAAAATTCTAACTCCAAAAGGAGGAAAAGGTACCACTTTGGGAAAGTTTGTCCTCATTTGGTCTCCACTGGTCGCTTAAAGTAAAGTTGCAAGATTACATACCCCTGTGCCAAGAGTAAAAATGTTACTATGCTGTGTAAGGTTTTGGAAGGGATTGTAACTCTGGCTCAGCTGCCAGCCAGCCAATCCCTTCCTACTTCCTAGTCTGCCCGCTCCGCCCCCGCGCTCTTCCATATCGTGATGTTTAGCCAGGGAGAGCGCGGGGACGCGTGACATACAAGTATATGGGGCTACTTTTCTGAATGATTTTGCACACTTTAGACTGCACATTAGGAAAAATGTAGCATGAGTTCCTAATCTCTCACTAATTTTGCCCCTGAAAGTTAACAGCAATATATTATTCATCAACATTAAAGGTCAGCCTGTTTTACCACCGAGCTGTTCTGGGTCTCCTCAATCTCTGGTCCACCTCACTTCCTCTATAATTCATCACGGGGAGGTAATCCATCTTTGATATAAGAAAAACCACCGTAAGCGCTAAAGTGCTGATGGACTAAGGCTCTCTCTCTCTCTGTTCGAATCCAGGTAGCCATCTCTCCAGTCATTCTCCTCCTCCATCTCCACTCCTGTTTTCACCAGCTTCAACAGATACAGTTCACTTCTCTTTTCTTACATTGAACTCTCGAAGACGGCTTTGACATAGGCTTTATTTTCCTCTAAATGTAATAAAGAAAACGGCTAAACGCCAGGAATCAGCAAGCAATCGACACAGCCAAACAGGGGCTTCAAACAGTTAATGAGTTGCTCCCAGTACTTCTCTGGAGTCTATAGTTAGAAATAATTAAAGTTTCATTCATACATAGTTTAAGGGTAATTCTTTTAAACGCTTCGCCAACACTTACTCAGTCGGCAAATGACCAGCAGAACGCCAAGGTTAGCGGGTGGCCGTATCAATTCTTCAGAGTAAAAACCACTCTATAGTTTACCAAACTATAAAGAAAATACCTTTCCAATGTTTAAAATCAGAAAATAAAGAGGGTTTCATTCAAAAGAACCCCCTTAAAAACTTTAAAAATGGCAGGTAAGAAACAAAACCAAGCAAGAAACAAAGCCATACAACGTGGAGCGGAGCAGCACTGCAGCCATCATGCTGCTCCGCCCCATTGAGTAGGCGACTGCAATATTGTGCACTAAAGCAGGTAACGGCCAGCAGTACAGACCAGGACACCTGTAAATTCAATTGATGGTGCCTCAATTGGGGATTTGAGGACAGTGGGATAGTGTAAAGGTGAATGGAAGGTAAATACTGTGAACACATGGCAGTGGCATGGCGAAGGAAAGTGTGGACTGGGACTCCTTAATAAGACTAGGCGACAGGGAACACAGGCTCTGAAGTGTTTCTGCAATATGTGCTGTGCTGCATAGAGATGCCTCCTGTTTAAACTTTTTTTTTTTTTTTTTGTGAATTGTGATTGTGTGTGGGGGTTGGGTGGGTTGAGTTGAAGTGAAGAAAGGGGAACGGAAGTCCTCCATGCTGGGGGACCAAGCACTGGCATGGCTGCAGTTGGTATCCCATGACTATAGCAAGTTAATTTGGGTGACGTCAAATTAGCGGAGGCAAAGTCTGCTATGTGCTCTTAATAGTTATGTGCTATTAAAAGCACACTGTAATTCAGCACTTACTTTTCATACTTATTTTAAAGAGTATTTAAGGGTTTGTTCGTCTGGCCAGTCTTGAGCTGGCCATCTGGTGTGCTGGTTACAGTCACCGTCTTTGTGTTGGGCAACCCAGGTTCAGGACTGGCTGTGAGGAGACTTTTGTTGTTTTGTGTCACGATTTTCATATCCTGATTCTCCCATCCTCCCGACCTTGTTCCCCCCTGCCTATGGGATACCTCCCCCAATGTTCTCCCTCTGCTGACTTCTGTCACCTGAAGTAGTCCCCCTCCTGAGTTTTCCCCTCTTGCCCAGTATCATCCCCCCCCCAGACTTAATTATATGAAATTTGATGGGTGCGGGGATCATGGGTGGGGGGAGCATACCCCCCTCATAAAAAATAAGTTGATATCGTTCCTTATTGTCGAATTCAGCGCTGGTAGCACTTTCTGAGAGGCATTATAGTACACATCAGCATTTCACTTTTTGGCAATGTGCAGTTGCTGTTTTGGTAAGTGCCATTATGAAGGCACTATTATATCGTGGAACCCTGCAATCTGTGCTTTGCTGCCAGCTAAATCGTTTTTGTGTGACATGGGCGGGGGTGGCGGAGGATCTGCAGCACCACCAGTATTTGAGATGAATACGTTTTAGATTTTTGTTTTTCATATAGGTTTTTATCCTCTGAGTCTGCCCAGCAGCCCCACTCTGGCCGACAACCCCCCCCCCAGCCCTGTCATTGGCTTCTCCGGAACTTATCTTCCCTTGTTGCACTTTGCCAGAGGACCTGTGAGGGGTACCTGGTCATTGGTGTGAGGCCTGGAAGGGTCAATCATCATCTTGCCATTGATACTCAATCCTCCTCCAGCCAGCCCCCAAGTGACCCGTGTCTGTTTTCGAACCCGGGTCACCAGTGTGACAGGAGGTGAGGTGCTGAGCGCCTCAGCCCTCCACACCACTGGGCCTGTGAAGAAATTTGGAGTTTAACAGAGAACATGACTGTAACCGTCTTCTGTAAAATCGACATTTATTTATTGACTGTGGCTACTGACTAGCTAGCTGAAAATCCCTTCTCAGCCCAGGCTGCCAGACATAGGGGGTGGGACTGAGGGCCGATTTTGGAAGCAAAATAGATGATAGATCCACTTAGCTTCTCCTAAACACTGGGGCCACTTGAGAGGTATGGGGGGACTCCAGATTGTAATATGAGCCCACAGTGTCATGGCATGGTCAATCTTGTAAGTGAAACACGAGTGACACAGATATATTATTGTTGCATTTAATTTTATAATGAAAATAAGTACTTTTCACTCGAAGGATTTCATAATTTGTGCTCATCTGAATTTGGTTTTACTCACCTCACTTCAAAAATGGTGAGTACAGTAATCACTTGGTAAAGCTTACTCAGACCACTGATTGAATGTTTGTCTTAGAAGAAAAAGTTACTCACCATAGTAGTGTTGTTTCTTTTAATGGAGTCTTGCTGTATACTGACTGCATTCTGACTATATGCAGTTAGCCCCAGCACTTGAACTGCTCCGGAGAGTAAAGGGTTAACTCTATGCCAAGGCACAGAATGTTGAAGTTGAGCGCAGTTTTCAAACCTCTGTCTGTGGTACTCTGAAGTGTAACCGTCATATTCTTACGAGCACTATACTAACTAACTGATAAAGTAGAAATTGTTTCTCAAAATGTTTGTGCCAAAGGACAATAAACATATCTTTAGGGTCAAAAGACTCAAGTCGAGAATCATAAAAAGAATCTAAGTAGGTAGTGAAACAACAAAAATATTTATAATAAAAACCAGAAAACCCTTGGTAAGATAAGGTATGCCAAATACATTTCTGGGGTGCAGCAATATGCCTGCCAAACCACATCCCAGAACGACTAGGTTCCAGGAGAGGAGGCAGGGAGGTCAGAATACAGCAAGACTCCATTAGAAGAAATAACACTACTATGGTGAGTAATTTTTTCTTCAAACAACATGAAGTCTTGCTGTATTCTGACTATATGCAGACTACCAAGCAGTACCCCCTTGGAGGAGGGAGTCACAGAACCTATTTTAGGAACAAGCTCTGCAACACGGTTGTACCAAACCTAGCATCACTTCTTGACTGAATGTCAAGAGAGTAGTGCTTGGTAAATGTGTGACCAGTTTTCCAGGTGGCTGCTTTACAGATTTCCACTAAGGGTACAACTCTAGCTGCTGCGACCGAAGCAGCTGTACCTCTGGTGGAGTGAGCCCACAGGCCTGAGGGAGGCTCTTTCCCAAGCTCTGAATAGCAGAACTGGATACAGGAGACGATCCACCTGACAATGGTTCTCTTGGTGGCAGGTTTACCCTTCCCCACTTCTCCATAAGTGAGAAACAACTGAGAACACTCATTTCTATGGGCCTTAGTGTGTTCCACATAGTAACAAAGAGCCCTTTTCACATCAAGGCTGTGTAATCTTTTCTCTCCAGAGGAAGAATGGCCAATGAAAAATACAGGCAATGACATAGAATGATTCAGATGAACGTCTGATACCACCTTGGGAAGAAACTTTCTGTTGGTTCAAAGGACCACCTTATCCCTGTGAAATGAAATGAAGTTGGGTTCCACTGATAAAGTCTGTAATTCACTGATTCTCCTGGCAGAGGTAATGGCTACCAGGAATACAGTTTTCCAAGTCAAGGACTTCAGCTCAGCTGAGGATAGAGGTTCCATAGGGGGGCTGCATAAGCTGTGCAATACAGATATTCAGATCCCAAGAAGGAGTAGGTTCACTGAAGGGAGGATTAATATGTACTAGACCTTTGAAAAATGTCTTGAAAACTGGATGAGATGCTAGGGAAGAGCCCTTACCAGCAGAAAGGAAGGCCAGATGTACCTTGAGAGTAGTGGGCCTGAGGCCTAAACTGTTAAGATGCACTAAATAATCTAAAGCAGTTGCAATATCAGCCAACTCTGGCTGGATATGCCTCTGAGAACACAAAAAAACAAATATCTTCCATCTGGAATTATAAGTCTTTCTAGTAGAAGGTTTCCTACTAACCTTTAAAATGTCCAATACTGACTGGGAAAGATGCAGGCTTGCATATTCTACCTCTTCAAGAGTCCGGCTTTGAACCTGAGAGTCTGAAGTTTGGGATACGGAATCCTCCCCGTGAGGAGATTGAACTGTCTGGGAAGACACAGAGGCATTGTCACTGATCTTGTCAGTAGTAGAGAGTACCAAGGCTGTCTGGCCCAGTCTGGAGCCACCAGAATCACCTTGCAAGGCTGAGACCTGATCTTGATTAGGTCCCTGAATATCAGAGGAAAGGAGGAAATGCATACAGAAACCTGCTTGTCCAGTTCAACAAGAGAGCATCCTGTGGGACAGGGCCCAGAAGAGGTGGTCTGCAACAGAAGAGAGGAAGTTGGTGATTGTCCGGGGCTGCAAAGAGATCTATCTCTGGAGTACCCCACCTTTTGAAAATGACCTGAAGAATTAGAGGGTTCAGGGCCCATTTGTGATGACCCTGATAAATCCTGCTGAGAGCATCTGCTAAAATGTTGTCTTTCCCTGGAAGATGCACAGCCATCAGGGAAGCCTGAAGCGAATAAGCTAGAGACCATATTTTCATGGTCTCTGTGCACAAGGCTGAGGACCGTATGCCTCCCTGCTTGTTGATGTACCACATGGTTGTGGTATTGTCTGTCCTGATCTGCACCACTTTCTCTTGAATAGTGGTTGAGATTGTCTGAAGTGCTAGAAAGACAGCTCTGAGTTCGAGAAAGTTTATGTGTAGAAGAGACTCCTGATGAGACCAGGTTCCCTGAGCTGTAAGCTGGTCCAGATGGGCACCCCAACCCAGTAAAGAGGCATCTGTGGTGAAACTCACTGAGGGAGCCTGACACAGAAAGGAACACCTTGTCAAAGATTGTACTCCTCTAGCTACCACTGGAGGGTCTGAACTAGAGTTTGAGACACTGGAACCAATTTGGAGAGGGTCTTTTTTTCTGAGACCAATAAGATCTGAGCTGAAACTCAATATCTCTCATCTGAAACCTTGCTCCTTGGACCACTGCTGTGGAGGCTGCCATGTGTCCCAGCGACTGTAGAAAGTGTCTGGCTGGATGAGATACTAGAGGACGAAAAGAGGAAGCCAGAGTGATAATGGACTGTACCCTTGGAAGAGGGAGAAATGCCCTTGCCTGGATAGTGTCTAGCTCCACCCCTGTGAAAGTGAGGCACTGAGCTGGTTTCAGAACAGACTTTTCTAGGTTCAGAATGAATCCCAAGGAGTCTAGAAGCTTTTGAGTGACCTCTAGTGCTGACTTGACTTGGTTTGAGGACTGACCCACAATGAGCCAGTCGTCCAGGTATGGGAACAGAAGGATACCCTGTCTCCTGAGGAATGCTACCACTACTGCTAGACACTTGGTGAACACCCTTGGAGCAGATGTTATGCCAAAAGGCATTGCTCTGAATTGGTAATGGCCTGAGGGCAACTAGTACCTAAGGTACTTTCTGTGGGAATGTCTGATAGGTATGTGGAAGTAGGCATCCTTGAGATCCAGGGAGGCTAGCCAGTCGCCTGGTCTTAAAGAGGGAAGAATTACTCTGAGTCACCATCTTGAATTTTGGTTTTGTTAAGTGTTTGTTCGGGTATCTTAAATCTAGGATGGGTCGCCAGTCCCCTGTCTTTTTTTGGGTAAGGAAGTAGCTGGAATACAGTCCTTTTCCTCTGTGACAAGTAGGTACCTTCTCTGCTGCCTGAAGGAGGAGTAGAGAGGAGACTTCTGCCTCTAGGGCCCTTGTTTCCAAGAGAGAGGGAGGACTGAAAGACTTTGCTCTCATTTTTGGGAACCTTTTGAAACTGAGAGCAAGTCCCTGGCTCACTACTTCCAGGACCCATTTGTCTGAAGTAACAGACTTCCAGGCCTGGAAGTAGTGAGCCAACCTGCCCCCTTCTGGAACTGGGGAGGTGACCCTGACTGACACCTCAGGGTGTCGGTTTGTCAGGGGACTTAGACTGCAAGGATGATTGGTTCCTGGTCATCCCACGTCTGCGTCTTTCCCTAAAGAACCCCCTTCTGCTGGAAAGAAGAGGAGGAGGCCTGAGCTTGGTAAAAAGGCCTGTGAAAAGGCCTGACCCTGCCAGCCCTAAACTGCTGCCTTTGAGGAGTGGCCTGCTTTTCTTTGGCTGCAGCACACCTGTAGGTGGTTCTGTATTCATCCATCTTCTTCATGTAATTCTCTGTTTGCTCCCCAAACAGAGAATTACTAGTTACAGAAAAATCAATGGCTTTAGTCTGGGTGTCCTGTGAAAGATTGGTACACCTAAGCCAAGCAAACCTCCTCATGGAGATAGATGTAGCCATGACCCTGGAATGTACATCATTCGAGTCTACAGCAGCATGGAATTGCACTTTGGATGCCTCTATACCATCAACAGCCACCTGCTCTAGCTCCTTGGCTAGCTGGGGAGGGGCATTCTTAGCCAGCTCCAGAACCGTATCCCACATAGATTTCTGGTACCTGGCTGTATATGCCATGTAATTTGATTGCCCGAGTCCCAAAGAGGATGCCAAGTTCTGTTTCTTTGCCATGGCATCCACTTTCCTGGAATCCTTATCTGGGGGGTGAGATGCCAGGGGTATGTTTAGCCTTGTCACAGGCTGCAGCTTGCACTACCCAAACATGGCTGCAATGAGTTCAAAGGAATTCCATCCCAGGACCTGATAAAGCATACCTGCTGTCCATTCTTTTATCCACAGGAGGGATGGATATGGGGAACTGCATAATTTTGTGTGTCTGTTTCCCCAGGGATTTGTGTAAAGGGATAGACACTCTCTTTGACTGTGGAACATCCATCATCTCCACATAATCTGGCTCCTCCTGATCCTGCTCAGCCTCTTCCATAAAAAGTTGAAGAGTCTCAGCCACTTTCTTGTAAAACAAGAAATGGGAAGGGGACTCTGAAAACCTGGGAGGAGAAACATTGGGAGGCCTGTCTGGGGAGATGTCAGGCTCTACTGGCTCATCTAGGCCTTCAAACTCACCTTCATCATAATCTTCTTCCTCCTTCCAATCGCCCTCATAGACTGCTTCAGGATCTATGTCAGAAGCAACTATTACAGACCGAAATGATCGCTTTTGAACCAGGCAAAGCGACTGGACTATTGTAATCGCTTTCGCTATTTCTTCAGTGGTCGGAACATGTGGAGTAGGATCCAAACCGGCTGACTTGCATATTCATTTTGACAGAACTGACTCCATAGAATCAGCTCTCCTTTCACCCAAAGAGGTATCGCCCAGGTCAGTGGGCACCTCCTCAGGTTCGGTCGCAACTGAACCGGGCTGGCCATCCGGGTCAGCGGACTTCTCAGCCTCCCTTTCCTTTAACCTACTTAAATGTTTTTCCAAAGTGGCTTTGTAAAAGTTTTTACAGATTTGGTAGTCTTTCTTGAGGTGGTCAAACCCCAGACAGTACACACAGACGAGGTGGGGATCAGCCTTAGCAAAGGCCTCCCCACACTCGGTACAGTGCTGAAACCCAGTGGGACCGGTTTTCTTTTTGGGTTTCTCAGACATGCCGGATTCAAGAAAGTTACCCTTCATAGCGTTAAGCCAGGCGATTCCAACCATGTCAGGGGTCAGTTAAAAAAAAATCCTATAAATATACCAGATTTTTTTACGAACCGATAAGTACCGGAAACCACTAAAATGTTACAGAAAAATACACAAATTAAACAATTAGGAATAGCTTTTGGTTCCCAATCTGACCGACCGGGAAAGAACCAAAGAAAAAAAACAATTTCTATCAATAAAACAACACTACCTACTAAACTACCACTTACTGTACCGTGACAGAGGTAAGAATACAGAAAAATAAGAAAGCAGTTGAATAAACCAACCGTTTATAAACTTGTACTGAACTGAAGCGCAGGAGGGATCTTCGGAATGACTTCACAGTTAGGCGGAGTAAAAAATCTGACAGTTACACTTCAAAGTACCACAGACAGAGGTCTGAAAACAGAGCTCGAGCTCAACATTCTATGCCTTCGCATAGAGTTAACCCTTTACTCTCTGGAGCAGTTCAAGTGCTGGGGCTAACTGCATATAGTCAGAATATAATCGGAATACAGCAAGACTTCATGTTTGACATCATGGATTCCGGGATATTTGGCATTTTCTAAAAAAAAAAAAAAAAAAAGATGGGATGTATTTTTGTTTTGTTTCACCCATTGTATTGGGCTTACCGTTACTGCCTTCTCGCTAGTCTTCCATCTTGGGTCTCTCTCCCCTAGTTGAGTTACATACGTGATGCCTCCTGGTTCAGTCACTAACCTCTGTGTGGCGCATCACCTTTGTTTGTTGACTCCTAGGGTGAGCAGTTGTTATGGGCCGAGTCTCCCCTTCTGAGTCGAGACAGAGTGAGCTTAAATGAGGATCTCCTTGGGGAGCTCCTACTTCCCATGATCCCCAGTCTTTTGAGCTGAGACAGACGGAGCTTGATTGAGGATCTCCTTGGGGACCTCCCACTTCCCATGATCCCTAGTCTTTCTCATTCTAAGTTGAGACATCACTCCCTGCTCTTCAGGGACCCTTCTTTTGTTGCATTTAAAATTCACTATATTTTATTCAGTCTCTCTTATATTACCTGCTTTCTGCCTGGCCAGAGCATACTTGGGAGGTGGTGTGGTGGGGTTTACAGATCACAGCCACATGGAGTTGCAAGGGGGTAGACACCTCATTCAGAGTGCCTATTAGATGTTTGCAGAGATTGGGTAGCCTTATTATATTATGTCCAGTGGGATTTTTACAAAGTCCCTTCCTCCTGTGAGAGCATGATACTCATGATAGCCTTGTGTTCCCTTGGTGTTGCTTCAAAAGTGGAGTAACACAGCTTCCCACTTGTGGGAAAAGCTTGTCACCTTCCCTGATGGCATCTGCTCCTGTCATTCCGGGCTTAAGGCATAGACCCAGATTGCCAGAATTTCAGGCATCCCCATGCTGCCTGGTGCCATGAAGTCAACAGATTTTGGACATTTTGTTTGTTATCCTTTCTTTTGGCTTCTAACTGCCCCAACTACCCCTTCAGATGGCATCCCACAGTCTCATCACTTACCTTCCTCAGGTCTTATCCCACTTCTTGTCAATGATAACTATGGGTGCCCATTCAGTAATGTTGGGTATATGGAGTCACCATTACCATCTTTCTGGTTGGGGGGGTTATTCCACTTTCTCTCTTTCCCAAGGTCTACATTTTGTGCAGCGTGTGCGTGATATACAGTGCACTGTTGGCATCTGTGTTGGGGCCTCACCTGCTGCTCTGCCACCCAGCCTCTTCAAGGTGGTGAACATGAAGCATTTCAGCATCTAGTTGACATTGTCACTTTCCTTCCTAGATTCCCAGGTCCGCAGCATTGCCATTGAAAATTTCCAATCTGGATACACACGGCATCTCCACCAGAAGAATGACTACCCCCCCACCACAGCATGTGTGTCATTTGAGATACCTGAAAGTTGGAGATGCAAAGTCTCTGCCAAACCCAGGTCTCTCACCATGCAGAACAGTAGATCAGACTCATGCCCATGTTTTTTTAAATATTTTGTTCTCCATCTGAGTCTGCCCCGGCACTCCCAGACCCATCACTGACCTTCTTGTGGACTTACCAGTTATCCACCACTTGCACAGAATGCATTGGGTGGGTGGCCATCTGTTTTGGTTATGCGAGAGCCTATGGGTGTTGCCAGCTAGGAGCAGCCTGGATCTTTTTCCTGCCCTAGATTGGAGCATCAGAACTTGTGCGTCAGCAGCACATCACACTACAACCCTACCCCTTGCTTGCATGCACACACTCATAATGCGCTGCCACCCAGCCTCCACCAGGTGGCAGTCCCTGCATCGGGAACTGGTGTCCCCCCTTCCCTGAGGAAGGAGAGCTCCTGTCAGGCACTTGATCCTCCTCTATCCTGCTGGCCCACCAAGCGACCCTCATCCGTTTCTGAACATGGATCGCTGGCATGGGGGGGAGGGGGTGCTACCACTTCTGCATTGGGCCAGCTCATGCCCATGACTTTTATACACTTTTGACGCATTTTCATGACTTTGGTGGTCATTTTTACCTTTTATCAGACCATACTCTTTCACCTCAGAATTACTGTTACAAATGTTACAGTCTAATCAATTTTCTTTTTTTGAAAATTTACAATTTTTGTAGGTTTTGCCCTTTGTTATTGCCCATCCCCACCCATGCGTCTCTGGGGTGCAGACATACGCGTGTGGAGGCACGCGCATGCCAGGCACTGCAGAATGCCCCACCTTACTAGCTGCCCCCTTCCCTGCCTACGCCACCATCGTACCTCCACCCGGTGGTGACGGGACTACAGGAGGGACAGCGTCCACCCAGGAAACGAGAGCTGCCAATAGGCAGCTCAATCCTGCTGCTAACCCCCCCCCCCCCGTGGCTGGCTCCCCGACGACCCAAGGTCTTTCCTGATCCCAGGTCGCCAGCGTGACATGAGGCAAGGCTAGATGCCCCAACCCCCTGTGCCACCAGCTTGATCCTAGCCCACTCAGTTTTCTGTTGCTGTTTCTGAGCTGATGTTTGTCTGCATACAGTCTCAGGAGTCTTTAACATAATAGGACCCAGACCACAAAAGGCTTCTGGAACCTTCCGCATGTGCTGTGGGCCAGAGAAAGTCACAGAGTGCCTGCAGTGTGCTAGATGTGCACCTGCTGGGCAATCTGTGGCATCCACTGAGAGATGCATGCCCCTTCTGCACCTGATCCTAAGCTGTCTGTGTGCCTCCGTGAGCAATGGGATTGAGGACATGCATATACAAAATCCCAAACGTGTTTCACATGTATTTAGGAGTGCCCAGTGGCTGGTGGTGTTGCACAACTTGGTGGGGGGGTGCTGAAATAACACCTGGCCCAGCCCTATATAAAGTCAGACGTGCCTCAAGGACTTCAGGTACAGTATCACACCTGGTTCCGGCTCACCTCAGTCCTTCAGTCTCACTTGGGGGGTAGAGGGCTGTCTCTGTATTGTTTTGGATTCTTTTTCTGAATCTGCGTATTTGGTATATGGCAGTCCTTGGAGGGTTGCCATATCCCACCATTCCCAGCTAGGCGCAAAGTAGGGCATACTCTTTTGTGTGGGGCTGGTATCAAGTTGGATTCTCACCACCTATCCCTGCTGCCCACCAGCATGCCTCATGTTCCCTCCTTACAGATGTTGGTGCCTGGGGAAGGACGGGTGATGAGTGGCTGGGGACTGTGGGTCGTACCTTTTGGGGGATGATCCACGGGGTGTGGAGCCTCCACACTTGGAATCACTGTAAGGGATAGCCTCCATGCTGAGGCAAAAAATCCAGTTAATTTTAAAATTCCTCTTAGAGATCAACTGGCTCACCACCCTGAAAAAAGTCACTTATAGATTTCTTTTAAAGCTCAGCTACCATAGCAACAGCTAGGTTATAAATTTCTCTCTGCCTTGATTGTAGCTAGAGAAATACTGTTGTCCTTTTATTCTTTTTTTTTTTTTTTTTTCTGTTTAGTCTTTTTGTGCCACACCTCTCTCTGCTGGGCCATCCGCCCTGTCACAGACCCCTCGGCTGCGGCATCCCATGAGCCACTCTCCCAGGACCCCTGGATTACCCCAGGAGAGAGCGTTGCACCCGGCTCTAAAGGGGCCACGAACAACAGGATAGGGTGGAGTCGGCCTGGGGAGCTGATTGCAACCGAGGGGTGGGCATCACTTAGGCAAGAGGTAGGCTTAGTCCCTCTCCCGAAGGCGGAACGCAATGATGCTAGCATCCTTCCTGCCCCTTGTAACCTTGCTGGCACTGTATGCTGCAGCACTCCTGGCCTCAACAGGGTACCCCTTGCACCCGTGACATCCCGCACCCTCCCCCCCAGAGAAGATGAGCAGTCATGGGACGCTTGATCCTTCTTCTCCCGGCTGGCCCTCTGACAACCCGAGTCTGTCCCAAACCCGGGTCGCTGGTGTCGCAAGCGGAAATCCAGCCTCTGCACCGGCGGGCTGGCTGACCCTTATTTTTTTGACCAGAGCACAGATCTGCCTAGAGACTGAGCTTGTTTTCCAAAAGCTCTGGGGTAGGCCTGAGTTAGCAGACCAGTTTTTTTTTTCCAAGTAAACATCTCGAATCAGGACAAGGAGAGAAACTGGCTGCAATCAAAACTACTCAACCAGACTCTAAATAGAAGGAGGTTATCAAAACGGACTAAAATAACCTGGAGACTGGAGTTCCATTCAGAAAGGTCTGCAGACACTATGCATTTGAGATGGAGAAAATGCTTAAGAGAATGACAGCAAAGATTGCCAGTAGAGCAAAAATGGGATATTGCAAAGTGTGTGGTAGAGAGACTTTGTTAAGCTGCAGCACAAGGCCATTCCAAGAGGAGGAAGCAGTTTATCAATCAAGCCTGTTTTTTACAGCACAATTTCAGTACCCACAGTGTAGTCTGGCCACAGACTAACCAGCTAGGCCTACCATAGTCATGTTACCAGTTAATCTAAGCCAGTTAAGAACTCTATAATTATTTTTCATGGTTTCTTCAGATGAAAGTATGATAGAGATCCAAAAGAAGACAACCATGCTGAGAGAAAATGTGACCTGTGGCAGCAAGACTGACCACAGTGCGTTATTACTAATAGTATAGGGTGTGATGTGAAAAGCAGTGTTTTACCTAGAAGCAGACATACCGTATCAAGTTTTGTTGCTCCCACTACATCATCAGCATGTGGCCTCACTGTTACATCTCAAGCCCTGCTGCCCGATTGGAAACATTTCACAAGTTACCAGCCAAGCAACAGGAGATTGGCTCTTCTTGGTTACTAGTGATGTTACAGCATAGAGATTGAATATATATATATAAAACTAGAGAGGCCATCCCATGTTTTGGGTGCTCTGTCTAGTTATTTCCAGTTGTTAACATGGAAGCAAGAAATTACAAAAGCATGTGAAGTTTCCTCCAGTTTCTGTATAGGTGTGTGTGTGTTTGTGTATAAACACATATATATGTATATATACACAGTCTTTGTGTCACAGTCCATGAGGTCACAGTGATGATGATATATAAGGAGGAAGAGAACTGACCAAGTCAGTCTTCAGGTAGGGTGCTGTTCCACACACATCACACCTAGTACTGTCAGGTAGAAAATTTCCTAATCGGCAAAATATAAAAGAAAAAAACATACCTCCAGTATAAAATGTGATAGCGGACTACTACTGAAAGTTGCTATTAATTTTAGGTAGTATGCTAGTTTTTTAAAATGTGTTTTGCCATCAGGAAAGTAACTACACAATAACTAGAAGCATGAAACCAGAAGAGCTAATAACCCTGACTGAGATGACCTCAGTAACTCCTACCATAAGCTGGACTCTGGATTCTTAAAGGATATGATGATCCAAGCCTGGGGGGGGGGGGAATACCAGCATGGCGGCAAGAACCACTAATGTCTGTGTTTAAATCATTACTTATCTGGAGGGAGATAGGCATTTTTCTTAACAGTTTGAATTAAACTGTTGCTTTTATTCATGGCATTTACTAAACAGTGTGAATTTCATTTAATTATTTCACAGTATATTAGTTACGTTTTTGCTACATTATACATGTTTTTAATAAAATAAAAATTGTTTGTTGCATTATAATTTTGGTTTGGACATTCCTCCTTGTCTCTGTCCTGCAGTCTGATATGAACTTCTGCCATCGGCAGGTAAGTAAATAAATAACATTGTCTGATTGTAGCTTAGAATTTGATCAGGAATAAATAACCAAAAAGTTAGAAGCTTGAACTACCCTGATCGGGGGGATGTTTTTGAGAAAGGAGCATTCCTGGTAGCGAGTAGTAAGGGTGAGAGTTCGCTCTTAAAGCAACAGTGCAACGAAATTAGGCAAAAGATTTTTAACCCTACTTTTTTTTTCACTTGTAACCCCTAGGTGGCGCTATCCTATGGGCTACTACCCCTGCCTGTGTGACTAGGCACAGGTTGAGGGGCCTGAGCTCAGTGAACGGGTGCCTCCACCTGGAGGAATGGTTTGGGGTAGCGTAACTGCTGTGGGTATAGCCCTCCGGGATGCTGTAACCACCCACCAACCCTTCTAATGGCCTAAACAGATCAACAGATAAAAAATCATATATATCATATGATAGCAATACTGAAACCACACTCTGTGCGCTTACCACCAGGGCTGGATCAGTTGCAAATGCCCTGGAGACCCCCTGGAAAATAAGACCTGTAATGCATCAGTTCAGTGACAGTACAGTATCCCCTCCAAGAAGGTAGACACTAGCCAGGTTAAATGTAGAAAGAGCAAAATCTGATTTTTTTTTCCAGGGGCTTTGAACAAGGGTGGGGCAGGAATCCAGCAGATTATTAGATCTGATTGATTCAGGCGGAACATACGTGCACAAGGAGCCCCTTTGTTTCAGTCACACACCCTGGGTACCCAGCTGTTAAGCAGGCTAGCCTGGAGCGTTGCCCGGGGTAGGCTGACGTTGCAGCTGTTGTTGGGGCCCTTAGGAAAGAAAACAATTAGCATGCACGTCAACCCAGAATTTGTAATCTGGAGCCGGATGGCTCTGTTCGTTTTAATAAACCAAACAAATACATCGGATGACACACAATGATTGCAGCTTTGTTGCAGGGGAGCTATCCTGTTTTGTACTCACGCTACCCAGACCAGGAGGCAGGACTGACAAGATGAAGACCTCTGGATGTTGTTCTGGCTTGCCGGGGAAGCAGGGCCCACACAACTCACCGTGGTGGTCGCTACCTGTTCGATGGTGTTGAGCAGGGAGCTGAATCCCCAAGCGGGTCTTCCGTCAGAAAAATCTCTGCAGACAGAGCGGGCAGACTAGACCTAGATGGCAGGGCCCAGACCAGAGCAGACAGTTCAGATTTAGTCCGTACGAGTGCTGGAGCAGTTTCCAGCTAGCATAACACACTCGAAGGTGGGGAACCCAAATTGCGACCCACACAGCACATTCAGCAGACTTATAAGTAATACAGTTATCAGCCACAGACCGGATAAAGTTTGTTTGTAATTTAACAAGATTTCTGTGCAAACCTTTCATTCTGAGGCTCTCTTCGGTACGTGACAGGCCTATCACTTCTGGAGCAAGTCTTTGGTCCACACTCAGGTGAAATTAACTCACTTTTACTTCAGGTTTCAGGTCCCAAACAGGGTTATTGGAATTAGTCTGATTTTATTCTCAGAAGCTTCTTCACACTGGAAGATGGTGGCAGGTTGGCCAAACAGCCTTCCCGCCGATTCCCCGTACTACCACACAGAAGCAGCTGCTCAAATGGTTTGAGCTGTTCACTCTCCAAACTCCAGCTCTAGACTAACACAGTGCTGCAGACAGCTCTGGGATTTCCCAGTGATCCAAATGGTTCGGTCGGCTAATGAATCTGTCTGTTACTGAAAGGGCTCCCTCTCCAGGTCCATTTAGGTGCCAGACCTCAAAAAACTACAATTCCTACAGAAATTAAATCCCACAAGACCTCTGGGGACAGTCTCCATTTTAGGTCTTCCGAGGTTCTGATTGGTCCAACTCTGGCAGTCCAGAACCAAAATGGTAGCTCTAAGCAAAAAGGCCATGTTGCAAAGGAAAGCAGGTTAGACAAACTCCTGTATTATTATTAGTAAAGTGGATAAAGAACAAACAATCGTAGATCTTAAGAGGGCTCCCTCTGCGCATATAGCGATGGCAGAAGGGAGTAGAAATACCACTCCCTGGGCTGTTCTCGAGCCTTAAACCACTCGGTCCCGACCCAGACTAATCATCTCCTACAAAATAGGTAGCTCTTAAAGAGACAGGCACAGAGGCCAAACAAGGCACTCTTATGCAGACACTCACAACTAGTGCAGACATAGGACACCATCCTGGCAGTGGGCATTAGGCAAGCCCAGGAAGCCATTTTGGGAACCCCCATTTGTAGGGGGGGTTACACACTATAAAAGATTCCCAGAGCTGTCCTGCTGGTGCAGCGATAGCGTTACCACTTGCAACACCGATGGTGCGGGTTCAGGAGTGAATCCGGGCTGTCAGAGGGTCAGTCTGCTGGGGAGGGAGGAGGAGGATCAAGAATCTGCAGGACCGCGCTGCTCCTCTGGGGGAGGTAGGGTGGGCAGGGCCCGCAGCTTGCCTGGCCACTGGTGATAGCTGGGGGAAAGGCAGCTCGGTGCCAAGACAGATCGTGGATGTGGCAGACGTCGGTGCACGTCACATGGGAGTGTGCACTATGATGTCATTGCATGTCACGTCTCCAGTGGTGAAAACCAGAGGAAAACACTGGCGGCAGGTCGACGAGGAGTGCACACAAGCACTGCACTCAACTAGCTGGGCATGCTGCCAGAATCTGATCCGTTCTGCGGTGGGGCTTGGAGGACCCCTGGGGGGGGTGGGCAATCCTTGGGCAAAATGGTGGCAGTTAAGTCCCAGCAGACATCGGGGTGACGGGGCTGGAGCACTCCTCAGAAGGAGGTCTGACTGGGGGGAGGAGTAGAAAATAAAAAGATTTCTGGCATCTTCTAGTTTTATTTGGTAGTACAATTTTCAGATTCTACTAGCAATTGAGTATTGTATAAATGTTTTTTTTTTTTCTCAACAACAAAAGATGGCCGTCACATTTTGCATAGAAACAGCATTGTAGACCTGAGAAGGGTTAGGATTGAGAAAATGTATAAAACAGAAAACCAAAAAAAACCAAAAAGGCTCACGGTGTAGGAGGTACCTAGACAAGTGCATTTGGCAGGTATGCTAATATTTTTATTGTAGCTGAAACTAGTTTTGTTGGAAAAACATTTTTTCTAGGGACATGGATATGTTGTTCATCCACACTATCTGGCAGGTTCCTTGCTGCTTTAAATCTTGCCGGAAGGTCTTCAAACTAGCTCCTCCCACCCACCCGGGTGGTAAAACTCTCGGCTCCGCCCCATGACGCCAGATCTTCCTTACCGCTTGGAAGCTCAGGTTCCCTCCTTAACGCTCTGCGATTAAGATTTGGTGCCTAACTCTTCAAACCTTGAAACTCGTTTCAAAATTTACCAAAACACTTCGGTCTTCTTCTCCTCGCGGCTGCGATGGATAAATCGACTCCCGGATTTCGGAGATGTCCCTGCGGGCAGAAAATGTCTCGGACAGACCCGCACTCCACGTGCGTCTACTGCTTAGGCCTTGAGCACGAACCGCAGGCTTGCGACCTGTGCTCTTCTTTTTCGGTCTATGTCCTCGAAGATCGTGCTGCCCGTCTTCAGTTGGGGCGTCCCGAGAAGAGATTTCCTCCGGTTAAATCGAAGGAGGCCCAATTGGCGGTGTCTGCGGCTGCGGGCTCTGCGGAACAACTCGAGCAGATGATCGCCCTCGAGGAGGAGGCGGCGCAGGCCGCTCCATCTTCGGCCGCAGCATTCGTCCCGCTCTCTCTTGGCGCCTCATACTCGGCTTCTTTTAAGGAGCTTTGCCTGACCCTCTCGACTAAAGGCGAGGGTCCAACCTCTTCTGGACTGTTTTCTCAGTCAAAAAAGAGTAAGGGTAAGTCCCATCGTCGACGCTCTTGGGAGCGGGAAAGATCTCCTCCCTTGTCTACAGTCGACTTTGGTGAACCTTCAGCTCCGCCACTGGCTTCGAGGTGTCCCCGTCAGGCCAGTTGACCGAGACACCTGCCCGGCCGCGGTCGAGATTTTTCTCGACCCGTTAGACGGGTTGTCGGCTGGTGAAGCTGAAAATCCCCTCTCCCCGGTTCCCCCAGCTAGAGTTGAGGATCCCGTCGGCTCGACTGTGCCTCCGGTTCCGGAGCCGTCGGTGCAATCGTCCGAGCCGAAGGGAGTACCGATCCTCGGTACCCCGCTGTGCCGACCTCGGCCTAGCCGAGATTCTCGGTCTCGGACCTCCTCGCGGTTCAGCCGATCCCGCCGTCATAGGTGGTCTCAGTCTCGGCACCGCGCTAAGCGGCGCCGCCACTCTTCCTCTTCTTCCTCCTCCTCGGACGAGGGGAGGCTTCGGCGCAAGTTGCGTCGGAAATATGAAGAGCTTATGTGGCAACAGCTTCTGTTGGCCGGGAATAAGCCGACCCAGTCGTCTTCACCGGCCAGTAAGTGGCTGTCACCGGGGCGGCCGAAACAACCCCTCGCGGTGGTCGAGGAGCCTGTTTCCAGACCGGTTGTTCGGCCTATTACTGCTGCCCCACCGATTTTGGTGGAACCGCCTCCTCCTCAGCCGTTAGTTGGGGCTCCGACCAAGAGTTCTCGGTCGGCTCAGGGGCTGCTCCATAGGTTGTCGGTCACTCTCACTCCCGATAAACCTCGGCACGTGGAGGGTGTCTCAGGCTCGAGGCAGCTCTTCGAAGACTCGTCGGAGTTGGAAGATGGCTCCTCCCTGTTCTCCAGGCAGATGGACTTGGAGTCCTCAGGGGGGCAGTCAGTGGACGATAGCCCTTCGTCCTTCCTTGGCCTACTTTGGCTCATCTCGGAGTCCACCGGGATGAAGCTTGAACCCGTTTCCAAACGGGCCAGATATCCCCTCACGGAGGTTCTGGACCGAGGGGATTCTCCGACGGAGGCCTTTCCGGTGGCCGAAGCCATCGTTGGTCCGGCCTTGGAGCTATGGCAGCGTCCGGCTTCCTGCCCTGCGCCTTCGGCCAGGATGGCCAGGAAGTACACGATCCCTACCGGTTCCCTGTCCATTTTTTCGGAACACCCCTCTGCTGAGGGGTTGGTTACCGATAGCGTTTTCCGGCGCGCCAGGAACGCCAGGGACGTGGACAAACCGCCCGACAAAGAATCCAAGAAACTGGATTACGCCGGGCGGAAAGTCTATGCTGCTTCTTCTCTCAGCCTTCGTCAGGCCAGTTCGGCCGTCCTGATGGCACACTTCTCCCATGCCCTGTTGGGCTCCCTGGATGAGGTCGTTCCCCATCTTCCCGCGGACCTGCAAACCACGGTCAAGCAGGTGCAGGATCAGGGCAGGGCAGTGGCTGAGCAGCAGCTCCAGACTGCTCTTGACATCGGAGACTCTTGTGCCAGGTCAGTGGCGACCGCAGTGGCCATGCGTCGGCAGGCGTGGCTGAGGATATCCACCTTCACCTCGGATACCCAGCACAGACTGGTGGATGTTCCCTTCCTGGGAACTGACCTCTTCGGTCCTGGAGTGGAAGGTCACCTCCAGAGGATCGAAAAGTCCAATGCCACCTTGGACTCAGTCTCCTCCGCGCAGAAGGACAAAGACCGTAAGCCTCAGCCCAAGCCTCCTCGCTCTTCTGTGCTCACAAGCGCCGCCAGGCCCAGCAATCGCCAGGGGCCAGCAGGCTGACCTTGTACCCCAAACCCAAGCCGCCATCTTCCTCTAATAGGAAGCAAGGAGGTAAGGGCCCAGGAGGTCCCTCGGCCGGTCCCTCCTCCAAGCCTGCCCAGTGACGGGCTGAGGGGTGTCGCCCCATCCCATCGCCTCACCCTGGTTCCCCAGGAGATGCTCGGCATTTCCTTTCCACCTGGTCCGCTGTTACCATGGACAGGTGGGTCTTGAGGTGGGAAGAGGCCTGCCTCTAGAATTCGAGCAGGCACCGCCCTACAGAGCCGTCGCCCCTCAGGGGGCTTCGGGGTCCCCAGCCTCACTGGCGGCTCGTCGAGCCGACATCGCTCTCCTCCTCCAGAAGGAGGTGATAAGAGAGGTGGAGGACCCTCCTTCAGACCCGGGGTTTGTGTCCAGGTATTCCTGGTTCCGAAACGGACAGGGGGCTGGCACCCCATCCTCGACCTACACGACCTAAACAAGTTACTACGGTCTCGAACCTTCAGAATGGTCACTCTGGCTCAGATAATACCATCTCTGGAACACGGCATGTGGTTCTGCTCTCTGGACTTTCAGGACGCGTTCTTTCACGTCCCTATCCATCTGTCTCACCGGCGATTCCTCCACTTCAGAGCGGAGGGATCCCTATTCGAGTTCCAGGCCATGCCCTTCGGCCTTTCTCTAGCTCCCAGGGTCTTCACCAAATGCATGGCAGTGGTGACAGCATCTCTGCGGCACCGAGGTCCGGTGTACCTACCTGGACGATTGGTTGATAGCAGCCCTCCAGACAGGAGGCGGACGTCCAGAGATCTGGCCTCCAGGTTTGCTCTCAGGTCGGCCTCCTTATCAACGAGGCCAAATCAGAACTCGAGCCAGGCAGGTGATACTGTTCATGGGTCAGAGCTCGACTCTTACGAGCAAAACCGGCTCCTGGTGGACAGGGCCGAGTTCTTACTTTCTTGCCCAATCATTTCTGGTTGGGCAATCCGCATCTGCCGGGACTTCCTCGCCTCCTGGGTCTCATGGCGGCCTGTACCAGCGTGGTCCGCTGGGCACGCTGGCACATCGCCCCTTCAGTGGGGCTGGCCAGCCAATGGTCACAATGCTGCGATCCCTTGGACCAGCTCGTGGTCACGACCCAGGAGATGTGGAACGCTCTCCAGTGGTGGACCGTTCCATCTCATCTGCAGGAGGGCATCCCGTTTGTCCGCCCCGAGCCGACGGTCTCTCTGTCGACCGACGCCTCTTTGATGGGTTGGGGTGCCCATCTGGGGGAACACCGAGTGCACGGCCTCTGGTCCCCGCGTGAGTCCCGATGCCACATCAACCTGCTGGAGCTCCGAGCGGTCCGCCTAGCTCTCACCGCCTTTGCTCCATTTCTCTGGGGTCAAGTGGTCCGAGTCCAGACGGACAATACCACGACCATGTACTACCTAAACCGCCAGGGCGGGACGTGCTCCATGCTGCTATGCAAGGAAGCTCTCCGCATCTGGTCACTTATGCGCAGCCTGGAGGCGGATCTCCTGGCCATTCATGTGGCAGGAGCCTCCAACACCCTGGCCGATGCCCTGAGCCGGATAGGGGCTGCATCGCACCAGTGGTCTCTCCTGCCGGAGGTAGTACAAGATCTGTTCTCCCTCTGGGGCACACCTCTGGTGGATCTGTTTGCCTCCAGGGAGAACGCGAAGTTGAGGCTGTTTCATGCCCGCCCCCCTCAGCAGGGCTCGCTGCAGGGGGATGCCTTCTCGAGGCCGTGGACCCCGGGCCTCTTTTACGCCTTCCCCCCCTTTCCCATGATTCACAGGGTCCTGCTCAAAACGAGGAGGGACAAGGCGCAGGTGATTCTGATAGCCCCAGACTGGCCACGCCAGTTCTGGTACCCAGATCTCCTCAGCCTCAGGTCCAGGTTCCCGAGGCAGCTTCCAGCTCGCCCGGACCTGCTCTCAGTCAATCAGGAGAAGGTGTTCCATCCAGACCTTCAATCCCTGCACCTGACGGCCTGGTTCCTGAGTGGCTAGAGTTCCAGGCCTTGGGTCTTTCCGACGAGGTCCTCAACGTCGTGAGGCGTCCATGAGTCGATCAGAAAATGCTGCCTTCAAATGGAAGAGATTCTCCATTTGGTGTCGGGTAAGGGCTTGACCCTTCCTCTTGTTCTGTGGCCAGCATTTTGGACTATCTATGGTCCCTATCTAGTCAAGGGCTTAGGTCGAGGACCCTAAAGGTGCACCTGGCAGCCATCTCTGCTTACGAGCGGGCGGTCAGCAGTCAGTGGCGCAGGAGAAGGTGGTCAGGCGCTTCTTCAAAGGCCTTGATCACATTTCCTCCAGTGCGGGAACCCCACCTCGGGATTTACTGCTGGTATGGCAAAGCTCATGGGCAAGCCATTAACCAATGCACAGGTGTAGTCTCCCCACCTGTCGTGGAAGACCGCCTTCTTGGTGGCTATCACGTCAGCCAGAAGGATGGGAGAACTCCAGGCGCTGAGCATCGAGTCTCCTTATCTGGTCTTCCACAGGGACAAGGTTATCCTACGCCCCCACCCGAAATTCCTTCTGAAGGTGGTGTCGGAGTTTCACCTTAACCAGGTGTTGACTCTGTCGATGTTCTACCCCAATCACACCTCGGAGGCCAAATATAGGCTCCATACTTTGGACCCTAGAAGGGCGCTCGCCTATTACAAGGAGCGCACGGCTGGGATTCGGGGAGAGGTTCGCCAGCCGTTTGTCACCTACACTGAAGCCGCACCTGGCAGACCTGCAGCCAAGCGGACGATAAGCAGATGGGTCACCTCCTGCATAGATCTCTGCTATGAGTTGGCGGGCATGGAGCCTCCCAGAGGGATAAGAGCTCATTCTACCCGCCATACTGCTGCATCGGTGGCTGCTTCCAAGGACGTCCCTATCCAGGAAATCTGCAGGGCTGCTACCTGGAAGTCAGCAAACACCTTCATTACCCACTACCACATCGACCTTGAGTCACGCCGGGATGCTGGTTTTGGGGCCTCGATTCTCCAATCCTTATTTCCCAAGTAAGTATTAAGGGGGTGTGCGCCTTACCTCCCTCCTCCCGGAGAACTGCTAGGAGTCTGCCAGATAGTGTGGATGAACAACATATCCATGTCCCTAGAAATACAGGTTACTCACCTGTAACAGGAGACTAGGAATGGTATATGTTGTTCATCCACCCACCTGGCACCGTCTCCCTGGCTTCGACGCACAACCTGAGCTTCCAGCGGGCCAGATCTGGCATCATGGGGCGGAGCCGAGAGTTTTACCACCCGGGTGGGTGGGAGGAGCTAGCTTGAAGACCTTCCGGCAAGATTTAAAGCGGCAAGGAACCTGCCAGATAGTGTGGATGAACAACATATACCATTCCTAGAACTCCTGTTACAGGTGAGTAACCTGTATTTTCAGTGCACTGCTGCTTTAAATGATCTGTTGTTCAGGGACATAAAATGGTTTGTCATGTATTTACAAAAGGTGTCCCTTAAACACAGGGACATGAAGCAGTTTGTTATGTATTGATGTAGAAATTGTCACTGTACAGTTAGAGTTTGGATTGTGCCCGAGGGACCTGATTCCGCATGTTTATGTTGTGTATTTACAGTAATTGACATTTAATTCTGAATAAAGCAGAAGTATTCTGGAGAAATGTTCATACTTGTGTTTAATAAACCAAAATATTTGTTTGATTATAATTTTAATTGGGACAGTTTTCCTTGTTTCTCCTAGCTGCAGTCAAGAAATTAACTTATGCAGTGTATAAATAAACATTGTCCCCTTTTAGCTCAGAATTATATCAGGAATACAGAAAAGTTTATAGCTTGAACTATCCTAGTCAGGAGATATTTTGAATGAAAAACATCCCTGGTAACAAGACGTGAGGTTGATGCTTCGCCTTGCCTTTAAATCATCTGGTGCTCCATCAGAATTATTAGCAGGGCCCTTAGTGCTCTGTGGCACTTTTTTCTGATTTCTGTGGCAGGGCTTCTAGGTTTCTATGGTAGCATTTTCTGATTTCTGTAGCATAATTTGTTTGTTTCTCTGGCAGAATGTAGTCCTGCAGTAGGTTAAAATATGATGTGATGTCATCAATGACATCACATGCTAAGTATAGATGAAGTGCTTCATAATAAACGACTTGGGGACGGATGCCGGGCAGTATGGAAAAGCTGCATATTTCAAGGAGAATTCACCAAAAACAATGAAGTCTGTGGATCTGTATGTATTATGCAGCATGTTGTAAATTATGTGGAAAATTCCACAAATGTGGAATCACAGAATTCTGGGAGTCTTGATCTTTAGTAGGGCACAGCCATGACCTGATTGTTACAGTGTGCCAAGGCTTTGAGTATCGGGTGTCCTTAGACTTTTAAAGAGCAACTGACATGTTCTGAGTAGGAAACTCATACTAAGTATTTTCCTGCCTGAGGAGCTAATTAAGCCTAATGTAAAATTTTTCCATTCAGTAATATAAAAAAAACTTACAGTTTTGCCTGGCTCATAACTCCAGAGTACGAGCCAAGCGGCTGGCGAGTGCTGCAGCCCTGCTTATATATGTGTATATATATATATATATATATATATATATGTATATATATATGTATATGTATATATATGTATATATATATATATATATATATATGTATATGTATATGTATATGTATGTATATATATATATATATATATATGTATATGTATATGTGTGTATATATATATATATATATATAGTCAGAATGAAATCTGGGGGATTCTCTAAACATGTATAGTGTTTCTTTGCTACAAGTTATACATGTACGGTGAGCTGTGCTGGAGTTTGGTTGATCGTGAAGCTGCGGAGAAAAAAGGTACCTACTTTTAAAATTTAAACTTGCTGCTACTTAACTGCTGTGTGGTCTTCCAGCAGTTAAATACTTCTGCTTCCTCAAGTTTAGTGATCATCTGCTGCAACAAGGGTTGGAGGTGCTCTCCAGTACTCCCCCTGATACGTGGGACTGTGGACATCTGTTTTAATTTAGCCTGTTGGAGACCCGGTCCTCATTATTCTGGTCTCCAGTGAGCTGTGCTGGAGTTTGGTTGACCGGGGAGCTGCGGAGAGAAAAAAGGCGCCAACTTTTAAAATTTAAACTTGCTGCTACGTAACTGCTGTGTGATCTTCCAGTAGTTAAGTACTCATGCTTCCTCAAATTTAGTGCTCAGCTGCTGCAACGGGGCGGAAGTGCTCTCCTGCACTCCCCCTGCTACGTGGGACTTGGACATTTGTTTTAATTTAATTAGACTATTGGAGACCTGGTCCTCCTTATCCTGGTCTCCAGTGAGCTGTGCCAGAGTGGTAGTTTAGTTTTTCCCCATCCTCCCGCCCCGTCTCCACAATTTATTAAATAGTCTGTTTCTCTTTGAGAACTCCACCTAGTAGATGACCCTGTCCATTTTGCTCACTCGTGAGGTCTGTAGCATTTAATTTAAAATGTGTCTTTCTTTTCCATTCGGTTCCTGTATGTAAATTCCCCTCTGCTCACTGTGTCTGGTCATCTGCTCAATATTTACTGTATTTACTGCTAGGCTATGGTGTCTGCTGACAGAGTAATGGTGTAGATATTGGTCCTGTTGAATGACTGTATTCTGTATAAGATCCTTTGGACCCTTCCTTATATTGTTTGTTTAATTTGTTACTTATCCTAGCTGACTGGGTGTTGCTATCATGTTCTCCCCTGGACCTGGCAGTTCTGGTTCTAAATGCATTGCTGCTACCAGGTATCATATAGCATGTGTTCTAATCACCTTAATGGTACTGTTCTTCGCTGTGGCCCATCTTCCCATACTTCTTGTTCCCGTGGGGCAGCAGTCATGTTACCATCATCTGATTATACCTTTTCTAATCAAATTGCTGCCAAGCAACTACGTTTCTTTCCCATGTGTTTGAGACTAAAGTCTGCACCCTTTATTACCCATCTGGCCAAAAGGTACCCTTGTCGCCCTAAAACTTCAAGGAAAGTTATAGTTCAGCCCTGCCTTGTTATGCTCTTATACTTGCTTATTACTCTGGCGGGTGATATTGATCTTAACCCTGGGCCTGCTGCCACTCAGTTCACTGGCTCATCTTCTTGGATATACACTAAGGGCCTAAAGCTTGCCCACCTAAATGTCCACAGTATTCTGCATAACCAAGCTGAGCTCACCGCCTGGGTGAATCACAACAATCCAGACATGCTTGGTGTGTCGGAAACGTGGCTAAAACCTAACATTCCAGACACTTTGTGCGCCCTTCCGGATTTTAATCTTGTTAGACTGGATTGTCCTGGTAACAAGTGTGGTGATGGGTTATTGCTATATTATAAAAGACACTTAAATGTATTCCTCGTTCACCTCCCGCAACCCCCTTCTCCTGTCTGTGAACTCCTCCATGCGTTACTCTTACTGGGAAATACAAAAAAGATCCATCTTGTATATGTATACATCCCTCCCAAAGGTGGTGTGAAAGGGTTAACCTATCTGCTAGACTGTATTACTCCCAAGGTGTGCTCAAATTAACTTTTGATATTTGGTGACTTTAACTTAAACTGGACGGGAGTTAATGTCAAACAGTACGAACCTCTGCTTGCTGGTCTGGATCTCTCTCAACTTATTAATGAACCTACTAGGCTGTCGTCATCCGGGGACTCAAACTCCCTCCTGGACTGGGTCATAGCTAATAGGCCCAAGAGTATTGCCTCAGTAGGAACCCTCCCAGACTCGATCTCTGATCATGCCTCTACATTCTGTGTCTGGAAAGTCCTCGCCCCAAAAATTCCCCCTAAGGTTATTCACGAGGGATTTCTCCAGATTCAGCCTTGAGTCTTTTTGTGCAGACCTGGCTCTCTCTGATTGGTCCACTGTACTAGCTACTAATGTTACTGTTGCTCTAAATAACTTTATTAGCATTTTCTCTCCCTTTCAAGATAAACATGCACCTCTTACAAAAAGGAGAGTCTGGGTACCACTATTAAATGGTTGCAAGGTGTTTTGTTTTCCTTTATGAAGTGTTGGGATCAATGTTGGGCTAGGTTCAAGGCCTCCCAAGAGATGTCTGTTTTCTGTGAATATAGACACCTAAGAAATGCTTGTTAAAAAAAAAAAAAAAAAAAAAAGCCATACGTACTGCTAAGAGCAGATTTTGTAAGTCTGCTTTGTTGTCCTCTGTTGGCGAAACATTACAAAATGTTTTTTTGTGGCACCAAAAAGGACCACACGTCTGAAATTTTAATTGGTGATGTTAACTGTAATAATGCCTCTACCATTTTGAATGCTTTTAATGCCCAGTTTTCTGACCTGTCTGCCTTAACCTCCCTCTTTCCCTCCTCAGAGTCCCATTCTCCATCTGAAAATTCCCAGCCAGGGCATGTCCATCAACCACCACTATACCTTAAAACTGTGTCTAAAAATGAGACGTGCAGACTCCTTACAAGCCTGTCCCCCCACTTTGCCAGTGCTGGACATGACAACTTGGAGCCCAAACTCTTGAAGTTAGGTACTCCTTTTCTTGCCCTACCTATTACTCACATCTTCAATGCATTCCTTATCTCTGGATTTATCCCTGACCTTTGGAAGGTTGCTCGAGTTGTGGCTGTGTTTTAAACAAGGTGATCCAAAACTCCTTGAAAATTACCAGCCAGTTGCCATTCTATCGGCTATCAGCAAATTATTAGAAATGGTGGTGGCATCCCAACTCTCTGACTATATTTAGAACCATGACCTTCTATCCCAGGCACAGCATGGTTTTTGTAAGGGTCATAGTACCTCCTCAGCCCTTGTTAAAGTCAATCTGAAATAAGAGTAGCTGCTGATCAGAGTAACTGACAGGCGCCATCTTCATAGACCTATCAAAGGCCTTTGATCTGGTTGATCACATTCTCTGTGTACTCTGAACTCCATACCCTTGGCTTGTCTGCCCATGCCTTGGCATGGTTTACAAATTACCTCATGGGAAGGCAGCAATTTTTCAAGTTTAATAAAGTGGTCCGTCCTTGGACCTATCCTTTTCTACATGTTTGTTAATAACCTACCCTTGGTTCCAGCTCTTTGTGAGACTACCCTATATGCAGACGACCTTGTGTTCCTAAAAAATTCACAGGACTATAGTGTGTTAAACTCTCGCCTTCAGACCGACTTTGTAAAAAATCCAAAGCTGGCTTCTGGCCAAAAAGCTATCCTTAAACCTTAAGAAAATGCAGGTTATGCTATTTGGAACCAGAGCAAAAATCAATGCATGCACTGTACCACTGAAAGTTGGTTGTGAGGATGGGTCCCTATTGTGGGTTGTCGACTCTGTAAAATACCTGGGAGTCACCCTTGATCCTCAACTAGATTTCTCCCTGCACATCAGAAATGTGAGTAAGGCATCAAAAATAAGCTGCGCCTGGCTTACAGAGCAAAGAGTCATCTTACACTCGCTGTGCACCATGCCCTGGCGAAAGGTATACTTCTCCCCACACTTTGTTACGGGCTCATTACCTTAACTCATCCCCAAAACCAATCTGTCCAAGTGGGACATTGCTTATAATAATATTTGCCAATTTGCCCTCTCTGCTCCCCGACTTACTCACCGTTGTGAGTTTTATATGGCAAGCTAGGATGGCTCTCTCTGGAAAAATCATTGAATGTTTGTGCTGGGCTACTTCACTGACAAAATTGTCAGAACTGCCACCCCTCCTGTCCTAGCAGAGCTACTTAAGCCTGCTAACTCAGCTTATCTTCTCCGGACAAATGACTCAACTCTCCTCCTTGTCCCAAAAAACAGAACTCTCATGGGTGATCAGTCGTTTGCTGTGTGCACACCTCAGACCTGGAATGCCCTTCCTGCACATGTTTGTAGAGCCTCCTCTCACAATAGCTTTAAACACTCCCTCTGGAATCATCTTAGGCTCACTGAAGCCTGCAACTGCACCTTAGCAATGTCTCCTTCATTGTGTCTTTGATAGCCCTTAACTATTCCTGTTTGTAGCATGGCAAAAATAGAAGGAGTCTAGGGAACAAACACGATAGGTGGAAGGGCATCAGGTGGTAAAAGAGCAACACGGCATTATGAGACGATAATGCCGGGTTGCTTGTGAAATACAACACGTAGCCATGGGAGGAAAACGAGCAGTGTATTAAAAAACAAAAGGTAAAGAATGGAGCAAAGCAAGTTGTGGAAGAGCAAGTAGGTAGGCTAGATGAGGAGTAGGACAAATATAACAGACACACAGGAGACAAAATAGTAGCTGCTAAGTAGATGAATGCAGAAATGGAGAAAAGAGAGGCAGAAACCCATTGAGAAGTGTCAGAAGACTGCTCAGGAGCAGGACAGAGGGATAGTAGAATCAGCAACAATTTCCCTGACATGAGAAATCGAAATATGAAGAAGCAGACAAGCGACAGGATATCAGAGAGAGACATATGAGGAACCTCCGGCACAAGCAGTGAAGGACACGGCATGCAATCGACCCAAACAGAGAGTAACAGAGCGAGCAATCGAAAGCGCATTTAATTTGGAGACCTTCATGGTGCGTGGTCCTGTAAACGTGAAATATCCAGGAGCACCGGTAGACAGGGAGGAGAGAACACACAGTGGGGAAATGTGAGGAATGCAAATAGATTCCTGGCAGATAAACAATCAAAACCACGCCGAGTAAACGGGCATAACTGTATGCAAATGAGACACAGAGCTAGACGGAGAAGCAGTAATAGAGCAATGTCGTGGTCTTCCTAAGAACAATAGCAAACGAACAGCCGTCAGAAATAGTTCAAATTGTGTAGCAATCATTAAGAAATGCATCAATGTAGTACTGTGCAAAAGAAAAAAAAACATATATATGTATGTAAGAGAGTTTGGCTTGCAGTTGTAAAAGTAACAGTGAACAGAACTGAATAACTTGAATCCTGTCATTGTTTATTTTATCACAACACTACAAACTCATCTCTGACATGTACAGTCATGCACACACCATGTTACAAGCACATTAATCCACTCCAAAGGTGGCATCCTTATTGGGAATTATTGCATGGTTGAGACCGCTGTGGCACAAGGCTGCAGGCCGAGTGCCTGCAACAGACCAACCATGCATTAATTCCTCATTAGATGCCACCTTCGTCGAGGATTAATGCTCACATGGACACTGGCTAAGGCTGGCCCCAGTCTATGTTTGGGCATATAATTGAATTTGTTTGCCGCTTTACTCTGCTGTGACATTCTGCATGTACTGCTTACTTTATGTTGTCTAAGGTTGCTCCATTGTTGTACACTGCATTGTTTGTATACCCCTTGTAACTGAGCTTGATCCTGTGTAAACCTTGTTTTTTGTCTGCGTATTACCCTGTAATCTCCTGGGTCACACCTGAAATAGGCATATGTTTGTCTAGTGTACTTACCTGCTCAACAAAAGCTAAATAAATAATATATGATATTACAGCCCCAAGCATGTATAACCGGTAGCAAAGAAACTGTGTGCATGTTCAGAGGACACCCCTCCCCAATTTCATTATATATATATATATATATATATATATATATATATAGAGAGAGCATGCCTGCAGCCCCTGCTTCTACCTCCATAATCAAAATGCTGTTTTTGTGGGTGGGGTTGCAGTGCTTGGCGGCCGCTAGGCTCATACTGAGAAGTTGCAAGTCTGGCATATAACTGTACATTTTTTTTATATTACTGAATGGAAAAGTCTAATCGTAGACTTAATTAACTCCTTGGGCAGGCAACTACTTAAGTATGAGTTGCCTGCCCAAACCCATAGAGCATATCAGTTGTTCTTTAAGCAGTTTGTGAAACATTGTGTATGAAAGGCTCTATGTAAAACTAGTTCAGTTTTATTCTTTTCTGTCCCAAGATAATGCCAACTGTGTCGTTTAATAAATTACAGGTGTAGTGTCTTTTGTTTTCCTTGTTGCAAAAAATGTGATACAAGCACTAAGACACAATACGGTGAGCTGAGATAACCGCAAACCAAGGGTGTAGTGAGGCCTGATGCTGCAGCAGGCAGGGAGAATTACAGCTCCTGGAAGGGCAGGTATCGGCCTAAAGACCACCTTGTAGTGTCTAACTGCACTTATAAAATGGTTTGAGATTTTAAAGAACATGAGAAGAAGACATAATGAACAGTTAATGAAATGCTTTATTGTGTAACATTAACAAATAAGCAGAAAATAATCATAGGGTAGAAAAATAGTCCTAAACATTAGGGGTGGGGAAAATAATAAAATTCTATTATTTAGCTTGTTTTGCACTTGGTTTGGGGTGGGGAAAGCAATAAAATGAAAAACAAAACACACAAAAAACAAACTGCTAACTCCTGCTGTGGTTTTAACCTTTGTACTGTTAAGTTAAATTTTTTTTTTGGTAAAGTTCATTTGCTGGCTAGTTTTAGTTTCATTTGGAAACTTAAGTTTAAGTAATCCTCACACTTTACATACAGTTATTAAGGCTGCATCTAAAGCACTGCATAGGATTCCAGAGTCTTCACCTTAAAAATTACTGCAATAAGGTTGAGACAATAGAAGGTAGAGCAACAAAAATGATTCATAGCATAGGGGTTATGTCACATGAGGAGAGACAAAGAGGGATTAATCCACGACAGGGTATGGGTTTACTGAGCATTAATCCATGCCTTTAGCTAAAGAAATAGTGAAGTAAAGCCATGTGAACGTGCAAATGTGGGTATATCAGAGATTAATCAACGGTCACTTGACCTGTTTGGACAAATCAAAATCCAGTATTTTAGGAACCCATGTTACAATGGAATTTAGACATGTATACACTTGGAAAAAAAGAAGTGAAAGAGACTAAATAATAGAAACGTACAAGTACCTGCACAGGGTAAAACAAAGTTAACTATAAAGTCATATTTTCAGTAAGTGATAATAAGGGAACTCACTAAAGTAAGACAGTGGTCAGGAGACACTTCTTTACAGAGAGGGTGGTGTCTCTATGGACTAAACTCCTGTCTGAGATTGTTGCTGAAAAGGCGGGGGTTTCAATTGAAGGTATGACAGGGTGAAGGGGAGGGTCTCGGTTTGCAGGGATGGGGGGATGGTGGATGGGGGCGCCACAATAGAGCAGACTCAGTAGATTGTAAGGCAGTGGTGGCCAATATACCTTGTACTGGGATCCATTTTGGTGGATCTCAAGAAGCTCTGAGATCCACCAACAATAAAGTGAACAAAATCAGCTGTAACGATGTTCATTGATTTGAAAATGTAGCCTTTTCCCCAAGATCTACCAAAAAACTCTTGAGCTCCACCAGTGGATCTGGAGCCGCATATTGACCGCTACTTCTGTAAGGCCTTCTTTTGCTTGATATTTTGTATGTTCGTAAAGCGTACAGGGAGAAGGTTTAAAAAAATGTTCATAAGCACTGTTTCAGGGAAGGAGTAGTAGATAAAAAGAACTAATGTACTGAGGTCATGGTGAGGGCCAACTAAGTCTGTAGCTTTAAAGCAGGTACGGATAGGGATATGCCCATAGTTAGTTGGGGGCTAGAAAAGTCAGTAGAGGGGGAGAAGGTCATTAAGGTCAGAGTAGTAAGATAGAATGGGCAGAGTAGATGGGCTGATTTAGTCTATCTACCGTCAATTTCTATGTACTGTATGTATCTATGTAACTATTTTGTATAATTGTATTGCTGAGTTACAAATTATGTGAAAATTGTCGGCAGATAAGGGCAGCTTGGCCCATCCAACCTGCCCATTTTCCCTACCTAATGTAATACCGCAGACCCTACTTGGTCTTGGGCTTTGCCCCCCCCCATCTAAACTAATAAAATTCATTTATGTTTATCCCATGCATTCTTGAAACCCACTACAGTTTCTGCTTCAGCCACCTCCTCTAGAAGTCTATTTCAGGCATCCACCACGCCTTCTGTGAAGAAGTACTTTCTAACATTTCCCCTGAAGCTAGCCCCCTCCAGCTTCATAGCATGTCCCCTTGTTCTTGATCTTCAGCGTCTTCTTTTTTATTTGTGAAAAATGCTTTCTTCTTGTACCCTGTTTATACCCATGAGGTTTTTGAAAGTCTCTATAATCTCTCCTCTCCACCTTCTTTCCTCTAGGGTATACATATTGCAGTCCTTTGGCCTCTCCTCACAGGGCTTCTGATGCATTTTAAGTTGCTCTTCTCTGTACTGCCTCTGTTCTTTCTATGTCCTTATGGAGATGTGGCCTCCAAAAACTGAACACAGTACTCCTGGTGAGGTTTCACCAATGTTTTATACAACAATATAAGTACTTTCCTTTTTCTGCTGGTGATGCCCCTCCCTGTGCACCCAAATATCCCCATAGCTTGCCCCACTGCCGTGTCACACTGCTTGGCCACCTTGAGGTCATCAGAAATGATTACTCCCAGATCCCTTTCCTGCTTGGATGTCGTCAGTACCACCACCCCACCATCATGTACTCTGCCCTGTGGTTCTGTGTCACAAGTGCATGACCTTGCATTTCTTCACATTAAATCTCAGCTGCCACACTTTTGACCACTCTTCCAAGTTTCGTAAAACTAATCATTCATTCCACCCCACTGGAATGACTACCCTGTTACGGATGTAGGATGTTCTAGGAGTTCTAGGATCTTGTAGCATGTCAAAAAAGATGGGTGGGTACAGTTGGTTGGAATGTTTTTTCTCTTTTATCAACAGTTGATGTGAGAAACAAATGCTGCTAATTTGAATTTGAAAAATCTAAACTAAGCACATTGATATACTGTGTGATTAGGTAGAGTGGCACAGTGATTTATTTATTTTGTGTGTGAACGTCAGACGGAGCTAAATTTATGCCTGCTTCTGGCTGTTAGACAACTGGGGGTCTGTGTTTGTTCTACCCATTTTATAAAAATGTTAACTGAACATGGCACAGTTTTGCAGACTGGAGTAGAAGAAGCCTGAGTGTTTTGAAAGGAATTTTCCAGCCCCATGAATTGTAGGTGATCGGAATACTGTGCTTTTATTACACTTGCTCAGCAGAAAAGGTATTCCCTGACCTACTCAGGAATGCATTTAATGAAACATTAATGCACAGTGCAGACCATTGATGGTGGTGGGGGGATTTGAGAATGAGAGTAGGTTATGATGAATCTTAAACTACCAGCATGGTTTGCAGTGCATGTGAAAGGTCAGGAAAAAAAAATTATGTTGATTTGGGTTTGTCTGAGCAATTTCCTGCAGAGGTGAGCACATATGTTTAATATTTTCCACCACTGGCTTAAAGTTTTTATTTATAAAAATAGCAAAAAAAATAATCTTTTGTTCAGGGGGAATATTGGGGTTAAAACTGATGATAATTTAGTAAATATTTATGCAAAACAGAGTCAAAATCCAGTTTTTTTTAAAGTGAGGCAAATCCAGGGGATCAGCTTGTATTTTCTCATGGCTTTAATGCCTGCTTCATCAGGAGGTGAAGCAGACTGTTTTGGTTTTACAGGTCTGGACGCTAACATAATAGAAACTGAGATGTTTGAGCGCAGTAAAAGTGATGTTTTTTTTTTTTACTCTGAAAAAGCTGTACTTAAATGTTGTTGTGCTCCAAGACTTCACCTCCCAGGCAAATAACCCACTTATCTCATTATGTGAGAAACCGTCAGGAATGAAGACATTCTGGAGTGTAGCCAGTTGCTGCCTGGCTATGGTGGATAATGGCAGTCCAAGAATTTCTTGTTGATATGTTTCCAAAGAGCTGAGAAAAACCTACTGGAGTTCACAGTGGAATGTTTCTTTAAGGGAACCCCCTTTTGTCCCTAATTTGTATGGACACGTCATGTATATTTCAGTTGATCTGGGCATAGATTTGCACTTAATAAAGCATATATGAAAGCATTTGAAGCATGTTTCCCCTGGGATCCCGCACATTGATTTCTACAGATTATCAGGTACTTATAAATCTGCCCTCAGTTAGTTGCAGCTTGTTTATGGCACAAGCTGTAGCATCACATTTAAGCAATAATGCACGACAGGGTGTGGTATGTCATGGGATATTGTCACGCATCGGGTGTGTTGTGAGGCTTGGGGCCACTGGCTGAGTTCCTCATGCACGCGATAAGTGACAATATCCCATGATATGCCACACCCTATCGTGCATTATTGCTATTATAAACTGAATCCACATGTGCAGTAAAAAAAAAAAAAAGATGAATAAAGGCAAAAGGTTGTCATAATTATTTTTTGGGTGTGTAGATGTACATTTAAAAAAACCAAAAAAAAACAATTTCCTTTACTATGTGTTATGGGCAGTAGGTGGCACCGTTTGTGGTTGGTTGTTGTTCTGTGCAAGCGTAATATACTTGTTTCTGGCTTAAAACATTTCTAGAGGTCTGTTCCAGGGATGAGGAGATCCGGGAGTGTTCAGTCGTAATAGCGAGTCTGTTGCTGTGCTGTTTGCTCCAGCTTCTGGTGCTGGTCAATCTTTTTTTCTTTTTTTTGTTTACAAATTCTTGCTGGTATTACTCCCGTCCTGCCATGAGGTAAAAGATGACATAACGGCATGGGAATAGCGGCTGTGAATAAGACACGAGTCCATGCTGTAAATAACTTTTACTGGTGGGGTAGTTTTAATGAAATAGAAACGCTGCTGTTGGAATTCTTTGCACTAAGTCTCATCCTGTTACGAGGTAGAAGACTGTGTAACGGCTTCGGAGTGGTGGCCATCAAGAACAGCACAGAGTGTAGGCTCTCTGTTGCAGACTGAGGTGCAGAAAAGATGTAGTTGGCCATTGGTGCTCGGCGTCTTTTCATTTTGTGCAAAATCAGCTCATCATGTTCTAGGAACGTGGATATGTTGTTCAGCCACACTTCTTGGCATGTCCCTTTCCCCTTTAAGGATCGCTGGAAGGTCTTCAAGCTGGCTCCTCCCACCCACCCGGGTGATATAACCCTCTGCTCTGCTCCATAGAAACATAGAATTTGACAGCAGATAAGGACCGCTTGGCTCACCCAGTCTGCCCATTTCCCTACTAATGGATAAGCTGCAGATCTTAGTTAACCAACAGCCTACTTCTTCCTACCCCCACCCCTAGAATTGCCTTTGTGACTGTCCCATGCATTCTTGAATTCCACCACTGTTTTTGACTCCACAACCTTCTCCGAAGGCCATTCCATGCATCCACAACCTCTCTGTGAAAAATACTTCTACATTACCTCTGAGCCGCCTCCAATCTTCAACTTGTGCCCCTTGTTCTTGCACACCTCTTTTTCTGAAAGATGCTACCCTCCTGGACTTTGTTGAGTCTCTTCAGGTACTTGAAAGTTTCTACCATGTTCTCCCCTTTCTCAAGGCTATCATATTAAGCTCCTTAAGTCTCTCTTCATATGTCTTCCGGTGCAGACCCTGCACCATTTTAGTTTCCCTCCTCTGGACTGCCTTCATCCTGTTTATGTCTTTGCAGAGATTGGGTCTCCAGAATCGCATGCAGTACTCCATATGGGGTCTCGCCAGCTGTCTGCACAGAGGGATAACAACTTCCTGTTTTCTACTGGTGATGCCTCTCCCTATGCATCCAAGTATCCCCCCAGCCTTCCTTACTGCCCTCTCACATTGCTTGACCACCTTTAGGTCATCTGATATGACTACCCCCAGGTCCCTTTCCATTTTTGTTGTTGTTTGTATCTCACCCCCCATTGTGTACTCTTCCCCAGGGTTTTTGTTTCCCAGGTGCATTACCTTGCACTTCTTAGCATTGAATCTAAGCTGCCATACATTTGACCATTTCTCCAACCTTGCCAAGTCCCTTCTCATCCTTTCCACCCACCTTGTGTGTCAACTCTGTTGCAGATCTTTGTGTCGTCTGCAAAGAGACATACTTTTCCTTCCAGTCCCTCTGCAGTGTCGTTTATAAAGACATTGAAGAGGACCGGTCCTAGTACTGAACCCTGTGGTACCCCACTAGTAACCCCCTTTTCTTCAGAGTTGACTCCATTTACTATTACCCTCTGTGTCCTGTTCTCCAGCCAGTTCTTTACCCAGGCTACCATCTTGGGACCCACTCCCAGGCTGGCTAACTTGTATATTAATCTTTTGTGTGGGACTGTGCCAAATGCCTTGTGAAAATCTAGGTAGGCCATGTCCACAGCCCCTCCCTGATCTACTACTTTGGTCACCCAGTCAAACAAATCTATTAAATTCATAGGACATGACCATCCTGCTATGAATCCATGCTGCCTTGGGTCCTGTGCCCCTCTGGCCTCTAGGTACTCAACAATTCTTTCCTTCAGAAGTGATTCCATCATTTTCCCTATCACTACGGTTAAACTAACAGGTCTGTAGTTTCCCGCTTCTGCCCTGCTCCCACTTTTGTGAAGTGGAATCACATCTGCCCTGCTCCAGTCCACAGGTACCACCCCATCCTCCCATGATTTGTTAAAGAGGGTAGTCAGTAGTGTCACTAGTTCTACCCTTAGTTCTTTTAGAATTCTGCGATGAATCCCATCAGGCCCCGTTGCTCTGTCCACCTTCAGTTTTAAGAGTTCTTTCAGAACCCTTTCTTCTGTAAATGGGCTGGTATCAACTCCTGTATCCAGAGTGTTTCTATTGTTTGGTCTAGGTACCTCCCCCTCTTCATTTGTGAATACCGAGCAAAGATATTGTTTAGTATCTCTGCCTTTTCACAGTCACCCTCTGCCTACCCCCCTTCCCTTTATTAAGCATCACTGGAGGGGGTGCAGTGCAGGGCGACAAAGATGATCAAGGGGCTGGGGGACTTATCATATGAGAGGAGGCTGAGGGAGTTGAACATGTACTCGCTGGAGGAGAGGAGGGACAAGGGGACATGATTGAAAACCTTAAGTACATGAAAGGAATAAACAAGACCGGTACAGAGGGGCTGTTCAAAGTAAGAGAGGGGAGGGACACCATGGGCCATGATATGAGACTGGAGGGAGGAAGGTTTCAGGAGGGAGATGAGGAGACACTTTTTACAGAGAGGGTGGTGGCTGGGTGGAATGTGTTACCTGCAGAAGTGGTATCCAGTAGAATAGTGGACTGCTTCAAAAGGGGATGGGACAGGACTAGGGGGAGGGTCAATGAAGGGGAAGGGTGGAAGGGGGCAGCTGCAAAATAGTGCTAGCTGCACATTCGTGCAGACTTGATAGACCTCTAGGCCTTTATCTGCTGGCAAATTTCGTATGTTCGTATGTCCCTCCCTTGGTCATCCTTCACTCCCTGATGTACCTATAAAACGTTTTATCCCCCTTCTTAACTGAGTTGGCTATCTTTTCCTCAGTTTGGGCCTTTGCTGTTTTGACTGCCTTCCCAGCTTCCTTTTGCTTTAACTGATACAATTCTCTGTTCTGCTGCTTCTGTGATTCCTTGTACTTCCTGAATGCTTTCTTTTTCTCTCGAACCTTCCCTGCCACCTCCTTTGAGAACTATAGTGGTTTCTTACATCATTTTGTTTTGTTTATTTGCTTCACACAAAGGCTTATTGCCTCTGTGATGGCAGTTTTGATTATTCCCCATTGTTCTTCCACCCCTCCTTCCTGCCCATTTGCTAGTGCATTCCTTAGGCAGTAACCCATTTCGGCAAAGTCAGCCCCCCTAAAGTCCAATACTTTTGCCTTTGTATGGCTTGACTCTACTGCTGTGTTTATCGTGAACCATATTGTTCGATGGTCACTAGTTCCCAGATGGCTACCCACTTCTACATCTGTGATCCTCTCTCCATCTCCATTTGAGAGTACCAGGTCTAAGATTGCTCTCTCTCGAGTGAGTTCCAATACTAGTGTAACCCCCACCCAGGTATGCCGTTTCCATCTTGACAGCACTACCTGGTGGACTGGGTTCGGGGAGGAATATGTCACTCGGCACATTGGCTAGGTTTGGCTGCTCTGCAACAGGGGCACCCAAGTAACTCCAGACACAGGAAGCAATAACTGAAATGTCCAGTACCAGAAGTGGGATTCTAAAGTGTGGCTTTTATTCGCATCCAACAGAATAAACAAAACATAGATGGACCCCCACGGGGCTACACTCCTGGTAGTGCAGATTTATGGAGATTGGAACACCTCCTCATTCCTTTATTCTCAGGCTCTGAAACACACTGGGCACACAGCCCGAACTTGTACGCTGCTCTGGGTTTTCCCTGGCTCGGCCCCCTTGTCAGCCCTTTGGACACTTTCCATATAGCATGGAAACATTTACTGGTGGCTCCCTAAACCACCTATGAGCACTTCTGCTCCATCAGGGAATCTTCCTCATCAATCCCACGTCTGGGTACTCTCCTTGGGCACTGGCCAAGTACCTGAGAGAAAGCAACAGGTGTCCCAAAGTAAACCCATAGAGGTGAATTTGGTTAGTACTGATGGGAGGGGTCTCCCACTTCTCGCTCCCATAATTCACACCCGGCCATTTCTCTGGACTGTAACACCTCATCCTTTAAAACACTTTGCTGTGTAGATTATTTTTAAATGTATTCACATTCATTCTACTGTCTTTACATCCCATTTGTGCTGAACTTGAACATACTTAATTAGTGGCTGCGTCCATTACTTTAGACCCCCCACAGAGTTAAGCAGTCCAATCCCCACATCTTCCAAACTGTACCTGGCTGTCTTTTCCTGACCCACAGTAACAGTCACTTCAGTTTCATCTTAATTCAGGTGAAAACACATTGGCCCTTTAGCAGAGCGAACTCACCCCGTGGTTGCAGGTGCCCCACAGGCGTTTTCTCCTCCAAGAAATCTTGTCCAGAACTTCTGGTGCCTCAGCATGAACTTAAATCAGGCAGCTTCTTTTCTCCCTAGCCGGACCAGGGTGGGTGCCCTTGGAAACAGGCCGATTCCTTCCCCCCCATCCACGCAGGGATGGAGCCCTGAACCACTGAAAGCGGTCTCTACCACGTCAGTGTGTTCTTCTTGTGTTCCTCTTCAGGTGAGAACATACACCTGTAAAACAAAAAACAGCTCTTTGACAGAGCTTAGAGCTCTGAGGGCCTGCTTACAGCAGAGCACCTCTTCTATAGACTGCCACAGACTCTACTGAACTAACTTCAAATTCCCCACCATTCTACTCTAACCTCCAACTGCAACATTCCAGTGTGGCTTATGCAGCTGCAACAGTTCTAAAATGATGTCATCCCTCAGTCTCAGCTGAGACTGAGAACAGAGTGAGACAGTGTGAAATCCATTTAACTGGAGTTTCACAAGCTGCCTTCCCTGCCTACCTCTAGGTCTTACTGGGATTCTTGTAACCTCGGGTAACAGGGGGGTTACACTAGTTGTTCAAGGCATGCCCCTGTAGGGCATCTAGAATAACCCCACTCTTAGAAGCGGCTGCTGCAACTGCACTCCAGTTAACATCTGGCATATTCAGATCCCCCATCAGCAATATTTCCCCTTTTTCAGCCATTCTAAGTATATTTTCTATAATTTCCTTGTCCATTTCCTCCACCTGAGAGGGCGGGGTCAGTATACAACCCCTGTGCGGATTGTGGTGCCATTGCCTGTCTCCAAATTGACCCACAGTGCTTCCTCTCCACCATGTTTACCCTTTTGTTCTGTTGCTTTGATTTCTTCCCGTATGTAGAGAGCTACTCCTGTTCCTCTTTTACCCTCCCTGTCCCTCCTGTAGATAGTGTATCCTGGTATGTTTACATCCCAGTCATGGTTCTGCCATGATGCCAGATCTTCCTTTCCGTTGAAAGATTCAGGTTGCCTCCTCTTGGTTTCGCATTTTGTAGGCCCTGGCTTCGAACCTTCGGTTATTCCGATAATTTGTCTCATTCGCGTTAGCGATTGTGACTGCTACGTCTAGATTATGGAAGACAAGTCTTCCCCTTGATTTCGCCAGTGCACGTTGGCGGCCAGAAGCTGTGCAACCGATCCGCATACCGCATGTGTCTACTGTCTTGGTATCTGCCATGTCACCAAGGCTTGTGAGATTTGTTTTACATTTCAGCTGAATGTCCTCGATGACCATCTTGCATGCTTCATATTGGGCAGGCCTGAAAAACGGAACCCGCTGATGAAATCCAAAGAGGCCCGTTGGGCGGTTTTCTGTGGCCGTGGGATCCACCGAACAGCTTGAATGCATGTAGGCCTTCGAGGAGGAAGCTGCTCACTCCGCAGAATCTTCCTCTCAAGGCTTCTTCGTTCCACTTAACCTGGGCTCCACTTTATCGGGTTCCAGAGAGTTGTGTCACTGTCTCCTGACTAAGGGCGAGGGTCCTGCGGGCACTTACTCCTCTTAGTCCCATGAAAGGGAAAAGGAACTGGGATCATCTTTGTCTCAATGGAAACACTTTTCGGATTGTGAGCAATCTCGGTCCCAGGAGCCGGCCATTTTGACCTCGGTCGAGATTGCCACTTCGGCCGTTGGCTTCTCGGCCTTACCATCGGGACAGTCGACTGAAGTTTCGGTCAATGATGTTGTGATTATTCTTGACCTGATCGACCCTTTGTTGCCAACTGTGGTTGCCGACTCTCTTACTAGGACTCTGGTCCTTTCCTTCCCTGAAGAGGGAACCCAGCCTGCTGTGAAACCTGCCGAGGAGGTGGTCCCTGATCCTGGGAAGTCTCTGATCTCTCCAGGATCTCCCAAGTGACTGAGTCGGCCTGTCCAATCTCGATTGAGGTCTCAGACCCCCTCGACTGACAGGCCGAGGAAGGCACATAAACGCTCAAACAAAGAGGCAACGCCATCAGTTGTCCTCATGCACCTCGGATGAGGAGAGGCTTTGGCTGAAACTACGTCGATGTTACGAAGACCTCATGTGGCAGCAGCTTATTCTGTCCAGGCATAAGTCGACTCTGGCCTCTACCCTGGCCATTACTTGGCTTTCACCTCCTAGGCCAAAGCCGACTCCTCTGAAACCACTAAAATTTGTTCCCCCGCCCGTGGAATCGGCTAAACCCGTTCCGGTTTGGCCAAAACCAGTCTCTCCACCGATTGTGGTGGAACTGCTGCCTAAGCAGCCCAAGGGAGGGGCTCCGTCTAAGGAAGTGCGTCCGGATACTGGGCTTCCTCAAATACTCTTGGTCACTCTCATGCCTGATTGCCTCAGGCAAATTGAGGGCGATCTGGGTGGCCGACCGTTGTATTCAGAATCCTCAAATTCGGATGACACCAGCCTTCACTCTCACCCATGGGATGATGAGTCGGCTGGTGATCTGTCTATGGAGGAGGACCCTTCATCCTTTCAGGGCATTTTCCACCTAATCTCTGAGTTCACGGGGATGCCACTGGAGCCAATCCAGAAAAAGGCAGAGTACCCTCTCACGAATATCCTCAAAAGAGGGATACCCCGACGGAAGCCTTTCTGTGGCCAAAGCCATTGTTGGCCGGCCCTAGAACTTTGGCAGCACCCTGCCTTCTGCCCAGCTCCATCTGCCTGGATGGCCTGCAAGTACATGGTGCCCATGGGGTCCCTTTCTGGATTCACAGAGCATCCTTCTGCTGAGAGCCTTGTGACCGCCTCTGTGTTCAGATGTACAGGCAGTTCTGCCGATGCCAATAGACCTCAAGACAAGGAGTCCAAGAAACTGGACCACTCTGCTAGGAAGGTCTATGTGGCCTCCTCTTTAGGCCACCATCAGGCAAGTTTGGCCATCATCATGGCACACTTCTCCCATGCCCTCTTGGGGTCCTTGGATGAAGTCCTCCCACATCGCCCCATGGAGCTGCAGACTACAGTCAAGCAAGTCCAGGGCCAAGGCTGTGCAGCAGCTAAGCAACAGCTCCAGATGGCCCTGGATGTTGTGGACTCATGCCCGTTCATTGGCAGCCGCAGTTGCCTCTCGCCGCTGGGCTTGGCTGAGGCTCTCCGCCTTCATGGTGGATACCCAGCACAAATTGGCTGATGTTCCTTTCCTGGGCACCAATCTCTTTGGTTTAGGTGTGGATAATCACCTTCAGCGAATCATACAGCCCAGTGCCACCTTGGATGCTACTTCTACCCAAAGTACTTCTGGTAAGAAGCAGCAGAAGAAGAAGAAGCCTTTTTGTCATTCTCCCCCTGCTACCCAGCAGCCTTCCTTTCATGGAGGTCAGCAGCAGACTCAGGCTTGGTGCCTCTAACCCAAGCCCAGACCTACCCAGGCCTGCAAAGGAGGTCGAGGTTCAGGCCCTGGAACCTCTTCCTCCAAGCCTGCCCAATGATGGGATAGGGGTCACCACCCCTATTACCATCACGCCAGCTTGGGGTCCTCCCGTGGGGGGCCGTCTCCGACACTTCCTTTTCCACCTGGTATGCTGTTGCCATGGACAGGTGGGTCCCAGAAATGGTCAGCCAGGGTCTGCCCCTGGAATTCAAGCAGCACCCTCCAAGCTGAGCCCGCACCCCACAGGAGGAGAGAGAATATCCATCCATGCTCAGTCTGCTGTCAGAGATGACATTGCCCAGATCCTCCTCAAGGAGGCTGTGGTTCAAGTGACAGATCCTCCAATAGACCCAGGGTTCATTTCCAGGTACTTCCTGGTTCCGATGTGGATGGGGGGCTGGTGCCCCATTCTAGATCTTCATGACCTGAACCAGTATCTCGGGTCCTGCACCTTCCGGACGGTAACTCTGTCCCAGATCATACCATTCCTGGAGCAGAACATGTGGTTCTGCTCACTGGATCTTCAGGATGCGTTCTTTCACGTCCCAATCCATCCATCTCACCAACAGTTTCTCTGCTTCAGAGCAGAGGGAACCCTTTATGAGTTCCAAGCCATGCCATTCGGCCTGCCATCGGCCCCACGGGTCTTCACCAAATGCATTACAGTGGTGGCAGCCCACGTCAGGCGTCGAGGGGTCAGAATATACCCCTACCTCGATGATTGGCTCTTAGTAGGTTCCACCCAGCAGGAGGTGGAGAGGTCCAGGGACATGGCCCTCCAGACATGCTCTCAACTTGGCCTTCTGATCAACAAGGCCAAGTCTGAGCTCACGCCTTGTCAGGTGACGTGCTTCATCAGGGCAGAGCTCGTCTCCCGGTGGACAGGGCAGCGGTCTCTCCTGCTTTGCCCAGTTATTTCTGGTTGGGCAATTGCACCCTGCCTGGGAGTTTCTGTACCTTCTGGGCTACATGGTGGCCTGCACCATCATGGTCCATTGGGCCAGGTGGCGTATGCGCTGCCTTCAATGGGAGCTAGCCACCCAGTGGACTCAGCGCCTAGGTCATTTCAACCAGCTGATCACTGAGACGCTCTCCAATGATGGACCATCCTAGACCAGTTGCAGGAAGGAATCCTGTTTGTCCGCCCGAGCTGACAGTCGTCCTTACAACGGATGCCTCTCTCTTGGGCTGGGGAGCTCACATGGGGGACAACAGGGCCCACGGGTTCTGGACCGCCGAGGAGTCCTATTACCACATCAACCTGTTGGAGCTCAGAATGGTCAGACTGGCACTGTCAGCGTTCGCTCCACAGCTTCAGGGTCAAGTGGTTCAAGTCCATAAAGACAATACCATGACCATGTACTATCTCAACAAGCAGGGCGGCACGCATTCCCAGCTGTTGGGACGTGCTCTGCATCTGGACACTCATGAGCCGACTGGAGGTGAATCTCCTAGCCATCCACACGTCAGGCACCTTGAATCAACTGGCGGATGCTCTTAGCCACATAGGTGAGACATCCCACAAGTGGTCGCTCCATCCAGAGGTAGCTTACAGTCTGTTCTCCCACTGGGGCAAACTGATGATGGACCTGTTTGCCTCCAGGTAAAACAGCAAGCTGAGGCTGTTTCATGCCCGCCCCCCTCAACGGGGATCGCTGCAGGGGGATGCCTTCTCGAGGCTGTGTACCCCAAGCCTCTTCTACACCTTCCTCCCATTTCCTTTGATCCACAGGGTGCTTCTCAAGGTGAGAAGGGTCAAGGCGCAGGTGATCCTGGTAGCCCCAGACAGGCCACGCCAGTTCTGGTATCCAGATCTCTTCAGCCTCAGCAACAGGCTCCCAAGGCGGCTTCCAGCATGCCCGGATCTGATCTCAGTCAGTCAGGGGAAGGTATTTCATCCGGACCTTCAGTCCCTGCACCTGACCGCCTAGTACCTGAGCGGCTAGAATTCCAGGCCTTGGGTGTCTCCGAGGATGTACTCACAGTAGTGGAAGCATCCAGGAAGGAGCTGACCAGGAAATATTATGCCTTGAAATGGAAAAGGTTCTCCATTTGGTGTCGGGGCAATGGCCTGTATCCTCTGTCCTGTCCTGTGGCTAACATTCTAGACTACCTTTGGTCTCTGTCCAAAGCGGGTCTTCGGTCATCGACCCTTAGGGTGCACCTGGCAGCCATCTCTGTTTACCTGGTGCAGGCTGGTCAGCAGATGGTGGCGCAGGGACAGTGGTCGGGCACTTTTTTGAAAGGCCTGAATCACATATCTCCTCCAGTGCGTGAACCACCACCTCTGTGGGATTTACTGCTGGTCTTGGCAAAGCTCATGGGCAAGCCATTTGAACCAGTGCACAAATGTGCCTTGTCACACATGTCATGGTAGATGGCCTTTCTGCTGGCTATCACGTCTGCCAGAAGGATAAGGGAGCCCCAGGCACTATTTGTGGACTCTCCTTATCTGGTCTTTCACAGGGACAAGGTTGTCCTGCACCCACACCTGAAATTCCTCCTGAAGGTGGTGTCAGTTTCACTTTAACCAGGTGTTGACTCTGCCTGTGTTCTACCCGAACTACACCTCGGATGCCGAGTACAGGCTCCGTACTCTGGACCTGAGATGAGCTCTCTCCTATTACAAGGAGAGGACAGCAGAAATTCGGGGACAGATTCGTCAGGTGTTTGTCACCTACTCTGAAGCCGGTTCTCGCAGACCTGCAGCAAAGCGAATGATCGCAAGATGGATTACCTCTTGCATTGATCTCTGCTACAGGTTGGTGGGCAAGGAGCCTCCCAGTGGGATAAGAGCTTATTCTACCCGCCATACCGCTGCATCGGTGGCTGCTTCCAGGGACATCCATATCCAGGAAATCTGATGGGCTGCCACCTGGAAGACAGCAAATACCTTCATCCCCCATTACCACATTGACCTTGAGTCACACTGGGATGCTGGTTTTGGAGCCTCTGTTCTCCAGTCTCTTTTCCCTATGTAGGGGGTGTCTGCCTTGCCTCCCTTCTCTCGGACAACTGCTAGGAGTCTGCCAAGAAGTGTGGATGAACAATGTATCCACATCCCCAGAAAAACAGGTTACTCACTGTAACAGTAGTTCTAGGAGTGGTATATGTTGTTCATTCAGACGGACCCACCCGGCTGTGACGCATACACCTGGCTTCCAGCTGGCTAAGATCTGGCATCATGGGGCGGAGCTGAGGGTTATACCACCCAGGTGGGTGAGAGGAGCTGGCTTGAAGACCTTCCGGTGATGCTTAAAGGGGAAAGGGACATGCCAAGAAGTGTGGATGAGCAACATATACCACTTCTAGAACTACTGTTACAGGTGAGTAACCTGTTTTTCCTCTACAGCTCCTCTGATTTAAAGAAACTGCAAACATACCTGGCTCTGTTACATAAATTTCCTCCCCTTCCTTCCCATTCTCCTCCTTGACAATATGCAATGCCATGTGGACGAGTGCCACCCCTCTGTAACCTGAGCCTCCCCTCCCCCGAGTGGGGATTCTGTGGTTCACAAGTGCACTCTAGTCTTCTGTGCTGCCACTGGCTGGGCAGACGTGAATGCAAGTAAACTTTTTTTTTTGTAAATATCTTTTTATTACTACAAGTGAGCAGATACATGTCTAACAAATTACTGCACAGGTACAAAGTATTCAGCCTCAGTGTATCTGACAATAGGTTAGTCTAACAGACTAGTTTTAAAGTTAACAGATTGCTCGACGATCCCCTACACAGCAAACGGGCAGCAGAGCATCACTGCCACTGTTTGGTCCCATTTGTCTGAGGTGGTATAGAAACTGATGCCGAGAGGGGGGGGAACAAAAGGTAAGCGGCGAGGAGGAGGCCTTGAGCAGGGGTCCTGTTAGCTCAAGGTCTGTTTCCTTGGTCCTGTAGTGTTCACTAATTGGCACCATAGTCTTCAGTCTCCTGTCCTAAGTGTAACAGGGTTGAAGGGCAGCTAAGGTAGAAAGTCAGAATCGTGGCATCGTGTATAAGACCCACCTATTCCACCTGGAGGTGAAAGTTTCCATCTTTTTATTTAAACTGTATGTGATTTTTTTTCCCCCATCTTGTATATATCATTGACTGTGGCCCTCCAATTAGTCGTACTGCCTATGATAGAAGAAAGCCAGTTTCTAGTTTTGCATTTCTTGACTGCCAGGAACATTATCCCCAATAAATATTTGCTATTCCTGTCCATGAGTCCCACTGGGTAGTGGTGAAATAGGCAGAACTACGGGGTTAAAGTTATAGGTTTTTGTAGGATCAGAGAGATTTCTTGTTCCTGGTCCTTAAGGAGTGGTTACAGTGACGGCGAGGTGCAGGTCCACATAATATGGGAGTGAGTTCCAAGGGGTTCCCCACAGAGCCTCCAACAGGCCGCTGATCTTCCTCCTAAATATCTGGTGGTAATTGCCAGGGTTCTGAAGTATTGTATCAGGTGCTTCCAGGCATACTCCCTCCAGATATGTAAGGCTGCCATTCTGCCCATTTCATAATGGCCCCTGTCCCAGTCCAGCAGAGGAGCTCTATCTGGAGTTCCCCCTCCCATCGCCTAGCCAGCCCCAGGGTGTTCTCTTATCAGGTGTCAGTTAACACTTTGTATATTATGGATATTAAATGATTGGGCGTTTGCATATGGGTATGTCACATCAATTCTTGTATCAGAGCCCCGAGCCTCTGTGAAGAAAGGTATGTAGTAGGGTCGGTTAGTAAGAAAATGGCGTATTTGTAAATATTGGGAGAAGTCTTTCTGAAGTAAGTCATGTTACTTTTGGAGGTCCTCAAAGGTCCATATCGTCTCCCCGTTGCACATCTGCCTCAAACAGATTAAATGATGCCTTTGCCATTCCAGAAATGTGTTATCCAGGAGCGCTGGTAAGAAAGACTCCAGCTGTGCAGAGAGCATATCCAGATCGAGTGTGGGGCTAGTGCCAATGAGGAGATCATCCCCCCTCCAGTCCTCTCCTACTCTGTGCAGCCAGGGATTATCCTGCAGCCGTTCTTTGAGGGCTGGCTCTGTGCTGAACAAGTAACCAGTCATCTCACATGGTGGCATCAGATAGTACTCTGTGGTCTGCCATTGTGGACCACACCCCTTATATGCCAGTGAAAGAGGATTCTACAGCTGTGCAGCCATGCAGTAGGCTTGTAAATCAGGCAGACCCAGACTCACACGGCTCTTGGGCAGCGTTAATGTTTTAAACTGGATATGAGGATGTTTTCTCTGCCAAATATGTTGCGAAATAGACACCTGCCATTGCTTCCAAGCTGTCTGAAGTGCCGGGCACTGACACCTTTTGAAATATGTAAAGGAAGTGGAGGAGAACTACCATTCTAACCGAGTCTACCTGTCTAATTAGGCTAAGTGGGAGATTGCATCAGTGTTGCAAATTAGTAATCATTTGTCTAGATAACAGGCCATAATTAGCTGCATAAAGTTGGTTTATTTGTGATTTTTACTTAATCACATGGTATATTGTTTCGGTTACGTCCCAGAGTAAAGGGTAATTCATGTGGAGTGCTGGGGATGGTGAATAGTACAGCGAGAAGACTTCAGTTTTGGTTGTGTTAAGTTTGTATGATGAGATGTTGCTGAAGGCATTCAAGATGTAGAAAACGTCTGGAAAGATGTCTGTGGATATGTGAAAAATAAGAGGACATAATCGGCATACAGAACAAGCTGATACTCTGTGCCAGCACAGCTTATGCCCGGGTATATGGTCACACTATTTAATCGCTTGTGCTAGAGGTTCAATGAAAACGGCAAACAGCTGATGGGACGTCAGGCAGCCCTGTCAGGTGCCGCAGCCCAATCTAGAAGAGTCAGATACATGGCCATTTACCTTCACAAAAGCTTAGGGCGCAGTATATATCCTTTGCAGGGTCTTTAGAAACTCATTGGTAAATCTCATTTTGGCCATCACTGCAAATAGATGGGGCCACAGCACCCGATCAAAGGCCTTCTCCACATCTAAACTGGTTAATAAAGTGGGATTCTGCATTTTACATATATGGTGGAGAATGTGACATGTACATCTGATATTATCCCCAGTCTGTCTGGAGTGGACAAATTCCGTTTGATTGGCGTGAATAAGGCATGGTGACAGTGTATCTACTCAGTGAGTTAGCACTGCCATAAAGAGTTTATAGTCCGCATTTAACACCAAGATTGATCCGTATGCTAAGCAGTGTATAGGGCCTTTCCTGGCCGTAGGGACACTGACATTGTGGCATGCTGTCATGTGCTTGGGATCTCTTCCCACCCCCACCGCCTTTTAGAACCTCATTATAAGCCTTCAGGAGTGGGGGAAGAAGTTGTTCTCTGTGGCCTTTCAATCAATTAATCAAGTCTTTATTTAACCAGGCGTTCATCATTGAGCAGAAGCTCATTTGCAAGATGGACCTGGGTGGAGCATGAACAATTGTATATACAGGTCAACACAGGTATTTACAAGGCAATACAGATAATACTGTTTACAGAGAGGAAGAAAAATAAGTTCATATGTACATAGAATTATACAGATATTGTACAGATTACAGGGTATTTACATACATAGAAGGGTCTATAGGAAGATAAAGCAGGTTACCTAAGGTTGCAGGAGGAAGTAATGGAAGAAAAAAATAAAAATATACACCAGGTAGAGGCGAAGGTGGGGGGGAAGGGAGGGCGGTAGGGGGAGAAAGGCTAAGAGGGCATGGTGCACAGAGAGGAGTTGGTAAAACGGGATGGAGAAAAGGAGTATGTGTGAGCTCTGGGATTGAATGCTATAAAGTACGGGGCATGGTAGGATGTCACAACCCAGGGGTAGTGAGCTCCTGTCTGAGGTTGGGAAAGGAAGGATAAGGGGATGGACAGGCCTAGTGTTGATAAGACAGGGGGATAAGAGAGAGAACAATTAGGCTTGTGAGGAGCAAGCTAGGGGGTCAGTACTTAAAATTGGGTCTAGGTGTGCCTATATACCAGTGCAGACACCGGTACTGGGTCTGAGTGGGTGAAGCAGTTACATACTTCTCTGATTGTACAGAAATAAAGCATCTTGAAGGCATTTATACCAATTAGAGTGCTTCATTTGAGGGTTTTTTGTAGATCGTTCCATAAGGTAGGTAGCACAAAGCTTATGGCTGCCCTGCCGAAGCGGGATTTTGCTTTGGGTACATTAAGTGTAATAGCTGAGTAACTTCTTAACGTGTATTTCCCAATTATACTCAGGGGAAGACAGCAGGAGATATGGTTTTATATAGCTCTACTATATATCCGTCTGATCCTGGGGCTTTCTGGGTTTTGATTTTACATGAAACACCTTTCAACTCCCTCAGATCAATTGGCTGAGTGAGGGTTTCAACCTGTTCCGAACTTCACTGTGGGAGGGATAAGGATGAGAGACATGTGTTAATCATTTTCGGGGTCATGGTTGGAGTCTGGTATGTAAAGGGAAGAATAGTATGCCTTGAATGTCTCCGTGATCTAATATGTCCGTCTAAGCAAGTGACCCTTCTAGGGATGATATAATTTGGTTGCCGAGGCTCTGGTTTTTTGACGACATAGCTGGTGAGTGAAAATCCATGTCGCTCATGACCCCACCTCATAATATTTGTGCCACAAAAAAGTCAAAGCCAATTCTGTTTTGTGAAGGTAGATCGTGTTGATATCCTGCTTGACCTGGTTCATATAGGCCTTGACAGACTAATCTTCCTGCTTATGAAACATTTGCAGGAGACTGTAAGTTTCCCTGTAGGTCCTGAAGACACTAAGATCTCTTGCAGTGTTTCCATGAGGAATATTCAATCTGATGGCCCTGGAGAATTGTTTTGAGGGTATCCCAGAGCAGGGGTGTGCAAATCCTATTGCCCCCTGTCCGGGGCAAGTAAATTTTATATTAATGAATTGGGGCAAGTTAAAATTCAGCTGCAGTCATGGTTGGGCAAGTCCTAAAGGTTTTGATTTGAACACCCCGTCCCAGAGCACAGCAGCAATACGAGTCTCTCCCCCCCCCCCCCAATCCATCCCTGATTTTGGGTCTGTATTTCAGTAATCTTCTCCTTAACAAAATTACAGAATTCCTCAGAATGGAGGTAATACGGGTTCAAATGCCAGTGGGTTTGTCTGGGTTCCGTGGTGAGTTGCAGACATGTTTTAATCTGGGCATGATCTGATAGTAAAGTATCCCGTCTCGTATTTAGTAGTAAGGTGCATGTACTCCTGTTGAGTATAACCATAATCTGTACAGGAATAGAGCCCATGCACCGCTGAATAATGTACGCAGCTTTTGGTTTGGGGATGACGTTTGCGCCAGATATCCGTCCATTTAATGTCCCGAAAGATGGAGTTACAAATTTATGTGAGGCAGGCTGGGGGGAAGGGAAGTAGAGATGTCCCAGATATTAGACTGGAGCATATTTAAAATCCTGTGCTAAAAGCAGAATCCCCACTGTATTTGTGATGAGGAGGTCTAAAGGTTTTTTAACTTCCAAAGTTTTGGACCCTGGAGAGATATACAGGGAAGCCAAGGTGACCTCTTTGTCCTGCAGCACACCTTGGAGCATGACTAGCCGGCCTTCCGTATCATGGATGATCTTACCCTCCTGAAATGGTGTGCCCTGTGGGATCAATATGGCCACACCTCCCCATTTACCATTCAGTGTTCCAGCACTGTATACCTTGCTAAAACCAAATTTAACCAACTTCACATGCTCCATCGAAACATAGAATCTGACGGCAGATAAGGACCACTTGGCCCACCTAGTCTGCCCATTTTCCTACCTAACAGATAAGCTGCAGATCCTAGTTAACCAACAGCTTACTTCCTCCTACCCCCCCACTACGACTGCCTTATGTCTGTCCCATGCATTCTTGAATTCTCCCACTGTTCTTGACTCCACAACCTCCTCGGGGAGGCTGTTCCATGCATCCACAACCCTCTCCGTGAAAAAATACTTCTTCTGATTACCTCTGAGCCTTCCCCCCTCTATCTTCAAATTGTGCCTTCTTGTTCTTGCACATCTCTTTTTCTGAAAGATGCTACCCTCTTTGACTTTGTTGATTCCCTTGAGGTACTTGAAAGTTTCTATCATGTCCCCTCTCTCCCTTCTTTCCTCAAGGGCATACATGTTAAGCTCCTTTAGTCGTTCTTCGTATGTCTTCTGGTGCAGACCCTGCACCATTTTGGTTTCTCACCCCCCACTGTGTACTCTTTCCCTGGGTTTTTGTTTCCCAGGTGCATTACCTTGCACTTCTTTGCATTGAATCTGAGCTGCCATACATTTGACCATTCCTCCAACCTTGCCAAGTCCCTTCTCATCCTTTCCACTCCATCTTGTTTATCAACCCAGTTGCAGATCTTTGTGTCATCTGCAAAGAGATATACTTTTCCTTCCAGTTCCTCTGCAATGTCACTTATAAAGACATTAAAAAGGACCGGTCCCAGTACTGAACCCTGCAGTACCCCACTAGCAACCTTCCTTTCTTCACTGTCGACTCCATTTACTACTACCCTTTGCGTCCTGTTGTCTAGCCAATTTTTTTATCCAGGCTACCACCTTGGGACCCACTCCAAGGCTGGCTAACTTGTGTATTAATCTTTTGTGTGGGACTGTATCAAATGCCTTGCTAAAATCTAGGTAGGCCATGTCCACAGCCCCTCCCTGGTCTACTACTTTGGTCACCCAGTCAAAGAAATCTTTTAGATTCGTCTGACATGACCATCCTATCATGAATCCATGCTGCCTTGGGTCCTGTGCCCCACTGGCCTCTAGGTACTCAACAGTTCTTTCCTTCAGAAGTGATTCCATCATTTTCCCTACCACTGAGGTCAGACTAACTGGTCTGTAGTTTCCTGTCTCTGTCCTGCTCCCACTTTTGTGAAGAGAAATCGCATCCGCCCTCCTTCAGTCCTCAGTCCACCCCATACTCCTATGATTTGTTAAAGAGAGTAGTCAGCAGTGTCACTAGTTCTACTCTTAGTTCATTTAGAATTCTTGGGTGAATCCCATCAGGCCCCATTGCTCCGTCTGAGTAAAATGCTTTTCTTGTAAAAAGATCAGGGTCAGGTGTTCCTTTTTAATGTGGGAGACAACCTTCGCTCTCTTAATCGGGTTATGTAGCCTGCTGACATTCAGTGAGTACCATAAAATATCACTACCCATCCTTCAGTGTGGATGAATGCCTCCCCCCCCCACCAGCAACAAAAGGATCCCTGTGCATACAGTAAGCTGTAAGATCAGATTGCACAATTTGAACACGAGCAGCTACATGACCATAAATGAACTTTTAACAGTTAATTTTTAAACAAGTAGAGGTGCTAACCAAGTGCCCTCAAATGAACTGGCAGTATGGAAAAGGCCAGAAAAGGCGAGGGGGCAGCAAGGTCAGCACCCAGGGTGGGGGCTGACCAAACGAGCAGACACGAAAGACCGTTAGGCCTATTCTGCTGGCATTTTAGTATGTTAGTATGGACTTCCAAGGCAGGAGCCTGAATGAGGTTCTGTGTGCACAGACCGAAGCCTATGACAGGGGAAATCTCTTCAACCCAATGAAGAGGCCCCTGTAGTTTCCACGATGTGGGAAGGGTGTTTTGGAAGGATGTTCACTGATTGCAAGTGCCCCCCATTTCCTGGTGGGAAAGCATTAATCCTCTGTGGGCCAGATAAACACTCAGGCCCCACACGAAGGACAAAATATACCCAATAGCAGGATAATCCATATGTAAAGATCTAAGTAAACAAAAACTGATGGCCTACAGGTTTCAGACTGTCAAATGCCCTCAGACCCAACTCACTCCATCCACCCAGCCCAGGAACTGGTACAGAAGTATAACAATTAAACAACTACCCCCTCCCCGCCCCACCCTCTCAAAACACTCTAATAGCAAAAGGCTGGAAAAACAACCCATGGTCAGAAGCAAGCTAAATGTGCCAGGGCCTCAGGGTAGGCCAAATGGTTTCTGGAGGGGATTCCTCAGACCCTGCTGTGCACGAGGCAGGAGGGTTGCAGTCGTGTGCCGCTATCATCTGTTAATTCTGTAACTGGTGAGAGATTCCGAGGCGTAAGGTGTCCCAGCCATCAAGAAACAGAAGTCCTGGAGAGAGCCTTCCATGGACTAGTGTCAGTGGCTCAGGTTGCATACTCTCCTCTGAGGCCCGGAAGAGCAGAAGGCTGTGGGTTCTGTCCCACACCAGACACTTCGGTTTAATCCCAGTACTGACACTGTGGTGCAGCATGAGGGGGGTGCTACACTCCTGAGATGCTGTCTTTCTGATGAGACGTTAAACCGAGGTCCCATCTGTCTGTTCTGGTGGTAGTTCAGGTGGATATTAAAGATCCCATGCAACTTCTCAAAAAGGGCAGAGGAATTTCCCTGGTGTCCTGACCAAATTTCCCCATTCACTAAACATACCACCAACAGCTTAATCTGGTTCAATGTCAGTTGTCATCCATCTGTATCCCTCTCCCCCGGGACAAGGCTGAAAATAGGCGGAATTGTCTAGTCCTCCTTTCCCGGTCAACAAAAACTAAAATTAAATAATAAATGGGAGGCTGCTAGGATAAAGTCACACTATCTCTATGTCCAACAATATATTACTTCCCACTAGCTGCACCTCTGAGATCCTCCAACAGATCAGGATGCCGCTGCTCTCTGCACAAGGTAATGTTATGGTCCCACTCCACGAGGCCCCCCCTCCATGTTTTTCTGCCCCCATCCAGGCCCCAGTGAAGCCCACAATATTACAGCTGGTTCCTCTGCCACCCCAGCCCATGTTAACCCCAGCATCCCGATATCTCTTGCCACCAGGTAGACATCAGCAGTTGTATAGATGCAACACAACAGCCTTCCATTTGTTATAGCTGAGCAGGGCGTGGGGGACTCATCGTCTAAAGCCTGGAAGAGGTTCCCATCCACAAGGAAAGTCCCCCTGACATAGCAGAGTATTAGATAAAGATGGGACAGGGAGCTTTGTATCTAGGGCATCAAGCCAGCCTGTTAAATCAATCAATCAAATCAAATCTTTATTTATTCAGGCGGACATCATTGAGCAAAGCTCATTTACAAGATGGACCTGATAGGTCAAGGATCAAATTGAAGGTACAATAGCAGACATATACAGAACACTTATATTTAAACAGATACAATAATATAAACATATATACAAATGAAGGATAAGGATGATTCAACCTAACAGGACAAGGTGAGGATACAGTAGAAGTACCCTAGAAGAAACCAGAATGTCCAAGATCCAATAGAGGAGCCAAAGCAAGCACGCAATACATAGTAACAGGTGGTTACAGGCTCCAGGGCAAATAACACAGACAAACAGATGTAATGATTTATGACTGCAAAATGATGATAAACAGCCTCTGACGAATGACATGGAGGTGCTGGTGGGAGATTCGAGAGAGGGCTAAGGCTACTAAGTAAGTAGGAGTATGGGAGAGCGGTTGGGGTAGAAGTAAGTGCCAGGAATTGGTATGGAGGTCTTAGTCAGGTAAAGCTAAGCTGTAAAAAGGTATGAAAGGGGGCTGAGATCAAAAAAAAAAAAAAAGGGGTCTGCGAGGGAGGGAAAAACTAAGGGGAAGATTTATGGAAGAACTGTCAATAATAATTGCTGACTGAAAGGGGGAGGGTTGTGAATGTGACTGGACTAGGCCTTGTGATAGCAATTGCATTTCTCTGGGAAGAGACTTACGTAGAGCTTTTTAAAGGATGCTGAGGTATAAAGTTGGTCAACTTTAGGTCTTCTGTAGAGAATTCCATGCCAATGCTAGAGAGTAGCTGATTGCAGACCTCCCATGCGAGTGTAGGCTTTGGGTAACTAAGCGTGATGAAGTTGTTGCTTCTTAGGTCATAGGACCTAGCTGTGCCAGTGTAAAGCAGTCTAAAATATAGGATGGAAGTTTATTAGACAAGGCTTTGTATATCCATAGTGCAGCATTTCTGTTCCTTCTGAGGTGTAGGGATGTCCAACCAACTGCAGCATAGAGAGCAATGATGAGTGTTGAATGGAAGATCTGTAATAAACCGTAGTGCTCTCTATGATACAATGTATCCAATTTGCTTAAGTAGGAAGTAGGACAGTGACCACAAAGGAAGTCTGCATAGTCGATAAGTGAGATAAATGAGGCCTGGATTAGTCTCAGCCTTGAGTCTCTGGTTAGAAAATGTTTAATTCTGAAGAATAGGCCGAACCTCTGCTAAGTTTTTCAGAAGTTCTTCAATATGATGAGTGTAGTCAAGCCTGCTATCAATCCACACCCTAAGTATTTGAATTTATCTGACATAGTCCAGGCTTTTTCCAAGGATGGTGGATAAATGGGAAGATTGCTTGGTGAGGAGGTGTTAGTATGGTTATTAGTGGAGAAGAACATAGCTTTTGTCTTCTTTGCATTTAGGAGGAGTTTTTCTCAAGTAATTGGTGTTGCAAGAGGAGAATTCTGATTGTAAAATTTCACAGGCCACTGCAGGCGATGGGTTACTGACATATAAAACAGTGTCATCTGCAAAGAGGTGAACATTAGCTTTGGTGAGATTAGTGTCAATGTTGTTAATGTAAATGGCAAAAGGATGGGGCCCAGGATAGATCCTTGAGGAACTCCTCTTAGAAGCGATTTTAATGAGGATAAGTCACCTTCAGCTTTCACCTGCTGTGTTCTATCAGTGAGGTAACATCTGAACCACTTAAGAGAGGGTGGGTCTAAGCCTATGGAGTGCAGTGAAGAAATAGCAGCTCATGATCCACGGTGTCGAATGCTTTGCTTAGCTCAAGGAACACAGCATAGACAGTGCTCTTTTTGTCAAGCTCAGTTTGCCAGTCATTTGTGACTTTGGCCAGTGCAGAGATGGTGCTGTGCCTGGCCCTAAATCCAGATTGAGCAGGACTTAAGAGGTTGTTAACTTCAAGATAGTCTCTTAATTGGATGCTCACTAATTTCTCTAGCATCTTGGGAAGCACAGGAAGAATGGATATGGGCCTGTAGTTGTTGAGGTCCATGGGGTCCCCTGATTTTAGGAGGGGAAACACTTGGGCTGTTTTCCAAATCAAAGGAATAGAGCCAGAGGTTAATGATAGATTAAAAAGATGTGCTAATGGAACTGCAAGCATGTGAATTGCAATTTTTAGAAAATACGGGTCAAGAGAGTCTGCACCTGCGCTTTTTTTAGTGTCCAAATGCAGCATTAGGTCCTCTACTTGCTTCAATAAAACCGGTTTGAAGGAGAAGGAAGAAACAGCCCTCTGAACCTCAGTAGACTGGGAGTTTAGTTGTGCCCGCAGTAGATTAGCTGGAGAGGTGTCAAAAGCAAGGCCAGCTGTAGTGAAATGATTATTGAATGCATCCAGTACTTCCCGTTTATCAGAGATAGCAGCCTTATTAAGGTGCACTTGAGATGGCAGAGAGGTGCTAGAGTCCTGTCCTAAGATCCCCTTGATGGTGCCCCAGAATCTAGCAGGATTGTGGTAGAGGTGTCAAGTACAGCCATATAGAAAGCAGCCTTAGCATCCCTTACTTTCTTGGAGCAGCTATTCTGGCTTTTTCTGAACAGCATCCAGTCATTTGGTTCCTTAGTCTTTCTTGCCAGTTTCCATAGTTTATCTCTGTCCACACAGTGCAGATTTAACGGCTGAGAACCAGCGGCAAGATTTGCTTTTTGTTCTGACAGTAGTGATTGGTGCATGAGAGTTATGGGCAAATTCCATGATTATGCTATTTAACACCTGATGTGCTTTTTCCACAAGAATGCAGGTAAAACTCCTGCCAGCATGTAGAGTGGCTTTAGGTCATGGAGATATCCCTCAATATTAAGTTTTTCTTAGATCTTCTCAGAAGGAATTTTACTGGTTAGCTGGTTTGCAGATGATCTTATTCCTGCAATGAGACAGTGGTCACTTATGTCACTGAAAAACACTCCAGCGTGGTGAGAACAGGTGGGGTTTGTTTACCAGCATGATGTCAAGTGAGGTGCTACTACTTCTATTCTTTAAATTGATTCTTGTTGGTTCATTTATCAGTTGTGTATAGCCATGTGTATCACAGAATGATACTAGAGGTGCAGCTGTCTTTGAGAGCCAGTTTAGGTTTAGATCACCTAGGATTATGATATCTCAGGGGCCAGTTTGATTAGGTTCCCCCAGGTGGGTTAAGAGTTTGTGGTCAGCAGAGGGGGGCCTATAGCAACCAACTAGTTGAAAAGCTGCCATGTTGGGGAGAGTTATTTTAAGGGATATACATTCAATTCTTTGGGCAATGATGTTGCACTAAGGCAAGATGCAGATATATTTGACTTTACATAAATAGCTACTCCACCACCCCTTGTCAGGTAAATAGAGTGCCAGGGCAGCAGGGGGGCCCAAATCAGCATCCTGAAGATAAAAAACTGTGAGGCCCATGACCACAGTAGCCTGGAGGGAGACTGAGAGGCTAACCATGTGGACCAGGGAGCGTCGCCAAGTGGGGACACCCCCAAAAAGGGGGGAGCAGAATGTAGATCCAGAGCCCAGCTTTCCTGTGGGGCCAGATCTCCAGGCAGTTTTAATGGCGAGTCCATTTTCCTAAGGTTAGAGAGGGCAGCCATCTTCAAGATTAAGTGAGAGGATGATCAGAGGTCCGAGCAAGGGGTGATAGGGCTTGTAGGTGATGCTGGATCTATCTTAAAGTGATTTTCTGACGTTTGCCTTAACAAATGGGAGTAGTAACCTGTAGGAGTTGTGAATCAATCTTCTACAATTCACACTGCCAGAAAGTCCTGTTTTCCATGAAAAAAAAAATTCCTTTATGCCTGTGCTCTGCCTCATTTGCATAACCCTGCCTTTTTTGTTTCTCAGTGCTGTAACCCCCAACTGTGACATCATGCAAGGGAAACAGAGACCTCTGTTTGTCAGTCTTGGTATTGCAGACATCCTTTTTCTTTCACAATTTTGGACTCCTAGCATAAGTTTGTCACCAAAGAAAAATAAAAGTATTCTGACTCATAAATATACTCCTGAACTACTTACAGTCATTCAGACCCTATACAGTAACATAGAAAAGAATCACCACGCTCCCACATTTGACAGGAGCTGTCACTTCAGACCTGTCACTTCACCAGCAGGAAGTAAAAGTGAAACATCTACACAGAATGGCAAATGATCTTTTTGGCATACCTGCATCACAAAAACATTTGCCAGAAACTTTTCGACAGACTGTACTGCTGTAAACACTACCGAAATAGAAGAATGCACATTCATTATGGAGATAAAAAATCAGCTATTTCTGTGGTCACTACAGAAATAGGAGACTACATCTCTCAGTAAAGAAATCCTGTCAGCTAGATACTATATGCACAATGCCTTGTTTTGAAAATAAACATATGAGAGCTTTTATTGTTGAAGCCACTACAGAAATATGAGACTGCACCTCACAGTAAGGAAATTGGAAAATGACTTCTGATTGTACCCACAATGCCTTTCCCCTCTCCCCAGGACGTATCTGGAAATGAGCTTGTCTGTTCAGTACGTCTTTCCTGGTGAAACTTTTAAATAATATAAATAAATATGTCTACATATTAGGTGCTATATTGCAGTCACCACTACCAAAATAAGGGACTGCACCTCTGAGTAATGTACATTTACGTCAACTTTATAATTTACCTAGAATTTCTTGTTGCTGTATGCAGAACATTGACTGTTCCTATGCATGACATCATTCTGGGGGTGTGGCCACACACAGAAAACTGGAGGGCAGGCAGAAACAAAGTGCTGATAAAACATAAAAAAGGCAGATTCTTTTACAAAACAGATTGCAGCTTCAACATCTAAAGCATGGGCAGCAGTGGCATACTGTGTGAAAAAGGCATCTGCAAAAACTCAGAAAATTACTGAGCCTCTGCTGTTTCCTGGAATCCACTTTTTTCCATGTCTGCTTGGCCAGCTTAGCAGCAGTTGCAACTGAAGTGGTTGGTGGGATATCAGGTATATGCCTCGGGTCAGCAAACTGGCCCTCACCTGGTCTGCAGAATCGTAAGTCTGTTGCCCCTCCGGGAAATGAATCAGCATCTTGGCTAGGTAGGGGGTGAAAAATTTCAGTCCCTGTACCCCGAGCACTTTCATTAAAGTTACATAGGCTCCTCTTCTAGCCTGAAGGGTTGCAGGATAATCGTTATTGAAGAAAACTCGGTAAATCCTACAGAAAATTGTTTTTTGCTGCCAGGACCTAGTCAGAATGTCTTGTTTTTCATTATAGCTCAGGAATTTTGCAATAATGAAGTACGGGCGGGCATTTCATGAGATCCGATGTGGACTTAGTGCTCGATGTGCTTTTTCAGTTTCCAAAGTATAGGGGGCAGGTAAATCCAGAGCTTGTTGCAAGAAATCTTGTAAAAAGGAACTAAGGCAGAGCCCTCCTCCCCCTCGGGAACACCACACAGCTGCAAGTTATTCCATCTATTGCGGCTTTCAGTTTCCACCAGTTTCTACTTTGGGCATTGTATAATAGTGCTGAGCTCTAGCAAGGCCGTCTCTGCTGTGTCATCACGGCGGCCATCTGGGTGAGAAGCTCCTTGTGTTCTGTGGCTTTTTTCCCAGCTTATCAGTATCAGTATCAGTTCTGAGGGCTATGGTGGTATTACGGACCTCGCAGTGGAAATCTCTCAGCTCTGCGATGAGGAGGTCCATCTTTTGGTTGACCTGCTCCATCAGAGGAGTGGACTTTGCCCTGGACTTACTAAAGCCACAGCGCCCATCTGGTTTGGAGGAACGGTCTGAGGCCTGGGAAAGAGCACTGTCTGAGCCACCATTATCACAGCAGTCATCTCCCTCGTACTCTGAGCCCAAATGCTCTGGCCCATCTCGGTCCATCATGCTGCCAGATAACCCTCACACAACAGGAGACTGAAAATGTAACCGTAGATTGGTCTTTCATGAGGGTTTTTCAGGAGAGGGGTATGCAGCTTCAGACCTCAAGCTGCCATCTTGAGGCTGACATCATCAGAAGCCCCACATCACCGGAGGTCCCACAAGTAAACTTACTTTACAAGGAGAAACCATGCTGAGTATACGTTGGCCTTGTTTCACTGAACTAGTCTCACCTATACATTTTAATTTTTTTTTTTTTATTTCAAATTTGTATTAATACCTTTGAGCTGGGGGTTCGTTTGCAAAGTCTCCAAGTCAACAAGGAATACAAGACATTTACAGGGGATGAAACATTGCAGAACAGAAAGACATCAACTAACAAGTGGTATTAGTGTGCAGTTACAACATTAAGCAGGGTACAAGAAGTAAGGAGAAACAGGGCCACACTTGCAGAGAAACATATTAATGCAGCACTAATTAAGTGCAGTACAGTGTTTAACAATCATGTTACAGTTCAGATGGGGTGCACCCAGTCTGCAGAAATGCAGTTTTAGCAGCCACGGTGAGGCTTAGGAGGGTGGGAGTGAGAGAGGGTAGTGTTTGACGGGTGCGAGAACCACTGTCAGAGGCCATGGGTTAACAGAAACACTGGTAGTCAGGTTTGCCTGCAAGAAGAGATCAAAGCCCATTTTTAAAGTGGCCAAGTCTGGGGGAGTTGGCAAGGTCTGCAGACAGATCATTGAACCATTTAGGTCCACAGTAGGAGAGGGATATTTGGCCAAGGGTGGTTCGTTTGAAGAGAACAGTTGGAACACTTTGGCCTACAAATATTTTCTGTGAGAACAGTATTTAAAGGAAAAGTACATGCAAAAATGATAAAAACATGTGCTGTGCATTGTGTTCTTGTTTTTCTGACGGTCCCTGGCATTCTGTTCTACGTGTCTGACAGGGTGTTTTTTTGGTTTACCTTCGTTGCCAGTTTTATGACCCCATTGGGGAAGCCATTCTGGCTTCTTTTATTGACTTTGATCTGTTGGAATTTTTCCAGAATGCCTGTGGTAGTAAAGTGAATTAGATTTAAGTCCTTCAGAAGTATATTGGCTTTATTATCACTGAGTGACGGCATTTTACAAAGATAATTGCCACACATCCGAGATAACAACGGTTGGCGCTTAGAAAAATAAGACTGGCTGTGGAGGGAGGGCAAAACTTTTTCAAAGCGGTTAACTTTCACAAGCAGTTGCAGTTAAATGGTGTGACTAGATTATAACTAGGATCCTGGACTCTTAGTTCTAGGGCAAGGTCTAATTCATATCATTCCCAGAGGCATTCTGTGAAAATTCTGACAGATGAAAGGCAATAAAAGAAGCCTGACTGGCTACTGCCAGGGGCCATTAAACCTACAGAGAAAAGTTAAAAATAAAACAAAAAAAAAACCCTTGCTACAGGCACAGAAATCATCAGAGAAACAGAAACCCAATGCGCAACATGTTTTTTTAATGTTTACGTGTAGTTTTCCTTTAAGGTTATTGGCACCATTGTTTTGCAAGATCAAGATCTTTAATCTTCGACAGCCATAACTATGAGGTCAAGGGTCATATTTTCGTATAGGGATGATGGATCAAAAGTACACTCGTGCAAAGCAGTTATGAACAGTATTTGATGTTGTATGACTGAAAACAAAGAGCCTGTAAATTATTGCCTTCTGGCATTTTGAATACCATTAGCTGAGTTTACAGGAGTTTATTATGAGACTGTATAACATAATTATTGGTAACAATCTTGTTTATGGTTTGGAAAGCTATACACAAAAGGCAAAACATACGTAGCTGTCTCTCTTTCCCTCATCTGCATATGTTAACATCTTATAGAGATATCTTTGGATATACTCTACCCGGGGCTTGTAGTTTACTGTAGGCACTCTTTTTGGACAGCACTCTCATTTGGCAGTGAAGTACATGCTTGTGGTAGCCAAAACATAATTGTTTCCTTCTGTTTAGTGTAAGCAGCTTATCTAGTGTTGAGCAGCTGTGCTGCTGCTTACCAAACATAGAAACATAGAAAATTGACGGTAGATAAGGACCACCAGGCCTATCTAGTCTGGCCATATACCCTACCTGAAACTGTGCCCTATGACCCTAATTGGTCAGCGGTTAGCGCCTCTCCCGCCCCCCTCCAGGGTGCCCTTATTTATTTATTTTTATTTTTTATTTTTGTTGACCAGGAAAGGAGGACCAGACAAGTCTGCCTATTTTCAGCCTCCTCCTGGGGTAGGGAGGAGATACAGATGGATGCCAACTGAAGTTGAACCAAATTAAGCTGTTGGTGGTATTTTTTAGTGCATGGGGGAAATTTGGCTAGAACACAGAGGAAATTCCCCTACTCTTTTTGAGAAGTGAGAAGGATCTTTAACAGCCACCTGAACTACATACCACCAGAACAGGCAGATGAGACCTTGGTATAACATCTCATCCGAATGACAGCTCCTCAGGAGTGCAGCACCCCCTTCATGCTACACTGCAGTGTCAGTATTGGGATTTAACCCAAGTACCTGCTGTGGGGATGCCTATCCCATGCATGCTTCAATGGGAGATGCACTGTGGTCGCGTCCACTACCTCCTGAGGTAGGCTATTCCATGCATCCACCAACCTTTACATGAAAAAAAAGTTCTCACATTGCCTCTCACCCTGCCCCACTCTAATCTCATTTCGTACCCCCTTGTTCTTGTATTCCCCTTATACTGAAAGAGGCTGCCCACCTGTGCCTTGTTCATACCTTTAGGATACCTGAAAGTTTCTATCATATCTTCCCGTTCCCTCCTGTCTTCCAGTGTATACATATTGAGGTCTGTCAATCTTTCCCCATATGTCTTCTGCTGCAGTCCCTGCACCATCCTTGTTGCCCTCCTCTGAACTGCCTCCACCCTATCTATGTCTTTACGAAGATGTGGCCTCTAGAACTGTACACAGTATTCCAGATGTGGCCTCACCAGTATTTTGTATAGTGGCATCTCCACCTCTCTTCTCTTACTAGTGATACCCCTACCTATGCACTCCAACATGCTACTGGCTCTCCATACTGCCTGTGTACATTGCTTGGCCACCTTTAGATTCTCTGATATAATAATCCCCAAATCCCTTTCCTCTTTGGAGACTGCCAGCGATTCCCCCCAGCCTGTAGCTCTCTGCAGGGTTTCTGGCCCCTGAGTGCATGATTTTGCACTTCCTCGCATTGGTCTTCAGTTGACACCTTTCTGATAATTTTTCTGGCTGCTCCAGGTCCCTCCTCATCCTGTCCACCCCATCTGGAGTGTCCACCCTGTTGCAGATCTTGGTGTCATCTGCAAATAGGCATATATTCACTTCCAGCCCTTCCACAGTGTCATTTATGAACACATTAAAAAGGACCGGCCCCAGGACTTACCCCTGGGATACCCTGCTGGTCACCTCCTTTTCCCCTGCCTGGATTCCATTTACCACCACCCTCTGCATCTTTTCCTTCAACCAGTTGTTAACCCAGGTAACCACCTTGTTGCCCACACCCAGGCTGCCCAACTTATTTTTTCTTTTTTTATCACATCCTTATTTCTTTGCCTCAAGGCGGCTGCCTCACTGACGGAGCCTCCAGCCGGCCCTGCTCAAGTGGGAGAGCAGCAGTTTCACTCTCAAGATGATGAGAGGGTCCAGCACAGCCATGGCTGACCCACTGGAGGCTCCCCATCCCTGTCAGCTGGACTGGTGCGGAGTCCCCCAGCATGATTCACGTCAGTCTTCCTTGAGCTGAGGCGTGGCCATCAGCTACGCAGTCGTGCCAGCCCATTTCCCTTTTTCCCTACAATGGGCGTGGACATGCAGTGATGTCCATGCACAAACATGCGGAAGTCCACCATGCCCCCCTGTTAACACAGCACACCTGCACTACCGCCGGGTGTCCCCAGGGACCACCAGAACGTGGTGTGGATCCCACCCTCCACCCAGGACTAGGAGAGCTGTCATTGGACGCTCAATCCTAGTCCTCCCCTGCCGACACCCAATGACCAGGGCTCATTCCCAAACCCGGGTTACCGCATGGAGCTAGGTGTGGCATCCAGCGCCTCAACCCTCAGCACCTCCAGGCCGGCCCGTCTGCCCAACTTATTTACCAATCTCCTATGTGGAGCTGTGTTGAATACTTTGCTGAAATTGAGGTATGCTACATCTACTGCTCCCCCTTGTTCACCTCCTTTGTCACGCAGTCAAAAAAAGTCTGTCAGATTAGTTTGGCATGACCAACCTTCCATGAATCCATGCTGTCTTGGAACCTGTGCTCTGATGGATTCCAAGTGATCCACCATACTTTCCTTGAGCAGTTTTTTCATACTCTTTCCCACTACTGATGTTAGGCTGACTGGCCTATAGTTACCTTCTGCTTCCACTCTTGTGAAGAGGGCTGCATGTGCTCTCCTCAAGTAAACAGGAATTGCTGCTCCAGTCCCCAGGATGCAGATCAGCTGGAAGTGGGCTGAGCATCTCAAAGTAAGGTTTTTAGATGTACTGACGTGTGTGCTTTGCTGCTTCATGCATCGTGCCATCCATTTATTTATTTAGTTGTTTGACAGGAGAGCCTTTGAGCAGTAAGTGCCCATTTTCAAAGGCAATGTGGCCATGGAGTGATCAAGCACGTACTGCTCAAGTACCTACACCAGCACTTTAAAGCAGTCAAGTCATTCAGCAGACTTTGCAAGTCAGATGGTACGGGGTCTTGTAACTTTGCCTTTGCACATGCCCTGCCTTGTCTCTTTGCCCAGTGCCCAGGAAAGATGGTAGAAATAGAATTGGCTGAGGTAGATATTGTGGGGTCACCCGTGCTTCCATTTAGAAGGTTTTGCCAAGAAGACATATTGAGCATAAACTTGTTTCCGCATGTGACCTGGGGGAAGGGGAGCATATGAACTACTAAGACATGTAGTAAAACAGCCGTGCACATTCTGTAAATCAAGCAGGTAAAAATGTGAATCTGTAAGTGTAGTAAAGGAACTACAAGGCAGAATGAGAATATGATGAACAAAAGGAGACGTGATATACCTAGTCAGCAGGGAGTGTAAGGCAAAAAATATGCCCGACAGGTTAGCATTCTAGGTAAGACGGTGTAAATTAATTAACAGGTAAAATTAAGTACATATGAAGAAGGAAGCAGAAGAAGGCATTTGGTCTATCAAGTTTGCTCGTATTGCAGGGTCCACAGCTTGAGCTAATGTCCCTGCCCCCCTCCTCTCATAGAAACATAGACTTCGACAGCAGATAAGGACCTCTTGGCTTACCTAGTCTGCCAATTTCCCTACCTACAGGATAAGCTGCAGATCCTAGTTAACCAACAGCCTGTTTCTTCTTACCCCCCCCCAACAAGAATTGCCTTATGTCTGTCCCATGTATTCTTGAATTCTCCCACAGTTTTAGACCCCACAACCTCCTCAGGAAGGCTATTCCATGTGTCCACCACCCTCTCTGTGAAAAAAATACTTCCTCACATTGACAATGAACCACCCCCCCATCTTTAAATTGTGTCCCCTTGTTCTTGCACATCTCTTTTTCTGAAAGATTCTACCCTCTTGGACTTTACTGATTCCACTGAGGTACTTAGAAGTTTCTATCATGTCCCCCCTCTCCCTCCTTTCCCCAAGGGTATACATATTAAGCTCCTTTAGTCTCTCCTCATATGGCTTCTCTTGCAGACCCTGCACCATTTTAGTTCCCTCCTCTGGACTGCCTCTATCCTGTCTATGACCTTGTGCAGCTGGGGTCTCCAGAACTGGACACAGTACTTCAGATGGGGTCTCACCAACTGTCTGTACAGAGGGATAACAACTTCCTGTTTTCTGCTGGTGATGCCACTCCCTATACATCCCAGTATGCCCCCAGCCCTCCCTACTTTCTTCTCACATTGCTTGCTAACCTTAAGGTCATCTGATATGATTACCCCCAGGTCCCTTTCCATTTTTGTTGTTGTCACTTCCTCTCCCCATTGTGTAATCTTCCCCTGGGTTTTTGTTTCCTAGGTGCATTACTTTGCACTTCTTTGCATTGAATCCAAGCTGCCATACTTCTGACCACTCATCCTCCCTACCCATGATCCTTACTTTCCCCTATGCATATCCTAGCCTTCTCTTAAAGCTGCCCGCTGTCTTCAACGAGATGACTTCTTCTGGCAGTGCATTCCAGGTGTCCACCACTTTCTCTGTGAAGAAGTGCTTCCTGACCTCCCTCCTAAACCTCCCACCCTCCAGCTTAAGACTGTGTCCCCTCATGTTATGGTTGCCACTCAGCTTAGAGAGACTTTTCTTATCAAACTTATTTATCCCTTTCAAGTACTTGAAGGTCTCAATCATGTCCCTTCTCTCTCTCCTGTCTTCCAGGGAGTACATGTTCCGTGCCCTCAACCTCTCCTCATATGCCTTACCCTGCTGACCCACTATCTTCTTTGTAACCCTCCTCTGGACCTTCTCTAGCAGGTTAATGTCCTTTTTGAGGTGTGGACACCAGTACTGAACTCCATACTCTAGCTGTGGCCTTACCAGTGACCTGTACAAGGGCTGTATAACATCCTCTCTCCTACTACTGATTCCCCTAAGTATGCATCCCAGTATCTTGTTTGCCTTTGCTGCTGCTTTCATGCACTGTGTGGAGTGCTTCGGGTCTGTAGTGATCATTACTTCCAGGTCCTTCTCCTCCTCCTCTGAAGCAGATACCGAGTCCACCCAGGTAGTACTCTGTTCTGGGATTCTTAGCTCCAATATGCATAACTTTGCATTTCTTGGCATTGAAACCAAGCTGCCAGATCCTGGACAGCCTCCCCAGCTTTTCCAGATCTTCCCGTAGGTCCTGTATCCCTTCAGCTGCATCCATTCTCCCGCAGAGCTTGGTGTCATCTGCAAATAGGCACATTTTGCCCTTAATGCCATCCCCAATGTTAATTGATGGAGACATTGAACAACACCGGCCCCATCACAGAGCCCTATTAGACCCCACTGGTTACCTCTTTGGTACCAGATAACTCTTCCCCCAACAATCACCCTCTGGGTTCTGTCTCTCAGCCAGTTTTCCACCCATCTGACCATTTTTTCCCCCCAACACCATGATCCACCATCTTCCTGATCAACCTTTTGTGGGGCACAGAGTTAAAGGCCTTGTTGAAATCAAGATAGAGGATGTCTACCGCTTGGCCCCTGTCTACTGTCTTAGTAACACAGTCAAAGAAGTCAATCAGATTCATTTGACACGATCTCCCCCCATGAACCCATGCTGCCTCTCATCCTGGAGACCATGCTCCTCAAGATATTCCACCGACCTTTCCTTTAGTATGGTCTCCATGAGCTTGCCCACAATGGAGGTCAGACTGACTGGTCTGTAATTCCCTGGGTCATCCTTAGGACCGCTTTTGTGGAGGGGCACTACATGTGCTGTTCTCCTGTCCTGTAGTACCACGCTTGACTCTAGTGAACTATTAAATAGGTCTGCCAGTGGCCCTGCCAGCTCCTCAGCCAGTTCCTTTAGTACCCTTGGATGTCCTCTGTCCAGGCCTGGTGATTTGTCTAACTTCAATGCCAGTAGCCCCTCCCTCACTCTGTCCTTCGCTATCACTACATCTGAGTTCCCCTCCCTCCCTGCTCCTCTTTTCCCTCCTGAAGGCACTGGTCCGTTCTTCTCTTTGGTGAAGACAGAACAGAAGTATTCATTTAGTGCTTTTCTCCCATTATCTTCCACCCACTCCATCCCTTTCTTAAGCTTAAAAGTCCATTCCTTCTTGTCCCTTTTCTCACATAGCTAAAGAAAGCCTTCTCCCCCTTCTTACTTCCTTCAGCTATCTGAAGCTCCTTCTGTGCCTTTCCTTGCTGGACTTCCTTACTTGCCTCACTAGCCAACCTTAGGTATTTTTCCCTATCCAACTCTCTTTTTGTCTTCCTGAATTTTCTATAGGTCAACCTATTTTCCCTTACTGCCTGGGCAACCCCAGAACTGAACCAGCTGGGTGCTTTGGCCCTTGTGTTCTTATCCCGAGCCTAACACACTCGTCTGTGGCAACCAGTATTCCTTCCTTGATGATGGACCACCTTCGTTCCACCCCATATCTGCTTTGATGCCCACCAGATGGTAACCTTGGGAGTATCCTTGAGTGATGGTTGCCACCCGTAAGCTGTGTTTACACGACTGTACCGCTCCATCATTTGTGCTCAAATCCCACTGCGATTAGTGTAGTGCTGCAGAGTGCTGTCCGGACAGCTCTCCCATCCCAATGCTGCAGAGAAGCTTGTGACGTGACTCAGGTAGAGAGCTGGTCCTTCGCAGAGCACATCCGAGTTCAGCAAAAGAAAAGTTTTCCACACTAGAACAAAAGCTGAACTCTGGAATGTGTATAACAATGTATACCGAGTGTTATAAGTAGTAGAAATTAGGGCTGGAAACTGAAACTGTGGCGTGAGCATGCACTAGTACATATGTATTAGCACCTGCCCAGTTGCACGCTCTGTTTCTGACCCTAATTTCTACTACTTGTAACAGTGGGTTTACATTATTATGCACATCCCCAAGTTCAGCTTTCGTTCTAGTGTAGAAAGCTTTTCTTTTGCTGAACTCAAATGTGCTACCACTCATCACAACATTGGATGGGCTGGAGGAGAGCTACCAGTGGATGTCTGGAGAGAGAACATACCGGATCAGAGTGAGCGCTGCGGACTGTCTACATGACACGTGATCAGCTCTAAGTTGGCTTGCTTTGCTACATGTCCCCTGTTCAGAGCCGCATCAAAAAATGGATGCGATGAGCTCTTAGGGCACTCCGGAATACGTCCACACTGCCAGCTTTAAAGCGCAGCAACCCATGCGCATGGGTTGATTTGCTTACAGTTGGCAGTGTAAACAGTGCTATAGGCATCCTTCTTCATTGTGGATAAAGATAGTTGCACAGAACTGAATCTTGCAGCAAGGTACAGTAAGATAACAGGGCAGCAAATGAACTCAGCAACACTGAGCAGCAAGCTTAGTAAAGGTGCCACAAATTCTTCGTCAGGTATTTGTCCTCTCAGGACAGCTGTGAGGACTTTGTGCCATCCAAGCCCCTTTTCCCATATGGATTTACTATTGCTGACTCCATGCCGCCATGGATCACCACTCTAAGTGAAATTCTGAGAAAAGAAAAGTGAGGGAACGCTGGGTGGATTCAACCCCACATCCTGTTGCTTATGAGACTGTATACCTTTCCACTACACCATTAAGCTGGCACAGCAACAAACCTCAGCTCTTCGGTTATAGTTTGGCTATACCGTGCCAGGTGGATCCTTACAGGAGAACTTCCTGACAAGACAATTGTCATTCCAGGTGGAACAATTTGCTGGCGGGAAATTCTCATTCCTGAGAGGACAATTTCTTGACAGTAAAACTCTGTGGCACCTTTATTGTCCTTGCAACAGAGCACTCTGTGCAGGACAAGGGCTTGGGTCAGGAACAGGAACAGGAGTGAGTTGTGAAGTCAAAGAGCAAGTGTAAGTGAGAAAATGAAGGAGCGTTTTGGAAAATGAAAAAGGTTTTGCAACCAGATCTTACTTACTTCTGGATTGACCTACCTTAATACCACTGAGTGGGCATCATGGACGTCTGCCTGTAAGGTAAAGTACAACCTGTGGGCACAAAATGAGTTTTCTGTTTGGATTGCACAAGGGAGATTGTTTTGTTGATTTCCAGCTGACATTGCCCCAGTGATGAAAGTGAACAGGAATGCCCAGGAACTCAGTTCCTGTACCTTTTTTTGCAGCAGGAACAGAGTTCCTGTACTTCTTCCCACTGACACTGGAACTGAAATTCTTAAACCAGCAACATAATGACAGTTTCTGGCCCTGTGACCTGAAATCAGGGTTTCCATAACAACATTTAACTTGTACAACAGTGCTGTTTTGCTAGAAATACTTCAATATCTCTAACTGAATCTACTAGTGTCTAAACAGATAGACGTGTCTTGACACAGCTATCCTGCAGATTGAGGATCTTCATTTTGCATTTTGTGTTTGCCAGTGCCTGAGTTCCTGTACCTCTTGTCTACCACTTGCACCACTGCATTGCCCTGGGTGTTGGGAGCACCTGCCTAATGAGGCCCAACCAGAAGAAGATTTGAGTAATGGAGTAAGGAAGTGGCCAGAGTTGTAAGTCCCCAGGGAATATGATTGAGAGAGTGAGGCATGAGAAGTGAGGAGCTGTAGCAGGGATGGAGGGAGAACCAGAACTTTGAGACTAGGAAAAACAGGGAAGGACTTCCTGGATTTGGTGGAACACGACCCCCATTTCTGTTCACTAACCCTTGATGCATCTTTCCAAAGCTTTTCCCATTACTAGTAGTGCTCATCCTAACATAGGTTTACAGTATTATTTACTTATTTGCAAAAGACAAATGAGGAGGCTTACTCACCCAGAATTTTTTTTCAAAAACATTAATTTATTTCAGTAACACTTAATGGTTACTACCCAGTAAGCACCAATATTTTGTGGCTGGACATACGCCACTTCAATAGGTGAAGAAGTCTGTAACTCAATCAAAAATACTCTAGTAATCCACCATTTTAGAAGCCAAAAAGCAAACTTTACATGGACCCCTGGGATTACTGCTGGTGCCTGATACAGGGCTTAAAATTCAGTTTCAGCTAGGCTGGCCCAGTAGCACTGAGGGCTGAGGCACTGGACGCCTCACCTCACATCACTCCGGCGACCCGGGTTCGGAAATGAGCGTGGGTTGTCGGAGAGCCGGCACAAGTGGTGGGGTGGGGTGGGGGGCAGAGCAGGACTAAGCAGCCGAAGGCAGCTCTTCTTTCTCCGGGAGTAATCTGTCATCCACCGTAGTTCCACTGCCCTTGGTTGGAGGTCCGAGGACAGTGCAGGTAGGCAGCTGGCAAGAGTGGAGGGTGTCCCGGTATCACTGGCATACATGCCTCCACATCGCCTAGGGCCGGGACAGGGAATGGGGAGAAAATGGGGAACAAAATAGGGATAAAATATAAAAAATCGGTTTAGTCAGAACCCTCCCGTCTACCAAATGAGGGAGATATCCCTTTTGTTGGGGGAGGAGGCATTTTGGGAGGGGGATTTCCTTCTAAAAAAAAACTAATATTTCTTACTTTCCTATAACTGTTGCAGAAGACTAAGATAACATTAACAAAAGTACCTTAGAAACAATTCGAACAGCTAAAACAAAAAAAAAAAAATACATGATTTTTCACAGGACAGTATGTAACTTTGTCAAATGCAACAGCCTTTTTTCTCAAAATAAACAGAATTAAGACTAAGTGTTACAGTTTTTTTAAGTTCTTAATATTTCTTCTTATTATAAGACATTTTAATTTTCTGCAAAAATTAGAGGAAAGTAAGAAAATATTTTCATTTATTAAAAGATCAGGACACGTAGCATTTTTCATGTTTTTGGCATGACACAGCTGCCCAGATCGGGACTGTCCTGCCAAAATCAGGACAGGTGACAACCCCCAGTGGTGGCACTCTATAAAAAGTAGTACCCATGCTCATCTGCACGTTTCACAAATACTCCTTTTTCTTGTTTTTGCTGAAAAACTTCACCCCCCCTTTTGAGTATGACAGTAAGTTCTGTCATTCTGACTCTGTATATTCACAAACACTAGGTCTCCCCCAACCAGGGCCCCCAGTGAAGTACTGGCAGTTCCATGTCATGATTGCGAAAATATCTCAGCGACTTGCACAACAGCAAGCACATTTTGCCAAAACCACAACTGGCAACACAGCAACCACACTGACAGTTAAGGCAGCGATGGCACTATGCAGTACAAAACGAGACCATATAAACAGGCAAGCTCCCCCCCCCACATCCCCCGCGTATAAAATAATCAACTTGGGGTGGGGGAGCGAACACAACAACAACAAAAAAAATAAAACCCTCAACCCCTAAAACACACTTTAAAACATTTTACTTACATGCGGTCCTGAACCAGGAACCATGCCCACGCTAACTGGGGACCATATCCCCTACCCCAGGCAGCCAGCTTGACAACAGCACTTTGCACTGCTCCATTTATCCAGCACCCCTAGACACACCCCCCATCATTCTCTGTCAGTGTTGTATCCTTCCTGACTCGCTATCCTCTCAGGGTAGTTACTTCCTCGGGTGTACAGATTGAGTTGCTCAATTTGCTTCACCCGTATCACTGGATACCATCCTGGAACAAACGAGCACAATTGGCAAAGAAGGACAAACTTTTTTTTTTTTTTTTTTTTTTTGTGTGTAGACTCTCCAACATTGTCCATTTTTTATCTGTGTTTCAGGATGGGTTTGCGTCCAGGGTCTGCCTTCTGTGCTGAGAGCAGGGCTAAGAGACCAGAAAAAAGATAGATCCCAGAGGCAGCCTAGGGAGATGACCTGGGAGATGGAGAGAGCCGCGAGGCTTCTATACCTGCTCTTGCATCAGGCTCCTGTGTTGGCTATATAGGGACTAGTCTAGGGCTAATCTTGCTGGATCGGGTCTGTTTCACGTCTCTGGTTCGGGTTCAGCCTGTGGATCCAGCAGTCATGTTGTGGTGTCGGGTCAGGGCATCGGGTGCTCTGGGCAGGAGTTGCATACTAAAGCCTGTATCTGGAGCCTGCATATTACCTACTTGGAGCATGGGCCATTCCAGAGCTGTTTTCCTTTCCGATTATTGTGGCTATAGCTTCGGGTACTTCCAAGTAAGCATGTATTAATTAAAAATGGGTGACTGACCACCAGGAACACCCCCAGTCACAGTAAACAGAGGATCAACCCTGGTGGCAATCCTACCTGCAGAGTGCCGCTGATCGTATACTAACAGTCCCACCACCGCAGCCCCAAATGCTGACAGTCACTCATAATATCGCTAAGCACTACTGTAAGTGACTTCCGGTATTCAGGGTAGCGAGACTGGTCGTATACTGTTGGAGGCACTAATTACAGCGATCTACGACACTTTGCCACTGCACTATAAGGGAGTGCATGTGAGCGGGATTATCCCACATGGTAGGGCTAGAATTTGTTGGGGGCATAAATAACGTGATTTGGTACAACTTCCTGGCTGAATCGTAGTGCAATGATGGTCACGAGCAGTGCTCCAGATTCAGTTAGGAGCTCCTTTGAAGCAACAATAAACATAGTAGCACTCTTTGTCATGTGAGCATTTTTCAGGTGTGTGAATAAGCATTTGTACTCCTTTCAAATTTGTTTTGAAGAGTATTTCCTTAAAAATGATGTGTAAATTGTGAAATAGACTGTTACTTGCTGGATCTGGAGTACTGGTCACCAGAGCTTTGTGTTCAGAAATGAGACTCCGGACTGCCGACATGAAAACTTCGACCACCGTGGACATGTGGGACATGATGCTGCACCAGTCATATAGTATGGCACAATCTCATACTCTGAGATCATGGCAGAAAGTGCTACCACCTCAGATGTCCCCCATCAGGATTGACAGATCTTAAAATTAAGTACTTGTCCAGGACAAGTGGCTATACAAAGAGTAGTAGTCCCAGTGCTCAAGGTGGTAGTCCGATGATGGGCATGTTTATACAACAATAAATCACTGCGTATGGTATACTGTATCGTTCTGTAAGTCGAGACTACCACATTGTTCAGTCAGTATTCAAAGAAAAATATTACAGAGCTCATTTTTATTTAGAAACATATTTTGTATTTAAAACTGCTGAAAAATGTGATGTTAAGTCAAGCTTCAGAACTGTGTGGGTTACTTGCTTTCACTTTCTCTTTCTGCTTCCTTACCATGGTCTACTCCCACTGTTCTGAAGGACCCAGAATTACGGCTTAGTAAATGTAAGTGTCTTTCCTCTTTTAACTCATAAACACTTAACAGCTCCCTTTTGAAGTCCGAACCATCCATTGCTTAAAGGTAATTTCTGATATAAGGGAGCTACTGGCATACTGTGGTAGCTGCCCTCAGCGGTAGTTATTCTAGCCAGGTTTTTACTATAAATAGCAGCCAGTACCCGGTCAATATCCCTCGGAACTTTCAGATAGCACCTGGCAGCCCCATACATTTTGAGTGCCCAGGTGATGGTGACATGCCCCGAGTGCTCAAACACATAATGATGTGTGACCAGGGAGAAAAGCGGGGCACGCCCATTAGTTTCAGGTGGCGCCCCCAGCCTCCCTGATCATACGTCATTACGCGCTTGAGCACGGGGGCGTGTCACCATCACCGGGGCACTCAGAATGGATTGTGCTGACAGGTGCTATATAAAAGTTAGGATGGATAATACTCAGGTACTGCTTGCTATTTATAGTAAAAAACCTGGCTAGCGGTATAGCCTAGAGATTAGAGGAACGGGTGTGAACGAGCTTGATACATCCAGCAGACCAGACGTGAGTTTGATTCTCACAATCTCCCCTTGCATACTGTGTGACTTTGAGCAAGTCACTTAACCGCCCAGTGCTGCCAGGTTGCCCCTGAAAACAGGCACTTGTGCCTAGTGGGCCTTGCCTGGTTACCAAAGACTAAAATAAAAAAAATAAATAACTACCACTGAGGGCAGTTAACACAGTATGTGAGTGGTTGCTGCTCTCAGCTAGGTCAGAAAATCATTTTAACCTGATAAAACAGGGATGCACAGTGTACAATGAGTTAATTAAAGTTGTGTCTGCAGTGCACTAGTGTCCTGGAATGTGGCACTCCAATGTAATTTCCCCCCCCCTCCACCCGGCTACTTTTCAGTCACCAATCACTCCATTGGACTTTCCTGCCTGGCTGTGACATGACCCCAGCCAGTAGTGACAGTATGTATTTGTTTAAGCTGTCTACAAGGCTAATTTGCATCTTGCTGTCTGAAATGTATTTCATTCTCTCTCAGGATCCCAGAACAAATCCTGCTGCTGTCTTCGTCCTACCACCCAACAGCAGTGATCGAGTAAAGCAGGCATTAAGCAAAATATATACATTTTTTTCTATACCTTCAATCTTGCCTCAGTCCCCTACTATTATTCTCTTCATTCATTCACGTCACACTCTGCTTGTTTTAATGTTGCTGTTGACCTTGTGGCTTGAACCTAATCTCCTTGAACACGGACCAGCATTCCAACTATTAGACATTTCTCCACCTACTGCTACTTACTGCTGGGTAAGTACATGAAATGGGGGTACCAGTGTGCCCAATACTTTGTATGTTGATTTAAAAAAAAAATTAACAGCCACTGCAGTCATAAGTAAATGTAAAAGGTAGCCACAAGTACAGATACATTTCATAGTTTGAGAAACCTAGGTGCACACATTTTTTTCCCTAGCAAGATGTGACATGCAAAACCATAGCTCATTCCATTGCTTCTATGAAGACTTTATTTTAGTTGCACTTCAGTAAATTTATATTGAAAACTGCCTTGGGCCTTGTCTTTTGTTAATGAAAAAAATGTTTCACTCTAGTTTTTCAGTGCATATAAAATTTCTGGTTCACTCAAACTTTTGCTTGGCGCATGCAACTGTGGTGTACAGGCAAATTGCATTTTTTATATGTTCCCAAATTTTCAGCAAAAGCATCCATCTTTTTTTGAGTGGGTGTTTTTCTTTTGGGATGGGGTCTTAAATGTACTGCAGGACACTGGGTGAGAAAGGGGTGCAAGCAATGCTTTTTTTTTTTTTACTTAAACAGTTGTGTGGTGTCCACTGTTGCACATGCAGTGTTTGGTGTCCCCGTTGCACACACAACACTGAAGGTGCTTTTCTCTCAAGTCTGATATGGAGTTATCCCACAACATAGTCCGTTTTTCACTTTTGGGTCATAGTGCCTTGAAATGCTTAGTACTATAAAGTTAAAAGAAAAGTAACATTTTTTTTCTAAGTTAAACACCTGTTGTGTCCACTGTTGCACGTGCAACATTTGGTGTCCCCATTGCACACGCAACACTTCAGGTGATTTTTCCTCAAATCCCTGATAAGGAGTTATCTCATAATCTGGTTCGTTTTTAACTCTTCAGTCACAGTGTCTTGACAAGCTTATTAAAATTGATCTATTGTGGATTTGCAAAATTGACGCTCATGTCACACTTTGTTAAACCCTTTTCATGAACTTACCCTGCTACATTTGCTGTTCTTGCTTAGCTCTGCTCTGCCCCGTACATTCAAACGTACATTCACATACTCGTGAGTTCTCGCTCTGCCCACAACACATTGTCTTGCCTGAGCCGCCCCAAGGTGATGCCCTGTTGCTTTCTCCTGGAAAAAAAATGTAGTCCTTATCTCCTCCATTCGAGTGGCTGCAAACGGTAAGCTGATACTTGTGTTAACCATTAGTGCTGGTTGTCTGTCAGACAACAAGTAGCAGATTTTGTTGTTGTTCAAGTGAAAAAAGTAATCCTTCTGGATTTTGGGCTATTGGATTTGTTGACCCCTTAACCTTATAAGCCACTTGTGGGCCAGTTCTTTATTATTTTACATGACCCTTGCCTGTCCTTCATGGTGGTCTAGTTGCCCCACAACCACTCCTGATTATGAAAACATATTTCTTATGTCCAGTGGAATCCCCGTTTCCCTAGCCCCTTTCTCCCACATGAAGTTAACTTTCTGATACCTTGCTGTTCTCCGCCCCAGGTCGCTCACTGTTGCAGCTAACTCATGCCTGTGCCAAGCCAGCATCAAACAGTTTTACTTGTGTTTCAGGCACTGAGGTGTAGAGCCAGCTGTGCAGGGGATGGGAAGCATCTGTGCATAGTGCAACCATTCATTCGCATGCTGGTCCCTGCCTCTTTTCCTGTGCCCACTCAATGCCTGTCATGATGGCACTGTAAAGGGCCTTCAACCCCTCTGTGTATAGCACAGAGGGGTGCAAGTTAAAACAGTGGTACAGAGTGGTCGTTTCGACAACTTTGCACCTCTTAATTGCGACTGTGTATGGGGACTTGTATCTCTGTCAGTCACAGTTCTGTGCAACTATGGAATGACTGCCAACAGCCAGGTGCAGTGTTTGAGCATTCACATTTAAATAACTAGGAGAGATGCTGTACATGTACTCTGATTGGCAACTGTAATGACGTAATCTCTGTTGTCTAAATTACCTTTTTGACTTCCGAAAAAGTGGGTTACTATGTTTTTTATTGAATTATGGATCGTGTTTGATGAAGGGGTGTATATCTAATCACAACATGTTGGGGCTATCTGGGATAGAGGCCAGTGAATATATTATGAAATAAATTCATATTTTTTGAAAAAATTTCTTAGTGAGTGAGCCAGTTTCCTTTTTTTTCCCCTAATGCTGCTGATCAGGTTACGTGGAAGCAGTCCCCTTGTACCCCACTTGTCTACTATCTCGGCATTCACTACAGCATATCTTTGAAGATGCTAATGTATTTGATTCCAAACTGGCCTTCCTTGAGAAATAACTGATTTATTGAAAAGTCAACCATGTTTGTTCTCCAGAAGAAAATACAGTTGCAAGAATGGGAAGCTTTGTTGAGCTGTTACAATACGTATACTGTCGTTTCTTAGTTCCTCAATATTTTTTTCTCCCCATTTCTGTTATGATTCCTAGTTAGACTTTTTGCATGTTTAATTTTCTCGCTGTCTCCTTTTCATTATTGTTTTTCTTCTCTGTTACAGTACAAATGTTGTAGCAGTATCAAGGACCAGAGGTCTCTTTGGACATGGGGATAATCGTGGCGGAGGGTTTTGACATTGCGTGGGCCAAAAATAAAAAGAATGCGGGCACACCCATGTAAATAAATGCATGGGGGTGGGGGGTACTGGCAAGAAATGATAGATAAGGTGGGAATCAGTGTCTACAATGCATTTCACTGAAAATACAGATTTATGGAGAGGGTGGAGTTAGAAATCAGCCAGGACAAACAAGTGTGCCAGCTCCTTCTCTGGACTCATCTTTTGTAATACTAAATCAATTTTCAGCCAAAAAATTTGATTACTGCTGGTGAGTAGTGTGAAAATACCAAACTGGTGGCAACATGGGCAAGCCAAAATGTCAGCACTTTAATGAATTTATTTTATATTTCAACAGGTTAGGACTTCTAGGCCATAAATCCATTTACAGAGTTGTTCTGCATCATAGAGCAATTCACGGTAAAATAGAATAATATGCACATACACATACTTCCAGCGATATCTTTAAATCAAAGCAGAGTACCTTGGTGGCAGGGAAGTTGGAGACCCCAAAAGGAAACCAGCTGTGGACATTAAAGAGGGAGTCAGGCCAAAAGTGCTACAATTAAACGTATCCCCAGTAAGCCTTATACTAAAACTTAGAGCTCTTAAGTTACATTATTTAAAAGTTACAAGTCTTTTTGTACCCCTGATTTCACTCCTTGCTCAAAAAAGCCAGTGTCAGTGAAGAGCTATCTAAAGATGATGTTAATGCCAGATATTATGGCCTAGTTCTCCTTGTCCACAGTATCATAGGACTTATTTACCCAAAGTTTAAGAAACTGTAGTTCTAGTAATCATTTAATTGGTTGTCCCTGCCACACTCCAGAATTGTACACACCCACCAAAGTTTAAAATTGCACATCCCCTCCACATTCAGACATTGTGCATCCCTTCTACATTCTGACATTTTGCATTCCTCCCACATTCTGGAGCGGAGAGCAGAGGAATACCAGCGGGCAACAGCAGAGCAGCAGGGATTCAACTAAGTGTGCATCTTGTGTGGGGGCTTGTCTTTTTACATTTTTAACTCTGCAGTATATGTGTTAGAATGACAAGGAGACTGTAGTGATTGGGGAGGTGAGAGGTGAACAGCAGAGGGAGGGCTGAAGGTGGGACTGCACCAGAGCAGCCAGTGCCACTGGCAGTGGAGCAGGGTCACATAGTGAAGAGAGTCAGTAGGGTTCCTGCTTCCCCTATACATTACCCGGGGGGGTGGGGCAAGTGACCCCCTGACGTGAGTGCCCTCTGAAACAGGAGTGTGTGGTGTCTGACTGTGTGACGCTTGAGGTCGCCCAGGGCATCTGCAGGAAGGACCGCAGGCCACAAACTATGCTGCATTGGGCAACCAACATTTAACTCTGCCTGCGACATCTTTGTGCCACTTAAAGTAAGGTAAAGACTGCCAACAGCTCATGATCACCTCCTCTCTCCTAAATCTTATGGTGACTAGGGACCACTTATGGCACAAAGCTCAGCCCATGGGGAAGCAAAGGGACTGGCAGCAATATAAATCCACCAGAAACACCTGCACCCGAGAAATCTGACAAGCCAAGTCTACACACTATTAAGAAGCACTCACAAATTCCTGTGGCGACAGCAGGAAATTTTGGGAGAATGTCAAAGAACTTACTGAAAGTCTTAATAGTCTGCCGCCCTCCATGCTTAACATAAATGGGGAAATCATTCAGGACCTACAGGACATTGCCAGCACTTTCAACTTGACTTTCACATACCTTACTGGCATACTCCCCCCTGATTTCTTTAATAACAAATCCCTGGTAATCCCAATACACCTTCCCCTAACTCGAAAAATCCCCTTTTTTATTTTAAGAAAGTCACCGCCAAGGAATCAAAAAAATATCTCCTAAAGGTTCTTGGCACGTCTCTGTCCAGTGGTGATTCACTGGATCTAAAGATACTATACCTCACCCTAGATTCAATATAGCACAGTGGGTTAAGGCTCTGAACTGCAGATCTGGAGACCTGGGTTTGAATCCCACAGCCTCCTATTTGCATACTGTGTGATTCTGAGCAAGTCACTTAACTTCTTTGTACTCCCAGGTTGCATCTGGAAACGAGCTTTGGCTCAGTGTGCTACTCCTGATTAAACAATGTTCCCTTTCCCTTAGATTCAATACTACTGCTGCTCACCAAAACCCTTAAGGTGTCACTCTGCCTTGGACAGATTCCTTGGCAATGGAAAGTGGTGGTGGTGACTCCAGTTCACAAGAGTGGTGATAGGGCCCTATCCTCAAACTACCGCCCAGTTTCTAGCCTCCCACCTCTCTCAAAAGCATTTGAATGAATCGCATCTGACCAGCTCTCTCTGACTATCTGGCCAAGTATGATATCCAATGTCCTGAGCAACATGGTTTTAGAAAGGGGCACAGCACCACATCCGTCCTCTTAGAGTATATCGATTACATCCACAAGGCACTTGATCGGGGCCACTTAGTGGGATCGGTGTACATAGACCTCACTAAGGCCTTCAACACGGTCAACCACGCTCTTCTGCTACAGTCACTACCTGCCCTTGGTATTTCCTCTGGAGCCACTGCCTGGCTCAAAAACTGTGTAGAAGGAAGACCCCAACAGGTAAAAATCTGTGACACCCTGTCTATCAGTCACCTAGTCCTCTTGGGAGTTCCCCATGGCTCCATACTGGGCCCATTACTTTTCAGTCTTTTCCTGAACACCCTCACCCAAGTCTGCTCCAATAATCTTCTTCTCTACACCGACGATGTGGTACTGTTCTCTAGCCACTCCAAACCCTCTCCCTTTAGCCAAAGCACTGCAACAGAATTTCACAGCCATCGAGGCCTGGTTCCTCCAGCATAAACTAATACTGAACTACAAAAAACAAAGTCCATGCTCTTTGCCAATTCCCATAACAAGCGTAAATCTGCCCCTCTTACTATTGTTAGCAGGGATAATGTCTCAATCAATCAGGTATCAACCTTTAAATACCTAGGGATTATCCTGGACAGTGCACTGTCCTTTGCCGACCATGTAAACCACTTGTCAAAGGTAGCCATCTCCAGGCTTGGAATCCTCTACAGGCACAGGCACAGCTTGACCCCTGAAGCCCTAAGATTAGCAAAGACTAACTCAATACTCTCTGTAGTTGATTATGGGCTAGTCATTTATGGCTCTGCCACAGATACTACACTCAAACGACTTACTACTGCTCTGAACAAATCATGTAGGCTGATCCTGGGGGTACACAGATGCATCTACATGTGCGACCTATATGCCCAGTCTAACTGGCTGCACCTCAGAGGAAAGATTCAATACCAGACTGGCCTGCTGGCAAAAAAAATCATCCTAGGGCTTACACCACAATCCATCCGGCACCATCTCACACCTGTCCCTAAGCAGCGCAACACTAGGAGTACAACTAGGGGCGCCTACCAGGACCCTTACTGCCAGACTTCCCAGGTGCAAAGGTCTTTCATGTTCCATGCCCCCAGTTTGATAAATGAACTCCCTTTGAACATCCTTGATGAGCCCAAACTCTGTCTTTTCAAGCGTAAACTCTGGCAGCACCTTACTGCACTTTGAGGTGCGATTGTCCTAGCTAATTCCCCACCCATGTTGACCTTCGCCACCTCCCCCTGTCATTTGGCACTAGTGCCCCCTACTTCCCTCTGCCTCCCCCTATGCTTGATAAAGTCAGTGTTTAAGTCCCAGTACTGACTGCTCCTCCTCTACAGTCCTCCTTCTATCTTCCCTGTAACCAAAGTCAAGGTTACTGACTGCACTTATGAAGCACATGCCTGTTAATTTTCTGGAATCCAGTTGTTGTTTATATCTAGGTATAACCCACATGTCTCTGTCTTCAACAATTTCCTTGCAATTATTGTCTTACTGTTTGTGTTATTAATTGCTCTGTATTTATCCTATCAAGTATTGTTTCTTGGTATGACCTGAGCAACAGCGTGTTTAGAGGGCTCTCCGTCTCTTCAAACTTAAAAAAGAATCAAATTTACTAAACCAGATGAACTAACTAATAAATAACAGAAATAAACCGGTGTGCTACACTTCCAGATGTCGACGGCTCTCCGCAATCGCTACCAGGCTTTTACATACATGAGAGAGGTTGAGGATCCAGGATTGGACGATACGGAACATCCTACAAGGCCTAGCACTGGCACCCTTAGGAAAAAATCCACTTTGGCCTCAACCTCCACAGCTTCTAAACCCCCCAAAAAATCAATACAGGAGACCTCCGCGGAAGTGATTTTGCAGGCACGCCAATTTTCGTAGGGAGGTCCGTGAAATGATGCAGGATTTAAAAACGGAGCTGGTGAGCTTGCAGACACAAATCATAGAAGCCGATCACCAAATAACAAAAACTACAGACAAAATCGACGAACTTGAAACCTCTATTTAAAATATTGGCTACTGAACAATTAGCAATGGCAAGAGGATGCAGTAAACAGGGGCAGATGTCGAAATATTCGTATCTTTGGCATACCTGAAAATGAAGAAGAGAACGACACAGTTGCATGCGCAGATTATTTACTTTGAATGATGTTAGATCTAGATCCAAATCAGCAGCTGGATATTTAAAAGGCATGTACAGCACTTGGGCTCAGACCGACGCACCCTCAGGTGAGGCCCCACTTATTCGTGATATGTCTACTCAGTTGCCAAACAAAAGAACTCTAGCTTTTAAAGGCCTTGCAGAAGGGAAAGGTGATGCTGGGCCAACAAAGATTGTTATTTGAAAGTGATTATGTGCCCTGTACACAGCGCCTACGTAGAGAATACAATCCACTGTTCTCTGTGTTGAGATCCTAAAAGATTAGTTTCAGGACACCGTATCCTGCTAAACTTACAGTAATGTTATCAACGGGCCAGCAAACTTATTATTCAGCACTTGAAGCAGCCGAAGATTTACTGCCTTAGGGATTCATTAACAAAAAAAAATTAAGGACTTGGTGAAGTCTAAATCTCAATGGACGACCCAGCTTTCTACAGACAGGCAGCAAGAAGGAGACCAGACACTGGCAGACATCTTTTGACGCCTTAACCAATATCGAAACCCCACATTGGGTACTTGAGGTATTTCTAGTGACTGCAAGGTGTTTTACACTCCACTCCTCTAACTGGCTAGACTGGGGGAGACTGGGGGTGGAGAGGAAGGTGACCGGAAAGTTGGGGGGGATACCTCTATGGGACCAAGACGATTGAAATTTAAATGGAATAATAAATATACATTATAATTTGAAATAAGTTTGTCTTATTGGTCCACTTACATACCCTGATGGCGGCGCTTGTCTCAGGCTCGGGGATGTGACTTAGAGGTCGGTCCTTCATTCCCACATCCTGGTCTGAGTTCTGTCTCCTGCCCTCACAGTTTCTCTCAGTCTCTACCTACATGTGTTGTGGGCGGGTTATGCCGATGGGGGAGGGAGAGGGAACTGGCCTGTGCAAAATAATGGCCTAAGTACAGAACTAGAGATGGAGACCTCTACCCAGAAGTGTGCTACCCTGTTTTGACACTTTGAAACAACAGAAAAATTATTTCACAGACATATCTGGGAATGACCAGCCACAATTGAGACGCTAATGAATGATACCCTGACCACCTCCCTCACCTCACTTGGGATGAACCTGACAGACTAGAAAATAGGGATTCCATATTTATTATTTTGGGAGTATCATTCAGTCACCTAATCTTTTTACAAGGGACTCTTCTTGGAACTGGTGCCCCTTCATAAGCATGATCCAGGATTTATGTGGAGGCTATGCCATTATCGGAGGGGGTTCCCACATTTTGTTTAAGGACGAAAGGCAAATCCCAATATTATCAGTACATGAGTGGTTTAAACAACTATTATAAAACAGGAATAGTTTAATGATTTTATTTTTGGGACTGAGGTAGGATGTTTTGACTGGGGGGGGGCTTGAGATTAAGATATGGGAATGTGTTTTTTTTTTATTTTTTTTTTTTTATGTCTCTACATTTTCCAGATGGAGACGATCATATACTCCTGTCCACACAATTAATAAAAGGGAAACCATGGAAGGGAGCAGAAGGTAAACCAAATTGATTTTCTACCTCTACCTCTACTTACCCCCCTCAAATATATAAACTGTTGAACTGGTATAAGAAAACAATCAATCCCAAGATTAATTAGTCTCCAGGGGGAAACTAGAGATGAAAGATTCTTACTCTGTCTTGGAGAGGATTTTTCAATTACACCCACCTATCAAAGGATCTGGTCCACGTAAAATAGAGGAACAGAGAGACCCTCAGTTGGGACTAAAAGCTTTTGGTAATGCCGAGACCAAATCAGGGTGATCTTGGATCTCTGTGCACCCTATTTGGGGTGATGTCGCTGCTTCTGTGGATTCTGTACCAGAGAGGCAGGCTGATATCCCCAAACTCCTTTCCTATTCCTCCGGGGTTCTGGGAGGGGAGTCCTTTGAGAGTGCTTCTTGAAAGCACCTCCAGTTTGGGGGTCAATATGTATATAGTTTATATGACTGGAAACTGACAGCTACGAGACATTTGTAGACTGTCTCCAGAGACAGGTTTAGATTTTCTATTAAGTTTACTGTTTGGGGAAATACGAGGGAGTTAAAGTACCCACATGCAAAACATATTCTTGTCTGAATCATTGGAGTGGTTTCAAATCTCTTAAAAGTTTATAAAATGTTATGGTTAATTCAGCTCTCTGATTTTAAGAGAGCAAAGTTAGGAAAAGGCCGGGAAACAACTACACACAAACTGGAGATAAAAATTTTTATTGAAATTGCAAAAGTTAGATATTTATAGGAATCAGTTCCATGGTCGCTTCCTTCTCTTGTTAGGGTGGGGAGTGATGGTACGAACCCAGACTTATGGCACCTAGGGACAAAACAAAATAATATAGCTTATTATATAAACAAACATGGCCACTGATCCAATACAAATTTACTCACACAATATAAATGGTCTCCATGATCCTATAAAAAGATATCAAGTAATGCAACAATTAAAAAAAAAAAAAAAAAACAAAAGGCAAGCCTTTATCTTCTCCAGGAGACGCATTTTTCTGACTCTGAACACCCGAAACTTAATCGGGGGAAAAGATATAATGTATATGCCTCCTCCTATCATAGAGGGTATTGCGATTCTGATCCCAGTTGATACTCCCCTAGAAATTAATAATTCATGGACTGATACACAGGGCAGATATATAATATTACAAGGCTTATTATATGGCCAGCAGGTCACTATAACCAACGTCTATTTCCCCCCTCAAACCCAGCTCCAGGTATTGCACAGGTTCACTTCCCTTCTCCTTAACCTTTTGCAGGGCCAACTTATTATGGGAGGGGACTTTAATATTACTTTCTCACCAAAATTAGACTGTTCCCACTCATATAAATATAGAACAAAATAAGACTGTCACCAATTTCAGAAACATATTAGACCATTTAGGAATATTAGATATCTGACAACGTACTTTTCCATCTGTTCCAGGCTACACTTATCATTCACCTCGTTTTCATTCTTACTCCTGCATTGACTACTTTTTTACAACCTGTGAACACTTCTCAAAAGTACAAGATATATCTGTTGGCCCTAAACTGATCTCTGACCATCACCTCCTAATCTTAAAGTTAGATGTGGGGAAAGCCCTAAGAAGAACTCTCTGGAGAATGAACCCTTTATTAATACAAGACAAGGAATTTCAAGATTAAATGAAAGCCCGTATCCCCCAGTTCCTGACTGAAAACTCCCATACCGCAACAACACAATCAGTCTTATGGAATGCACTAAAGGCTACAATCCGAGGCAAAATCATAGCCTATACAACTAAAAAAACATAGGGAATGGGAAATAAAATACCAGCAACTTACTGAAGAGCTCCTAAAGTACCAGTTATTGTATAGAGAGGGAGACCAGGAGGTATTTACTAAAATCAGGGAAACTAAGGCGGCACTACAAAAGCTTCTAGACAATAAAATACAACAGGCACTGGCTTATTTACGCCATGCTACCCATGAAGGGGGTCCACAGGGAACAAAGAAACTAGCCTATAAACTGCGCTCTAGGAAAAGAACTTGCACTATCCTAAAGATTAGAAATTCAATAACAAAGAAACTGGGTCATACTGAATCCCATATAGACTAGATATTCACCGAATTCTTTGGAAAACTGTACTCCGAAGAACAGAAACCTAATGACATGGATCAAATAAATTTTCTTTCCCATCTGAATCTTCCTCAACTAGATGATACCCAGAGGAGATCCTTGGAAGCCCATATCTCTCGCATTGAGATTTTAGAAGCTATACAAAAGCTTAAACTGGGACGATGCCCAGGCCCAGACGGCTTTATCACAGAATGGTATAAAAAAATTCAACCATTCTTCTCCCTAGTCTGCAATCATTATATAATGAAGTAGCTAGCTAAGGGAGATTCACCCCTCTCCCTTCATGGAACTTTGCCACACTATCCCCAATCCTAAAACCAAATAAAGATCCATCAAACCCTAAGGCATATCACCCTATTTCCATTTTAAATAATGATTATAAATTATTTACTATTATATGGGCCAATAGAATAGCAACCTTTCTCCCAAATATTATTAATCCAGATCAGTCAGGATTTATTCTGGATAGAACCACTTCAGATAATATACGTAAAACATTAATCCTTCAAGAATATATTATAAAACAACAAATCCCCACTGCTTTCATTAGTTTAGATGCCAAAAAGGCTTTTGACAGGGTAACATGGCCCTTCCTTTGGCATACCCTACAAGTATTTAATTTCCCCCTCCATTTATATCTTGTTTACAGACTTTATATACTTCTCCCAAGGCCTATCTAAGAATTAATGGCAATATTTACCCCCAATCCCGATAAACCGTGGCACTCGCCAGTGCTGCCCCCTTTTACCATGTTTATTCACTCTTTACATGGAAACACTAGCACAGGCATTGAGAGAGAGTAAGGAAATAGAGGGCATACCTATAGTACAACAAAATTATAAAATGAGTTTATTCGCGGATGACGTACTCCTTTCATTAACCTCTCCAAATACTTCGATACCCTCTGCCTGGAAAATTTTAAAACAGTTTGAGAAGATAGCTGGCTTTAAATTAAACAACTGTAAAACAGAAGTTCTTATTTATAATTTTACCCCACCCCAGCACTTCAAATGATTGTATCCGTTTAAATGGCTCACAACTAAAATAAAACACCTTGGCATTAATATTCCACTTAACCCAGAAGTTCTGGAAATTATTAATTATGAACAATTGACACTCAGTATCCAATCTCACATCACTAGATGGTCCCTTTTACTTTTTACATTCCACCAAAAAATAACAACAATCAAGATGAACATACTCCCTAGACTTCATCTTATCCAAAATATACCAAACTTCCCTTCACTATTTTATTTCAAGTCTTGGGACAAAATAACATCAATCTTTATTTGGGGTACCGAACATCCACGCATAAGGTCGTCAGTTTTAAAACTGTCTCAAACACATGGTGGAGTGGGACTTCCAGATTTCTCACTCTATGCGAAAGCAACTTTCCTTTGCACCATCCTTATGTGGTTGGCGGAAGGCTACCAAGCCCCCTGGAAAACTCTGGAATTTGAAATAAATGACCTACATGACATAAACAAAATACTCTTTTCCTCAGAGGGACACTGTCTACCTCCTAGGGCTTTTTCCACAATAACGGCCAATACATATTAATTATGGAAGAAACTGAGACGGAACAAAGCCATCCGCTTAACTTATGAAAATTGTAAATTGATTTCGGAGGAGGAATCTTTCCTTCCGATACTATCCAACCACTCCTTTAAGAAATGGAGGTGAATTGGATTATCCCATTTTTGTCCTATTTTTATCACCTCAAGGTATTTATTCTTTTAGCACACTGAAATCACAATTTAATTTACATACTTCGGATCAATTTCAATACTTCCAAATCCAAAATCATATTTTAAGAAATGCTTATATACAACCGATTTTGGCAACTCCAGGTCCGGAGATATTGCAGTTTTTTATAATGGCAATAGGGGGAAAGATGGAGAGTTACCTAATAGGAAAATATATAAAACCCTCAGAGAAGGAGCCCTAGACACCACAAAATCTATTTTTTAATGAATGGAATAAAGATCTTAATTTAGAAATCTCACGGGAATCTCGGAAATAAACCAATATATCAGCTTTCAAAGTCACTTCCTCGCCTCTTTGGCGAAAATTTGCATGGAAATGCCATATGATGTATTTCCACACTCCTGAAATTCTTAGTCATTATTTACTTGAGAGATATGGTGAGTGTTGGCACAGATGTGGCTGTCAGCGCGCTGCACTTGGCCATGTCCTTTGGTTATGTTCACTCCTAATGCCATTTTGGCTGTCTCTCCAAATGGAACTATCACAATGTTTATCAGAGAGCATAGAGTTAACAGCAGAACAGGTGCTACTGGTGATTTTGTCCCGATCACTCCCCTCCCTGGAGGAGTACCCTCCTCCGAGTGTTTCTTTTAGCAGCTAAAAAGACTCTAACATGGCGGAGGATGACAACTATAATTCCTACAATCAATGATTGGAGAATGATTATGAAACAGATTTATCATACTGAATCTTAATTTCAGAATCCAAGGTAAAGGCCCACACTATATGGGGAAATGACGGGTGTGGTCACTCTGTCAAGCCTTGGTAGACCCTGATTTCTCTCCTTAATTTATACAAACTAGCTGGGAAATGATAAAGTATATGGACTTTTCCAGATCCCGCTTATATAGAAAAGAAGGGTTTGGGAGTGGGAGAGGTGATTTTCCGTAGAGAAGCAACAGGAAAGTTGGATTCCTGGAATTTAGGAAACTTGTCTTTTCCATCAGTGTGGATTATAAAATAATCATTTAGGTGACCATGATGCTATCCGAAATGGAACTTCCTAGGTAAAACTTAGTAATCAATACCATTCACTCAACTGTACAATGTCTGTTTTCAATGAAATGTTGCAGATTCAATGTTATGCAAAATTGACTCCATGAAAAGTGTGTATCAACACATTTGAATAAAAATGAAATAAAAAAAAAAAAAAGTATTGTTTCTAATGTTGCTACTGATGTGGAACCTTTGTAAAAGAGACCCAGGCTCAAAGGTCTTTGTAATCTGAGAGTTAAATAAATAAAAAATAAATAAAAAAATCAAGGTAGTGTGCTACAGGGGGTGATTAGCATTGTGTATGATAAAATAAAGCACCTTATATATGGTAAGGAACAATAAGCTTTCACATAGACATAAAAGGTGGAATCAACAAAGTCCAAGAGGGTAGCATCTTTCAGAAAAAGAGGTGTGCAAGAACAAGGGGACACAATTTGAAGACAGAGGGAGGACAGCTCAGGGGCAATGTGAGGAAGTATTTTTTCACAGACACGGTGGTGGATGCATGGAACAGCCTTCCTGAGGAGGTTGTGGGGTCTAAAACTGTGGGGAAATTCAAGGATGCATGGGACAGACATAAGGGAATTTTTGTGGGGAGTAGGAAGAAATAGGCTGTTGGTTAAATAGTATCGGCAGCTTATCCTCTAGGTAGGGAAATGAGCAGACTAGGTGGGCCAAGCGGTCCTTATCTGCCGTCAAAGTCTGTGTTTCAATGTTTCTAAGTTGGGAGTAGGTGAAACACCCTATGTAGGGTAGGGGAACAGAGGTTTCAAAAGGCAAAACAAAAACAGGCAATGTATTAAGGAAAGATGATGGGAGTGGTACAGTGGCTGTGGGGTCGGCATTCTTCAGAGAGATCTTCTGGAGGCTATTTTGCTGCCCCATCTGCACGCACTTCTCTGGACTGAGGGAGCAGGTTGCCAAACTTGAAGCCCAGTTGACTTGGGTTCGGAGGACCTACTCCCCCCAACCGGGGACCACCTGATCTGCCTCCGCTATCTCAAAGGATGCCAGGAAGAAGGAGCTTCTGGACAGTGGTGGGCTCGGGTAGGGTTAGGATGGTGGAGCGCAGGCATATCCCCCATCTGATACCACTACAAAACTTCTGCGCCGTTATAGCTGGCTGGGTGGGAATGTCCCACAGAGGCACTTGAAGTAGTGACCGGGGTGGATGTTGGAAGGGAGGGTCCTCCATAGTAGAGGTCCCAAGGGGGAATTGGCAGAGAACCCCAGAGGAGGAGAAAGCGAATCCTGATAGGGGAGTCCATAGTAAGGCGGATGCAGTTGTGGACAGGTAAGGATGAGGAGAGGAAGGTTAGGTGCCTTCCCAGTGCCACGTCTCGAAGTGATGGAAAAAGGAGCCAAGGGATTGCTGGGGTAGCAGGAAGGGAGGGAGAGCTGGACGTCATTATCCATCTGGGGTCTAATGATCTGGCTAGAGATGAGGCAGCAATAATTCAGGAGGAGTTCAGGAAATTGGGGAGGGGCTTAGGCAATTAGCACAATCTGTGACCCGCTTGGAGGTGCTACCCATCTGCGACAGGGTGGAGGACAGGATTCTCCGCACCAGAAACTTCAGTGCATGGTTGAAAGAATGTTGCAGAGAGGAGGGATTCGGATTTACTGATGAGTGGAGGGCCACCTGGAGGGATAAAGGCATGTATAGGGGTGACAGCCTGCATCCATCCAGGAGGAGAACCATGATCCTCAGTGAATGACTTAAATGCTACATTGGCGAGCATTTAAACTAGCGAGGAGAGAGGGAGAATGATGCAAGGAGACATGATCTGCGTCCCCCCACAGGCTTACAAGGTCAGCAGTGGGAATCCGTAGGGAGAAGAATCCCAAAAGGAACCAATCAACATAGGAAACCGGGTGGTAGAAGGAAAGGGAGATAGTAAAAAGAAAAGTGGAAGAAATAAGGGAGGGCAAAAGGGTAGAATGAAGGGAAGTGGCAGTACAATCTAGAGAGCCATGTGTACAAATGCTCAAAATCTGAGCAATAAGGTTACGGACTTGGAGGCCGCCATGGCAGTAGCAGACCTGGACATAGTCACAATTACTGAGTCCTGGTGCAGTGAAAACCAGGACTGGGATGTAGGCATACTGGGTTATGCTCTGTTCAAAAGGGACAGGGTAGGTAAAAAGGGTGGGGGGGGGGAGTGGCTATTTATGTGAGGGAAAGCTTAAACGCTATGGAAATTCAGGGGGAGCAGGGAGGAGAAGAGATGCTGTGGGTCACCCTGGAGGCACAGAAGGGGGACACTATTCACAGAGGTGTAATCTACAGACCTCCAGCACATGGGGAGAGGTGGATAAGCATATGTTGGAAGAAATCCAAAAGATGGCAAGCAAAGGGGAGGTATTGCTGGTGGGGGATTTCAGTCTGTCAGACATGGATTGGCGCCCCCAGCTACAGCAACATTTAGAAGTAGGGACATCCTGGCCTCCCTGCTGGGGACATTCCTCAGGCAGCTAATTAAGGAACCCACTCGTGGTTGGGCAATACTGGACCTAGTACTGACAAATGGGTACAGTGTCACTGACGTCATGGTTGATGGCCACCTGGAGACCAGTGATCATTGTAGGGTGCGGTTCAGTATAAGAACGGGGCCAGAATCAAACCACACTAAAAGGAGGGTCCTAGACTTCAGGAGGGCCGATTTCAAGAAGATGAGAGAATGCCTCAGGGACCCCTAGCAACCTCCAGAGTCTGACGAACAGTGGTCCCACCCCCACCCCCAAGAGGGAAACGTCCAAAAAACACTTTAATCTCCCTCCCCACCGGACTCCACTCCTGACATCTGGACTCTGGGCATGAACCCAGATCACCAGCGTGCTGAGCAAACACCCTTCACTCAGCTCCACGTTTTTTTTTTTGTCTGTTTGTTTTCACTTTGCAGGAGTGGCTATGACTCCTGTGTAAAAAATATATATATATATATTGTATAAAATAAAATATGAGCAACCCACATACAACTCGGCATGTGTTTCCATCTGTGGGGTTGAGATGACAGCATGGACCTCTTGCTCTTCACTGTCGAGGTTCATATGCTGTCATCTCAACTCCCTTGATGGAAACACAGCCTTATTGTGTGTGGTTGCCAATACGTTATTCTCTGTATAATCTCAATCCATTTATATTCCCCAAGTTTTTTTTTCCTTCCCTGTCCGACTGGCCCCCTTCCTCTGTCACCCCCGCATCCTCCAGGGCTTAGTCAGTCTCAGCACCAATGTCATTTGTGCTCCAGTGGAAAACGAGGTGTGTGGTAAACAGGGAGGCTAGCCCCAGTTAGGTCACTGCAAGATCCAAAAATACCATGCAACTCGCTTGCAAAAAATAACAAACTCAGAGCCAGAATGTCTTCCCAAAGTGTCGTGTTTAATAAGCTAAAAAAATAACCATGGCCCAAGAAAGGACTCAGTCACCTTGTGAGAAAATTGCCACAGGGCTTACCTGTCCTGCATCTGACCCCATGGCTTGCCACCCCCTTCTCCTTGTGTCAGCGGGGTTCCCCAACCCCGCGGTTAATCCAGATCCTATTCTGCGGGACAGGGCCTGGATACGTGGATGTGGGGCCTGCAAGGGACCGGTGTCATCCTACTGGTGTGACATATTTTCCTTGTTTCGGGGAGGAGATGCAGACGTACAGTGCCGTCATGACGTACATTGCATTTTTCTGCATGATTTGTGTAGATGGCTGCCGCACCTCCATGCTGTTCTGGTGTCCCCGACTGCTTGCCCCCAGCCTTCATCTGAGTCAGTTGCATTGCCAGGCTGTGTGTCTCCCCCCATCCTCTGAAGGAGGACAGCATTCTTTCTGACACTCAGTCTTTCTCTCCTCAGCCAAACCTCTGACCAAGTGTTGTTTTTAAAATGATGCCCTGTAGAAACATAGAAATTGACAGCTGATAAGGACTGCTTGGCCCACCTGGTCTGCCCATTTTCCTCCCTACTGCTGAACCGCAGACCCTACTTGATCTGTGGTTTTACCCTCTCTTTCTTATCTCTAGGGTTCCCCTATGCCTGTCCCATGCACTGTTGAATTCCCCCACTGTTTTTGCCCCCACCACCTCCGCTGGGAGGCTGTTCCATGGATCCATCACCCTTTCTGTAAAGAAAAAAAAAAAAACAGTACTTCCTCACATTGCTACTGAGTCTACCCCCCCTCCAGCCTCATGTCATGCCCTTTTGTTTTTGAACACCTTTTTTTCTGAAAGATGCATTTCTTTTGTACCTTAGTTATACCCTTGAGGTATTTGAAGGTGTCTATTATATCCCCCCTTTCACTTGTCTCTTTCAGGGTGTACATATTGAGGTCCTCTAGTCTCTCGTATGACTTTTGATGCAGACCCTGCACCATTTTTGTTGCCCTTCTCTGAACTGCCCTGTAGTAAAACATGTTCTCAGGGTAGAAGATGGAGGGTGGGGCGGCTGTGATTTCTTGTGTGGGAACTGTGACTGCTGGCACGTTGCACAATGACGGAATAGTTTATCTCTGAAATTCAGTAAATCATTAAGTTTCTTGTGGAATCTTTATGGTTTATTATAGGATTCTGTCAAGTTTTATTTCTCTCTTACCATCAGTTGTGATTTTTTACAATACAGGTAGTCTTCTATGCTGGGGCAAGTTCATATTTTGGCCTGAAGCAGGGTCTGCTATTGCCTAGGAAACTCCTGTTTACCTATTTTGGTAGTTAAGCAGGACTATAACCATGGGTGTCAGCAGGCATACTCAGTGTACTTTGCTGAGTACAGTAAAATCTGGAAAATCCAGGGGAGAGATGAGCCTCAGGCCAGGGCAACAAACACAAACAGAGCCTGACGTACATGAAGAACTGTTTCTCCCCTCCTTGGAGGCTTTAGTGCGAGTTTGTGAATGATCTTTGGAAGATGTGTGGGCATGAGTGCTGGCATGGATGAACTTCTGTAAGGCTGGCAGAGGTTTATCACAAATTCACAGTGCATCCTAAACATTGTAACCAGAACCCATCCGACTTCTGATTGGTAGTGTGTGTCGTGTATAAAATAAAATGTTAAGAATCTGTTAGGATCACTGGCTTACTACGCATTGTTGACTGAAATGGGGGTAAGGCTGTGTTTGTGTGGCTGGGCAGGTCATCTTTTGGTTTGTATTTATGTTGGGGGGGGGGTCAACAGTTCCATCAACTCTAGAATTCCAGTTTAAAATTCCTGGCTACACTCCAGACTACAGCCTTTAAGTGGGCTGCGCATCATTAGTGTGGGTCATTTGCCCCTTCTGCATCATGCTGCCTTGATAGCGCTATAGCATATCCTTAATCTTATTTGTATATGGTATCTATTTTAAGACACACACACACACACACACACACGCGCGTGCGGTAACCTGGAAATTATATAGCAATATCCTGTGGTTAGTGAATGGTGTGCTCCCTGTTGCAATTGTGGAGATGTATTTTGCATGGAGTAATTTTGATTTGTACGTTGTTGTTGTATGTGAGATGTGAAGCATTCCGAGCCTTTCAGCTGGTGTGCTATATACAAATAAATGCCTTGCCTTTGTTTACTATGCAGAACTAAATAAATGAGAAAGAAAATAGAGATGTACAGGTCTCTGTAGTTATTGAAAGTATAACTACCGATTAACTCCTCCACAGGGGTCAAAATAACCGACTTTCCACCTGTCCCAGATAGCATTTTTTTGTTCCAAGGACAGCTGTTTTTCTTACTGTACCTGTCCCTGGGACAACCACAACAACACAATGTTTGGCACTAGGACCTTGAAGATTCCAGCTGCTTGTGAGGTTTGGAAATAGTGATGGATATCCTTGTGACATGGCTTCCTGGCAGCATGTAGCTAGGGATTAGGGATGTCTGACCCAACCTTACCTGATGTGCTTTGGCATGTGGTGTTGGTCGCTTTCAGTGAGTTGCAGACAAATAAAACAAAGCTGCAGGGCACAAACATATCCTCAAATTATTCCTAGCACTGCTCCTGCAGCATTACTAGCACTGCTCCTGCGGCATTACTAGCACTGCTCTTGTAGCATTGCTAGCACTGCTTCTACAGCATTACAAACATTGTTCCTGCAGCATTACTAGCACTGCTGCTGCAGCATTAGTAGCACTGCTCCAGTAGCATTACTAGCATTGCTCCAGCAAGCTTCTATAGCATTACTAGCATTGTTCCAGCAGCATTACTAGCACTGCTCCAGCAGCATTACTAGCACTGCTCCTGCAGCATTACTAGCACTGTCTCTACAGCATTACTAGCACTGATCTTGCAGCATTAGTAGCACTGCTCCTGCAGCATTACTAGCACTGCCCTTGTAGCATTGCTAGCACTGCTTCTACAGCATTACTAACATTGTTCCTGCAGCATTAATAGCACTGCTCCTGCAGCATTGATAGCACTGATCCTGCAGCATTACTAGCACTGCTTCTACAGCATTACCATAGCTGGTTTTAGGCACCAGCGAACCCTGCGGTTGCTGGGAGCCCCTCCTCCTGGGGGCCCCCAACCAGAGAAGTTTACCTTATTCATTTTTAAACATTTTTTTTATCTTAATATATTTTTAAAACATCAGTAAAGGACTGGGCAGATCCTTCTGGTTATGTCATGAAATACCTCAACAAGATATGACCCAGTCAATGAGGTGGATAGGCAGCAATGGATGGGATGGGAAGAATGGCCCCAAGAACTGACTGCTGTGTCCTCCTAAACATTTTTTTTTTAAAATACTACTGGTTATACTAAAGCTATACATAGAAACAAAGAAATATAAAATTTGCTGGCAGATAACTACTGCTGGCCCACCTAGTCTGCCCATTTTTCTCTGCCTATAGTATCACCACAAATAAAATCTTGCACTTATGGGCTACAGTAAAACACATGGGCTAAAGGTGGGCCAAGTAGAGGGGCCCCATGACTTCACTAATTCTGCTGGGGGCCCCCAAAACCCTAAAGCCGGCCCTGAGCATTACTAGCATTGCTTCAGCAGCATTACTAGTACTGCTTCTACAGCATTACTAGCACTGCTCCAGCAGCATTACTAGCACTGCTCCAGCAGCATTACCAGCACTGCGACTGTAGCATTACTAGCACTGATTCTACAGCATTACTAGCACTGCCCCAGCAGTATTACTAGCACTGCTCTTGTAGCGTTGCTAGCACTGCTTCTACAGCATTACTAACATTGTTCCTGCAGCATTACTAGCACTGCTCCTACAGCATTACTAGCACTGCTTCTACAGCATTACTAGCATTGCTCTAGCAAGCTTCTACAGGATTACTAGCATTGCTCCAGCAAGCTTCTACAGCATTACTAGCATTGCTCCAGCAGCATTACTAGCACTGCCTCTACAGCATTACTAGCGCTGCTCCTGCAGCATTACTAGCACTGCCCTTGTAGCATTGCTAGCACCGCTTCTACAGCATTACTAACATTGTTCCTGCAGCATTACTAGCACTGCTTCTGCAGCATTAATAGCACTGCTTCTACAGCATTACTAGCACTGCTGCTGCAGCAGTTTTTTTTTTTTTTTTTATTTTGTGGACTTTATTTCTGCTCTGACCCCACAGATTTCTCTCTGGCAGACCACCCTGCTCACCGCAACCACTCTTCCACCCATCTGATCCTTGCCCCACCGGGAATTACCCTACCCCGATCTGGCAATACCCCATACCAGACCCAAGACATGGGATCAGGAGAGCTGGTCAGGCAAGTTTGGCATTGGGTGTGTGGCAGTGTGCAGTGGAGGTTGACGTCGCCTATCTGTAGGCCAGGGATTTTTGCTGCTTTGATGTTGCCCCAGGAGTGCAGATGTGCAATCACACCCTGCACACAATGGCTGCGCTTCTGCATCCACGCGTAAGGCGTCTGCCACCACTCCCAACCCCTGAAGTGCGGGCCATAAGTGCGCTGCCCCCCAGTCACCACCAGGAGCTGCTAGCACTGTGGCAAGAGCAACCATCCACCTCCAGGAAAGGAGAGCGGCCCTCCAGATGCTCAATCCTTTCCTGCCCCTGCCAATCCTGACGGCCTGAGCTCGCTTCCGAACCCGGGTCACCGGCATGGCACGAGGTGTGGCGTCCAGCACCTCAACCCTCCGCGCCACTGGGCCAGCACCACTGTAGCAGGTTGACAAGTAGTTATTTGCTTGAATGGTTTGGCTATTTATTATTTGGTGGAGATAAGCAACAGTGTTGTAGGATTTCAAATTCTAGTTAAAAGCCATCTCTGGCCATTTTAAACCGTAAGTACACTGTCTAAAAATAATATTAATTTTTAAATATTGTGAATTGTTACTTTTTTCAATCTGAAGTACATTTTATTTTTCCAGTTTGATTAGAAGATTGTCTGCCTGACATAACTAAGGATGATGTGTGGAACAGTACTGTACCTGGATGTATTTCGTTCTGTTTGCCTTAATACTGCAACTGTATTGTGGCCTCATTGACTGTGACATCACAGCTCATCTGCTGACTGTCCCACCCTTTTGCTGATCCCACAAACTGCTCTTCCAGTACTACCACAGTAGGCACTTGTGCAATGGTGCTGGCAACCACCCTCCCCTGGAAACAGTGAGTGTCCCCTGGGATGCTCAAACCCTCCCCCGTGGCCAGCCCTCCAGCAACCTGGGCTCATTGGCCTTAGGAGCGATTGCTGTAACACTGCACCAGTGGGCCAGCTGCTTCATGGGATAAAACAAATATGTCCTTCAGCTTTTTCTTATTTCACTAGGATAGCACGATAGGTATGGCATCTTATTTTTCAGCGGTGTCCTGCTTCTACCCAGTATTGCAGCTCCATGCTCTGGAACATGGGGATGTTAGGTAGCCTGCACAAGGTCACACAGCAGACCAGTAGCTGCTGGGATTAGAACTTGAATCTCCTGGTTTAAAGTTTTATACTCTCAACCAGTGGTGCAAGTGGACACTAATAGATTCAGCTAGAGTTAGTGAAGTATGTCTAGGAAAATAGCATTGTTGTACAAGTCAGATGTTGTTATGGAGACCCTGATTTCAGGTCACAAGCCCAGAAACTGTCATTATGCTGCTGGTTTAAGAATTTCAGTTCCAGTGTCAGTGGGAAGAAGTACAGGAACTCTTTTCCTGCTGCAAAAAAGGTACAGGAGCTGAGTTCCTGTGCGTTCCTGTTCACTTTCATCACTGCGTCTCAACCACTAGGCTCTGCTGCCTGTTTATGTTCATGCATTTGTACGTGTCACTCTGAAAATTAATTTCCACTGGTTGACTTTCAGATACATAGCTGCTATACAGGATGGTTAAATAATGGAAAATAAGACGTGGGTGGCAAAGCAAAGAGCCACATATTGGAAACCTGCCAAATGATTCCATGTGACATTTGATGATTTTTTTAATGTTATTTTACCATGGCGGTAGCTCCACAAGAAAAGGATGCTGTCCTCAGTCAGAGGTACACTGAAGCAGGTTTACATAATTATTGACAGTCCTCTATTAGTGTATCTTTCATCTGTTTTTTTACACTGTTTAGATATCTGGAACTATAGTCAAAACATACACGGGATAATTTTGCCTTGGATGTATGTAAGGGTGATTTTATTTAAAGGAAATTTGTAAATTTAGTACTTGGACTCCATATCCAATTACCCTAGTGCTGTGATAGTCTTTTCTGATGAAAAAGATACTATTTTATTTATTTTTCTAGCAAGTCCAGTTTGGAAGGGAAGGGATCGAAATTTGGTCTGAACTGATAGCCAGCCGATCCCCTCCACTTCCCGGTATGCCGCCCCCGCCCCATGATCAGTCATTTTGTATTGTCTAAGTAGGGAGACTGCAGGGGCACACCCCATAAAGGTCTATGGAGAACATTTGAAAAACAATGCGTTATACAGGAATATTTAAGGAACCTTTGATAAAAATGAAAGCCAGTGCTCAACTGATCGTTGAGGGGTGGCTTTCACTGTTATCTGAGGTTCCTTAAACATATATAAAAATAATTTTTAAAATGTCCCTCAGTGACCTATATGAGACAAGCCCCATGCTGTCCCAGCTTAGATGTCACAAGACATCTGAGCATGGGGCCAACGGACCAGGACGTGGTAGGGATTAGCTGGTCGTCAGTTCGGCCCAAGTTTCGATCTCTTCCAAACTGGACTTACTAAAAAAATTAATTTTCATCAGAAAAGACTGTCACGGCACTAGAGTAATTGGATATGGAGCCCAGGTGATACATAATCTTAGCAGTTTAAGTAAAGCCATTTGTATTAGTTACAACAATTTGCTTTCAGTAGGAGCAAAGAACATGTTTTATAAACATAATGAGGGCCTTCAGAGCAGCTGACTTATCTGGAACATATTTATAAAACATAATTCTTACACCCATCTCCACTTACAGTCCATACATTGTAATAGTTCTCTACTCCCCACTGTTTATTACTAAGAGCATTTGCATGCAAACTTGATCTTTGTCCCTTAGAGCTCATACTAACATAACATACTGAAATGCCAGCAAAATGGGCCTAATGATCTTTTGAGTCTGCTCGATTTTTAGCACCCGCACTTAGGACAGATTTTGGTGTCCCCCTCCCCCCCCGGCTTATACTGTCCCCAGTCCCAGATATTTCACCTGGTCAGATTTACCCTCCCCCTATACCTGTCCCATCCCCTCTTAAACCCATCCACAATCTCCGCCTCTACCAGCTCCCTGGGCAGCGCATTCCATGGCTCCACCACCCTTTCAGTGAAATAACACCTCCTCCTCGCCCCTCTGAGCCTGCCCCCTTCCAGTTTAAACCCTGACCTCTCATTGCCCCCCTCCTTCCTTTGGAGCACCCTGACTGGGCCTCCCTTATTGATCCCTTTCATGTACTTAAAGACCTCTATCATGTCCCCCCTGTCCCTCCTCTCCTCCAGGGTGTACATGTCGAGCTCCTTGAGCCTCTCCTCATAGGTCCTCTCCCCCAGGCCCCAGATAATTTTGGTTGCCCCCTTTGGACCCTCTCTAGGAGTGTAATGTCCCTCTTTAAATGTGGTCTCCAAAATTGCACACAATACTCGAGGTGTGGCCTAACCAAGCAGTTGTACAGGGGAAGGATCATTTTTTCACCTTTCTGGAAGTAAGACCCCTGGCAATGCATCCCAGCATCCTATTTGCCTTTGCCGCTGCCCTCCTACAGATCTCTGAGTTGTTCATTTTGACATCTACCACTACCCCCAGGTCCCTCTCACCCTCCGTGACTTGAATCGTGTCTCTTCCCAGGGTATATGCTGGCCTGGATTTCTGACTTCCAGGTGCAGAACCTTGCACTTCCCTGCATTGAATTTTATTTTCCATTTTCCCGACCACCTTTCCCGAGCCTCCAGGTCCTCCTGCAAGTCCACCCTTCCCTTCCCTCCTCCTCATCCACCACTGCACTCAGCTTTGAGTCATCTGCAAAGAGACTCATTTCACTCCTGATCCCCTTCTTAAGTCTGAGACATAGGCATTGACAGGAGTGGTCCCAGCACTGATCCCTGGGGCACCCCACTAGTAGCCAACCTTGGGGATGAGGCTAACCCTCCAACCACCACCTTCTGAGTACGCTCAGAGAGCCAATTTCCTATTCATCTTAACAGCTGTCTCCCTACTCCCATTTCCTTAAGCTTAGCCAGCAGGCCACTGTGGGGTACTGAATCAAACACCTTGCTGAAGTCCAGAAAGAGGATGTCCACCGGTCTACCCTGGTCCAGGGCCCTCATCACCCAGTCCTAGAAATCAACAAGGTTTGCCTGGCACGATCTTCTCGGGACAAAGCCATGCTTCCTATCATCCAAATACTCATCTGCTGCTCCAGCCACCTATTCCCACCTGAAGTCACAATTCTCTGGGTACGACAACACAATCTGTTGCTGTGGGATAGACTGTGATGCCACACATAAGGGACTGTAGTCTCGGGTGGGAAATAAGCAGCTGGAGCAGATTACATCTCAGAGAAAAAGATAATTTTATCATGTAAGTGGCCTAAATAATGAACAAAAGTTGTGGGTGGGGGGGGGATAATAGAGAAAACTCTTAAATATAAACTGAACTGTGTCTAAAAATAGTCAATGTGTTTCAAGAGGCGTCAGCTGCTCTTCAGTGTTCTGCAGATGGGTGATGACTAGGAAGATGTGACTCTACTAGGTTTGCACTTTGTGGCTGCTGAACGACTCAGCGAATTTTGTTAATAATTATGCAGCCTCTGTTTCCCTCTTATGTGGTAATAGCTGTAGTGAAAGGTTGTAATCTGTGTCATAGTGTGAGTCTGATAAAGATGTAGCGAATTTGAAGGGGAATCCTCACCTCCCCTGCAGGAATACTGCAGGACCCTTGGGTCCCGATTAAGAGAAATGCAATTAAAGTAAATTCTTCTATGTACTTACTAGTCTGTAATTTATTTTTTTTTATCTGGTTGATCTTGTGACCCTCCACCCACCATGCTTAATCACTACATGTGCCACTGTCCCCCACTGCCAGCCCTCTGATGACGTGACTGACAGACTGTGCCGCAGGGGACCTCTGTGTGCTGGCAAATCATTTAGGAGTGTATCAGTGTGAATGAGTGCATGATCATGCTTATTCTACTGGTACCAATTGTGCTAGCACTAGTGCGATTGGTACCAGTAGAATAAGCGTGATCATGAGCTCATTCACTCAGATACACTCCTGACTGCCTTGCTGGCATATAGAGGTTCCCCGCAACGCAGTCCATCAGTCATGTCATAACAGGGCTGGCCCCGGGGGACTGTGGGACATGTAGTGATTAAGTATGGCGGGTGGAGGGTCACAGGATCAACCAGATTAAAAAAATAAATTACACTCTGCTAAGTACATAGAAACATTTTCTTTAATTGCTTTTCTCTTAATCAGGACCTAAAAATCCTGCAGCATTCCTGCAGGGGAGATAAGGATTCCCCATTAAACTTCAGCAAAGGTTGTGTGAAGTTGGCCACTTTGCTCAATGCCACGCATTGCATAATGCTCTAACTTGCCTTGCATTTCACCGGCAAAGTTAAAAAAAAAAAAAAAAAAGATAAATGAAAAGTTGCCCTCCACACATATAGCACCTTTATACATACACACCCTGACTCTTGCAGCACCAAATCCCCCACCTCACCTGGTAAAGTTAAGCCACGCAGCAATCCTAATTCCCACCTCCCCCCACCACAGAGCAGGAATTTACAGCCCAGGGATTTTCTAGGTCAGTCTGACCCAGTAAATTGCCATAAACCTTCCACCCCTCCGAAGTCCCCAATCCCCACCCTCCCCCCATGCCACCCTTGCAAAGTATATAACAGAGTAGAAGACATCTGTCCAGTGTAGGGTTGCTGGGTGTTTGGGTTCTATTTAGGTTCTCTGATAAATAGTTCAGAATTTAATAAAACTGTCCCATCATCATCCAGTGGTGTTAATGCTCATTCATTGGTTTTTCCAAAATGTTTCCTGTTGATTAAAAGGCACAATAGACTGACTGTAAATTCGAACTGGATTGTTGTAAACACAACACATAATTAAGGCATGCTGATAGTCAGTAGAACTTTGAACTTTATCAATTAAGAGGCTTCAAGTGTTATTAACTTATTTGAATTTTAAAATTATTTTTAGAGAATTGGTTCCCTAGGACTGATTACCCTTATAAAACTCTGTTATACAGTGTCAGCACACTGGTGTTTCTGCTCGTTACTTTGGTGATCCTGATTCAGGAATGGACTCTGATTGTTCGGGGGCTGGTAGGGGAAGGAGGATTGAGCATCCTAGGGACAGATCTCCTCCCTTTGGAGGGGGCACTGCACCCCACTGCATGCCTTCCTAGCATCTAGAGGAAGCCAGGGGTCAGCACAAGCAGGAATATGCATGCTTGGGGAGAGCCTGCCTTCGGACATCTACAACACGCATGCATCATTGCACACTAGCAGCCCTAGAGCCATAGAGGTAATTAAAAATTATTTCTTTGGCAGGGACTGGAAGGGTGAAGGGCTCACAGCAGGAGACCCCCCCCCCCACCGAGCAAATTTCGAACAGAGCAAGCAGAGTGCTCTGTAAATGGGAGCAGAGAGCTGAGCTCTGTAGCTCAGAAGCAGGGCTAGATCGGCGGACAGTCAAGAGCAAGGCTGCACTCACAGACCTGCTAAAGGGCAAATCAGGATGCACTAGGAGTAGCCCTCTGTTTGCAAGGACTTACAGTACCGGCAGGGGGCCAAAAAAAAACAGATGCTGGGCTTTACTGGAGAGGTGAAGGACTCACAGTAGGTGCCCCCAGAGCAAAGTTCGAAGAGAACAAGCAGAGCGCTTCATAAATGGGAGCGGAGAGCTGAGCTGGGCAGCTCAGAAGCATTGTTTTTTTTTTTTTTTTTTAAACTCCTTTTTTATTTATTTATATCACAGAGCATGATCACAGGAACAAGTGTGTGTGTATAATAGGTAACATGTTATATATTGTAAAATTATATCAGTATTTAAACAGTACATGCATTATGCCTTAGTTAGTGGATCTAAATGTGTTGTTAATAAGGCAATCCAGAAGAATGTGACTCTATCCTTGATACACTGTACAGAGATAAAAAAAATATAAATTTCTTGGTTAAAATCTGCCATTGCCTCATTGGAGGATTAGGGAGAACCATGGGATGACTCTGTAGGATATATGTCAAAACCCCTATGTTCGCTAGAAAATATTAAGTCTCCTACAATTAGCATGTTGCCTATAGATATAAGAGAAATGTTTTTTTTCTGGAGGGGGCTGGCCGGCACCCATGAGAACCAATAGCGGAAGTCCTATCAATTGAGAGGGCAGGCCTATCGCAGCTGGTGTGGCCTTATTTGAGCCATGTGAAGAAACCAGCTGTTCCAGCAGTTCATTAATTCTGGGATTCTGTTTTGTAACCTAGCTGTCATATGCTCGAATTTATAAACGTCATATACTGTGTCTTCCCAGGCTGTTATAGTGGGGGTGGGGGTGGGGGGTGGGGCGAAGCCAGAGACGTGTGATGCATTTTTGAGCCGTACCCAGCAATATATTAAGTAAATAAATTTGGTGTGGATTTTTGAAATAACCTGAGTAATGAAGTAGAATCCCAACAGCTGGGGTAAAATCTCCCAGAGATGGGAACAGGTTAAGTATTCTGGTCCCTATCAGGGACCAGTATGATGCAAGTACTGGGCTAAATCAAAAAACGTGGGCAAGTGTGTCTACTTCGCAGTCACATTGCCTCCAACAGGAGGAGTCTCTACTAGTCGAGAATTTGGCAGAGACTTGAGGAGTACGAAAGAATCTAGAGATGATCTTCTAGGAAAACTCTTTCCATGTGTATGAGTTTGAGGTTTTATGCTGTCTTTGCCAAATCCGAAGCCAGTCTTCTTGGGATAATGTCATCTGAAGCTCAGCCTCCCAGTGGAACTGCACCAGGTCCATGGCCAGTGAGGGAGCCCCCTGTAGGGCTTTATATAAACGCGAGACCAGATGGGTATGGTCTCCTCCCCTTGCAGTCTGAATCAATAAAAGGCAAACAGGTGGGCCCTCTTGTGCAGTGACATCTAAACCAATTTTAGTTTCCAAAAAATGACGAATCTGTAAGAATCTAAAGAAGTCAGACTTGCTCAGAGAGAATTCCTGTTTAATCTGGTCGAATGATGTAAAGATGTCATTGTCATAGAATTGGTATGAGTGTTTTAAACCTTTGCATGTCCAGACCTGAAAGGTGGTATCTAAGCATGTTGGGGTCCATGATAGATTTTCATCAGGAATATCCATCCAAGAAGGCAGGAATTTGTTAGTCGGTCAAGAGAGGAAACTCATCCAACTATGGAGCAAGCCCTTCATGAACCTAGAATCTGAGATATATTATTTGGTTGAAACAATCTGGAATAATTTAAGGGACAGTCTGCCATAGTTATTTTCACTGTAAGCCATGGTGAAGCTTGATTGGAAGGTAGAAACCAAAATGTTATAGCCAGCCAGTAATTATAAATGCAAGGGAGGGCCAAAACCGCCCCTCTCTTTAGGGCGCTGAAGCTTGCTAAGTGCTATTCTGGGCCTTTGATTTGCCCATAGAAACTTACTAACAGTTCTATCCCAAGCCTGAATGTCCTTTATATTAAGGGGAAGGGAGATTTTTTGCATTAGATATAATATCTTTGGCAAAGAGTTCATCTGAATAGACTGAACCCTAGCCATCAGGGAAAGAGGAAGAGGAGTCCATCTGGTAAGATCTGATTTTATCCCAGACAAAATCGAGGTATAATTCAGAGAGTAGAGTTCTGAAATATTCTTAGATATTTTAATGCCCAAGTATGTTATGTGAGGTTTATCTCATCTATAAGGGTACCTCTGTACTAAGTCGGGAGGCAAATGGGGCTGTACTAGTAGGGCCTCTGATTTATTTGGGTTTATAGTATGACCCGTGAGAGTCTCTATTTCTTTTAAAAGTGTGGTTAGAGTTTGTAGTGATTTCAACTGGACGTGTGATGTAGAGAAGAAGATCATCAGCGTAGTATGCTATTTTATCATAGGAAGATTCTGATATTGTTTATCCATGGAGATTCGGAGTTTGTCTAAGAAGTTGTGCTATGGGTTCCACAAAAAGGGCAAACAAGTAGGGGGACAGGGGACAGCCCTGACTGTTTCCCCTAAACAGGGGAAAACTATCGGAATGGGAACCATTCAGGTGTACGACCGTCTCTGGACCAGAGTATATACCGCCTAAGGCTGTCAAAAATAGCTCAGGAAAAATTAAATTTTTTAAGGGTGGCTTGGAGAAAGTCCCACGAGACCATGTTGAAGGCTTTTTGAGCGTCAAGACTAAGTATTAAAAGGTGGGATTTTGTGGATTGGGCATGGTCAATAGGATATAAGGTATGTTTTATATTATCTGTTGTCTGTCTGCCTTTAATAAATCCAGATTGATCAGGATGTATTAAAGAAGGAAGAATGAAATCCAGTCTATGGGTTAAAATACTTGTATACATCTTATAATCTTGATTGAGGACTGATATGGGATGGTAGGACTCGCAGAGATGAGAAGGTTTCTGGGGTTTCAGTATTACTGAAATTGTAGCTTGTTTCCATGATATAGGGAACGAAAAAGTGAGATGGCCGGCCTGTAAAGCCTGCAGGAGGGGGGTCTGTACCAAGTTCCAGGCTCCTCTATGGAACTCTGCTCCGAATCCATCTGGGCCAGGGGCTTTGCCATTTTTAAGCCCTTTAACGATTTGTTGGAGCTCCAGTTCAGAGATCGGTGCAGCTATCTGAGACTGTTGGGAGGCCGAAAGAGCCAGCAGGTGAATCTGAGAGAGAAAATCCGGTATTTTATGTGGGGCTAGTTCAGCCGGTGAGGAATACAGGGACTGGTAGTACTTTTTAAAAGCCTCAAGGATATGTTGAGTGGAGTACTGCATCTGTCCTATTGTAGGATCTTCAACTTCAGAGATGGTGCATTGTTGTATTTATTTTCTAAGTCGGTAGGAAAGAAGTTTAGAAGCTCGGGCTCCACCCTCACAATACTGCTGCCTTAACCAGGCCAGGGCCTGTTCAATTTTGGCTGCCAGTATTCGTTGAATCTCAGCTTGTGTCTGAGAAATTAAGGGAAGAAGGTTAATATCTCCTTGCATGTGAGTCTCCTGAAGAAAGGTAAGCTTATCCTGCAAGGCCTGCAGGGTTGCTTCGGCCTGTTTTTTTTATGGGTGGCATAGGCTATAATATGGTCTCTAAGTACAACCTTAATTGTATCCCATAGAGTCTGAGGAGACACCTGGGTAGAGGCATGATCTTGAATGATTTCCGGGATTCGTGTTTCTAGGAGCTCTTTAAATTCCCTATCTCTCAAAAGTGATGGGTTAAATCTCCATTGAACATTTTTCCTCTCCTTTTGGACATCAAGTTCCAAAACAATAGGAGCGTGGTCAGATAAGCAGATACTGAGAATATCCGCTGACCGAACCTGATCTAGAGATTCCCAGCCAATACAAAAATAATCAAGTCTGGAGTAATGTTTAAAAGCATTAGAATAATAGGTGAATTTCCATTGTAGCAGATGGGGTTGTCACCATACATCTACCAGGCTGACGTCTCAGAGTAAACGTAGGAGATGCTTTTGTCCTGAAGACTGTGGGGATGGGCGAGCAGTGGAAGAATCAAGCGAGGGATTAAGGTGGCAGTTAAGGTCCCCACCCAGTATCAAAAGGCCTTGTTGTCTCTCTCTAGAATAGCATCTATTAACTGTTGGATGGTAAAAGCATCTGAGCCTGGGGGAATGAAGATACTGCATGAAGTCAGAATCTGTTGATTTAATTTGACTACAGCTGACACAAGACTGCCCTCTTTGTTAGAGAACCGTTCAAGAATTTGTAACTGGGAATGTCTCAGGATTAAGATCACCACCCCTCTCCATCTACCCCTCCGGTAAGAAGACTCAATCACATCAGAGAAGCCGAACTTAAGTAATTTCTGATGCTCCACTGAAGAGAGATGGGTCTCTTGGAGTAAAAGTACGTCCGGATTTAGTTTTTTGAGTGCTTGGATTGTGCGGTGTCTCTTTTTGGTGCCAGCCAGCCCGTTGACATTGTGAGAAATAAGTTTAAAGGTTCCCTGCATTTCAAGAAGTATTAAAGTTCAATGCAAAGCTCCCTGGGTCCCAAACCTCCCCAAGTATTGGAACATCATACCTTTGGATTTCCGGAGATAGAAAGAATCTACTAACTGAACACATTACAATGTCTTGATGCTCTGTAGTCAGAACAAAAAACAGAAAAGTAACATATATTACAATAGGAATTATAGGGAAACTAATGGGCCAACTGGCCTTGTTTAAGGCAATAATTACCAAAAGGGTAGACTCAACATGGAAATGTATGTAAATAAAAACTATGTGCAAACCCCCAAAAAGGGGGTTACTTTTGACCTCCAGCAAAACGCGTTCACATGGAGCGTGTATTGGGGACAGATCAATTGACTGTCCAGACGTGGACACCCATTCAACCAAGTGATATGGGGTCCTGGGGAAACCATCGCCCCTAACTTTAGGGAGGGAATGGGCTAAGAGAAGGAAAAACAATAATCTAGGTAGCTGGATAATAAAGAAAGGAGTCAGTGGGGAAGTAGTAGGGGTTGGAGAAAAAAAGTACAGCTCCGTTGAAACCTGGTATTGAGGCAGCATAGGGGGCTAATAGCCCCCCCCCCCCCGTTATCTTAGATTGCAGATGGGGAGACAAAATCAGTTTTATTATAGATTGGTTCAGCAGTATATAAATTATTCCTTTGGAGTAGGTAATAAATAGTAAGGTGAGCATCGGGCTCGAGGGGAATATCCCTGAAAATCTCTCACCTTCCTGAACCTTATGAAATATACACAGTGTCCAAAGTAGTAATCCGAGTAGGCTCCTACTCAGCATGCATTAGTCCATAGCTTATTGAAGTGTGGGAAATTAATCCAGGAATGGTAGAAGGTATACTGCCTGGCTTTAGTTATGCCTGGGAAATTCACTGGAGTTAAACGAGCATCAGCGAGGGAGCGTGGGCTACAGGGGCCCCTAGGGCTTCAAATTCTGGGCGGGGAGGAGAGAGAGGCACATCAGGGGGAGGGGCAGTCCAAGGGAAGACCAGGGATACACCTCTATCTGAATCTAGTAACACCTTTTTTACTCAGTCAGCCTTAGACTGGGTTTAAATAAAATCCAGGTAGACCTGAAGATGCATCCTCCCAATGGGGGGGGGGGGAGACGACAAGGAGGACCATCCATAAAATCCATTATATAATCATTCTAGCAGCACTGGATCAGGGGGAAGTAACCCAAATAAATCTACATGCCAGTCAGAGATACCACGTCATCCCCAGAACACACCGGTCTTAAGTTATTTAAGGGTCCCATTATGGTTAAACCACTTTAATGTCAGCCAGTCCGCTAAGATCGAAAAGACCCCAAGTCTGTACCCTATTTAACGGGCGTTATAATGAGGTCTGCCACGGTAGTGGGCTGAAAGGGTATAATTCCCCACCTAGGGGAGCCCCCCGCCACAGCCAGTCGTAAAACATCCGGTCAGGACCCAGTGACCCCCCCCCACCCTGGCAGGGGAAAACCCACATGCGTCTATTTATTGGGGATTCAATTTAACTGTAAAGCCTCTCAAGCATGGCAGAGCTGTTAAAAGAATAGGGTCAATAGCCGACCAGCTGGACGACTACAAATCCAGTCATGGGACCCATAGCCGACTGCAGTATTGTAGGAAGGGGGCATGTGCATCTCCTTGAACTGTCCCCTCAGGCCCCAGCCCAGTGAATATATTCAGGACTAGGTCCGACTCCACTTCTTCTCGCCCCCATCTTAATGTTATCCACTGACCCAGAAAACAGAAGCATTGCTAGATCGGTGGCCAATCAAGAGTGAGGCTGCACCCACAGTCCTGTTAAAAGCCCAATCAGGAGGCAGTAGGGACTTAAGACAAAGAGATTTTTCTACATCCTGTCCTACACCTGTACCTCCCTTATGGGCTCTTTTGAGAGACACGATGAGGGGTGCTATTTGGGGGAAACTAATAGGCCTTCTGTATAGAATAGCTTGAGACAACTTTGGGGATTTTTCCAAGTCAGTCTTGGAGGCCTGGAATAAGGATCTTGATTTGAATATACCCTTCTCACAGTGGGAGAAAGTAACCTTGAAGGTAATCAAAATTACGGCTTCTAATATCTGGCGAGAATTCACATGGAAGTGTCACTCCAGATACTTTTGTTCCCCAACCATGCTTGCAGACTATTTGCTGGCATCTTATGGTTGCTGCTGGAGGGCATGCAAATGTTCTAAGGCAGACCTTGGACATATATTCTGGTTCTGTCCAGTCCTAATGCCTTTCTGGTTAACTCTATAGGTGAATAAGGGGACGTGTATGCTGGAACCCATAGAACTAACGGTAAAGATGGTCTTACTGTCCATCGTCCCTCCCCATGGCCCAAGATGGCTGAAAACCTTGCTTCCTCTCCTTCTCCTAGCAGCCAAGAAAGCAGTTACATGTAAGTGGATGGTAAAAGATCCCCCTACAGTACTAGAGTGGCACAAAATAGTTTGCTATATATATACATATACATATACATATATACTCGAATCCCTAATGGCTAAGTTCCATAACAAACATGATCACTTCCTTGGGAAGTGGCAGAAGTGGGTACTTTATTACTCGCAGGTGAACCCCGAATTTGTTCCATAGACGAGGGTTACACCTCCCCAGAACTTTTAAAATTAGATTTCTCCTCTCCTGTTTTCACCATTATTCCCCTTTACATGGGGCTTCGGGCTGTGACTCGAGGCTTGTTTCTCCATACCTGGGGGCTGAGGTCTGCCTGCCTGCTTAGTAACCCAAGGGATATTAGTTGCCCATTCTGAGTACGAATGTTAACAGTACTCTGTTTAAATATTGATGTATACATTCCTAATTGCTTTTGTTTAATTTACGGCGGACAGTTTTTCTTTTTCTGCATTACATCAAATGTTGTATCATCATTGTCTCTCACAATAAAAATGAAATTTAAAAAAAAAGGAGGTAGTAGGGAAAGCCCTTTGTTTGTAGGGAATTGAAATACTGGTGGGAAAAGCAGACGCTGGACTTCACTGGGGAGGTGAGGGGCTCACAGCAGGAGCTCCTCCAGAGCAAATTTTGAACAGAACAAGTAGAGCACTCCATAAACAAAAGCAGTGAGCTGAGCTAGCAGCTCAGAAGCAGGGCTAGACCAGTGCCAATCAAGAGCGAGGCCATGCCCATAGACCTGCTAAAGGGCTAGTCAGGAGGTGCTAGGAGCAGCCCTTTGTTTGTAGGGACTTGAAATACTGGTGGGGAAAAACAGGTGCTGGACTTCACTGGGGAGGTGAGGGGCTCGTAGCTGGAGCCCCCCCACCCCCCGAACAAATTTTGAACACAACAAGCAGAGCTCTCCATAAACGGGAGTGGAGAGCTGAGCAAGGCAGCTGAGAAGCAGGGCTATGTCAGTGGCCAATGAAGAGCAAGACCGCACCCATAGACCTGCTAAAGGGCCAGTTAGGAGGTGCTAGGAGCAGCCCTTTGTTTGCAGAGACTTGAAATACCGGTGGGCAAAAACGCATGCCGGACTTCACTGCGGAGGTGAAGGGCTTGCAGTAGGAGCACCTGCCGAGCAAATTTCAAACAGAACAAGCAGAGCACTCCATAAATGGGAACGGAGAGCTGAGTTAGGCAGCTCAGAAGCAGGGTTAGATCGGCAGCCAGTCAAGAGTGAGGCTGCGCCCACAGACCTGCTAAAGGGCCAATCAGGAGGTGCTAAGAGCAGCCCTTTGTTTGCAGGGACTTGAAATACTGGCAGGAAAAAACAGACGCCAGACTTAACTGGGGAGGTAACTGGCCCATAGCAGGTGCCCCCCCCCCAAGCAAATTTCTAACAGAACAAACAGAGCACTCCATAAACAGGAGCAGAGAGCTGAGAAAGGCAGCTCAGAAGCAGGGCTAGATCACCAGCCAATCAAGAGTGAGGCCTTGCCCACAGACCTTCTAAAGGGCCAATCAGGAGGCGCTAGGAGCAGCCCTCTGTTCGCAGTTTCCTTGTTTAAATCCTCATCCAGCAAGCGCCCCCCCCCCATGCTGCAGCACACTGCACAAAGGACCAATGTGACAAGGACATCACAGTGGAGTCTGTCCACCAGAGTCAGCCCAACAAGGCAGCCGGCAGCTGGAAACTCTGCACCTCTGCAGTGGATAAGTGAAAAAGGAGAACAGGTGTCTGGAGGCAGCAAAAGTCAGCAGGTGGGGGATAAGGACTAGGAGATTCTACCTGGCAACTGTAGTAAATTCCTGTCTAGCACACTAACTGCAAAGGAGTGAAGGAAGCAGGGGTACACAGAAATCTGTGAGTAGGTGAAACACCCTATATAGGGTAAAGGAACAAAAGTGTTTTAAAACACAAAAGAAAAACGGGCATAGTCGAAGGTAAATATGATGGGAGTGGTGCAGTGCAGTGGCTGTGGGGCAGGGGTGCCGGAAGATGGTAAAAACTGAGGGGGCGGAGGATCAGAGGGGCACTTTTAAGTGTCAAAAGGGCACTTTCGACACTAGTTTTTGCCATACAAAAATACAATAAATCATGTACACACACATCATAATGTTAAGAATGCAGTCCCATTTAGGACTAATTATGCAACGGCATACAAAGGTGACAGCAAAAAGACCACCCAGTCTAAGTCTGCTCATGTGTACAGCTATATTAAGAAAGCAGCTGTCAACCCATTCCCCTCCAATAGCTCCATATGACGTTTGAACCACACATTCCTTAACCTGTTACACTGGTTGTCGAGGTGGAACAGAGAGATGCCATAGTAATGTGCATCACCAGTCCCAAGCATGCAGTCTTCACACTAATGAGTTAGGAGTTTTTGGTTCCACTAACTTCAAGATAGAAGTTAGTGGTTAAGCCCAACCACCAGCGACAAGGTAAACTCTTGAGGCTGGGGAAATAAAGACACAGAGCCATTATGTTTACACAGCTTATTTATTAATGAATCACAGTGTACATCGTAAAGTGTATTTATCAATGAATCATAGTATACAATGACAGTAAACAATATTGTACAACGACAGGGGTATAAACAGATTTTTACAGCAGTCTGGATGGATGGAGGGAGGAGTGGGATACATTTGGAAATGGGCCAATGTTCCGAAGAATTCAATAGAGGAAAGACATCTGCTCATTCATTCCTGTACTGTTGCTACTGAATACCACAGACTCACCCAACCAATTTACCATCACATCTATACTCCTGCCATGAATTAATCCTTGATGCTCTGGTCACCACTTCAGGCTGGTAAGCCTTGCAAGCCTCCACCAAGCCCTGGTGGCCACCAAATCATCCCATGAATGCTCTGGTCACTACTTCAGGCTGGTAAGCCTTGCAAGCCTCCACCAAGCCCTGGTGGCCACCAAATCATCCCATGAATGCTCTGGGAGCCACTTCAGGCTGGTAAGCCTTGCAAGCATCCACCAAGCCCTGGTGGCCACCAAATCATCCCATGAATGCTCTGGGAGCCACTTCAGGCTGGTAAGCCTTGCAAGCCTCCACCAAGCCCTGGTGGCCACCAAATCATCCCATGAATGCTCTGGGAGCCACTTCAGGCTGGTAAGCCTTGCAAGCCTCCACCAAGCCCTGGTGGCCACCAAATCATCCCATGGATGCTCTGGGAGCCACTTCAGGCTGGTAAGCCTTGCAAGCCTCCACCAAGCCCTGGTGGCCACCAAATCATCCCATGAATGCTCTGGGAGCCACTTCAGGCTGGTAAGCCCTGGTGGCCACCAAATCATCCCATGAATGCTGTGGGAGCCACTTCAGGCTGGTGGGCCTTGCAAGCCTTCACCAAGCCCTGGTGGCCACCAAATCATCCCATGAATGCTCTGGGAGCCACTTCAGGCTGGTAAGCCTTGCAAGCCTCCACCAAGCCCTGGTGGCCACCAAAACATCCCATGAATGCTCTGGGAGCCACTTCAGGCTGGTAAGCCTTGCAAGCCTCCACCAAGCCCTGGTGGCCACCAAATCATCCCATGAATGCTCTGGGAGCCACTTCAGGCTGGTAAGCCTTGCAAGCCTCCACCAAGCCCTGGTGGCCACCAAATCATCCCATGAATGCTCTGGGAGCCACTTCATGCTGGTAAGCCTTGCAAGCCTCCACCAAGCCCTGGTGGCCATCAAAATCAACCAATTTACCATCACATCTACACTTCTGCCATGAAGTAATCCTTGATGCTCTGGTCACCACTTCAGGATGTTAAGCCTCTGCAAGCCTCCACTAGGCCCTGGTGGCCACCAAAAATCAACCAATTTACCATCACATCTACACTTCTGCCATGAAGTAATCCTTGATGCTCTGGTCACCACTTCAGGATGTTAAGCATCTGCAAGCCTCCACCAAGCCGTGGTGGCCACCAAATCATCCCATGAATGCTCTGGGAGCCACTTCAGGCTGGTAAGCCTTGCAAGCCTCCACCAAGCACTGGTGGCCACCAAATCATCCCATGAATACTCCGGGAGCCACTTCAGGCTGGTAAGCCTTGCAAGCCTCCTCCAAACCCTGGTGGCCACCACAACCAAGCAACAAATTTACCACCATATGAATCTCTGTAAGTACAGAATTTCTGTATCAGATTTTCCAAAAAGTTAAGTAGTCTCTCGTTTCGTTGCACAAACTCCCGAACAATTAGTGTCTGATCCAAGTTGTCCGTTCTCTCTTTGTGAATGTGCAACAGCATTAGGTGATTGTACCTCTTCTCTGTCATGGTGCTTCTTAAGTAAGACTTTATCGTCCGCTGAGTTGAAAAAGATCTCTCCCCAGTTGCTGTACTCATTGGGACGAGGACGTAAATTTGAATTAGCTTCACTACTTCTGAATACAGTATCTGCTGCTGTCAGTCTTTTCCCACTAAGGCATCAATAATGGTGTTGATTGAAGTTACTGCCCTCACCTCTGGCAGAACCTGCCGCACAAGTCCTGGGAGCAAGTTCAGTTGTGCATTCAGAATGTCAATGTCCAAGTCCTTATCTCCATACAACTGTGTGATCTGAGGAGGAACTGAAAACGTCTTTGCATTGGCTGCTTGAAGCAACAAATTCTCCATGGATGACAGCAAAGCGTAGGTTTCTTGATCAAAACGTCGGTCTAGTTCAACAAGACAAGCATCAATGGCTTCATAGTACATCTGTCGATACCAGTCCTTAGCAGATTCGGGATGGTGATGTGGTGCACTACCATGTTGCAGCCTTGCTGGCACATAGTGCTGTCTGGGAAGTTTTGGCTCCTTCACTTTTTTCAGCAGTTGCGCTCTCTCATTGATGCCTTCATAGACCTGGTCAAAGTCATCGCACTGGCGTTGTAAATTCTTCTTCAGGGAGTTTATGCTCATCATTGTAGTTTCTGCTGTCAGTGTTTTTGTTTGCAGGATTGAAGCCACTTGTTCTGATACGCTGAATATGTTGTATGATACAACCAGTCCAAAATAGGTCCGAAACTTTTTCATCACCGACATCAGGCCTTTGACCTTAGTTCGTACATCTGTAGCTTTGTCTCGTTTCAGCTCCTCTAAGGTGTCATGGAGTGCTCCATAGTTTTTGAGAACCGACTTGATACTCTTTGTTCTTGCTGTCCATCTTGTTGGACAAAGTAAGTGCAGGCCTTCTATCATCATGTAAGGGTCCTCACTGTCATTCACTGCAATATTTTCATAAAGAGCCAGCCTCTGTGGGGATCCCCGAATCAACACACTTAAATTCTGGACAAAGCTGAGAGCATCGTCAATGGCATCACTCGTTTTGCTACAGTTTTGCAACACCAGGTCCAAGAAGACTTGCACAATGGACATTCAACGCTAGTGGATTTTCTCTTTAATTCTTGTTGCAGTTCCAGAAATGCATCCACTCATATTTGCTGCTCCATCATACGCCTGTCCCTCAGGTTGTTGATTGGTAAGTTGCATCTTATTAGAACATCCTTAATGGCACTGGTGATGGATTCTGCATCAGTCTTAGCCATTTCATACATCCCAATAAAATCTTCGTGTATAACAAAATGGGGCAGAAACCCATCGGATACATATTGTCATCTGTTCATGTTGGCTAATATCCGTGATTCATCTGCGATGATTGCATACAGCTTTGATTCATTGCGTATCTCTTCCAGAAGGTTCCTCAGCAGCTGATGTGCCATGATTTCCATGACTTCATTCACAACATCTGAACTCTGATACTTCCTTCCTGGATCCATCCCTGTAGTTCTGGCATGTCAACTGCCCTACTCAGCATTCCCACCTCAGGTTGCTTTCCTGTTCTTCATGGCTCACAATTGCTAGTCCTTGCCAACTAGAAGCTTTATCGCATTTACCTGTTTCAGGAACAGGTCTCTGTTTCTTGCCTGTTCCTGTGCAAGATGCTGGCTGAGCTGAGCACCAACGTTCATCCTTGTGTTGTTGAATGCAGTATACTTCTCAACAGCTTCATGGTGGAATAATGATGTCTGATGTTTCTTGAATTTGTCAATTGCTTTCTTCCAATCACTAAATCCTGCTGAAATGAGCGTGGTTTCACCACAACGACTGCCTGTGATTAGTTTTCTTTCCACTGCTGCCGACAGTAGTAGCAGAACACACATCCTTTTGAAACACAGTATGTTAGCCAGTTGAAAGATGAAAACCACCGTGTTTGACAAGTTCTTGTTTCACTTCTCCCATTGGTTCGCAGAATGACTTGTTTGATTGAAGTATCTATAACACTGCTTGGTTGAAAAACACCATTAATATTGTGGCAACAAACAGAAGAGCAGGAGGGGAGAGACAAAGAGACAGCAGATTCAGACACGGTTGGTTCAACTGCAGTTACCCAGGCTTTCTCAGAACAGGAGGGGAGAGACAAAGAGACAGCAGATTCAGGCATGGTTGGTTCAACTGCAGTTACCCATGCTCTCTCAGAACAGGAGGGGATGGACAAAGAGACAGCAGATTCAGGCATGGTTGGTTCAACTGCAGTTACCCAGGTTTTCTCAGAACAGGAGGGGAGAGACAAAGAGACAGCAAATTCAGGCATGGTTGGTTCAACTGCTGTGAGCTGAGTATTCTCAGAGACATGCACAATGTTGCCATCACTGTTGCTGTTCATTGGGAACAGCTCTGCAGCTCTGTTTTCTGTATCAGAGAAAGAGCAGGCCTTACCATCCAGGGGCACTGGAATAGCAGCTGCAGGACAATCATCAGGCAAGGAACATGTTAGTTCTAGCACTGATGCAGCATTTGAAACAAACATGGCTGCATTTGACTCTGTCGAAGCCATTGGCAGCGAAGTGGTATGCACAGTTACATTGGCACTTACAATACCGGTACAGCTGACAGCTGCAGTGCTTGTGGCAGTGTCAGTGGTATTATTCCTGGCAGCGATGTCCCTTGCATGCTCTGAAGCTGTTGGTATCAGGGCACTCCCAAACCAGTAATTTAGTTATCTTGGCAGCAATATCAGCCAGTTGTTTCTCCATTTGTCGTTTTCGTCTCTCAGACCGTGGCATATTTGAATGCAGTGAGTCCGTGCAGGCTCTGAGAAAGAATTGCGTACACAGTTTAGTGAACCCATCCGATGACCATCTTCTGATAAGATACTGCAGCATGAACATTAAGCATGCAAGCAATAGAATTTCTATGGCAAATATTTTATATTTTGCCCTTCCTCAAACCCCCAATCGTTGTCAATAGTTATCAATCCGCAACTACTGGGCCTACTTTAGATATTCTCGGCTAGTGATCCATGCAGCAAAATGCTTGTGTATTGCACCAGTGTACAAGACTGGAGTCCAATAACATTTATTGGAGGCTTTGGCTTGTAGACACTGGGAATGGGACTAGGCGCCCTCCTGAAGACAAACCGGCAGCGCAGCAGAGGAAAAAAACAAACAACTAAAAAGATATTCTGCTTAAGGAGATTTGGTCAGTAAGCGATGGGTAGCAAGACAAGAGAGAGTATAAAATGTTGTACTTGTTTCGGCATTCATACAAGCTACATACTCCTCAGAATGGACACATCTACCGGCTGTAATAAGGTATCAGAGGTCTGATTTCATGTCCAGCCACCAGTCAACTGGATTCTCGTAGAGAACAAAACCCGATGTTTTACTAACCAAGTTCACCTTTTGGAACTAGCTGGACTCAGTGTGACGCTGGTACTGACAATTACACTTTTTTGTATGCCACCAACACTGTTACTCAGCTGCCCAACTGTTACAATGGCAGGGCTTTTGTTATGTCCATGACTTCGGTATCGTGGAAATTTGCCTCCTCTCCCTATGTCACATATCGTACCTCTCCCAGCAGCTGCAACTCAGACTTTTCAACTGCCCAACTTCTGCAACTCTTCCTTCTCAGAGATGACCCAGCAGCAAGGGAGTAAGCAATTCCCTACCCTATTACTGCCTGGCTATTCAACCAAGGGTGGTGACAGGAGGCCAGCGTTCAGTGCTGCATGCAAGGACTATGCTATTCACCCAACATTGAATTGTTTTTATGAGAAGCACAAACCTCAGTCGTTTTATAAACTGTGCCTACAGGAGAACTTGGACACAGTGGTATTACTTTTTAATGCTCCCTATACCACTCACTGGTTTCTCACACAAGTCATGCCAAGTGCCAACTTCATTTACCACCCTGAACACAACAGTGCCATACTCTAATCCAGTCCAACATGCAAGTCGATTCCATGCCATTGTCTGCCAGTGCTACACTCGTAAAACATGCATCATTAATCATTCTAAGCATGCTTACAGCTGCCTCCTCCACACCAGCTCACTTTAGACACATTTAAACCACTATTTTATAATGCAAATGCTCCTAGATTTCTGAGATGCGAGTCCTGTCAATACAAGCTATTAGAACAATTACACAGTTAGGTCGTGAGTGCCACCAGTCACAGGAATTAAAAAGGCAGATGTGCAGATTCAATCGAGAGAGAGAGAGAGAGAGAGAGAGAGAGAGAGAGAGAGAGAGAAGGACACACGATACACAAATTTTGTTAGCAGCAGTATGTGGTAGTTTGAACTCCCGACAGTGCAAATTTTTTTTAACTGGTTCCATAGCACTCCCATAGGCTCCGGAAATGGGGGTCTTAGCTAGTCAAGGTGGCTGTATAACAGGAGATGGTGGGGCCTCAAGTGCTCACAGGGGTGCATCTCCAGAACCTGTACAGGTCCAACAACTATACAGGGTAGCTTTAGGGGCTGTGCAGTATACCACAGCTCCATAACTAAGGGGAAGTAGGAACTGGCTCATACCCCGCTTTCTCATATGACAATAAAGACAGTTCCTCACTCTGCTGAGTATTTCCTCCACCACCACCACCAAAACAATTTCAAAAGTCCACCAATACCTGGGTTGCTTAAGATGGGCCAGGCATTGCTTGTCATCAGATTAAATTGATTTTTGCTCAGGCCATCCTCCCCATGCTAGATTACAACATGCCAATGCCTCCAGTCTTTTCCTAACTGTTCATTATCAGCTTCTATTTTAAAATCAAAATGGAATGAACACCATTGTACTCTACCTACCCAGTTAAGCTGCTTATTCCCCTCATCCAGATGCACATTCAATTGGCTCTCTAGTAATTTACAAAACTGTAAACAAGCAGACTCCAACGTATCCGAGATTCTTAGTTCCCACCTATAGTCAGCATTAGAGACATACCCAATCAAGGTTGTTCTCTGCCTAGGTTCTAAACCACAATACAAAACAGTTTTTCAACTGTGTATTCAGGCACAATTAGATAAGTCTTTTAGATGTATGATGCATCTCATTACTGTAAATAGGAACATTACTCACTACTGCCAGTTTGAAAAGGGCCCTTTCATGTTCTAAAAAAATTAGTGTTTTTGGAGAACAGCAGACGTTTAAATTTGGCTCTTTTAACAGCAATCTTTTACTCAAGATGAGTTGCTCGTGTCATGGGACACCCTTTAATGTCCCTAATGTTTTGATTAGACATTACCAGGTGTAGTGCTGCCCTCTTGCAGCTTCACTCACCCAATGTGTGAGAAACAGTCCAAGTAACATCCACAATTTTGACCCTTTCTGACTTATAGTAGCTGCGTCCCCCAGCCTATGTCTGGAAGCTTGCAGTAAGCCATTAACACTATGGGCCTGATTTAAAAGAGCCCTTAGAGTGATGCAAGTTGTATCACTCTGGGACAGACAAACTCCAAGTGCACCAGAACCCTGTGCCCAGTTTTATAGATTGAGGGGTCCCTGCACCAAAGACCCAGGAGTTACTGCAGTTGCAGGCTTGCACCAAACATTTGGCACACCTGCGGGGATTGCCACAGGGATCTAGCCCCCTGCCTAGCACAACACTAGAGGGGCTGTGAAGGTTGAGGGGGTGCGTATGCAAGTCAGGAGGGGGCCTGGGGCAGAAGGAGCATGGGGGAGTGCCCTAGAGGATTTGGGGAAGACAGCAGGAATGACAGGGATGTGGAGTGGCACAGTCACTTGGATGGAACTGCCTCATGGGGGATTGGCAGGCATGGACAGTGACATGGCACCAATGGGACACAGCACTGACACCTGCCCCATAGGTGCAACAGCTGACAACCCTGAAGGTGTAAAGCTTAGCTGAAGGTTGAGGACTGCCAGTGGTGGAGGGGAATGTTCTTCAAGCACCACAATAGTCCCCTGGTACCCACCCACCCCATCGTGGCAGGCTACCTACCACCTACAGGTGGTCCATTGTTCACCCTATGGAGGCTGTGTCACTGTTCATGTCTGCCAACCTCCCACAAAGTGGTGCCTTTCTGTGCCCACCTGGGGCCATGTCACTACCCATGGCTGCTGGGTGCCACATCACATCCCTGTCATTCCCGCTGTCTCCCCGATGCCCTCTAGAGCACCCCCATGCACCTTCTGCCCCTGCCCCCTACTTTCAGGACAGGTACCCTCCATCACCAGTGTCTGGCAGTGATTCATGTCTCTTAAACCTCCTCCTGGCTGGTCTAGCTTAAACCTTCTGTTGCCTCCATGGTGGGGCTTCCAAAATTACAAATAAGGAGATGGTGCAGCCCCATTGTGGTGCAAACCCTCTTGCAACCTGTGCAATGGTGCTTCTGTCGCAAGGGCCAAGGACGCTTGGGCGCAAGGCATCCCAATCTCAACACAAATTTCCAAATCTCAGTACCAGCATTCTGTCGTTAAGTCAGTGGGTGCAGTTATAGGCCAGTCCCAAAATATATTTCTTGTATGTGTTTATTGACCAGCGTCTACTTTGGAGCTAGTTGGCTCAGCAATACATATCTTCGACATCATTTTGTTGTTCTCTATCTCTGGAGTGCAGTTAATTACTTTTTTCCAATCTCAACACATTCAAAAAAAATCAGGATTTCCACAAAGTTTGATGCAAGGTGCCACTTGCATCATACCCATTTGGTGCAGACGCCTTGCGACAAACAAACGCTTTTTAGAATCGGGCCCCATGTCTCCAGGTCTTGCCACTTTCCTTATCTCTGTCTCCATAGCTTCATACACTTTATTTTGTGTCTGTTTCAACATAACTAATATCTAATTACATGAAACAGGGTAGCTGCATTGTAATTGCAATGCAGTTGCAGTGTAGTTACACTGTAACTAGAGTGTAGGTAAGTGACAAAATAAAGTGTAACCAATCTGGTGATCTGTACACTACCCCCTACCTTGCACTTCTTAGACAACACACTGGCAAACAGGCTAAGCCTGCGGAGGGAATATAGCATTCCAGGTGGAGGTGTACCAGAGAGCAGTACAGTGGAACACCAAATCCCTCATCCTGCTGGTGATGTCCCCTCCCCGTGCATCCCAGCATCCCACTAGTCCAGCCCAGATACTTGTCACACTGTACTAACACCTTGTGGTCTTTTGAAATAACCATAAGGTCCTGTTTCTCCCTAGTGACTGACAGCCTCCCCCCCATCTTATACTCAGCACTGGGGTGCCTGTGCCCTAGGTGCATGATTTTGCGCTTTTTGGCACTGAACCCCAACTATCATACCTAAAAAATGGTTTTAGACTGTTTATTTTTTTGGGGGGGGCTTTGTTTCTTTCATGCCCTCTCTAGTGCCACAGAGTCAGGAACAGAAGAAACTGATACTACAGAAGTACTGCTGGTGTTCTTATCTTTGATTTCAGGATTCACCACAGAACTTCTGCATTTTTCTGCTGTTTACACAGGCAGTGGCGTTGAACTAACAGGGCCATAGAAACAAGTTGCCAATAATTTACCTCTTCGTTCTTTTTTAACACCAGTGCTGCTATCAGGCCTACCCATGAGCATTTGACTGCATTTTTTGCTGCACACATCCAACTGGTTAAGGGCGAATCATGTGGTTACCATATTACTGAATAATTAGTTTGGAATTCAATATATACAACAAGCAATGTGACTCACTTACTTTTTTTAGTGGTATCTGGTGCAGTCAGTGAAAAGATGCCTGTTGCGCTGCCGCCAGCCCGCCGTCGATAAGGAGATTCTTTTCTCCAGATGCCCAGGCACAGTAGGAGCTACTCTTCTTCAGGCACAACAGCTCCTGAGCTACAGACTCAGTCCCGACTAGCTTCCTCCTCGCTGCGGCTCAGGAACTTCGGGGGGGGGGCTCTTCTAATCTCAGTCTCTCACTACCAGCTTTCTCCTCTTCAGGCTCCAACTCTCACTTTCAGTTCTACCCTGCAGGATTCGAGGAATGAACGCCACCGGCCGCCGTGTTACTGAGCGTCACTCTCAGCGTCGCCCCACGGACGAACTAGAACTTGAGTCAGGCTTCAGGGTCACAAAAACTCACAGTCCACGTCACGACCACCAGCACCAACTTGCGGCTGCAGGCTGCAGCTAAGAAATTAAAGTTATGGATACCGATTGCCGTCGTGACGCCGACGCCGCTGTTGTAGTCCCTCCCCCTAGCAGCAGCTGCCCCAGTTAAGCTGAGCTCCACGACCACGAGTCCACGATCGACCCCACCAGTCTCTCCAGTCCGACTGTCCAACTATGCGCCACCTAGTCGCCCTCGATTCTCACTCTCTGACTCTCCTCTCAGCTGAGCTTTACTGTAGTCAGTCTACCCCGGCCACTGGCACCGCCACTCGCCGCACCTCCGCTCTCCGCACTATCCAGACCACCGACCACGCCGCACACCGCACACAGCTCCTCAGGACCTCAGACCTCAGGCTCTCAGTCTACTCAGTCAGGAACACAGAGAAAGCAGAATAGGGAAAAAGCTAAAACCACTGGGCATTTAAAGAGCCCAGCGACCACCACCCTAAGGACACGCCTTCATTTCTTAAGCGGACCTGATTGAGAGATGTGTGTGCCATCTCAATCAGGTCCGCTCTCTAAGTCTGCCGTCACATATTTAGATCCCGCCCCCATCTGCAGCTAGAGAAGGGAATCGCGCGGGAAAAACAAAACAAACAAAACAAAAAAAAAAAGTACGCAGTCGGCTCCACTACCTTCACAGAAGCATAGGGGCAATCTTCTAGGCTGCACAAAAAAGTGGTGGGGCGGCCGCTCCCCCGATTCCGGCGCCCCTGCTGTGGGGTGGCAGTTTTCAGGGAGACCTTCTGGAGACTGCGGTGCTGCTCCATCTGCACGCATCTCTCTAGGCTGTGAAGGGAAGTTGCTAGACTCCAGGCCGAGTTGGCTAGGATTCGAGAAACCTCCTCCCCCACCCAGGGACCACCAGGTCTGCCACCGCTAACTCAAAGGATGCTTAGCGAGAGAAGTGATTGGACTACGGTGGGCTCAGGGAGGGTGAGTGCAGTGGGAGAGAAGCACATCCCCCATCAGGTAACATTATGCAATTCCTACACCGCTCTGGTGGGGTGGGACTGTCCCATGGAGGCACCCATGGTAGTGTCCAGGGAGGACGTGGAGGTCCTCTGTAGTGGAAACCTCCATGAGGGAGGCAGAGAACTCCAGAGGAGAAGGAAGCAACTCCTGGTGGGGAACTGTATCATGAGAGGGATAGATTTGGGGACAGGAAGGATGGGGAAGAGAGAGGTTAAGTGCCTATCCGGTGCTACAGTTTGGAGGGATGGAAAGCGGATCCTGAAGATTGCTAGGGCTAGAGGGGAGAGCTGGATGCCATTGTCCACCTGGTGACTAATGATCTGGCAAGGGACGGGGAGGGGATAGTACAGGAGGAGCTCAGAGAGTGGGGGAGGGGGTCTTAGGCAGGTAGCAAGCTCAGTGACCTTTTCTGAGATGCCAGTCTATGACTGGGGGAGGATAGGGTACTCTGTACCAGAAGCATCAACCATTGGTTGAGAGAATGGTGCAAGAGGAGGGATTCACCTACATTGAGGAATAGGGTCGCACCTCGTGAGATAGAGGCCTGTACAGGGGAGATGGCTTGCATCTTTTGAGGAGGGGGACTGCAGTCCTCAGTGAATGGTTTAAATGTTTCATCGGCGAGCATTTAAACTAGCCAAGGGGGTGACGGGAGGATGCAGGGAGAAATAAACTGTTCCCCCCCCAAACTGGAGTTCTCAACAGGGAGAATCCTAAGGGAGATAAATCCCTATGGGTATCTAATAGAAAGAAAAAAAGTTAATAGTAATGAAGGGAGATGGTAATAAGAACAGAGGTGGTAAGGAGAGAGGGCTAAAGGGAAAATGTGGAGCTGATGAGCAGGGTAGTAATAGAAGTTGGAAGTCTGTTTGCCAATGCTCGAAATCTGGGGAATAAAATTCCGGATGTAAGGCCATTAAGGTCGACTGTATGGGGGATGCTATGCATCATTTACAATAAATGTGTTTTTAACGTACCCTAGAGTTGGGTTTGATGGTGGAGATTGTAGCCGAATGGTTTTATGTGTTTGGTCTTCTCATATGTGCTTTCGGTTCCTCCTTTGGGTCTCTTAGCCGCCGTGATTTCGATTTTTGTTTAAGGCCATTATGACAGAGGCTGACCAGGACATTGTCACCATTACAGAATCATGGTGCACCGAGAACCATGGCTGGAATATAGCCATACCAGGCTACGTCTGTTCAGGAAGGATAGGGTGGGAAGAAAAGGGGGAGGAGTTGCTTTTAATGTGAGTGATAGCATAAAAGCAACAGAGGTACAAGGAATACAGGGAGGAGCGGAGGTACTGTGGATCAGACTAGAGACAGGTAATGGAACCACTATTCACACTAGCATGATCTCCAGACCTCCAGCATAGGGGGGAGTTGGATAAGGTTCTGGAGGAAGCCATCCAAAGGATGGTAAATGAGGGGGAGGTGCTCCTGGTGGGGGACTTCAATCTGCTGGTTGTAGATTGGAGCTTCCCAGCTGCAGCTTCAGCTAGGAGTAGGGACTTCCTGCAGTGGGTATTCCTCAGGCAACTAGTTAGGGAGCCCACTCATGAGGGGCAGTACTAGACCTTGCAATAACTAACAGGGACAGTGTCGCAGACGTCATGGTGGTTGACCACCTGGGGACCGGTGATCACCATACTGCATAGTTCAGTATAAGTACTGGGGCAGAATCAAACCATGCAAGGACAAGGGTCCTGGACTTCAGCAGGCCGATTTTAAAAAGGTGGGGGGTGCCTCATGGATGTCCTGGTTGGGGGGGGGGCAGCGGCAAGACTTGGGTAGAGTGGAGGAACTTTGGGCAAAATTAAAAGGGGCATAGAGAAGGCAACAACTCTCTGCATTATGCTAGTAAGCATTTAATTTTTTATTTGTTAACCGGGTAAGGACACTGGAACAAGCCCATTTTCCGGTCCGACCCAACAGAAAACAAGAACAACAAAGACAATCGCTACAAGTTACATTTAGACAAAACAAATACATGACTCCATTGAATTCAAGTAAGCCCTAAAATTATTCTTAAAATTTAAAAGAGAAATGGAAGAGTGGACTTCAAGGGACCATGCGTTCCAAAATTGTGGGGCTGCCACTGAGAAAGTCCTTACAACCACCTTCATTTGAAAGGAGGCATTTTTTACAATAATGCCACTATTAGAGCACAAGTTACGGGTAAGGAGCCTAATTTCCACCAAATCTATTAGTGGATACTTGGTATTTAAAAAATGGATTTCAAAACTTGACAGCCAAAATAAAATATAATCCTATTATTTAAAAGAAAACTCCATGTTAAAATCAGAAAAAGATAAGTAGTGGTCTTTTTTTCTGTGTTCTAACCAGTTCCCAGTGTTTTCTTTTCCTCTGGCTGTGAGAGATGTTTTTTCTAACTTTCCCTAACTGTTTTATTGCCCTTGGGGGTTGCCATTCTGGTTTCTTTATGGGCCTCTTATCCCAGATAGTCTTCCCAGAGTGCCCTTTGGTGTGATGTCTAATCGCCCCTGCAGGGAGCCAGTGTCTTGTTATAGAGTCGGTCACAGCTCAGCCACAGAGAAAATATTTCTTCCAGAGAAGACACACTGCTAGATTTTGGGTGAGTGTAATTATTATTATTTTTTGATATCAGTACCTTGTCCTGCTATGTTCTGCTCTTTGTGTGTTTTTTCACCAGTACTAAGTAGCAAAAATTGAACATCACCTTATAGGTTGTAACATAGCAGGACAAGGTACGAATATCAAAAAAAATAATGATACTCACCAAAATCTGACTGATCAGTTCTCTGAAAGAAGCTATTATCTTGTGGCTAAGCTATGACAGACCCTACTAAATCTAAGGGCATAGCTACATCACTGTCACATGAGCCAGGGTGCATCGTAGGAGAAAGAAAGCCAATAAACCTATTTGTAATGGAGATCCCCAAGGGTCGTAAAACTACCATACAGCTAGCAGGCTAATTTAGGAAAAACTCCTAATAGCAGATAGAGGGAAGGACACACTAGGACTTGACATACATATCAAAACACTCTACAGAATATGTTTTTGCACCTTCTGGGTGGACTTTTCCTTTAACGCTAGCCAGCAAGCTTAGAGTACAAGCAAAGGCAATAGGAAAAAGAGACTGCTGTGGTTCTGTAAGGAAGTGGCTGGAAAGGTAAGGGCAAAAATGTTTTGTTTTATTTTATTTATTTATTAATTTTGTTAACCAGGTAGGCCTTCTGAGCCCCGAAGGTCCCTTTTTCAGGGGCGATCCGGGACTAGTTACATAGGAGGAAGCATTTATATATTACAACACCTTTTTTGAACAGGAAACACAAGGATAGAGATACAGTGTATAGCGCACAGCAAGGTTAAATACAGTAAGGTTATACAGCCAGCTACAGACATATCATTAAAATTATAACAAGCATAACGTTACAATTACAAATTGATAGAATGGGGTTTGGTGGGTATAGTCATGACAAACTTAAGTGAGCCTAGGTTCAAGTACTAGCAGGAGGGGTGGCAGAGGAAGAGAGGATTTGCTCTGGGGTATTTAATCACCGGCTCAGGAGCAGTGACTGTGGTCCAGTTGATACTCACACAGGCCCTTTCGGAAAACACCTAGGAAGGTAGCTTTCTGTAGGTGGCCAGGGAGCTTATTCCATAGAATTGGAGTGACACGGGCAAAGGATTTGTCACTTGCTGTTGTTCGGACCCTGGGTTCCTCTAGGAGCCAGTGCCCAGTGGTACAGAGCTGCCTGCTGGTACGTTTTAGGGTTAGACGTCCAGCTAGACTAGCTGGGGGGTGGTCAGTGAGGAGCTTGAATGTTAAAAAGTTAGAATTCAGGAGGTATAAGAAGACACAGAAAGAGGAGGATAGGGAGCTATATCTGAAGAAATAGTGGGAGGCAGGGAAATCAATTAGGAGCACAAAGGCGCAAACGGAGGAGAAAACAGCCCTGGAAATAAAGAAGAGACCAGACATTTTTTAGGTATATAAGCGAAAAGAGGAAGACCAGGGGAGGGATTGTAAGACTAAGAAAGGGGGGGGATTGTATGGAGGACCGAGAAAAGTCAGACATCTTGAACAAATACTTTTGTTCACTGTTCACAGAAGAAGGGAAAGGAAGGGTGCCACAGATAAGTGACAGGAGCATCGAAGGAGAGGAGGTGGACACTAGTCCATTTACAGAGGAGACCGTCTTGAAGGAACTCAGAAATCTGAAAGTGGATAAGGCAGTGGGGCCAGACAAGGTCCATCCAAGGATTGTGAGGGAACTCAGGTAGGTGATGGGCGCACCTCTGACAGTCCTGTTCAACCTCTTAGTGGAGATGGGAGTGGTTCTGGGGGACAGGAGGAGGGCAAACATAATCCCACTTCACAGCAGAGGGAGCAGGGAGAAGGCTGGCAATTACAGGCCAGTCAGCCTGATTTTGATGGTGGGGAAATTATTGGAATCACTGCTGAAGGGAAGGAAAGGATAGTGGAATACCTGGAACCCAGTGGATTATAGGACCCGAGACCACATGGATTCACAGAGGGGAGGTCTTGTCAAATGAATCTAATAGATTTCTTGACTGGATGTCCAGGGAATTGGATCAGGGAGGAGTGGTGGGTATGGCCTACCTAGATTTCAACAAGGCTTTTGACACCATTCCACATAGAAGATACTAGTAAGCAAGCTGGGTAGCCTAGGAGTGGGACCAAAGGTGGTAAACTGGGTAAGTAACTGGCTAAGGGATAGGAGACAGAGGGTGGTGGTAAAAGGGGTTCACTCCGAGGAAGAGAGGGTGACCGGTGGGGTACCACAGCGAACTGTACTGGGACTGGTCCTCTTTAATGTCTTTATTAGCCACATTGCAGACGGGCTTGATGGAGGGGTCTGTCTGTTTGCAGATGACACTAAAATCTGCAACAGGGTAGACACTTTGGGGGGGGTGGGAAAATCAGAGGTGATCTGAAAAAGAGCAATGGTCAAGGGTATGGCAGCTGGGCTTCAATGCAAAATAAAAAGTGCAAAATCATGCACTTGAGCCACAGAAACTCCAGTGGGGGGGGGAGTACAAATACGGAAAAGAGGTATTGACAACCATCAAACAGGAAAGAGACCTAGGGGTTATCATATCTGATGGCCTAAAGGTGGCTAGGCAGTGCGACAAGGCAGTTGGGAGAGTTAGCGGGATGCTGGGGTGCATAGGGAGGGGTATCACCAGCAGAAAGTGGGAGGTGGTGTCACCCCTGTATAGATCACTGGTAAGACCTCACCTGGAGTACTGTGTCCAGTTCTGGAGACTCTTATCTTCAGAATGACATAGAAACAGTGGAGGTGGTCCAGAGGAGAGCAACCAGAATGGTGCAGGGGCTGCATCACTAGCCCAATGAGGAAAGACTGAAGGACCTTAATATGTATACCCTGGAGGAACAGAGGGAGAGGGGGGATATGAAAGAAACTTTCTGATACCTCACAGGTATAAATAAGGTTCAAGAGGGAAGCATTTTTCAGAAAAAAAGATGCTCAAGGATAAGGGGGCATGTTATGAAGCTGAAGATGGGCAGACTCAGGGGAGATGTGAGGAAGTACTTCTTCACGGAGAGGATGGTGGACGCCTGGAACAGCTTCCCAGCGGAGGTGGTGGGGACAAAAACTGTAACAGGGTTCCAGAAATGCATGTGATAGGCAAAAGAGAAGCTTAGGGATCAGACCAAGGGAGGATAAGCTGGAGATCAAGTAGGGTCTGCAGTGATACAGTAGGTAGGGAAAAACGAGCAGACTAGATGGACCAAGTGATCCTTATCTAATGTCTGATTCTGTTTCTGTGTTTCTAAAAGCCTAATCAGGGATGGAGGGGTTTGGTTTTGGGGGGGAGCAGATATCGTCATTTAATGTCTTGTACAACCTCCTTGTGTTGATCTTATGGCTGCTGCCACTACTGTGGATTGTAAAGCACTTTGGAACAAACGGAAAAGTGATTTGGTTTTACATAGTGCCTTTTGTGCAAACCTTTCAGTTAAGAAACAGTGGCTGAGGTGATCGGTGGGGTAGGGATGGTCCATCTCTGAGGGAAGAGAGAATGCTGCTGTTGCCACTGTAGTAGGATCATACTGTGGTGAAGGGAGCCCCCCCTTGGAAAGTTGTTACTGGGTACTCACTTCTAAACTGGCCTGCATACAACTTCAAGCTGATGCACTAGCTCTGTGTTTGCATTTTGCATTGACTTGAAGAGTTCAGAAAAACTCATTTTCAATTACATTTTCCAGGGTGGGGGGGGGGCACCATAGAGATCATACACACAAATATATATGTATAAATATGGGATACATGATGGGCACGAGTGTGATATGGAAAATATTTTCACTCCTTTAGAGTGACCTCTGAATATTTGCCACTCATGACTATCCAGAGGTCACTGTGCAGGAGTGAAAATATTTTCCATATCACATGAGTGCACACCATGTATCCGATTTATACAATAGGAGTGTGTTTTGTGCTGTTTTTTGGTTTGGTGACATCATCACAGTGAAAATAAATGCAGGTGACATCACCACAGTGAAAATAAATCCATTTTTTTTCACTGAGGTGATGTCGTCACAGTGGTTATTCCACTGCAGTGAGAAAACATGTTTTATGCAGTGAGTTATTTGCTCCCCTATTGTGTGTGTGTGTGTGTGTGTATATATATATATATGTATGTATATGTATATGTATATGTATATGTGTGTGTGTGTGTGTGTGTGTGTGTATATATATATATATATATATATATATATATATGTGTATGTGTATGTGTATATATATATATATATATATATATACACACACACACACACACACACACACACGGGTCATCACGTGATGCTTCCTCTCATTTTTACATTATTTATAAGTCACTTGCATATGGTGGCATAAAAACCAGTAGTACTGCATGTGATATCCACTCTACTCATTATATAGAGGATCTTCATGAAAAGGACCTGGAAATCTTCAGGTGGGTCAGTCCAAAACTGCAGTTTAGGCATACAGCGAGATTAAGTAGCACACTCTGAGGTACAGTGTGTATGAATAGGGCTATGTAAAACAACATTTCTGTCCTTCTCACTAGAATTTTGTACTATCTATTGCGAAACCATATTGATTTTGGTGGAGCTCAGTGACGTTACTATAGCATTAGGAATGTACAGGATTGGCTGGCACAGAGGCCTAAGGCACTGGATGTCTTATCTCGCATCATGCCGGCGACCTGGGTTCGTGAACAGACTTGGGTCGTCGGGAGCCGGCATGGGGGGGGGGGGTGTAAGCAGGATTGAGCAACCGACAGGCCGCTCTTCTCTCTCGGGGTGGTGGTCATCCCCCATGTAGTTCCGCTGCCACTGGATGGAGGCCCGGTGGCTAGTGTAGGTGGGAGATGAGTCGCAGGAGGGCACCTCACGCCGCAACATGCGCATGCCTCCACATGCACACATGTAGCTGAGGTTCGGGGAAGGGTGAAAAATGGAGCACAAAAATCCATAAAAAAACATAAAAAAAAAAAAAAAGGAGTGTACAGGATTTTTGCAAAGCCATATTTATTGCCTTAGTCATATTTTTTAATGGCTGGGTTTTCCATATTGTGTACTGCTGTGTCACACAGTCTTGCTTCCGGAAACGCTCTCAGTATCTTTTTTTTTCACTTTATCTTTTTATTGAAATTCGAGTATATAAGAAAGCACACATCGTATACAATAGAAGGCTATCCTCCATGTGAGGTATAAAATATCACTTAACAAAACACAGTATTTAGAGTAAACATATTGGAGAAGCCTTATATACATGTATTGATAATAAAACACAAACCTAGACAGGATGTAAGTGGAGAGCAGAAGGGTTAGAATCAATAGGGTGTTATGGGATCAGAAATAGCAACCATGTACAAAATACATGCTAGGGCAGGCTATGGCAATGCCTTCAGTAAATTGCAAAAAGTGATAAATGTGGTAATCTGAACACTGTTCAGTAATGGAATGGTGAAGAGAAGAGAAAAGTGTGCAAGGAGAAAGAAGAGAGAAAAAAGCAAGGAAGAAGGGAAGGAGAGAGGGAGAAAACAGGGAAGAAGGAAAAAAAGAGGAGAAATCTGTGCACAAAAGTTTTGAGAAAACCTAATCTGAGAGCAAAATAAGAAGGAGGGCTAACTATCCCTAAGAATTAGGGTCTAGAAGAACTAGGTTCGATGTACTTGAAGTTATCCTGCCAACATCTGTCATACACAGTGAGTCGGTTATGAGTAACATGAGATAATCGGTCTAGGGAGGCATACTGAGGGAGGTTTTGAAGAACATCTGAAAGAGAAGGCACCAGAGTTGATTTCCATTTCATAAGAATCAGACGTTTGACCAGAAGAGAAAGTATGTTTAGCCATCTAAAATGTGCATGTGAGAGGAGAGAGCTATTGGGGATAAGGATGCCTAGAAGGAATAGCTTGGGGTCAAAAGATAGTTTTTGTCCTGTTACTCTGGAGGCATGTAAACAGACTTTATGCCAGAGCTTATCAATGGGAGTGTAAGACCACAAGATATGAAGCAAATCCCCGTTGGGCAAAATGCAGCACCAGCAATTATTATTATTTAATAGGCCCATATATTGAAGCACAGAGGAGGTTCTATACCAAAGATGTAGGATTTTAGTTTGTATTAAAGAACTATGGGCATCTTTAAAGGTATTATGTGCAATACTCCAACAATTACTCCATTGTGCATCTGAAATATTGTAGTTAAGAAGAGTACTCCATTTATTTTTGGCCTGTATAGACTGATCAGGTAGCTTATCAACAAGGCCACTGATTTACGTGATTAAAACAATGAAATTCCATTTTCAAGACTTCAGATTCGGAATTGCACCGGTGATCGTTACTCTAATTTCCAGATTTTACTGTGATTGTGCTATCATTCTTTTAGTATGTGCATAAATAATCAGAGTTAAAGAAGGCTTAATATACAGAGCATTAAATAAAGCAAACTGAAACTAGTACAGGAAGGAATTATAAGAAAAATACAAGTTTTGTAGATTTACTGATCTGATATAAAATGGCAGATTCCATGAAATCTTTGTTTTTGCCGGTTTTCAGCCAGTCCTAATTCCGAAATTTCACCAGGTTTTCTGGTAAAAACCGAAAAACAGTGGCCTTGCTTATCAATAATGTATTTGTCAATGGAGCTATTTAATTTTACTGATAAATTAGTCCAGTGCGAGATGTATGGGTTTAGAAGAGTATACCTATAAACTAAACTAGAGAGAGAGTTATAAGCTGCCCAAATTTGTAAAAACTTCCAAAAGTCCTGTTTAGGAAGTTTCCATGTAACCTGCAAGTCTGAGAATGATCTAAGAGTGAGTGAATTCTGGTCCAAGATATCTCCGAGAAAGAAAATGCCTTTGTTCCTCCATGTATGACAGAAAATTGGGTGATCTTCTAGAGTGAGCAGTGGATTGCTGTATAAGGGGGCATAAAACCAGGTTGTTGGATTGGATTTCAGGAATTTGTGGGTTAGTTTCCAGTAAAGAACGGAGGATGATATAGTCAGGTGAGATTTTAGTTTAGAGGTAATGGGATTAAAAATTAAGGAAGTGGGAACTCCTCCCGGGCACAATGCGCATTCCATTGCAACCCATAGTGGTGAGTGAGAGGAGGGTTCCTGAAACCATGTAATGGTTTGGGCCATTCGGAAAGCCCAGAGGTAGCCTTTGAACCAGGGGAGTGCGAATCCCCCTTTTTTCTAATGTGATTGAAGTTTGTTGCAGTTAAAGCTCGGTGGTCTCCCATCCCAGATAAAGTTACCTATTAATTTATCAATTTTAGCAAAAAAGGAATATTGGCAAAGAGGTAAAGAATCTTGGGAGAAATGGACATCTTAATGATTGCAATTTTCCCCATGAAAGAGAGATTAAGAAGCTTCCATCTGTCCAGAATTGTTTTGATGTCATCAAAAAAGGGGTTAAAGTTAATGTCCCATATCTTCCCTAAGTTACTAGTGATTTAGAGTCCTAGATATGTTATACCCTGTGGTGACCAGTGGAATCCAAGAGGTATGTTCATAAAGGCTTTACAGTGGTCGTTAAGGTGCATAGTTTGTGATTTGCCATAATTCAAAGCATGGCCAGAAATTTTAGTAAAATTATTAAGCAAATCAACCAACAGGGGCCCAGCCTCATTCAGGTTTTCAAGTAAGATTAAGAGGTCATCCACGTAGGTGAGAGAAACATATCTTGAATTGCTCACGGGTATGCCCATAATGCCAGAAGATTGACGTAAATAAGCAGTCAGGGGTTCCATGGCTAAAATAAACAGGGAAGGTGACAGGGGACAGCCTTGTCTAGTTCCCCTTGCTAGATAAAAGTAAGAGGAAAGGGTGGAATTAGTAAGTACTTTAGCAACAGGGGAGTTATATAATAGCCTGATCCAGGAGCAAAAGGTATGAGAAAGACTGAAATAAGATTAAACTTGATGAAGGTAGTCCCAGTTTAAGGAATCAAAGGCCTTCTCTAAATCAATAGCTATGGCTGCAGCTGGTGTCTTGAGGGATTTGGCTTTGTGAATTAAATTAAATAAGGAACGTAGGAGATCAGAACCAGATCTATGTTTAATAAAGTCAGCTTGAGAACAATGAGCTAGCTTGGAAATCAAGGGTTCAAGTTGAGAAGTTAGTAGTTTAGCAAATATCTTCCCATCCATGTTTAATAAAGAGATGGGCCTGTAACTTTTTCTTTCTTAGGGATTAGGGTTATGATTGCATCGGTGCAAGATGGGGGAAGCTTGCCAGTATTGGAAGCTTCTTGATAAACATTAAGAAGAAGAAGGGGACATAAGGTGTTGGAAAACATTTTATAGAAATCGACAGGGAATCCGTCACCCCCAGAGGATTTGCCAGATTTCAAGGAAGACAAAGCTTTCTGGATTTCCTGAAGCAAGAAGGGTTCATCTAAAGAATTTGTTTCAAGAGTAGAAAGATGAGGAAGCTGCGATGATTTAAGGAACTGTTGAATTTGTATAGTAGATGGAGGATTTGTGTTAAAGTATAGTTTTTGATAAAAGGTTTTCATGGTATGGTTTATAGTGGGGTTGTCTGAGTGAATCGTACCCTGTTCATCTTTTAGGCTTAGGATGTGGCATTACATTTATTGTGCTTTGAGCTGGTAAGAGAGGAGTTTCCCATTTTTATCGCTGTGTTCCCAAAACTTATATTTAAGTTTAAACAAGGCCAGTTCGGTTTTATGAGAAATTTATTAGTTAATTTTAACTCTAAGTTGAAGAATTTCAAGATGAAGTTAAGAATCAGGACAGTGCTTATTAGAAGAAAAGTATAAATTCTCTTTAGCCTTAAGAGATTTTTCCAAGTCAGCTAGCTGTTGTTCCCTTACTCTTTTCCTATGTGCAGCATAACTGATAATTTTCCCTCGAATCATAGCTTTAAGAGCTTCCCATACAGAGGACATAGACAATTCACTTGGGGTATTGTGAAAGAGAAAGTCCTGAATATGTGCTTTGATCATGGGTAAGAAATTGGGATCCTTGAGAAGGAGAGGGTCCAGTCGCCAGTAAGAAGATTTAGGTGCTAATGGGCCCCACAAAAGTTGCAATTTGACAGGGGAATGGTCTGAAATTATGATGGGAGCGATGGGTGAATCAGTAGTTTTTTCCATTATAACAGGAGAGGCTAACCAGTAGTCAATTCTACTGTATGTCTTATGTAGACAAGAGTATAAAGTAAATTCTCAATCACGGGGGCGAAGGAGGCACCATACATCAGCTAAGCCAACATCTTGCATTAGTAATGAGAGGACATTCTCAGTATCTGTTGGTGAAGATTTTATCTTATCTAGCTCCCACAACTTGGCATCATTAACTTTTGGCACTGTGCCGGGAGCTACTTTGGCAGCCTTAAGCAGTGGGAAGTAAATATAAGCTCCTTTAAGAGAAGGAAGATGCTTTATCTGGTACACCTGATACTGCTATCTGATTTATTTTAGGGCATCCATCTGTATTTTATAGTACAGCATATTGTATAGTTTGTTATAGGATGGTAATCTGTACTGAACTGAATTGCATTGTTGAGATTCTACTGCTACTGTTGCCCCGGGAAATCTTTGTAAATGAGACGGCAGTCTCAAAGACTTGTAATTTTCCATCATATTAAATCAGTGTTCTGGACTCACATACAAATTCCTTCTCAGGTTGTGTGTGACAGGGAGCTCCTGCCACTCCTGAGGACCAACCTTTTCTTAAATCTGATGCAACAGTTCTTCTGTTTCTTAGCCTAATCTATTCTTTACAATTCCTAGTCCATAAGGTTGGCCACCTATGGGCACTCCCTTCCCTTTCTTGACTATGCTATAGTGTCCTCTTTAATTTTCCTTTTCCCGCTCAGGTCCTCGTACAAGGAGGTTATTGTGGTGACCTCCAAGCTGACGTAAAACAATGGGCTGTGTTCCTCATTGTTGGATTTTAGTATGCAATGGCACTATGTCATAAAATACATTGATGTATATACCATATGTGTATGAAACCTGTAAATGTTGAAAATACCATGGCACTAGGTGTTTTTGATAAAGATAAAAAGTTACTAGGGGACTGTATTATGAAAATTAAGTTAGTTGTGCTAATTAAAATGCACGTAAATTGCTGTAAACTGAGTCAGTCTAAAATGTGATGGTGATTTGCTTATATCCCATGATGCTTTGCGTTTTGGGAGTATGTGTGATGTTGTGTTTCTTTGAAACTTCGCTTTATTGTCAGTGTCCTTTGGGGTAACCCTTGCATCAGTGCTTCTGCACTGAGGTTCTTTGTCTTTAGTATTTTTTTATTTATTTGAGCCCCCACCACCCAAGCAAACAAGGCCCGCATAGGGCAGGCTAAATCTCAATAGATAAGTTAGATCAGAGATCAGTGAGTCAGTAGGTGCTGACTAAATGTAGAGAAAAACTTGCATAGTCTGTTGCTACACACTGATGTACTGAAAAAGGGATATGCCATTGCTGAAGGTTATCTGCTGCAATTTGAATAAACATCACACAGAGATTGTGTGTTGAACTTGAAGTTCAGTGTCTGGTCCGTCTGTTATCCCACAACACCTCCACATCGTAACCATCTAGTTCCAAGCCACTTACTGCTCTCTGACAGTTCCTTATGCTATGTCGTGCAGCCTGTCAAGGCGGAGGGCATCCCGCACCCCTCTGTAGTTTGAATACAGTTTGGAGGGAAGATCTGTGTTGTGCGATTCTAGTGTGCCTACTGTCACACTGACAGTATCGCAAGGGGCATTTTCCCCCTTGTAGTCTCATCCTATGTGCTCATTCATTTAAGTGTCTTGTGAGCACTGTGATCCCTCATGTTTCCCCAATATTGTATGTTCCTGTGGTGGCCTTGAGCAGTGTGGCAGCATGGCTCTAGGCCCCACCCCAGCTCATCATGGCGGAGCAGGTTCCTGTGCCCACCACAAGGAAATCACTGTGGCAGCAGACAACTATGCCTGCTGATCCCGGCTGGGACGCTGCTCAAGGCAGCACTTTACCCACCCTGGCTGCCATACTCAAGCAACGCAAGTACACTCCTAAACCCAGGTCAGTGGTACAGATATGTAGCTTACTTCTTCTGGGCCATGAGATGGACCAGGGTCAACAACATTCAACCTAATAAGGCACCCTTTTCTTTTTTTTTTTTTTTGTGCACCTCGGTTGGCCTGTCCTCCGGGTTGCCTAGGACCTGCTCGTCCCAGGCAACTCCCATAGCCAGCTGCCACCACATACTGCAGCCCCACAAGGTAACCCAGCATATCCCATCGTCGGGCGGATCCTCTCCTTCCAGAGAGAATGTGCCTTACCGGCTTCTGCTTGGCCCTGGGTGCTGCTGGGGTTGGTCCCGGCTGTCCAGTGGCTCCGTGGCAGCGAGGGTCTGGCGGCCGTCATTCGGTCAGCTGAGGTGCCATTTTCCATGTTCTGCACCCCGCTCCATCAAGTTCTCAGCCTTGTGGGTCAGCGTCTTCAGGTGGGGGTGTGCGGGGGGGGACATGTCAAGGCATCACGTCCTCCAAGCACACACCCAATCCGCCCAGAGGTGCCTAGGCAGAACCCCCCCCCCGGGAAGGTGCATCCCCTCCCTGCCAGTCTCCGCTCCTGGTACCTGGGCTCGGGGTGCGAACCTGTGTCGCCAGCATGCCAAGCAAACCCCTTTGCTTGGTGCTAATGAGCCGGCCTAATAAAGCACTTGATTGCAAAGTTTGCAGTTCATTTAGCTTATTGGAATCCAGTCTCATCTCATAAAGGACCACTAGTTTCATTTATTTATTTTATTTATACTTTGTTGACCAAGTAGATACGCTGGGGTTAGGCACCTTTTTTTAGGCAGGACCAAGGTACTATAAGCGCATTAAATAAAACAGCAGCTTAGTGTTACAGTATCTGATACAGCAGCAAGAGACAATGGGAACTAGAATACATCATATGGTACAGTAAAGTGACATACTTTCATATTTTTCCGAAGTGCAGTAATGAGGATGGAGATTATAGAGAAACAAACATTAGGTGCAATGAGTTGTACAGTAAGTTATTCAATAGTGATTGGCCTAATTGTAATTAATGCAGGAAGCAAGTCAACTAGAGATGAGTGTATGTGTTAAGGTTTAGCAGAGGAGCATTCCTTTTATGAACAAAAGCTTTGGGAGAGGAGGTCAGTTTGTCTTGAGTAGGTATGGTGTTCCAGAGGAAGGCAGCTCAGTGACTAAAAGATTTCTGACCCATTCCTTTTTGCATAAGCGGGGTCCTTAGTAAACTATGTGCTATGGAATAGGAGTGTGGGAAATTGACAGGTGTGAGCAGCTCTTTCAAACGCTGAGGCATGTTTCCATGCAGAGTATTATGTACAAAACTGGCAAGTGTAAGTTGGGTCTTGGGCTCTAGGTTGCAGCCAGCAAAGCTGCTCAAGAATGGTACAGTGATGGGATCAGAGGACATCGGAGGTGGTAAATCTGACCACTTTGTGGTAAAGGGCTTTTTTTTTCTTTGCCAGTACTGTCTTTGTAACAGAGCTTGTTACAGTGGCGCCATAGTCTAACAGTGAGAGAAGGTTGCTTTGCGCATTCCTTACTATAATGTCTGCAGTGAGGAGCCTTTGTATGCGGTGAAACTGTCCCAGTTTCTGGTGGATGACCTTAACAGTGCTGTTTAGATAAGTGTCAGAAGAGAGGCAGGGATTGAGGATTACACCCAGGTATGTGAATTCAGCAACCGATTCCAGCTTGGCAGTATCCAGGGTAGAGGCACAGAGGTCTTGGGAGTGACTTTTGATTTGGGGGCTGAGTCAAGGAGCACAGCTTTCATCTTGGCAGTGTTCAGGACCAATATTTCTTAAAGAAACCAGTGCTGCAGAGAATGGAAATGTAGTTCAAGGGCTTTGTGAATTTCAGACACATCTCTGTTATATATCTACACCACAGCATTGTCTGCTAACATATCTAATGTTAACTCAATAATATTAACATACATACAGTATCAACAAAAAAGACAGGACACATGTTGCAGTTTAGTCTCATTTTTAATTCCTTGTCCTCTTTAAGGCAGCGGGGCTCTCTGGCTCCTTAGTCAGGTGGTTCCCCACCTTTGTTAAGAGCAGGTCTCAAGCTGTCCAGATTGGAGATTCATTATCCCCTTCCCATTGCCTGTCTGCTCAGTTGTGTTCAAAGGATCAATCCTTGGCCCAGTTCTCTTCTCCATTTTCCTTAATAACCTCTCAGCTGCCTGCTCCTTTGCATCTGTACATATGTACATAGGTGTTACAGTATTCTTTGCCTCTTGCTCCTCTGCCCCTGGCCTCACAACCAGGCTGCATCTGGACTTTACCAACATCTTGATCTGGTTCCTGGCTAATCAGCTATCCCTCAGTTCCCAGAAAATGGTCTCCCTGACTTTTGGCACTAGGCGGAGGCATGCTAAGGTTACCCCTTTCCCCTCCTTCCATACCTTTGATGATGCAGTGATTGAAGGTGTGTCCTCCTTTAAGTGCCTCTGGCTCTGGCTGGGCTGTCACCTCGGTTTCTCAGTACATATGGCTGCCATCCACCAGACCCCAGACTTGGTGCACTTTATAGGAGTATTCTGCTTCCTGCCTGTAGAGAGATCGTATCGAAGATGATGCTCCACATTTTGACTATGGTGACATTGTACACAGTGCTGTTCCCAAATCTACCCTAGCCAGACTGGACCCCTCTTTCGCTCCTTCTGCTGCCCTGCCCTGAACAGTCCCCCTCGCTCTCACCACTACTCATTGTACACCCTCCCTCCCTGCTCATGATGTCAGGTCCCTTGCCCATTATACCGCCTTGATCTCTAAATTATGACTTGGATCTTTCCACACTAACCTTGCTTCCCTCCTACGACCTCAAACTCTCTTCACAACTCTGATTGTTGCTCACTCAGACTGCCCCCAATGAATTTCTCTGCTGGTCAAGCTGCCTTCTCCTTCTGCTTCCCCAAACTTTGGGCCTCTGTCCCCCTTAGGATCTGCTCTGCTCCTTTCTTCTGCAGACTCAATTTTTCTGTCAAACACTTCACTACTCACTGTTGCCATTGCCGTTGCTGTTGAGCCCTGGGCTCTTGCCTGCCTCCCACTAGCCCTGCTCCCCCTTCATCTGGTACTTACACTAGTGTAGCTCCCACTACTCCCTCCCTAAATTACAACCATTACTTCCACCATGAACTCTGTATACCTTTTGCACACTGCAAATTGTTCTCCTTCAGCACTTCTTTGCATTGTTGTGTATTTACTTCCACAGCATCATTGCCTTTGTAAAGTTGTTCATGTTTTGGTGCTTATTTACCCATTATTTGTATTTTTGTACTTATTGTCCCTCGCTGTTCTGCCCCCTTCCCCTGTTACAGATATGGAAATGAGCTGCTACCAGCTCAGTATGCCTTTCCTAGTAAAACGTTTGAAATAAATAAATAAGAACAAATATGCAACCTTTCTTATAATCCAGCAAAACTGCAGCCATCCACCTTTAGTAAATGTCATGTTGCACCAGAATCTGAGCCACAGTCCTCTTTCTGAGGGTTTCTAGCTTCCAGTTGCAGTTTAATTAGTAGTTCTTGAAGGTCAATAAAGATGTAGGTAGGTAAAAATCTAATTGTTTGTCATAAGACATTACAGGAAGAGCATATCATACATACAAAGTGCATATATTTTATACAAATACGTATTGCACATCATTTATAATATGACTATTTCCATTGTATTAAAATGTATTTCTAAACCTCCTCTTAGCCTTAAGAATGTCTTTCAAGAAATATGCCAAGCCAGCCCATCGGTGCAGCGGTATTACTACCACTCACAATGCCAGCAACCTGCATTTGGGAATGAGCCCCGCCGGGGCATTGGGGTCCAGCCAGGTAGTAGGAGGAGGATCAAGCATCTGAAAGGACGCGCTCCTCTGGGGAGGGAGGGTTGCCAGCTCCACTGCTCCACGGCCACCTGGGTAACCACAGGTGGTAGTGCAGTCAGTGGCGTCAGGGGAGGTAAGGACACAGGCTGGTGCCATGTATTCACCACCGCATATTGATATTGACACCGTTTGTGTAAAAAGAGGATCTCAAAGACTAGGGCAAATCAACTCGCATTGCAATTTATAGATATAAAATAAGGTGTGTCCTAATGATGCCATCATGACATCATTCAATCACAAAAAATTCAGTATACACTCTATAGGTGGTTTTTTTTTTATATAAAATGTGGTGCAAAATTAACTTGTCTCTAACTGTTTGAATTGTATGTGATTGAATGATGCCATGATGGTGTCATTAGAGAAAGGGTCCAGGAGGGACCTCAAACGTGTCAGGCCGGTGCTTTTTTTGTTTTATTTTATGATGTAAATAAAATATCCTCCTTTTACACAAATGGTGTCAGTATCAGTATGTGGTGGTGAGTGCCTGAGTTCTTGGGTTTTTCACTCAAAAGCACCACATCCTTGTGTGTACTCTCTCCTGGTTTGTGTACTGTGCATTCATTCATTCATTTCATTGAAATGAATTCATTTTCACACATTCTTTTCAATGGGGGCATGCACCCGCACTCCCTTGCTGCATGTCATAACGTGCCTGAGTGTGGGGGAGTGGAAGGGATCAGCTGGCCACCTTGTCGGGGCCAAACTATGATCTCTTACAACTAAATAAAGGCTCACAATAAAGCATTAAAATTTACACAGAATGACTATCACAGACCTAAGGCACCGTATTCCGAAAGTGGTACCTTCGGTCCACAAACTCACTTTAATTATACTGTCCAAAATAGGTTGAAAACGAGTCTGACATAATGTAGTCCCTGCATTCTGTCTATCAATCTCAGCTTTAACATGGGATTCTAAGTAGTCACCACAGTTATTTTTGTGTGGTCCAATACCATAAATAGCTTTTACCTATATTGCACAGTGTTTTCTTAACAAACTCCAGCATGAGACCTCCTCTTTTAGTACTATATACAGTTATTCTATTAAACACACTGAAGATGTATGTTAGTCTGTTCCATTGCACTTGTAATTTAGCTGGAAAAATCGAAAAGAAAGGAACCAACAGCTTATGCAGCTTCCGTTTACTGCCCGCGGAACTCTTCTGCTGAGTTTGAATTGCATTACTCAGATTGGAGTAAAATTGAACTTCATTGCTGTCCACATCCGCTCCATGAACCCTGCAAGTGACCTGCAGTATTAGGTCCTTCTGACACAAAAGACCCCATATGAAGAAGCAAATTACGGTGAGCACTGTCTCAGGCTTTGGGGGGGTCACTCAATATAGCCTGTCAGTTACCAGAACAGCTTGTTATCCCACGACCAGAGCTTCCTTGGGATATGCCAAAGTACAGTAGTATCCACTGTTGTTGTCGCTGCCCCTTCAAACCTCTCCCACAGTCAAGTGACCTGAACATAAAATTTTCCAAGTTGATTTTCGGCGTGCTCAAGCCGGTATTGCCAAAGAACATTGCCCTGCACCAAATCTTTTGAGACTGAAAGTGCAGCTGCCTGACCCACCATGTTCATCACCTCTGCAGCCTCCACATGGTGGGCCTCCACCATCTGTTTAACTGTTTGTATTTATTGGGAACATTGGACAAACTTAGCATTTAAGAGTTCCAATGACTGGTGCATGTGTTGCATTGTCCATTAAAGAGGTATCTGAGTTACCTCAGGTTCATTAGTGTTCGAGGGCTCTGTTGATTTTTCACTTCTTTGCTGCTGAACTGTGGCTTGAAAAGTCCCAACTCCTACCTGCAGTATTTCTGGGCTTTCCCATAGCTCAGTTCAGCCCAGACATCCCCCGTACTACATGGAAACATACAATGTGATGGCAGATAAGAGCTGCTGGATGTGCCCAGTCTGCCCTTCTTTTTTTTTTTAACCACTGTTTCTTTTGCTAAAGCAACACTCCAGAAATTTTGAAAACAAAAATAGATTTGCCCCTAAAATACCAATGCTAAAGGGTTGCAACTGCACGCGCTCACAATAATCATGTCTGGGAATCCCAGCAGCTGGCTCCACCCCCACATTATCTGTTCTAGCGTTTGTAACACTAGGCCATTTTGTCAGTGCAGTAACTCACTCCAGAGGTTTGTATCTTTTTGGAGATGTTGGCATTCTTCCAATGTGTGCTGAGGAGCACTCTGCTTACAGCCTCATCCCTCAGAATGCACTGTGCCTCCCTAAAAAAGCACACCCTGTCATGCGGTATGGCCCACATATTCTATACCCTTTTACATAGGACACTAGCACTGGTCCACTATCTAAATGCTGGTGGTTATCTAACTGGTAAGCAAAAATGTCCTTTTCGCTAGCCAAGACATTATAAACCTACAATGCATTGTCTGATTTTTTTTTTTTTTTTTTGTATTTTTGTCAAGGTACTCCTAAAGAAGGACTAACCCTGGCAAAAACGGGTGTTGAAAGCCACACTTTAGAACATAATGTGCATTATTAAGATGGTCTGCATTATTAATCTTTGTTTTTTTGTACCCCTGAATGTCTACCTTTATACTATTGTTTGTTCAGATGGTATGAATTAAAGCCCAAGTTGATCAGCAGGGCCTGTCTCGATATGGGTGACTGATGTTAAATAAAATCCTGGAAACTTAGGAGTGCTCGGATTTTGGTTTTTCTTCAGTACTAGCACCTCCAGGGATTTAATATTTTATTAGCTTTACTAGTTTCAGATATCCTAGGGACTTAAAATGCAGCATGGCAGAGGTGAAGTAGTGGTTCAGATGAAAGGGAAAAAAAATCAGTCAAGCATTGTAAAATTAGTTTTTATGTCAGACATAAATGTCTTAGTCTGCTGATGGAAATTCATCAAACATTTCCCCTCTAGCTGCTATATGTTTCTTGGTTTTGAAAAGAACAGACTTTATCTTATTTACTGTGACGGAGCTAAGAGTACAAAAGGCTGTTTGTTAGTGTGCAGAACTGTGAATCTGAAGACCTAAGGCCCAGTTATACGACTTGCTCTGCACTGCGTGAGCAGTGCAGATTAGTTTCACCAGTGCAGATCAGATCATGTAAACAACTTCAGGTGTGTTGATCACTCCGTTGTGGTGAACCACGATCCTTGTTTTGGTGGGATCATGTACCCATGCAGGCATTTTTTGCAAGTATGTAAACACATTTGTAAACCCTCCTGTGGGGGCATACCTGCCTGTTGCCCCTCAGGGAGTGCCGTCCTATGCATCCTGTTTCCCTAGGTCTGCACCCTGTTTCCTCTAGAGTCTCCGTTCAGCCCCTGGTGGTATTTTTCCTTTGGCTGGGGCCGGGAGAGTTAATCTGCGGGGCTGCTGACCATTTTTTTTACCTCAGGGCGGGTCCAACGCATGTGCACTGTGCACTCCATTTGCCAACCATTCTTTAGGCCAAGCGGGATCTGTTTGGAAGGTCCCAGTCCCCTTGTTCAGTTAACTGGGTACCGGAGACGTAAAGGAGGCAAAAGAGATGCCTCTCTGAGTTTTATGAAAGGAGTCTCAACCAGGGGAGCAATCCACCTCATGAATATTAATAAGGTGGGTCATAAATAATAATGAGTTAGCCTGTCTAGCACCTGGGGGCAGTGAGTATCGGTGCTAGCGACAGACTGGGGGGTTAACCTAAGATGTGGAACACTGCCGTGTTTATCAGGGCGAAGGAACTGCTACATGTTGGTCGGGCAATAAATTAATAAGTGTTCCTTGTGGCTACACCGGGGTTGGTTAGTTGGACATTATGTGTGGACTGCAGTGGGACTGTTTGCCAGCAGCCTTATTATGATACTTTGACCCCTAATGGACAGCCAGTCAGCTAACTGGGTGCCCAAAACTGTTTATGAGGAGTTACAGGAGGTGTGATCTAATTTTACAATATTATTTTACCACCTTCGGGGACTTGGCAGGGGCTACGACCCCCCCCTCGGAGGGGTACATCCTCTGGCCCATTGGGGTCATCATGGGTCTTGCCGGGTCCAGTATTTTCCTCCGTTTCTTTTCTCCCCTGCGCCTGCACCCATGCAACGGGCTCAGAAGCTGTTTCCACCTCCACGGAGGCAACCAAGCACCCTGGCATGGACCAAACTCTTCTTGTTGTGCTACCATCTATAACCCCGAGGAAGGAGAGCAGTCCTTCTGATGCTCAATCCTTACCTCCCGCCAACCCCCAAATGACTCAAGTCCGTTCCTGAACCCGGGTTACCAGTGCAACGCGAGGTGTGGCATCCAGCGCTTCAACCCTCAGTACCACCGGGCTGACATGTGAACTAATTTCAGGCGCCAAGAGACTTTTGCCAATCAATAATCAAAGAGGGCGAATAATTATTAATATTGGTGATTGATGACTGGAATCAGCCAGTGAGAGGGCAGGATTTTCAGAGGAAATCCCAGGGACTTTGAGCAGTTTGGGCAGTGTGATCTGGGCTCTGATCGAGTCAAAAAGGGCTCAGTGCTGTGTGGTGAAAATACGTAATGTATTGAAGCGAGCGGTGCAGCACTGCACCATTACAGATAATGGAAACTCCCCCCCCCAGCATCTGCCATACTTCCGGGTTGCGGACTTTTCTTTATTAAAATAAAGTATGTTGCGGCGTGAAAAAAACGCCTGTACATACTCAAAAGGCTTAAACGGAGGGTAAGCCTTGTGGGGGCAGGAACCCGTATTAATGACTGCTTATCTTTAAAAATATTTTTTTTGAGCTGGAATCAGGTGGTTGCTAAGAAACAGCTTCCTTGGCATAGTGTTCTAGTTTTGGTAGAACACTGCAAGTAGCAACCTTCTGAGTTCTAGATTTTTGAGATTGTTGTTACATTTTGATGGTAAAGTGAGATAGAAATGTATGTATTTTTAAATATTATTATAGTTATTTTATAGTTATGTATAACTGGAGGCTATGAGAAGCTGGGCGGGGAATATGTAGTGGAACAGGTACATGTATGGGAAGCAGGAGAGTGGTAAACTGCAATAGATGTGGGGTTACAGTTTTTCTGGGGGTGTTTGTGGAGTAAAGAGGGATGTCCTGTGTGTAAGAGCCTGAAGCAGCTAAGGGCAGAAATAAGGCTGCTCAGGTGGGAGCTGGGGAGGATGGTGTGGAAAGTCAAAGGAGCAGAGGGGTGATGCTCAGTTGAGTGAGGACATTGGGCAGAGGATGGGAGTGGGGAGGAGCACCCAGTATACAGGAGTATCTCTTCCTCAGAGGACTAGGGAGCCCAGGACAGAGGAGTGGTAAGGGGTAGGAGTGGGAATGTGAGAGTAGCACCAGGGGTGGGAAACTCTAGAGGGGTGCTTTTATTGCAAGGCATAAAATAAGTAGGTTCACATTGCAATTTGCGAATCAAAAACTGGCAATTGCAAATCAGTTTTGGTTTTGATTCACGGTAGGTGCTAATTGAAAGTTGGAATGTGCAAATGTCACTATTTTTAGCCATCTCCCCCACATTCTGGACCCCCCCACTGCTAATCAGCTTCGACCAGTTGCTAATCATTTTTCATTTTGATTAGCAAAGGCCACTGATCAAAGCTCCGACACTAATTTATACCTTGTATTGAATAGATTTGCACCACTGTCTGGAAGGAGGAACGGGGCAGCAGGAGGTGAGGTAGGAGGTCAGGTTGAGCCAGGGCCAAGAGTAGGAGTACAGGGGAGGGGAGAGGGAACTAATCAGGGTGGGCAGGGAAGAGGGGGCAGGCAAAACATAGTGGAGGATGATGGGGAGGGGAGAAAAGAAAAGGAAGAGGGGTGGGAAAACTGAAAGCAGATACAGATAGTCAGAAGGGAGGGGCACAGTGGGAGATGGGAAAACAGTTAAGGAAATAAATTGTGGATGTGGAGATAAGTTCACCAGGGTGCAGAGGGAGCAGTTAGGTGGGGAAGCAGCTAGTACCGAAGGTAAGAAAGGAAGGACGGGGAGCATGGGTGCAGGGAATGGAAGGGTGGCAATCATAGAGGACTCCGTAATTAGGGGTATTCACTGGGGAAGGAAAGGGGACCCAAATGCAAGCAGGGGGTGGTTTGTATGCCAGGGATGACAGCAGGGGAGGTGGGCCCAAGAATAAGGGAAATAGTAAGGGAGACTGGAGGAAAACCTAATTTAGTTATACATTTGGGAACCAACGACCTAGCTGGGGTGGAGGTTGAGGTAGTGCAAAGTAGGTTCAGGGAGTTAGGAAAGATCTGCAGGGAGGAATGAAGTTCACTGGCCTTCTCAGAGGTGATACCAGTACCAAGGGCCAGCAAAGCCAGGAAAAGAATAGAGTAATTTAATGACTGGCTGAGGAAATGGTGCAGGGAGGAGATGTTTATCTGTATTGGGGACTGGGAGGAGACCTGGTCAGACAAAGGACTATTTTCACCCGACTGGCTACACCTCAGTAGGAAGGGTGTGAGGGTACCCAGGGACAAACTGGGGGAATACATAACCACTACACTCAATCAAAACTACTGCGGGGGGGGGCAGCATGATTGTAGGCCCACAGATTCCGAGAGGAGGAGGTCAGTGACCCCCTCCCCCACAGTAATGGAAGAGGTCATCTGGAGGGCAGAGGTGGAAGGGGTGAGAACACAGCAAAAGGTGGAGATGGTGAGGAACTCATAACGAGGGTATATGGAGGGGTGTACACAGAGGGAATAAATGTGAATAGAAGAATAGAGGGAACAGAAGGAATGTCAGATTATAGGTGGAGGGTGGTGTCTCTGAATGTGCAGAGTCTTGGAAACAAGATGGATGACCTGCAGGCACTATTAGCAGACAGGAATGTGGACATAGCTGCAGTAACTGAGACTTGGGCAACATCACACCATAACTGGGACCTTGCAATCCCTGGATACAAACTATACAGAAGGGACAGGGTAGTCAGAAAGGGGGGAAGGGTGGCAGTTTATATCAGGGAGGGAATAACTTGCACAAGGGAGGAGTTGGAGGAAGGGGAGATGGAGGCATTATGGGTTCAGTTAAGGTCCAATAGAAGGAGAAAGGTGAGGTTGGGGGTGGTTTACAGACCACCCAGTCAGGATGAGGAGAGGGACAGGGAACTGAGCTCACAAATCTTGGAAGCTGCGGGGAAAGGAGAGGGGGTAATTGTGGGGGACTTCATCCTGTCAAAGGTGGACTAGAGCATACCCTCCACAACATGAGCTAGGAGTCAGGTGATCCTGGAAGGACTGCAGAGTGGGTTCATGACACAGGGCCTCACTGAACCAACAAGAGCTGAGGCAGTTCTTGATCTGGTGCTCACAAATGGGAAGCATGTACAGGAAATAATGGTCAGGGAGTCACTGGGTGGAAGTAACCATTGCACAGTGTGGTTCCAGTTAGATATGGGCAGGGAAGGCATCCTAAGACCAAAATCTTGAATTTCAGGAAGGCAGACTTCAGGAAAATGGGCAGATTGCTAAGAAGCCATCTGGTGGGCATCAGAGCAAATATGGGGGTGGAACAAAGGTGGTCCATCATTAAGGAAGGAATATTGGTTGCCACAGATGAGTGTGTTAGGCTCAGGGGGAAGAACACAAGGGCCATAGCACCCAGCCGGTTCAGTTCTGGGTTGCACAGGCAGTAAGGGAAAAGAGGTTGGCCTATAGAAAATTCAGGAAAACCAAGAGAGAGGTGGATAGGGAGAATTACCTAAAGTTGGCTAGTGAGGCAAGTAAGGAAGTCCAGCGAGCAAAGACACAGTTGGAGCTTCAGATAGCTGAAGGAATTAAGAAGGGGAAGAAGGCTTTCTTTTGCTATGTAAATGAGAAAAGGAACAAGAAGGAAGGGATTGTTCGGCTTAAGAAAGGGGAGGAGTGGGTGGAGGATAATGGGGGAAAGCAGAGATACTAAATGAATACTTCTGTTCCGTCTTCACCAGGGAGAGGGATGGACAAGTGCCTTCAGAAGGGAAAAGAGGAGCAGGGAGGGGAACATAGATGTAGTGATGGAGTGAGGGAGGGGCTGATGGCATTGAAGGTGGAGAAATCACCAGGCCTGGACAGAGTACATCCAAGGGTACGAAATGAACTGGCTGAGGAGCTGGCAGGGCAACTGTCAGACCTGTTTAATATTTCACTAGAGTCAGGTGTGGTACCGCAGCACTGGAAAACAGCACATGTAGTGCCCCTTCACAGAAGTGGTTCCAAGGATGATCGAGGGAATTACAGACCAGTCAGTCTGACCTCTGTTGTGGGAAAGCTCATGGAGACCATACTAAAGGAAAGGTTGGTGGAATATCTTTGTAAACAAGCCCTCAGCTCAAAGGTGTTAATCCTAATCTGATATGAATAAATATCTAGAGGAGCATGGTCTCCAGGATGTGAGGCAGCATGGGTTTATGGGGGAAGATTGTGTCAAACGAATCTGATTGACTTATTTGACTGTGTCACTAAGACAGTAGACAGTGGCCAAACAGTAGATATCCTCTATCTTGATTTCAGCAAGGCCTTTGACTCTGTGCTTCACAAAAGGTTGATCAGAAAGTTGGTGGATCTCGGGGTTGAGGAAAAGATGGCCAGATGGATGGAAAACTGGCTGAGGGACAGAACCCAGAGGGTGTTTGTGGAGGGAGAGTTATCTGGCACCAGAGTGGTAACCAGTGGGGTCTCCCCAGGGCTCTGTGCCAGGGCCGGTGTTGTTCAGTGTCTTCATCAATGACACTGGGGATGGCATTAAGGGCAAAATGTGCCTATTCACAGATGACACCAAGCTCTGTGGGTGAGTGGACACAGCTGAAAGGATACAGGACCTACAGAAAGATCTGGAAAAGCTGGGGAGGTGGTCCAGGATCTGGCAGCTTGGCTTCAATGCCAAGAAATGCAGAGTTATGCATATTGGAGCCAAGAATCCCAGGACAGAGTACTACCTGGGTGGAATCCAAGTACCGCATCAGTGGAGGAGAAGGACCTGGGAGTGATGATCACTAGTGACCTGAAACAGTCCATGCAGTGCAAGAAAGCAGCAGCAAAGGCAAACAAGATGCTAGGATGAATATCTAGGGGGATCAGTAGTAGGAGAGAGGAGGTTATACTGCCCTTGTACAAGTCACTGGTAAGGCCACATCTAGAGTATGGAGTTCAATACTGGTGCCCACACCTCAAAAAGGACATTAACATGCTGGAGAAGGTCCAGAGGAGGGCTACAAAGATGATAGTGGGCCAGCAGGGTAAGGCATACGAGGAGAGGTTGAGGGCACTGAACATGTACTCCCTGAAAGACAGGAGAGAGAGAGAGGGGGGGGACATGTTTGGGACCGTCAAGTACTTGAAATGGATAAATAAGGTTGATAAGGAGAGTCTCTCTCTAAGTTGAGTGGCAACCATAACACTAGGGGGCACAGTCTTAAGCTGGAGGGTGGGAGGCTTAGGAGAGAGGTCAGGAAGCACTTCTTCACAGATAGGGTGGTGGACACTTGGAATGTGCTGCTGGAAGCGGTCATCTCATTGAAGACAGTGGGCAGCTTTAAGAGAGGCTGGTATAGGCATAGGGGGAAGGTAAGGATCATGGGTAGGGAGGATGGGAGGAGTGGGGAGGGAGGGCAGGGACATTGGCTCAAGCTGTGAACCCTGCAGTACGAGCAGACTTGATAGACCAAATGTCCTTCTGCTAGCTTCTTCGTATGTTCCTATGTATGAAGGATTGTGTGGTTAAAGGAACTGTGCATATTTACTAAGCGTTCTAGGCATCTGGTGGAAGTTGCTGGTTTTTGAAGAAATTCGTTTACTGCAGTGATCTGTGGGACTCAGAGGAAACCTTGAGCTGAGAAAGAGCTTTTCTTGGAACTGTGTGTGAGCTGGGAAAACTAAAGTCAAAATTTGCAAAACAAATCTGTTGTGCAGAGTGTTTTGATTTGTAGGTGTATTCCTAGTAAGGCCTTCCCTTTATTTGCTGAAATTAGTTGTTTTCTAAATTTGCTTGCTGGTTTTATGGCCCCTGGTGATCTCCATATTAGCATTTCTAATGGCCTTTCTTGTTCCTACAATGCCCCAGTCCCATGTGACAGTGATGTATCCAGGACCATTGATTCAGATAGTAAGAACTGCTGCAGCAGCATCTACGGTTTAGGGCCTGATATTCTGCTTCAACAAAATAAACTCTGTCTAATTCAGATTTTCTGTTTTCTAGGTATGTGTCTAGGTCTAGTCAACAGAAGTGAATGTTTTGTTTTTAAAGCCTTTCATTTTTTCAAACTACACACAGCTATTAAGAAAGCACACAAATCACCCAAGGTCACAGATGCTATAATTAGTGAAGACTCTAGTTGTTTCCTTACAGAACAGCCTACTCAGTTATCCCTGAGGCATGTGTAAATGTAACCTTCATTAGAGCTCCCTGGACAAGGAGAGTTAAATAACATAACAGCTGTACTATTGCAAACTTTGAAAAAAAAAACAGCTGTTGTTGAATTAATGGTCCAGGACACATTACTGTCACATGGGACAGGAGGCATTGTAGGAACAATAAAGGCCATTAGAAAAGCTAATATGAAGATTCCAGGGGCCATAAAATCAGCAAGCAAATTTAGAAAAAACTCCCTTCAACAAGTAAAGGTAAGGACTTACTAGGAGTACACTTGCAAATCAAAACACTCTGAGCAACATGTTTTTTGTGAATTTTGACTTTAGTACTTTAAAAGTGGATGCTGTTTTGAATCAGAGAAACTGGGAGAGCAAACATGTAAACAGCTGTTCTATGCTTCAGGAACCTGTTGCTGCTGCTGAAATCCAGCTGTGGAAAGCAACTGAGTTTGGAGTTTGGAATCTGTTGCCCAAAGGCACTGAAAAGTAGAAAAAGTTGAGAAACTGGCTGCACACCGGAGCTGCATTCCCATCTGAGGGAAAGGTGGAACCAGGGTATTCCCAGCTGCAACTCAGAACCAGATAGGGAACTTACTAACCCCTACTGAGTGGGGTCTACTGACTGAAGGGGGCCACTGGCACGTGCTGGAGTGCTAGGGCATGCTTGACGTGTGAGGGAGCCGGGCTGTGGAGCCATTCCTGGGTCTGGGTCCTCTGTGATTTGGTGGGCCTTGCATTGGAGCTCTGCAGCCGGCCTGAATAGGCTGAAGGGGACAAGCTGTGAGACCTCAAAGCAAGGTGACAAGCGGCCAGACCTTCAAGCAAGCTCAAGCCTTCTTGTCAGTTACTGCTGCCTAGTTGTTGCTGCCCTCTTTGGACCGAGTTCCGCAGATCTTGAAATTGCTAGAAGACCCCCGATCCAGAGATTGCCCAGAACTCTGGGACCGTAACTCAGGGCCTGCCCTGAACAGGGAAACTGGGGAAAGTGTGCTAGCAAATAAAGGTTTAATACATAACTTTTAGAGTTCATGCCTTAAAATATTCTTCAAGGGCCCCAACGCTGGCCAACCTGCAGCACCGACCAGGCCTGCATCATCACAGGGTATCCTTTTAGGCTGAACTGGGGTTTCACTGGTACCAGTGGGGGTGGGCATTGGAGTGTCATGGCCGACTGGCCCTGTTATTGTTAACCATTCTAACTCCTTTCCCTCTTCACAGTTTTCCTTTTCCAGGTATCCCTCCCCCAAAATAAAGCTGTGTTTTGTTTCTTGCAGTTGCTGTGTGGAGGGTATTTTGTGAAAGCTAGCTGTCTGGTATATGTGGTGTATGGTATTGGGGAACAAGTTGGTATCCCGTGTGTGGGAAGGTTGGAAGGGGAGGTGGGTAGGTACAGCATCCCATGGGGTTGTACCAAGCAGTCACCTGGCCCACTGTCAATTTACTCTGGGCAGAGGCACCGCGCTGTTTTACTGTTACTTTCGGATAGAACCCCGATCACCACTGTAGCTGGACCCAGGCCCCTTAACCTGTGTGGCAGTCAACGGACAGGGGTAGTAGCCCACTGTCACATGGTGCCTGGATACACACTGCTTCACCTGCACTGCTGGTCCTCACAATACCCTGCAGTTGGCACGTCTTATCTTATCATATCCTACCTGTGACTTTTTTTTTTTATTATTTAACTGAACAAATACTGTATATTATACTGTCCAGTTTCACAGGAGCCTACACTAGTTACAACTGCCCTCCCTCCAGGTGGAAGCCACCAGTAGCGCTCCCACTCTGTTCTGGTACAGGCAGTATCCAGGCCAATCTCCACAGTACCTCATTCATGCATTTGGTGTGGGCAACAACATTTTGAAGTCTCGGACCCTTGCTACTATGTGAGTGTGATTGTGAGTGAGCAGAAGATGGTCCAGTTCACTCTACAGGGAGCTCGAATTTAGACACTGCCATGTATTTTTGTGCCCTCGGCCTCACAGCTATGCAGAACTACATTGAGCCTCAAACAAAAACCCTCTAACTCACACCTGCACCTTCTCTGAAGTCTCCACCTACAATCTGTATTACAGCACAGAAGTCCCAACAGGAAATAATGTTTCTCTGCACTCTTGTTGCATTCAGTTTGTGCTGGTATATACTGTCTGGTTTCACGGGAGCCTACGCAGCAAGTTACGTCTTTCTCTCCTGGCAGAAATACTGCACAAAACACAGGAAGTTAAGTCTGACACGCAGGCTAGCCCTATAACAGTGCATAACTGGTGTCGTGTAAATGGGGGATACATGATGGGTGAGTGTGGAATATGGGAAATATTTGCATGAGTGCATAGCGACCTCCAGTAATATCATGAGTGGCGGAGCGTAGTGGAGCCACGAGTGATGTTACCAGAGATCACTATACACGAGTGCAGATATTTCCTGTGTTCCACACTCTCCCATCATGTACTCTGTTTATAAAATAGGGCCTCCTACTGTTGAGGTGGAATGCACAAAAGTTACCATTAGCACAGAATAGCATGATAGAAATGTAACTATTAGCACCAAATAGCGCGGTAGTATTCAGTTGTGCTATTTCACGCTAACAGTGATAATTTTGCATGAGCCATTGAATAAATGTAAATAATTCCAATCTGGTGATGTCACAACAGTAGTTTATCTCACTGCAGTGAGAATACACCACTGCAGTGAGAATACATGTTTTTTATTCAATGTTTTATTTCCTCATGGAGTTAAAGCAGCGGGTGGAGCAGCAAACAAGCAGCTCAGATGGAAGTGGAGCAGTAAGGTACGTGTAAATGCACCTATATGTTTTATTCCAAAACTGCCACTCATTCATTGTGCACCCCCTGAGCAAGTCACTTAAAACCTCCTTTTACTTTACTGCTAATTTCACTCTGATCTGTTTGAAACTCCATGGGCACCTCTGTTTGCAGCATTATTCTTTACCCCTTCCTCTTCCCCTTGTATAGCACTTTTAGATACAGCTTGTACAAAGTGTGTTTTATAGAACCGGACTGTGGGCTTGAAAGGCTCAGCCTGAACTCAGTAAAAACAATTTGCTCCCCAGACGTTAGATTGATGCTTGTTGACATTTTTATTGGCAGCAGTAGAACGTAAATAATGTGATGCTTTGAAAATGTAAGGTTTCAATGATGTGTATACAAGTATAAAAATAATGCTAATACAGTCTGTTTTTTTTTTGGTCTGCCATAATATACAGTACACTTCCCCTCTCTCTCTCTCTCTCTCTCACTGTACGAAGAGCGAGAATACGAGGACAGAAAACTATGATGAATCAAGTAGAACAGGGCTGTCAGTAGGATTTTTGATTTCGAACATAAGAACATGACAGCAGATGGGGACCGCGTCATCCATCTAGTCTACACATTATTTGACCTACTCCCCCCAAGTATATTCCCTTATTTCAATATTCCACTATGTCTGTCCCAAGATATTTTGAACTCCTTAACAGTCTTGGCGTCCATGACCTCCTGCGGTAGCCTGTTCCACAGCTCCACCACCCTTCAGTGAAAAAAAAAAAAAGTCCTAATGTTGCTCTAAAATCTCCCTCTTGTTAGATGTCTGTTGTGGCCTATAGTATGTGCCTCCTTATTTTCTAGGAAGAGATTCTGATTCTGGCACTGAGTTGATACCCTTTAGGTATTTAAAGGTTTCCATCATGTCTCCTCTGTTTCAGGGAGTACATGTTTAATTCTTTAAGTCTTATCTTATAGGGTTCGTGGTGGAGGTCCTGAACCATCTTTGTAGAGATTCTTTGCACAGTTTCCAGACGGTCTGTATCCTTTTAAGGCGGGGTCTCCAGAACTGAACACAGTATTCCATGTGTGGCCTTACCAAGGATCTGTAAAGTGGGATTATCACTGCACTTTCTGCTTGTGATGCAACCGAGGCTGTTACTGGATTTCTGTGCCACCTTCTCACATTGTCTCCCTGTTCTCGATAAACAGAGCCATACAATCAAGCCATATAAAAGCAAGAGTATTGGACTTTAGGAGGGCTGACTTTGGGAAAATGAGAGAGTGCCTCAGAAAAGCACTAGCAAACAGGCAAGAAGGAGGGGTGGAGGAACAAAGGGGAGTAATCAAAACAGCCATCACAGAGGCAACAAGCCTTTGTGTAAAGCAAATCAATAAAACACAACAAAGGAAAAAAACGCTATGGTTCTCAAAAGAGGTGGCAGGGAAGGTTAAGGAGAAAAGGATAGCATTCAGGAAATATAAAGAAACACAGGAGGAGCAGGACAGAGAACTTTTATCAGTTAAAGCAGAAAGAGGCTGGGAAGGCAGTCCGACTAGCAAAGGCCCAAACTGAGGAAAGGATAGCCAATTCTTGGGATTCACCCAAGAATTTTAAATGAACTAAGGGTAAAACTAGTGACACCGCTGACTTCTCTCTTTAACAAATCATGGGAGGATGGGGTGGTACCTGAGGACTGGAGGAGGGCAGGTGTGATTCCTCTTCACAAAAGTGGGAGCAGGACAGAGGCAGGAAATTACAGACCAGTTAGTTTGACCTCAGTGGTAGGGAAATGATGGAATCACTTCTGAAGGAAAGAACTGTTGAGTACCTAGATGCTAGTGGGGCACAGGACCCAAGGCAGCATGGATTCACAATGGGAAGGTCATGTCAGACAAATCTAATAGATTTCTTTGACTGGGTGACCAAAGTAGTAGACCAGGGAGGAGCTGTGGACATGGCCTACCTAGATTTTAGCAAGGCATTTGATACAGTCCCACACAAAAAGATTAATACACAAGTTAGCCAGCCTTGGAGTGAGTCCCAAGGTGGTAGCCTGGATAAAAAATTAGCTAGACAACAGGAGACAAAAGGTAGTAGTAAATGGAGTACACAGCGAAGAAAGGGTAACTAGCGGTGTACCGCAGGGTTCAGTACTGGGACCGGTCCTTTTTAATGTCTTTATAAGTGACATTGCAGAGGAACTGGAAGGAAAAGTATGTCTCTTTGCAGACAACACAAAGATCTGCAACAGGGTTGAGACACAAGATGGAGTGGAAAGGATGAGAAGGGACTTGGCAAGGTTGGAGGAATGGTCAAATGTATGGCAGCTCAGATTCAACACAAAGAAGTGCAAGGTAATGCACATGGGAAACAAAAACCCAGGGGAAGAGTACACAATGGGGGGTGAGATACTGACAACAGTAAAAATTGAAAGGGACCTGGGGGTAATTATATCAGATGACCTAAAGGTGGGCAAGCAATGTGAGAAGGCAGTAAGGAAGGCTGGGGGAATACTGGGATGCACAGGAAGAGGCATCAATAGTAGAAAACAGGAAGTTGTTATCCCTCTGTACAGACAGTTGGTGAGACCCCATCTGGAGTACTGTGTGCAGTTCTGGAGACCCCATCTCCGCAAAGACACAGACAGAGTGGAGGCTGTCCAGAGGAGGGCAACCAAAATGGTGCAGGGTCTGCACCAGAAGACATATGAAGAAAGACTAAAGGAGCTTAATATGTATACCCTTGAGGAAAGAAGGGAGAGAGGGGACATGATAGAAACTTTCAAGTACCTCAAGGGAATCAACAAAGTCCAAGAAGGTAGCATCTTTCAGAAAAACAGATGTGCAAGAACAAGGGGGCACAATTTGAAGATAGAGGGGGGACTGCTCAGAGGTAATGTGAGGAAGTATTTTTTCACAGAGAGGGTTGTGGATGCATGGAACAGCCTCCCTGAGGAGGTCGTGGAGTCAAGAACAGTGGGGGAATTCAAGAATGCATGGGACAGACATAAGGCAGTCCTAGTGGGGGGTAGGAGGAAGTAAGCTGTTGGTTAACTAGGATCTGCAGCTTATCTGTTAGGTAGGAAAATGGGCAGACTAGGTGGGCCAAGCGGTCCTTATCTGCCGTCAAATTCTATATTTCTATGTTTCTATGTTCTAGGTTCATGATGGCTAATTGTTTGCCCCCCTAGACAGTAATCCTTTCCTGGGTTTCTTTTCCCTAGGTGCATGACCTTACACTTTTTGGTGTTGAACTTTGACTGCCAAATTCTGGACCATTCTTCCAGTTTTGTTAGGTCCAGTTCCATCGCTATGGCCTCTTCCTGGATGTCCACCCTATTGCAGAGCTTGGTGTCATCTGCAAACAGGCATACTTTCCCCTCCAGTTCATCTGCAATGTCGCTGATGAACATGTTGAAGAGGATTGGTCCAAGCACCGAACCCTGTCACCAGTTTCCCACTCAGTTAACAGTTTTCTCTCTTGCACCTGCATTTTCTAGTTGGTTAATAAGCCTCCTGTGGGGGACGGAATCAAAGGCCCTACTAAAGTCTAGCTATACAACATCTGCCCTGCCTTGTGTGACAGGGGAGATCCTGCCTCTCTTGAGGACCAATCTTTTCTTAAATCTGTTAGCAACAGTTCTTCTATTTCTTAGCCTAATCTGTCCTTTACAATTTCTAGTCCATAAGGCTGGCCACCTATGGGTGCCCCCTCCCCTATCGTGACTATGCTATAGTGTCCTCTTTAATTTTCCTTTACCCTTTCAGGTCCTCGTACAGGGAGGTTATTGTGGTGACCGCTGAGCTGATGTAAAACAACAGGCTGTGTTCCTCATTGTTGGATTTAGTATGCAATAGCACTATGTCATAAAATGCCTTGATGTTTATGCCTTATTTGTATGAATCCTGTAAATGTTAAAAATACCACGGCACTAGGTGTTTTCGATAAAGGTAAAAAGTTACTAGGGGACTGTATTATGAAAATTAAGTTACCGGGGTAGAGATGCCAGAAGACCCACCGATCTTTCTGGACACAAAGTCTCCACCACTCATTCACATTAGTGGGACTACGCAGGAGGAACTTGGACATAGCGGGAGCCAAAAATCTTCAGAGGGCTGGTGCTGAGGTAGGACCATGCATGCGTGGCTGGCTTGTACTGTATAGGCTGTCTCAATGTCGACCCTCCAACTGCCTCAGTTCCTTTTGTCCCGCCTTTGGGTGCGCTTCAGTGATGATGTCGCTCGCCCGCCAGGAGTCAAACCTTCACATCTATACAACAGCAGCATAGTCGTTCAGTATTTAATTAGTCTTTATTTATTTTTCATTTATTTAGTGATTCAGAAAAGACCTTTGAGTGCAAGCTCTTTTACAAAGGTTCCATGTCATATATTGCAAAACAAAGTACAATAGGACAAAGCAAAGTTACATCACAATAAACGACACAGCTTGGATTCAGAACTTACAGAATAACTCAAAATATAGGTACATATTAAAATAACAAAAAAATACTTGGGGAAGCAGCCACAAAGTGCCTTGTCATTAGTTCAGAGGGATGGGGATAGCTGGCAGTGGGGTGAAGAAAGGAGGTACAAGAGAGGTAGGTACTGTGGTGGAGGTGAAGGGTGGGGAAGAAGAGGCAATAAAGTATAGGGAGAAATGGGGGTGAGGGAAAGGCGTGTTAGAAGTAAATGGTGGGGTGCAAGGGGCATGGTCAGGCAACACATTAGTAGTGACTATTGGGAAACTCACAGGACTGGGAGTTGGGGGGAAGGGGAAGGTCAGGTGGTAGGTGCCGAAAGAGCATGACGTGAACTGATTGCTGAGGCAAGTCATGAGAAGGGACAGAGAGAGCGGGTACCTGAGTTCTGCCTTGTGCTTGCTGGGGGACAGAGAGAGAGCGGTTGTGGCTGGACTTAGGGGAAGGTGCACTTAGAGAGTGTTCTTAGGTGCTGTTTGAGGTCAGTTTTGAATTGGGCCGGACAGTTGGTGGCCAAGAAGTGCTGGGGAGTTCATTCATCCACAGGGGGGCCCGGTAGGCAAATGCATGTTGCCCAAACGAGGTACGACAGAAGGGGATAGCCAAGGCCCCTCTAGTCCTCCCCCTGGTGACCTGTAACAAGTTGGCCACCTTGATCAAATTGTCTACACAAGGTGGTGTTTTACCCAATAGAGCCTTCTTCCTTAGGATGCGTCTGAAATTTGACCCTGTTTCTTAATGACAGACAATTTGCGCATTCGCACAGAGTATAGGTGTGTGTGCCATGCTCAGCATTCAGGGTGAGTCTGTAGGCTTTGTTGAGCGCAGTCTGAACCCTCTTGAGCACTGTATCCATTGTCGCCCCCGTAGACCACTAGTCTATGGTCAGTAGTAGATAGGATGGAGCTGTGGACTAAGAGGCGGAGGGCCCCCAGAGAGAGATATTTCCTGTGCCTGTACAGGACACCAATCTTGGTATTGACTGTCTTGACCAGAGAGTCAATATGGCGCACAATCTATTATGACCCCCAGATGCTTGAACAAGTGGATTTGTTCCAGCGGCTCACTGCATGAGTTGGAGATGATGAGGGGATGGTGCTTATTTTTGTTGTGGGGGCTGGATATAAGCATGGCCTTGGTCTTCTAGTAGTTTATTAGCAGCTTATGAATACAGAACCAGTCCTTGAGTCTGGAGAAGGAGTTCTGCAGCTCAGATTGTAGGGCAGCCTGAGACATGTTGCTGCTCAGGAGCACAGCATCATCTGCATATAGTATGAGTTTGGTGTTGCAGGCTGTGGGAAGGTCATTTAAGAAGAGGCTGAAGAGTAGGGGCCCCAGTATTGATCCCTGGGGTACCACTAATGATACCTCTCTTGCGTTGGATACTGTTTGCCCAATTTTGACACCTTGATTTCCCATATCAGGTAGTCTTGGAACCAGCAGAGGGCATTTGGCTTCACACCCATGTTTTGCAGTTGGGTCAGTAATGGGGTGGTTGACTGTATCGAATGCTTTGGTGAGGTCAATAAAAACAGATCCCACCAGTTTGCCTTCATCCAGGGCCTTATGTACATAGTCGGTGTAGTCCAGCAAAGCAGTGGTGGTACTGTGATTTTGTCTGAAGCCATGTTGGTTGGGGCATAGTAGATTATACTTGTTGAAGCAGTCGATGAGTTGACCCATCACAATCTTTTCCTGTGCCTTGGACTGGGGGAGGGAATCGAGATGGGTCTGTACTTGGCTACCAGAGACTTGTTGCCTCCTTTATGCACTGGCATAACTAGGGCCTGCTTCCAAACTGCCAGGAATTGGACAAGGGCCATGGACTTATTGTACAGCGTGGTAATGGGCACTATAAGAATGTCCAGGGTGAGGGATAGAAGTTGCATGTCTATTCCATCACTGCCCAGACTAGTCTTACCTGGTATTTTCTTGGCCATGGTTAGGGCCTCTTTCACAGTCACCCTTTTAAAGTAGCAGGTCGGGTGAGAACACTTGGTAGATACATTGTTGGAATGGTTCAAACCAGGTTGAAAATAGGCAGGTGATAGCACTGGGGTAAGATCGGTGAAGGCCTTATTGAAGGCTTCCACAATAGCTAGAGGGTCTGTAGTGGGGATGTTACTGAGCAGCTGAGGGTGCTTCTTGTCCTCCATTCCAAGGATGCTTTTGATGTTATCCCAGAATTTTTTCCCATCACCCCAAGAATTGCAAAGCTGAGCCTTATGATAGTTGGCTTTGGCGAGCCAGATTAGCTTGGTGCAGTGGTTTATGGCCATTCTGTAACACTGGTAGTCATGCTTGCTACCTGTGTTTCTGGCCTTCTCCCAGAGTGTTTGTTCCTTTCTTTCAAGTGGGAGAGGAGCTCCCCATCAATCCAGCCATTTGCCTGCCCTCAAATTTTTCTTTTCATGAGCAGGGCATAGATGTCATAGATGGAGCTAAAGCCCTTAATGAAGTAACTGAGGGCCTGATCAAAGTTAGGCACCAGGTCGATAGGAGTCCAGTCATATAGGGCAAGGGCTGATTTGATGGCTCCAAGTTTACCCTTCCTCAAGACCCTGCTTTCACTGAGGATGGGTGGGCTTTTGGTGAATTTATTAGACCACAGGAAGGTGATTGGGGGAGTGGTCACTTAGCGTGTCCGGGAGAACCTTGATGTCAGAGATCCGGGATGGTGAGCTCGCTAGGACCCAGTCTAGGAGGGTACTGTTTCCTGAATTATAGTTCTGCCTGGTGGGGCAGGTGACGGTTATGTCAGGTTGGAGTTGGCTATCAGATCCCTGAAAGGGGCAGCCTCCTTTCCATCCCAGTTTGTGTTAAAGTCCCCGGTAATGACAAGCTCCATCCCATTTGGAACGGTGCTGATAACATCCATAATTGTAGGAAGGCCTGCTGTGGCTTTCTTGGGGGGTAGGTAGATCGTGGCAAGGATGAGAGTTTTGCCATTCTGACTGACCTGTGCCTTTATCACTGTTATCTCATGGACCTCAGCCACCCTAGTTCTAGGGATGACAGAGCACTGCAGAAAGTCCCTGGCATAGATGAGGCATCATCCACCTCTCTTGCCTATTCTATCAATTCTGTATGCTTGGAAGCCTTTGAGGGCAACTTCGCTATCATTAATCCTACTGGTCAACCAGGTCTCCATTAGGCAGCGGATGTCTGAGCTATTCATGCCTGTAGATGGTCAAATTTTGTGGTTAAACTGCAGATGTTCACTGAGGCTATTTTTAGGCCTTTAACCTTATGAACACCAGGGCCTGTTGAAGTGAGTGAGCCTGGGTTTGAGTGAATGTTGCCAGAGAGGAGCAGGAACATAAAGATGACCTTTTTGGCAGAAAGGTTTATGCTAAATTTGGCTTGTACCTTCCGCTGCCAAGGCTTCAGGTGATTCAGGTGATTGGACACTAGTTTAATTATTAGGGTATAGCTAACCGTTACTACCCCCATGCTAGGGGAGGGCATTTGGCCACCTGTGTTTGTAGGATAAGGCTGAGTGAGTCGCTGCCCACAGCTAAGTAAGGCAGTTTCCGAAGGTGCGTTTGACAGCCATGCACTACCCAGTAGTGGTTCAGAGGGGGGGTAGCAGTGGCACAGCTAGGCATCTGGTGCCGGCTGTACCAAGCAAAGTAGCAAGGAGCAGAAGGAGATAGCACCTCTTGATAAGGGACATGGCAGCTTGATTCAGTCATCAAGCCTGGTACACTGGTGCCAGAGTGAGGTTGTACAGTTAACCACTACACTTGGTGGGTAACGAACAGGCAGTACAGCTTTAAGAGGCAATTAGTTTATTTGTTTGAAAAAAAAAAGTTTTAAATTAATTTCAACTGACAAAAGAAGAAGTCTTTTTCACCCCGCCTTCGATGGAGTTGACCATGAATGAGGCCGGTAGGAAGACTTCGCTTGAAAGCTGTTTTAGCAGCAGCACTGGGTCCAGTCCTCTGCCCTCTTTGGGGGGGGGGGGTTTCTGACCATGGGCAATCCGGGTCTTGGAAGGAAGGGCGGTCCTCCTGGAAAGCACAAAAAGAAGCGGGCCCGTTCCCAATCGAGGTTGGAGGCGCAGCACCGCTCGGCCTCGAGCTCTTTTTCTTCTCAATGGTTGAAGAAGCAGTACAGCTCGAGGTCACCTTCTGGTATGTCTACACGGAGATCATCAGTGGTGGGGGACAAGAGGCTGACCCCGGCTCCGTTGGGGTCGCCTATGGCCTCTGTCCTTAATGGTCACAGTCCCCAGATCCTGAGTCCCTGCCCGCCCTCTGGGGGGATCTTCTAGTGAGCAGTTTCATCATTGGGCTGCTCTTATGGAGCAGTGGGTCCTGCAGTTGTCCCGACTGCCCTTGCTTGTGGACCAAGCCCAGGAGCCTTCGGGCCTATGGGCCGTGAGCCTGCGGGTGGATCGGTTGGGTCAGCCTGGTCATACAACACCTTCTTTGGTGCTGTCAGTGCCTCTCCCTCGTGCTTTTCCCCACACATGGCTGCGGCGCAGGGGCCAGCATAGGTACTGCTTTCTCCTACTCCTCTTACTTTCAGGTCTTCAGCTTCCGGTGCCCCAGTCTTGCAGTGTGGGACCCCAGGCGCTTGTTCGGCGCCAGTTGTGGCAGCACCCTTGGTTCCAATCAATCAGAATCTTTATTTTGCCAGGTGGAACATCACTGAGACAAGCTCATTTTTAAGACGGACCTGGGGTTCCAGCCTCAGCGGCACCGCTGCCGGTGGTGTAAAAGGTGCCAGGGTCTCTACTCTGATTCAGGAAGTACCTCCTCCTGCCATTCTTCCTCCCTATACTATTCCTTCTGGGGTTGTAAGAGACTCTGTAAAGTCTGACCCTGATCTATGATTGTGGAACAATCTGGATGAGGATTTATCCTTTGGAGTGGAAAGTAAGCCTTCCACTTCAGCGGAGCCTGTGGTTGAGGACCTTTCTTTTAAATCTCTCCTGAAGAATATGAATTCCACCCTTTCTCTTCAGACTTCTGAGGCTGCTCTTGAGAAGATTTTGCACCTTCAATATCTGCATGTTCCAGAAATTCCTGTGGAACTGACCCCACTGGTGCAACCCTGTTTTGAGACTCTTTCACAAATGGTGTGGGACAGACTGGCGCTCATTCCTTCCGTGGCTAAGTCCATAGACAGGAAGTATGCTCCCCCTAAGGACAGGCCAGTCTGTGCCTCTCAAACCTTTGCGGATGCCGTAGTGATCTTGGCAGAGAATGAGAAAACCATTCTCCCTCAGGAATCCATGGCCCAAGCAGTGCTTAAAGAATCCCGTAAGATTGACATGCTGGCTAAAAGAGTCTTCACTGCTGCTACCCTAGGCATGCATATTGCTAGTTATCAGGGCTATTATTCTTAGTATGAGTATACCCTCTGGCATTCGCTCAAAGAGACAGTGGAGGCACTTCTGGAATTGGCCATTAGCTCAGGGCTTCTGAAGACTATTACTAGGGGCATTGAGTCCAACAATCTGTAGCTTGAGGCTGTTATGGACACCTTTGACACTGCTTCCAGAGCATCAGTGGCTGGGATATGCACCCGGCGACACTCATGGCTAAGGACTTAGGGATTTATTAATGATGCTCAGCAGAGACTCATGAATCTTCCATTTGATGGTGTTTATCTGTTTGGCCCACAGGTGAAGCAGGCACTGGAGGCCACTCAGAAAACTAGGACTGCTATTAAGATGGCTAGGCTGACCCCTGCCACCCCTCAATGGGGTGGCAGCCGCCAGTAATTTCACAACTCAGTCCTTTTGTGGTAAAGCTGAGGTCTTTCAACAGAAGTCAAACCTTGTAGCTACAAAAGAAAATGGAGCAGAAGGCACAGGCCCTGAAGACACCTAGTACCACCCTCTGAAGAACCTGCCCATGTCCCACTTCAGCTGCCCAAGGGGGACTCTTCTTCGGCGGTGGGGGGGGGGCATTTGGCACAGTTTTGCAAACAGTGGAAGTCCGTCACTATGGACAAATGGGTCCTCAGGATAATTTGAGAGGGATACTCTCTAGAGTTCTCAGAGACCCCTCTTGACCATCCACCAAAACGACAGCCTAAACTGTCTCCCTCTCAGTCAGACCTCCTTGCTTCCAAGATTCAGGGCCTTCTGAACAACAGGGCACTAGAAGTGGTTCTGCAAGTAGAGTGGGACACAGGTTTCTACTCCCACTACTTCCTAGTTCCAAACAAAACAGGCGGTATGCACCCTATTCTGGACCTGAGGAAGTTAAACAAATACCTGTTCAGGGAGAAATTCAAGATGATATCACTAGGAACACTCCTACCTCTTATTCATCAAAATAATTGGCTGGCGTCTCTGGACATGCAAGACTCATACCAACATGTCCCAGTGCACCACAAGTACCTGAGGAGGCAGAATAGCGCAGTGGTCTAAGGCTCTGAGCTGCAAATCTGGTGACATCCAGCAGATCAGACCTGGGTTTGAATCTCACAGCTTCCACTTGCGTACTATGTGGCCCTGAGCAAGTCACTTAACCTTTTTGTGCTCCCAGGTCGCTCCTGTAAAAAAGCTTCTAGCTTAGTGTGCTATACCTGGTTAAACAACTAAATAAAAAAAAAAAAAAAAAAAAAGTACCTACGCTTTGTGGCTCTCGGTCAACATTACCAATTTAGAGTCCTGTCCTTTAGACTATCCTTGGTGCCTCGAGTCTTAATGAAGTACTTTGCAGTACTCGTGGCGCATCTCAGAAAACTCAGAATTCAAGTGTTACTGTACCTGGATGACTGGTGACTAACAAGCCCCTCCAAACAAGGGACACAAGAAGCGGTTTCTGAAGCTTCCAAGTTCCTCACATCCATGGGAGTTCTCCTGAACCTAGAAAAATCGCAGCTTCAGCCCTTCCAACAACTTGTCTTCATAGGAGCTCTTCTGGACACCTCCAGCACAAGAGCCTTCATACCAGAAGACAGGAGAAACAACATTCTCCATATGGCTCGCTTCATCAAGGAGAACAAATCGGTTCAAGCCCTCTCAATGCAGCGGGTGCTAGGTCTCATGGCGTCCTCTGCGTTCACGGTGCCTCTAGCCCGGTTGCACATAAGGACCACACAATGGATGCTCAGCACTCAGTGGTCTCCGACCACGCATGCGCAATCCTTCTACATCAAGGTGACAGAGCCTGTAATGAGATCACTTAACTGGTGGACTCCGGAGGACAACCTTCTACAAGGTTTTCCCTTTGCCCCACTGGAATTGCAGACCACTATCACCACAGATGCATCTCTGACCAGTTGGGGAGCTCACTGTTAGGATCTCCACACCCAGGGCCTGTGGAATCAGGACAGGTCCTACCTACACATAAATGTCCTGGAGATGAGGCTGTCCTGTACACTGTCTGAGATTTGAAGGATGTCCTCCGTCACAAGGTAATTCTCCTTCAGACGGACAACAAGGCAGTGATATATTACATCAACAAACAGGGTGGAAGCTGTCATGGTGGTGCTGAGTGTTGAGGTGCTAGACCCCACACCTCATGCCACACCGGTGACCCGGGTTCAGTGATGGACTTGGGTAGCCAGGGATCGGCAGGGGAGGGAGAGGATGGAGCAGATCACCTCTCCCTGGGGTAGGATCCAGGGATTCCCTGTGTCCTGGTGGCCCCCACTGAAGATTGGGGGCACTGCAGGTTCACTGGCTGACACAAGGGGCAGAGTGCAGCAGATGCCAGCAGGGCAGCCGTGCGCAGGCGTCATTGCATTCAGCGATCCTAGGGAAACAAGGTGGAAAACCCTGGCAGCGGGTGAGACGGTAGGTCTCCCAGGGCAGAACCCCACATGCTCAGTGCCAGCCATGAACCTGACCTTACCCCTGGGGATCCTTGGCCTCCTCCTGTATGGATTGCACCTTGTTTCACCTGGGTAATGGTACTTTTCATTAAACATCCCCACCAAGAAGGTAATAATCAATACATATACTATACAATAATCCAGGGGTAATCACTTTACATACAGAATCTGGATAATATAAATAAAATCTTCCACATCTTGTTGTTCTTTATTCTCAATCTTTTATTCACCCCTACGTTTCGCTCCTCTGAGCTTGTTCACGGGGCATAATTCAGTCATTACAAACCATCTGTTTAAAACAAGAATAACATTTTTAAGTATGATTTTTTAATTAACAATATGGTTACAATTACTATTTCATTTTTATGTGATATGGCATAAATTGATTACCATAACAAACATCCTTAATTCAAAATTCCTGTTCAATTATTACTGATTCCACATCAGATTCTCATTAATCCCTGTAAACACATTAAATTGCCATCATTAATATTCATATTCATATTTAATTGTTTGTCCAAGACAAATATTTACAATGGCAAAAAAGCCTTACTAACCCGTAACTCTAAGGCGCACCTCTTAAAAATGAACTTATTATTATTTACATATAACTTGTTTTTTATTCCTATATTCCCTTACATACACAGAAAATCACTTTAAATTAACCAAAAACTTTTACCACGGCAATTGTTATACTACTCCATAAAACGGAATAAAACTTCTTCCATAGTTCCCCATAAAAACATTTTTGGTTTCAATACAGTTTATTTTTATACCACCTTACATAATTGCTTTTCAAAATAATTACCTTAGCAAACTAGGATCTGCCAATAATGTGAGACATGCATCTTTAAATGCCTAAGCTGTTTTCATCTCCTTAGTCAATGCTTCTGCGTTATACCTACACGCTAGAACAAAATATTTTATCAATGAAAACATCTCAATCTCTTAGGTGTTCAATAATATGTGTATCTTAAAGATAAAATATTTTTTTACCATGAAGGCCTCTTTCATCTCGTTTCGTAAACAACTTCACTAAACATCCATTCCTGTGGCGTCCTGCTTGCTCGTATACAAAGTTCTGACGCTCAAAGAGGACGCGGTCCTTTTGAGCCTGTTCGTATTTCCCGCCAAAGTGACGTGTCACTTCGGGTATCTTCGGGCCATCCCGAGGTTGTTGCCAAGCAGCTATACATTCTCTTCTAACAAAGAAGAGAATCGGTCCACACGAGCAGGCTCGTATTTCCCGCCAAAGTGACATGTCACTTCTGGTATCTTCGGGCTATCCCGAAGTTGTTGCCTAGCAACTATACATTCTCTTCTAACAAAGAAGAGAATCGGTCCTGAAACAGGCTCTTAATTTCTCAGGCAAACACAAAAAACATTTTTAAATGTTTATTTCATTTTTAATTATTAAAGGTGGCAGACGATTTTAATTGCAGTTTCTATGTTATTCCTTAGTGCAACTTTCTTTTTATTTCCCATATAATTTCGTTCCTTCTCATTTTTTGTCCTCATTCATAAATTTCCTGAAACCAATATTTCTACTCGTAACAATGAAACTTATCTATACTCATCTTATCGAACAACTAAATTAAATGTTACAGAATAAACACTACCCTAAATGGCTCTTAAATCACTTATTTTTTTATTTTTCCTAAATATTACAAATTCCCATATCCTAATAATTTGAGTAAACAATTCTTCCACTAGACAAAATACGCCTACTCGCTTCCCTCATTTATTTACATACTCTTTTTCTTTCCTTTGTGTTTTCCTCGGTTGGCAGATTGAGGTAATGGGGGCTATTGAAACATCCTGTAACTTGACATCACATTATTGTTATACTCATATCATGTACTTATTTTATCACCTATTTAGAGCACTCCAACCTATGTAAGTTTTTAAAAACTTTATTATTCAAAAACAAGACTGCCAGTTAGTTTCTATATTTAGACCTATATTTGGGTCTAATGTCTTTAACCAAAAGATCCATTTCATTTCCATTTTATTTAATAAATCTCTATAGTTTCCACCTCTATTTGGGACTCTAACTATTTCTAGACCCCAAAATCTTAAAGATGCCCCTGAATGTGCTTCTTTGTTATAATGTATAGCAACAGGTGAACTTTCATTTTTATTTCTAATGTCCCCCTTATGTTCTAGTATTCTTATCTTAAGTGCTCTTTTAGTCTGACCTACATATAATTTATCACAGGGACATTGTATTACATATATAACCCCTTCTGTGTTACAGTCTATATGATCCCTTATTTTGAACTCTCTATCAAAGAATGGATGTTTGAGCTACTTTTCATTGTATTGTTTACAAACTGAACATCTTCCACACTAACCATACCTGGTTTTAGTGGGCCTAAAAGCATAGTTGCCTCACTCTTCTTAGGTTTAATGAATTGTGAATGAACTAATTTATCCTTTAAATTCACTACTTTTTTAGCCACTACTATAGGTTTTTCTTGTAGTACAACATTCCGTGGGTTATCCCTTGCAACCATGTGCCAATGTTTATTTATAATCTTTTGTATTTCACCTATTTTTTTGTTATATTTAATTGCCAACACTACTTTCTCAAAACCTTTCACCTGTGATTCATATTTTAGTAATTCATTCCGCGTTTTTCTTTCAATCTTATAATACGCTTTTCTCAATACCTTTTTACTATATCCTCTCTCTTCAAATCTTTGTAACATGTAATCTCGATTATACTGATAATCATCCTTTTTCTGACAATTTCTTTTCACTCTAACCAATTGTGAGTAAGGGATACTATTTTTTAATTTGGGTTCATGATAGCTAGTGCTATGTAAAATTATATTTCTATCAGTTTCTTTCCTGTATATTGAAGTACTCAATTGGTTTCCATCCTTAAAGATAAGGAGCTCCAAATAAGGAATTTGTTCATAAGTATACTTTATTGTAAATTTTAAATTAATATTCCAGCCATTCAAGTCCTTATCAAATTCTTGTAAATCGTTCTCACTACCCCCCCATAAACATATCACATCGTCTATGAAACGTTTCCATAATATTATTTTATCTTTAAATTTATTCACCTGTTCGTTTAGAACATATTGTTCCTCAAAATTTATCATAAATGCATTTGCATATGCCAGTGCCATTGTACTACCCATGGCTGTACCTTTATCTTGTTGATAAAATTGGCCATTAAACTCAAAATAATTATTCTGAAGTATAAACAATGCTAATTCCTGTAGCATTTCTGTTCTTAGTATCTTAATATTTCTATTATTTAATACCTTCCCCATTGTGTTGATACCCTCTAAATGTGGTATAGAGGTGTAAAGATCCGTTACATCCCAAGTTACCAAAATTAGATCAGTGCAATCTCTTATTTGTGTTAATTGATTCAATTGTTTCATTATGTCCGTAGAATCTCTTACATATGTAGTATTTTCTCAATTAAAGGTTGTAAATGAAAATTAATATATTTAGATACCAGATCGAATACTGAGTCTATCCCTGAAACTATAGGTCTACCAGGAGGGTCATCAATGTTTTTATGTATTTTAGGAATACTGTAAAAAGTCGGAATCCTAGGGTATTCTGTTATTAACAATCTCATTTCCCAATCATTTAACCAGTTTAAATCCACATATTCTGCTAACATTTCTCTAAGGCATCCTTGTATTTTCAGAGTGGGATCTTCTTTAAGTATTGAATAATTCTCTCTGTTATTTAATAACTTTAAACACATTTGTTTATATTGTTCCCTATCCTGTATTACAATCACTCCTCCTTTGTCCGCATTCTTAATTATAATGTTTTGGTCTTGACTCAATTGTTCTATTGCATTTCGTTGTTCAAAACTGATATTTTGCCATCTTGGGATGCACTGATTTCTATTTTTAAATTATTCCATTATCTCTTTTTCTACTGTGGAACAAAATGTTTCAATACCGTGGTTCTTTCCAACTGGAGGTGAAAAATATGATTTAACATTTAATGCTTGTTTTAATTGAGTCTGATAATTAGATTCAATTATACTCTCAGTGAATAAATGTTTTAATCTAATTGTTCTAAAAAACCTTTGCAGGTCCACCTCCAATTGGAATAAATCCACTGGTTGGGTAGGAGCAAAAGAAAGGCCCGATCCTAATACTTCTTCCTCTGTTTTAGATAATATTCTATTGCTTAAATTGAATATTGGTATCTTTTCTCATGCTATTTCACTCTCCCTCTGTCTGTATAATACATTTTTGTTTGCCTTCCACCTGCTCCTCCTCGCCCCCTTCCCCTCTGCCTCACCGAAAACCCATCTGTTGTCCTGTTTCTGCTCTAATTGTTCTTAGATCATATCTATTTGCTGTTAATATATTATCTTGTTGTGTTTCCCCTGTATGTGCAGATTCACCTTCTTCTTGTCTAAACGTATCTCTAGTGTAACTGCTGTCACTATCTGTGCCACTTTCTGTCCCATAATTCACAAATATTCTTTTTTTATATTGCTTATAAGTATACACTCTGTTGTCCTTGTAATCATTTGTGTCTCTTATAAATTTCTTTATTTTTTGTTGTTTTAATTTCTCTTCATATTCATTTAATCTATGTTTAATTTCATCCAAACTCTTAATAAATTCTTCTGCTTTAATTTAGTTGTTAGATAAGATGAGTATAGATAAGTTTCATTGTTACGAGTAGAAATATTGGTTTCAGGAAATTTATGAATGAGGACAAAAAATGAGAAGGAACGAAATTATATGGGAAATAAAAAGAAAGTTACACTAAGGAATAACATAGATACTGCAATTAAAATCGTCTGCCACCTTTAATAATTAAAAATGAAATAAACATTTAAAAAAGGTTTTTGTGTTTGCCTGAGAAATTAAGAGCCTGCTCGTGTGGACCGATTCTCTTCTTTGTTAGAAGAAAATATATAGTTGATTGGCAACAACTTCGGGAGAGACCGAAGATACCAGAAGTGACATGTCACTTTGGCGGGAAATACGAGCCTGCTCGTGTGGACTGATTCTCTTCTTTGTTAGAAGAGAATGTATAGCTGCTTGGCAACAACCTCGGGATGGCCCGAAGATACCCGAAGTGACACGTCACTTTGGCGGGAAATACGAACAGGCTCAAAAGGACCGCGTCCTCTTTGAGCGTCAGAACTTTGTATACGAGCAAGCAGGATGCCACAGGAATGGATGTTTAGTGAAGTTGTTTGGCGTAAAACGTAGATGAAAGAGGCCTTCACGGTAAAAAAATATTTTATCTTTAAGATACACATATTATTGAACACGGAGAGATTGAGATGTTTTCATTGATAAAAATATTTTGTTCTAGCGTGTAGGTATAACGCAGAAGCATTGGCAAGGAGACGAAAAACAGCTTAGGCATTTAAAGACGCATGTCTCACATTATTGGCAGATCCTAGTTTGCTAAGGTAATTATTTTGAAAAGCAATTATGTAAGGTGGTATAAAAATAAACTGTATTGAAACCAAAAATGTTTTTATGGGGAACTATGGAAGAAGTGTTATTCCGTTTTGTGGAGTAGTATAACAATTGCCGTGGTAAAAGTTTTTGGTTAATTTAAAGTGATTTTCTGTGTATGTAAGGGAATATAGGAATAAAAACAAGTTATATGTAAATAACAAGAAGTTCATTTTAAGAGGAAGTATTAGAGTTACGGGTTAGTAAGGCTTTTTGCCATTGTAAATATTTGTCTTGGACAAACAATTAAATATGAATATAAATATTAATGATGGCAATTTAATGTGTTTACAGGGATTAATGAGAATCTGATGTGGAATCAGCAATAACTGAACAGGAATTTTGAATTAAGGATGTTTGTTATGGTAATCAATTTATGCCATATCACATAAAAATGAAATAGTAATTGTAACCATATTGTTAATTAAAAAATCATACTTAAAAATGTTATTCTTGTTTTAAACAGATGGTTTGTAATGACTGAATTATGCCCCGTGAACAAGCTCAGAGGAGCGAAACGTAGGGGTGAATAAAAGAATAAAAGATTGAGAATAAAGAACAACAAGATGTGGAAGATTTTATTTATATTATCCAGATTCTGTATGTAAAGTGATTACCCCTGGATTATTGTATAGTATATGTATTGATTACCTTCTTGGTGGGGATGTTTAATGAAAAGTACCATTACCCAGGTGAAACAAGGTGCAATGTGTATATTGATGTATCGTGAAGGTTAGATACATATCACTGGATGTTGGTTGAAAGCAATATAAACGGATTTATCAGGTGATTTCGACACAGAGAGTTAATCATAAAAACGTAGGGCATATATATGATTACCAAATAAAAATATTAATTTCTAATTTATATTACAAATATTGAGATTAAGTATGGATGAAACTATTGCTGTATTACAAGATATAGGAAGTAGTGTACAAAACACGTTACATTTTGTAACCTATTCAGAATCAGAGAGAAAGCAACTATTCCAAATGATGAGGGGAGGCAGGGATTTAACAGCACAAATTGGAGAAACACCAAAAAACATAGCGCAGAAAATAGAAAATTTAAAATTTAAGGACACCAGATTAGAATGGCATGGATTAACATTGACACACTATTTAGAACATAATAGAATTCCTAGAGGTCTGAGAATAGCGGTTGAACCCAATATAGGCATTAACACCAGTAAATTATTTTCTAAGTGGGATGGAATACGCAATAGAGCTAGTACTGATTTTATGTATGCATTAATAGAAGCCATTATTGAAGAAAGAAGGGAATTAGTGAAGATATACGAAAGTTACAGGACCAATTGAAAGTACGTATGGAAGCAGAAGAATTTATTAAGAGTTTGGATGAAATTAAACATAGATTAAATGAATATGAAGAGAAATTAAAACAACAAAAAATAAAGAAATTTATAAGAGACACAAATGATTACAAGGACAACAGAGTGTATACTTATAAGCAATAAAAAAAGAATATTTGTGAATTATGGGACAGAAAGTGGCACAGATAGTGACAGCAGTTACACTAGAGATACGTTTAGACAAGAAGAAGGTGAATCTGCACATACAGGGGAAACACAACAAGATAATATATTAACAGCAAATAGATATGATCTAAGAACAATTAGAGCAGAAACAGGACAACAGATGGGTTTTCCGGGAGGCAGCGGGGGAAGGGGCGAGGAGGAGCAGGTGGAAGGCAAACAAAAATGTATTATACAGACAGAGGGAGAGTGAAATAGCATGAGAAAAGATACCAATATTCAATTTAAGCAATAGAATATTATCTAAAACAGAGGAAGAAGTATTAGGATCGGGCCTCTTTTGCTCCTACCCAACCAGTGGATTTATTCCAATTGGAGGTGGACCTGCAAAGGTTTTTTAGAACAATTAGATTAAAACATTTATTCACTGAGAGTATAATTGAATCTAATTATCAGACTCAATTAAAACAAGCATTAAATGTTAAATCATATTTTTCACCTCCAGTTGGAAAGAACCACAGTATTGAAACATTTTGTTCCACAGTAGAAAAAGAGATAGTGGAATTATTTAAAAATAGAAATCAGTGCATCCCAAGATGGCAAAATATCAGTTTTGAACAACGAAATGCAATAGAACAATTGAGTCAAGACCAAAACATTATAATTAAGAATGCGGACAAAGGAGGAGGGATTGTAATACAGGATAGGGAACAATATAACCAAATGTGTTTAAAGTTATTAAATAACAGAGAGAATTATTTAATACTTAAAGAAGATCCCACTCTGAAAATACAAGGATGCCTTAGAGAAATGTTAGCAGAATATGTGGATTTAAACTGGTTAAATGATTGGGAAATGAGATTGTTAATAACAGAATACCCTAAAATTCCGACTTTTTAGAGTATTCCTAAAATACATAAAAACATTGATGACGCTTCTGGTAGACCTATAGTTTCAGGGATAGACTCAGTATTCGATCTGGTATCTAAATATATTAATTTTCATTTACAACCTTTAATTGAGAAAAATACTACATATGTAAGAGATTCTACGGACATAATGCAACAATTGAATCAATTAACACAAATAAGAGATTGCACTGATCTAATTTTGGTAACTTGGGATGTAACGGATCTTTACACCTCTATACCACATTTAGAGGGTATCAATACAATGGGGAAGGTATTAAATAATAGAAATATTAAGATACTAAGAACAGAAATGCTACAGGAATTAGCATTGTTTATACTTCAGAATAATTATTTTGAGTTTAATGGCCAATTTTATCAACAAGATAAAGGTACAGCCATGGGTAGTACAATGGCACTGGCATATGCAAATGCATTTATGATAAATTTTGAGGAACAATATGTTCTAAACGAACAGGTGAATAAATTTAAAGATAAAATAATATTATGGAAACGTTTCATAGACGATGTGATATGTTTATGGGGGGGTAGTGAGAATAATTTACAAGAATTTGATAAGGACTTGAATGGCTGGAATATTAATTTAAAATTTACAATAAAGTATAGTTATGAACAAATTCCTTATTTGGATCTCCTTATCTTTAAGGATGGAAACCAATTGAGTACTTCAATATACAGGAAAGAAACTGATAGAAATACAGTTTTACATAGCACTAGCTATCATGAACCCAAATTAAAAAATAGTATCCCTTACTCACAATTGGTTAGAGTGAAAAGAAATTGTCAGAAAAAGAATGATCATCAGTATAATCGAGATTACATGTTACAAAGATTTGAAGAGAGAGGATATAGTAAAAAGGTATTGAGAAAAGCGTATTATAAGATTGAAAGAAAAACGCGGAATGAATTATTAAAATATGAATCACAGGTGAAAGGTTTTGAGAAAGTAGTGTTGGCAATTAAATATAATGAAAAAATAGGTGAAATACGAAAGATTATAAATAAACATTGGCACATGGTTGCAAGGGATAACCCATGGAATGTTGTACTACAAGAAAAACCTATAGTAGTGGCTAAAAAAGTAGTGAATTTAAAGGATAAATTAGTTCATTCACAATTCATTAAACCTAAGAAGAGTGAGGCAACTATGCTTTTAGGCCCACTAAAACCAGGTATGGTTAGGTGTGGAAGATGTTCAGTTTGTAACAATACAACGAAAAAAAGTAGCTTCAAACATCCATTCTTTGATAGAGAGTTCAAAATAAGGGATCATATAGACTGTAACACAGAAGGGGTTATATATGTAATACAATGTCCCTGTGATAAATTATATGTAGGTCAGACTAAAAGAGCACTTAAGATAAGAATACTAGAACATAAGGGGGACATTAGAAATAAAAATGAAAGTTCACCTGTTGCTATACATTATAACAAAGAAGCACATTCAGGGGCATCTTTAAGATTTTGGGGTCTAGAAATAGTTAGAGTCCCAAATAGAGGTGGAAACTATAGAGATTTATTAAATAAAATGGAAATGAAATGGATCTTTTGGTTAAAGACATTAGACCCAAATAGGTCTAAATATAGAAACTAACTGGCAGTCTTGTTTTTGAATAATAAAGTTTTTAAAAACTTACATAGGTTGGAGTGCTCTAAATAGGTGATAAAATAAGTACATGATATGAGTATAACAATAATGTGATGTCAAGTTACAGGATGTTTCAATAGCCCCCATTACCTCAATCTGCCAACCGAGGAAAACACAAAGGAAAGAAAAAGAGTATGTAAATAAATGAGGGAAGCGAGTAGGCGTATTTTGTCTAGTGGAAGAATTGTTTACTCAAATTATTAGGGATATGGGAATTTGTAATATTTAGGAAAAATAAAAAAATAAGTGATTTAAGAGCCATTTAGGGTAGTGTTTATTCTGTAACATTTAATTTAGTTGTTAGATAAGATGAGTATAGATAAGTTTCATTGTTACGAGTAGAAATATTGGTTTCAGGAAATTTATGAATGAGGACAAAAAATGAGAAGGAACGAAATTATATGGGAAATAAAAAGAAAGTTACACTAAGGAATAACATAGATACTGCAATTAAAATCGTCTGCCACCTTTAATAATTAAAAATGAAATAAACATTTAAAAAAGGTTTTTGTGTTTGCCTGAGAAATTAAGAGCCTGCTCGTGTGGACCGATTCTCTTCTTTGTTAGAAGAGAATGTATAGTTGCTTGGCAACAACTCCGGGATAGCCCGAAGATACCAGAAGTGACATGTCACTTTAGCGGGAAATACGAGCCTGCTCGTGTGGACCGATTCTCTTCTTTGTTAGAAGAGAATGTATAGCTGCTTGGCAACAACCTCGGGACGGCCCGAAGATACCCGAAGTGACACGTCACTTTGGCGGAAATACGAACAGGCTCAAAAGGACCGCGTCCTCTTTGAGCGTCAGAACTTTGTATACGAGCAAGCAGGACGCCACAGGAATGGATGTTTAGTGAAGTTGTTTGGCGTAAAACGTAGATGAAAGAGGCCTTCACAGTAAAAAAATATTTTATCTTTAAGATACACATATTATTGATCACGGAGAGATTGAGATGTTTTCATTGATAAAAATATTTTGTTTTAGCGTGTAGGTATAACGCAGAAGCATTGGCAAGGAGATGAAAAACAGATTAGGCATTTAAAGACGCATGTCTCACATTATTGGCAGATCCTAGTTTGCTAAGGTAATTATTTTGAAAAGCAATTATGTAAGGTGGTATAAAAATAAACTGTATTGAAACCAAAAATGTTTTTATGGGGAACTATGGAAGAAGTGTTATTCCGTTTTATGGAGTAGTATAACAATTGCCGTGGTAAAAGTTTTGGTTAATTTAAAGTGATTTTCTGTGTATGTAAGGGAATATAGGAATAAAAAACAAGTTATATGTAAATAATAATAGTTCATTTTTAAGAGGTGCGGCTTAGAGTTACGGGTTAGTAAGGCTTTTTTGCCATTGTAAATATTTGTCTTGGACAAACAATTAAATATGAATATGAATATTAATGATGGCAATTTAATGTGTTTACAGGGATTAATGAGAATCTGATGTGGAATCAGTAATAATTGAACAGGAATTTTGAATTAAGGATGTTTGTTATGGTAATCAATTTATGCCATATCACATAAAAATGAAATAGTAATTGTAACCATATTGTTAATTAAAAAATCATACTTAAAAATGTTATTCTTGTTTTAAACAGATGGTTTGTAATGACTGAATTATGCCCCGTGAACAAGCTCAGAGGAGCGAAACGTAGGGGTGAATAAAAGAATAAAAGATTGAGAATAAAGAACAACAAGATGTGGAAGATTTTATTTATATTATCCAGGTTCTGTATGTAAAGTGATTACCCCTGGATTATTGTATAGTATATGTATTGATTATTACCTTCTTGGTGGGGATGTTTAATGAAAAGTACCATTACCCAGGTGAAACAAGGTGCAGTCCATACAGGAGGAGGCCAAGGATCCCCAGGGGTAAGGTCAGGTTCATGGCTGGCACTGAGCGTGTGGGGTTCTGCCCTGGGAGACCCGCCGTCGCCTCACCCGGCTGCCAGGGGTTTTCCACCTTGTTTCCTCCCTAGGATCGTGGAATGCAATGACGCCTGCGCACAGCTGCCCTGCTGGCATCTGCTGCACTCTGCCCCTTGTGTCGGCCAGTGAACCTGCAGTGCCCCCAATCTTCAGTGGGGGCCACCAGGACACAGGGAATCCCTGGATCCTACCCCAAGGAGAGGTGAACTGCTCCATCCTCTCCCTCCCCTGCCGATCCCTGGCTACCCAAGTCCATCACTGAACCCGGGTCACCGGTGTGGCATGAGGTGTGGGGTCTAGCACCTCAACACTCAGCACCACCATGACAGCTTCCACCCTGTTTGTTGATGTAATATATCACTGCCTTGTTGTCCGTCTGAAGGAGAATTACCTTGTGACGGAGGACATCCTTCAAATCTCAGACAGTGTACAGGACAGCTCTCATCTCCAGGACATTTATGTGTAGGTAGGACTCGTCCTGATTCCACAGGCCCTGGGTGTGGAGATCCTAACAGTGAGCTCCCCAACTGGTCAGAGATGCATCTGTGGTGATAGTGGTCTGCAATTCCAGTGGGGCAAAGGGAAAACCTTGTAGAAGGTTGTCCTCCGGAGTCCACCAGGTAAGTGATCTCATTACAGGCTCTGTCACCTTGATGTAGAAGGATTGCGCATTCGTGGTCGGAGACCACTGAGTGCTGAGCATCCATTGTGTGGTCCTTATGTGCAACCGGGCTAGAGGCACCGTGAACGCAGAGGACGCCATGAGACCTAGCACCCGCTGCATTGAGAGGGCTTGAACCGATTTGTTCTCCTTGATGAAGCGAGCCATATGGAGAATGTTGTTTCTCCTGTCTTCTGGTATGAAGGCTCTTGTGCTGGAGGTGTCCAGAAGAGCTCCTATGAAGACAAGTTGTTGGAAGGGCTGAAGCTGCGATTTTTCTAGGTTCAGGAGAACTCCCATGGATGTGAGGAACTTGGAAGCTTCAGAAACCGCTTCTTGTGTCCCTTGTTTGGAGGGGCTTGTTAGTCACCAGTCATCCAGGTACAGGAACACTTGAATTCTGAGTTTTCTGAGATGCTCCACGAGTACTGCAAAGTACTTCATAAAGACTCGAGGCACCAAGGATAGTCTAAAGGACAGAACTCTAAATTGGTAATGTTGACCGAGAGCCACAAAGCGTAGGTACTTTTTTTTTTAAATTTTTTTATTTAGTTGTTTAACCAGGTAAGCACACTAAGCTAGAAGCTTTTTTACAGGAGCGACCTGGGAGCACAAAAAGGTTAAGTGACTTGCTCAGTATGCAAGTGGAAGCTGTGAGATTCAAACCCAGGTCTGATCTGCTGGATGTCACCAGATTTGCAGCTCAGAGCCTTAGGCCACTGCGCTATTCTGCCTCCTCAGGTACTTGTGGTGCACTGGGACATGTTGGTATGAGTCTTGCATGTCCAGAGACGCCAGCCAATTATTTTGATGAATAAGAGGTAGGAGTGTTCCTAGTGATATCATCTTGAATTTCTCCCTGAACAGGTATTTGTTTAACTTCCTCAGGTCCAGAATAGGGTGCATACCGCCTGTTTTGTTTGGAACTAGGAAGTAGTGGGAGTAGAAACCTGTGTCCTGCTCTACTTGCAGAACCACTTCTACCGCCCTGTTGTTCAGAAGGCCCTGAATCTTGGAAGCAAGGAGGTCTGACTGAGAGGGAGACAGTTTAGGCTGTCGTTTTGGTGGATGGTCAAGAGGGGTCTCTGAGAACTCTAGAGAGTATCCCTCTCAAATTATCCTGAGGACCCATTTGTCCATAGTGACGGACTTCCACTGTTTGCAAAATTGTGCCAAATCCCCCCCACCGCTGAAGAAGAGTCCCCCTTGGGCAGCTGAGGTGGGACATGGGCAAGTTCTTCAGAGGGTGGTACTAGGTGTCTTCAGGGCCTGTGCCTTCTGCTCCATTTTCTTTTGTAGCTACAAGGTTTGACTTCTGTTGAAAGACCCTCAGCTTTCACCACAAAAGGACTGAGTTGTGAAATTACTGCCGGCTGCCACCCCATTGAGGGGTGGCAGGGGTCAGCCTAGCCATCTTAATAGCAGTCCTAGTTTTCTGAGTGGCCTCCAGTGCCTGCTTCACCTGTGGGCCAAACAGATAAACACCATCAAATGAGAATCTGATGTGGAATCAGTAATAATTGAACAGGAATTTTGAATTAAGGATGTTTGTTATGGTAATCAATTTATGCCATATCACATAAAAATGACATAGTAATTGTAACCATATTGTTAATTAAAAAATCATACTTAAAAATGTTATTCTTGTTTTAAACAGATGGTTTGTAATGACTGAATTATGCCCCGTGAACAAGCTCAGAGGAGCGAAACGTAGGGGTGAATAAAAGAATAAAAGATTGAGAATAAAGAACAACAAGATGTGGAAGATTTTATTTATATTATCCAGATTCTGTATGTAAAGTGATTATCCCTGGATTATTGTATAGTATATGTACTCCTCCTGTATGGGCCTGGCAGGAGAGGAGGGGATCCTGATACTGAAACTTTGGTTGGGGGAGTGGTTCAGGTGAGCAATTAGGATTTGAAGCCGAGCGAGTCCACCTGAGAGATGCCCTGGTCTGCCAGGGGCAAAAACAGAGTGGGAAAAAAACCCAAACAAACAGGGTGGAGCACACTCTTGCCCTCTCTGCAGGGAAGCCATGAGAGTGTGGGAATAGTGTCTCAAGCATGAAGCCCTGATCCAGGCAGTCTACCTGCCAGGAATCCAGAATGATCTGGTGCTTCATCTTAGCAGAACGGAGGCGGATCCACATGAATGGTCTCTCAACTCAAACATTGTGTAATTGCTATTCGAAGAGTGGGGCACTCTGGACCTCTCCCCACTCAATGCAAAACTGCTTCTATTTTGCTCCAGAAATCCAGAACCTGGCACTTTGTCAGGACGCAGTCAAACTGTGGTGGACAAGACACTTTCTGTATGCATTTCCTCCTCTTCCCTTAATTCAGAGGGTGCTGCCCAAGTTGCAGGCACAAGGGGGCAGCATGATTCTCACTGCCCCATTCTGGCCTCATCAGATTTGGTTTCTGTTGATCAACAGATTATCGGAAGTTCCACCGAGACAACTTCCACATCAAACAGACCTCCTGACCCAAGGTCTTATGGTCCATCCCAACCTGCAGTTCCTTCACCTCAATGCCTGGTTCCTGAGGAGACAGAAGTGGGCAGATTCAGTTTCTCTCAGAGAATCTCAGATATCCTCCTAGTAACGTATAAGCCATCCACTAGAAAGGCTAACACAGCAAAGTGGAAACAATTTTCCATTTGGTGTGCTAAGTCCTCCCTGGATCCCTTTTCTTGCTCATCTAGCAAGGTGTTTGAGTACCTTCTAGATCTGTCAAATGCAGGACTGCAATACTCGATGGTGAAGGTACACCTTTGTGTGATTTCGGGTTGCTACAAACCTGTCCACAATATGTCAGTGGCACAGCTACCCTTGGTTAAGAGATTCCTGAAAGGAATCCTGCACACTAGACCACCAGTCAGGAGATTGGTAGCCACTTGGGACAGCAGCCGTGTGCTAGACATGCTCACCCATAAGCCATTTGAGCCACTAGCAACCTGCGACTTGAGGTTTCTGACCTGGAAGACTGCCTTCCTTGTGGCCATTACTTCTGCTTGCATAGTCCCTGAAATACATGCCCTGGTCACAGATCCCCTGTGCATAGTATTTCATAAGGACAAGGTGGTGCTTTGGACTCACCCTAAATTCCTTCCCAAAGTAGTCTTGGAGTTGCACCTGAACCAGCCCTTGGTCCTTCTGGCCTACTTTGCAAATTTTCAGAATGAAGGTGAGCGCACCTTAGATTCTCTGGATGTAAAAAGGGTGTTGCACTTCTACATCGACAGAAGAAAGGAGATTCACAAATCCAAGCAACTCTTTATCTCATTTAGCATGGCCTGGCTGGGTCAGCCTGTGGTCGTCAGATACATTTTGGCATGGCTGGTAACGTGTCTCCGCCAGTGCTATTCTCTGGCGCAGGTCAAGCTGGAAGGTAGGGTGTACGCCAACTGTACCAGAGCGATCCAGCAGAGAGATTTGAAACATGCCCATTGCAGACATCTGCAATGTGGTCACCTGGAGCTCTGTGCACACTTTTGTGAAGCACTGCGCTTTGGATGTCCATGCCAGGCAGCATCCTTTCTTTGGCAGGAGAATCCTTAATGGACTTCTGTCCTGAGTGAGCTCCTGTCTCCTGCTGCCCTTCTCATGGGATTATTTTAGCTCAGTATTCTCCCGCTAATATGAATGAGTGGTGGAGGCTTTATGTCCAGGAAGACAGGAAAATTATGTGCCTACCGTAATTCTTGATCTTCTTGGTCAAAGTCTCCACCACTCATTCACATGCCCACCCACCATCCCCCGAACTCAGTCAGCCTGTTTTTACATAGAAACATAGAATTTGATGGCAGATAAGGACCGCTTGGCCCACCCAGTCTGCCCATTTCCCTGCCTACTGGATAAGCTGCAGATCCTAGTTAACCAGCAGCCTACTTCTTTCTACCCCCAACCCCTAGAATTGCCTTATGACTGTCCCATGCATGCTTGAATTCCACCACTGTTTTTGACTCCACGACCTCCTCTGGAAGGCCGTTTCATGCATCCACAACCCTCTCTGTGAAAAAATACTTCCTTAAATTACCTCTGAGCCGCCCCCCCTCTATCTTCAAATTGTGTCCCCTTGTTCTTGCACACCTCTTTTTTTGAAAGATGCTACCCTCTTGGACTTTGGTCTTCACTCCCTCATTGGCTGGGCTGTGAAGACACTGTTGAGTTGACCCTTCTTACATGGGTCACATGGACTATCTTATGTTCAGAATAGATTAGTTTTCCTAGGTTAGTTTGCGCTGCACCGCCTCAGTGAAAAAGGTACTGAGGCATTCGGAGGATCGATGCTGAGATGGCCTATATGGCGCTAGTCAGCCTTACGGTACCACGCATGGGCGGTCCCACCTCAGCACTGGCTCTCGTGAAGATTCTTGGCTCCTACTGTGTCCTAGTGCCTCCGGGTGTAGTCCCACTAGTGTGAATGAGTGGTGGAGACTTCATCCAAGAAGATCAAGAATTACGGTAGGTATGTAATTTTCATTTGTGTTGTTAAAATGCATGTAAATTGCAGATTGTTTGAGTGGCCCTTTGGTATTATGCAGTCCTGCTTTAAGCTGAATCAGACTAAAATGTCATGGTAATTTGCATATACATCCCATGATGCTTTGCATTATGGGGATACGTGATGTGTTTCTTTGAAACTTTGCTTTATTGCCAGTGCCCATTGGGATAACCCTTGCTTCAGTGCTTCTGTACTGAGGTTCTTTGTCTTTAGCTTGTTTTTTTTTTGGGGGGGGGGGTCTTTTTTGAGTTCCCTATCACCCAAACACACAAGACAAACCTAGGGGATGCTTAATCTCAACTGAAAAGATAGATCAGTGGGTGCTGACTAAGTGCAGAATAAGGACATGCACAGTGTGTTGCTGCAAACTGATGCATTGAAAAAGCGATATGCCATTTCCTGTGTTTTAAATAAACATCACACAGAGATTGTATGTTGAACCAGAAATTCTGTGTCTGGTCCATCTGTTATCCTACAGCCCCCTCCACACCTTGGTCACCTACTTTTGTCACCTAGTTAAAAAATTTTATCATGTTTGTCTGGCATGACCTACCAGTTGTGAAGCCATGTTGCTTAGGGTCTAGCCTCTCACTGGTTTTTAGGTATGCCACTGTCCTTTCCTTTAGTAACGATTCCATAATTTTCCCCACAATTGAGGTGAGGCTGACAGGGAAGTAGTTACCTGCCTCTTCCTTGCCTCCGCTCTTGTGTAGGGATACCACAGTGGCCGTTTTCCAGTCCTCTGGCACCTGTACGCTTTCCAGTGATTTATTAAAGAGTTCAACCAATAAAGTGGCGAGTTCCTCCATATGCTCTTTCAGTGCCCGAGGATGAATTCCATCTGGTCCCATAGTTTTGTCTATCTTCAATTTATTTAATTCTTCTAGGACTCTTTCTTTTGTAATGGGGCTTGTGTCTGCCCGGTAGCTAATGTTGGACCATTACCATTCTGTTCTCTTGTAAAAACAGAGCAGAAGTATTCATTTAATATTTCTGCTTCCTGTACATCATCCTCCACCTGCTGCCCTTCCTTGTTTCTTAGCCTGACTACCCCCCCGTCTTTCTTTTTCCCCCCAGATGTACCTAAAGAAGGTCATGTCACCCCTTGTAATTTCTGCCGCAGTTATTTTATTTTTTTGTAATTTCATCTTTATTGAATTTTTCAACATACACAGTCGACAATTTCCTACTGTTTAAAATATCTGTACTTTATATAAGATATTGGGAACCTTTCTGGAACCTTTTATACATTAGTAATAATGACAAAAAGACAGAGAACCTCAGTCTCTAGAGGTTGGTGTAAGTGCCTGGATGCTTCATAAACATTTAGAGGGTCTGATCTGAGGCTTTTATAATTCCCCTGTATTGGTCATTCGATCCTAACTCCCAGTATGGTTTACAGACTAAGCTGAGTTCATTCAGTTCTGACTTAAGTATACCTTCAGGAGTACTGACTCCTCCGGTATTCCAACCACCAATAGGTGGAAACCTGTCTTGTTTTCCCCATATCCACAGTCCCAGAGAGGGGAGAGTAGAGGAGGGGGGTGGGGGGGGCCCCCGGCAGTGCCTTCTGCTCAGTTCCGTGCAAGGGGATAAAATATATCTGGTAGTGGGAAAGGAGGGGTGTGGGTAGGCAGACCCGGGGGGTACTGTGTGAAATATGGAGAATTTTTGATTGTGTTAGGTTTTCTGTGTCTTCATAGACTGGGGTTTATGGGACAAAGGAGTCATCTTGTAACATATAGTACAGCTGCCATCAGGTCCATCTGGAATAAAATTAGTCTCCTCTGTCATTAAAGTTGTAGGTTATCCGTTCCATGTGATATATATGTTTAGTTATATGCCGCCAGTCTTGAATAGTTGGGAGCTTAGTGGTCAACCACACCTTAGTAACTGCCTTCTTAGCTGCTGTGAGAAGGAGGTGGAGGAGGTAATTAATGGTGGGGTTTCTAAGTTCTCTAGGGAGTAGTAAAATGAGGTACATTTCATCAGTTAGTTGTAGCTGTGGACCAAATAGTTCTTGTAGGCTAGACTGGAGTGCTGATATAAAGGGTTGGAGTTTGGGGCAGGCCCACATAATATGTGTGTGGGTCGCCCTGACCTCTCCACAGAGATGCCAGCAGGCAGCCGAGTTGGTTGGGGTATAATGACTGGTGATTATAGGGGTTCTGAAATACCTAATAAGGTTTTTCCATGCGTATTCACGCCACTGGTGTGAGATGGTTACCCTGGAGACATACTGGCAAGCTCTTTGCCATTCTTCAGGGGTGACGGGCTGCCTAGCTCCTCCTGCCATTGTAGTCGTATGTTGTCTGTTAGGGGTGTTTGTTGTGCCTTCTGAGCCTAGTAATACATTGAAAGTAGGTGTCCCTGACCATGGGAGGTGTTCAGATGAATTTGGAGATTAATCAGAGGGGGATATTTCATGGGTGTTCGGGTGGGGGTGGGCAGGCTCTCATAGTAATGGCATAGCTGTAAATATCGATAGAAATCTCTATGGGGTAAGTTGTACTGAGTTTGTATTTCATTAAATGACCATAATTTCCCCTGGGTTAAGATATGTGAGAGGTTTTGCAAGCCCAATCTTTCCCATATTGAGAAACCGTGGTCCATTCTATTGGGGTAGAACTGACTGAGGTTTGTAATGGGGCATATAAGGGGGAGAAAAGGCCCTAGATGTTGTGATTTCCTTATGGCACTCCACAAACTTTCAGATAATGAATTATCCAGGGGTCTGTGAGATAGGGAGGATGAGGTTCGTTGTTCTGTCCGTATATATTTTCAAAATAATCACTGTTGTTAATAAGGGATCACTCTATTTCCACCCAGTGTGGGTCAGATACTGTATAGCATTCTGCCTAGCCTTCAGGTGAGTATTGAGGGCTAGATTATGATAGAGCCTGAGATCCGGGAGTGAGAGACTGCCCTCTGATCTTGGTAGAGTGAGCACCTTCAGGTGAACTCTAGGCCTCTGCCCTGCCCAGATAAATCTAGAGATGGAGCGGTTCCATTCCCAAAATGTTTTCTCTGTTATAGGGAAGGGGACATTCTGAAATAAGTAGAGGGCTCGGGGGAGAGTGACCATTCTGATTAGATCTGTTTTTCTGGAGAGACTTAGTGGCAGTGTGTCCCATGGGACCAGATCAGCTTTGAGTTGAGAGAAGAAGGGGACATAATTATTTTTATAAAAATCAGTTGGGGATTGGGACAATTGGACACCCATGTATTTCAGCTTTGTCAGGGACCAGTTGCAGGGGAATAGATTTTGTATATAGGGGGAAGTTAAATAGTGGAAAGTAAGTATCTCAGTCTTGGAAAGGTTAAGTTTGTATCCAGAAACCTTTCCAAACTCGACTAGGAGCTGCTTTATTGTTGGGAGTGACTTTTCTGGGTCTTGGCGGTAAAGTAATACGTCATCAGCATATAATGCAACTCGGTGTTCCGTGCCCTCCAGGGTTACGGTAAGGCCCTGTGAATTGGGTATGCACTGAGCAAGGGGTTTATAAATGCTGCAAAAAGGAGTGGGGAGAGGGGGCAGCTTTGCCTAGTTCCCGGGGACAGTTGGAAATACCTAGAATGGTGTCCATCTGTCTTCAGACAGGCCTTGGGAGCTGAGTATATATTCTGAATAACCCTGATCAGGATTTGTGGAATCCCTATTTTGGGTAGGACCTGGTACAGGAATGGCCAAGCTACCCTGTCAAATGCTTTCTCCGTGTCAAGACTAATTAAAACTGAGGGGGTGTTAGTAGAGTGCATCTTATGGGTTATATGGAGGGTGCGTTTGATGTTGTCTGTGATGGAGCGAGTTCTCACAAAGCCAGTTTGGTCCCTATCTATAAGCTGAGGGAGGTGGGTATTCAGACAGTGAGCAAGGATATTCATAAATAGTTTGTAATCAGTATTGAGAACTGAAATTGGTCTATAGGAGCTGCAAAGCTGAGTATTTTTCCCAGGTTTAGGGATAACTGAAATGGTCACATATGACCATGAGGGCGGGGGAGTATCTCCCTCCAGAACAGAGCTGAAAAGCCCTAGGAGTTTATAGAGGGTCTGGGGCTTAGTTATTGTATAAAATTATATTCTGTACCCATCAGGGCCTGGGGTCTTAAGGGTTTTTGCTCTGGCTAGGGCAGTGGTAAGTTCAATTTCTGTTACTGTAGTGGTTAGAGTTTCCCTTTGGGGTTCTGAAAGTTGGGGCATAGTAATTGGGTGGAGATAATTAGCTATCTGGTGGTGAGAGTCTGTTCCAGGGTGTAAAGGGTGGAACAGTAGGATGTAAAAGCCTCAGTAATGTCATGTAATTTGGTTAGGGGGTAGCCATGTGAGGGGTGTCTGATTGTGGTTATAACTGATGACTTTTTTTGTTTTCGGATCTGATAGGCTAATAACCTTGTTACTCTAGGCCCCACCTCATAATATCTTTGTCTTAAAAATGTTAAGGCAATCTCTGTTTGCTGTAGGGCTAAGCGGTCAAGGTCTGATTTGGATTGTTATAGTACAGGGAGGACTGAAGTGTCTCCCTGCTTGTGGGCCATTTGTAAAAAATGCAGGGTGTCCTCTAATTTGGTCTTCTGCTCCCTACACTGTCTGTTTAATTCAGAAGTGTGCCGTAGTATATGTCCACAGAGGACAGATTTCACCATGTCCCAGTGTATTGCTGAGGTAGTTTCTTCTGGGGGGTCATCTCCTACAATTTCTATAATTTTATCTGTAATGTATTCCTGGAATTGTTGGGAGCAGAGACAGTATGGGTTGAGCTTCCAGCGGGTGTTTTTGGGTTGAAGCCCCATGTCCCAGGTGATAATTAAGGGAGCATGGTCCAAAAGGACTGTGTCGCCCATCCGAGCCTTTTGCAGAGTGCTCAGGTTTTCCACCTGAGTATATGTTTGATCAATGCATGAGTAAGTGCGATGCACTGAGGAGTAATGGGAGTAATTTCATGACTTGGGGTGGGGATGGTGCCAAACATCACTCCAGCCCACTTCCTGTATGAATTTCTTGAAGAATTTCTGGGCTGCTGTTTGTCTCGGGGGTCGTGGGTTGGAGGAATCAAGCATGGGCCCTGGAAGGAGATTAAAATCTCCTGCCAGTAGGAGAGTCCCTGCAGTCATCTGAACTATTTTGTCCAGTATCTTCAGCTGAGGAATGGGGAGTCCAGGGGGAAAATACACATTCGCTAGGGTGACTTGCATATTACCTATTGTGCCTTGCACAATAACCAATGTACCTGCTGGGTCAGCCCAGCGAAGTCCAGGTTCAAATGGGGTGGGGGGGTATTATAATTGCCACTCCTCTGCATCTACCTCTATTGTTAGAGGAATAAAATACCTTACCTCAACTAAGTTGGACTAGTTTAGCATGCTCTGCAGCGTTTGAGTGGGTTTCTTGTAGGTAAATCAAGTCAGATCTACTTTTCCTCAGGTGTGCTAAGACTCTGGATCTTTCTGGTTGGTGAAGACCGGCCATTTATATTTAGGGATAGAAGTCTCAGGTGTGAGGAGGTCATGAGCAGATTTGGGGTGCAGCGCTGCCAGGGGATCCCTTCCCCACCCCCCAGATGGACAGATTTCCCGATGGTTCCACTGTCCAGAGTCTCTCAGTTCCCATTTTATATTGACTGTTGACTAGATTATTAAGACAATAGCAATACAAACATTAGTATAAACATTCAACAACATGTACTTTAAATATAGACCAAACTTGTAACAGGTTGTGATGCGGGGCCAACTGGGTGTCCACAACAGAAGAATTGTAACTGGTGCTTCCAAGGAGCAGTGTCAATACAAGACCCTGAAGTAAGGATGAATCCTTACTGGAAGGTAACATCCCTGATGGGGGAGCACCTCCTGACACTTACAGTGTCTAAATGGGAAAAAGGAGAAAATAAGATATGGGACGTCAAGTTGAAGTACCGAGATCCACAATGTGGTTGGTGTAATATGAAAGGCTAACTTTAAATAGGGAGTTCTTCCGAGGGTCCCCAGGAGAGCTGAGGGGCTCCCTCCCCACTCCTACAATGACTCTCATGGGAGAAGGCAGAGCAGAGGAGGACCCCAATGCCAACTTCAGGTAATAATACTAGCTCAGCCATGCCTCAGTCCTAGTTGGGCAATGCCCAGCATCTGGACGTCATTGTCCACCTAGGGACAAATGACTTGGCTCATCATGAGATTAGAGCAGTGCAGAAGGACTTTGTAGAATTGGGGAGTGGCCTAAGACAAGTAGCACACACAGTATCCTTCTCAGAGGTGCTGCCTGTCAATGGCATGAGTGAGGCGAGGGTACTTTGCATCATGCAGTTTAATGAATGGTTGAAAAAATGGTGTGGAGCACAGGGGTTTGGCTTCATTGGGGACTGGGGTTCCACCTGGAGGGACACCAGCCTATACTGGCAGGATGGTCTGCATCTGTCCAGGAAGGGAACAAGTCTTTTGAGCAGTCGGTTTAAATGCTTTATTGGCAAGCTTTTAACCTAGTCAAGGGGGGAGGCACTGATGAGCAGCAGGAAAATCCCAGCCTCTCCCTACAAAACAGGGTACTAAATGAGAAAAAGACCAAGGTAGAAAGGTCAGTGGGGGATGTTGCAACAGAAGGTAAAGCCATCAAAAAACGGAGAGCAATGTGTACCAATGCCGTAGTCTGAGTAACAAGCTTCCTGAATTAGTGGCCTTGATGGAGGAGGAACATCTGGATATCATGGCAGTCACAGAAACGTGGTACACACAAAACCATGACTGGGACATAAACATACCAGGATACACTATCTACAGGAGGGACAGGGAGGGTAAAAGAGGAGGAGGAGTAGCTCTTTACATAAGGGAAGGAATCAAAGCAACAGAACAAAAGGGTAAACAGGGAGGAGAAGAAGCACTGTGGGTAAATGTGGAGACCGGCAATGGCACCACAATCTGCACAGGGGTTGTATACAGACCCCCTTCTCAGGGGAGAAATGGACAAGCAAATGATAGAAAGTATACTTAGAATGGCAGAAAAAGGGGAGATATTGCTGATGGGTGATCTGAATGTGCCAGATGTTAACTGGGGGCAGTTGCAGCAGCCACTCTGAAGAGTGGAGTTATTCTAGATGCCTCCACAGGGGCATGCCTTAGACAACTAGTATTGGAGCCCACCCGAGGAGCAATCTTAGACCTGGTTCTCTCAAATGGAGATGAAGAGAGATCACAGATGTAGAAGTGGGTAGCCATCTGGGAACTAGCGACCATCGAACAGTATGGTTCACAATAAACACAGCAATAGAGTCAAGCCATACAAAGGCAAAAGTACTGGACTTTAGGAGGGCTGACTTTGCTAAATGGGTGAGTGCCTAAGGAATGCACTAGCAAATGGGCAGGAAGGAGGGTGGAAGAACAATGGGAATAATAAAACTGCCATCATAGAGGTAACAAGCCTTGTGAAGCAAATAAACAAAACAAAACGATGTAAGAAACCACTATGGTTCTCAAAGGAAGTGGCAGTGAAGGTTCAAGAGAAAAGAAAGCATTCAGGGAAGTACAAGGAATCACAGAAGGAGCAGGACAGAGAACTGTATCAGTTAAAGCAAAGGAAGCTGGGAAGGCAGTCAGAACAGCAAAGACCCAAACCGAGGAAAAGATAGCCAACTCAGTTAGAAGGAGGATAAAACCTTTTATAGGTACATCAGGAGCAAGGAAGACCAAGGAGGGATAGTGAGGCTTAATAAAGGGAGGAGGGTGGGCAGAGGTGACTGTGAAAAGGCAGAAATACTGAACAAATATTTTGCTCTGTATTTACAAAGGAAGAGGGAGGTACCTAAAACAAACAGTAGAAACACTCTGGATGCAGAAGTTGATACCAGCCCATTTATAGGAGAAAGGGTTCTGAAAGAACTCTTAAAACTGAAGGTGGACAAAAGCAATGGGGCCTGATGGGATTCATCCCAGAATTCCTAAAAGAACTTATGAGTAGAACTAGTATTACCACTGACTACCCTCTTTAACAAATCATGGAGGATAGGGTGTACCCAAGGACTGGAGGAGGGCAGATGTGATTCCCTTCACAAAAAGGGGAGCAAGGCAGAAGCAGGAAACTACAGACCTGTTAGTTTAACCTCAGTGATAGGAAAATGATGGAATCTACTCTGAAGAAAGAATTGTCAAGTATCTAGAGGTCAGAGGGCACAGGACCCAAGGCAGCATGGATTCACAGTGAGAAGGTCATGCCAGACAAATCTGATAGATTTCTTTGACTGGGTGACCAAAGTAGTAGATCAGGGAGGGGCTGTGGACATGGCCTACCTGGAGACTTGCAAGGCATTTGACACAGTCCCACACAAAGATTAATATAAAGTTAGCCAGCCTGGGAAAAATTGGCTGGAGAATAGGACACAGAAGTATTAATAGTAAATGGAGTCCACTCTGAAGAAGGGGGTTACTAATTGGGGTGCAAGGTTCCAGTATTAGACCGGTCCTTCAATGTCTTTATAAGCGACATTGCAGAGGGACTGAAGGAACGATGTCTCTTTGCAGATGACACAAAGATCTGCAACAGAGTTGATGCACAAGGTGGGATAGAAAGGATGAGAAGGGACTTGGCAAGGTTAGAGGAATGGTCAAATGTATGGCAGCTTAGATTCAGTGCAAAGAAGTGCAAGGTAATGCACCTGGAAAACAAAAACCCAGGGGAAGAGTACACAATGGGGGGTGAGATACTAACAACAACAAAAATGGAAAGGGACCTGAGGGTAGTCATATCAGATGACCTAAAGGTGGGCAAGCAGTGTGAGAGGGCAGCAAGGAGGGCTGGGGGATACTGGGATGCATAGGGAGAGGCATCACCAGTAGAAAACAGGAAGTTATTATCCTCTGTACAGACAGCTGGTGAGACCCCATCTGGAGTACTGTGTGCAGTTCTGGAGACCCAGTCTCCACAAAGACATAGACAGGATGGAAGCTGTCCAGAGAGGGCAACTAAAGTGGTGCAGGGTCTGCACGGGAAGACATGAAGAGAGACTTAAGGAGCTTAATATGTATAGCCTCGAGGAAAGGAGGAGAGGGGACATGATAGAAACTTTCAAGCACCTCATGGGAATCAACAAAGTCCAAGAGGGTAGCATCTTTCAAAAGAAGAGTGTGCAAGAACAAGGGGCACAATTTGAAGATAGAGAGGGCGGTTCAGAGGTAATTCAAGGAAGTATTGTTTACAGAGAGGGTTGTGGATGCATGGAGCGGCCTTCGGAGGAAGGTTGTGGAGTCAAAAACAGTGGTGGAATTCAAGCATGCATGGGACTGTCATAAGGCAATTCTAGGGGGTGTGGGTAGGAAGAAGTAGGCTGCTGGTTAACTAGGATCTGCAGCTTATCCATTAGGTAGGGAAATGGGCAGACTGGGTGGGCCAAGCGGTCTTTATCTGCCGTCAAATTCTGTGTTTCTATGTTTCTAAGCGGGTCACAACAGCAAATCTCTGGTTGCAGAGAGCCCTTGTGGAGGGGGAGAGGAAGCTGGAAGTTCCAGCCGCTCGTCTCCAATCCCAGCCTTACTGCATGGCAACCTGTATCCAGTGCCGAGTTCCCTGCTACTTGTTTGAGGGCAATATCATTCATTTTATGAGTAATTCTTCTTTCAATAATATTGTTATTCAGATATGAGAACATTCTGCAGTAGTTGATAAATAAGTAGCATTCATTCATTCACCCCCAGGACTTCAGAAGGGTTATGTCCCCTCAAGAATGCTGGACAGGCTGTCCTGTTACTTGGACCATGTAATACCTCATACCCCTCAACCCTTTAACCAGCAGTTCCCAATAGCTGCTAGGGAGTTATCAAGCCCTGGGGTAGTAGTTAAATATATGTGGGCCACCCAGGAAATATCTCATTACTCGTAGGGTAATGTATTAGTCTCAGGAGACCAAAGGCGGGAACCATGCATGGACCACCCATGGAATGATCCAATGCATGCTCCCCCCAGTCCCCCAAGACAGGCCCCTGATCCCGAGACCCGAACAGGCCTGTGTGGGAAAGAGTGGGTACAGGAGCATCGTGGGTATCCTCGATCCCAGCCACACATTTCAGATCAGGGAGGAAGGCAACAACTGCCTCCCGCAGCACTCATAAACAGGAGGGCCTTCGTTCAAAAAGAGCAGATGGTGTACCACAGTCGGCCTCAGAGCAATCCCACCTCCCGAAGAGCCTGGGCAGAGCAGCAGTCCCCACCCCGACACCCCACCGCGCGTAACACATGCAAGGCTCCCACTATCAGCAGGCCTCTTAGTAAATTGTTTTGAGGGTGATGTGCAGTCAGGGAGTGGAGTCGCGGGGAAGCCAAAACGCCTGGCTGTGCCACTGACATGGGCGCTCGCAGCATGGGCAAGATCTCTAATGTGAGTCGGGTGCTCCATAACATGCAATTAACTTCAGTGGGAGGGGAAAAGATGGGCCCTCAGCGCCAATCGGCCCCAGAGGAGTGACTCCAAAGGGGGGAGAAGAGACAATCCTCCGAGTGGACGAGGAGAAGGGGGGGGGGAGAAAGCGCAGACATCGCAAGGGGGCCGTGAAGTGCCTAAGTCCCAGCCTATATTAGGTGGAGTACATAACGTATCAAATTTATGCCTTTAACAGAATATGCTCGAGGTAGTCCCAAAGTTTCCATCCTAATGGCAAGTCAATTCAGCCTACCAGACAGGCCTCTAATGCATTGTATATTGAGAATACTTGCAGTTTTTTCATCCTGGGGAGCCAGAGGGTTCCAGTTGGTCGACCAGGGAAGAGGGCTGTCGGGCCTTCAGGGTGCTCACAATGTTCTGTATCACCTCGACTCCCTGGCGACACTTCACCTCATGCTGATTGCTGCTGCACATTCTCTGGGGAAGCCTGGAAGCGATTGAGGCACTGGGTGTACCGGAGTTGGTCTTATGTTGCGGGATGTCCATCTTCCCGGCCTTCAGTTCCTCCAGGGCTGCTGTTGCTGAGTCGAATGTAAGGGTGCCATCCTTAAAGTTGATCATCATCTTCGCTGGGTAGGGCATCCTAAATTGAATGCCAGTAGATTTGAGTGCTCTCATTATGGGGATGTAGGCCTTCTGTCTCGCCATTACCTCCGGGGTGTAGTGGTTTTCAAAATACAGCTGTTGGATTTGAAGCTGTGCTTTCCCCATCTTCCAAGCTGCATGTAGTGCATTTTCTTTCTCTTGGAAACGCAGGACTCTAACAAGCACTACTCGTGGGTGGGCTCCAGAGGCTGGTTTCAGGCCTAATGTACAATGGGCCCGCTAAAACTCCAATGAGTAGTGGTCCGGGAGGGCAAAGACCTCATGAAGGGTGTTCTGTATAAATTGGAACATATCTGAGCCTTCAGCCCCTTCAGGGATGCCAGAAATCCTGATATTGTTGCGGCGATTTCTGCTCTCTACATCTTCAGCACTATCTTGAAGCTGCTTTATGCTTTGGTGCAGCTGAACAATGATCCTCTCGGCGCAATCCACCCTGCCATCTTTGTCCATAGCCTGGGTCTCCATAGCCTCCTGTCACTTCTCCAGTTTATTAATATCAGTGCGGAGAGCTGTAGCTGTAGAATGCATCTCCTTGTGGAACTCACGGAGCTCCGACAACATGTGGGTCATTTGTCCCTGTAGGGTGTCAACCGGTATGCGGCTATATGCTGTTGTGCTGCGGCACGAGGTCGACGAAGCCTGGGAGCCCTCGCTCTCCGAGCTGCCCTCTGACAATCTGTCCTCATCTGGCACTGCTAGTGGCTTCATTTTAGCTCATTCCCTTCCGCTCGGCATGCTGTATCCTGCATGATTATTATTTTACCGAAGTTCTTTATTTAATGCAGGAATTTGGAGGTTTTAGATTGATCTCGGCAGGAGCTCCTGCTTTAGGTTGTGCCGGGGAGCATGACGTCACAGGAAGTCCCTTTCTGCCGCAGCTTTTTTCTTCAGTTTGTGCTTTGGCTACCTTGATTGCCTTCCCGGCCTCTTTGAGCTTAGTCCTGTATTCTTCCCTATCACAGTCATTCTTTTTTTTCTTTATGCTGTCTAAAGGCTTTTTTCTTTTCTTTTATTTTCAGTGCCACCTCTTTCATAAACCATTGAGGCTTTCTCCATTTTTTTGAGAGTCCTGAACTCTTTAAAAGTATGGGTGTCCTAAATAAGAGTTTGAGAGTCCCCCAGAATGTTATGAGGTCCCCAGTGAAGTGCAGCATTGTCATTCCCCCCACCCCATCTCAACTGCTAAATGACACAGTGCTGTAAACTAAGAAAGAAAAAAATACACAACAGGGTATGGGTTGTTGACTGATAAGAGCATGCCCCCAGGTGCATTGTTAGGCATGAGACGCTTGCGCCAAGTGACTACAGCAGCTGGGTAGTGCTCTTATCAATCAACAACCCATACCCTGAAGTGTCTTATCACTCATAAAATGGGTAACAACTATTTCTATAAGTCAAACAAAACTCTGGACACATTATTAAAAATGTAATAATAGTATGTTATTTTATTTAAATATGGTGAAAAATTAGTCCTCAGACTTGGGTAGAGGAGTGGTAAAATTGAGTGAATAGCAACTCACTGACAACTGAACTAGTGAGTTGGAGGGACAGCAATGTATTACTTTAGCAGTTTGGGTCTGCCTCTGCTAATATAACTGTGTTTTCCCACCCTTTCTCTTTGTTTATACAGTAATAATGTATGGGTAGCCCTTATTACCCACTGAAATCAAGCAGATTACAAACTTGTAATCCCACTGTTGTGATGTCAGAACCTTATAAACCTATATTAACTAGTGACCCCGTTTTCAACCCGTTTTTGAATACTGTAAAAGTCGTATCAACCCATGGTTGATACGAAAAACTCACATCGACCGTGGGTTGATATGACTTTTAAGTCTCAATCGCCAGTTCTCCAGCAGCCAGAAACAATTGAACAATCCGAGGCAGCAACAGACCGTTTCTCCAAACTGCTGAGAGCGATCTCCATATATAAAAAGTTACTACTCACACAGAAGACAGCCGATATGTCCACAGCAAGTAGTCCTTTAATCAGAAAAGCAGTATTCACCTACTAAAAATCTCCCCCAGCAAAAAATGTACTTTTCCTCGCTACCTCCTCTTACTGTTTCCACTGGTAGCCTGAACTTTCACCTCCATGTCACGGCAACCATAATGACCCCGATTCATCTAGAAGACGAATCAACAATGCTGCAGACAGACTAAATAACACGTTTTTTTAGTCTTTTTTTTTTAACTTCATTGCTGCGATCGATGGTTACTTGATCCATCCACTTTACCCAAATCGAATCCATGACCCATAAGGTACCGAAGTTTGCTGTGTTTTTGTTCTTTGCGCTACAGTTGTTATAAAAATAAAATCGTGTGTGGGTGATCTGCAGGTTTTTTTTACACACTCTCGGGGTTTCTATATTATCACACACCTTGGGTGTGTAAAAAAACAAACAAACAAAAAAAAAACACATCACCCTACTACATATGCATTATTCTCTATATCTCATCTTTGTCATAGCAATGGGTTTACAAAATGGAATGCTAGTGTTATTCAGTATTCTGCACACCCAGAACGTGATTGCTAGTCTCAGTACAGTATTCAAATAACATTCCAGTTGTCTCAGTTTACTGTTACTGAATCTAGCAATCATTATGTCTGATAGAGATTTTAACTCCATGCTATTTCAGCCCGCTGTCGTTCAGTCCGTGAATCCTAATAAATAGTTTTCCTGCACAATAATGTGGCTGTAGTGCAGATTCATTAATAAGGTAAGGCTAAATTACCTGTGTTTGGGCGGGGGGTGTAACATCTCGTGTCGAGTCCCATACACTATAAATGACAGTGCCTGATGTACAGGTGATAACCATGGTGTAATCATCTGTCATGGTTGCTAGGGCAATGGTGAACATCTTGAGCTGTGCTCTCGAGGTTTACTGATGCCCTAGGGCTTTCTACGCCCCAACCGGGCTGCCTTCACCTGCTCCTGAGGTGCTGTGGCTGAGAAGCCAGCCGGCCGAGCACCCATTGCCTGCCGCCTCGGAGCTCCCTTCCTCAGGTAAGACAGCGCTCAGTCTCGGTACGTCTCCTGGAGCTGCTATTGGACCACAACTCCACGGCTCTTCTGTGATTGGCTGCTGAGACCGACAGCCTTGCCCTTGATTAGCTGGCTCTGACTCTGCTGCCGTTTTTCAAATTCTGCCTTTTGCTTTGGGCGCCTACAGCCCCGCTCACTCTCTCTCTTAGCTGGGAAAGTGATTTTCAACCGTAAAATGTGATTGCTGACTGTTGTTTGAGTTTCAAAAAATTTGTAGTTTCAACCAGCTGTCTTTTGGGTCTGTTACAACGGTAGTGATATGTACAGCTGATGTTAACCTGCTCCCTTCTGTTTCTCTAACTCTCCTACTACCATTAACTTTGCCCTATATGCCTCCCCCCAACTCTTTAAAAACTGTCGTTCCTCTCCTTTTTACAGCCCTTGGCTACATGGCACCGCATTAATTGCTTGGCTGTCTGCCGCTCACCTCCCTCCGCCTTTGTCCTCCTCCTAGCTTACTACTCGCTCCCCCGCCCCCCAATTTAAGTATTGTGCACTCAAGCTCCTTTGTTCCCTCTTACTATATAAAGCCTAACCCATCTCTCTCTTTCCTTTCGCCCTGACGGGAGCTGCCGCCTGCCCTGAGGCGCCTTGGCTGAGAAGCCAGCGTGGCGCCCATCGCCTGCCGCCTCGGAGCTCCCTTCCTCGGGTAAGACAGCGCTTGTATTCGGTACCTCTCCTGGAGCCACTATTGGACCACAACTCCATGGCTCTCCTGTGATTGACTGCTGAGACTGACAGCCTTGCTCTTGATTGGCTGCCTCTGACTCTGCTGCCGTTTTTCAAATTCTACCTTTTGCTTTGGGTGCCTATAGCCCCACTCGCTCTCTCTCTCTCAGCTGGGAAAGGGATTTTCTTCCCACACCACCCGCCCAGACCCCGGCCTTTATTAAATGCTCTTACCCTGAGAGCCAGGCCAACCCCCTGCCAGCTTATTGGTCCTAACACTCCAGGAACGCCCATTGCCTACTCTCCTCCCTTAAACAACCCAACCCTTAGTAGCTGATTTTTTTACCTGCCTAGGCACCTGACTAATTCTGCCTCCTTCTAGTAGCTTTTGTAATTCTTGCACTCGCTACCAATAAAAGGAAATACCACAAGCAAAAAATCCCATCCTCCTCCACTGCTGCCTCATACTACTGAGTTGTAGTCCACCCAGAATACCGGTCCGCAATTTGAACAAGGACCAGAACCCCTCCATCACCTACCAAGACATAACCCCCTCCCTTAGTTCATGGCACCTTACATCAGGGACATCTCCATTATGTTCATGCCCCCCACCCTACCAGGCTTTAACCAATGAACATGTGCGAATGCTGCAGACATTGTCTGCCATCTCAGTTCTTTATGTTCTATCACTAGCAAATTGCAACCCTGCCCATAATGCAGCCGCCACTAAGCCAACATACATCAGAAGGAATAAAAAAAGACTGTTCAGCAGACTAAGCTATTACCTACAAAAACTACTACTACTTCTCCTACTTTGCCCGGGAAACATCGAAACAAACCCAGGCCCACCAATTGCTCTGGACACCCCTGCGACCCTCTCTCAGTATAAAAGGATTAGCTTTCTCCATATTAACGTCTGTAGCTTACTGAAAAAGATAGACTCGATACAGACCTGGGCATTGCATGCATCACCCGACTTCTTCATGATAACAGAATCCTGGCTCACACCCTCAACCCCGGACAAATCTATCAATATAGCCGGATACATAATCTACCGATGCGACAGACCTACTAGAGGAAGAGGAATCGCAATCTATCCTAAGAGCAAATTCAAAATCACAGTCTTTAATTGTACTTCAAAGGCTAAAGAATTTGAGTCTCTAGCACTAAAATTATCACTCTCCAGTGAGAAATCACTCCTTATGGCAGCATGTTACCGACTGCCATCTGGCGGCACAGCACTCTTGCCACACCTTCAGTACCTGTTTGAAACAGCTAATGCTGAGTGCATTACAATGGGGGATTTCAATCAGAACTGGAATGAAGACAGTTCTAAGAAACTAAAGGAGCTACTGTATGTAATGCCAATGGCCTGTTGCAAATGACGGCTGCAATCACCAGACTGAACAGAAAAAACCCAGAGCGCAGCACCCTGCTGGACCTCATGCTAGTGAGCAAATCTCACAACATCTCGCATACTGGAGTATTCTTCAACGACTTAACGACCACTGCACTACTGCCTGTATCAGACATTCTCCCCAAACAATACCAGCCTCCAAATTTAAACTGAAAAGATGCACGAAAAAGTTCTGTCTTAACACTTTCTTGAAAGACCTAAGCAGTATTTGATGGCAGGAATTCTATCTGGCACCCACCTTCAATGAGGCATTTAACACCTTCCACAAACTCTTCTTGGGGCTAATAAACAAACATGCCCCACTGAGATTGATCAAATCAAAAAATAAATCCCCCAGATGGTTCTCTTCCACCCTAAAGAAAGCACTCAGGGACAGGGACAACTGGTGGAAAAATGCGAGGAAATCCCACTTAGAGGCCAACTGGCTAGCATTCCGCATTTCTAGGAATGCTTGTACCAAGCAATTTAGATCAGAAAAAGCTAGATACTTCCAAAAAGAATTAGAAGACAATAAAAACAATTCAGCCACATTTTGGAACATCCTCAAAGAGGTTGAAGGACTCCCTACTATCACACCTCTCCCAAACAAAATAGTGTCTGCGGGAACCACCTACACAGACAAAGCTGATATATTGGAGAAATTTATTGATCAGTTTGCCACTGCAGGGCTTGCCTTTGACACCTCAGCTGTCAGCAAACTTAACCCGGCAGGAGACTCCACTGTTGATCCTACTGATAACCACAACCTTAGTCAACTGCATCCCTCTCCTTTCAGCTTCCGTACAATTACGTTCAAGCAAGTTGAGGACCTCCTCCTTTCCCTGGATTCTAAAAAGAGTGCTGGTGCTGACAACATTGAACCTTATTTCCTAAAACTTGCTTATACCTACCTGACCGCCCCCATTACCCATTTATTCAATACTTCCTTAGCTCAGGGCGAGTAGCCTGTATCGTGGAAAACTGCCCACATCCTACCCTTATTCAAGTCTGGGGATCCGAATGATCTGAACAATTACTGACTTATCTCTATACTATATATCCTCTCTAAATTACTGGAAAAAATTATCAACGTCCAACTAAAGGAACATCTGGACTCGCAAAAGTTGTTAAACGCAGCTCAATCCGGCTTTAGAGCCAAACACAGCACAGTATCAGCTCTTGCAAATGGCCTTGGAGTCTAAGGAACATGCATTTGCCTCTTCCTTGATCTGAGTAAGGCCTTCAACACGGTGGATCATACCTCCATGCTTTCTGCACTGACTAATATAGAACTTGATAGTTCTGCCATAAAATTGTTTACCAGCTACCTAACCAATAGACTACAACGAGTCAAAGCATTAGGAGACTTGTCACCACAAAAAACCCTTTTAAGAGGAGTTCCCCAAGGTTCAATCCTTGACTCTATCCTCTTTGCAATATACATAAATAATCTGGACTCGCAGCTGTGCTCAGCCAAGGTGCATTTATTTGCAGATGATACTGTACTTTATACCACAAATTCATCCTTGGAATTGGCCCAGGAGTACTTACAGCAAGACTTCACCACCCTCCAATATAACCTCATCTCTCATAAACTCCTTCTCAATGCTAAAAAGACAAAAGCTATGATTCTCTCGCCAAAGTCCATTCTCAGTTATACACATATCCCACAGATCCTAACACTTTTAGATCTAGGGTTCTGGCTGGACAATAAACTCAACTTTCAGTGCCACATAAATGAGATAACAAAGAAACTAAGGCAGCATCTGGGATTTTTCTATCGCATTAAACATCTACTTACGCCAGAAGCCAAAAGTCGTCTAGTACAATCCACATTCCTCCCGGTAGTGGACTACGCTGACTTTCTCTACAGTAACAGCCCCCTAATGATGCTTAACAAACTCAACACCCTTTATCACCGGGCCTTACAATTTATCCATAATCTACCCCGTGGTACACATCACTGTCTCCTATACCAGATGTCGGGATGGACCTCGCTCTCATCTAGGAGAAAAAGAAATGCTCTCCTCTGGTTCCATAGAGCACTATCTGATAACCTCCCTGCTTACGTCTCATACCTTTTCAATTGGGCAAAGGGTTCCTATGGCCTGAGGCGCTTCTCCCTAGTTTGCTTGAAGGTTCCCAGAGTGAAAACAAACTACGGCGCTGCAGCAATCATCTCCACACTCCCCTCCCTATGGAACATTATGCAAAGCTCATTAAAACTAACTTCACTTCCAAGTTTGTCCAAATTCAAAGCTCTAACTATGGATTATCTGAAGGAATCATGCAACTGTTTCAGATGCCTATGATTCCTAAGACATGGTACCACTCCATACTCCATAAGCCCACCTTACTTCACAAGCTATGGAAATCAGACACCCATTAGACGAGCTCTAATTCTAGTCACACCAGTACTCTTCCCACCATTAGCCCTTCTGGCCTCCCTCTTTTTTGGCTCCCCTTTCTTTCACCCCCTCTACTACCCTATTCTCTTAATACTCCCTCACTTATTATTAATAAGGTATGAACTTCCACCTAGCAAAGGCTGTCTGGGATTTTCACTTAACCTCACTCCCATAAGTTTTAAATTTAATGTACCGCTGCTCGTTAATTATGCTGTCCAGGATATATAATGTTTGCCACCCTCAAAAGACTCTATTTGTCTGGACTTGTATTTTTTGTTTTGCTTTACACTGTTATCCTTTGTAGCTGTACTCAAGAACTGTACTATATTCCACTATATGTATTGTATTGTATTAATGTCCAGGACTACTTTGAAAATGAGTTTGCTCAATGGTGCTAATGCCTGGTTAAATAAAGTTGATTGATTGATTGACTAACCTCTATTTACTGTATTGCCTACTTTCTTCATCCTGTTTTGTTTTCGGTTTTTCCCCTCATTCAAGACATAGAATGTTTACCATGGAATACAGGGATTCAAAATTCTGCTCAGTACTGCTGGTAGAATGTTACTCTCCTAACATGCTATACACACAGACAACAAGAGCCTTTTTAGAGCCAGTGACTCAATTATCTCACTGTCAGAGCAAGCAGAAAAGATTTCCCTGATGAGCAGGTAAAGACAGAAGGGGGATTTTTCACTGTTAGTAAAGCAACCGTTGTAAAGAAAACTATAAACAATACTCATTGTTTCTGATCTGTTTATGTGTGTAAGGAGAGTGTGATGATCAGGGAAACAACATTTAATACATTTGTTTTATTTTTTATTTAAGGTAGTTTTATTTTTAGGGCCCAGTTGAAGGTGTTTACAGTGTAAATGTAGCGGCCATGTTTGTGATGGAAGATCAGTTCTGGTTGCAGAGGGACTGATGGAAGATGGTTCTGGTTGTAGAAAGACTGATTCGCTCATGTGTGATGTGGTTTAGGACCAGGATGACTGTGTGTATATAGAGATTTAATGTACAGTCAGCTGATGTCTCTTGGCCAATGAGATTTCTAGAATTTATCTTGCCATTTTATAAACAAGAAATATAGTAGCTTGCAAAATGTATGCTACTTATTGCTTAGTCTACAAGTGCCAGTCTGTTATTCCCTTTTTTTAAATATTCGTTAGATCTGCCCACACCAGCCTTTTAGTAACCCGCCCACACCCATCTGAGTCCCACCATCCCTACCATTTCATTTTTTTTAAATGGTCAAAGCTTTATTGAATCATCAACCAAACAGATACAACAGTTAAGAATGTACATTGTTACTGTAGTAGAAACAAGTTAATAATGTTTCTCAAGTTAAAAGTGTCATCGTCCATCATGGGTTTACCTGTTCGTTTTTCTGTTATCTTGATGTTTCTTCTCCCACCCTCTCCTTTAAGAAAACCTGTCTGTCTGAGTCCCACCATCATCCCTACCCAGTCCATAATTACTGATTTTCAGACCTCTTACTTAAGTTTTAATATCTTAATGCTTCCTACTGTGTGCTGATCCTCAACTTTCTTTTTTCATCGCAGGGCCAAAATGCCATTAATCTCGTCCCACTATGCTTTTCGCAATGGGGCAAGATTACCAGCATTTGGGCCCGGTGGTGAGAAAAGAAAGCTGAGGATTGGTGCATGGTGGGGGACATTCAAATATATATAAAAAAAATTAAGCAAGGGGTCACAAATCGGTAATTAACTCTCTTCCAGGGCTGTGGACTAATATATCAGTCCACAATTCCTCTGTGTTCTAATTCTGTCAGCAGCCTAAGGGTTAATGACAGGGTGGGGACAGTGGTGAAGAGGGAGATCCCGGCCAATGAAACCTGCTTTACGAGGATGCACATCGGGTACAAACATGCATGCTGAGCAGCTCATTGAGTGTAAAGGAAGTGTGTACCCACATCCCTGACAGCCATGCAGCAGAACTGAGTATTGTATTTGAAAAATACCTCCCAAAACAATGTTCATGATACTGTATATTGTGAAATGCAATATTCGTGGTAGAAACTACCCACAATGTTGTTCTCTTGGAATACTGATTACATTGGAACATCCCTGTTATAGTGCTGCTGTAGTAAATTGTCCGGATCTGAAATCGTTACAGAACTAGGGACAAATCTCAGCTTCTGAGACTGTTTGCAGGGTGTTTCATTTAGGTACTGTAATTGAGAACTTCTTTACTATCCATCGCAGCTACAAGGTACTGCTTGACCTTGAGCAAGTTATTAACCCTCCATGTTTAGCTTTCTGTCTCTCTCCTTTCATTCCCTGCATTTATCCCCCAAAGCTTTTCCTTAACCTCCTTGAGTCTAATGGTTGCTGCCAGCTGTTACTGGATTGTAAACTGCTTTGGGATACAGAATATGTGTAAGGTGCAATATAAAACCAAATTATATAAAAGCAAATTTCAGGGGCCTCCAGCTGGCCCATCGCCACCTGTTCCACTACCATGTAGAGAACCCAGGTTCGCTGTGAAGTCCTGGGTTACCACACACAAGCAGCCAGTGGTAGAACTGCTGCCAGAGGAAGTGCACTCTATCCCGGGGAGTGGGGAGCATATGGTCCCATATACAAGCATGCGCCAGTGACCAGAGATGATCATGTCTGCACTGGGGGCTGAGGAAGCATGCAGGAAAGACTCATTCTGTGGGCAGCTGTGCCCTCAGTGCTTCCTCTTCCTCCTCTCTGGCTTTGGTCTTGTTTTGCAGCCTTAATTTCTCATCCCCAATTATAGGGCTGAATGCCTTGCCAGTCAGGTAAGGTGATGGGGCAAGTGGGAGGCATACGGTATACAGGACCTGTATTACAGGCAAATGCAGGGAGTAAAAACAGAAGGTTAAAAATTATTTCCCTTTCTAAATGGTTCCGTAACATTTGGATACGACCTTTATATTACTCACATTGTTGGTACTCAGTTATTTATAAGACATTTAAAATGAAAGCATTTTCACGTGCCAGATGAGGAGCTTAGTGCAGGTAAATACTTAACGCCTTGTCATTATCTTTCAGCATATTCTAAAAGAACAGAGAAAATAAAGTGTAAGTGACATCTTATTAAAATGCAGTACATGACTGAACAGAATTGATGTTTGAGAACATTCTGTACAGGGAAGAGCAGAAGCCACTATAATTGGTGTACTGCCTATGTTGGGTTATTAATTACTACGAAATGATTCAGCAACTCTTTAAACTGGACAAAACACCTTATTAGAGAGCTGAAAATAAGCACCTCTCCAACACCGTTTCAGAGCCCAGACTTTCTTCTGATTTCGAAATTTTCAAGGTTCTGCATTCTGTGAAACACTGACACTTGGAATCAAGACTCGGACTCGTAACAGTCACAGAAGTCTGAATTCCAGAACATTTCTTCTTAACTTCCTAATTATATGACAGATATTTATTCTGAGCCTATCAGAATCTTCAAAAAACACAATTTAACTCTCCACAGATGTCACACTTCAATTAGTTACTCAATTTAGCCATACCTAGGCATTTATTTATATTTCATATTCCATATTCTTCAGGTGAAGCTACCTCTGGCTGGAAGCTGCAATACTGAACTCAGGATTTGCAAGAAAGCGAGTTGTGCTGACAACAGAGGGAGGTGAACCTTACAATTGTCTTTGGTTTGTAGCAGATATTCTGCAGGTGGAGGCTACTTCTAACTGAAAGGTGAAATAAGGGACTTAGAATTATCAGGAAAGACAGTCTTTCAAGCAACAGAGGGAGGTGGATCTAGCTTTACTTTTGTTCCAATTCTTAAAATTTTCAGTGCAGGAAGAGTTTAAACCTTGGGCTAAGAATTTGTCATAAGTCCTGAAGTAAGTGCAGATACAGGCTGTGTATTTGACTCTGACAAGTGCCCCAGGGGGTGGAAACTGTTTTTTCTAGGGACATGGATATGTTGTTCATCCACACTGTCTGGCAGGTATCCTTGCCGCTTTAAATCTTGCCAGAAGGTCTTCAAGTTGGCTCCTCCCACCCACCCGGATGGTAAAACTCTTGGCTCCGCCCCATGACGCCAGATCTTCCTTACCGCTTGGAAGCTCAGGTTCCCTCCTTAGCACGCTCTGCATATAAGACTAGTTCCTAATTCTTGATTTTCCGAATTTAAAAAGTTTTTGCTTAAAGGCCTGGTCTTCTATCCCTTGCGGCTACGATGGACAAATCGTCGGTTTCCGGAGATGCCCTTCTTGGTTTCAGAAGATGTCTCGAGACGGATCCACACACTCCACGTCGTCTACTGTCTGGGCCTGAGCACGGCCCGCAGGCTGCGACCTGTGCTCTTCCTTTTCAGCCTCGTCCTCGAGACCGTGCTGCCCGTTTACAACTGGGCGTCCCTGAAGCGTTTTCCTCCAGTGAAGTCAAAAGAGGCCCGGTCGGTGGTTTCCGGCGGCGGGCTCGGGCGGATCAGCTCGAGCAGATGATTGCCCTCGAAGAGGAGGCGGCATGGGCCGCTTCTACCTCAGCTGCGGCATTTGTCCCGCTCTCTCTTGGTGCCTCGTATTCAGCTTCTTTTAAGGAGCTTTGTCTGACCCTCTCTACTAAAGGTGAGGGACCAACTTCTGCTGGACCGTTTTCTCGGTCCAAAAAGAGAGACAAGGGTAAGTCCCACCGTCAACGCTCTTGGGAGCGGGAAAGATCTCTCTCCCAGAGTTGTCGGCCGTCGACTTCGGTCGACCGCTCAGCTTTGGCCATTGGTCTCACGGTGTCCCCGTCAGGCCAGTTGACCGAGACTCCCGTCGACACGGTCGAGATTTTTCTCGACCCATTGGACGGGTTATTCGGCAGGAAAGCCGAGAATCCCTCTCCCGGTTCCCCGGTGGAGTTGAGGACCCGTTGATTTGTCTGTGCCTCGGTTCCGGAGCCTCGGTTGAACCCTCTGAACCGAGGGATGCGGTTCCCCACACCTCCCGCTCCGTCCTCGGGAAAACCGAGGTTCTCGGTCTCGGACTTCCCCGCGATCCAGCCGATCCCGCCGTCATGGCGGGTCTCGATCTCGGCTTTCCCGCTGGCCAACGCCGCCGCTCGTCTCCGTCTCCTCCCTCGGACGAGGGAGGCTTCAGCGTAAGTTGTCGGCGATATGAGGACCTCATGTGGCAATAGCTCCTTCTGACCGGAACAAGCCGTGCCGTCGCCTTCCCCAGCCATTAAGTGGCTGTCACGGCGGCGAAATAACCCCTCGTTTATCCGAGGCCTGTTCCCAGGCGGTTGTTCGGCCAAAACCAGCTGCCCCACCGATCCGGTGGAACCTCCGCCTCCACAGCCATTATTTGGGGCTCCGACCAAGAATTCTGCGTCGGCTCGAGGACTGCCCATAGGCTGTCCTGTCCCCTCACTCCCGATCGACCTCGGCAGGTGGAGGGTGGCTCAGGCCTGAGAGCTCTTTGAGGACTCTTCGAGTCGAAGGTGATTCCTCCCTTTCTCCAAGCGAATGGACTTGGGTCTCAGGAGAGACAGTCGGTGGGCGTATCTTTGTCCCACCTAGGATTGCTTCGGCTCATCTCAGACTCCACCTGGATGAAGCTCAGACCTGTCTCATGGGCCAGGTATCCCTCACGGAGATTCTGGACCGAGGGATCCTCGGAGGCCTTTCCGGTGGCCGAGGCCATAGTGGGCCCGGCCTTGGAGCTCTGGCAGCGCCCTAGCTTCCTGCCCTGCGCCCGGCCAGGATGGCCAGGAAGTATCTTGGTCTAGGTTCCTTGTCCGGTTTTTGGAACACCCCTCGATGGGTTAGTGCCACTCACAGCATTTTCGGCGTGCTGGGAATGCTAGGATGTGGACAAACCTCCCGACAAGGAGTCCAAGAAATGGACTATGCCGGGCGAAAAGTCTACGCTGCGCCCTCCTCTCGCCCAGGCCAGTTCGCCGTCCTCATGGCACATTTCTCTCATGCCCTGTTGGGCTCCCTGACGAGGTCGTCCCTCATCTTCCAGCGGATCTGTAGACCACGGTTAGGCAGAGTGCGGGACCAGGGCAAGGCAGTGGCCAAACAGCAGCTTCAGACTGCTTTGGACATTGGGACTCATGTGCCAGGTCTGTGGTGGCCGCAGTGGCTATCGTCGTCGGTGGCTTGGCTGAGGATATCCACCTTCACTCGGATACCCAGCACATGTTGGCGGATGTCCCCTTCTTGGGGACCGACCTCTTCGACCCGGGGTGGAAGGTCACCTGCAGAGGATCGAGGTCCAGTGCTACCGTGGACTCGGTCTCATCCGCTCCAGAGGACAAAGGCTGCAACACAGCCTAGCGCTTGATCCTCTGCGCCCGCAGCACGTCCGGCCCAGCAACATCAGGGCCAGCAGGCTCGGGCTTTGCATCCCAAACCCAAGCCCGGGGCTTCCTCCAACAGGAAGCAGGGAGGTAAAGGCCCAGGAGGTCCCTCGGCCGGTCTCTCCTCCAAGCCTGCCCAGTGACGGGTTGAGGGGTGTCGCCCCCAACCCCGTCACCTCACCCCAGGTTCCCTCCGTGGGGGGATGGCTCCGTCACTTCCTTTCCGCCTGGTCCGTTATTACCACGGACAGGTGGGTGTTGGAGGTGGTGGGAAAAGACCTGCCCTTGGAATTCAAGCAGGCCCCGCCCTTCAGAGCCGTCGCACCTCGGGGGGGGCATCAGGATCCGCAGCCTCACTGTCGGCTTGCCCGAGCCGACATCGCTCTCCTCCTCAAAGGGAGGTGATCAGGAGGTGCGGACCCTCCCTCGAACCGGGTTTGTGTCCAGGTACTTCCTGGTTCCGAAGCAGACGGGGGCTGGCGCCCATTCTCGACCTACATGACCTAAACAAGTTCCTAAGGTCTCGAACCTTCAGGATGGTCATTCTGGTTCAGATAATACCATCCCTGGAACTCGGCGTGTGGTTCTGCTCTCTGGACCTGCAGGACGCGTTCTTTCATGTCCCTATCCGTCCGTCACATCAGAGATTCCTTCGCTTTCAAGCGGAGGGATCCCTTTTCGACTTCCGAGCCATGCCCTTCGGCCTGTCTCCAGCTCCCAGGGTCTTCACCAAATGCATAGCAGTGGTGACAGCTTTCCTGCGGCAACGAGGGGTCCGGGTGTACCCTTACCTGGACGATTGACTGCTAGCAGCCCCCTCCAGACAGGAGGTGGAGCGGTCCAGAGATCTGGCCCTCCAGGTTTGCTCTCAAGTCGGCCTTCTCATCAATGAGGCCAAGTCGGAACTCGAGCTGAAGCAGGTGATTCTTTTCATCGAGGCAGAGCTCGACTCTCTTCGAGCCAGAGCACGGCTCCCGGCGGACAGGGCCAAGGTTCTTTCCTCCTTTGCCCAATCATTTCTGGTTGGGCAATCGCGCCGTGCCCGGGACTTCCTGCGCCTCCTGGGTCTCATGGCGGCCTGCACCAGTGTGGTCCATTGGGCCCGTTGGCACATGCGCCCTCTTCAGTGGGGACTGGCCAGCCAGTGGTCACAACACTGCGATCCATTGGACCAGCTAGTGACGGTGAACCAGGGGATGTGGAACACTCTCCAGTGGTGGACCATTTCAGTTCATCTGCAGGAGGGCATCCCATTTGTCCGCCCCGAGCCAACGGTCTCTCTGTTGACCGATGCCTCTCTAATGGGTTGGGGTGCCCATCTGGGGGAACACCGGGCGCACGGCCTCTGGTCCCCGCGGGAGTCCCGATGCCACATCAACCTGCTGGAGCTCCGAGCGGTCTGCCTAGCTCTCACCGCCTTTGCTCCGTTTCTCCGGGGTCAAGTGGCCCGAGTCCAGATGGACAATACCCGACCATGTACTATCTAAACCGCCAGGGGCGGGCCGCGTTCCATGCTTCTATGCAAAGAAGCTCTCCGCATTTGGTCACTCGTGCGCAGCCTGGAGGCGGATTTCCTAGCCATTCATGTGGCAGGAGCCTCCAACACCCTGGCCGATGCCCTAAGCCGGATAGGGGCTGCATCCCACGAGTGGGCTCTCCTGCCGGAGGTAGTACAAGATCTGTTCTCCCATTGAGGCACACCTCAGGTGGACCTGTTTGCCTCCAGGGAGAGCAGCTGAGGCTGTTCCATGCCTGCCCTCCTCAGCAGGGCTCGCTGCAGGGGATGCCTTCTCGGGGCCGTGGACCCGGGTCTCTTCTCGCCTTTCCCCATTTCCCTTGATCCACAAGGTGCTTCTCAAGCGAGGAGGGACAAGGCACAGGTGATTCTGGTAGCCCCAGACTGGCCCTGCCAGTTCTGGTACCCAGATCTCCTCAGCCTCAGCTCCAGGCTCCCAAGGCAGCTTCCAGCTCGCCCGGACCTGCTCTCAGTCAGTCAGGGAAGGTGTTCCATCCGGACCTTCAATCCCTGCACCTGATGGCCTGGTTCCTGAGCAGCTAGAGTTCAGGCCTTGGGTCTTTCCAACGAGGTCCTCAATGTAGTTGGGCGTCCCGTGGAAGTCGACCAGGAAATGCTATGCCTTCAAATGGAAGAGGTTTTCCATTTGGTGTCAGAGCAAGGCTTGGACCCTTCCTCCTGTTGCTTGGCAAGCATCTTGGACTATTTATGGTCCTTTCTCGGCAAGGGCTTAGGTCGGCGACCCAAGGGTGCACCTGGCAGCCATCTCTGCTACGGGCGCAGGCGGGGAGCAATCGGTGGCGCAGGAGAAGGTGGTCTGGCACTTTTTCAAAGGCCTTGATCACATTTCCCCTCCGGTGCGAGAACCTCCATCTCCGTGGGATCTACTGCTGGTACTGGCAAAGCTCATGGGCAAGCCATTCGAACCAATGCACAGGTGTGAACTCTCTCACCTGTCGTGGAAGACCACCTTCTTGGTGGCTATCACGTCAGCCAGAAGGATGGGAGAGCTCCAGGCGCTCTGCATCGAGTCTCCTTACCTGGTCTTCCACAGGGACAAAGTTGTCCTGCGCCCCCACCCGAAATTCCTTCCGAAGGTGGTGTCGGAGTTTCACCTTAACCAGGTGTTGGCTCTGCCGGTGTTCTACCCCAATCACACCTCGGAGGCCAATAGGCTCCATACTTTGACCCCAGAAGGGCGCCGCTTATTATAAGGAGCGATGGCTGAAATTTGGGGAGAGGTTCGCCAGCTGTTTGTCACCTCACGCTGAAGCGCCGCACCTGGCAGACCTGCAGCCAAGCGGACGATAAGCAGGTGGGTCACCTCCTGCATAGATCTCTGCTATAAGTTGGCGGGCATGGAGCCTCCCAGAGGATAAGAGCTCATTCTACCCGCCATACTGCTGCATCGTGGCTGCTTCCAGGGGCGTCCCCTATCCAGGAAATCTGCAGGGCTGCTACCTGAAGTCAGCACACACCTTCATCACCCATTACCACATCGACCTTGAGTCACGCCGGGATGCTGGTTTTGGGGCCTCGGTTCTCCAGTCTTTATTCCCTAAGTAGGGGTGTGATGTGCCTCCCTCCTCCCGGAGAATGCTAGAGTCTGCCAGACAGTGTGGATGAACAACATATCCATGTCCCTAGAAACACAGGTTACTCACCTGTAACAGGAGTTCTAGGAATGGTATATGTTGTTCATCTACATTCCTAACCTCCCGGCCCGGCTGCTGGCCTGAGCTTCCAGCGGCCAGATCTGGAGTCATGGGCGGAGCCGAGAGTTTTACCACCCGGGTGGGTGGGAGGAGCCAGCTTGAAGACCTTCCGGCAAGATTTAAAGCAGCAAGGATACCTGCCAGACAGTGTGGATGAACAACATATACCATTCCTAGAACTCCTGTTACAGGTGAGTAACCTGTATTTTGTGTTTATCTGTGTGTGCCTTAAAGGGCCAGACCAGACTATGTCAGGAAATGTTTGCATCATAGCTACTTGTCAGCCAATAGCTTTGGAAGAGTCTTACAGACCTGAGAACAACAGTATTATAAGCAAGTGTTTTATAGCAAACTCATCAGAACAGCTAATATTCTTCAGGTGAAGCTACCTCTGGCTGGAAGCTGCAATACTGAATATAGGATTTGCAAGAAAGCGAGTTGTGCTCACAACAGAGGGAGGTGAACCTTATAATTGTCTTTGGTTTGTAGCAGATATTCTGCAGGTGGAGGCTACTTCTAAATGAAAGGTGAAATAAGGAACTTAGAATTATCAGAAAAGACAGTCTTTCAAGCAACAGAGGGAAGTGGATCTAGCTTTACTTTTGTTCCAGTTCTTAAGATTTTCAGTGCAGGAAGAGTTTAAAGCACAGCTGACTTATTTTGGGGCTGACTGCTTTCAGAGCACAAACCACCAGCTTGTTTTGGGGCTGGGGAGGTTTACCTGTGTCTGACTTGGATGTCTGGATTTTTCTCTGTTTGATTAGCAGGGTATTTTCTCTGTCAAATTGGTGTAGGGCATCTTGCTGACAGGAAGGCACTCATCGCAGCGATGGGTCAGAGCTTTTAGCTGATTGTTTCGTGAGGGCACAGTTTAGGCCCAACCTGCCACCCCTCACCCCACCCACCCTTGGAAATAGTTCCTTTATACCCGGGGTTCTGACATAATTTTCTCAAGAGTGCAAGGTGCATATCACTGTCCTATCCTCTCTAGCACACTGCACTGACAATATAAGCATACATATTGTATAATATATATGTGTAACCCCTCACCCCTGCCTTTTTAGCAAAATGACAGGTGGCATGCTGTTGAAGCTGACAGCAGTACCTGGTGGGGACTGGGTTCGGGGAGGATGAGGTTACTCGACACAGGGGAGCCTAGGTTTGGCTACTCTGCATAGGGGTACCCAAGTAAATCCGAACACAGGAAGCAATAACTGTAATGTCCAGAACCAGGAATGGGATTCTTCAGTGTGGCTTTTATTTACATCCAAGCTGAACAAACAAAGCATAGACGGACCCCATGGGGCTACATTTCCTGGTAATGCAGATTAGAGACAGCAGAACACTTTATCACTATTTCCAGCCTTCAGGCTCTAAACCGACCAGGCACACAGCCTGGAATTGCATGCAGCTTTGGGTACACAGCCCGACTTGTACACACTTGGGTTTTCCCCCATTGGCCCGGCTCCCCCACTGGCCACTTGATCCGCAGTCCATTGGAAGAATGAACCAATTATCCTGTTGTGGCTCCCCAAACCACACTAGAGTCTGTGACTCCTAGAGAGAATTTTCCTTACAATCCCACGTCTGGGTACTTCCCCCATCACTGGCCAAGTGCCTGAGGCAAAGTAGGAATCCACAGAAGAAATCCGTAGAGGTGGACCTAGTCACTAAAGATGGGGAGGCCACCCACCTCCAGCTCCCACAGCCCATACCCGGCCATTTCTCTGAACACTGAATAATTCCTTTTCTGAACTTTCAAATGTAGATTAAGGGTAGACGTCTGTCACATCACCTTTATGTATTATCTGCATCCCAACAAACTCTGGAACTTGAAACTACTTTTTCTTTGCTTAGCCCATTACTCTAGGCTTCGCAATATTTAGTAGTTCAATCCCCACATTGTCACACAAGTCCCAGGGTGAAAAACATAGGCCCTTTTCGCCAGAGCAGACACTCACCCTCACGTTGCAGGTGCCCCACAGGCGACTCACAAATCTTCTTTTCTCCCAAATAAATACTGGAACATATAGGCAGCTTTTCCTCCACAAGCAGAACTAGGGGGTTGCCCCAGGAATCTGCAGGGAAACCTTTTCATCCCCCCTCACCCCGGAGGGAGGGGGCACTGAGACCCGAAAAACAGCGGTCTCCACCACTTCAGTAATCTTCTGTGTCTCTCTTTAAGGTGGAGACACACACCCTTCTTGCTTAAAAGTAGCCCTCTGTCAGGGCTGAGGCTCCTAGAGCCTTCACTGAGCTGCTTTACCAGCAAGCTCTCTACTTCTCACACACTCACTGAAGACTAACTTGAAGACTCCCAACATTCTATCTAACTCCCTTTGCTGCAGATTCCAATGTGGCTCATGCAGCTGCGATAGTTCTATTGGTGATGTCATCCCTCAGTCTCAGCTAAGACTGAGAACAGAGTGAGACAGTGTGAAACCCATTTAACTGGAGTTTCACAATCTGCCTTCCCTGCCTATCACTAGGTCTGACTGGGATTCTAGTAACCCCGGGTAACAAGGGGGTTACATATATATTTCTATATAACAAACCAATCACACACACACACACACACACACACACACACACAAAGTAGATAAACATGTGGGGAGTAATGCAATGTAATGGCTGTGGGGCAGCAGGCTTCTGGGAGTCTTTCTGGAGGCTGAGATGCTGCCCTATTTGCAGACAACTCTCTGCCCTGAGGGAGAAAGTTGCCCGTCTTCAGGCCTCACTGGACAGTAGTAAGGGAACCTTCCCCCAAGCCACACTGGACAGTAGGAAGGGAACCTCCCCCATCCAGGGAGCACCAGAGCCACCACCACTACCTCAGAGGTTGCGAAGAAAGCACAGCAGTTGGACCACAGTTGGCTCAGGGAGGGTGAGGATGGTGGAACAGAGACACACCCACTCAGTTGTTCCACTCCACAATCCATACACCATTCTGGGGGAGCATAGCTCCCCTATGGATGCACCCGCAGAGGAAACTAAGGAGGCTGAGGACAACTGTCACAAGGGAGGCCCACAGGAAGGAGGCAGAGGACACCACAGGGAAAGGAAGCAGCTCCTGGTGGGGGACTCAATTATTAGGGGGACAGAACTGGGGGGGCAGGGAAAACTGAAGTGAGGTGCCTGCCTGGTGCCATGGCTTGGAGGGACAGGAAGTGCATCCTCAGGATCACGAGAACAGCTGCACGGGAGTCTGAGCTGGACGTCATTGTCCACCTAGGGACAAATGACTTGGCTCATCATGAGATTAGAGCAGTGCAGGAGGACGGTGTAGAGTTGGGGAGGGGCCTAAGACAAGTAGCACACACAGTATCCTTCTCAGAGGTGTTGCCTGTCAATGGCATGGGGGAGGCGAGGGTACTTTGCACCATGCAGTTTAATGAATGGTTAAAAAAATGGAGCACAGGGGTGTGGCTTCATTGGGGACTGGGGTTCCACCTGGAGGGACACCAGCCTATACTGGCAGGATGGTGTGCATCTGTCCAGGAAGGGAACAAGTCTTTTGAGCACTCAGTTTAAATGCTTCATTGGAAGCTTTTAAACTAATCAAGGGGGGAGGCACTGATGAGCATCAGGAAAATCCCAGCCTCTCCCTACAAAACAGGGTACTAAATGAGAAAAAGACCGAGGTGGAAAGGTCAGTGGGGGATGCTGCAACAGAAGGTAAAGCCATCAAAAAATGGAGAGCAAAGAGTAACAATGCCCGTAGTCTGGGTAACAAGCTTCCTGAATTAGTGGCCTTGATGGAGGAGGAACATCTGGATATCATGGCAGTTACAGAAACATGGTACACACAAAACCATGACTGGGACGTAAACCTACCAGGATACACTATCTACAGGAGGGACAGGAAGGGTAAAAGAGGAGGAGGAGTAGCTGTTTACATAGGGGAAGGAATCAAAGCAACAGAACAAAAGGGTAAACGGGGAGGAGAAGAAGCACTGTGGGTAAATTTGGAAACAGGCAATGGCACCACAATCCGCACAGGGGTTGTATACAGACCCCCTTCTCAGGGGTGGAAATGGACAAGGAAATGATAGAATGTATACTTAGAATGGCACAAAAAGGGGAGATATTGCTGATGGGTGATTTGAATATGCCAGATGTTAACTGGAGTGCAGTTGCAGGAGCCACTTTGAAGAGTGGGGTTATTCTAGATGCCCTACAGGGGGCATGCTTTAAACAACTAGTATTGGAGCCCACTCGAGAGGGAGCAATCTGAGACCTGGTTCTCTCAAATGGAGATGGAGAGAAGCTCACAGATGTAGAAGTGGGTAGCTATCTGGGAACTAGCGACCGTCGAACAGTATGGTTCACAATAAACACAGCAATAGAGTCAAGCCATACAAAGGCAAAAGTACTGGACTTTAGGAGGGCTGACTTTGCCAAAATGGGTGAGTGCCTAAGGAATGCACTAGCAAATGGGCAGGAAGGAGGGGTGGAAGAACAATGGGGAATAATAAAATCTGCTATCACATAGGTAACAAGCCTTTGTGTGAAGCAAATAAACAAAACAAAACGATGTAAGAAACCACTATGGTTCTCAAAGGAAGTGGCAGTGAAGGTTCAAGAGAAAAAGGAAACATTCAGGAAGTACAAGGAATCACAGAAGGAGCAGGAGAGAGAACTGTATCAGTTAAAGCAAAAGGCAGCTGGGAAGGCAGTCAGAACAGCAAAGGCCCAAACCGAGAAAAGATAGCCAACTCAGTTAAGAAGGGGATAAACCTTTTATAGGTACATCAGGGAGCGAAGGAAGACCAAGGAGGATAGTGAGGCTTAATAAAGGGGAGGAGGGTGGGCAGAGGGTGACTGTGAAAAGGCAGAGATACTAAACAAATATTTTTGCTCAGTATTTACAAAGGAAGAGGGGGAGGTACCTAAAACAAACAGTAGAAACGCTCTGGATGCAGAAGTTGATACTAGCCCATTTACAGAAGAAAGGGTTCTGAAAGAATTCTTAAAACTGAAGGTGGACAAAGCAATGGGGCCTGATGGGATTCATCCCAGAATTCTAAAAGAACTAAGGGTAGAACTAGTGACACCACTGACTACCCTCTTTAACAAATCATGGGAGGATGGGGTGGTACCCGAGGACTGGAGGAGGGCAAATGTGATTCCCCTTCACAAAAGTGGGAGCAAGGCAGAAGCAGGAAACTACAGACCTGTTAGTTTAACCTCAGTGATAGGGAAAATGATGGAATCTCTTCTGAAGGAAAGAATTGTTGAGTATCTAGAGGCCAGAGGGGCACAGGACCCAAGGCAGCATGGATTCACAGTGGGAAGGTCATGCCAGACGAATCTGATAGATTTCTTTGACTGGGTGACCAGAGTAGTAGATCAGGGAGGGGCCGTGGACATGGCCTACCTAGACTTTTAGCAAGGCATTTGACACAGTCCCACACGAAAGATTAATATACAGTTAGCCAGCCTGGGAGTGGGTCCCAAGATGACTGCCTGGGTAAAGAATTGGCTGGAAGATAGGACACAGAGAGTAATAGTAAATGGAGTCCACTCTGAAGAAAGGGGGGTTACTAGTGGGGTACTGCAGGGTTCAGTATTAGGACCGGTCCTCTTCAGTGTTTTTATAAGCGACATTGCAGAGGGACTGGAAGGAAAAGTATGTCTCTTTGCAGATGACACAAAGATCTACAACAGAGCTGATACACAAGGTGGGGTGGAAAGGATGAGAAGGAACTTGGCATGGTTAGAGGAATGGTCAAATGTATGGCAGCTTAGATTCAATGCTAAGAAGTGCAAGGTAATGCACCTGGGAAACAAAAACCCAGGGGAAAAGTACACAATGGGGAGTGAGATACTAACAACAACAAAAATGGAAAGAGACCTGAGGGTAGTCATATCAGATGACCTAAAGGTGGGCAAGCAATGTGGGTGGGCAGCAAGGAGGGCTGGTGGGATACTGGGATGCACAGGGAGAGGCATCACCAATAGAAAACAGGAAGTTATTATCCCTCTGTACAGACAGCTGGTGAGACCCCATCTGGAGTACTGCATGCAGTTCTGGAGAACCAATCTCCGTAAAGACATAGAAAGGATGGAAGCTGTCCAGAGGAGGCAACTAAAATGGTGCAGGGTCTGCACTGGAAGACATATGAAGAGAGACTAAAAGAGCTTAATATGTATAGCCTCGAGGAAAGGAGGGAGAGGGGGACATGATAGAAACTTTCAAGTACCTCATGGAATCAACAAAGTCCAAGAGGGTAGCATCTTCAAAAAAGAGGTGTGCAAGAACAAGGGGCACAATTTGAAGATAATGGAAGCGGCTCAGAGGTAATTTAAGGAAGTATTTTTCACAGAGAGGGTTGTGGTTGCATGGAACGCCTTCCAGAGGAGGTTGTGGAGTCAAAACAGTGGTAGAATTCAAGCATGCATGGGACAGTCATAAGGCAATTCTAGGGGGTTGGGGTAGGAAGAAGTAGGCTGCTGGTTAACTAGGATGTGCAGCTTATCCAGTAGGTAGGGAAATGGGCAGACTGGGTGGGCCAAGCGGTCCTTATCTGCCGTCAAATTCTATGTTTCTATGTTTCTATTTATAAAATGGGTCAGGAGTTTTCTGCATCCCTATTGGCTGAGGGGTACATTTTGGCCATGTCCTTATCAGTGTATATTGTGCCAACCAGTACTTCTTTAGCCAGCCAGGATGCAGGCGGCCAAAGAGCCTCGACTGCCACAAGACTTTAAATTCTGGCTAATGCATAGACTCTCCAGCTACCTCCTTATCAACAGAGCTGCTGTACTTAGAGCAAGAGGCTTGATTATTCAAAAGAGAGAGATTGACATCACTCATACAGCAGTGCTGTGGCACTGAGTTTGGGAAGGTGGTATTAAGAAAAGTGCTAACTAGCCAGCTTAGTGACACTGAAGGTTGAGGCGCTGGATGCCACACCTTGCACCATGCTGGTGACCCTGGTTTGGGAGAGAGAGAGAGACAGTTGGCAGAGGTTGGCAGGCTGGATGGACTGGGAGATGATTGTAGCAGCCTCTGGGCTGCTGTCGTTCGTCAGATTTGGGAGGCGAGTTTCCTCGCTCTCAATTGATACCCGGTGGAGGCTGAGTGTCAGAGCACAGGTACAAGGGACTGATGTTACATCTGGAGGGTGAAGGAAGCTGTGGTTCTGGGAGCACATGCGTGCCTCCAAGGCAACAGGAGAAAAACAGAAAATGTCTGTGTCTCCCTGTTGCCGTGTGTGATGGCTCCCGAAGCTCTGGTACCCTGCTCCTTGTGGATCCCCACCAGTAAAGATGATGGGGGGAGAGGCTGACAGAGTTGGGAGCAAAGGGGGGCCCAGTGGCAGGAGTAGGTGGTAATGGTGTGCAAAAAGCTGCATCAAAAGAAAAGTGCTAACTGTGGCAGCTGATGTGGAACATGCTCGCTTACGGTCACTCTCACTGAAGCTGGGTGGCCACTCAGTCACTCATCGGAAAGCACAACCAAAGTAAGAAATGTGAAAAAATAAAATAAAAGCATATTTGAAGGGGTTTGTGTATTTGTATGTGTTGGGGGGAGGGGCAGACATGCTCGCTCCCACTGAAACTGGGCATCACAAAACACAGCCAAACTAAGAAACATAAACAAGTGAATAGGAAGCATTCTGTGGAGCGGTGTGTGTGTGTGTGTGTGTGTGTGTGTGGGTGGGTGAGGGGCAGACTCCACGATATTCCAGTGGCTTTTAATTAATCATCTCCATTCCAATAGAGTGACAAGGACTATTTTTTGTTTCTTTTCTGTTGATATGACCATATGTTTCACTCTTTAGCTAAACTTTTTTTGTGAATTTTTTAATACCAGGGAACTCTTTTTATTAGTGGAATAAGACCCCCAGAGGTGTGGTTTATGGCCTGATAAGATTACTTCCTAGGTGCTAAAGGCACTCGACACAAGTACCTCGGGCATCATTATGCACTTGGAGCATGCTATCAGGCCATAAACCACACCTCTAAATGTCATATTCCTTATTTGGCTGAGGTTTATTCATGCATAACATTTTGCTGGTGGGTTGTAAGTCTTCTAAGTGGCACGCTTATGAAACATTTCAGTATTTGGTGTGCCTCTCACTCCCTGGACCCATTTTCTTGTTCAGATCAGGGCACCTTGGGCTACCTCATGTCCCTATTAGACTCTAGCCTTAAGTACTCTTCTGTGAGGGTTCTTCTTTTGACCATTTCTGCCATTCATACACTTTCAGGGGGCAAGGCTGTAGCCTATTTGGAAGTGCCAACAGGTTCCACAGATTGCTTCTGCATCTCTAGCTGCCTGAGGCTGCTGCCAGTTGTAGGGCCTTAACTTAGTTCTCGGGTCTTTTTTATAGACTCCTTTTGAATCTGCTACCACTGATATGTGTTTCCTTTAATGGAAGACACTTTTTTTTTCTGGTGGCAGTCACCTAAGCTCGAAGGATTTCCAAACTGCAGACTTTGGTTGCATATCCTGGGTACTTTGTGTTTCACTAGGACTGAGTTTGACTATTTACCCATTCTTGATTGCTTCCTAATGTGGTTTCTGAATTCACATTGAACCAAAGTATCCACCTTCCTGTATTTTTTTCTTCCCCTCAGAATGCAAGAGAAGGCTGGCCCAATGGCGCTGAGGGTTGAGGCGCTGGAGGCCACATGCCGGCGACCTGTGTTCGGGAACAGGCACAGGCCACGGGGTCGGCAGGGAGGGAAGCGATTGAGCGTCTGAAGAACTGCTCTCTCCTTCTCCGGGGGAGGGAAGCACAAGCACTGGCGCACGTCGCCTCTTGGCGGTAGCTGGGATGCACGGGTGGCTGGCGAGCATGGGGAGCCAGGTGCACATGCTTCGAAGGGAGTGTGCACGGATGAGTGCAGGCTCTCCCTTGGCTTGCATCATTGCACGCACCCAGTTCCGTAGGGGAACCAACTAGAAAATCCAGGTGGGTCCTCCGTCTCTATGAAGCCCTCCCTGGGCTTCAATTAGCCGCTGTTGCCGGATCCCACGACCAGTTACTTGTACCACAGACTGGATTGGGGACCAGCTCTGTGGCCCCGCCCTCCGGGGGGAAAGCCGGGGGTGACTGGGGGAATCATGGCAGTGACAGTAGGTGGAAGTCCAGGGGCCGTGACCATGGCAGAAATCTGGCGCAGAGTCCTGCCACATAAAAAAAAAAAAAGGAAAAAAGAATGCAAGAGAAGGTATCCTGCATTCTTTTGATGTCCATACAGCTTTATGCTTTTATTTGCACTGAGCGAAGGACTGCAGAAAGACCTCGTATCTTTTAGTTTCATTCACCATCAGGATAGTCGTCACCCCTGTGTCTAAGCAATGCCTGTCCAAATTTTTATCGGAAACGTAATAAGGAGTTTCGTGGTCTTGTTTGTGGACATGCCATCTGTGGCATAGACACTTCCATGGCTTGTTTGCTTTTAGTTTTGTCAACTGGCATGCTCTGCTGCCACAGTGCATTCTCTGCTTTCACTAGGCACTACAGTCTGAGTCTGGTGTTCTGTGGATGGGTTGGCTTTGAGCTTGCCATCCTTCGAGGCCTGTTGTTGTAAGGGTTTTCGAAGTCCCTACTGTCTGGTCATCCTCCCTCTGTGCAGCTTTATAATGCTTGGGAATCATTCCAAAGGTGTGGTTTTATGGAGGGAGATGTCCTCAAAGAAGATAGCTCAGTTGGTTACCGGTACAGTAGATCTTGGAGAGAACCTTCTCCAAAGAGCCATGGCTCACCCTCCCACCTTGCCCTTTTGTATGTCAGGATGTTCCTGTTCATGCTTGCTTAGTCCTTTTGTGTACCTTTCCAAATGGTCCTTCAGAAACTGTAGCCTCAGCCGGCCTAGTGGCACTGAGGGTTGAGGTGCTGGATGCCACACCTCACGCCACGTCGGCGACCCGGATTCGGGAAAGAGCCTTGGCCATTGGGAGTCAGTGGGGGGGAGGCCAGGGAGATGGAGTGAGTGGCTGCTGAGCTGCTCTCCTCTCCCGGGTTGGGACCTAGTCACAACCACTGCAAGGCTGCCCCTGGCTGGAGGCCCGAGGGTAGTGCAGATGGGAACGGCTAGAATAGAGAGGGTGCCTTGGATCGCTGCATGCGTGTACCCCCACACATGCTCAGGCAGCCACGGCAAAAGGGAAGGGGAGAAAAGTGGAAACTTGGAGCTGGCAGGCTCCAAGATGGCTCAGCAGCTCTCGCACCGGTCCCGGGGGAGTCGACACCCTTCACCCTAGGCCCTGCCATGGAGGGGACCTGTGGGGGACTTACTGGTTGGGTTGGGAGCAGGACTCTGGGACCGAGAGCCTGAGCCTCTCCAAGGGAGGGTCTGGAGCCACCTTCCAGAAAGGGGAGAAAAAATCTAGATTAAGATAAAAAGAAAAAATAAGAAACTGTTGCCTCTTCTGTTGGTATGGTTGGGGTCTGGGTCTCCCTTCCTGTCGGTATGGTACAACTCCAAGCTTGTCTCTAGCTGGAAGCCGATTAGGTGTGGGGCTGCCCACATTATATAGGTGATGTTGATGTATATCAATGTGTGTGGTCCCAGCTAGGCAAACGTTTCTGAGTTGTCCTGATGCAGATAGCTTACAGTTCGGTATGTGTAGTTCTAAGAAAGAGAGTCTCAAAGATCTACTTTCTTATTGAGTTACCATATCTAGTCATCTTCCATTGTAGTCTTTAGCACCAGATTCTAGTGAGCCAGGACAGCCGCGCTTATCGTACAGTGCCTCAAACATTACGTGATGACACTTTGCAGCTGTTGCCTTAGATGTTTTGCCCACTCTGTCTGCTCAGTCACTTTTAGCTCCTAGACCCACCTCAGCCATCATATGGTGACACTTTCTTTATGTAGCAAGATGCTAAGGCCTACAAAGCTGCTGCAGTGTGCGCGCTGTCTGATTAGTCCCATTCTCAGCTCCTTGATCTACCCATGATGGCACTTTGCATTGTAGCTGAAGCCACCATGACATGCGTGTCTTCTTCAGTGATCCCCTATGCTTTGTACACTGACAAAAACAGTGCAGAGCTACTGTGAGAATCCCATAATGTCAGCTAAAAATGAACTTCATGACAACAGCTCATAGACTTGCACCAAAGTTCCTAACCCCTAGTTTGGCACAATAACATACACTTTAGTGCATCCAAGGGGCAGAACACATGTAGTAGCTTGTTCACACTTGCACAGTGAACAGGCAGATAATGTTAAATTTGACCCCTGCCCATGGTGGAGTAAGCTCACGGGCCTGTCCACATGGCTTGCTCTGGTGTTAACCCATCGCTGACCCTTCTTGAGCTGAGGTGCACTGCTGTTGGTAACTGACACAGCCTTTGCCTGCCTCTCAACACTAGAGCCCGGAGTCCTCTCCTTAAATTGTGTTGTCTGCGCGGCATCACCTTTGAGCAAGTTACATCCTTGTGCTGAAGTCCGTGCTAGATATAAAACTAGACGGAAACCAGACCCCCTCAAAGCAAGATGTTTCATCTCTGGCTTATTCTCAGTAAATAGGTTGTAAAGTAAAAAATTATTTTCTTTTATTTTTTTACTTTAAACACTGTCATAGTTTTGTTCCTTGTATTCATCTCTTGCTATTTTTTTCCACTGCTGTAACTTGATTTGTTTAGTTCAGCTTTTTTCATTTTTATGCCTAGCAGGACAGTATTTTTGGAACTCAGTGTGTATTAAAGAGAACATACAATAATACATTTGTATTGAACTGCATTTACAGTTCCATGGTCCCACCAGTGGGCAATGCTGCCTTCCCTGCTGTTATGCTCCTAGCTGACCATATCTTCCTCACTGTACAACTCACTTTAGAGACACCTGCTAAGAACTGCAGGCAGTAACAGTTTTACAATCACTCCAGGGTGCTTTGGCATGAATATAAATACATTCCAGTTGTAATCGTAATATGAGAGCATTTGTGCAAAAGTATAGGCATTGTGTCATTTATTGGCAGGAGCATGAAAATTATAAGCCCTCAAACTGAGTTTTCTGCATGGATGTATATACTGTTACAGCATTTAACATTACGGCAAATCTTTAAGTACAAAAACTCTAGTAAGAAGTGATTTACTAAAGGGAAAAACAGCTGCCTGAAGCGGTAGGTGACAGCCGCTTTTATGTGCCCAACAACAACTCCTGTGTGCCTTAGCAGCGTACCTACCCCAGGCAGTCTTTATGGATTAGATGTTGAATTAGACATAGTTATAGAGAGACAGGCATTGTGTGGATTAATGCTATCACTCTCTTTATACTGAAATAAACTAAAACAAAATGATTGCTGTATCGAGCTCACACAGCATGGCAAACCAGATAGTCCCATTTAGGGGTTTCTGGTCCCCCAGATTCAGAATGAGTTGATAGTGTCACACAGTACACCATCAGTATTTTGTTTCAATATGCAGTCATAGAGTTTCCTTGACAAGAGAGGTGGCAATTATTATTTTTAAATCTTTATTTTCAGCAAAAAAGGGCAGCCAATAATATACATATAAAACCATGTACAGTTCAGTGTTTTTACATTTTTTTTCATTTTTGCCTCCTTCTGCCTGGCAATCACCCTTCCCCATCCTGCTACAACCCAGCACTTTCTTGTCCTCATTACGTTCACATGGCATTTCCGTTACGTGGTGGGTTAAGTCAGGGGCCTGACAGGTAAGTGCCCCTATCAGGTCCATGATGATGTGCGGAGGATAGAGGCCAATTGGAGTGGTTGGGCCTGAGTGTGGGTCATGCTGTTGCGTCTCCAGGTTTTTTTCTCATGTTTCTCCAGTCCTATGGATGCAGGCGATAGGGCTGCATGACACACATGCGCGCACACACTCGCATGGCTGCCCACCCAGAGCCAGGCGGCATCCCTCCCTCCGTCCCTCAAGCTCCTCTGCTTCACACTTGTGGTCACCATGATGGTGGCAGTAGTTCAGTAGAGAATGCTGTCCTCTCTCCCCCAGTGGAGGAGAACTTCCTGTGGGGTGCTTGATCATCACCCCCCGGCTGGCTCCTCCTGAACCCTGGTCACCGAGATAAAACTGTACTAATGGACCGACTACATTTTTCTTTACGTATGCATTTTGAGAGCATGTATCTCTATGGAAATATATAATGTAGAACATCAATACTCTTTAAATTCATTGCAGCTACTGAGTGTGGTATTACGTTGAAACATTGAATTTGCTGGCAGAGAAGGACTGCTTAGCCCACCTAGTCTGCCCATTTTTCCCTGGTTATAGTACTACCACAGATAGTACTTGATCTCTGGTCTCTTATTTTGTAGTATCCTTTTAAAAGTAATCTGTTATGTAGCGTTCCTCATTTTCTGTTATTTTCAATTTTCTATACTCTGTTAGCCATTGCTCCTACCCTGTTTTCTATGTTTTCCTTTTTTGTTAAATAGCTCAGTGCATTTTCCCATTGTTCATATTCAGATTATATTTCTTCATGCTATGTTTTTTTAAGTATTACACTTTTCATCGCCAAACATCCCATTTGTATTAAACATATTTCTTGTTAGTTTCTAGACTGTGTAAATCTAATAGAAGTCTAGAGCAAGGTTGAAATAGGCTTATTAATCCTTTCTGATAGTTTATTTAAACTTTATTGCCATCTCACTACATCCCTGCCACATATGTAAATACTTACTTTTTTCCTTCCCCATGATAGTTAGTGAGATAAACACAAAGACAGAGAAGTCACTAGGGAGAAGGGCAGGGGTAAATGGAGAAATAGGCAAAGGCAATAAGGACAGGGATGGGGCCAAGGGGTAAGGCCATCAAAAACTGGAGGGCAACGAGGACCAATGCCCGTAGTCTGGGTAACAAGCTCCCTGAACTAGTGGCCTTGATGGAAGAGTGACGCTGTCACAGGGTGCCCGCTGTGATGAGTAGGGGCCACAAGAAAAACGCTTCTGTGTGTGCAAAAAAGAGCAGGTTAGCTCCTTTTAAATTCAAGGGATATCCCTGAAACAGAGGAAAAGGGAGCTAGCGGCTGAACTTTAAGTTAGTCAATTTCAGTCGCCGCTCCTAAATGCTCCTAAGCACTCCTAGCTACCACAGTGCTGAGAATAAAAAACCCAGTTTAATTGTAGCTCAGAGTCTCGTTTTAGTAAAGTTTTCCCTCTTTCTTCAACAGGGAAGCTGGCATTATATCGAATGGTGCGGCTTCTTAGGCTGTGTTGATTGTTTCTGTCCCCTTAGAGTCACGACTGTGCACACATTCATAAAAGCCTACGAGTCTCACTTAAGTAAGTAGGTTATAGAATTAATTTGTTGTACAAGTTTTAGGGGAGGTTGTGTGTTAAAAATAATAAAGAAGTAGGTGCTGCTGATGACTTTTTCACTTATGATGTTAGGGCACTTTATGTATGTTTCCTTGGGTCTCCAGCATGCTGTCTGACGCACTCCTTGCACCACTACCTTGAGAGACAGCTATAGTGCTGGCCGTCTGTTTTTCCCCTGTTATATGCTGTACTTTTGTTTGGGGGGGGGGTGCTTGGATGGTAAGTGCTGACTGGAAAGAGCCAGGATAGAATATAAAATAGTATGAATAACATATATATGAATGTGAACTGAGGAGATGCTTGTATATATGTTTAGAGTACAATAAATGTGTTTAGATCAAAAGTTTTCTCCAGAATCAAAGATGTGGGCGGAGCTAAGTGGATCACATGTGCTTCTACCTGTAAAAAAGGACTAGTGGTGGTAAACTCAAGCAGATGGATTTTGGGTCTTGAGACGGACTCCAGGGAGCTCTGCGAAATAGCTCCAAGGTGTTGGGCTTTTCTAGAAATGTGTAATCCTTTATTTGCCATTCAGTTATATTCTGTTGTCATATCAGTTCGCTGTTAATATATTTGTCCTGCTATGGAGAAACTTGTGGAAGTATTTAAATAAACTTTGTTCTCTAACAACTGGAACTGTGTCACTCTACCACTTTAGTCCATATGGTCACCCACACCCTACGACAGACACCTGGATATCGTGGCAGTCACAGAAACATGGTACATAGAGAACCATGCCTGGGATGTCAACATACCAGGTTACAAAGTCTACAGAAGAGACAGGGAGGGTAGAAGAGGAGCTCTCTACGTAAGGGAAGGGATCAAAGCAATAGAATTAAAGGGTAAACAGGTAGGAGAAGGAGGCACTGTGGGTCACCCTGGAGACAGGAAATGGCATCACAGTCCGCATGGGTGTTATATACAGACCCCCATCTCAGGAGGAGGAAATGAACAAGGAAAGGATAGAAGGCATCCTTAGGATGGCAGAAAAAGGGGAGCTGTTGTTGGTGGGGGACCTGAATATGCCAGATGTTAACTGGAGCACCTTTGCTGCAGTCACATCCAAGAGCAGGGTAATTCTCGATGCCTTACAGGGGGCATGCCTCAGACTGCTAGTGTTGGAACCTCCTCAGGAGGGAGCAGTCTTAGACCTGGTACTCTCAAATGGGGACGGAGAGAGGATCTCAGATTTAGAAGTGGGTAGTCATCTGGGAACAAGTGACCACCAAACAGTGTGGTTCATGATCAACACAACCGTAGAGTCAAGCCATACAAAAGTGAGGGTACTGGACTTTAGGAGGGCTGACTTTGTCAAAATGGGAAGAGCGTCTCAGAAAAGCACTAGCAAACTTGCAACAAGGAGGGGTGGAGGAACAATGGGAAAACACCAAAACTGCCATCACAGAGGCAACAAGCCTTTGTGTGAAGCAAATAAACAAATCAAAATGAAGGAAAAAAACACTATGGTTCTCAAAAGAGGTGGTGGGGAAGGTTCAGGAGAAAAAGATAGCATTCAGGAAGTATAAGGAAACACAGAGCAGGACAGAGAACTATACCAGTTAAAGCAGAAGAAAGTGGGGAAGGCAGTCAGAATAGCAAAAGCCCAAACCGTGGAAAAGATGGCCAACTCGGTTAAGATGGGGGATATAAAACCTTTTATAGGTGCATTAGGGAGCGAAGAAAGGCCAAAGGAGTGATAGTGAGACTTACTAAAGAGGAGGGTGGGTGGGTAGAGGGTGACAGTGAAAAAGCAGGAATACTGAACGAATACTTCTGCTCAGTATTCACAAAAAAGAGAAAGGGGAGGTACCTAATCCAACCAACAGAAGCACTTTGGATAGAGGGGTCGATACCAGTCCATTCACAGAAGAATGGGTTCTGAAAGAACTCCTAAAACTGAAGGTGGACAAAGTAATGGGCCCTGATGGGATTCACCCCAGAATTCTGAAAGAACTAAGGGGTTAACTAGTGACACCACTGACTACCCTTTTTAACAAATCTTGGGAGGATGGTGTGGTACCTAAGGACTGGAGGAGGATGGATGTGATTCCCTTTCACAAAAGTGGGAGCAAAGCAGAGGCAGAAAACTACAGACCTGTTAGTTTGATCTCAGTGGTAGGGAAAATGATGGAATCACTTCTGAAAGAAAGAATTGTTGAGTACCTGGAGGCCAGCTGGGCACAGGACCCAAGGCAGCATGGATTCACAGCAGGAAGGTCATGTCAGATGAATCTAATAGATTTCTTTGACTGGGTGACCAAAATAGTAGACCAGGGAGGGGCTGTGGACATGGTCTACCTACACTTTAGCAAGGCATTTTACACAGTCCCACACAAAAGATTAAATAAATAAATTCGCCAGCCTGGGAGTGGGTCCCAGGGTGGTAGCCTGAGTAAAAAATTGGCTGGACAACAGGACACGGAGGGTAGTAGTAAACTGAGTCCATGCCGAAGAAAGGGGGGTTACTAGCAGGGTACCGCAGGGTTCAGTACTGGGTCTGGTCCTTTTTAATGTCTTTACAAATGACATTGCAGAGTGACTGGAAGGAAAAGTATGCCTTTTTTGCAGATGAAACAAAGATCTGCAACAGGGTTAATACATGTGGGAGGGGATCGGAAAGGATGAGAAGGAACTTGGCAAGGTTGGAGGAATGGTCAAAAACATGGCAGCTTACATTCAGTGCAAAGAAGTGCACAGTAATGCACCTAGGAAACAAAAACCCAGGGGAAGAGTACACAGTGAGGGGGGGAGGTACTAACAACAGAAACAGAAAGGGACCTGGGGGTAGTCATATTATCAAATGACCTAAAGGTAAACAAGCAATGTGAGAAGGCAGGAAGGCAGTAAGCAGGCTGGGGGTTACTGGGATGTGCAGGAAGACGCATCACCAGTAGAAAACAGGAAGTTGTTATCCCTCTGTACTGACAGTTGGTGAGACATCATCTGGAGTACTGCATGCAGTTCTGGAGACCCCATCTCTACAAGGACATAGACAGGATGGAAGCAATCCAGAGGAGGGCAACTTAAATGGTGCAGGGTCTGCACCAGAAACCATATGAAGAGAGACTAAAGGAGCTTAATATGTAAACCCTTGAGGAAAGGAGGTAGAGGGGGAATATGATAGAAACTTTCAGGTACCTCAGGGGAATCAGCAAAGTCCAGGAGGGCAGCATATTTCAGGAAAAGAGATATGCAAGAACAAGGGGGCACAATTTGAAGATAGAGGAGGGATGGCTCAGGGGCAATGTGAGGAAGTATTGTTTCACAGAGAGGGTGGTAGACACATGAAACAGCCTTCCTAAAGCAGTCGTGGGGTCAAGAACAGTGGGGGAATTCAAGAATGCATGGGACAGACATAAGGCAGTTCTGGTCGGGGGGTAGGAAGAAGTACGTTGTTGTTTAACTAGGATCTGCAGCTTATCCAGAAGGTAGGAAAATGGGCAGACTGGGTGGGCCAAGCGGTCCTTATCTGCCGTCAGAGTCTGTGTTTCTATGTTTCACAGCTGTGCCAGCACAGGTGTGTAATTGGACTCATGTTAGATAGGTGTACAGTAAATTCTTTACATTCGTATTACCTTTGTTTATTTCTTGATAATTGTATACATTTATTTACTTTCTTCCACTTTTGGCTTTAAAAACAATGTATCCATACTTTTCCCCACATCTTTTTCACACACATATTCTAGATTCTCAAGGTCTACATCTTGTTATTTTATCATTTAATATTAGTTTTCCTGGCTGTGCTGTTCCCCGCTCCACCTCACCCACCCCCCTTGGAGAGGTCACCTGGGTATAAATGCATATTCTGTTTGTACTGTTCAAAGTTTGCCCCTTTTAGGCATATGCCTAACTACAAATGAACTCTGTAATGATGTCTATACACCTTTTCATTCTGTATCTTGCATGCTTATGATTTGTTTCTATGTATGATTGTTCTTGTGAATCGTTTCCTGGTCCACCTTGTAAATGAGTACACTCAGTGGTGTTTCGCCTGGTTAGAGCTCCCCACCCACCACCACCCTCTGTTGCCTTCCTTGAAGCCAGTTCCTTACCTATCTCACCAGCTTTGCACCCGCCCCTGTGCCTTCTAACTTACTTACCAGCCTTCCATGCGGCACCGAGTAAAATGCCTTACTGACGTCCAGATACAGGACATCCACTGCATGGCCTCTGTCCAGTTGCCTAGTTACCCAGTTATAGAACTCCACCAGGTTGGTTTGGCAGGTTCTGCCCTGTATGAAGCCATGCTGTCTGCTGTCCTGTAGTCCTTTTGGCCTCTAGGAGGGCCACCAACCTCTCCTTCAGGATAGTCTCCATTAGCTTACCCATGATGGATGTGAGGCTCACTGGTCTGTAGTTTCCTGGTTCATCCTTGGGGCCAGTCTTGCGGAGGGCACCATGAGCCGTCTCTCCAGATCCTGAGGTACACACTCCGGATATGGTGAGGGCATTAATGGAGTTCTGCAAGGGTCCTGCAGGGACCTCTGCCAGCTCGTCAGTACCCTGGGGTGGATGCCATCTGGGCCTGGCTCCTTGTCCACCCTCAGTGCCTTCAAACCCTCCCGAACTCTGCCCTCCATGATTCCCCATCTGTCACCACCTCCCCCTGTTTCTGCCATTCCTCCCCTTGGGTGTCACCCCTTCTCCTTGGTAAATACAGAGCAGAAGTAATCATTTAGTGCTTCTGCCTTATCGACCTGCTTCCACCCAACCCCCCCCTTCCTAATCCTAATTTTTTTCTGTGTTGTTCCATGTTGTCACTTAGTATTCTTTTATTGCTGGTTTGCACATGCTTGCTTACTATGGGCTGACATACTCCAAATCTGTGACATCATCACAGAACCTGGCTCCACCCTATTCCATCCGCATCAGTCAGCTTAGAATCTTCCATAGCAGTGTGTTGGGGCAGGCAGCAAAGCTAGGAGCTCTCCCCCCGAAGAGTTTCTTGGAAACTTTTGTTGTTTTTGTGACTGTTGTAACTCTCAGCCGAGAATCCGGTTTGATTTTACAGACAGAATTTCTAAATTGAAATCATACCTGGTGTTCATTTGCTTATTTAGTTCCTGCTTTAACCCCAAATTCTTGTTGGAGGCTGTATGTTTTGCCATTATGCCTAAATTTCATCAGAATTCTTCAAAGGATGCAAGATGCAGTATTCATTAAAGGTCTTGCTGTTTTACTTTCAGAACATTTTTTTCTTCCCTCTGTGTTATCTGCTTTGGGGTTGTTCAGGATCTGCTTTCTCAGGTTTTACATGTTCCTTTACTGTGAGTTTTTGTTGCCCCTCCAGCAGATGGTTTCTTAGAGCACTTAGCAGGACCAGGTTGGTCTGTAGATCATCAGTCCGTCTTTTACATGTTTATGCCATTTGTAATGCACTTTGGGATCCTTTATTTGAGCTTCTGTCGTAAGCTTCAGAAGATTTGCCGTCCATTAAGACATGTTTCCTAGGTACAGTTCGCCAGATGAATAGGAGTCTTCCAGGTACTGTCTTGCAAGGAATCATGTCTGGTTTTTTTCATCTGGGTAATGCAGTATTATTTTATTTTATTTATTTCATCTTTCAGAAATAACCTTTGAGCAAACTGCTCTTTTTCAATGGTTCCATGTCATGACATGAGGTTAACTCCGAAAGGTAAGTTACAGGGTAAGAGTGCACATGAACAGAGGCAAAGATTCAAGATATAACAGCAAAATAATCTGTTTACAATTGCAGGCTAACTTATACAAAGGTGCTGTATATTGCAGTTTACTACATCACAGGAAACGTGGTGGGTGCTGCGGATTTGAGTAACAATATTAGCAAGTAAAGCAGCCAGGAGGAGGCGCTGTCGTAGTTTCCTAGCAGAGAAGGGGGAGATAGGTGACTCATACATAGGCTTTCACTCCCTGCAGGTAAGGCAACCAGGAGAAAGTTTTGTCATTATTTCCTAACAAAAGGCGGGGGGGCAGTAGTGAGGTGTAAGAGGGTTGAGGGTGGAAAAGCTTATTAGGTAGCCTGAGGAAGGGAGAAGTCGAGTTCATGGGAGAGATGTGACCAGGGAGGACTTGGGAACAGTGGGGAGGTTAAGTGACCTGCTCAGTTTAACACGATCTGTACCTGGAAGAATAAGTACTAAAATCAAGGCAACAAGGAGACACCGTACTCTAATCCCACTTTTCAGAGTTAATCAGTGAAAAAGGAGGTTTAAAGTGAGGTGGGGTCTGGCTCAATCGAGTATTAAGCCCTGTCCACACTGCACTGAAAATCTATAACATTTTGAAACCATTACAGACTGAAAGGCCCTGTCTATACTATCTTGAAAATCCCTCTGTAATGTTACAGAGGGTCCAAACAGTTGCCATAACGGTTTGCGTTTACACTGGTAACGTTACAGAAAGTGTTTTCGTAACAGTTACAGAAACCTGTTGTGAGGTGGTATGCAGGTGAATGGTCTCTGTAATGGTTCCAAAGCTCTGTTTAACCCTGTCCACACTACACAAGTAAAATCCTGTAATGTTTTAAAAACGTTTTCAGTGGTAGTGTGGATGCACTGTAACGTTTCCAGTCTGTACCGGTTTCAAACCGTTACAGATTTTCAGTGCAGTGTAGACAGGGCCAGAACGTTACAGTGCATCCAACCTACCACTGAAAACATTACAGGATTTTACTTATGTAGTGTAGACAGGCCCAAAATATCAGTTTTCAACAACAGTTTTGAAAATGCTTTTTGTGACAATACCAGTGTAAATGTAAACTGTTACAGTGACGGTTTGGACCCTCTGTAACATTACAGAGGGATTTTTCTGGTGTAGTGTGGACAGGGCCTTACATATAGTTCCTTCTTTCTTCCTTTCCTTCCCCTTCCCTATCTTCATACTGAGTTTAATGTTAACCTAGAATCCACCACTCTTTCTGCCTCACTTCCCTTTGTCCAAAGCCTATGGATAGTAAGCAGAAGCACTTGCACGAGATAGATGATCGCACAGCAGTTAGAGGCACACTTTATATGGACACAATCTTTTTGCACTGTTTTGAGCAGCTGAAAAGGGCCAAAAAACTTCCACAGTAGCCTTACCTAGATTGGTCAGAACATGTATAGTAAAGGCTTTTAAATGGAGGCAAACTTGAAACTGCCAGCTTTGGTCAACGTGCATTCTCTTAGGACTGTGGGTCCCTCTTGTGGCAGAAAGGCCAGAGGCCTCACTTGTGCAAGGCAGGAACCTGGTCTTCCTTGCACACATCTATATTGTATTACAGATAGGACACTCGGTGCTCTGCTGATGTGACCTTTGAGCAAAAGGTGCTTCAAGTGACGGTAAAGCGGTAGGCGAATAAAACTGGAAGAATATTCTGTCCCTCCCAAATACATTGGGGGGAAGGGGCACAGCTCATTAAATCTCAGTAGTAAATACGAGGATGCAGTAACAATGTGGAACAATGCAGAAAGAAGAAATTCTGTTCTCTTACTATTGTTTCTTTTTCTGTTAGTTGCATTGTCACTGGAGCCCAACCTGGAGCGTTTTACTCCACAGAGAATATTCTACAGACAATATTTGATTGGATTTCATAACATTACCTTACTTGGCAAGTTGATGTTATTTGTTTCAGGCCTTCTGCCACTCAGAAATGTATTTATTTACTTGAAGTTTGGTAACCAGGTAAGCCCACTGAGACCATGCAGTCCTTTTTTCAGGGTTGACCCGGGAAAATATATTCTCTAAATGGGGTTCAGTATTGAAGCAGCTGGTACAGAAGCTGTATTTTGAGAAGTCAGAGACTCTTTGATGGACAAAATCAATGATACTATGAATAAGAGAGAGCTTGAAACTGTCTACACACCTTGTAAGGTTGGACGGAGATTTATTTATATATATATACAGGTGTGTGTGTGTGTGTGTGTGTGTATGTATATATATATATATATATATATATATATATATATATATATATAGATTAGATAGGTAGATATACAGTAGGGGTGAGTGATAAATGAGTCTAATAAAAACATGTATTCTCACCCCCTTGTATAAATATATTGTGGCGTATGCACATAGCCATTCTCTTACATTTATCTATAATCTGCATACGTCACGATCCCATTTATCAATACTTATTACGTCACTAACTTAAACCCCTAAATCCAAAACCTCAAGCTATAAAAACAGAGTTGGTACTACAGTACTTTGCCCCATCAAAACAGCATTAATTGAACCCACTTCAAATCGTAGCTGCTGCTAAAGATAGTCGAGCTGCCCATGGCAAATCAGACACGCTGACACAGAGCAGAAATTGCAGTAGCAAAACCCATCTGCAAAATAAATGAAAATTAATCCCAAAATGTCACCGCCGAGAACACGGAACTGCTGCATAACATTTTCTGAATTAACTCCGCCCACAAACAAAACATAACCAATAACCAATCATGACACTCGTTCAGCGTTCCTCAGAACACATCCACCTATCACATAACAAATTAATCAACCAGTCAGAACCTACTACAACAACCAATAACAAAACACTAATATACTTCCATTCATCAAACTAACCAATACCAAACATACTTTACAGAGCAATGCTCACAGATACAGAAAGAAGAAAGAACACCGGAACAAACAAAGCAAACTGAAACACTTAAACCGTAAATATAAGAAACGGTACACACTCTTGCTCTACTGCATAAATCAGACACATGATGAGCAGGAGTGTGATATGGGACATATCACCACTCGTGGCTAGTGACCTTAGGATACTTCCAGGCGTGACTCTGCTACGCTCTGCCACTCATGAGTATCCTGAGGTCACTAGCCACTCGTGGTGATAATTTCCCATATCACACTCCTGCCCATCATGTATTATATAGAGAATAATGGATGGGGAAGTGTGTGATATGAGAATTTAATGCACACCTGAGGTGTGGGATGCTACATAAACCCCGAGGGCGAAGCCCTCTTTTATTTTTTATAATTGCTGTTTACCAATTTTTTTGCAGCCTGACTTCTGTCACACATGTACACATACTGCAGGCTTACTTCTGTCACACACACACACACACACACACACACACACACACACACACAGTCTCTCCCTGTCCCTCTCATTCCAGAATTGGCCGTTTGATTTTGCTGTTTATTTTTTGTACTAAATTTACAGTTTTCTGCGAGGACCGTGCCAGTCATCCCAGGACCCGTTCCTGATTGCGCCCGATGGCCTGTGTACGAAGCGAACGAAGTGCAGAAACAACCAGATAAATATTTTTTATTTTACCCTGTTAGGTAGGATCAACCAGATAGACTGGGGAACATGGTAGAAAATTACAAAGAGCGACAAGTCTGTTTGTGGCAGCTCCTCGGTAACGGAAAGATGGAGCCGACATGTTTTCAGAACTGTTCGGACCGCCCACCTAGAAAGCAGGGCCAATGAGGAGCTGTGAATTTTGATGAATACAAGTTGTGGAATGCCGTAATAACCAGAGGGTTATTACGGCAAATATCAACCTGCTTTGTCAATAGAAAAAATTGCTGGCCAGTAATTATATATATTTAAGGGATATATAAGCTAACCATGGCATAGTTCTGTTGCTGCACAGTTCTGAAGGATTTATGACTGATAAAAATCCTAAGCTAATTGACTCAGAATGGGGTGCCTGGTTCTGTGATGATGTCTCAGCTCTGGTGTGTGTTGGCCCCTTGTAGGTAAGCATGTGTAAGTGTAATCCATCAGTAAATAAATGCCCAGTGACAGTTCTGGGACTAACAGAAAAAAATTATGGCACATCTGATGCCGTTTCTTCTTTGTTCTTAAAGGGACACTGTCAACCCCCTTAGGCCTCAAAGTGTCCTTAGTTTAAAAAAACAGATTTTTTTTTATTGTTTACATTCTATAGAGACTGTTGATGCAGCTGGTAGTTTGAGTTGGATCCCCGTTTTCTTTTAAAAAGTGAAAAACTGACTGCCCTACCGGTGTTACCACACCAAAACATGTTTGTTTACATTTCTTGACCAGCTCCCACTGCATCTTTCCTGGACTAGGGAACACCCCCAACACAATCTAGCGACTTATTATGCAACAGAAGTAGAGGAGACTATTGTATCATGAGTGGCTACACTGTTTGAGGGTGTTTCTAATGTTCAGAAAGTGTGCACTACGAGTAGTTCAGTGATTTGAAGCAAAACAAAGCTGGGCATTGCTATACATTACCATGCATTTTGGTTCTAATATGCAAGGAGGCAGATAAAACAGCCAGCGACATCAATCAATCTTTAGAAGCAGTAAGCAATCATAAAATGTGGGTTTTTACGTTAAAAATAATATGATGCAAAAAAGGTTGACAGTGGCCCTTTAATATGAGGATCAGACTGGCTTTACCCAACTGGTTTGTTGTGTATTATCTAACGTGAAGAGAACAATTGTGATGGTCATGTGTCTGAAAGTAATCAAAATACTGTGCAATAGCAATACAAATGGGAACACAGCACAACCTTTTATCAGTTCGGTTTGATATCTAGTGCTAGGTTTTATTTTCATAATACAGTTGTCACGTTGATCTGTGGTTTGTGGTTAGATGACTGAACTGTAAAACAGGAAATCACAGCTTTTGAATACTAACCACTGAGTGACATTAAACAAGTCACTTGGTCTGCTTTTGTGTCCGTCCTTCATGCGGTAGACCTGAGTAGAAACAGGACACTTAAACATAGAATTTGCCAGGTGATATGGACTGCTTGACTCACCTAATCTGACCATTTTTTCCTGCCTACAATATCACTGCAGATCCTGCTTGATCCCTTTCTCCCCACTTCCCTTTCCCCAAGATTCTGTTATACCTACCCCTATGCATTCTTGAATCACACCACGGTTTTCTCCTCCACCACCTTAGTTGGAAGACTGTTCTGTGAATCCACCACTCTTTTGGTGAAGAAGTACTTCCTCAGATCTCTCCTGAATCTACCCCCCAGCTTCTTATTGTTCCCCTTGTCCTTGAGCACATTTTTCTCTGAAACTTCCCTCCTGTACCTTATTTACCCCCGTGAGGTATTTAAAGGTTTCTGTCATATCCCTCCTCTCTTCCAGGGTGTACATATTTAGGTCCTTAAGTCTCTTCTCTTAGGGCTTATGATGCAGACCCTCCACCATTTTAGTTGCCCTCCTCTGGACTGCGTCCACTCTTTCTATATCCTCCTCGAGATGTGATCTCCAGTACTGGACACAGTACTCTAGGTGGGGTCTTACTAGCGAGTTATACAGAGGCAATACCGCCTCCCTCTTTCTGTGGGTGATAGCCCACTGCAAGTGAGCTGTTGCGTATCAGTGGGGCAGTTCTTGGGAAATAAACTAAAATAAACTCCACTTTTTGATTATGTGCTTTTATGAACATTTTCATAAATTCATAAACTGTGGAATGCTTGCAATTCCAGCGTATGCCATCCGTAGGAGGGAGATGTATGCATCCTCTGTCATTTTGGCTGCTCAGATGTGCTAGGGAGCTTACTCCCCTGCGAGGAGTTGTGTCTGCACACAAGTATGCTGTCACATTCATGGCCAACAGTTGGCATGGCCTAATGTCAGAGGAGATAGTAGGGAATAAAATGGGGGTAAAACCATGACACATCGCAGTGATAGCTGGAGACAGTCTTGAGCCGTATCATGAATCCCAAGCTATAATCTGGGTATGCTGGGTACTAGAGAAGGATGGGGCTAAGGCATTCAGTCAGTCAATCGATCTTTATTTTACCAGGCGAAACATTGTTGAGCACGCTCATTGCAAGATGAACTTGGTCAGTTACACATGGTCAGTACAGCAGTAAAAAGGGTACAAAATAATGATAACATATCACCAGTAGGGCGGGGAACAGTACGCTAGACATCATTTAATACAAAATATACTCTATAAACAGCAAAGTAATTATCTAAGAAATGAATAGGCAGTATATACAGGGAAAAGAATGGGGTGAAGCAAAGGAGGAAAGGGATAGGAAGCACATGGAGAAGGGAGTGACGAAGGTGGACCAGAGGGAGTAGATACAGGGAAATGTAAGGGAGACGAAAGTGAGGAAGGGGATAGCAAACCCAAAAAGGAAGTAGTGATGATGGCAGGCCGGGGGGGCAGGTAAGAAGCAGAGGACATGTACAACATCAGATGAAGCAATTACAAGCCTCATTGAGGGATCTAGCATAAAGGGTTTTGAATGGGGTAAGATTAATTGGGATAGCTAGTTTTATGTTTTTTTGAAGCTTGTTCCAAAGATGGGGAAGTGCAAAATGGAGGCTCTGCCAAAGTGCATTTTGACCTTGGGAATAGAGAGTGAAATGCAAGAATAACTTCTCAATGCAGAACTGCCTATGGAACAGAATGGCAAGCAATCGGAGATGTATTGTGGGAGCTTCTTTATGATTTCGCTGTATGTCCAAAGGGCAGCATTTTTTTCTCTTCTAAAGTTAAGGGAAAACCATCCTACCAGAGTATAGAGTGAAAAATGGTATGTGGAATATGCTGCTCCCGATATAAATCGTAGCGGTCTATGATAGAGGATGTCAAGCTTAGCTAGCGCAGAAGTTGGACCATGACCATAGAGGAAGTCAGCATAGTCCAGCAGGGCTAGAAAGGTAGTTTGGACAAGCCCCTTCCTGGCATCCTGAGCAAGTAGATGTTTGATCCTACAAAATAGGCCTAGCCTCTGTTTGAGCTTTCTTGAGAGCTCGTCAGTATGGTCAGAGAAAGAAAGTTTATTGTCAATCCATACCCCCAAGTGCCGGGTATTTAAATTTAACCACATAGTCCAAGGTTTCCCTGAGTAGCATGGTAATGGCAGTGTGCCTAGTGAGGAGTGATTAGGGGCATTGATACATGGCGAGAGAAGCATGGTCTTAGATTCTTTTTTGCATTTAGGCGTGGCTTTAAGTTCAACAGGTTTAGTTGTAGGTGGTTAAAGTCTGATTGAAGGTCTGCACAGGCTCCCTCTGGGGTAGACCTGTCGACGTAGAGGACCATGTTATCTGCAAAGAGATGGATGTTGGATGCCATGATTCCAGAGTCGATGTTGTTAATATACAATGCAATTAGTAGAGGCCCCAAAATGGAGCCCTGCAGTACGCCTCTAAGTAGTGATGTCAAGGGTGAAAAGTCGTCTTCTGCTTTCACTTATTGGACTCGGCCAGTCAGGTAACTGGAAAACCATTTCAATGATAAGAGGTCCAGGCCAGTATGCTGACCGTGCAGTGTCAGTCCCACAGCGAAGACCATCACAGCGACATTGACAGCAGTCACTGTGATGGTCTCTGCTACCCGACACTGGTACCAGGAAGGTGTTTGCCCCCATCCCCAAAGTAACTCTCACTGGAGTTAGTAATCTATAGTACGGGTGGTGCTGGGGGCAGAGTCCCCCTCATGTGGGGTGTGGGGGCAAAAGCCTCGAAACACTGATCCAAATCCTGAGCTTAACAGCATAATACCAATTGGCGGTGTTGTGTTGTCGCTGTGCCGTCCATCGACGTGAAATTTGCTGCCGCGGCATAGTGGAACCATCCAGGCCAGTGTTCCTCAAGATGACTAGAAGCAGGTCGTGGTCCGCGGTGTCAAAGGCCTTGCTTAAGTCAAGCAAGGCAGCACACACATAAAGTAGTTCTTTGCATCTAAGACTCTCTACCAGTCATTTGTTACCTTGGCTAATGCGGAGATTGTACTATGTTGGGGTCTGAATCCTGATTAAGCAGATCTGATAGGTCACCATGCAGGGTGGGACAGATCATTTTGTGAGCTGATGATCAGATTCGACCAGTAGCTTTCAAAATCTGGTAGCTGAATCAATATTTCTCTCTCCTAAGCTGGTCTTCAGGTTTCCTTTCACATGGAGCTGTACCCCCTGATGCAGATAGAAAGGCAGGAACTTGATCTTTGCAGCTGGGATATTCAGCCCTCCACTTCCAGTTTCCATCAGTTTACTTTCTGCCTTCCAACTAGCAGGTACTCTGCAGCAGAGCTCTGTCACCATGTGGCAGGGCTGAAGACATCAGACTGCAAGTCATAAAATTTAATTCTTACAGGATTTGCTGAAGAATCTCAGCACTTTAGAGGACTAAAGACATCAGACTGTCCAAGTCACAAAATTTAATTGGATTTTCAGAAGAATCTGAGCACTTTAGAGCACTCTTGTGTGGGCCCCAATCTCAGCCTTGCAAGCTGCACAGGCTGGCCCCACTTTACCACGGAGGTTTTTCCCGCTATTCTGGGCCCTACCCAGTGTTCATTGTAGCCTTGGAGTTAGTCTACTGGTTGATTTCGTTGATGGATGCTGTTTTTAAAACATTCGGACAGTATTAGCACCTCAGTGCTCTGAGAGAATTCTCTTCTCGTCAACGGCAGGGCCATTTTTCTCCCATTGACAGCTGGCTTCCTGACTCTTTCAGCTGCTTGTCGATGGTAGGCCTGCAGCTCTAATTCAGTTGCTCATTGACATTCCAGTGCTATCTCATCAACGAGTGCTGCATTTTACGAGGAGTGCTGCTCAGGAATAAACAGAGTTTCTCACGCATACTGCAGTGCAGGCCTCTCCCCCCCCCCCATGCACACAAACACTAAGGGAGCAGGAAAATATTAACTAATCAATCAACAGTTTAAACAGCTCAGCTTTTTGCCCTTAAAGGGCCAGCAGCAGTGTTCCATTGGTGCTTCAGCATTCTTCCAGCCAGGCCCCCGTATTATAATGAATCCTTTGGGGGGGGGGGGTGCGTGGAATCAAAGGGGATTAGAGCCATTTCCAGTCATGGCCTCAGACAAGCCAGCCAGGGGTAGAAAATGCCAGCGTTGCAAATCCCCTCTTATACTCACCTTCACAGGTTTGTTTTGCCTAAAATGTGATAAGGCAGCATCTGCAAATGGGGAGGACATGACAGAGGCCTCCCTTTCCTCAGCTCAGACAGATAACCAACAGACAAGACAGGTCTGAGTGAGCAGCAGCCATCTGGTCTGAGAGAGCAGTGTCCACTAGGGAGACCCAGCAGTCCACAGCCCCCTCTCTAGCTCTAGACCGCCTAGACAAGCTAAATAGGGCCTTTGCTCTGGATCCTGCATGCTTCGATTGGCAGCCTCCAGGATCACCAGATGTAAGACCTCACAAGAAGGCAAAAAGAAAGAGGACTCCATCCTCATCCGGAGAGGGGCAGTTGTCCTCACATCACTATGATAAAAAGAAAAATCCCGATACAGGAGCAGATCCTCGGACGAGGAGGATCAGCATTCCGCATGCCACAAGAGAAAGAGAAGTTCTCGTTCTTGGAGAAGATCTAGGGGCACCCATAAGGAGAAGCATCATAGGGACCGTCCCTGGACTCCTCAGACTCCAGTTCGTCTTCTCTAGAAGAGGGGGAGCTAGTGGACTCATCCTTGGACTCAGATGACTCTTCATCCAAAAACTTTGACCTGGAGGACCTAGACTTTTTCATCAAGAAGGTCATAGTTGAAATTCATCTTGATTCTTCCCCAGTGGCTCCAGCTCAGCTGAAATGGGCCTTTTGCCTGGTATCTGCTGCCAAACCGGTCACAGCCTTCCCTATTCTTCCAGCCATAGAGGATTTGCTAAAAGAGGAATGGCAAGGTCCAAAACGCAGCTATCCAGTGCCCTGATGGATCTCTAAGCTTCTCAAGTTTGACTAGTGGCTAGACTGCCCCAGAATTGACCCTCTGATTTCGAACCTCACCAAGAGGACAGTCATCCCAGCCGAGGGAGGAGCATCACTCAGGGACCCAATGGACAGGAAAGTGGATGCCTCACTCAAGAAGACCTTCCAAGCATCAGCAATGTCTCTCAAGGCAGCAACTGCCAATCTTTTTTCGGCCAGAGACACCCTGTCCTGGGCCTCAGAATTAGCTTTTCAGTTCACTGAGGACCCAGAAAAGAACAAGGATATTATTCGTCAGCTGCAATTAATGGGTTTGGCATCGGCTTATGCAGCAGATGTATCAGAGTAGGCGGTCAGGTGCATCGTCCAGACCATGTTTTATCAAACTTTGACTCGCTGCAACTTCTGGCTTCTGGCCTGGCAAGCAGACGCCTCTTCAGAGAGCCATTTAATAAATACCCCCTATGAAATTAATCTCCTGTTTGGCTCAGCTCTGAAGGAGGTGGTGAAGGAATTTTGGGTGGGGTGGGGTACAGCTAAAGTACATATGTCCCAGTCAAGAGGCAAGTGCAAATCATGGTCCTCAGGCCCCAGATGCAATGAAGTTATCCAGGCCCATCCTCGAGTAGGGGGCAGACTTTCAAAATTTCTCAAGGAATGGGTCCAAACCACATCGGACAAATGGGTCCTAGACGTCATCAGCAAGGGTTACCTAAAATAATTCAAATCCAAGCCCCCACTACCTCATGTGGTGCCCTCCCCTATCTCAGGCAACCCGTCCAAGAGACAGGTGATGTCACAGGCCATTACGGACCTTCTTCAAGCAGGGGCTATAGAGCAAGTTCCCCCCAGAGATCAATCAGGTGGGGTCTACTCCCTATTCTTCATCATGCCAAAATGCACAGGGGAGGTCAGGCCAGTCTTAGATCTCAAATTCCTAAATCATCTTCTCGCAGCAGACCCTTCAAGATGGAAACCTTGTCATAAATCACCAGGAAGTTGCAACAGGGGGATTTTCTGGCATCTATCAATCTGCAAGATGCCTGTTTGCATATTTACATTCAGTAGTAGTAGTAGTAGTAGTAAATCATTTTTTATTCATGTACGAATAAATGGATACATTCAATTGAGCGGGGCTCATTTTCAGTGAAGTTCCATATTGCAATAAAGTTCCACATCAAATAACATAACATCAGTCACTAGAGGGCCACATATAAATTAAGACAATTTACAATACAATAATAAAAAAAAAAAAAGAACTACACAGGCAGTATCTCGGGTTCAAGTTGGGGGAGCAGCACTTCCAATTCAAAACACTGCCATTCTGGCTTTCTTCAGCCCCAAGGACATTCTCCAAGGTGCTCTATAGCAGGCTAAATTGGCTCTCACCCACTAACCACATAGACTTTGTCTTAGGGTGCTTCACCAGAAAGGTCCATGGCACTGGCACCCCTCCAGAGCTTGTGAAATTTCTTGTCCCGTCCATCTCCTCCTCCTGCTCCCTCAGGTCCCAGAGACAGGCCCTCCTCAAGACGCCAGCTACACAGACTCAAATGGGTGGGCAGAACTTTACTGCATTCGCTCCCAGGCTGTGGAACTCCTTCCCTGCTCAGGTCCGTGCCGAGCACTCACAGATGTGTCTCCGTTCCTCCTTATGGAACCATCTCAAACTTGCCTCAGCCTGTGGCTGCCCCAAACCCCCATGAATTGATCCATCACAGCACTCCTCTGCTCTGGAGCTACTCCTGGATAAAAGACCAGACTCCAAGAGGTTGCTAAGCTGTATATAGTGTCACATCTGAAGGATTTCGATACTGTGCCCCTGGAATTGCTCTTGGCTTCCATAAGGTGTTTATGTTGTTATGTTAATACTGTATAATCTATGCCTTACCACGCTCGTACACTGTGTTGAATCTTTAACATTACTGCTCTTATCTCCCACAAGGTGTTTATTTTTGTTATGTTAATACTGTATAATCTATGCCTTACCATGTTTCGTATGCTGTGTTGAATCTGTATCCTCACATGAACTGTAACTTGTCTAATTTGTACAATGTCGTTGTATGTACCTAAATCTATTATTCCTGTACTCTCCCAGGTCATACCTAAAACTAGGCAATTGTCTTGTCTAGTGTACCTACCTGGTTAACAAAAGCTAAATAAATAAATAATAGCTCACCTTTGGATATGAGGGATACAGCTTTTCCCTTACTTGGATGATACTGTCATCAAGGCCCCACAGCTCGACCAAGCAGTGGCAGAGGTAGTCCGGTGCCTGTTGGCCCACAGTTTTGTCATCAACTGGGGAAAAAGTTCCTTAACTGCAAGCCAGACTTTGAACCACTTGGGGGCAGACTTCATGACACAAACCAATAAGGTCTTTCTCCGGAAGCAAAATTCAGGGACCTGCTGAAGCTCATCAAGAAGTGTTACACAGCTTCTCGGCGGCTGGCTCACTCCTTCATGCAGCTAATTGGGACTCTAGTATAGCTGGCAGATTCAGTCCCTTCGGCTGTAGTCCACAATAGGCCCATTCAGGCACACTTGCTCAGGCTGTGGTCCCAATCCAGACATAGCCTGTACCAACTAATCCCAATTTCTCAACAGATAAAAACTTCCCTCCAGTGGCGGACTCTGAGGACAAATGTCATGAGGGGTCACAAATTGGGCCATCCACACCAAATCTGAATCACGACCGATGCCAGCCTCAGGGGCTGGGGGGCTCACCTACATCAGCTGTCAGCTATGGGGCAAGTGGTCGCTGTTAGAAACAAGATACAGCATAGACATCCTCAAGATGAGGGCAGTATGCCTGGCCCTGATGCGCTTCGAACAGCAAGTCCTCAATCAGGACATTCTGATTATAACAGACAATCAGACAACGGTGGCATACATCAACCATCAGGGCAGAACAAGTAGCTCAAATGCTGCTGGCATCCCTGCTTCTCTTTCAATGGGCCGAGCACCAACTGGCAAACATAAGGGCAGTGTACATTCCAGGCAGGAAAAATGTCACTGCAGACTGGCTCAGTCGCAAAAATGTTCTACCAGGGGAATGGGAGCTGAAGGACAGTGCCTTCCACATCCTAACAGAACAGTGAGGCAATCCTCCGATAGATCGTTTTGCCTGCCAGCAAAACTCTAAGGTAAAGCAATTCTTCTCCCTGGCCAAGGACAAACTAGCGGTGGCTCAGGACACCTTTTCCCTAGACTGATGTCAGTTCGGTCTCCTGTATGCCTTTCCTCCAATACTGCTTCTATCCAGAGTCCTCCACAAAGTGGCTCTGGACCGGGCAGAACTGATTCTAGTCTGTCCCCGATGGTGGCGTCACCCATGGTTCCCGCTTTATAATTCATCTTTCAAGGTGACCACCTCTGACCTTCCAGATCAGCTCAGACCTTCTTCATCAGGGTCCGGTACTACATCCCAGTCTGAGCAACCTCTTCCTCACGGCCTGGAGATTGAGTGGGAAACTTTCAAAGAGCTAGGCTACGCAGCTCCTGTTATTGAAATGATGGTGCACTCACGTCGCCCCTCTTCCTCTAAAGTATATTACAGAATTTGGAGGATATTCTTGTTCTGGCTTCAATCTAAACACATACAGAACCAACCAATATCATTGCCTGTAGCGCTGCAGTTTCTTTAAAATGGGTTTGACAAAGGACTGCAGCCAGCCACCTTATGAGTTCAGGTTTCCACGCTGGGGGGTGCTCTTGTTGGTGAATTCAGGTGAATCATTGGGTTCACATGCCAATGTCTGGAGGTTTCTAAGGGCAGCAACATTAAAACACCCTCCAGTCAAGACAACGGTACCACCTTGGAGACTTAATCTGGTTCTCAAGTCTTTGACCAAAGCTCGTTTTGAGCCTCTCAAGGAGACATCCCTCATGCATCTCACAGTGAAGATCGCCTTTTCTCATAGCTTTTATTTCAGCCAGGAGAATCAACGAACTAGGAACATTGTCCACCAGAGAGCCATACACTGTTTTTCATCAGGACTCTGTGGTACTCTGAACAGATCAAGGTTTTTTTACCAAAAGTTATGTCTCCTTTCCATTGCAACAGGAGTTGATTCTGCCTTCCTTCTGCCCACACCCAAAAAAAAAAAATTGAAAAGGTAAGGGAATTTCACACGCTAGATCTGAGAAGAGCAGTGAAAGTGTATATTAAAAGAACAGATTCTATTTGCAAAACATCAAGTTTGTTCATTCTAACCACAGGTGAAAATATGGGTAAAAAGTCTTCAAAAGATTCTATAGCCAGATGGATCTGTTCTGTCATCGCCACAGCTTATGATCAGGCTGGAGTAACTTTGCCTGGTCCACCAGAGCTATGACCACTTCGCGGGCAGACTTCAGAGAAGCATCTCCAGCAAACCTGTGCAGGGTGGTCACATGGTCATCAATTCCACATTTGCAAAATTTTACAAACTGGATGTGATGTCCTCGGCGGAAGTGTCCTTTGGCCGCCGAGTGCTTCACGCGGTGGTGGAGGACCCTTAAGGGCACTTTACATTCTTCCCACCTGGGATATCTCGGGGATGTACTGCTTTTGTATATCCCATGTGTAAGGAAGCCCGGAGACCAGCTTAGGAGAGAAAAATTGAAATTTAAATGCCTGTAATCTTTCTTTCTCTGATGGCTGGTCTCCGGGCTTCTGCTTCCCTCCCAGAATGTACATAGTTGGCCATTTGGCCATGTGTGCCTTAATTTTCTTGTTTTTGTTCCCAAGTTTGTGTAATATTGCCACATTTGGACAGCTTTCAGAAGAACTGATGGAAACAGGAAGTGGAGGGCTGGATATCCCCAGCTGCAGAGATCAAGTTCCTGCCTTCCTATCTGCATCAGGAGGTACAGCCCCATGTGTAAGGAAGCCCGGAGATCAGCTGTCGAAGAAAGAAAATTTACAAGTATTTAAATTTAGATTTTTTTAGTATCCACCATTTTTAAAGGCTGAAAAATCAGTTTGTGGGGATGGTATGCTGTTGGCCAGTAACTTTTAAAATCTGGTTGCTGCCATTCCATCAGCACAGCGACAGCACTACTGTCTGAATTTGGAAAGCGCTTGGGTTGCCGGGGGGCCAGCCAGGGGGGCATTGGGTGACCCTGGGATTCTGTCCTCCAGGGGTGGCAAGATTGCCGCCCTCACTGCAGTACTATTGTCTGGGTGACTACAGGTGGCAGTGCAGTCGAGGGCACCATGGGGGGAAGAACACAGGCTGAGATCCGATGCGACAGCATGCCTATGCATGCACATGTGCCTAGGACCCCAGCATGCACCTACGTCCTCAGAATGGGGAGAAGCAAGGAAAAAAGACTCCACAGCTGACTTGACAACTGCTTCTGTGAGCCAAACACTGACCAACCCAGAACCCTTAGCCATCAGCCTGATGAAACATTGTTCAGGTATGAGGGACCATCTCTCCTTCCTCACCTAAGTGGGGGTGGGGAGGAGGAGGTCTGAGACTACGGCAGCATGGAGGGAGGTGGCTGGAGTTTGGCAGAGCTAGGCACCTTGGGGGACTCTGTGGGATAGGTTCAGCTGTGGCGTAGTAGGGGGCATGAAGAAAGAATAAAAAAAAAAGTCTGTTTTTTGTGGTCATTGGCCAACTGGCTACCTGATTAATCACACCATGTCACTATGATGGTATGCCCCAGGCCCCGAGGATGGGGAAGATGGTTTTGGAGGATGAAAAGCTGGGTGAAAAGAAAAGAAAGTTACGTGGGGATTCTGACTTGCTCAGCGAGTAAGCAACAGTTGTGGGATTCAAACATAGGTATCCAGGTTCACATCTCTGGCACTGTAACCATCAAGGCAAACTGCCTTCTTGGGACTGCATAATATGGTAACACCCAGTCACCTGTGGCCTCTGCTGCCAGTTGTGTGTCTCTCTCTCTCTCTGGTTATCAACTTTTGGCCTCCTCATTGCTATTATCAGCTTCATCATCACCTATTCTTATTGTGGTCACCTGTCCCTCTTTATTGCCATGTGTCACTGCTTCCCATTACCAACTTTGTCACTGCATACCTGGTTTCCAGCTGTGTCACTGTCCCCATTACTACGCACCCTTACCAGATGTCACAGTCCCCATTACAAGCTGTGTCATGACACTGTGTACCAACTGCAACTGCCCCATTACAAGTTGTTTCATTGCCCCCATTACCATAGAAGTTGATGGCAGATAAGGACCTCAAGGCCCATCCAGTCTGCCCATTTGTTTTTCTACCTTATAAATGTGCCATCGGCCTTTGCTCTGTCAGTGGCCTATCTATTCATAGTCATTTGTATTGCTCCCTTATGCCTATCCCATGCCTGTTTGAAGCCCTGCACTGTATTCATAGCCACCACTTCTTGTGGTAAGCCATTCCATGCATCCACCACCTTTCTGTGAAAAGAATTTCCTCACATTCCCCTTAATCGCCCCCTCTAATCTCATGCTGTGTCCTATTGTCCTGCTATTTTTCTTATATTTAAACATGTTAGACTCTTTCACCTTGTTAATGCCCTTAAGGTGCTTGAATGCCTCGATCATATCACCTCTCCCTCCTTTGCTCAAGGGTATACATATTGAGCTCTGTTAATCTGTCCTCATATGTCTTCTGATGCAGTCCCTGCACCATTTTGGTTGCCCTTCTCTGGACTGCCTCAATTTGGTTAATGTCCTTGTGAAGGTGTGGCCTCCAATACTGCACGCAGTACTCAGATGGGGCCTAACCAGTGTCTTGTAAAGAGGGATTATTACCTCCCTCTTACGACTTGTGATACCCCTACTAATACACCCTAACACCCCCCTAGCCTTACCCACTGCTTTAAAGGTCTGCTTGGATGATTTCAGGTCATCAGTGATGATGATACCCAAGTCTCTTTCTTCCTTTGTGACTGCTAGCAACTCCCCTCCCAGCCTATAGGTGGCTTCAGGGTTTCTCTTCCCTACGTGCATGATCTTGCACTTCTTTGCATTAAATCCCAGTTGCCACTCTTCTGACCATTTTGTCAGTTTATCCAGATCTCTTCTCATTCTGCCCACCCCATCTGGATTATCTACTCTGTTGCAGATCTTGGTGTCATCTGCAAACAGACAAGCCTTACCCTCTAGTCCATCTGCAAGGTCACTAATGAAGATGTTAAAGAGGACTGGCCCCAGGACTGATCCCTGAGGTACCCCACTTGTGACTTGCATCTCTTCTGACTGTATACCATTTACCACCACCCTCTGTTTTCTGCCCGTTAACCAGTTTGCCACCCAGTTGACCAACTTCTGACCCACCCGAGCCTACCCAGCTTATTTATCAATCTTCTATAATGGAACAGTGTCAAAAGCTTTGCTGAAGTCAAGGTACGCAACATCAACTGCTCCCCGGTCCACCATTCTGGTTACCCAGTCAAAGAAATCTATGAGATTAGTTTGACAGGACCTTCCTTTGTAAACCCATGCTGTCTTGGATCCTGTGCCCCTATGGATTCCAGGTGTTGCACTATCCTTTCCTTAAGGGTGCCTCCATAATCTTGCCCACTACTGAGGTAAGACTGGCTGGTCTGAGTTTCCGCCTCCCTCCTTGCTACCACTCTTGTGGGCGGGATCACATGAGCCCTTCTCCAGTCTTCTGGGACCTCTCTTGTGCTCAGAGACTCACTAAACAATTCTGCTAATGGCTCTGCTAGTTCCACCTTTAGCTCCTTAAGTACCCTGGGATGTATGCCATCAGGTCCCATTGCCTTATCCACCCTGAGCTTGCTAGCTCTTGAAGGACCTTTCTTTTGTGAAAGGAGTAGTGCTCACCTCCCCCCGTGTCCATGATGCTGAGCTGTGGGCCCTGCCCTACCTTCTTCAGTAAATACTGAGCAAAAGTATCTATTTAGGATAGATGCCTTACAGGGTCCTCCTCCTCCCATGCTCCCTTTTCTCCATTAAGCTAGCAATAGCCCTCTGGGCTTTCTCCTTTCACTAATGTATCTATAGAAAGTCTTGTCACCTTCTTTTACTGTTCGTGCTAGTGTTTCCTCAGTTTGGGACTTTGCCTGCCTTACTGCCTTCCCTGCTTCCCTTAGGGCAGTTTGGTATGCCTCCCTGTCTTCATCCCACTGTGTTCCCTTATATTTCCTGAAGGCCAGCCTTTTGGCTCTGACCTTTTCTGCTACTGTATTTGAGAACCAAAGTGGTTTCCTTCTTCTTTTGCATTTCGTTTTCTGTCTAACACAATGGGATGTTGCTTCAAGTATTGCATCCTTAATGCTTGCCCACTTTGCCTGTACCCCCTCATCTGTGTTTCTTTTTGCCAGGGTTAGCTTAACTCTGTTGGCCATCTTATCAAAGTCAGCTCCTCTGAAGTCCCATATTTTTGCCTTGGAATGGGAAATTACTGTCTGTGTTGATGGACCCTTCTTGCCAGTGATGTCGCTGGCCCCTTATTGCCGGCATTATCACCATCCTCCATTGCCAGCTGATACTGTCATCTTCATTGTCAGCTGTATCAATGCCCTCATTACCAGCTATATTACTTGTCCCTCATTACCAGCTGTTTCAGTGCCCCCCTCGTTGCTAGCTCTGGCACTGCCCCCGCAATACCAGCTGTCACTGTTCCCTCATTACCATGTGGCCATTTCCTTCCAGTGAGTTGTTGGAGGGTGAGTAGGTCATGTGATTTATAACTGGTGGCTCTGGGCCACTCGCTGCTGACCAGAGTAAACATGCAGCTTGGGGGTACAGAGGAGTGGTGGTGGAGAAAATGGGAAGTCCAGTCTGAAGTTATAGCTGCACTGTGAGGGGTAGGTAGGCAACAAGGGGTAGAGGCATGTCATGGATTGGGGGCATTAACAGTACCATTGGCTGATTTGTTGTGGGGCAGAAACAAGAGTTGAATGAAACACAGCAAGGAGCAGGGGCATGCCATGTGCAGGGAGGGTGCTCCAGTGCTCTAACAGTGCCATCAAGTTTTTTTTTTTTTTTTTAATTAATATAGTGTGCTGTATCTCCTTCAGCCAGCTGGCCCCCATCTGACCTACCCTATCACCCAGCCCCATCACTCACCTTCTCCAAGACTTACCTCCTGCTTCTCAGTGCATCCTGGCTTACCTCCAGGTGGGACCATCGGGGGGGGGGGATTACCCCCAGAAGGAGTCAGTGATCAGGAGAGAATGCTCGGTCAGCAGTGTGGGGCCTGTGATGAGGGGTGGACATCTTCCTGCATCAGTCTGTGGCCTTTCCCTTTTCTCCATTCTCCTAGGAAGCTGTGGAAATTTCCTGCCGCAGGCCCATGAGGTGCGTGCGCTCATGTCAGAGCATAGTGGCGTCCTTCCTCTCAGCTCATTGGATCTGCATGCACCTCTACCAGTGGTAGAGCAATGGAGACTGAGCACTGTCCCTCCCTGAGCTGGAGAAGGTCCAATGGGATGCTCATCTCACCTCCCCAGGCCGGCCCTCCAATTACTTGGGCTTATTTCTGAACCCGGGTGGTAGACTTTGCGAGCAGTAGTGCTACCACTGTGCAGATGGGCTGGACAGTGCCGTCAGAGGTTGGGCAACAAGGCAAAAAGAAGAATTGTGCAAAGCACTCATGGAATTGCCATAAATAGTTTTTGATATGTTACACTGTTTACTGGTTTCAGACACTAATTATGTAAGGGACTCTAGATAGCGTTGGTGTCAAAGATAACCCCTAGTATTTTAGTCTAGTTTTTATTTTATTGTTTAATCACATTTTGAGCTGTTTATTTCTATGGTGCCCTTTCCCTGAGACTCGCGGTGCCTTACAAGACAACAGAAAACAAAATACTACTGCTACCACTACTTACAGTAAATAACAGTGCGTGGTCAAGGGTTATGTGGTCTGTTAAATCACCTTCTAGGGGTGTAGCGTGGCACTAGGCTTAAGGCCCGTTTACGCGACCTGATTCGCATCGTTGTGAGCAGTGTAGATCAGGTCGTGTAAATGATGTGTGCAGCATAGTAGTTCACTCCGTTATGGTGAACCGTGATCCCTGTTCTGATGGGATCATATAGTGGTGTAGGCATTTTGGACTAGCGTGTAACAACGCTGCTGCGCCTGTACCACTACAGTCCTGAGGTACCCCATGCCAGGAAGTGTTGCACTCTGCATATTCACGTTCCTAAAGAGTGCACTGAAACTCATTTATGTATTCTGGCCATGGCATCTGTGTGCTTTCTTTCTTACCATGTCACATACCTGCTGCACTTGTTGGTGAGACTAAATTTTTTAGCAGAATACATTTTCTGATTTCACACCGTGCAGAATCACCTTGGCTCTCGTTAGTTTAAATAGCTGCCTGGACCCAGTGCTATACTGTTTTGTAGCTGCTGGTCATAAGTTTAGTTGACTTAATGCTGTGCAGGAGCTGCCACTGCACACACACCCCCCCCCCCCGAGAAATGCAGGGCAAAACGCCGGAAACTAGCTGCTTGGGATGGCACCAGTGCAGGGGCTGGCAGTGTAAATGTAGGACTATATCACACGGAGCTCTGCAGAATGAAACACTACACAAGGTAAGATAGTGTAACCAAGCCTATAGTCTCATGCCTCTTGCCCCTAGAGGATGATTAACTAACCAGTAACATAACCCCTTGGAAAGCTTTACTACTATTATGTTTTTTTTTGGTTTTTGTTGTTTTAAGTAGTATTGTAACTTGTTCAGCATGCAATTAGGCTTTATATGTACGTTAACAAAAGATTAATACAGGGCTGCAAGAAAGCTTACAGCCAATCAGAAAGCTCAGACCATTTTTATAATTTTAATTTACTAATAGCCGTGTCATGTAGTAGAATAACACTCCGGGAACAGGAAAGTCTAGGTGAAGGGGGTTCCTGTGGCAGCCCCCAACACTGTGTGTCATTTTAACATATCATTTAGCCCAGGGGTTCTCAAATGGTGAGGCCCCAACCTGTTCCAGGGGAGGCTCAAGCAAGTCTGAAAAACTACAGTATTTAAATTTTGAGTTTTATGTATTTTGTGTGAAGAGATGAAGCAAACTGAAAGAGGATAATAGTAGTAGAATTTTATGTATTTATTTACTAATAGGTGACAAGGGCAGGTGAATGAGCCAAGGCTCATGTCAGGTGTACCCGGGGAAGGGTAGGGAGTGAATACATTTCAAAAGGTAACTGCAAAACAGTCAAGAAATATACAATGAGCAATAGTGCAAATAAATAGGAACAATAAATTATAATGAGTGGTGGTAATTGATCAATTGGTAAACTGATGGCAGAACAGCCCATATACAAGGGCTGACAATAGAAGTGCTAAGAGTAATTGCAGGAAGGAAGAAGCAAAGTAATCCCATAGAAGTTGCTTAGGAGCAAGGAAAGATGGGGAGAGGCAAAGTATGTAGGAAGGTTATTTCATATAGAGAGGAAACAGAGGAAGTAGTCTGACCCATGAAGGTACTGCAACAAGGAGTAACAATGGTTCAAGAATGAAAATAGCAGAGCAAGTAGGTTGGCCGGGGTTACAATAAGCTGAATAATAATATTTATTTTATTTGTTATTCAGATAATGCTTTTGAGCACAAGCCCACGTCAGTATAAAACAAAGAACTGAATGTGAGCCAAGTACTCAAAGGGGTTTCAATTTAGTCATGGTGTACTGCCCAAAGTACAGTACGTTATTTTTCTTTGGGGAGGCCCAAGATTATTTAAATTTTTTTTGGGGGGGGGCACAAAATCTTTTCCATGGATTTGAGGAGGCTTACTGTGACAAAGTCTGAGAACTATTGATTTAGCCACTCCATTACTTTCAGAGGAACATTTTGACCCTGATTTCATGCATAGCTAAGGGTTTCAACTGGAAATTTTAACCCTTGTTCAAGTATAGCATGAATTTTAAATAGCAGGCCCTGATTTGAAGCATAGCTGGAGTTTTCTGTGTTAAGTTTTTACCTTGATTATACCCATGCTGAGTAGTTACAGGGAAAGGCAGAAAGCAGTTGGCTCAAATAGGGAAACTTCGGAGAGTGGGAGAGGGGGACAGAGAAAGAATATGTGAGAAAACATTGGGATATAATTTTCAGAAGGAGCCTGGAGTAATAAAACATCATGAACCAGCCATAAAACCAACCTCCGAGTAACATTGCTTGCAGGTGTAACCCCTAGGTGGCACTATCCCAAGGGCTACTACCCCTGCCTGCCTGGCTAGGAGCAGGTTAAGGGGCCTGAGTTCTGAAACGGCTGCCTCTACCCGGAGGTCATGGTTGGTAGTGGTCAACCTAACTGGTATTGTTTGCATCAATCCTACCTGTACCAGCTTGTTTGTATCTATGTACTTATTGCTGTCTTAAGTTACTGTTATACTGTGTTATACTGTTATACTGTGTATTTTCGTTTGTCTTACTGTGACAAGGTACCTTTGTAAATGAGCCTATGGCTCAAAGGTTTTCCAAACTGCCGTCTAAATAAATAAATAAACCCTGGGCACAGCCCTCCGGGACACTGTAACCCCCCCTCTTTCTTACTAGTGGCTGGAGCAATACACAATAATCACTTTCACAATACCCCGATACACCACACAAGTACCCACACTGTTTGCACTTACCACCAGGGCTCTCCTCTGGCTCGACCCTGGGGACCCCTTGTAAAACAAGGTTATACACTGCAAATAACAGCAGTACAGTACTCTTGCGCAAACTGGACCACAGTCAGGGTAAATGCAAAAAGAGTTAAATCTGATTTATTTAAGGGACTTGAACAAGGGAGGGGTATAATCAGGTTAATTTGCTTAAAGGCTGCATTAGTCAAACAATTATGCATGCTCTTCAGGGTCCATAAACAGTCACACATTCTGGGTACCCAGGTGAAGAAGAGCTGGGCTAGCCAGGATCATTGCCCGGGGTATGCCAGCGTCGCAGCTGGTTGGGGCCCTGTGATGGTAGAAAACAATATGCACCACACACACTAATTGTAATCCGGAGCCGGAAGACTCAGTCCGTGAAAGAAAAGAAACAACAAGACAATCAGATGACGCACTTAGATTAAGCTGTTGTTGCAGGGAGCTACCCTGATGGTTACTCACTATACCCAAGACTGGACACAGGCTGAACGAAAATTGAGACTGCAGGTGGTTGATCTGGAGTGCCAGGAGAAGCAGGGCCCACACGATTCGCCAAGGCTTCATTCCTGTTCAAGCATGGAGCAGGGGGCTGATCCCCAGGCAGGTGTCTCGTCGATGGCTTTCTCTGTGCAGTGGGGTAGTCTGGCAGGGCCGGTGTGGCAAGGCCCAGGCCGTATGGAGATGAACGCAGATTCAGTCCTGTCGAGCTGGATACAGCTTCCAGCAAGCAGAACACAATCCACACAGTGGGGAACCAAATCACGCCCCACTATAAACACACAGCACATTTACATGTAAGGGATTCTACTATACCAGGCAAACCGCTCTCCGGTCACAATCGCAAAGTCTCTGCACACACCAGGAGTTTAGAGGTTGCTGGAAATCCTGACAGGCCGATGCTTGAAAGATTCAGCAAATCTTAGGTCTTCTTCAGCTTGATCCTGGTCACAACTCAGTGGCTTACTTCGTTCTCACAAACTCTAATTCAGTCCGAGCTGATTATCTTCTCCCTCTCAGGGTCTGCAGGCAGGCATGAAGGCCAAAACTCAAGCCTTTCCACAGAGACTGTCTCCAGCTGTTGCTTCTTCTGCTCCCAACTTAGATCTGACTCAACTGCCAGCAAGCCTGGGAATTTCCCCAAGATCCAAAAGGTTCGGTTGGCTGATTCATCTGTCAGTCACAACAGGAGCTCCCCCTTCAGGTATAAAAAAGGCGCCAAAAGCCCAAAACTACAGTTCCTACAGCTTCTGACTCCAGACAGCTCCATTTTCGGTCCCACCAGTACTGATTGGTCCAATCTGGCAGTACAAGATAGTGGAGATAAAACAGTCCTTGCTGCAAAGAAGGCAGGTTAGACAAACTACATTATCATTATCACTCTGAATGATTTCAGCAAATAGTTACATCTTTCAACAGAGCTCCCTCTCAGATTACCCATCACTGCAATCCAGGCAGCTCCCAAAGAGACAGCACACAGAGGACATACAGGCACTCTCTGGCAATCACATTTAAACTGCTAAAACGCAGGACACCAGCCTGGCAGTGAGCATTTAGTCACACTCAAGGAAGACTTTTCGGGAACCCCCATTTGTAGGGGGGTTACACAGGTAAAAACTACAGTACTCAGCAGCACTATATAACTAGATAATGTACTGGACTCTCTTTCTGTGTCACTGGACTGTGGAGCAGCACAGTGAGCTGACCACTAACGGACTCACAGTAGAGTCACACATCAGGAAAAAGAAACTCTATAGGTGAGGCGGTTTCTGTAGCAAATCCCCAGCCATCTGTCATTTTAAAAGATTAGGGAGCCACTCCATTACTTTCTCTGGGAATGTTTGGAACTTGTTGCACCTTGATTTCACAGTACAGCTGAAGACCAGCTACAGTATTACAACATGCACAAATCCCAAGACAAGCTGCTAACTTAGCTGGTAGATTTTAATCTGCCAAGTACCTGTAGAGATAGAAAGCAATGCAAGGGGTATGTAAGGAGAATTTGCAACCCATTTTGAAAATGATATTAATTCTCTGAACCACAACTTGTATCATGTTTGCCATAGGCTATTACCACCTCCTCAACTGGGCACAAGTTGTAGTCAAAGAAAGCTGGAAGTGAGTGATTGTGGAATGCACACATGCTGTAACAGGTGGGTTTCTGGAGTTCCCTGTATATTTATTTTTGGTAGGTGGTAGAATTTAGAAACCTTGGTGTTACAGGATCATTTATGATGAGTTGAGCTAAGAATTGAGCACCTTCATCCAGTTATTTCCTGCCAGGAAACTCCCATTGCTTTGAGTGTATTTTCACAAGGCCTTTCAGTTTATAGATCTCTCACCTAATGAGCTTGCAAGAAGATGATGTTTTAATAATTCACTTTACTAACTATCTATAATATATTGTGCCCTTCACAGAGGATATTAATTGAGACATGGACCATTTTGGCTTAACAGACAAGCCACCTCCTAACAATAGCGAATGTTTGCAGCTGCGATGCACACACAGCATCTGCTGACCCAGGCAGGACCATGGAGCTTTTTAATCAAATCCAGGTCTCTTGGCTCCCCACCAGTTTATGTCTAGCAGGTCATTAATTTGCTTTGGAAAGCCCTGGTGGAAGGTCTTATTGGTGTTGGAAAGTTAAAGTTGGACTCACTGGAATTATGGCCTTTTTGCTGTCCTTATTCTTCTATGTTCACAAAAAATATCAGTAGGGGCGCTATTTCCAGAGTGAATAAAGATGATACTTTGATTCATTTCCTTCTTAAAAGTTTATTTAATGAGGCCATACACTCAACATTTCGCATATTGAACACGCTTCATCAGGAGAGTGCCTTCAATCTTTTACAAAGATGTGCTCAAACAAACCACAGTTGTGTCATATTGTTTTAGTTTTCTATTTATCTGGAAAAATGCCATCAGTCCACTGTATAAACATGATATACTTGTAGTTATATGCTCCAACACATGTGGCTGCTTATTGTCAGTCCTGCACCTTCAGGTTCTAGTTCCAAAATCTAGTTCTTCTGTGTTTTAACTCCCAAATTTGGGAACAAAATGTTTACCTTATGTGACTTTTTTTTTAAACTTATTGGCTATTTCTAGGCAATTCATGAACTGTAAATCTGACAGTCTTATTGTAGGACTCTCAGTACAACATTCCTTTCAATTTGTAAGAGATGACACCCTCACAAATAACCAGGATTTTAAAAGAATTGTGCTAAAATTAATTAATTTATATGGGGGGTGTAGCTTGGAGTCCCCGGGTGAGGGGACTGGAGTATTTCAGACAGGGATCAAGTCATGGTATACCAGTTTCATGGTATACTGCAGTATTGTAGATCATGGTGTTAGATACAGTTTAAAATTAAGCAATAAGGCATGACAAGGCATGTGTTATTGTGTAATAACATCATGACTAAGGTGGTTAAAGCACGAAGCCACAGGCTGTGTGTGTTCAACACCCGAGAAGTGATATTACACAATAACACACACCCTGGAGGGCCTTATTGCTATTATACATTGGCTCCTTCAATTTATAATAAAAAAATATATAAATACAATTTTTAATTTATTTTTATTAATAAATTATTTATTTATTTATATTAGAGTAGAAGAATATTTTAACAAAAATTAGTTCCCTTTACCCGGTTCGGTGGTGCTGAGAGTTGAGGAACTGGACGGCTCATGTCGCGCTATGTTGGCAACCCGGGTTCAGGAATGACCACGGATCATTGGGGTGCCAGCATTGGGGGGGTGTAGGAGCGGGATTGAGCGCACTGTCATGCTGCTGTCCTCTCCTGGGGTGGGAGTGGTTTGTCGACCCTCCTATAGTTCTGTTCCCCACTGGGTGGAGGTCCAGTGGGGTAACGTATGCGGGCAGAGTGTGCGCGCCTCCATGTACATGTACAGCTGTGTGCCGGGGCTCCGGGGGGGGGGATGGGAGAAAACCCAAGAAAAACCCAGAAAAAGTTATTTAAAAAAAATGTGTTTCTTTTTTCTGCTTCTGTAGCAGGTGGGGCTATTTACTGTGTGCTGTCTTTGTTGTCTGTAGCTCTGTGTTTCTCTCTGCCCCTCCGCCCAGCTGTGTGCTATTGTTCATCTCTGTTTACTGTTTTTCTTGGCCCCCCTGCATTCCATTGTAGTAAGTTATATTGGTATGTTTTTTGGTTTTTCACACACAAAAAAAGACTTGCACAGCAGTTTTACTTCAGTGTGGTTGCGAAGCTGAGACTATGTCGCTCTTTAAGTGTGCACGTAACACTGGTAACATCCGAGTGGCGGATCCCAAATCTTTTACCACAGTTTCTTTTTTTTTAGGTTCTCCCGGTGCAGTTTCTATGTTTTCTTACTTGTACTGGGAGAACACCACAGGAGAATGGTAAAGGCACACCAGTGAGTTGAGACACACTGGAGAGCAGAGGATGTGTGAGCATGCGCTTGAGAAGCCGCTCTGTGCGGCGGTTTGTTTAAATGTGGGGGAAAAAAAGCTTGTTGAGCTTCATTCAGGGAAGTGGGTGAATGCTTCATGTCTTTAGTGTTCTGATGATGGTTTTCTCTTTCTTTGTTTTTTTTTGTTTTTTTTTAAAGAGTTTCTGGCTGGTAGCTAGGGAATGAAAAGTTAATCTGTGAGCAGTTTGTTTCTGCAGTTCACTCAAACTGCTCTGTTCTGAGAAAGAAAAAAAGAAAAAAAACATCACTCTCTGTTTGGTATTCTGCAGTATTGTATTTGTTGTGGTCAGAATTGCTGTTTGGGGGGGTGGTGACATGGGCTGAAGTTGTTCACCAAGGACTGAGGGATGGGATGTGGGTGGGGGACTAAAGTTCTTGACAGGGGCGGCCGAGAGCAGCAGTAACTGGTGGAAGGGAGGCATGATTTCTGTCTCTGTCATGCGGTCATGTGTGTGTATCTGGACTTCATACAGTGATGTTATTGTGAAATAGCATCAATGTTCCAGGCACCCACTGACCAATCAAAGGTAAAGAAATGTCCTTGCCATTGTATAATTTCCCTTATATCGCTTACTGTGTTTCATGGTTAGTAGTGTATTTTCAGCCTTGTTCCCCCAACTAATTATCTGATTTGCATCCGAGGTGTTGCTTTCATACTAAGGACTGTATTGTAAAAATTGCACACTACAACCTGCATTCTGTTCATAAAGATTGCACACAAGTTGTAAAGTATAGCTTTCTGGAAATAAATGCATCATTACATCCTGAAATCATTACTTAGAAAAAAACATGTAATGTTCATGCTGTATTCTTGTGGTTTATAGTTTACATTTTAAAATTAAGATTGCTATGGGATTCTTTGTGCAGGGTGAGGTATAGACCATATTGTCCGTAGTGCAGTAGATTCAACACTGAGTGCAGTGCAAGTTTCTCCATGTGAAACAAACATGAACAAATAAGTATTTAGCAGTGTGTCTTGGCCAGCCTGCCAGAGCAGTGATAGCACTACCTCTTGCGGTGCTGAGGACCCGTGTTCGGGAATGAGTGTGGTACATCAGAAGGCTGGCTGGGTTGAGGTAGGATGAGTTTCTCAAAGGCAGCTCTGCTTCTCCAGGGGGACGGTTGTAGCTTCCTGGCAAGTCAGCAACTTGTGTCTGAGGCTGGGTGCGCGATAGCCAGGGTCACACTTCAGTGGGGAGGTGTCAGCAGATGTCTGTAGGTCGGATGCAGGAGTGTGCCCAGCCTGCACTGACATCATTACACATCCACGCCTCAGGGGACCTTAAAGGGAAAAACTTCGGCTGGAGCCTTTCGTTGATCTCAGTCTCTTCCCCCTGAGGAGCTTCACTGCAGGGGTTAAGCTGCAGGCCTCCCCAGTCTGAGCTACCTTGGGGGGATGCCAGGTGCGAGGTCTGGGCGCTGAGAAGGGGTAAATCCTCTGCCCATCCCAGGGAGGAAAATAGGGAGTTAAAAAAATAAAAAAAAAAGCAGTGTGTCTCAGTATTTTATTTATTTATTTATTTGAAAATTGGTGACCGGGAATGAAACACTGAGCTCAGGCTGGTTTCCAGGTGTGACCTAGGGGAAGGGTATGGAGGAATATAAAATGCACAGCACAGACATAATACAAAGTTACAGTGAAGTGCAGTCGGAGAATATGATGACACAGGAGTAAGGGCACAATGAGCAAACAATTCAGAATGTAGCAAATTAAGCCTTGCAACCACACCAGTGCTGGAGAAGGAGGCAGATGCATAGGGGAAATGTTAAGGAGAGGGAAAACAGGATCGGGTGGGGGGTCTCATCTGTTACCTGAGGGAACATGGGGAGGCAGTGAAGCAGAGGGACGCAGAGAGGTGGTTCTGAAGTGATGGAAGACGGTAGGCAAAGGCTGAGTGCCCAGCAGAGGAGCGTGGCTCTGGAATGGCGAGCGTGTGATGATCACTTGTGTGGAGGGAACAAAAGGCAGCAGGGATGAGGGAGAAATATAGAAAGGAAGAGAGCCGAACCTGTATTTAGATATGAAAGAGGTGCAGTGAATCTGGTGACATGAGGGTAGATGGAGAATGGTTAAGGATGAGTAAAGTGAGCGAGCAAGGATTAGTGTGAGAGGGGGAGTTTGAAGCAAAGCAGAGGAAGGAGTAAGAGTATCTTGTCTGGCCAGGGAGATGGAGGGGTGGTGCCATAGATCATGTCTGCATAGTCAAAGACCGGGAACAGCATTTTGATAACAAACTATTGTTGGACCTGCAGAGGCAGATAGTCTTTATTGGGGTACAGGGCACCAAATTTGGGTTGGGGCTCGGCATGGATGATGTCAGTGTGGGCAGAGAAGTCAAGTTTTCTGTCTAGCCACACACTGAGGTCCCCGGAATGAACCACGTCTAGAAGGGAGCCATCCAAGGTGGAGATGATGGGCAGGATTGGGAATCTAACCAGTTTCTGGCTGGTGCCAAAGGTCATGGACACAGATTTTTTTTTTTTGTTGACCTGGAGGTTTTTAGATTGGAACCAGCGTAGAATGCTGTGGAAATCTTGCAGTAGCAGATGGACTGGAGGTATAGATGTCTGTGTCTGTATGAGCCCAAAAATATAATAAGGAAGGTTAACCTTCAGTTGATGCATTTGTAAGCTAGAAAAGGGCAGTTATCTTCCTAAGAAAGTACCTTCAGATATAGAAACAGCCTTTGAAAAAGCTAAAAACACTGGTGCTAAGTCCTTCCAATAATCCAGCCTCAGATATTCACTGTAAATACCTTTTGCAATTATCATCCAATGATAATTTCATATCGTTGGTTGCATCCCTGATTCCTGCTCAACTTCCATTCTTTATTTTTTAAGTTGTTGAGATGATGCTGTTACCAAACTAAGCTTTTTTTAGAAGTCAGTCAGACTAAGTTGAAATGTTGCAAACAGCTTTTTGTATAGGAGAGCAAAAAAAAAAAATCATAATGAAACAGAAGGTGCTATAAATAGAGAATAATGTATGGGCAACAATACACAACCAGGCTGCGTTTCCATCGAGGGGTTGAGATGACATCATATGGATGTGAAAGTGAAGCTTGGGAGGTCCATGATGTCATCTCAGCTCCGAGACAGAAACACAAGCCGAATTGGACATGGTTGCCCATGTTTAAATTTTTTTAATACATGGTTTTACTGAATGTCAAACGTGAACATTTCTGTTTATAAACATTAGTAAGTCAGACTGAACTGCTCCCCTCCCACATACTTTTTATTGCTCATCATGACAATATTCAAGATGTTATGTTGATGGGACTTAACAGAAGATAACCGTACACAGCAATTTTTTGTGATCTTTGAACTATGCACAACTTGTCATGATCTTTGAACTGCGCACACCAGCTTTTTATGACCTTTGAACTGTGCTCAACAACATTTGCCCATGTACAACATAGAAACATAGAATTTGACGGCAGATAAGGACCGCTCGGCCCACCCAGTCTGCCCATTTCCCTACCTGATAGATACGCTGCAGATTCTAGTTAATCAACAGCTTACTTCCTCCTACCCCCACCTAGAATTGCCCTATGCAAGGATATAGTGTGTGGTGGAACCCTGTATGCATGGATTCTGTGCCTGGAATATGCTTGTTCTGCTGCAGTAGTGATGTAATTATGTTGCTGTGCTGCAGTAGTGATGTCACTACTGCAGCACAACTTAGAATGCTGCCACACCACTACTTTCCTCTTATCATATCACGCTGGAAGCTGTTTTTGTTTTTAAAATCCAAACCTACAGAACAAGCTGGTGCACATGTAATCGGTAAGCTGAGCTTGCCATCAGTCCTCAGGGGCCTCTCCCCCAACCCCAGTTCACTGATAGGAGATAAGCATCCAAAAATGGGTATGGATGCCCATACACTCTAAAAGATAATGTGTGGGCATCCATACACAGACAAGCCTCTGTCTTCATCTTGAGCTTTCTGTGGCATCCAGTGAACCTCTTGAGCTTTGCTGTCGAGGTTCCTGACTGCCGTAAAAAAAAAACTCTCGATGCAGACACATGCTTGTTGTGTATGGCTGCTCATACATTATCCTCTGTTTTGAGTGCATGGAATCCATACGCAACAGCACTTAAGCATATTCTATATGTACATTATATGACACTTTAGATGGACTTGAGAATAGTTGTATTAGAAGTAGTGTTCTATTTCCATTTTTATATGAGACCTAGCTGGGGTATCTTGAAAGCTTTGGAGTGTGATTTGAAGTTAAAGAACATGTTTTTTGCTGCAACTCAAATAGAATGCACAGAAATGAGATTTGAAGTAAGGATTTTATGTTGCATTGTCATGGCCAGAACACATTTGTACAATGAAAAGAATGACTGACTGAAAAGGTCCCATGGCTTATCTGTCAGTACAGATGCAACCTTTTTTTTTTTTTAACTTTCCCAATATTTTAAAGCAGCTGTGTTTGTTGGCCCTCAAATAATTTAATCATATAGTTCTTGTTTTTGTGTGTGTGTGTTTTAGAAAGTGTTTCTGACAACCTTTGATTCATCCTTGGTGCATTTTTAGTTTTCTCGGGTATTTTTAAAACCGCTTTTATTTTAAGCTAATTTTGAATTCATGACTCGCATCATTAAAGATGGCCAGCACTCACAGTTTTTAAAAATCTCTTCTGGTGAAGTTACCTGTTGACTGGTCATGCTAGATTCATACTGTTGATGATGTTGCTAGTATGTGTTTCTGATGGTAAACAGCACAGCACTGTACCAAGATTTTCAGTTGTCAGCCCGGTGGCGCAGAGGGTTGAGGCGCTGGACGCCACACCTCACACCACGCTGGCGACCTGTGTTTGGGAATGAGCCAGAGTCCTCGGAGGTCAGCGGGGGGAGGGAAAGGATGTGAATTAAGCTGCTGACTGGCAGCTGTCTGCCTCCGGAGGGAGTTCTCAGCTCTCTTCGGAGCTTGGCCACCCCGTGGTGGAGGCTGGAGGGATAGTGCCGCTCTGAGAAGTGCCAGCGCTAGGCCAAAGAGAGGGCAGAAGAGACCTGGCACTGGAGCTGCAGTGTGGATACGCGTCTCCACTTGCATGCGCCACTACATATGGGGGTCTCAGGAACAGGTCACCGGGGTGAAAAATAGAGGAACTACAGGGGCTGTCCATGGATGAAGCTTCTGGGCCAAGCTCTGAGGATCTGCTGGGGCAAGCAAGGTGCTACAAGACCCAGAATGACCCCGAGTTCTGGTAGGGTGGCAGACAATCTGGAAAGCCTACCGTAGGAGGATAAAAAGAGTTAACAAATGACAAAAAAAAAGATTTTCAGTTGTTTTATGGTTGGCACAAAACAGGAAATTTTAAAAATGTTAAAGTCCCATATCTTAGTTCAGGAACAAAAAACACAACAAAAAGAAAAATGGGTATACTAATATTTGTTGTGAGAAAAACATTGTTGAAAAAAAAACAACTATATGGTACCTAACAAATATAGCTGCTTTGAATTGGAGAAAAGTAGGCAGTCTTTGGTCTGTGAACATCAAATAGGAGAGAAAGTTATAAATACCTAGAGATGCATTTTAAGAAAAACTGCCATAACAACATGCTTGGAGCAGACCTGCCTTTGAATGCTTTCTTTTTTTTTTTTTTTTTAAACATTTTTCCCATCCTTTGTTTTTCCACCTGAGCCATATGCTTTCCCTTTTGGCTCTTTCAGAGGCAGTCTAGCTCAGTCATCCTCTGCTGCTGCAGTCGTCCCAGAGGTTCCCACCCCTCCTCCATGGCAGGGAAGGTAACCAGGCAGGCGTTCCCCTACTTTCCTGAGGAGTTTTTTTGTGCTGGGTAGTACAGCATATGTGGTGCCCAAGCAAGCTGGAACCTTCATCCTGGTAATGCTGTTTTCCCCAATTTGCTCTCACCCATGGGCAGTGTCAGTGAGTGTTTCCGATCACGTGCATGCCATGGCGGGCATGATGCAGTAGGACTGATGGCGTCTACACGTCCTGGTGGGCCCTACATATGCTGACTACCTGTGGCACAGCCCTCCCTTCCTTCCCAAAGGCAACAGATATCTGTGCAGACACCTTGATAGCCTGCAGTAGTGACCCAGTCTCACCAACATTGCAGCTGCACCTGTGGACAGCTGGGTGGCGCTGCAGTGGCAGCATTGCTCTGTCTCCCACCTACTGAGATGCTGAGCATCCCCTGGAGTGCTCAGTCCTCCTGTCCTGCCCTGGTGACTTAGGCTTGTTCTAGAACCGGGGTTGCTAGCATTGTAAGTGATAGTCCCACCTCTGTGCCGACAAACCAGCAAAATTAAAGAGCTACTATACTGCCTGAAACTAATATTTATTTTTAGAAGCAGTCAACCATTACCTTTTATATCGGCGGTACCTTTCCCTTTGATTAGTTAGAAGATTGTTTACCTGATGTTAGTAGGTGTGATGTGTGGGGTGACACTGTGCCTGGCAGCTGACATGTCTAGCTATATTCCACCCATTACATCATATAGAATAGTGGATGGGTGAACATCCACAGCAAGACTGTGTTTCCATCGAGGGAGTTGATGACATCACAGAGACCGCGAGAGCGAAGCTCGAGAGGTCTCGCTGATATCATCAACTGCCCGAGATGGGAACGCAGAATTAGTTGTGGATGTTCACCCATCCACTGTTTTATATAGTATATGGGTGCTTTTTTGGTTTTACATTATTTTTCTAGCTTACTTGCTGTAGGCGCTGCTCCCGTTGGTGCTCCTGCTCGCTCCCGTTCCCGCTTGTGCCGATAGTGCTCCCTCCGGCTTCTCAGTTTCTCCTGTGCACATCGCTTAGTTTTAAAATCAGGGGGAAAAAAATAAATAGTGTTTTCAGAAAGGGAGCCATGTATGGCTCTCCATGTCCCGACTTCAAAGTCGGTGGCTCAGCTGCCTGGCGCTCGCTAAATTGCGCCGCCATGTTTGTTTTTCTTTTCTAGAGAGAGCCTCGTCTGAGCCAGTCAGGCAGCAGGTCAGGGGTTAAAAGCTGTTGTACTATCGAAGTGATGTCAGAACGATAGTACAACAACTTTTTTGACCTTTGAACTGTACTACAACAAGATTTCAGCAGTTGCTGAAATCCATTCATAATAGAGGCTAACCATATACTATATCAGCATTGTGACCTCATTGTGGCTGTGGCATCATTGCTGTTTAGGAACAGCAACTCAGCAGCTGCCAAGTTCGTCACCTGTGTTGTCACTGTCAGTGAGATCACAGTGCTGATGATATAGTGGGGGAAGGGGGTAGAGATAGATAGGTTCGCTGCCAGGCTGAGAGCTGTTCCATACATCCAGCAAATTTGTATTATTTTCCTGTCTGCCTGTTTTGGTTCCACTAGCTCTTTAATACTTATCAAAAAGACTGGGTAAAAACAAACAAACAAAAACATGTGCACTTGTTAATTGGGGATACATGCGTATTTGGCGTAAACAGAACACGTGGGTTGTCTTCCTTAAAAGGAGACATCTGAGAGGAGTCTGATTTTATTGTCCTGACTTTTCTCCATTTACAAGTTTCTGTTGTTAACTTGGTAACACTTAAAAATCTATTTCCTCACAGCTGCGTTTTCCTAGAACAAATACAATGCCCACACTGTAATAAAAGTTGAATGACTGAATTCTATGCAGGCACTCTGCAATTACTGTGCATGTTGAATGCCATTTCTTGTGTGGACCTGACAAACAGTCTTTTGGGTCCAAAATGCTTACAGTTGGTGCTTTGTTTTGGATGTTGATGGCAAAAGTCTGTGTTATTTATTAACTCTCAAACTGGTTAGCGGAGTCTTGATTCAGAAGCGCTGCTTGACCCAGCCATGCACTACAGTAGCTCTTGAAAGTTTCAGTTCTGAAATGAATTGAGACTGTCGGCTGATACAGCATAATTAAAATAGCAATGCGCAGAATACATTTAGTTATAATAGTTTTACAGTATAGATAGATGTTGAGCAGAAAAGCAAAACAGGATATCATGAAAGTGGCTGCTGAAAATAGTCATGCTTCATGCTTATGAAGGGGTGGACATAATGGACCTTAAATCCCTTCAAATCCTTAATTACTATGTTAATATGTTATCCATTGGCCATACTGTACTTATCTTAGAGATGTTCATTTATGTTGTTTCTTGCCCTCTTCAAATGTTATGGGTAAACCATATCACTTTGGCTAAGTCTAACAGAAAATGCATATTGAGGTCATCAATGCCCAAATCATACTTTCTGGCTTACAGTGCAAATGAGATTTTGTGTCTTTTTTTTCTTTTAAACGGACATGTTTTTCCTCAAGTTGCAGAAATTCTCTCTTGAACATTATATGCTTCTGGTTTTCTTTGATCTCATTCTCTGCAAACTACGGTATCTATGGGGCACTGGGGAAAAACATCTGCATTCATTTTCCTTAACAGTTGAATTTAGTTGATTGTGTTCCTTAGTTTTTTTTTTTTGTCAGTTTTGGTGGGAGGCACAGTACCAGTGTATTAAAGCTGCCTCTTCCCTTGGGAGGAGAAGGAAGAGGACTCTGCATAAGCGCTCATTTTCCAAGAGTGCAAGTGCATGTGCGTGCTTCTGGCCTGTTGACTCTACATAAACACTGGCTGTCCAATTAACCATGACACAGCATCTCCCTGCTGTCTACCTTGGTGCCATTGGCTAAGATATTGAGTCTCTTGTATGAGTGTAGAATTGCAGTATGTGGCGAGTAAAATAAAGACATGTAATTACTTTGTGCTCTAGTCTCATTTTCTTTGCTGACACGATCTTTGACAGGCCTGTAAAATGACAAATGCTAGCCTTAGAGTTCTGTTTGAGGAAATAGAAACATAGCAACATAGAAACATAGAATTTGACGGCAGATAAGGACCGCTTGGCCCACCCAGTCTGCCCATTTCCCTACCTACTGGATAAGCTGCAGATCCTAGTTAGCCAGCAGCCTACTTCTTCTTACCCCCAACCCCCAGAACTGCCTTATGACTATCCCATGCATGCTTGAATTCCACCACTGATTTTGACTCCACAACCTCCTCCGGAAGGCCGTTCCATGCATCCACAACCCTCTCTGTGAAAAAATACTTCCTTAAATTACCTCTGAGCTGCCCCTCTATCTTCAAATTGTGCCCTCTTGTTCTTGCACACCTCTTTTTTTGAAAGATGCTACCCTCTTGGACTTTGTTGATTCCCTTGAGGTACTTGAAAGTTTCTATCATGTCCTCCCTCTCCCTCCTTTCCTCGAGGCTATACATATTAAGCTCCTTAAGTCTCTCTTCATATGTCTTCCAGTGCAGACCCTGCACCATTTTAGTTGCCCTCCTCTGGACAGCTTCCATCCTGTCTATGTCTTTGCGGAGATTGGGTCTCCAGAACTGCACACAGTACTCCAGATGGGGTCTCACCAGCTGTCTGTACAGAGGGATAATAACTTCCTGTTTTCTACTGGTGATGCCTCTCCCTATGCATCCCAGTATCCCCCTGGCCCTCCTTGCTGCCCTCTCACATTGCTTGCCCATCTTTAGGTCATCTGATATGACTACCCCCAGGTCCCTCTCCATTTTTGTTGTTGTTAGTATCTCACCCCCCATTGTGTACTCTTCCCCTTATATATATTAAATAATTGTTGTTCGTTTGCTGATCTGTACTGCATAAACTAGTGATTCCCTTATAAAAAGTCCTACCTTTCTGGAACAATCTAATTGATAATAGTAGGGGGGAAAAAAGCTGTTCTGGGATCTATATTGTTGAGTATATTAAGAAATGACCTGGAAGGGCGGGTACCATCTGCTGCATCGTCAGATTAGCTGATGATGACAAGAGTGGAGGCGTAAACACAGAATGTCACAACAGGAAACGGGGAAATGCAGAAGGGTCTGGACAGGTTTGGGAATTGTGTGGCAAAATGGCAGATTGATTTAATTGTTGAGAAATGCAGGGTGCTGCATCTAGGAAAAAAGAAGTTAAATACAATAAGACCTATGTGTGCTTATTATTGGTGACTAGTGTGAGGCAGCAGCAAAACAAAGAAAATGATAGCATGCAATAACAGAAACTCTGTAAGTTGGTCAAGAGACATTATAATGTCCTTAAAAAGATCCTTGGTCAGACCCTACCTCAGCTACATTCTGTAGTTCTGGTCCCTGCATCTGAGGAAGGAGAATGACACAATGCAGAAATGTACTATGGAGAGCTGCCAAGATGACTGACAGCTTGGAAAACTGACTGTGATGATGTACTGGCAGAACTGGGACTGTTTTCCATGGAAAGGAGAGACTTGATTAACCCTTAGAAAACTGCGAGAGTATATATACGTCCAGAATCTACATGCATTCAAAAATACTTGCTACTACAATTTCAAGCATTAAAAGTATCTAAATGGGATAATGACATCAGACCAAGTGCAGCACTTCAAGATCCACAAAGATAAAAAGATTGGGGGGCACTTAATGTCATCAGACCTTAAAGTTGGGGGGTCTGGGATTCTCACATTTTAAACTCAGTCTCTCAATTTTTGGCAACACCTGGGAGTAATCCCCCCCTTACAAAATTATGTGATTTTTGTTTTTCTTTCAACTACTGAATAACTTTTTTTTTTTTTGTACTTGCTGTTTATATTCCCCCTGTGGCACTTCACTCCCTTTGGGAGTCGCCTATGGCCTTCTAGTCCCAGCCCACTTACCTGGAGCCAGGAGTGGTCGATCCCTCATGTAGCCGTAGGTTGCCCCCCAGGTGGAGACGAGAGGGGTCCTGTACACCCTGAATTCCTGAGTTTCATTGGGATGCCTTACTCCTGGACAAGTAGGGGCATTGGGGATCTGGGCCTGGTGCTTCGTCTACTGGGAGTGCAGCAAGACATTTTCCTATTTTTCTGTGCTGTGTGATGTGCGTCCTGATGTCAAGACACTGAGCGCCAGTGTCTGTCATATGGGGGGTAGTTTCTTGGGCAGACTAGATGGGTCGTATGGTCTACACCTGCCGACACTTTTCTTATGTTCTTGTGCAGTTCCCTGTATGAGTAGCTGGCTTGCTGTACCTCGGGCCTCCGCCCGAGGTCAGCCAAGCACCAAGGCCTGCTCCCCTCCTCCCCCCAGAGAAGGAGAGCAATCCTTGGCCACCTGCCTCTCCCCACCGCCCTCCGCCCCGGGGCTCGCTCCCAAACCCAGGTCACTAGCGTCATGAGCGGTAGCGCTGCTGCTGCTGCTCCAGCGGCCAGCAACTACTGAATTACTTACAACACTGCCATTTCATTGTCCCCCATTACACTGGGGTAATTCACCCTACTTTTAAGACCCTGGGGGAGGGAAATCTCCCTCAACACAGAAGTGAATTTTAAGCCATTGTCATTCAATGGTGAATGATTCAAGGGGAATGTAAGGAAGAAGTATTTCTTAGAACAAATGGAGAATTTGACTACCAGAGCATGTTGTACCAGCTGATACTGAAATGACATTCTAGTTCAGACTTGACAATTATGTTGGAGAAAATAGGGTTACATGCTCGCAGCTTGGTGTTCCGATGTATTTGTTATGACCATTGAACCTGCTGACTGTGTGTTGCTTCTGTTTTCCCTGATTCTGTGTAATAGCCTAAAGTGTATCTTGTTGTACCATGTCGTATTTCCTGTAATCTCCCGGGCTCTACTTGAAAATAGGCAATTGTCTTGTCTAGTGTACTTACCTGGTTAACAAAAGCTAAATAAATAAATAGATGGGGGCGGGGAGAACTTGATGGACTGAGATTCTAATCCCCCCACCACCAAATATGTATGTATACACGTAAAGCACTTTATTGCAGAAAATGGCTCCTGACAACACATGCATTTCCGCTCTGTAGAAAAAAAGTGATACGAGTAATGTTATGGGATCTATGGGCCATTGTGGTCCTAATGGGGGCAATGCTCAGTTGGAAGACTCAGTGGGGATTTGGCGGAGATCAAAATGCCTGTCAAGAAAGCTGACCCATCAGCACGAGGTACTGGTAACCCAGATTTGGGAACAGCTCGAGCTTGCCTGCTGCATTCACCCTTGGGATTTTTTTGCACAACCATCATAAAAGTGGGTGAAAAATGGAGGAAAAGACTGCCCTTGCAGTATTACACAGTCCCTTGCAAACCTTACACTGCTGATTGAAAATCACTCTCCTCCATGCTGGATTTGGTAACTGGAGGGGCTTGGGGTACCCTAACAGCCTTGCAATATGGGGAGGGGTGGTTAAACCGTGGGGGCTTCATATACGTGGGGTAGATGCCAGAGAAGGCAAGTAGCACTACTAATGTAGCTTACCGCTGTCTTACGCTATGCTAATTATATGGTGGTCCGTAGCCCTCCACTGTTGTGTAGAAGTTATCTTGCGTTGTCTATCAGGCTTTATGTTTCTACTTGAACTGCGTAAAGGTCTACAGAAAGTCCTTGCAGATTTTTGTTTCATTCACCTCTAGGATGATGGGGGTCCCTATCTCCAAATAGTGCCTTACACCTGGCTGGTTCCCTACATTACTTTTTGTTACCAAAAGCATGGTAATGTGCTTCCTGTCCTGCCCCTGGGCATGCCACTCAAGGCATGGACACTTCTATGACTTGTTTTCTTTCAGTCTGGGCAGCTGACATATGCTGTGCTGCCACATGGAGTTCTGTGCATGCTTTCACTGAACACTACATTCTGGATCTGGCATCCTGTAGATGGGACTGGCTTTAGTCTTGCCATTCTCAAAGGCCTGCTGTTTTTTTTTTTATTTAAATTTTATTCATTTTGTAATAGGCATTGCATAATGCAAAATTCTAGCTCCAGGAATCCACTAATATTATTACTCTTTGCAGTGCCCCTTCAAGCCAGCACTGCCCGGAGACAAATATAATGCTATGCTAATTATGGAATGTTTAGCTCGTGCATTCATTTTCAAACTGCCCTAATCTTACTGCCCGGATTCTACCTCAGATTTTCTGACTCCGCTGCAAAGTTCAGACACCCTGGAGATCTCTCTCTATCAAGATCGTCTAAATTGTGCATAAGATCAAAAAAAAAACTGAAGTATTTTGTCTTATTTTTTCATTACTGCCTTATTCTTATTATTATTTAGTCTTTTTACCTCATAGATTAAGTTCTTTAGTTTTTTTATCGGTATTCGCGGTTCCTTTGAACTGAGGGGTAACCGATCGTTTGGTCAGTTTCAAAGGAAACTTTTAAATAGGTTTCTGTTTGTTTTTTTCTTTTAAAATATTTAATTTAGCTGCTTTTGAACCAAGGTGTTCCGGTTCTATTAGCGGTTCTCGGTTCCTGAACTGATCGGAACCGCGGTTCTGTTTAAAATGATTGGTTTCTGAACCGATCGTTTTTTTATTTAAACTGACTGCTAAATCTTAAATCTTGTCCTATTTAGTGGTTTTTGAGTCCTGTTTTCTATAATGGTGGATAAATCTAAAAAGAACACAGGACTTACAGATTTTAAGAATTGTATTAAATCTACAGAGGTATTTGCAAGGGCTGACAAACATGACCTTTGTCTGCTCTGTCTTGGTGTTAACCATTTCAGTGAAGATTGTGAGATTTGCAAGTCTTTCCCTGAAAAAACTGTGGCGAAGTGCAGGGAGAGACTTAAGAGAAGACTTGAAGAGGGGTCCCTGGTCTCTGACCAGTCCAAACCCTCAAGAAATGTGGCAATTCCTTCTAAAGCCTCCAAATCCACCCCTGATACGGGTGAGGGCTCTAGTAAGAGAGGCAATCAGCCGGCTGACTCTCCGGTGCCTGCCAAAAAACTGAGAAAAAGTAAGCACACTGACACCCCGGCTGAAACGCCTCAAGGGGTCCTTCAGGTACTCATACATACTCCCTCTTCTGCTGATATTTCACAAGCTCTGGCTTTGTTACAAGTGCTGCCTGGCCTGCTCCCTCACCAGCAACCTGTAACTGTTCCATCTGATAAAACAACTGCTGCTATTCCCCTTGTGCCTGTTCCCACTATGGGTGGTGATGATGAAGAAGATGAGGAGGAGGAGGAGGGAATAGAGCCTGAGGTATCACCGGAGCGAGACTTTGGTTACCCTTCTAGGCCTTCAGAGGATTTTTCCTCCCATTTTTCTTTCATTAAGAAAATGTTGGGAACACTGGACCTCCAGAGAATTGAAGAACTGCAGGATGAAGAAGAGGTTCAATATATGGAACTAATGGGGCTAACAGCCTCAAAATGACTTCTCCTTCCTCTTTACAATTTTTTTAGAAAAGACATTCTGGAAATTTTAAAAGCTCCTCAGACTGTAACACCTATTGACAAAAAATGTGACAAAAAGTACCAACTGGAGAGATCTGGTGCTGAGTTTTTATTCAGCCACCCAGATCATCAGGGCATTGTGCAGCAGGCAGCCTGTGAGAAGGCCAAAACCCCCTTGTCTTCTCATCCACCTGAAAAGACTCCAGAAGGGTGGACAGTATGGCTAAGTGGGGGTACCTCTCAGCTGACTTACTAGAGACAGCCTAATTGGGGTTGGAGGCTTCCAAATACCAATTCCAGATGGCAGCAGACACAAATGACACTGCTGCCAGATGGTTGGCTGGTACCATAGTTATGAGAAGGTTTGCCTGGCTGAGGGCTACTGACCTGGACAAATGGGCAGATTTGGTGGGCCTTGTTTTGGTCCTTTTCTGCCATCACACTTCTATGAATCTATGAACCTCACCCAGTACACTTAAAACAAAGCAATGGATTTCTCAGTTGAGAGCCATTCCCTTTTTGGTGCACAAACTGAAGCCTACATGAAGAAAGTAGACTAATACAAGGCTACTTTCAGAAGTAATTCCACCAGGGACAAACCTTCTCTCTCCACATCTTATTCTAGGGGAGGCAGGGACAGGTCTAACTTTAGAAGAACTTTCTTTCAGGGGCAAGCTGCTCTGCAGATACAGTACCAACCCCAGCAGATGGGTTTCTACAGGGCCAGGGTCAGAAGGGGCTCCTGCAGAGGTTCCCATTCTACCCAACCTCAACAACAGCAAAAGCAGAACCCCTGTCTCTTCCCATCAGGCTGCCTCTCTACATCCAATAGGGGGCAGACTTTCTCACTATTTCCAGGTCTGGTCAAAAATAACATCAGACAGGTCGGTCCTGGAAGTAGTGGGTCAGGGTCTCTCCCTTTATTACAAATCCCTTCCTTTTCTTGGCCTATTACTTCTTTTTACATGGCCCTGTTGGCCACTAGCTTTCTAACTGTTAATTGTTCTGTATATTATGGCCTCTTTGCAGGCTTCACAGAAATCTGAGGTAGAATCTAGGCAGTTAGAATAGGGCAGTTTGAAAATGAATGCACGAGGTAAACATTACATAATTAGCATAGCTTTCTGTTTGGTTCTGGGGCAGTGCTGGCTTAAAGGGGCACTGCAAAGAGCAATAATATTAGTGGATCCCTGGGAAGAAACAAGAGTACTACAGGTGAGTATTTTTTTCCTTTCACACATGGAATATTGAGCAGTTTACATACATGGTAGATAAAACATCTATTGATATACAGGGTGGTAGTGTCCCATGCCACTGCCACTATAGGAGAGGTCACCACTATGTTATAATTAATTATTACTGTAACTTCATTACTGTGAAACTGTAGCCCAAGAGCTCATGGCAAAACCTAAATAAAGATTACTTAAATGTATCCTAAAGAGTCCAGCACCCTTACAGGCTATAGATGCCATGAATAATACAGTATGTAAGATAAAGCTAAAATATTTATAACAGTCAAATTAGCAACATCCTGCTCCTCGGATTCAAACAACATCAGAAAGGAGCAGGTACAGTTAAACCTAACAGTGCTCAAATAACTACTGTATTGGATAGCTGATATTGTTTTAAAGATAGCCCCACTGACACATAGGGTAACTTATAATCAAGCACGCCAGCCATATAGCACACTAAATGAGTCTATGTGGTAATTTACAAAACATCTCAACATTAAAAGGAAAGAGCTGCTAGATTAGACCTATTTTATTGGAGGCATCCCCGGTTGATTGAAGGCAGGTATTCCCCGCTGCAGTTTATTTTTTATATTCTTTCTATTTTCCTCCGCACACACTGCAAGCGGTCCAGCATCACCGACGGCCAGCACCCACACTGCTGGACCAGGTCTGGTGTGTGAATCATGTCCTAGCCACACCTGGAGGCTGTGCCTCTCATGTCCAGGGTGCAGGGCACGGCCATCAGCCACCACCATCACCCTGCAATTTTCCGCCATCTTTTTCTCCCCAAAAGAGCTGGATGAGCAATGGCATTGATGCAGCACTGTGCAGATGCCCGCCGCTCTCTCCCCTTTGCTGAGCATGCAATTGTAGTACACCTGGCCTCTGCCAGGTGCCACTGCAGTGTGATGCTATTTGCTCACCCACCCCAGAGGAAGACGAGTAGTCATGGGATGCTCAATCCTTCCTCTCCCCTGCCAGCCCCCAATGGCCCGAGTCCATTTCCGAACCTGGGTCGTCGGTGTGGCGTCCAGCACCTCATCCCTCAGCACCACTGCAGTTTAGAGCATATCTAACATCAAACTTACAAAACATATTCAGTAGTGTAAATGGTAAAAGAGGAGAAAATGTAATGTCTCAGTAGGAATTACAGGGGAAACGTCCCCAATCATTGAACTGAGCAAAAGATTCAAACCTGAAACCGACAGTTCAACTCCTCAGGTTTCAGTGTCGTCCTCTTCGGGAGACGTTGTACTCATAGCTTTGATGGTGGCTGCCAGCCTCATGGCCCATTTCCCTACATCAGTCAGGTTGGTGAAAACATAGACCCATCCATCATGGATTACTCTCAGCTTGGCAGGAAGCTGGATGGTGTGTGAAACATTACGTTCTTTAAAAGTACTGCATGTGATGCTTGGCCAGCTGGTTATGATTGTTCTATGATATCTGTAATATAGAATGTGGTATGTGAGGTGTCTCACATGAGACATCCTGGGCTCCTCTGTGACAACCCCCAAGGTTTTAGTGAGAATAACACAATATCTTAAACCAGGAGGTCTCTGTAATGTAATTATCTCCCATGAGAAGTTGCATTTTATGGCCTCGTTATGACCTGTGCTGCTCTGAAGCTGGGAAAATAAAATATACATTTTATGACCTGTTGCTTCTTTGAAGTGGAAATGAAATGGGACTTTATGAGTCTGCCAGAGGATGGAGATCATAAACTTTTATGACATCTTAAGAGGAAGAACATTTAATATCAACTGGTGTTAAAAAGCTGTATTGCACCTAAGTGAGATATGGTAGAGTTGTATAAAATCTTTGATGTGTCCTGGGAACAGGAACTGCTCAAAGATCAAAGAGAAGGAACTAGGAAATCACAGACTTACAATTTGGGAAATTTATTTTTGCTGAAGTCCCAATGTTTAAAATATCTCCTGACAGGAAGATCCTTGTTTGTATAATTTTTATATTCTAACATGAGGAGCTAGATGACATCATAGAAGGGTTAGAAACACAGAGTTTTTAACCTGTATTGTGTTTCGACTGAGCCATTTCTTTTGTGGACTTAAGAAACAAGACATAACTAAGGCACTTATAGAGGTAATACATCAGATGGAAAAAGTCTAATTGTATTGTGGTAGGAGTTTTACTTTGTACTTTTCTTGTTTTCTTTTAAGTGATTGTACACTTTGTGATATAGTCTTCTGTGTTTACATTTTACATATTTTTATCCATTTTTAAGTAAACCTTTCATCTGAAAAGACTGCCTGGGTGTGTCTTCAAAGTTGTTTCTTTTGCATGTGACGTATGGAGGGTTAAGACTGACAAAACTGTTCTTAAGCTTGATGGTGTTACCAAACTGGGAAAAGGTAAGAATATACTGTACCTAAGGTCTTTTATAGAGTTTTAAGGGTTCATTTTGGATACCTGGTTAGGTGCCCTTAGGGCGAAAGATATCTGGCATCCCCCCGAAGAGTAGAGCATCTGAGCCTATACATTTGGGTACGCTAGCATAAGGTTCACAGTTTGAATCCCCCAGAACTTGAGACTAAAGGTGATTCAGACCCACAAGCAGACAGGAGGGTTACCCTGTTCTGTTACCTGTTCACAGTACTGCGCTTGGAGGTTGGCACTGTGGGAGCAGAGGGCGTGACATGTTGAGTGCGTTTGTGACACTGCATACCCCCTCAGATTTCCTTCTTTGGAGCTGAGTAGCATAAGAGATGTTGGGGAACACATGGACAGTATTCTCTTCCACATTCTGTGGACCAAAATGTTTTGTTAAGCTCAACAGGGTATCCCTAGTGCTCACGCTGTCCAGCACCACCGTCAGCACACGGGGAAATTCGGCTGGCTGCTTTCTTCTCTGGGGGGATCTGGTAGGCGTTTATTACTGGAAATTCCAACTCTGGTACTTGAACTTGAAATTGTTCCTTGAACAAATCTGTAATGAATAGCTTGGCATGGTCACCTTTGGACCCTTCTGGCAGGCCCAGTATCTGAACATTCTGACTCCTGATTTGATTTTCTAAAATTTCTAAGCAGTTATGTGTGTACTGCATTACTTTAGTACGTTGCACCATACCGAGTTTACACGTGTCCGGGTGCCATTTTAGATTTTCCATCCCCCCTTTTACAGAGACAGCTTTTTCTACCATGGCGATGCAACCTGTCAGAATGTCTAATTTGGCTTTCATTGCTGTAGAAGAGTTCAAGAGCTGATGCATTTTTCTGCCAAGGGTTTCTTGCATCTTCTCGGTTCCGTCTCCTTCTGCTGCACCACTATGAGTGGAACGAGTGTTTGGGCCTGTCGTCAGACTCTTTCTGATGTCTTTTAGGGAATATTCTGCTGCTTGATTTTTCTGGGGCTTTCTCATCTTTCTCCCCGAATCTTCCCATTTCAGGCAAGACCAATTTTACCAAGAATAACCACCGAGAACTGTAGTATAACGTTTGATATATTTAATCCAAGGAGCCGAGGTGCCAGATGACTTCTCAGCTTGGGCTCCACAGCACCCCCTCCCCCCCCAAAGGCCTGCTGTTTTAATGGCTTTCTGCATCTCTGTTGTCAGGCCTTCGTCCCACTCTACTGCTTTGTACTGCTTGGGAATCATTCCTATAGTTTGTCTCTATGGAGGTAGATGTCCCTGAAAAACATGTTTTAGTTACTTACCAGTAACAGTAAATCTTCAAGAGAATCTCCTGCATACAGCCACAGCTCACCCTCCCACCTCTCCCCTTCTGTATTTCAGGTGGCATCCTCTGGAAGAAGTACCTGTTACTGTATGCTTGGTCTTCTCCTTGTTGCGACCTTTCAAATGGGCTTTTTCTTTCTGGATCCATCACCTCTCCTGTTTGCCTGGTTGGTGTTCTGGTATTCCATTCCTGTCGGCATTGTAAAACTCCGAGCTTGTCTTCGGCGGAAAACGGAGGAGGAGGAATGGGGCCACCCAGATTATGTAAGCAGTGTATATGTATGTTAGGCTAACGTTTCCTAGTGGCCATGATGCCAGTGGCCTACAATTCCTAAGGTATGGCTCTATATAGGAAATTACAAGTAATAGCCTGCCTAGTTCCCTGTGCTTTCTTGCATAACATCTCCATTTCAAAGCACTCTGTAAAGTTGGTTCGCTGGCTGACTCCGTCTGCGAATGCTTCCTGATTACACTATCTGTAACAATGATATTGGTGCATGTTTAGCTATACTGAATGTATTAATAGGTATTTAATGTCTGCTTATTATATTTCCCATTGTCATCACATTTCTGTTCTGTGTCTTGATGGTATACGTTGTGTCTTAGCTGAAGAAGTAACATGGTAACATCAGATCAGAAGGGACTCTAGGCCATCGATTTGAATTTCTGGACGTACCTTTTATTAATGTAGGCATTTTCATACCAACAGGCTCTTTGCTTCTAGGTTGTGATTTTGTAAGCAGAGGATTATGACTTCACAAAAATGAAGTAAGCAAAATAAACAGATGAAGTCTAAGGGGAAAAGATCCCATTTTAATGAAAATATTTTTATTACAAACTAAAGGAAATTTCTAAGATTGTATACTGGGCTTCATAGCCCATTACCCTAATGCCTGGATAGTTGGTTTGTGGCAAAATAATAATTTGTCCTACTGTTCTGTAAGAGAGGGAAGGGATTGTAAGTCTGGTTGAACCACCGACCAGCCAATCTCTTCCATTTTCCGGTTCGCTAACCCCCCCTTCCCCCACACTCAGACGTTCTGTGACATCTTACCAAGGAGACCGTGGGGGAGATTTCTCAAAATGTTGTTATGCATGGTTAAGCTACCTTTAATAAAAATAAAAGCAACCGCTCAACTAATAGGGCCCCTGTTAGTCAAGTGCTGGCTTTCGTTTTTATCAAAGGTAGCTTAAACCTGAATAATGATGTTTTGAAAACCTCTCCCATAGGCTTCAATGGGGAATGCCCCCATGCTGTGCATGGTAAGATGTTACAAAATGTTTAAGCACGGGGGCATGGTCGTCAGGCTGGGGAATGGAAGGGATCAGCCGGCTGGCAGTTTGGCCAGAGTTACAATCCCTAACCTGCCTTACAGGACAATATAAAAAAAATTATTATATTGCCACAAACCAACTATCATTGCATTAGTGTAGGGGGCTATGAACCCACAAACAGACATTTCAAATCTTAGCAATTTGTTTTAAGGTCCTGAAATTCACATTTTTTTGGGAATTGTGGGTAACGGAGTTCTGCTGATGTCAGCTGTGAATTGTTTACATGAAAGAGGAAAATCTCTTAAAAGTTATCAACTGTGGCTATGGCAACTAGGCTTGCTGGAGGTGGTGGTTGTGTGTGTGTGTTTGTGTGTGTGTGTGTGTTTATTTAATGTGTAACCACCCAGTTCCCTGCGGTTACTAGAATCCTATCAGTATTATTGTTAGAAAAGTAACAGGCAGCTGGTAGAGAGCTCATTAGGGGCTTCTTACATAATGACATCATTGTTTACTCAGCTAGCCTGAGGAAAGAATGAGTAGGTCATTCGGAACACTCGCAGCAGCTTATGAAATGGCTGGTAGCAATGCAGCATTCTGATTGGCTGCTACAAGTGAGCGAATATGTCTAACACCATGGGAAAAAGATCAGGTTGTGCCAAGCTATGGCAGGCGGGCATTGATGTGTGTTATACTGCCCACAAAAAATTTTCAGAAATCAAATAGACACCATCTTGTTTTGTGCCACAAGTGATGCCACCCTTACTCTGAAGGTAACCGCCCAAAAAACATTTCTCACAGCTCACGTCTCCCAGATTTAACATCTTCAAATAAAATGCACAAACTGCCATGATCGGAATCCCAGCCCGCCCGCTAAGTCTACGGCTGAACAGCTGACTTGCTGTCTCACATCCCGCCTGCCCGCTCGCTTTGTTACTTAACACCGAGCAAGTGGGTACGCCGTACTTCACTCCCTTAGCACCACACCAGTGATATTGTAACAATATTGTGCATGTAGTTTTAAAAAAGCAGTAGCTCTACCTTAGAGGACAGCTAAAACAACAAGTTATGGAAGATTTTCATACTTCACTTCCGCATCAATGTAACGGTTTTCTCCTATCTCCCCCAAACTAAACCAGCGTATTCTCCATACTACTACCTGCTGCCATAACATACACAATTTATAAAAAGAAAGAAAGCATAATTTCTTCTTCAACACTTTCAAAACTGAAGGAAGTAGAACTGCTGCTTTGGGGGGGGGGGGCATGACAACTACATGACAGGAGGAAAAAAATACAAGTAAGGATGCCTTAGCAGGTCAGAAGTGCTCAACTCAAAGAAGCAAACAAACAGGCAAGGAACTATTTTATTAAAAAATAAGAACTATTTAAGCTTTTCACTACGAAATACCTTGCATTTTAGTTATGACATACATCTCTATTTTAGATAACCATTTCATAAGTGCAGTAACCCACTCCAGGGTCTGTGTGTTAGATACTTTAACACACGGCTAGGAGGCTGGACGCACTCGGCCAGTGGCCTCATGCTTCACTACTCCTCGTAGCCCTGTGTTAGTGTCTAACATACACCCTGTCATGTCGTATTGCTTACATAAGACACAGTGTGTGGACAGCTGCTCTGGGGAGCTTAGAATGTTCAGTTTGGTTGTCAACCTGAGTGAGTAAGGAGGTGATAGTGGCAGAAAGACTGCCAGTTAGGTTCTTAGGTGAGGCCCAGCATTTCTCACCCTAGTGGAGTGTCATTTCCAGCTTCCAGTGAAGTGGTGGAGACCAGTGCTACAGCAGGATTTCCTGATTTCTACTTTCAGTGAAGTGGAAGGAACTGCTTGTTCTCAGTGGACTCAAGGGGCAATCCCCTGAAGGTTCTGTGTGTGTTTAAGCTGCCTGGGAAAGGGACTTTGAGAGACTGTTTGATCTGCTACCCAGGGGAATGCCTTTTTTCTTTTGTTGTTCCATACCCAGTGGACGGAACAACCAGTTGTGAGTACTGTTCTAGGGGACAAGATCTCCATATACTTTAGAGGAATCGTAGTCTGGGGTGTGTGTGCCCATTGATAAGGCTGGATCACACCTGTCAGTGCCCCTAGTACACCCAAGAAAGTGAATGTTCTGATAAATTGTTCACCCAGGAGAGTGGTTTATTCTTTGGTCACCCCAGTGAGTGACAGATTTAAAGTGTGGTACCGCTAGTAATTAAGTGGGAAATGGGTGTTTCAGTGATGCAACCCTGAAGAATGGCAGAGACTGTCGGTTGGGGAGAAGGGTTGGAGGAACGCCATCTGAAAGCTTACAAGGCAGGGCTTCCTGCTTCGTAAAGGGCGACAGTTATCCCTGAGCAACGGCCAAGCTGCAGGTTAAGGTGTGTGACTGAGTTTCACATAATTGCAGCTACATTCATAGAAGAGTCCTGAGTGTATGGCTTAGATTCACTAAATGACACTCGTGGGAGGAAATTGTTCGGGTGCGTGGCCAGGTGTCCACTTAATGCACCATTGGGAAACTGGGAAGATGACAACCTTTTTGTGTATTCATGAACTGTACTGCATGCAAGGAGAGTTTGTGGATTGTACCTGTCCTGCCTAGACCAGCCCTTGGGGGTCCATTTCTGCTTGAATTTTCCATCTGTTGAATAAAGCCATACTGCACAATCCCAGTTACAGTTCTGGACATTCGGATTATTACTTCTGGTTGTGTGGATTTACTGGGGCCCCCTCAGCAGGTTAGATCTAGCATATGCCTAGCTGCCTCCACCCAGGACCTGAGTTACAATGTTTACACAAGGTTCATGTGGTTTTGTCCTTGTACTCCCACCCCCTCTCTTGCTCTAGAAAATGAGCCAGGTATACATCCCAATGCCAAGGGTGGTACCAGCCTTTTGTAAGTAAATGGTATGCCAGTATGTGAGTACCAGTGTTCCAGATTTTAGTAGGTGGTTTACTCACTTGTTAAAAAGTGGCTGGGGGTTACATTTGCTTTTGCAATAAATCACGCAGAGTATTGGTAGTTTTGCCACAACCACACCCCCAGAGACATGATACTAGGAAGAAGGCCTACAGCATTCCACTCCTTGAAGTGCATTTGTGGCACATCTACTATCACGCTGGAGTGTTTTGTTGCACTTATAAAATGGGTACCTAAGTAAGTAAAGAATAAAGGAATATACAGTGTAGAAAAACTAAAGAGAATATATTTAAATTTACTGTAAAATAGTTCCTCCACCATTGGGAGCCATTAGACTGAGCTGGCAGGTTCCCTGTTAGGGCTAGATACTCAAAGGGGATGTGCCTGGCGCAACTGAGTTGCACCGGCACAACCCCTGTAATGTGTCCTGGTGCGATATTCAAAAGGAGGACTTGCGCAGCACAAGTCCCGATGCACTGCAGTGCATTGGTAATGTATGCGGTGCATCTGAAGGGGCATGCCCATGCATATGCAGCACATCTCGATATTCAGCCCAGGATGTGCGGCGCATCTGCTGGCACAACTACTAGATGCACTGCATACCAGGGCACAAAACTGAGCCAGAAAAATCAGGCTCAAATGCCGGACACCCACAGGCGGGCTGCTGTATTGCAGGCCTCAACACTGCAACCGCCAGCCATGGGTGGCCACCCACCACACAGAACACTGTCCACAAGTACCCATATGGTCCCTGGTAGTCTAGAGAGGTACCCCTCTCCCTCTCATTAGCCCGATTGTGGGTATTATTCAAAACGAAAATGCCCTGGTAGTCTAGTGGTAAACCCCACCCCTCCCGAAGCTCTGACCACTGTAAAAGATGATAATTCCCCTTACCTAATAGTCAAGTAGTCCCCCCACCCCACCCAGTGCAGCAATCACCCAAAATGTAAATATCTCCCCTTCCCTGGTAGTCTAGTGGTCCCCCCACCCCACCTGATGCACTGATCGCCGGTGCTCTGTATTGACATATATCCCTGGTGGTCCAGTGACACCTCCCACCACACCACCTGACAGGGCCCCTGCCTCCCAGCTTCCCCTCCGTCATCATTGGGCAGCTGCAACCGCCCACATACACCGCTGGCTGCCCTGAATGACAGCTTACAGTATGAGCGCAAGCCTATCCAATGGGCATACAGCCTATACTGTAAAGCTGTTATTCAAGGGCAGCCAGGCAGTGTACGGGTGGGTTGTAACTGCCGCCGATGATGGGGGCTGGGTGGGCAGGGGTCCTGTGGGGCAGGTGGGGTGCCATTAGACCATCAGGGATATATGTCATCAGGAGCACCAGCGATCGTGCATTGGATGGGGTGGGGGACCACTAGGCTACTAGGGAAGGGGAGTTATTTACTTTTCAGGTGATCGCTGCATCGGGTGGGATGGGGGGACCACTAGACTACCAGGGAAAGGAAATTATCAACTTTTATGGTGATCAGAACTTCAGGAGGGGTGGGGGGGTACAACTAGATCACCAGGGCTTTCTTGCAGTTTATTACACCCGGCGATCACAGCTACAGGAGGGAGGGGGGTTACCACTAGACTACCAGGGCCTTTTCTTTGTTTAATAATACCCACGATCAGACTAACGGGAGGGAGGAGGTTACCACTAGACTACCAGGGATTGTGTATTATTTCATTGTACTCGTGGCTACGGGGCAGGGGGTGCTGCAGGACCCCTCAATCCACACTGTGACACTCAGACAGCTGGTTCTGATTAATCTATGCTTTTTGTAATATAAAAATGTGTTATTGAATGTCTTTCATGAGAGATGCTGATGGTCTGTGGAATGACAATCCCTCCCATGTTTTAACTACAAGGTGTGACCTGGAAGGCCAAGAGATAATTACAGGCTAGAAGATACCTTAAAAAAATAAGTATCTCCCGTTTATGTGACTAATTGCAGCTTGCCAACTGCCAAGATAGATCATAAACTTTTATAACATTTAGAGGAAGAAGAGCAGGTTATGATGCTTTAGTGTGAAGTCATAAAAGATGCTTTGATGCCCTGGAATGGGGAAGCTGCTCATAAGATCAAAGAAAGTCATTTGAAGAAAATGAGTTGTGCTGAGGTTACAGAATGTAATACTTTGATAAGACATCCTGTTTTGTATAGATATATATTTTTTATATTCTAACAGGGAGGAGCTGGGTGACCGCACGCAAAAAGGTTGGCAAAGCCAGTTTTTAAACAGTATTCTGTTTTCCATTTTGACACAAATGTTTGGACTCTGGAAAAGAAACATCTACAGCACTGTGAGATAGGAATACCTTAGAACAGACAAGTCTAAGTGTATTAGTGGTAGGAATGTGCACTTTTTAAAACCTTTTTCATTTAAGTGATTTGTATGTTTTGTGATATATGGTCCTGTATTTACATGTTACATTTTTTCATCTATTTTGAAGTAAACCTCTACTTTAGAGATTACTTGGTGTGCCTTTGAAATTCTTTTTCTTGACAAGTGCAGCATACATGGTTAAAGCTGGCACGGTACAAAGCTTACTGGTTTTATCAAACTGGGAAAAGGTAAGAATTTATTCTGAGGTGTTTAATAGAGTTTTAAGGGTTCATTTTGTATGCCTGGTTAGGTGCCTGTAGGCAAAAGATATCTGCCCCCCCCCAAGAGCAGAATTATCTGAGCCTGTACATTGGGTACGCTAACAAGAGGTTCACAGTTCGAATCCCTCCAAGACTTGAGACCAAAGGTTGATTCAAACCCACAAAACAGACAGGAGGGTTACCCTGTTTCTGTTTCCTGTTCACAAGACTTCGCTCGGAAGTTGGCACTGTGGGAGCAGAGGGCCTGACCTGCTGAGTGGGTTTGTGGCAGAAGTGGGATAAATTTTGGTACTACAAGCTTTTATTGTTCAGTGTGTCAGCCTGACACCATCAGCTCACTTGCAAAGAAAGAAAAAGGCAGTGATTTATTTTTAAAAAAGGAGACAGAACTGTATCACTTGGTGTACAGTCAAGTTCCTACCCGTTTTATTATTTTTTTTCTAAAGTGCAAGTCTGAGTAGCCGTAGTTAGGGAAGAAGATGGCTTCCAACTACAGCAGGTACACTGTAGACAACTTAAAGCAGTTGTGCAGTGACAGAGGAGTTCCGTTCGAGGTGAATGCCAGCAAACAGAACCTTGTGGATGCCATGATGGTAGCAGATACCCAGAACAGCGAGTCACAAACCGTGACTGAAAAGGACTAAACCTCAAGTGTGGCAGGGCTAGTGGCCAGTGCAGTGTACAGATCCGATGAGGAGGGCAACAAGGCCACTGTCAGTGAAGGGCCACAGCAGCAGGGGAAGGTCACCAGTACCCTGGATCCAGAAGTACTCAGGCTGCAAATTGAGTTGCGCAGAATGGAGCTGGAGTTCCAGAGGGAGAGGGACCATGAACATCGGGAGGCAGAGCAAGAATGCCAAGAGGCAGACCATGAGGAGCATGAGCGCCAGAGGCAACACGAACTGGAGAAGCTATGACTCCAACCAGCTGCACCAGAGCAGGTAAGTGACTTGGGTTTAACTGGGACTACAGGACTGGGTTACAAACTGAATTCCAAATTGATAGCCAAATTTAAAGCAGGGGAGGATATGGATGCCTTTTTAAATTCTTTTGAAAAAGTTTGTGTTCAAGCTATAATTCCTAGGGAGTCCTGGAGCTTCCAGCTATCACCGCTACTTACCGGGAAAGCTCTGGATGCATTGGGTTAAATGGACAATGAAGACAGTAATGATTATAGCAAACTTAAAGCTGTACCGTTAAAGAAATTTGAATTTACTGCTGAATCATATGGAGCTAAGTTCTGTAATCTCAGGAGAAGCCCTGACATGAGCTACGAGGAGCTAGCCACAAAACAACGTGAGTTTTTAAAACATTGGTGGGAAGGAATTGAAGCAAACTCCGTTGATAAAATTGAAAATGTAATTCTGTTAGAACAGTTTTTCTGGGCATGCCCAGCAGAGCTGAAAACTTGGCTGGAGGACCGAGATCCCAAAACAGTGCAAGAGGCTGCTGAACTCTCTGACCACTATGCCAAGAGCAGACCTGCTGCTCTGAGAGCGAATGGGGTGGGCGTGGCAGCGCAGAAAGGGAAAAGCGTGCCTTCAGAGCAGCTGAAACCCTCACTGCCTCCACCAAAATCAGATAGCCCCAGGTTTCAGAGAAAAGATTTCTCTGAGAAAAGAAATGAATGTTGGTTGTGTAAAGAAACTGGGCATATTGCCAGCCAATGTCCCAAAAAGGCGAGCAATACACAACAGGGGGCTAGGAAGGAAGTGGGTTGTTTGTGTGCCCCTGGGAGCATGCCAGTGAACATGAGGGAACACATGCACCCAGTCATGGTGAGTGGTGTACAGACGCAAGGGTTAAGGGACACAGGGGCATCCTTGACCTTGGTAAAAGGGGGATCTGGTAGAGTCGGGTCAGCTTATACCCAGTAAATACGTCACTGTACAGGACTTTACTGGTGAAGAGAAAACATTGCCCCTCGCTAGTGTTCTCCTAGACTGGGGTGAAACAGGGGGAACTGTACAACAGGTAGCTGTAGCCCAAACCTTAGCAGTGGATGTGATCCTTGGCAACAATCTCAAACAGGAGATGGTGTGTGCAGTTACCTGTACCAAGCGGCAAGGGAAATTTGTAGTTCCCTGAACCCCACTGAAGCTATTGTGAAAACCACTGAGAGGCTGGTTCCCCAGCCTGTGTCTCCAGATGGGGAGATTAACGAAAAGGGGGTAGAAATTTCCTCAGTAACAAGTAACCTCACAGCTACGGAGGGTTACTCTGAAGAGGGAGGGAGGGGTGACCCATTGTCAGAGGGTTGGAATTGACAGTGATCCTGAGTGCCCTGACGCTAGTGCTAGGGACCCTAGTTTAGCGACTGAAGGGGACCTGTCCCATGCCTTGGGAATGTGTGAGGGGTTTGCAGCTGCTCAGAGAAGTGACCCTAGTGTAGAGAAGCTGAGGGCTTGGGTAGACTCTGACAGGGCACAGGGAGGTGACGGCAGACATGTGGTTTATTAGAAAAATGGACTTATGTATACTCAGGCAGTACAGACAGAGGAAGGGATGCTAGGCAGGCAGTTTGTCGTTCCCCAGAAGTATCGTGAGCAGTTGCCCAAGATTGCACATGATATTCCCTTGTCTGGTCATCTGGGAATCGCGCGCACTATGCAGCAGTTGGCCCAGAATTTCTGTTGGCCTAACTTCACCCAGCAGGTGAAGGAGTATTGCCGGTCTTGTCACCAGTGCCAAGAAATAGGGAAGGCAGGCAAGAAAACCCAAGCCGCTCTAATTCCATTGCCCATAGTGGAGGAGCCATTCCAGAGGGCGGAATGGATATTGTGGGGCCTTTAAATACCCCCAGCTCTTCAGGGAAGAGATTCATCCTGACTGTGGTGGATTATGCCACCCAGTACCCAGAGGCAGTCGCCCTGTCCTCACTGAGGACAGACAAAGTGGCAGATGCCTTACTTGGAATTTTCTCCCACGTTGGGTTTCCGCAGGAGGTTATCACCGATCGAGGGGGTTTCTTCATATCGGGCCTGATGAAATATTTATGGGAGAAGTGTGGGGTGGTGCAGAGATGCACGACACCGTATCACCCACAAGCCAATGGGCTTGTGGAAAGATTCAGCGGTACCCTGAAGTCAATGATCTGGGCATTTGCTAAGTAGCATGGGAGGGACTGGGAGAAATACCTTCCCCACCTGTTGTTTGTATACAGGGAGGTGCCCCAAGAGTCGACAGGATTTTCTCCCTTCAAACTCTTATAAGGACGCCGGGTATGTGGGCCCCTAGACTTGATCTGGGAGGACTGGAAAGGCAAGCACGCCACCCAGGGAACTCCCTTTGTGGATTATGTCCTTAGGTTTAAGGAAAGGCTGAAGGAGCTTACGGGGACAGCCCAGAGCAACCTGGCAGCTGTCCAACAGGAACAAAAAGAGTGGTGCGACCGCAGAGCCAGAGCTTGCTCATACATGGTGGGTCAGGAAGTCATGGTATTTATTCCGGTCCGGAAAGACAAGCTGCAGGCTGAGTGGCCAGGACCATACAAAGTGGTTAGGAAGGTAAATGATGTGAACTGTATTGTAGTGTTACCTGATCGAAGACAAACAGAAAGGATGTACCATGTCAACTTGATGAAGCCATATGCAAATAGGGCTGACATGGTGTGTGCAGTGTGTAGTCCTAGGGAGGGGACGGACGAAAGAGACCCCCTTCTGGACTTGCTGGAAGAAAGCAAGCGGGAGTCCACTGTGGAGGCAGTAAAATTGTCTCCCCAGCTGGCCCCAGACCAGATCCAGGAAGTAAGGGAGGTTTTAGCAGACTTTGCACCATTATTTAGTGCCAAGCCTGGACTAACCCCCTTAGTGACGCAGCACGATGTGGAGACAGGGACACAGACGCCCATACGGCAGACAGCATATTGGGTGTTAGAGGCTGTCCAAAAGGACATTAGGAGGGAAATGGAGGAGATGCCAGATTTAGGGGTAATCCAGAGATTCCAGAGCCCCTGGGCCTCACCCATAGTCCTTGTGCCTAAGCCAGATGACTCTACTTGTTTCTGTGTAAACTATCGTGGACTGAATGCAGTCGCAAAGTCAGACACCCACCCAGTGCCCCGGACGGACGAACTCCTGGGCAAGTTGGGAAGGACGACCTACCTTACGACCACTGAACTGACCAAGGAGAATTGGCAGGTAGAGTTGACGGACGGAGCTAGGGAGAGGTCAACCTTCATCACTCCGATAGGCTTATCTGAATTTAAAGTAGTGCCTTTCGGAATGAAGAACGACACGCCTCTTTCCAAAGGTTGGTGAACCAGGTGTTAAATGGTGATGAGGAGTACACCGTGGCGTACCTGGATGACACTGCCATCTTTAGTACCAGCTGGGAAGAACACCTGTCCCACCTTAGGGAAGTGCTGGGCAGGATACAGAGGGCTGGGCTCACTGTCAAAGCCGAGAAATGCCAGGTGGCCTTGGGAGAAGTGGCATACCTTGGGCATGTGGTAGGCCGAGGACAGCTCTGTCCTAACCAAATAAAGATAGAGGTAATCTGGGCATGGCCCAGACCAGAAATGCAGAAGCAGGTCAGGAGTTTTCTTGAGACAGCAGGGTACTACAGGAAATTTGTACCCAATTACAGTGCCCTGGCTGCTCCCCTATCTGACGAGATAAAGAAAAGGATGCCAAAGAAAATTACCTGGGGACCAGCCTGTAAAGAAGCCTTTACCAGATTAAAGGAGGCACTGTGCAGTGCTCCTGTTTTGACAAGTCCTGACTATAGCAGACCCTTTATAATTCAGACTGACGCCTCAGACGTGGGTATTGGGGCAGTACTGAGCCAGACATCCAGCCAAGGAAAAGATCACCCAATAGCATACCTGAGTGAAAAGTTACTTCCCAGGGAGCAGGCGTCCTCCACTGTGGAAAAATAATGTCTTGCCATAGTGTGGGCCCTAAAGAAGTTGGAGCCATACTTATATGGGCAGCATTCTGTGGTGCAGACTGACCACAACCCCCTGGTTTGGCTGGCGTAGGTGGGGAAAAACAATGGTAGATTGCTAAGATGGAGTCTTGCTTTGCAACGGTATGATATGACAATTCTACATAGGGCTGGAGCCAAAATTCAGAACTCCGATGGGCTGTCTCATGTGTACGAGCAGTGAACTGATTTGAGAAGCTCATCCCCTGCAGGGGATAGAGCCCCCAAATTCAGTCTAGTTGGGGAGGAATTGTGACACTCAGACAGCTGGTTCTGATTAATCTATGCTTTTTGTAATATAAAAATGTGTTATTGAATGTCTCTCATGAGAGATGCCGACAGTCTGTGGAATGACTCCCCCTCCCAGGTTTTAGCTACAAGGTGTGACCTGGAAGGCCAAGAGATAATTACAGGCTAGAAGATACCTTAAAAAATAAGCATCTCCTGTTTATGTGACTAATTGCAGCTTGCCAACTGCCAAAATAGATCATAAACTTTTATAACGTTTAGAGGAAGAAGAGCAGGTTATGATGTTTTAGTGCAAAGTTATAAAAGATGCTTTGATGTCCTGGAAAGGGGAAGCTGCTCGTAAGATCAAAGAAAGTCATTTGAAGAAAATGAGTTGTGCTGAGGTTACAGAATTTAATACTTTGATAAGACATCCTGTTTTGTGTGTGTATATGTGTGTGTGTGTGTGTGTGTGTGTGTGTGTGTGTGTGTGTATATATATATATATATATATATATATGTGTGTGTATATATATATACACACACACATATATATATATATATATATATATATATATATATATATATATATATATACACACACACACACACACATAAAGGTGAGTGGTAAATGAGTGAGATAAAACAGCATATCATCCACTGCAGTGTGATGTATTTACCCTCTGCTCTGCTGTGATTATATCAGTCATTTACACACACAGGTCACAACAGGTCACTGATATCATCACCCTAGGCAGCTTCCCCTCAGCATGCAAGAAACACCTGTGCTGTTACCATAGACACAATTGCAGAACTACCTGAGATGTCTCACTGCTGCCTACAGCTAACTCAGTGAGCATTACAAAACACACCTATCCCCCCCCCAACTTCCAGCTCATTACTGTGATGCTCTCAACTTGATGCAGCCAGAATTCCAAACAGCACAGCTTCACAGAACAGTCTAAACTACTGCCTGCAGCTAACTCAACTACCACTGAAACACACTCTCACTTGTTCCTCAAACTCTGATTCTCACCCATTACAATTACTGTGACAATCTCAACTTCACTGCAGCCAGAATCCTAAAGAGCACAATTTCACAGAACACTCTGCACTCTGCTTGCAGCTAACTTAATTACCACTGAAAACAGTATCAGCTGTTCTGACTCTCTGCCTCTCAGCTCATTACAATTACTGTGATGCTCTTAGCTTCACTGCAGCCAGACTGCTAAACAATACAGCTTCCCAAAAGTATGTTTCTCACTCCTACCTAAAACTAACTCATTTAGCATTGCAAAACACACTCGTGTCTTTGAGTTTATAACACTGCCAGCAAATTCAGAAAAGCTCACACACAGAATGAGCAAACACATAAACAAGAACAGAACACAAGACAGCATAACAAAACTTCTGAAACTCTTGGCCCTATTGTATATATCGAATATTTGCCATATCACACTCATGCCCATCATGTATCCCCTATATATATATATATATATATATATATATTATTTTATTTTATATTCTGTCAGGGAGGAGCTAGGTGACCTCACTCAAAGAGGTTGGCAAAGCCAGTTTTTAAACAGTATTCTGTTTTCCATTTTGGCACAAATGTTTGGACTCTGAAAAAGAAACATCTACAACACTGTGAGATAAGAATATCTTAGAACAGACAAGTCTAAGTGTATTAGTGGTAGGAATCTGCACTTTTTAAAACCTTATTCTTGTAAGTGATTTGTATGTTTTGTGATATATGGTTCTGTATTTACATGTTACATTTTTTTCATCTATTTTGAAATAAACCTCTACTTTAGAGATTACTTGGTGTGCCTTTGAAATTCTTTTTCTTGACAAGTGCAGCATACATGGTTAAAGCTGGCACGGTACAAAGCTTACTGGTTTTATCAAACTGGGAAAAGGTAAGAATTTATTCTGAGGTCTTTAATAGAGTTTTAAGGCTTCATTTTGTATGCCTGGTTAGGTGCCCATGGGCAAAAGATATCTGCCCCCCCCCCGAAGAGCAGAATGATCTGAGCCTGTTCGTTGGGTACGCTAACAAGAGGTTCACAGTTTGAATCCCTCCAAGACTTGAGACCAAAGGTTGATTTGAACCCACAAAACAGACAGGAGGGTTATCCTATTTCTGTTTCCTGTTAACAAGACTGCGCTCGGAGGTTGGCACTGTCGGAGCAGAGGGCCTGACCTGCTGAGTGGGTTTGTGACACATACCACATGCTGTGCAGGGCGCCAGGCGCATTTCGCTGGCTGCCCTACTCAGCTCACACAAATGGGACCATAGTGACATGCAAATGGCCCCATTTGTGCCTTGCATACATTATGGTCCCATCTGCATGCCCAGGTCTGAATATCTTGGACATGCGCTGAGGTACAACTACAGTTGCGTGGAGCATTCCAGTCCTCCATGTCTGGGAATGCTTGAGGCCACGTGTATATAGCCATGCCATTCTGTGCTATATTCAAAGGTGATATGCCATGGCACATCACCTTTGAATATCCTCCCCTCAGTCTGGCCCCGGTGCATCTCAGTTGTGCTGCACCTCTCTTGTGCCATTGCCTGGCACAGTCTGACTATCTAGCCCTTAGTGCACTAGTTATTTGCAGATAAAAAAAAAATGAGCACTGTGTAAAACGTGAAAGGGTTAGCACATTGATTTCATTGGCACTGTGCCCAGGTTGACACTACTTTTTTTTGGTTTTTGTGGCTGTTGGTAGTGTACCCACTATATATGGCTGTGGACCAATCAGATTGCATTTTTTTTCCTACCAACGTTATAAGTGTTTGTGCCTTTCTACCCTTTCTGTGAGGGAAAATGTCATCAGATTGGGGGTGGGGTGCTGTGGAACAAGGAAGTTTCACAGCCCTTTGGCTCCAGCTACAGAGATACAATAAACAGCAAATACACTGGAATTGCAACTAACTCAATCAAGTTGAAAGACACAGCCATTGGAGGGACCTTGCGATACAGAATTATCAATTTAGACCATATTCTGGCCTCAGACGACAGTCAAAAAGACAATGATAACTCCTCAACAACCAAGTTTAGCACCAGATAAGTACAGCAACCAGGCCTAGCACCAGAAAAGTACAACTTAGCAGGACTACTGTTAAAGGCTAAACCTTCTGCTGCATTTATAAATTTCAGATCAACTTGTGATAGATAGCTAACTACATCAGTTCTGTGGGATACGTTAAGGTTGATTGGCATGGATGGTTTCCTTTCTTTTTTTAATACACTGTTATCCTGAGGGTACTTGGATTAAGAACAGGCCTAGATGGTTCATTTTCAGGCAAAGTTTATTTTTAAAACTCGGTTATTTCATACGATCTCCTCCAATCACTCACCTATTCAACCTATCCCTATCCCTGTCACTGAGTGTCCTACCAACTAACTGGAAGATGGCGCACGTCATACCATTGTTTAAATCTGGTAGCAGGAGCAGCCTTAACAATTACTGCCCTATTTCGCTGCTCCCTGTCCTATCCAAATTATTGGAAAAAGTGGTCAAAGCACAGATTAGGATTTTCATGGAAACCGATAATCTCCTCAATCCAATCCAATCTGGGTTCAGGCCAAAGCACAGTACTATCTCAGCATTGGCCAAAGTCTCCAATGACTTATTAACCTCCCTGGATGTGAAAAAGCATGTCTGCGGCACTGTTCTTAGATCTGAGCAAAGCATTCTACATGGTTGACCATGATCTGCTCCTTATTATTCTTGGAAACCTTGGACTTGACAATCTGGCATTGTCATGGTTCACAAGCTACCTTATGGATCGACAGCAGTGTGTCAAGGCGGGTGATGACTCCCCCACTCCCAAAACCTCTGTTAAGGGGCATTCCACAAGGATCAATCTTCAGCTTCTTGCTGTTTGCTATATACATAAACAACAATGATGCTGGGATCAAATCGGCTAATCTACACCTCTTAGCCAGGGATATGGTGCTGCACCTAGAAAGGCCTACCCCTGAATTAGCATGCATGGACTTGGAAGCTGACTTCAACAGCCTTCAAAACAACCTCCTGTCCCTAATGTTGCTACTGAATGCAAAGGAAACCAAAGCAATCCTATTTTTGCCCCCAGCAAGTGCACTAAAAAGCCACACCTCCTCAGCAGTTCCACAGATCCTTGCTCTATTAGGGCAACCCTTGGAGTTCGTGACTAAATTTAAGTATCTGGGCATGTGGTTTGATCAGAAACTTTCTTCTGGTGAGCACATTGATGAGCTGGCTAGGAAGCTGAATATGAGACTCGGTTTATTCTTTAGAATAAAGAACTTACTCACTCATGAAGCAAAGACTAGGCTAGTCCAATCATCGTTTTTACCTCTGTTGGACTATGCTGACTTCATCTACTGGCAGTCCCCTCCCTCTACCTTATCCAAACTGGACACACTTTTCACCGGGCGATCTGATTTATCACGGGAGCACCATATCACACCCATCACTGCACACTCTATACTATGATGAGGTGGCCTTCACCCAGCCTTAGACATTGCACGAATGCATTGCTCTGGACATATAGAGCTATCACTAACCAGCTCCCTCAATATATTTCAAACTGTTTGCCTGTCTCCCCAGTGAGATGTTATGCTTTGAGGAGTCTATCATACATTTCCTTGGTTATCCCAAAAGTCAGGACTTGCCTTGGGGCTACAGCCATCAGTCATGCCCTCCCTGTAATCTTGAATGATATCCAGAAGTCGCTAAAACTCGTATCCGCGGTAAGCACGACGCTATTCAAGGCCTTACTCCAAGCCAAACTCCCTGTATGATGTGAATGCCAAACCTAAGTGCATCACCATCCTGATCCCCGGAAGTACTGCACAGAGGTGACTTATCACTGCATATCTTCTATCCTCCCCTCCATTCCCTCCTTGTTACTATTCCAGGGCTCCCCCTCTCTTACCCTCCCTTCAACCCTAGCGTATTCCTGCCAGCCCCTCATTCCACCTTATCCTGCCTACCTAGGCTCCGTCCCTAACACTAATTCTTCCTGATAGCACTCCCCCTCCTCCTTCACTACGGTTTACCTTTGCTTCTTATGTACATAATGTGCTTCTCTACTCTCTACTATCTACAGTCTTGTTACCTCCTTGTATCATCCAACATTGCCCACTGCCTACTCAGGAAAATGTCAATGTAAATGATTCTTATTTATTGTAACTCTATTTCTGCGAGCAAATGATCACTGTACTTGTATATATCTCTCTTTCTCAAAATGTCTTTTTAACAGTTATTCTATGTATTTTATTGCTGACCATCCCAGGTCCACCAGTAGTGTCTCGTCTGGTAAAATAAAGATGATTGATTGATTTGCATTTTGTTGTTAAACAAGGATGTATATTAGCACCTACATTATCTGTCAGCAAATTACCTGTCTTTTTATTTACATATCTTAATTTTCATACTTCTAGTGCATTACAAACTAGGATCCCTATGTAACTGTCTTCTTATGATCTGATATTAATTTCTGTGTCTCAAATCGGTATTCAAAGAATGTTAAATAAGCTTATTATATTAGTTGATAACTGGGGTCTTAAAATTTGTATAAATAAATTTAAAAAATGATGGCTTTTGGCACTAAAAATCCATGGTATACTGGTAAAAGTAAAATAGAAGTGGTTAATCATTTTGTAGTGGTTTCTAATTCTGTACACTTGGGTATTGCCTGCAGTGTTCTGGAGAAGCGGGGACTGAGGGATTTAAATTCCTGCGCCACTCACGAGCGTTGTGAGTGGAGTGAGCGCCACTCCGTATAGGAAAAGTGCTTAGAAGTATAGCTATATTTTTATATTAGTCTTAGGTTAGATAGTAAGGGGCCGGGAGTTTTATCTTTATCAGGCTTTAGTGTTTAAATATGTACTCCCAGTGGGGGGAGGAACCTGAGTTCTGTGTTTATTGATTTCTATTTGATGGATATGGATTAGCTCTAACAGATTAGTGTATTGTGTTTGCAGTTTTAAGTGGGAATTGTATCCTTTTGTCGACCCTTCCACCATCCCCCTTTCTGTTCTTGTGCTGTTGATTGGGTTTGATCTCCTCCATTCAAGGTTTGTGTCCTGGATTGAAAAACTGAGTAGCGCTATGAGGGGTTTCATTGTTGGGGTGGGGTGGGTTGTTTCTATTATTGGTGCTGACTTTGGGGGGGGGTGGTTATCTCAGTCTTATCTGCAGTAGGAAATGGAATATAATTATGAACAGTAAAATGTAGTGATATGTTAGTAACGGTCATAATTTGGAAATAAGCTTACATATAGAGAGTCATACTATAAATTGGATATAGATTACTTTATTCTTCTAGTGTGTTAAGGGTAGGAACTATTAGACTGTCTAATTGTTTTTCATTTTAGTAACTAAAACTCTTTTTAAACTTGTGTGTTAAGGGTTGGAATGTTTAGATTGTCTAATTGTTTTTGGACTGTCTAACTGTTTCTTAGTAACTTTAATTCTTTTTTTTAATTTAGTGATGTGCCAGGGTTATTTGGGGGGCCTGGGAGGGTCCGGATAGTGTACGGGCATCCCTTCTCATAATTTATGGCCCTTCACCTGCCTCCTAGTTTCTGATACTACTGTAAGATGTTGCCAGGAGGTGGGGATTTGGAGGGGCCGGGGTGATCTTGGGCGGTGGGGAGCCCCGTACACAGTGGAGTGTGGTAGGATAGGGATTATCAGGTCTAGAAGGCACCCTGGATTACGACGGGCACAAGAGAGGGGCCAGACGTGTTTGGTGCCTGTCTCCAAGGAGTCCAACAGACCGAGTGGTCAAGTAACATGAGGGGCTGCTTTACCCACCAGTCTCCTGAGGGCAGTACTATGCAGTGCCAGATTGATCAGGAACAAGACCGCAATTTTTGCGGACCTGATTTTCTCGGTCAGTCTGGCTTGCATCACAGTGACCTGGGTTGGGGAAGATGCTAGCCCAGTTTTTGAGGCTGCTGTCTCACCTGGGTATACCATGATGCACTGCCCCAGAGAGGAATGTAGGGGCAGTGGGGTAGCCATTTGCTTTAGATCCGACTTGGGCTTCACCGTGCACCCAGTGGGAACCCCAGGTTCTTTTGAATGTGTGGCCGTTCATGGGGGTCTGGGCACAGGATGCAGGATTCTCCTTATTTACCTCCCCTCTGGGGCTGTGGGGAATTTCCTGCAGGAGGTTGCTGAATTAGTCATCGGCGAAATATTGGAAGCCCCCCAGATGTATTGTTCTGGAGGATTTCAGTGTTTGGGTTCATGACGAATCTTCCCAGCTTGGTCATAACCTCCTCCAGATTATGTCATCACTGGGCCTGTCGCAAGTTGTTTCTGCTGCAACGCACCAGGGCAGCTGCATGTTGGACCTGTTGTTCTCACTGGGGCTTGAGATAAATAATCTCAAGACTGATCAGGTGGTATGGTCCGATCACTGCACACGGTGCAGTTTATGTTCGGGGTTCCCACCGGATGCCCTCCCCCTACAGAGATGATGAGCTGCCATCCTTTGCGGGGATTGACCCTGGAGGGTTTTTTGGTGGCAGCCGATCTATATAGTGTGGGTGATGCATGCACTGGAGGCGCTGGTGCTGGAGTGGGCACTTATAATAAAGTGCTATCCGACACCATTGACTCCCTCACACCTGTCTGTGTACAACCCAAATCTTCCTACCTGAGGTCCTCGTGGTATGATGGGGTACTCAGGGAGATGAAGAGAAAGGGTCAGAGGTTAGAGCATTGCTGGAGGAGGACAAACTGGCCCTGCGTGTGCACTATAATGCATACCAGGGGGCAATCAACCATAAGAAGGCGGTGTTCTTGTCCAGGGAGATTGTTGCCGGGAAGAACTGACCAGGTATATTTTTTCAGACTGTGGACAGGCTACTTTGTCCTGCTTGTCTATAGCCGAAGAAGGCTTTTTTCTAATGCTGAATGTGAAGAGTTTGCTCAGTTCTTCTCGGACAGAGTGTGTCTGGTATCCAGCAGGGAGTTTCTCCAGTCAGCAATGTCACAGCTGGCAGTGGTCGCCAGAAGTGTTCTGAGTGCACTCTGCCTGGTTGGGGGGAGTTCAGACCAGTGGAGGTAAGTGAGGTCATTGGGGTGGCGACCAATCTGAAGCACACCTTTTGTGAACTGGATCCGGTGCTGACACGTTTCTTAATGAGATGCATCGACACAGTTGGCCCAGTGTTTGCTCCGATTGTCTGGTGTTCCTTATCTGAGGGGATTTTCCTTGATGCCTTGAAAGAGGCATTGGTGAGACCACTCTTGAAGAAACCATCATTGGATCCGGAGGTCAGGGCAAATTACCGACCTATCTCTAATGTTCCCTTTTTGGCAAAGGTAGTGGCGCTGCAGTTGAAGGAGCACCTCGTGACTCATGAGTTGTAGGAACCTTTCCAGTTGGGGTTTTGGATGAGGCATAGCACAGAAACCGAGCTTGTTCGGATGCTGAATGATGTCCTCAGGGCGACAGATTGAAGAGCTAAGACAATCCTTGTTCTCCTAGATCACTCCTTAGCATTTGACACTGTGGACCAGTGTGTGTGTTGCTTGACTGCCTTAGGGGACTCTGTGGACTCACTGGCACTGTCATCAGCTGGTTTGAGTCCTTTTTAACCAACAGGAGGCAACGGGTTGTGATGGGGAATTTTTCCTCCACCCCTAACCTCCTATCTTGCAGAGTTCCTCAGGGATCGGTATTAGCCCCAATGTTGTTCACAGTGTACATGCTACCCCTGGGAGGGCTCATTAGGAAGTATGGTTTGGGATTTCATTGCTAAGCTGGTGATACCCAGCTATACTTTTCCTTTGCCCCAGGAACAGCCAACCTGGTAGATGTGCTAAACAGCTGCCCTGCTGAGATTAGTGACTGGATGGCCTCCTACTGGCTGCGACTGAACCCCGATAAGATGGAGGTATTGGTGGTGGAGTCGAACAGAGTACATGATAGGATGGCCTCTGAATCAGAGACTGGACTTGTTCTGGTATCTGTTTCATTGAAGGCCTCCTCTAGAGTGCAAAATGTTGGTGTTATTCTGGATAGGAGTTTGACTATGTGATATCCTCCACTGTCCACTCCTGTTTTTTCCATCTCAGAAATGTTGCCAGGATAAAGCCCCTTGTTCTGCCTCTGGACCTTCCTATTTTGATGCATGTCTTAGTTACATCAAGGCTTGACTACTGTAATGCGTTCTACCTCAGGGTTGTGGTAGGATCTCTCCGCAGACTGCAGCTAGTGCAGAACACAGCTGCCTGGTTACTTACTGGGCAGCCAAAATTTTTCCATATTACACCGATGCTGTGTGAGCTGCACTGGTTGCTGGTCAGATGGAGGATCCTCTTTAAGGTGGGTTTTCTCACCTATAAGGCCCTACATGGTCAGGGCCCTGGTTATCTGTCTGTTCTTCTTGTACCTGCTCTCTCTGTTCGTCCCCTCTGTTCCTCCTGTGGAGGCTCCATAGCAATTCCAAGGACAAGGTTGAAATCTGCTGGCGACAGGGCTTTTAGTGTCGCCGCTCCCGTCCTGTGGAATTCGCTGCCCCTTGAGGTTAAAGGGGCCCGTACTTTGGAGGTATTCAAGGCCTGCCTTAAGGCCCTCCTATTTGCTGAGGCATTTCTGGATTAAATTGTTAATTTATTGATCTGATTTGTTCGTAAATGTTTACATGACACATTACTCCTTTGTGTTTTTAATTATTTCTGTATCCATTGATCTACTTCTGAAGATGTGTTTATTTGTTTGTGCAGTGCCCAGAGTCTCCGGGATTGGGCATTTTTAAATAAATTTTGCCTTGCCTTGCCTATTCAATTTTCTAACTTAATGGAAAACTGCATGTTAAAATCAGGAAAATATATTTTTTACCATCCATTGTGTGTTCTTAGTTCATTCCAGTGTTATTTTTCAGCTCAGGCTGTGTGAGGTGTGTTTTCTAACTTTCTCTTGCTATTTTATGGCCCTTGGGGACTGCCATTTGCTTTTCTTTTATTGCTTCTTGTCCCAGATAGTCTTGCCAGAGTGCCCTCTGCTCTGAGGTCTAATAGCCCATGCATCTGACCAGTGTCTTGTTACAATGTCTGTATTGTTTATAGTAGCCACAAGATGAAAGAATATATGGAGCATTGAAATGGTTTCTATGGTTTGCAAACATCATGGAGCACAACTAACAAGTCTGTCTGCTCCAACAATGCTTATTTAACCCCCCCCCAACCCCGGCAGAGGAGAGAGTTTATATCAGCAGCACTCACTGCTGCATGCAACCTGTATATAAACTGTTACTTTCTTAGACTCGTGCTCGCCCTCCCCCTTTTATTCAACATATTCTGTACTTTTGATTCACTCGCTTGTGTCCTGTGTAGAAGACTCATGCTTGTAGACCAATGTAATCCTTTTAAAGCAGTTGTCATCCACTGGCTAAGCAACCTTCAGTATTCTTGTGTTCATGTGATCTGCACCAGAAGCCCTCTGCATGATTTCATCCTGTTTTGTTCTTAATACCAGCTCGTATCATTGCCTTCAACTTTAAATATTTAAAGAGCAGCTTGTATATGTTGAATAAACGGGGGAGGGAGAGCACGAGTCTAAGCAAAGTAACAGTTTATATACAGGTTGCATGCAGCGGTGAGTGCTGCTGATACAGACACTGTAACAAGACACTGATCAGATGCATGGGCTACTAGACCTCAAGAGAGAGCACTCTGGGAAGACTATCTGGGACAAGAGGCAATAAAAGAAAGGTAAATGGAAGCCCCCAAGGGCCATAAAATAGCAAGAGAAAGTTAGAAAAAACACCTCACACAGCCTGAGCTGAAAAATAACACTGGGATGAACTAAGAACACACAATGAATGGTAAAAAATATATTTTCCTGATTTTAACATGCAGTTTTCCTTTAACTGGAATTGTATTGTGACCAAAAGTATTAATTGCAAGAAGTCATCTCTCAGAATACTGAAATTTAATGCTATATGCGGCGGAAACAATCCGCATGCCACTTTAAGGGAAGTAAAAGTTGATTCCCAAAAGATATACAGCTGAGGCATGGGGATGGGCAAATGTGGATAGTATGGGGAAAAATACAAAATAACTTTCTGAGAAATATCCTGAAAATGCCTGTGACAACACACTTATAGATTTAATGCATAGTTTTATGCTTGGTACTGGAACTTTTATGAAAAAGACACAGATTATTATGATACTCAAATTTTAGATTCAAATTATAAATATGACTTTCTTTGACTGTGTCACTAAGACAGTAGACAGGGGCCAAGCGGTAGACATCCTCTATCTTGATTTCAGCAAGGACTTTGACTCTGTGCCCCACAAAAGGTTGATCAGGAAGTTGATGGATCTTGGGGTTGGGGGAAAAGATGGCCAAATGGGTGGAAAACTGGCTGAAGGACAGAACCCAGAGGCTGGTTGTGGGGGGAGAGTTATCTGGCACAAGACAGGTAACTAGTGGGGTCCCACAGGGCTCGGTGCTGGGGCCTGTGTTGTTCAGTGTCTTTATCAGTGACGCTGGAGATGGCATCAAGGGCAAAATGTGCCTATTCGCGGATGACACCAAGATCTGCGGGAGAGTGGACACAGCTGAAGGGATACAGGACCTACAGAAAGATCTGGAAAAGCTAGGGAGGTGGTCCAGGATCTGACAGCTTGGCTTCAATGCCAAGAAATGCAAAGTTATGCATATTGGAGCCAAGAATTCTAGGACAGAGTACTACCTGGGTGGAGTCTGAGTATCTGCATCAGAGGAGAAGGACCTGGGTGAAGCACTCCACACAATGCAAGAAAGCAGCAGCAAAGCCAAACAAGATGCTGGGATGCATATCTAGGGGTATCAGTAGTAGGAGAGAGGAAGTTATACTGCCCTTGTACAGATCACTGGTAAGGCCACATCTAGAGTATGGAGTTCAGTACTAGTGCCCCCATCTCAAAAAGGACATTAACCTGTTGGAGAGGGTCCAGAGGAGGGCTACAAAGATGATAGCTGGTCAGCAGGATAAGGCATACGAGGAGAAGTTGAGGGCACTGAACATGTACTTCCTGGAAGACAGGAGAGAGAGAGAGAGAGAGAGAGAGGGGGGACATGATTGAGACCTTCAGGTACTTGAAAGGGATAATTAAGATTGATAAGGAGAGTCTCTTTAAGCTGAGTGGCAACCATAACACGAGGGGGCACAGTCTTAAGCTGGAGGGTGGGAGTTTTAGGAGGGAGGTCAGGAAGTGCTTCTTCACAGAGAGGATGGTGGACACTTGGAATGTGCTGCCGGAAGAGGTCATCTTACTGAAGACAGTGGGCAGCTTTAAGAGAGGCTGGGACAGGTATGGGGGAAGGTAAGGATCATGGGTAGGGAGGATGGGAGGAGTGGGGAGGGAGGGCAGGGACATTAGTTCAAGCTGTGGACCCTGCAACACGAGCAGACTTGATAGACCAAATGCCCTTCTTCTGCTGGCTTCTTTGTATGTTTGTATGTCCATTTCATCTTTACCAAATATTTGCTATAGAGAAATGCTAGAGTCTCTTTACATTGAAAATGGAGTTTTTAGTTGATTGAGAAGTGTACAGGAAGTCTTATTGTTCTTGGCGACAGGTGGAATTGTAGACATCATATCCCTGCGGATGCATCTGGGCAACATGGTATATCATTTGTGAATCAAACTAGAATTGCAGTTTACTATTCTCTGGTTAAAAAAGTCTCATTCCTGAAAAACAAATTTTTGGATTATCATGAATCTCCTGTGTTACATTCTGCATCTATGAAAGCTTGTTTTAATGTGCTTTCTATATCAGTCTTGTTTGGCAGATACAGTAAAATCCCCTTATTATGATATATATCTTGTCTTTGAAATACATACCGAGGATTTGTCCATAATTTGACTCTCCCAGATTAGCATCCGGGGGAGAGTGGGGGGGTGGGGCAGCTTATCTAAAAATATTTTGATAACATCTCACTGGTTTCCTATGCATCAGGTGGCTGTTATGAAGTAACAACAAGAGCTACTGTCCATCATCTTTATCCACAAGGCTCTCCAATTAAGACTTGGGTTCATCTTGTGCTTACCGCATTATAGTGCATTTTGATTGCATTTTTGGGCTGTTTTTCTGACTCTGCAGCTGTTTAGAAAAATAAATGGGCAGACTGGATGGGCCTTGCGGTCCTTATCTGCCGTCAACTTCTATGTTTCTGTGTTTATATGATGTACTGAATTTGAGATTTTTATACTGTTTTATGAAGTGTTTGTCTATGATTTTGTGGTATGCAAAACCAGAAATAGATAAACTTAAACTTAATATTAGATAAGTCAGATCCAGAAATAACACTGACTGGATGTGTCATTTGCTGTACGCCAGTGGAAAGCAGCTAAAACAATATTTGATGACATCACAGTAAAGCAATGCAGCATTCTAAGTGGAGCAGTGCAGTTGAAAAAACTAATCTGAAAGATTTTCATGTTAAAATGTGTGCTATAAAGCAGACACTCAGCAGCGTGACACAAGAATATGGTATTTCCATTTCATAAAGAAAATTGCAGCCTTCTGCTAATCAGTGTGGTGGTATGAATGAAGCAAGTAAAACATATCGGGATAGGGGCACATGACTTGAAACCTTCAAGTACATGAAGTGAATAAATAAGACAGGCACGAAGGAGCTTTTCAAATTAAGGAGGGGGAGGGACACTCGAGGGCATGATCTGAGATTAGAAGGGGGAAGGTTCAGGAGGGAATGAGGAGACACTTTTTACGGAGAGGGTGGTGTCTGGGTGGAACACATTGCCAGAGGAGGTGGTATCCTGTAGAACAGTGGGCTGCTTCAAAAGGGGATGGGACAGGGTAAGGGGAAAGATCACTGGGGGGGGGAGTGAGGGGCAGCTGCAGTATAAGAGCTACTAGCTACACAATCGAGCAGACTTGATAGACCATAAGGCCTTTATCTGCTGGCAGTTTTGTATGTTCATATACAATCGTCTCTGCAGGACTGCATAAAGATAACATTTTCCAGCAGACTAATGTATTGATATTTCAGGTTTTAACTTTGCTGAGCACGTAGCCCCCTGATTGTTTAGGTGGCGGTGGAGCCTGGCATAAGACCATGATGTTAATTGCCCTGGATTTTAGAAAGGCTCCCAATAAATTAACGTTATGTCCATGTTAATGTACATTCGGTGGTGCTTGTAAATGCGTTCACCTGGTTTGGGAAGATGGAGTCATTCGGCTGGACAGGTGCCAGGTTCTCTCATCCAAGCAGAGTATGTGTATAATGCAGTCAGAAACAGTTGTGTGTAGCAAGGCATTCATCATTCAGAGCTGTCCAAGGTCAGGACATAATGTGGTGCATACATTTATTTATTTCTCCTCTAGTCTTCACTGTAAAGCAGCATGGGAAGTATTTTCAACCTCTTATTTCTTTCTGCCCTTTGTCTCCCAGAATGGTGATGCTGCTGTACTCTGATTGTCCTTCGGGCTGGTTTGCTTCCAAAGGGGATGGGAAGCATTGGCAATTCATAGCTGTTTACCTTGCTGTCTTTCTGCATGTCTCTCCCTGTCCACTATCCTTTGTAAAAACAGTCAGAAGGGCCAACAGGAGTTAGGAAACCGTAGGTCCAGGCGTGGTTGCTGTGCGACAGTGGAATTCATAGTCTGCTGAGTTAAGGGGTGCTATCAACACCTTCAGCCTCATATTGTCTCTAGTTTCAATTACAGAGGATACACAGTAGCATGCCACAGAATATGGTAGTTTTCTTCACAAGTGAAGGGACAGGATCATGACTTACAAGTGGCAAATTTTAGGAATGCATCCACACAGTCCAGACACTCCAGATACAGTTGTCTCACACCTACTGCATTGCAAATAGCCAGACAGTGTGTGGGTGTGTGTGTGTGGGGGGGGGGGGGGATCCCAAGTTTCAGGAAGGACACAGTTGGAGTAGATCAAGGACTGGAAACAAGCACATTTATGTATATTAACACTAATATGATAGCCAGTTGTACATATTTATGAAGGAAATGGAAGCAAATATAAAACTATATGATACATCAATATGCTTTACAGAAGGTTAGCAACTGTAAAATATGTTTTTATTTTAAATGGGGGATAATTTGAGGACGGGGGGGGGGTTGACTTTGTCCTTCTGTGGCACAGCTTGTTAAACCTTTTCAATTTAAATGAAAGCTTAGGTCTTCCGGACGTTGTACCTGTAGCCTGCCTGTTGCGTCATTATAGGAGCGGCAATGAGTGACATCATCAGTTACAGTTGGTGGATGGCTCCTAGTGCCGGCATTGCTACTCAAATACTTCATCAGTAAAAACAGGCAGCTCCTCAGTGTGCTCATATGTCCCTCTGTCGTCCCTGAATTGCTGGCAGGGGTCAACAAAGGGCATGGTGTAAGAGAACTAGAGGTCAGCACTCAAAATACCAAGGCAACTACACTAAAAAGTAGGTAAAGCAAGTGTTTTTTTCGTTTTTTACCAGTAAGTTGTTGACCAACACCCCAAAGCATACGGGCCGAGGCAGGGACACAGAAGCTTTGAACATTGACCATTGTCTCTTGCCAGTTCTCAGATTGCTCTGGGGGGCACAGGAGTCTTTGTCAGTAGCAGGAGGGAGACTCTGTCAGGAGGTGGTAATATGTGTGTGGGGTGGAGTACCATGTGTGGGAGAAGGATGGAGGAATCTTAGGCAAAAGGCCACAGTGAGTTGGGGAGGTGGGTAGATTAGCATTTGTCAGGAGGTCATTGCAAGCTGGGGAGTGGTGTGGGGAAGCAGGAGGCTACACTGAGTGACTGGGAGAGGGGAGGGGAAGAGGTTGGAGATCAGGAGGATGGAAACCAAAGTTTTGACTTCCTTTATTTCTGAAAGGCTGGGCAGCCAGTTAGTTTACTGACTGTTAATTAAAGTGACTGACAGTCTGGTAAAGAAATTATAGTATTCTGTGACATATACAGAAGAGACATCTGAAATAAATTGAGTGGATGTATAAAAATGTTTCCACTACATCCATGTAGCACTGAAGATAACATGAGTTCTCATATAATTCCTCTCTCCATAAGTGCTGTGTAAATAAATATTAGTGGATGGATGTTAGGAAAACGGGGCAGGAAGATCAGGACATTTCTGTGTCGTTCCATGTCATCACTGTGCATTCATTCATTGCTGGATCACACATGTTCACTTACTAGAGGGCAACACGCTCCAAAGCTGTGACATCGCCATGGAAGAAAGAACTGGCTGGTGCAACAGAACAGATGCAGCACTCAGCAAAAATAGTGACCAAACAAAGCAAAAAAGCAGAGGGTGCAAAAATACAAAGGCCAGATGCTGGATGCAGGAAGAATCTTCCTGTGAGGAAGAATATGCATGGATTCAAAGTGCGGAGTTTTGTTGCTGCCTTTTGACACCACAGTAAACCTATGTGCTGCCTACATCCAGCATCTAGGCTTTTTACTTTTTTTAAACTTTATGTTTATTGTTTTATAACAAACAACATACAGTTATACACAAGATCAGGGCATTACGATTCTTACTGTAATCAGTGAGGTCGCCACTCTTCGTAATATTCACAACATACACCATCCCAGCCTTTTCGATACATCAGAGGAGGGAAACGATATCAATTAATTAGAAGATAAATTTCCACTTAAGCTGATTTAAAGCCCATGAGCTGCATGGTAAATAAAACACATCCCATGTATAATAACAGCTACCCCATTATTAGGTCACCTAATCTATAGGTGGGCCTAAATACACCATGCTGTTTCCTAGTCATGCACCTCTGGTGCTTTCCCCTTTATTATGCTGCTAAACCATCTTTAGAACAGATAACATCTTTGTAACTGTTATATTAATTATATTTCTGCCAAACGCATTATAGTGTATGAGAGAGTGCTGTTGCGTATAGAAATTGATGACTGGTATCAGGCTGCTATGCGTTAGTAGTGACGTCAAACTCCTGTTGTGCTTCACTGAAGACGTCACTACTACCGCAGAACAACGTCGAATCAGTGCTTGCGCTGAAGTCTCCTCAGTGATGCTGACCGTTGACAGAGCTGTCGCCTAGTATGCAGACCTCCGAGTGGATTCCCTGAAAACAGCAACAGATAAGACCATTTTACGTGTCTCTCTCTCCCTAGGCTACTTGTTAATTTGAAGAAAAAAAAAGCATTCTCGCTAATCGCGATGCCACTGTATGTGAGTGCCTCCTCATACACTATAAAAGATTGTGTATGAGCAGGCATACACAGACAAGGGTATGCTTGAAATCTCGAGGTTTCCTTGGTGACAGGAGACCTCTCAAGCTGCGTGTAACCCCCCTGCAAATGGGGGTTCCCAAAAGACTTCCAGGAGCTTGCTTGAATGCTCCAAGCCTGAATGGTGTTTGGCGTTTAAGCCATTTATCAGTAAGTGTTTTAGAACCTCTGGTACTGTCTCTTTAAGAGCTGTCTGCTTGCAGACATAATTAGTTGTATGGGGGACTGTGTGTTTCTTTGATTGAGTACCACTCAAGCTGCCTTAATTCACCCCATTTTTGCAGTCACTAGGAGTGCAAAGGGAACCTGTCTGAAAGATGTAACTGATTGCCAGAAATCATTTACAGTAATAATAAAATTACAGTTTGTCTAACCTGCTTTCTTTGCAGTCAGAACTGTCTGCCTAGTTCCCATTCTGGTTTTGAACTGCTGAACTGGACCAATCAGTGTGGGGTAAACTAGCTCTAAAATGATGCCTTGGACGAATCAGAACTTGGGACTCATAATCTGAGCCAGCCACAAGAGGATTGTATGGGCAGTGACTCTGGGAGATGTAGTTTAGACTTGGTGCCTTTTGGACCAACAGCAGCAGTCTATTGTGGTGACAGCCAATCCAGTCAAGAACTGGGAGGAACTCAAAGGAAGTGCCGGTTTTTGTCTGTTGGGAGTTTCAGTTTGAGATCTGAAAGTGAAGGGAAAGAAACCCTGTGCTCCTTCAGTGCACAGTTTCAGTCAAAAACGTGTGCAAGGCCCAGAGTTCCGGTCTACAACTTGTGTAACTGCTTGTTGGGACTGAATCCGTCCTGTGAAAAGAATCAAAGGATCTCTGAAGAGTAGAAACCAGGCTCACCCTGTAGAAGACTGAAGAAATTGTTGAATTACACTGGGTCTGTCAGGAACTGAATCTGCTGTGTGTTCTCCTGGTTGTTGTGCAGTAGTGCGATTGGGATACAGATGCAGCCTGCCTGGTATAGTGCTTTCTTTTTTTACCATATAAATGTGTGAGGAGTCTCTTGGAGATCAAAAGTAGCCCTGCTGACATTGAAGGACCATATCTTCTTTGGAGGTCGTGAGTACTAATTCGGGGTCGCTCCCTGTTGAATTGCCACATTAAATCCAAATGGAATTACTGTACTGCTGACTGTTTAATTCTCCTTTTCTCTGTGTGAAAGGGCCCCTACCAGCTGCCACGGTTTGGACTAGCCACTAGGGCCTGGGTACCCAGGGACAGTAACTGGTAGGGATAGGCCTGTGCACAGAGCCATAGGTAGATAGTAAAGTGATAAGCTAATTAACCTGATTTCCCCCTGTCCTTGTTATATCCCCCTAAATAAATCAGAGCTGTTTGTTTCAACAAAGTTATACTGCCTGAGGTATTTGTCTATGTTAAAGTACTGTACTGTGATTGTTGCACTGTATCTTATTTTACAGGATGTCCGGTGCCTGAACCAGCCTTGGGGTAAGTGTATACTGTGAAGGTAATTCTGCTATATTGTGTGGGCCACTAGTGGGAAGAAAGGGGTTGCAGTGTCCCAGAGGGCTGTGACCAAGTAAGTTTAACTATTGCAAACCCTGACCTCTGGGTGGAGGCACCGCCATTGGATCCAGGCCCTCAACCTGTTAGTGGCAAATCAGGCAGGGGTAGTAGCCCTGGGATAGCGCCATCTAGGGGTTACATTTGGAGGCACCGCTGGGATTGTGTGTCCTCTAGTGGCCATATTTACAAACCACTGTTAAGGAAAAAAAATAAATAAATAAATAAATGGGTACCCCGACAGAGTGGCTGTGCGGCTGGTGGAGTGGTGTACTGGGAGGAGATCGACCCCAAATGCTATGCTTATCCTGGACATCCCCTGGGTATCATACGGACACTGTGCAGGGAGTACTTTCCAAGGTGGAAGGTTTACAAAATCCTGTGGTGGTGGTGTGCAGCTAATCTGCTCACCCACACTTTCCTGGCCTTAGTAGAGTTTAAGGATCCCATAGATAGCTCCAAAGTACCACAGACCATTACCCCAGAGGAGCCCTCACTGCTTGGAGTGATAACTAAGGACAGTAAAGACCGGGGGAATGAGCCCCCACCACTATCTGAAACTTTTGAGGAGAAATTTGCTAAATGGTTGCTGGGAGAAGGGAAAACTGTGGAGGACTTGAAGAAACTATTCTTGCCACCTGGGGGTGTTCCTCCCCCAACACCCTCTCCTGCTCCAGTACCCGTAATGGTGGCTGAACCAATGCAGACTCCTATTTCTGCACCTGCCATTAGTCACGACTCTTACCGAAGGTTGAGGATCTTCTCTGGCACCCTCCCACCCCCCAGGGAGGATGACTGGGAGACCTGGATAGACTATGTTGCCCCAAGTGCTAGAATGGCAATGCTGGAGGCGCGAAAGAGGGTTAGTGAGAGCCTCCGAGGTCCTGCCCTGGCTACCATCCGTGCTAAGCGGGCCAGTAACCCTGAAGCGACTGCACAGGCCTATCTTGAGGCCTTGGAGAATGTATGGGAGCCCAGATTCTGATGAGGACCTATGGTGGAGAGTAAGAAATGCACAACAGTACCAAGGGAGTTGTTGTCTGTGTATGTCTCGGCTGGAAAAATTGTTGCAAGAATGCCTCAGAAAGGGTAGTTTGCCAGCGATTGAACTGGACCGAACCAGACTGGACAGAATCCTTAAGTCTGCCCTTCTCAGAACTGCTGTTGCTTCAGTTACGCCTGGCAAATCGACTGGAATCCCCACCCTCCTATGATGAGTTAATGAGAGAAATTCAGGAGTTGAGAAAAGGCGACCTCGGAGGTACCTGCACCAACAGCTGTGGCTCGACCAGTGACTGAGGGTGACCCATCAAGTGAAGTTCAGGGGCAGAGGTTGACAGTCAATGAGTGCTCTGACAAGGAAAAGATATGCCACAATGGGGCGAACTGTTGAGAGAGATCCGGGAATTCAAAACAGTCCCTTTATGAAGGCCACGCCTGCAAGCATGCAGGCCCTGACCTATATCCGACTGCATCTGCTATGGGGTGGGGTACCCACCATGTATCTCCTGCTGATAACAGCTCCAAACTCAATTCCTTGACCATGGAAGTGGAGAAACTGACGAGATGTCTCCAAATGCTTATCACGCCGCAGACAGAGATGGCACCCAGGTTTCCAGTTAGTAATACCCCGCCCTGGCTCCCAGTGTGGCGCCTCGGCCAGCTCAAACTCCAGAAAGTATGTTTTGCTATAATTGTGGGAAAGATGGGCACATGAAAAGGAATGCCAGTCCCAAAGACACTGACAAAGGTTGCATATAGGCTACAAGGAGAGCTTGAGGAGAAGAAATCAGTGGTTAAGAGTGCGACGCAGTCCCAGTGAGGGCACCAAAATGCTAATTCACGTCCTTTTGTGGCAAGGTCAGTTGCCCAGGCCCCCACTACCGCCTCTCCAGACTGGTCCAGAATAGTGGGTCCCTCCATGGAGACCACTGTAAAGGTGAATGGAGTGTCTACAAGAGCTGTATTAGACAGTGGCTCCCAAGTGACAATTATGTTCCAGGATTGGTATCAGGAGCATTTGTCAGGCGTACCCTTACAACCATTAGAAGGACTGCATGTATGGGGTTAAGTGAGAAGGCCTACCCTATTCCGGGTATATCCAATTTGGCTGTCTTTCCCCACCTCCGTGGCTGGGTGGCCGAACAAGTAGAGACCCTAGCCTTAGTGTGTCCCCCACTGGACTGTATGATGGTGTCCCTTTGTTGATTGGAACAAATGCTCATATGTTCGGAAGGCTGGCACAGTTGTGTTATGAAAAACAGGGGTCAAAGACTAGTAGAGCTTTAGAGTTCGGCTTTAATTAAGAAGGCCTATGAGGCACAGAGAGATGAAAAAACAGAACCAGAGGAACCGGTCGGAATTGTATGGAAGAAGGATCCTGAGTCTCTGATCCTGGCGCCAAATGCCCAGTGTACCTTACAGGAGAGGTCCGTATCAGAAAGGATGTTAAGAATAAAATATTAATGTTGGATGCACCAGGCGATGGAAAATTGCCAGAGGGACTGCTGGTCAAGCCTAGTATTTTGCCCGCTAGAGCCCATGCTTATGCCAGAAGGGTAATGGTCCAAGTTCATAATGTGTCTGAAAGAGACATTCGAGTAAACAGAGGTTGCATCCTGGCTAATGTGCATTGTGCAGACACTGCAGTGCTACCCAGCAGCAAGAGTTCAAGGAAGAATGACAGAGTAACGCCTGACTTGTTTGATTCGGCGACTCCCGCTGCCAGCTGAATGGAAAGTGAGGATCAGTGAGAAGCTTGCCAGAGAGACCAGGTGTTTTCTTTAAAGGAATGGGATGTAGGATGGTGCAGGAGCTGAGCACAATATCCGGCTGCATGACGAAAGACCATTTCGTGAGAGGTCTCGGCGCCTGGCACCTGCTGACATAGATGATGTGAGACGGCATCTGCAAGAGATGTTAGCTGCTGGTGTAATACAAGAATCCAGAAATCCTATGCTTCCCCATTGTGGTAGTGAGGAAAAAGAATGGAACAGTAAGGATGTGTGTGGATTATCGCACTGTAAACGTGGACTATCCTGATCAGTACACAATGCCCGCATTCAGGATGCTTTGGACTGCCTAAGCGGGAGCAAGTGGTTCTCTGTGCTGGATCTCCATGATGGGTACTACCAGATCCCGATGGCCCCAGAGGACCGTGAGAAGACTGCCTTTATCTGTCGCTTGGCTTCTATAGATTCATGAGGATGCCTCAAGGTTTCAGGTGCCCCAGCCACTTTTCAACGATTGATGGAGGCGTGCAGTGGGGACATGAACTTACTAGAGTGCCTGGTATACCTAGATGATGTTATTGTGTTTGGCAGCTCACTGGAGGAACATGAAAGCAGATTATTTAAGGTATTGGACCGACTGGAGGACTTTGGCCTTAAACTGTCCATTGATAAGTGTCAATTCTTTCAAACATCAGTAAAGTATGTGGGACACATAGTATCCACCGAGGAATAGGACCGACCCAAGTAAAGTTGAGGCCTTGACCACCTGGCCACAGCCCAAAAATCTAAAGAACTGCAAAGATTCCTGGGATTCTGTGGTTATTATCGGTAGCTTCATCAAGGATTATTCAAAGTGATCCGCCCTTTACTTAACCTTACTCAAGGGTATCCCCAACCCAAAAAATACCAAAGTCAGCGTCCCTCAAGACTGAAAGAGTGTATTTTCATCCAAGTGAAGTATTTGGGGCCCGCTGGACTCCTGATTGTGAGACTGCTTTTCATGAGATCATATATCAACTTACCCATGCTCCAGTGCTGGCCTATGCCGATCCAAGAAAACCTTACGTCCTGCACACTGATGCTAGCTTGCAAGGGTTGGGGGCTGTGTTGTACCAAAACACGAGATGGCCTGAGACCAGTGGCCTTTGCCAGTAGAAGCCTGACCCCATCCGAAAAGAACTATCCTGTACATAAGTTAGAGTTCCTAGCTTTGAAGTGGGCTATTGTTGACCAATTCCATGAGTACTTGTATGGGGCTAAAATACTAGTAAAACTGACAATAATCCTTTGACCTATGTGCAGACCTCAGCTAAGTTGGATGCCACTGGCCATAGGTGGCTTTCTGCATTATCTACATATGACTATGCTCTCGAATACCGAGCAGGTCTGAACCACATAGATGCTGATGCTCTCTCCGGAGGCCTGTTCCCCAGAAGTTGGGTCCGATTGGCAGAACCTGATATTGGGCACTCTGCGGAAGTTTGACAGGGAGGAACAAATGTCCCGGACGCAGTGGACTGCATGGTGGATTGCTTGGGAGCTCTGAGAATTGCATACCTGCTGCTTATTGCCACTTTTCTGCAATAGACATTGGTGCACTGCCTCAGCTGGACAATGACAGTATTCGGCGGGCTGAATCCGCGATCCCATGATCAAAGCAGCTTTAGAAGCCCTCTATGCAGGAAAAGATGTGTCCAAATTACGCTCCACTGATTTGAGAACTGCACTGTTATACAAAGAAGGTCCTAAGTTGAAACTGATCAATAAACTGTTATATAGAGAAACAGTAGACAGAGGGGACAAGTAGACAAACAACAACTGGTGCCCACTGCCTTCGAGACTCAGTATGAGGTCCTTGCACAACCACATGGGGCACCTTGGTATAGACAGAACACTTGACTTGGTGAGATCCAGATTCTATTGGCCTAAGATGGGGGCTGATGTGGAGCAACACATACTGAACTTTGATCGCTGCTTACAGAGGAAAGCTTTGCCCCAGAGGGCTGCCCCTTGTTAACATAACCACCAGTGCACCCATGGAGCTGGTCTGTATTGATTTTCTGAGTTTGGAGTCAGATCAAAGAAATATCAGTAATGTGCTGGTGGTCACTGACCATTCACGAGATATGCCCAAGCTTTCCCACCAAAGACCAGAAAGCATCCACTGTAGCCAAAGTACTATGAAAACTTTTTGTTCACTATGGGGCTCACAAAGAATCCATTCTGATCAAGGGAGAGACTTTGAGAGTCGTCTGATCAAAGAGATGCTTTCTCTGTGGGGAGTGAGAAAGTCCAGAACCACTCCTTACCACCCCAGGGGACCCACAGCCTGAGCGTTTCAACCGCACTTTGCTAGATATGCTAGGCACCCTGCACCAAAGGACAAGCCTAGATGGAGCCAACAAATTAGCACCCTGGTACATGCTTATAACTGCACCAAAGTGATGCCACTGGGTTCTCCCCTACCGCCTGATGTTTGGAAGAAGCTCGACTACCGGTAGATGTGTGTTTTGGGGTCTCTCCTGATGGGGTTCAAGCTGACAACTATTTACAGTATGTGCAAAGTTAAAGGCCCAGCTAACTCATGCCTGCCAACTGGCTCAAACCATGGCTGCCAAAAGAAATCTGGCCAACAAAGAAAGGTATGATAAAAGGTGAAAGCACAGGAACTCCAGGAGGGAGATCGGGTATTGCTAAGAAATCTGGGACTGCATGGCAAACACAAGATTGCTGACAGATGGCACCATCTCCCTCCACATTGTAGTGGGCAAACTAGATGATCTGCCAGTGTACAAAGTAAGGCCTGAGAATAATTCAAAGATGTAAAAACAATGCATAGAAATCATTTACTGCCCATTGGACAAATCCTGATTGAGTCTGAGCCCCAGAAGATGCCCCTCTGGACCAGTGACTAGAGCTGCTGCTAAGAAAAGATCAAGAAAGTCTGCACCTACAGAAGCAAAGTTAAAGTGTTCCCCTCCACAAGTCCCAGTTGAGCATGACTGTCAGTCCATATCAGAAGAAAGTGAGAGTGACTTTGAATACTATCCTTCTTACGAACTGAGTCAATTGTTTGAGGCAATCCCTAGTCAATACTGGAGACAAAGCTGGGCCTTCTGGACTGTCTAAGCCCCAGCTTCATCCCTGGAGCCAATGCTCCCAGAAAGTGAAGTGCAAAGCATCAGATCAGATGAAATGGAATCATTGTGCATGGTTGAACTGTTTGAGCTTTCAGGGAGAGAATAGATTGGGGCAGACTGGTGATACACCCGAACAAGAAGAGTATTTTGAGTGCCCGACAGTCCACTGCCAGTGTCCGAAAGCTCTCCATGCGAGCCAAATGTTGTGGACTCAGAAACTGTAACTCCTGGAGCTGAAAGTGCCCCAAGTTCTAGCCTCTCTACCCCCATGGAGACTCCCCTGACAAGTGTGGACAATGCTGAAAATGAGGCTCAGAGTGCAGAGACTGTAACAGTTCCCCTAGAAAGACTGGTGAGCTGTAAAGCCTGTGGTGCACCTCAGTTATGATTCCCTTGGGAGGCCTGTGGATTTGCCTCTCAATGTTGTCCATAAAGAGTGTATGTGTCCCGAGCTCACTGCCCAAACTGAGCATCAGTGCTAACTCCAAGTTACTTGTGTTGCCCTCTAAGTATGGTGCCCTTGCCCATCCAGCCCCAAGGTAACTGATAGGAAGGGTCCCCTCTTCAGGTTTCATGTACAAGAGGTAATAACTTGAGTTATGGTACAATGTGTGTGTTATACTGTGTAAAGAGTGACGTACTGCAATGTTTCAGAAATGGTTCTTGGTAAAATGATGTATTGACTGATGATTACATGTGTGAGCCTAATGCAAATGTATATGGTTGCAGTTGAAACTTATGGGGTACTTGCTTGGCAGGGACGTCAAGCTTTTCCCAAACCAGGAAGGGTGTAACCCCCTGCAAATGGGGTTCCCAAAAGACTTCAGGAGCTTGCTTGAATGCTCCAAGCCTGAATGGTGTTTGGCGTTTAAGCCATTTATCAGTGAGTGTTTTAGAACCTCTGGTACTGTCTCTTTAAGAGCTGTCTGCTTGCAGACATAATTAGTTGTATGGGGGACTGTGTGTTTCTTTGATTGAGTACCACTCAAGCTGCTGCCAATTCACCCCATTTTGCAGTCACTAGGAGTGCAAAGGGAACCTGTCTGAAAGATGTAACTGATTGCCAGAAATCATTTACAGTAATAATAAAATTACAGTTTGTCTAACCTGCTTTCTTTGCAGTCAGAACTGTCTGCCTAGTTCCCCATTCTGGTTTTGAACTGCTGAACTGGACCAATCAGTGTGGGGTAAACTAGCTCTAAAATGATGCCTTGGACGAATCAGAACTTGGGACTCATAATCTGAGCCAGCCACAAGAGGATTGTATGGGCAGTGACTCTGGGAGATGTAGTTTAGACTCGGTGCCTTTTGGACCAACAGCAGCAGTCTATTGTAGTGACAGCCAATCCAGTCAAGAACTGGGAGGAACTCAAAGGAAGTGCCAGTTTTTGTCTGTTGGGAGTTTCAGTTTGAGATCTGAAAGTGAAGGGGAAAGAAACCCTGTGCTCCTTCAGTGCACAGTTTCAGTCAAAAAGCGTGTGCAAGGCCCAGAGTTCGGTCTACAACTTGTGTAACTGCTTGTTAGGACTGAATCCGTCCTGTGAAAAGAATCAAAGGATCTCTGAAGAGTAGAAACCAGGCTCACCCTGTAGAAGACTGAAGAAATTGTTGAATTACACTGGTCTGTCAGGAACTGAATCTGCTGTGTGTTCTCCTGGTTATTGTGCAGTAATTGCGATTGGGATACAGATGCAGCCTGCCTGGTATAGTGCTTTCTTTTTTTTACCATATAAATGTGTGAGAGTCTCTTGGAGATCAAAAGTAGCCCTGCTGACATTGAAGGACCATATCTTCTTTGGAGGTCGTGAGTACTAATTGAGGTCGCTCCCTGTTGAATTGCCACATTAAATCCAAATGGAATTACTGTACTGCTGACTGTTTAATTCTCCTTTTCTCTGTGTGAAAGGGCCCTACCAGCTGCCACGGTTTGGACTAGCCACTAGGGCCTGGGTACCCAGGGACAGTAACTGGTAAGGGATAGGCCTGTACACAGAGCCATAAATGAGATAGTAAAGTGATAAGCTAATTAACCTGATTTCCCCCTGTCCTTGTTATATCCCCCTAAATAAATCAGAGCTGTTTGTTTCAACAAAGTTATACTGCCTGAGGTATTTGTCTATGTTAAAGTACTGTACTGTGATTGTTGCACTGTATCTTATTTTACAGGATGTCCCGGTGCCTGAACCAGCCTTGGGGGTAAGTGTATACTGTGAAGGTAATTCTGCTATATTGTGTGGGCCACTAGTGGGAAGAAAGGGGGGGGTTGCAGTGTCCCAGAGGGCTGTGACCAAGTAAGTTTAACTATTGCAAACCCTGACCTCTGGGTGGAGGCACCCGCCATTGGATCCAGGCCCCTCAACCTGTTAGTGGCAAATCAGGCAGGGGTAGTAGCCCCTGGGATAGCGCCATCTAGGGGTTACATGCGCTCTCGAAGTCTACTGTCACCAAGGAAACCTCTCGAAGCAAGCATACCCTTGTTGTGTATGCCTGCTCATACACAATCCTCTATATTACTGATAACTTCCTCCCCAAAGGAATATAAAACGTCAACAAACATTGAACATTCTGCCTCTTGCTTTGTTTGGACATCATCATAGAACCCTGACTCCCCATTCTGAGGTAGCTGGCTTTAGTATTAGTGTGTTTGCCCGAAGGGACAGGCAGCATAGCTATGTAGGAACTCTTCTGCATGAAAACTTTATTTGTTTTCTCCTACAGTAGCAACTCTCAGCAGAAAAACCTGTTTTACCAGCAAAATTTCTAAATTTAAATCCTGCCTACTGTTTGTTTGCTAAATTGGTTCCTGTTTAAAACCCACATTCCTTGTTGGAGGCTATGTGTTTTGCCATTCTGCTAGAATTCCTGAAATAGTGTAAAATTAAAGTTAAAGGTCTTGCTGTTGTGGTCTGTGTTTAGCCTGGTGCCTAGGTAAGTTGTTCTTTTTTTTTTTAGTAGTTTTATTTATTTTTTGTTTTTTTTTCATTCAGAACGGTTTTGCATCTCTTGTCTGCATCCCTGCTCAGATTCTCTTCTCAGCATAGGCCTGCTCAGGTTGGGTTTCCTTTCCATTTCCTGTGTTTGTTTGGTACCGTTGTGGGTACTCATTGACTTTTTCTCTGATTATTGCCACCGTGTATGGATGCAATTTATTAGCATTGTTTTCCCCACAGTTACATCATTTTCAGTGGGTTTTAAGTAATTTTGGTCAAAATTGATGCAACTGTGCAAAATGTTTGACCCAGGTGCACAGAACTGACATATTGATGCCTATACAAAATCGACAAGAGTGCATAAAGATTGATGCAAGCACGCAAGACAATTGATGCAGGTGGCTAAAACTTCTGACTCGAACCTTCCTTTTATAGTACATTATTTTACAGTAGAGAAAGAATGAAGGCACTGTTGCATTCTGCAGGCCATTTTCCATTCTTAGGAAATGCAAAATAAGTTATAATACCTTGAGACAGTCTCTGTTTGGTATATCCTGTCCATTCTGTACTAGTGAACCCAGTGCTAATTTCTTAGTAGCCCGTCACCAAATGGGTGGTGGTCCAGGTGGAGGTGCATCTGTTCTTCCAGATCTGAATGTACGAGTTATTCCCAGATCTGTCAGGATAAGGCAGCACCCCTCAGCCAGAGGTCTTGAAAGGCTTCCGAGGTAATAATAATCCTTCTGGCCTTTAGGATCTAGCGAACCCTCAGTGATCTGGAGAGGATGATGAGGAAGGTGAATGAGTAGGAGAGACTCCATCTTCCTTGATTCCATCACTGTTTGATCCAAAGCATATTTTCTTCCTGGTCAAGGAGACCTGTAGGATTCTGCAGCTACTGGAGATGAAATGTACCACTACGCTGAACGTGACTCCGTGTTTTCCTCACACAGGAGTGTGCCTAAGTGCTGCCCCGATTTTAAACATTTTATGAAAATGGTTAAATAGGAATGAAATAATGTGGACAAGAAAAAGCTGGGGGGTTTTATGTCATGGGTAACGCGCTACCCATTCCTTGACACATTGGTTAGAAAATGGGAGGTTCCTCCTATTACCGAAGCGGCCATCAGTTTTCAAGTTAAACAGAGGTCGGTCTCCCGCTGGATAATCCAGTGTATTCAGTTTTGCTACTCAAAAGTTGTCAAGAAACCGCCAGCAGGCCTGAGGGCTCATTCAACTAGGGGCACAGCTGCTACTATAGCTGCGTACAGAGATATTCCATTAGTTGAAATCTGTAAAGCAGCTACCTGGAGGAAAGTACACATTTACTAAACACTACAGTCTGGACACACGGTCTAGGAGTGATGCCAGGTTTGGCACAGCAGTCCTGCAGAGCCTCTTTCCTAAGAAGGTTCTCTGCCCACCTGCAAAGGTACTGCTTTGAAGTCTCCAGAGAGTTAGGAATATAGAAGAATACCTGGGGTTAGAAGAAAAAATTACTCACCTTAGTAATCTTGTTTCTTCCAAGGTATTCTTATGTATTCATAACTCTCCCTTCCCTTCCACAACCAGAGCCTCTGCACTCCTGATCGAGTTTTATAACTGAATGTCCCAAACACTGGCATATATGTTTTCTAACCCTAGTGGGAAATATTTAATTTCCTTCTTTTTCCAGGTAATTCTGGCATTGGGGGTAGGATTATAATAGTATTAAGGATGTTTCATCCTGTCATGGACAGTTTAGTTGTGTTGCATTACATACATAAATATATTTAGATAAGTCTTAGTATAGGTTGCCTTGTAGGCTCCTTAGAAATCTGATACATTGATAGATACATAGAAGTTGATGGCAGATAAGGACTGCAAGGCCCATCCAGTCTACCCATTTCTTTTTCTACCTTATGAATGTGCCATTGGCCTTTACTCTGTCAATGGCCTATCTATTCGTACTCATCTGTATTGCTCCCTTATGCCTATCCCATGCCTGTTTGAAGCCCTGCACTGTATTCATATCCACCACTTCCTGAGGTAGGCTGTTCCATGCAGTCAAAGAAATCTATGAGATTAGTTTGACAGGACCTTCCTTTTGTAAACCCATGCTGTCTTGGATCCTGTGCTCCTATGGATTACATGTGTTGCACTATCCTTTCCTTAAGGAGTGCCTCCATAATCTTGCCCACTACTGAGGTAAGACTGACTGGTCTGTAGGTCCCAGTCTCCTCCCTGCTACCACTTTTGTGGAACGGGATCACATGAGCCCTTATCCAGTCTTCTGGAACCTCTCCTGTGCTCAGAGACTCACTAAACAGTTCTGCTAATGGCTCTGCTAGTTCCAGCCTTAGCTCCTTTAATACCCTGGGATGTATGCCATCAGGTCCTATTGCCTTCTCCACCTTGAGCTTATCAAGCTCTTGTAGGACCCTTTCTTTTGTGAAGGGACTAGTGCACACCTCCCTCCCCCTGTGTCCATGGTGCTGAGCTGTGGGCCCTGCCCTACCTTCTCTTCAGTAATTACTGAGCAGAAGTATCTATTTAGGATAGATGCCTTTACATGGTCTTCCTCCTCACATGCCCCCTTATCTCCTTTGATTTTAGCAAAAAAACCCTCTGGACTTTCTCCTTTCGCTAATGTATCTGTAGCAAGTCTTGTCACCTTCTTTTACTGTTTGTGCTAGTGTTTCCTTGGTTTGGGCCTTTGCCTACCTTACTGCCTTCCCTGCTTCCCTTAAGGAAGTTTGGTATGCCTCCCTATCTTCATCCCACTGTGTTCCTTTATATTTCCTGAAGGCCAGCCATTTGGCTCTGACCTTTGCTTTTGAGAACCAAAGTGGTTTCCTTCTTCTTTTGCACTTCATTTTCTCTCTAACACAGTGGGATGTAGCTTCAAGTACTGCATTCTTAATGCTTGGCCACTTTGTCTGTACCCCCTCACCTGTATTTCTTTTTGCTAGGGCTAGCTTAATTCTGTTGGCCATCTTATCAAAGTCAGCTCTTCTGAAGTTCCATATTTTTGCCTTGGAATGGGATGATTTAGTTTTAGTAGTCAAATTGAACCATACCATGTGATGGTCACTGGTCCCCAGGTGACCTTCTACCTGGAGATCTGTGATCCTTTCCCTGTTAGTCAGTACTAGATCTAGGATAGCCCTGTCTCTTGTGGGTTATTGTACCAGTTGTTTGAGGCTCTCCCCCTGCAGGGAATCCACCATGTGTCTAGTTCTGGCAGATGTTTCTGCTGTTATTGACCAGTCTATATCTGGCATGTTGAAGTATCCCATTATCAGAACCTCCCCTTTAGCTGTCATGTTTTGTATATCTTCTAACAGTAATGTGTCTATGTCCTCCCCCTGGTCTGGGGGCCTGTAGACAACCCCAATTCGTATGGCTGTCCCATTTCCTGTTTCCAGGGTGACCCACAGTTCTTCTGGCTCCTTATGTGTATTCTGTAGCTTTGATATTTTTATTGACATACAGGGCCACTCCACCCCCCCCCCTTTTTTGCACCTCGGTCTCTTCTGAACAGTACATAGCCAGGTACTGAAGTCTCCCAAGTGTGGTTACTGGTAAACCACGTCTCGTTAATTGCTACTATGTCCAGTTTAGCCTCTGTCATTATTGCCTGCATGTATGGGATCTTGTTTCCCAGACTGTGAGCATTTGTGTACATGATTTTCCATTGGCCAGAATTTGGTGTGTTACTTGTTGGGTGAGGTCTGGCATTTCCCCTGTGCATCGTATGGGGAGCTAGACCTTTTTCCTTACCTGGTGATGCAAATGAATTGCAAACATGCTGAACTCTTGTTTGACCACTAGCTGAGGGGGGAAGGGTGTTCTTCCCATTCGACGTATGGGGTGCTGCACCCCTCTCCCCATTTAAATATTCTGCAAAGGTGTCAAATTTCTGCCCCAATGCACTGACTCCCTCCTTAGTCAGATGCAGTCCATCAAATTTAAAGAACTTTCGCCCCCAAAGCTGTTGCCAGTTCCCTACAAATTTGTGTCCTTTTTCCTGGTACCAGCCCTTGAGCCACATGTTTGGCTCCCCTAATCTGACCTTCCATCCATCTCCCCCGACTGGCAGAATCTCAGAGAAGGAGATACTGGATGAAATGTATGATAGTTTGTCACCCAGCCTGATCAGCTGTTCCTTGGTCTCCACGACTGACCGGCTAGTGAGATCATTAGTCCCTATGTGTACCAGGACGTCAATGTTTTTTCCTGCTTCCTGAGCAATTTTAGCAATGTGGTCAGTGTCTCTCCACGCTGATGAGCCTGGGAGACATCTGACCATTACCCCTGGCTGTAGAGGGGTATCAACTCCCCGAATCATGGAGTCTCCTATGATCAAAAGTTTTTTGGATTTTCTTTTTGCTTTTTTTGTTTTGGGCGAGTTTTGTTGTGCTAACCCCTGTGCTGCAGGGTCCTGCTCTGCAGTGTCCTCTGCCCCTTTGTTTGATTTCGGAGATTAAGGCAGATACCTGTTTGTAGTTTTTATATGGTTTGTGGAGGTAATATGTTGGAGAGCACTGAGTGATGGGGCACCCGATTTGCCCCTTCTAACCACCTGCCAATCTCCTAGACCAACTACCCTCTGCGGTTGAGGTGCTTCTGTTGGATGTTGGGAAAATTGCAGGTGGTTCTTTTAATATATTTCCTCTTAAATATGCAATTTGAGGTGCGCAATCTCTGCCCATGCTGCCTGGAGCTGAACCCTTAGATCTCCAATGGCCCACCATGTAGGACAGTGTCCTAAATCCTGTAAAACTGCCCTTCTGAAAAGTGTTCCACAGTACCTGCACTTAATGATATCTATTCCAAATAAGTTGCTGGGTTTATAACCTGGTCAGAGTAATTAGAAGGAAGAAAATGAAAGCAAAAGTTCACTTTTGTGTTATGTTTGTTTGTTTATTCACAAAAGAGGAGGATTGAGAGATGCCTAATCCAGTTAACAGAAGCACTCTGGATGGGGGGGTTGATCCCAGTCCTTTCACAGAAGAAAGTGATCTGAAAGAACTACTAAAACTGAAGGTGGACAAAGCAATGGGGCCTGATGGAATTCACCCCAGAATCAGTGGCGGCTCTACACCAGGGCCCGCCAGGGCACGTGCCCTGGTAAAAAAATGCTGTGCCCCAGTTGGTGCCCCATACGGTGCAGAGATTCCCCCATAGTAACAATACATAAGTGCCCTGGCTACCATCTGTTGTGCCCCGGCTGTACCCTGGTAACCATTTGTGACTAGAGCCGCTGCTGCCCAGAATTCTAAAAGAATTAAGGGGAGAACTAGTGAAACCACTGACTACCCTTTTTAACGAATGGTGGGAGGATGTTGTGGTACCTGAGCACTGGAGGAAGGCGGATGTGATTCCTCTTTATAAAAGTGGGACCAAGACAGAGGCAGGAAACTAGAGACCTGTCAGTTTGACCTCTGTGGTAGGGAAAGTGATGGAATCACTTCTGAAGGAAAGAATTGTTGAGTACCTAGAGGCCAGTGGGGCACAGAACCCAAGGCAGCATGGGTTCACAGCAGGAAGGTCATGTCAGACGAATCTGATTGATTTATTTGCTGGGTGACCAAAGCAGTAGACCAAGGAGGGGCTGTGGACATGGCCTACGTAGACTTTAGCAAGACATTTGACACAGTCCCACACAAAAGATTAATAGTCAAATTAACCAGCCTGGGAGTGGGTCCCAGGATGATAGCCTGGGTAAAACACTAGCTGGACAACAGGACACAGAAGGTAATTGTAAATTGAGTCCACTCTGAAGAAAGGGGAGTTACTAGTGAGGTACTGCAGGGTTCAGTACTGGGTCCAGTCCTTTTTAATGTCTTTATAAGTGATATTGCAGAGGGACAAGAAGGAAAAGTATGCTTTTTTGCATATGACACAAAGATCTGCAACAGGGTTGATACACAAGGAGGCGTGGAAAGGATGAGAAGGGACTTGGCAAGGTTGGAGGAATGGTCAGAAGTATGGCAACTTGGATTCAATGCAAAGAGTGCAAAATAATGCACTGAAACAAAAACCCAGGGAAGATTACTCAGGGGGGGAGAATGGCCCTGGTCTTGAATGTGGCTGCAGCAAAGGTGCTCCAGTTAACACCTGACATATTCAGGTCCCCATCAACAGTATCTCCCGTTTCTCTACCATCCTAAGGATGCCTTCTATCATTTCCTTGTCCATTCCCTCCTCTTGAGATGGGGGTCTGTATGCAGCCCCTACGCAGATTGTTGTGCCATTTCCAGTCTCTGAGGTGACCCACAGTGCCTCCTCTTTTCCCTGTTTACTCATTTGTTCCATTGCTTTTATCCTTTTCCTTACATAGAGAGCTACTCCTCCCCCTCTTCTACCCTCCCTCTCTCTTCTGTAGGTTGTGTTCCCTGGTTTAACATCCCAGTCATGGTTCTCTGTGTACCATGTTTCTGTGACTGCCACAATATCCAGGCATCCCTCTTCCATCAAGGCCACCAGTTCAGGGAGCTTGTTGCCCAGACGATGGGCATTGATGCTCATTACCCTCCATTTCTTGATGGCCTTACCCCTTTTTGTCCCATCTCCGTCCTTATTGCTTTTTTCGTTTTCTCCATTTACCCCTGCCCTTCTCCCTATCGATGTCTCTATCTTGGTGTTTACCTCGCTTACTACCCTGATTTTTTTTTCTGGGGGGGAGGGATAGGATTTCCCTGCTCCTTTCCAGTGCCTACCCCTTGGCTAGTTTAAATGCTTGCCAATGAAGCATTTAAACCTATCACCCAGAATTCTGGTTCCCCTCCTGGACAGATGCAGACCATCACACCAGTATAGGCCTGCATCACTGTAGGTGGACCCCCATTCCCCAGTGAAGCCTAACACCTGAGCTCTGCACCATTTTTCAAACACTGATTAAATCCCATGGCGTGGAGCACCCTAGCCTGACCCATGCCATAGACTGGCAGCACCTCCGAGAAAGTTACCATGCGTGCTACTTGTCTAAGGCCCCTCTCCAATTCCACAAACTCTTCCTGCACTGCTCTGATCCCATTCCGAGCCAGGTCATTTGTCCCTAGGTGGACAGTGACATCCAGCTCTGTCCTCCGTGCAGCTGCTCCTGCGATCCTGAGGATTCGCTGCCTGTTCCTCCAAGCCATGGTACCAGGCAGGCACCTTACCTCCCTTTCCCCTTCCTCCCCTAGTCCTAACAATGGAGTCCCCACCAGGAGTTGTTTCCTTCCCCTGTGGGGTCCCATGCCACCCTCCTGTGGGTCTCCTTTGTGGAGGTTCCCAGCATCCTCCTTGGTCTCCACTGTGGGTGCCTCCATAGAGGAACCACATTTTGCCAGAATGGCATATGAATTGTGGAGAGGTACTACTGGAGGGATGCGCCTCTGTTCCACCACCCTCACCCTCCCTGTGCCCACTGTGGTCAACCGCTCCTCTCTTGGCAACATCTGACGCAACAGCAGTAGCCCTGGTGGTCCCTGGGTGTGAGAGGAGGTGCCCCAAATCCTGGCCAACTCAGGCTGGAGATGCGCATGCCATGAGGCACGCGTATGCCATGTTCCCATGCACCCACCCGGTACACCACCCCTCCTGCCTAGTCATCCACTAGACCGCCCCCCGGTGGCAGTGGAAATATGGGGGTGACAACCTCCCCAGGAGAGGAGAGCGGCCGCTCAATCCTGCTCCTACCCCCGCTCCCCGTGATGGCTCCCCGACGACCCGAGGTCGTTCCCAAACCTGGGTCGCCGGTGTGAAACGAGGTAAGGCATAGCGCCTCAGCCCTCTGCACCACCTGGCCAGCTAAAAAAGAAGATGGTCCAGGCCACATTCCTCTCAGTTTTAGACTACGCTGACTTCCTATACAATCACTGCCCTACGGTATGCTTGAACAAATTAGATACACTATACCATAGAGCTCTGAGGTTTATCACAGACTTACCATACAGTACTCACCACTGCTTGCTATACTCCAGTTGGTTGGCCCTCACTTCAATATAGAAGGGATAGGAATGCATTACTATGGACTTACAGAGCAATATCACAGCAGCTTCCAAAATATATCTCAGACTGTTTTCACAAGCCTAATCAAGTAATTATGCATTAAGAAGCCTGAACTTCATTACTCTTAAAGTGCCTAAGTTCCACTCTAGACATGGCAGACATGCTGTTAGTTATGTGTTATCCACCCTATGGAACACAATGCAAAAGACACTGAAAGTGAACAAGCTCATATCTATTACAGCCTTTAAATATCTATACAACAAAATATTCAAAGAAAATGTAACTGCTTCCGTCAACATTAGACTAACCCTCCATCTTTCCTACCAGCTGGGCGACTATTCAAAGTAGCTCCTCAGCACCCTCTGAGCAGTTGCTTCACATCTCATTAACCTTTACTACAATCCTTCCTTCTTAAGCATTATATACTTAGTCTCCTTATCCTTTCAGTTTTTTACTTCCCAGTCCATCCCCCTCCCCTGACCTACTATTGATCCCTCTTTGACACAGCCCCTTCCCTCCTCCTTTCACCACCCCTGGCCACAACACTCTGTATACACTCCTTTCATCCCCCTGTCACTGCTTCAGCCGGTATTTGCCTCCTACAAATCATTTCCTGTAGATATATCTTCCAGATGTCCATACAGCTCATCACCGAGCTCAAAACTTTCTAATAATTCCCTGCACATTTAACCTTCACCAAAAGTGCAAGTTTCTTAAGTATCCTCCACTAACAAGCTGGCTACTTAATGAATCATGTATATATCTTGGAGTTGTTGTTTTGTATTCATTTGCTATCCTTTCAAAGTTGTGTATTCTTTGTATGTTATATGTCATACAAATTGTATCTTGACCCTACCAGGTCCATCTTGCAAATGAGCATTGCTCAATGATGTTCGCCTGGATAAATAAAGATTTGATTGATTTGATTGATTGAGTGATAGACACTGCTGTTTCTAAACAATGTTTGTCAAAATGGTTGGCAAACTGCATTTTGTTTTGTTATGAGAAGTACAACAAACTCCTGCCAGGAGAAGTCAAAGGGCATTCTACCAGAGGCATGGCTGTATCTGTTGCTGACATTTGTGCAGCAGTCACTTGCAACTCTGTCCACACTTTCACAAAACACTACAGTCTGGATATTGCCTCTAGGTGCAGGGCTAGGTTTGGACTAGCTGTCCCTCAGAGCCTCCTTTCATAAAATTCCCTGCATCTCTGCAGATCTTTCCTGCCTCCTGTGCTTCAGCCTTGTCTGATTTATACTGCTTGGGACTCAGTCCTAATGGTTAATACCTACTGCAAGAGCCCTCTTGAAGCAAGATAGTAGAGTTATGTATGAACTTACCATAACAGTATATCTTCGAGAGAGGCTCTTGCAGTAGGTAACTTTTCCTCCCACCTTCCCCCAGCTTCTGCTTCTGCTTCTGCTAGCTTTACTTAGGCTAAAGGAGCCCACTCCTTTCTCCTTGTTGCTTTGTTCTGAGATCTCCAGCAAGAAAACTGGAGGGCTGGGGACCGCCCACTGTATAGGGTCACATTGACGTCGGTGGGTGGTCCCCCACCAGACATTGCTAGCTAAAGTTTTCTGTGTGGTCCTGATACCAGGGGGCGCAGTCCTAATGCTAATGCCTACTGCTAGAGCCTCTCTCGAAGATCTACTATTACGGTAAGTTCTTACATAACTGTACTGTTCTTTGCTGCGTTCCAAGAGTCAGCAATCCTCTACAGTGGTTTTAGAGGTTGGGGTTTCGGATGTGGCCACACCTCCGGTGGCAGTTTTCATTCCCTTTGATGATATGGAAACCAGCATGGTAGAGGCACAGTCTCTAGTTTCAAGTCTGAGCACAATAAATGCCATTTCTTCTGTAAATACTCTGTGGGAGCCAACAGAGGAGGTGGTTACTCTGCATGAGAGTTTGTGGGTAGTGTTGCTTAGATAGTGCTTTTGTGGATCCTGCCACTATCTGTCAGATAGTGCTGGTATCAGTGGTCCAGTTAAGGGGGTGTATCGGTGTATTTTACACCCATTTTTGCCTTTTTTATGCCCTGTGTAGAGTCCTGGGTAGTATCATCATGACTGGGTGTTTCTACGGACTTTGCAGATGCACTTCAGGGTTTTAAATAGACGGTATCGCATTGCACTTTGTGATGCGAACCGGCTTTAATGTGGACCCATTTCCTTTTTGGATTGCAAAAAGGTTTAATCCATAACTCTGAGCCTTCTTAGTCACCCATGATACATTAACAGTTTCACCGTCACGGCCCTGGGTGCCGTCCGTCACTCACTGCAGTGCTTTGCGATATCGAAAAGCACTACTGGAAACGATTACCGGTACCCGGGGCTGCGGCGGTGAAACTGTTAATATATTATGAGTGGCACCAAAACTCCATGTCACTTGAGGGGGAGTTCAACACCAGTCTCCCCCGGCTCTCCTTTGGTTCCTCTGCACTGACTGCGCCCCCCCCCCTTCCCTACTGCTGAACTTCCTCTGCCCTCGGCACCTGTTAGTTCTTCATTTTGGCACCAAGCTGCTTGCCACTCAGATCGCAAAGTATGCACTGGAGGTTTTGTGAATGAAACCTTTCATCTGCTTGAGTGGGGACTCTTTCTTTTGTTAACCTGGTATGGCCCAAGACAAGTGGCTGTTTTTAGGGAAGATGAATAAGTGCATGCTCAAAGTCGCACAGTATGCAGTGGGGAGGTTGTGGGAATCAAACTCAACTCAGGTCTGCTGGAGTAGGATCTCTTTAACTTATTTATTTATGTAAGAGATTAACCAGGCAGGCATGCTGATGCAGGGAACCACTCATTTCCAGATGCGACATGGGGGAGATACATAGGTGGGTAATACTATACAGGTTTACAAGATAATAACATAGGTACAGATAATAATTACAGACAATGGTTTACATTGAGGAGCTCACAGCAGCAAGAGAAGGCACTCGATAGGAACAACAGAAAAGCTAGACACAAGTCTTGGGTGGCTCTTTACGAACTTAGGGTGTAGCAGAGGACATAGTGGGGCATTACAGGTACCACGCGTCAGAGGAGCATGAGGCTTAGAAATACATGACTGGCTGGAAGCAGGTGCATGTGTCAGAGAAGTGTGCGTGTAGGAGTCTTGGGTTTGTGGTAAGCTTGATGTCTGCAGGTAGATCATTCCATAGTTTGGGCAGGCGATATTTGAACGCTGATTGGCCCTTGGAGGTATGCATTAATGGTACTTTGGAGAAGCCTGGAGTTAGTGCTTCTGAGTGAGTAGGCCGGGGAAGGCAGGATCGACAGGGCAGAGCTGAGATAGGGGGGAGGAACTGGGACCAGAATTTTGCTATGAGTCTGGAGCAGTGGATCAGCCTGTGGGATGTGAGTGAGTGAGTGTAGTGCTAGGGAGCTGTATAAGTCACAGTGATGGGTCATTGGGGGGCAGTCCAGGATGAATCGACATAAGGAGTGAAAAAGTGTGTCTAGGCTGGCCAGGTTGGATGAGGGTGCAGAGCCATAGACCACATCGCCATGGTCAAGTATTGGGAGAATCATTTTGCGATTTCCTCGGACCGGGGGAGGGCATGCAAGCATTAGGTATGAAGTGCACCGGTTCGGGTGTAGCTTTTGTGTAATGATTCGATGTGTGTGGAGAAATCTAGGTGGTGGTCAAGCCAGACACCCAGGTATCTGAATGAGGTACAAGACTCCAGGGGTTAACCGTCTAGGTTATGGAAGGTGGGGCGAGCAGCGAGGTGGGAAAACTGAGGTTGCGTACCGAAAGTTAGGGAGACTTTTCTTTTTGCATTAAGGAATAGTTGGTTGGACCTGAACCATTGCTGAACGGCATTGAAATCCTGCTGTAATGCATTGGTCACAGCTCCATTGGAGGGGCCGGAGGCATACAGTACTGTGTCGTCCGTGTACATTTGTATGGCTGAGTGTGTACAGGCCAGTGGGAGGTCGTTTAGAAATATAGAAAAAAGTAATGGGCCCAGGACTGAGCCTTGGGGGAACCCCATGGAGACTGGGAGGGGGGGGGGAGATATTTGGGAGCCAATTTTCACCGATTGGTACCTGCCTGACAGGTTGACCTGAAACCGGCTAGTGGCAAGGCTGGAGAAGCCAGCGCCATTAAGTTTGGCTAGTAACATGGGGTGAGAGATGGTATCGAAAAACTTGGCCAGATCTATGAAAATCGCCGAGGTGCTATGCCCCTTGTCCATTCCGGAGATGATGTCATTGGTGAGTCTTAAGAGGGCGGTGATGGTGGAGTGGGACTTGCGAAAACCCGATTGGTAGGGGGTGAAGAAGGAGGTAGAGTCAAGAAAGTGGGAGAGTTGGGCAAGGGCAAGGTGTTCCTGATGTTTGGCCAGTATTGGGAGTAAGGAGATGGGGCAGTAATTTCCCAGTGGGGAGGGGGATGACAACCGCCTGCTTCCATGCGGCTGGGATTTTAGCCAGGGAGAAGGAGAGGTTGAGGAGGGCGGTTAGAGGGGCGGCCATGGCAGGGGCGGATAGGTGTAGTAATTTTGCGTCCAGGCCTGAGGAGCATTTACCTTTGTTGGGGTCTAGAGCACACAGGGCTTGAAGGACTTTGGCCGGGGTTACTGGTGGGAAGGAGAAAGAGGGGGCAGAGGTGGAGTACAGCAATTTCGGTGTGATTTGCTCAAGAGTCACACAGTATACATGGAGATTGTGGGAATCAAACCCAGTCTGCTGGAGTGAGTTGGGTGAAGAGGTTAAGTGACTTGCTCACAGTCGCACCGTATTGCAAGTGGAGCTTGTGGGAATCAAAGTAAACCCTAGTTCTATCTGCTACTCTGATGGAGTGAGCAGTGGGGTGAGGAGGTTAAGTGACTTGCTCAGAGTCACACCGTATTGCAAGTGGAGGTTGTGAGAATCAAATCTAGATCTGCTGGAGTGAGTGGGTTAAATCTTTGGTACCCACCCGACCCAGGTGTGGCTTATGTGTGTAGCTCTGTGTTAACTTATATGGTTGGTAAACAGCTGCCCCCACCCTATGCAAGCTGCCTGGGTGTTAAGCTAAAAAAAAAAGCAAATCATCTTATTCTGTAGTGTGGCATGCCTGTCGTGTTTCATCATGCCTGTTTGTATATTCTTTTATAATTTAAACAAGAAATCTATTGTTCATTATAGCCTATGATGAACAATACATTTCTTATTAAATGATGAAATAATACAAACAGGCATGACACACTACAAATTAAGATGTATATGATTTGATTTTATTTTTACCTCAACAGCCAGGCAGCTAGCTTTTTGTTAATACGCAAACTCGAATGTCCAGCGTGGCACCATCATCTATTAGAACAGTGTGACCGCATCGCAAAATACTCCCTGGCACACCGAAATACTACCAGTTTGGAAAACTAGAAAGTTTTTACTTCCTGGCCTAAAATGTTATCTGGAGCACTGGCTGGTATCCTATCTAGGATCCTGCCAGAAATTCTACCAAAGGCAGATGTAAGACCGACGGTCAGATAGCTATGGATCCTAATTAGGATCCAGGGATCCTAGGTCAGATAGCGATGGATCCTAGGTCAGATAGTTAGTAGCCGGGGTCAGATAGCGACGGATCCTAGGTCAGGTCCAGGGGTCTTAGGTCAGATAGGATCCTTGCTGGATCTGTTGCTAGGATCCACAGGGTCCACAGTGTTTGTTGCTAGGATCCACAGGATTTGTAGGATCCATGTACTTGATCCTAGAGTGTAGGATCCATGATCAGATAGCACTGCTATCCTACCACAGCAGCTATCTGGCCAAATGGGAGGCATCTGTTGGTATCCTAGTTTCTAGGATACTATCTGAGCAACACTGCTTGCTGGTCCAGCTTTGCTACAAGCTCTGTGTGGACAGCTGCTGAGGTTTTACGACTAATATGCCCTAACCAAATCAGCTGCCTGGGTAATAGGAATAATTCTGCAGGGCTGTGCAATGGAGTTTTTCTTTGGTTTCCCCCAGTAGGAACTTTTTCCATTTCCTGGACTCTAAAAATCCCTGGAAACATCAAACAGTAAACTAGATCTTAGATTGTCTGCTTAGCATAGTGGTAGTGATCTCGATTTCTCCTAAGGGAAAACAAAAAAAACAGGGTGTCCTTTTGCATTTACCTAATAGTCCTCAAGAAACTGGAAAGATTTCTTCTGATTTAGGATCTGTTTAGTCTGAACCAGTTTTTGAGACCCATCTGGTTCAAAATGGAGTCCCTGAAGTTAGTCATTGCTGCAATTCAGCACAACAATGTTCTTGTCTTATCAGTCCTGTCAGATACATATCTACACATTTTGATGCAACACTGACATCATAAATTTCTCAGATTTGCCATCTGAGATTATCACTTTTAGTATCAGGCACTCCCCTTTGGTTAGCATCCGCCCAAGGATGTTTTTGAAATGTCCTACAAGTCATAGTGGCTCACCTTCAATGGAAGAGTTGTCATATGTATCCCTTCCTGGACAATCTCCTGATCCCAGCACATTCGGAGCAATCAGCTCACTTCTCACTCTGTAAGACTTTACAGATCTTGAAGAAACATGTCTCTATAATGGACTGGGAGAACAACTTCTTTCAGCCTTTTCTATATCTGGAGCATTTCTGCACTGATAAGGTGAGAGTGTTTCTCTTGCAGAGCAGAATGAACAACCTCATTAAACAGATTTAGCAAGTCAGGGTCCACAGTGTTATGTCAATCCACAGCTGTCTCCAGATTTCAGGTCTAAAGCTGGTTACCATAGAGATGGTTCCTTAGGCCAGACTGCGCATGAGACTTCTTCAGGTCTTCCTGCTGTCTTATTGGTCATTGTCATAAAGGCATAGGTCAGGAAGCATGGGCGGACAAGGATAAGTTATAGAATATGAAAGTAGTGTTTTATTATTATCAGTAACAATGTTATAGAAAAGAATAAAATTATACAGGATAGCTGTTGAAAAAGGCAGTACAAACACAAAAATCCTACATCTGAGAGTCGTTCTGTTTTTTTTTTGTTTTTTTTTGGTCTCTGGAAAACATTGATTTGATTATGTAAGATGTTTTCACCTGGCATTTCAAATTTTGCATCCTCTCTTGTAAGTTTCATCTCCTGTCTTTCACAAAATGTATCCGAACTTTATCATTGTCCTTCCGGGGGCCAACTTGAAGAGCACATCTGGTCTTTAACAGGTGCAGCAAAATAGTACATTTTGCCCCATAGCTGGTTTCCTGCTGACAGTTCTGTAAACAAGCTTGTGTAGGTCAAAATGCATTTCAAGGTCAGCTCCCTGTGTTTCAGAAGGATCTTTTCGAATAAATCCAGAGGTTTCTGCAATCCTTTCAACAACATAATTATGTACATTTGAAATCCAAGGGATCCCAGTTTCAGATAAAGATTCACATTTTTTTTTTTAACCGAAGAGTAACAAGGGAGAAAATCAGGAACAGCAAGTGAAGGAAGGGCGATAACCAGGGTCATTGGAAAATTGAAGAAAATGTTACTCAACAATGTGGAGACTTTGCAGAAATTGTGGGGAGGGGGGTGTCACTGTGCATTCCCATTTCTTCCTGCTAAATCTTTTATTGTTTACTGCAGCATGTATTGATCACATAAATATTTAGATACATTTATTGCCACTTGTATATGCTTTTAATATGAAGAAATATTTGTGTTTTTGAAATGAATTGTAAAGTAAACATTATGTAGTATGTCTTCTAAACTGTGAAAACATCTACTTCCTGCAGTGCTAACTAGATTTTATTTAGTAATTCAATCAGTCAATACTTAAATAATCATGAAAAAACGTATTTTTCTGTTTCTACATTTAAGATAATGAAGCCTGTTTAACAAGTACTTACTTTGGTGCAAGAAAACACAAATAAGCAGATAACCAGGGTGCCCAATCAAGGTCTAGTAAAATAAAGTGATTACTCTGTTGAAAACAGATGCTGTTCTTAATCAGCACTGTAAGTACAAACATTTTAAAAATCACGTGATGAACATTTTGAATCATACCAATAGCTTTTCGCTACATCATACAATATAGTTTGTAATACATTGCACTTTTTTTAAAACTGGACTGCAATGATTATTGTCTGTTTAAAGGTAACGGTTTAAATGTACTTCAGCTGTTTTATCAGCATGTTTTCAGAACTGTTAGGTGTTTTTTTGTAGGCTTTGCATGCGAGCATGTAGGTGCGGCACATCAGTAAGTAGGGGATCACTGTCACCATCTCGTTTATCGTCAGCAGGGTCACACAGATTCCTCAGACGTTTCAATCAAAAGCCATTGAGAATGAAAGCATGCATACAAGGAAAACCTACCTTACCATGCAGACACAAACATTTTACTTATTGCCCCATTTAGGTGAATGGGGCAATTTGCACCTTTTCTCACACCTATTATTTTAGTCTTTGTGGTAGCACAATGTTTTCTGATAGTCTGCTTCAGTGCAGATTTTAAGTGTTTAACTGTATGTATGCATGGCCAGATGATTTTGAAATCAGGCCAGGGAAGTGTATCGGATGAAAGCAGAGTCACATTGGACCCCTCCTCACCTCACATTGTACTGTTTTGGCCAAATCTAAGTCTGTGCACCAAATTGTTAGCATGTTTGAGTAGCTTTCCTTGAGAATTTCAATATTTTTATATAATTTCTGTCAAAAATTCAATAAATTGCAAGAAATTGCAGATTTTGTGTGGAAAATTGTGAAAATTGTAGATGTGGTAAAACAGCAGGTGCAATTTTCCAATGCCCCTGGAGATAAGAGGGGAATTGTGGGACCTTTGGGAATGACCAGTTCCTGTGTGCCACAGGAAAAATGTGATTGTGTAATTAGACAGGCAAGAGACAGAACAGTGGCAGAATAGGATGGGACAACATGGATTTTCGCTTCTAACTCTTGTCTGTATAAGAGATGGGACAGGGTCTTACCCAGCCCTCTCACACACACCTCTTTTAAGAGGGTACCTGTTTTTCCCCCTTAGAAACAGGTTTCCAAAACCTTCATTTATTTCTCTTTTAATATTACCTTATGACATTTACAGTTTTTTTGCACATGTAGTGATTCCTTTTTGTTCATAACACCTTTTACAGCAGACATTTTAGTTAAAGGGACACTGTCAACCCCCTTAGGTGTCAAAGTGTCCCTAGTTTAAAAAAACACATTTTATGATTGCCATAATTCTGTAAAGATTGCTGATGTAGCTGGTGGTTTGATTCTGACTCTTATTTTCTTCAAAAAAGTAAAAAACTGACCAACATACTGGTGTTACCACACGAAAACAGGTTTGTTTATATTCCTTGATCGACTCCAGATGCATTTTTCCTGGACTTGGGAACATCCACAACACAGACTGGCTCCTCATAATGCAGTGGGAGTTTAGGAGGCTATTGCCTTATGCGTGACTGCACTGTTTGGGTGTGTTTCTAATGCCCAGGAAGCATACAGTAAGAACAGATCCAGGATTGTAAACAAAACAAGATTGTTTATAAATATGCATTGCCATGCATTTCAGTTCTGCTAAACAAGGAGACAGACATACAGCAACATCAGTGAATTTTAGAGAAGGTAAGCAATCATAAAATGTGGGGTTTCAATTAGAAATAATATGATGAAAAACAGGTTGACAGTGTCCCTTTAAGCACACACATTTTCTTAATCTTCTGAATTCTTGATTCATATCCTAGCAGACAATCAGGATTGACATTCTCTTTTTCCGGATTTGCACATCACTTTGAATTTAAATGGCTGTAATACCAGTTACCACCTTGTGATTGTGGGATTTTTATTCTTCATTTGATTAAGCCAACATTGAGTATTGTGGTCTGTTGTACGTATAAAGTCAGATCTTCACACATAAAACTTAAGGGACTCCATTGCCCATTTTGTAGCAAGGTATTCTTTTTCAATAGAGGTGCACTTTTTCTCTGCCTTGCAGTTTCCTGCTGATATACAGAATGGGATGTTCCTTCTCATTTGTATTCTGACTCAGGGTTGCACCTAGACCTACCTCTGATGCATCTGCCTATAACAGAAATTGTTTCTCAAAGTCTGGACTTCTTAAAACAAGGACTGAACATAATGCAATCCAATATTACTCTGCACTTTTCTTTTGTAATGATGAGAGCAGGCATTTTCCTCGATTTAAAAAATGTCTTTTAACAATGAATAGTCCTCTTCTTCAGGGGAAGACCACACCCTTGGTCGAAGCGCTGGAGAGTGAGTCTGGTTGTGGAGGCACTAGCTTCACAGCACAGTGCACACTTTGAGAGGACTATTCATTGTTAAATAAAAGACATTTTTTGAATTGAGGAAAACGCCTGCTCTCATCATTGCACAAGAGGAGTGCAGAGTAATACTGAATTTCTTTACCTTGGTGTTTGGGATATGCCACCCCTTCTCTGCACGTGGCTTCTCTAACAGTAGTGCACACAGCTGGAAGTAAGTTGGAACACTGAACATAATGCAGCCTTGATCGTTCAAAAAGCTTCATCACACTCTGGAGACCATTTCATATTATTAGGGTACCGTTTTTTCATGAGTTTAATGAGGGTAGTAGCTAACTGGGCAAATTTGAGAAGAAATTTCTGGTAGTAACCAGCTAGACCTAAAAATTATCTGACATGTTTGTTTGTTTTAGGGATAGGACTGTTAGCTACAGCTTCTGCTTGAAAATCTTTGGCTTTATTTCTCCATTTCCCCAAATATACCCCAAATATCTGGTTTCCTGCATGCCTAATGCACACTTGGTAGGATTAAAGGTCAGACCAGTATTTTTGATAGATTGGATAACTGCTCATAGGCGTTCTAGGTGGCTTTTCCAGTCTTGACTGTACACCATGACATCATCCAGATAAACCACACAATAACTAGTGTGGTGGCTAGAATTATGTCCATGTACCGATGGAATGTAGAAGGTGCGGCATGTAAACCAGAAGGCATGGTGGTGAACTGATAGAATCCAGTGGGACTGGAAAAGGCAGTTTTCTCTCTGGATTCTTTAACTAGGGGAATTTGCCAGTAACCCTTGGTGAGATCGAGGGTACTAGTATACTTGGCACTTCTCAATCTGTCCACCAAATCATCTAGCTGCCTAATACAGACACTAAAGTTTCCTAAAATCAAGGAAGATTCTTACACTCCCTTTTGTCTTATTTGCAATCACCATTGGTGATGACCCAGGCCACTGTTTCTCTGTGATTCCATGATCATGGACAGAATCACGGAATTCCCATTGGCTGCCGGAATTTAAAACTTCCCGCCGGTGACTCGTGGAACTCACGCTGCTAGTGTGAGCTTTCGGGAGTTCAGCCATATAAAAGCAGGCACATACAAATGCTTTTCCCTATTTACTGGAACACCAGAAGAAGGAGGAGAGAACACGTTGCAGTCGGAGAGAATGCCAAAAACCACGCTACTCAGATGCCAGATACCTTGCTACTTTCAGCTCTCGACTGGCTGCTTGCGACCCACTGCTCTCGCTGTCCCATTTATTTTTGTATAGCTTGATTATTTAAAAAAGTATTAACTGCCACCACATTCACCCCAACAACCACCCGAAGAATGCCTGGTTCAGGGATGACCACCCTAAGTACACCAGGTCCAGGAACACCGCGACCTTGCCTTACCTCCACACACCTTCAGGTACTGTGCCCAACTTCACAATATATATGCATTGGCTACGTTTTATATCTCTCTAAAGGGTATCGGGTATGAAGCCAGACCTGGGGATTTTCACTTGGGGGGGTTTCATGGATCGAGGTACAGTGCCAGAGAAGGGGGTTTTACTGGGTGCTAATTTGTTGCGGCTCTTTCCATGCCTTCCCAGTAGTTTCTAGAAGCAGGCAGTATGAGAGTGGGTTGCTGCTGTTTCCCCACATGCCTCCAACATTTTTGTCCATTTTTGCATATTGCTACAGTGAGAGGTGTTCAGGTGTAAAAGTGAGGACTTTTTAACAGAAAGAAATCAAGTGCTTTGGCATATGCCCAAGTAATGTTTTTTCTTTTTTGTACAAAAAAGGGTGCACAGCTCTAGTAAAGTGCAGTACCTTAGTGCAGTGCACCAGGGAGCTGTACACCCTTTCTTGGTACAAAAAAAAGTTATTACTTGGGCATATTTGCCTTTGGGGAGTCTCGAGGATCCCCAAGCAACTACTGAGTGCCCCAGAGCATGTATGGTGGTGGGGGGGAGAATCCCCTAGCTTGCTGTGTGCCCTAGAGTGACTGGGGGGAGGAGTGACATATACACTAACGTAGGAATAGATGGGGTAAGAGTAGGTGCATCTCTAACGTACAAGGGTCTGTGTGCCCCAGAACAAGTCTGGAGAGGGGTTCAGTGCCCTTTGTCTGCCTGCTGTGTGCAGTTTGAGGGTCTGTGTTGCTTGCTGTGTGCCCCAGAGTAAGTGGGGTGAGATGATGGGATAACGCAACACACTAACATAGGCACACTTGGTGGGTGAGAGTTGGCAGTGCTACATCTGTGAGCATGTCTGAAGGGGCAGTGTTGGTTGCTGTGTGCCCAGCGTAAATTTGGTGAGGGATGTTGGGGTTAAACACAGACTCTGTTACACATGTGTGAAGCCCTTGCCTGCAGAAATTGCTCTGAGGCACACAGGAATCCATACAGCCCTCCAGACGTTGCAGGTGTTAAGGCAAGTCAGAGTTGTCTTGGGGTGTGGTCGTCAAGGGCTATTTATGTGTGAAAGGCAAGCTTCCCCAACCTAATCGGGGGTACCCAGCAAGAAACACTGCCCCTAGCACTTCACAGGAGATGTCTAGCACACTGCATCCTCTAGCAAGTCTGAGGGGCTGTGTTACTTGCTGTGTGCATCAGAGCAAGTCTGAAGACAAATTGTTTCTAGATCTTCGGGGATATCTTGCAGGATATCTCTCAAAAGGGACACGGTTGGCAGGTATGGCAAGGCAGTGTTGCAGTTGGGATGGGGGGGGGGTCCCAGCTTCCACCAGCAGAAAGACCTTGCGCCTGCATATAGTAAAGTGTGGAAAATATCACTACACCTAGGTTGGCCTCAGAAGTGTAGTAGGCAGGTGTGGAGGGCAGGGTTAAAGTGGAGTTCCAAACAAAAAGAACACCTGTGAGAATGTACTGTGACAGTAGATCTTAAAGAGAAGTGTTCTTGTTTTTTTTCTCTGGGGGGAGGAGCTGAAAAGCCTACTGGATCACCTCTGTACCCCTGTGCCCCACACTTGCCTACCATACTTCTGAGACCAACATCGGTGCAGTTATTTTTCCATTTTACTGTATGCAGGTGCAAGTTATTTCTGCTGGGAAATCTGGAAATACCCCTACATCCCACTGCAACAGTGCCTTGCCACACCTGCCTACAATGTCCGTTTTTGAGAGGTCCAGGTGATCCTAGCAGGAACCCCTGTTTCAGACTGCATAAAATCATGAAAAAGTGCAGCTTGTTAAAGGTTCTGCTATTTTGCATGATTGTCTGCATTCATTTGTATTCTGCTTAAATCTAATCTGCTCGTTACTATACCATGCCGGACTTGTAGTGGCTACTACATTATCTGCGGTATGTGTTGCGTGTTGAAATACTATGCAAGCAACCCAGAAGTAATATTAACAGAGCTGTGGAGCCCCTCCCCCCCCAACTAAACTAAATTAACAAGCATATTACATTTATTCTTACAGGGCCCCACCAGAGGGTGGCGGGGGGGTCCCCAACGAAGCATAAATTAGCTCTGCAACTATTATTGCTGGGTCGTGTTCTTCTTTTTTGCTGAAATTAATGTTAGTTTTTATTCATTGTAGCCTGTAGTGGTGTAGTTCTTTGTTGCTGCTGTGTGGCGCGAGGGCGCTAGTCTGCATGTACAGTAAGTACCATATTACAGGGAGCTATTCTGAAAAAAACACGAGGAAGTCCGGCACACTAAGGTATTGCCGTGGTCTGGAGCTTGGGAAAACCAGGCAGTGCCTGGGTTCCCATGTGAACCTGCATCTTATACTAGGGTATGCGTCAAGTTGGATTGAATTGACGGCACCTTGGAGCAAGTATGGGGGGAAGGGGTCTTGTATACAGGAGTGTGCAAATCCCATTGCCCCCTGTCCGGGGCAAGTAAATTTCTTGGAAGGGCAAGTACAAAAAGAGAGCTAATTTCATTGTAATGAATGGGGCAAGTGAAAATTCAGCTATAGTCATGGCTGGGCAAGTCCTAAAACTTTTGATCTGAACACCCCTGTCTTGTGTAACAGGTTGTTGGTGGTGGAGTTGACTAATCACAGTGGTAACATAGCTGTGGCTCCTCGTACTTTGCATGGGGGTCCTTGCAGGGTATATTTGTTGACCAGGCCAGTGTCTGTATGGAAGTTTACTTTGGAGAAAACTGCAAGGTACAGAAACACTCAAGCTTGCTCAGGGACATGCTTGCAGTGTATAAGGCCTTTCCCCAGTGAAATTGGCTCTGGGGTTGCAGGGCGTATGCCCTGGAGCAGATTTTCAGGGTGGGCCTTAATTACTGCATCAAAGAGCAAGATAGGATATGTGTTGCATCTGTTTCAGACCGGTTTTATTTATTTTATTTTATTTAGTTTTTGTTGACCGGGTAAGTGCACTAGACACATTCTGCCTATTTTCAGACACGACCCCGGGGGAAGGGGATACAGATGAATGCCAACCGACCTTGAACCAGATTAAGCTGTTGGTGGTATTTTTTTTTTTTTTTTAGTGAATGAGAGAAATTTGGCCAGGACACTGGAAATTCCTCTACTCTTTTTGCTAAGTGCCATGGGATCTTTAACATCCACCTGAACTACCACCAGTCCATGCAGATGGGACCTTGGTTTAATGTCTCATCTGAAAGACGGCACTCAGAAGTGCAGCACCCCTTTTATGCTGCACTACAGTGTCAGTATTGGGATATTAACCCAAGTGCCAGATGTGGGAACTGAACCCACAGCCCTCTGATCTCCTGACTTCAGATGCGAGTGTGCTACCTACTGAGCCACTGACACTGACGTTTTGGGCAAGTCATGTTGGGTATATTCTGTATGGCTGTGTAAATAACTCTGCGGCACTAGATAAGTCTGAATCTTGCTTGTGTGGTTGACAAGCCAGGAGAGGGTTACTTGCCATGTACTTGTAGGCAGGTAGGAGGGTGTTTGCTGCTGCCATTGCACCCGGAGAATGGTGGCTGTAGGCTGCCCTACTGCCATCACACCTGGAGGATGGGAGTTGTAGGCTGCTGCTGCCATTGCACCTGGATAATGGGAGTTGTAAAATGCTGCTGCTGTCGTACCTGGAGGATGGGAGTTGTAGGCTGCTGCTGTCACATCTGGAGGATGGAAGTCGTAGAATGCTGCTGCTGTTGTACCTGGAGAATGGAAGTTGTAGGCTGCTGCCATCTCACCTGGATGATGGGAGTCATAGAATGCTGCTGCTGTCACACCTGGAGGATGAGAGTTCTAGGTTGCTGTTGTTGTACTGGGAGGATGGGAGTCATAGGCTGTGGCTGCCATCTCACCTAGTGAATGGCGATTGTAGAATGCTGCTGCCATTGTACCTGAATGATGGGAGTCATAGAATGCTGCTGCTGTCGTACCTGGAGGATGAGAGTCGTAGGCTGCTGCTGCCATCACACCTGGAGGATGGGAGTCGTAGGCTGATACTGCCGTCATACCCAGAGGATGGGAGTCGTAGAATGCTGCTGCCATTGTACTTGGAGAATAGGAGTCGTAGATTACTGCTGCTGCCACACCTGGAGGATTAGAGTTGTAGATTACTGCTGCTGCCATCACACCTGGAGGATGGGAGTCGTAGGCTGCTGTTGCTGTCACACCTGGAGGATGGGAGTTGTAGGCTGTTGCTGCCATTGTACCTGGATGATGGGAGTCATAGAATGCTGCTGCCATCATACCCGGAGGTTGTGAGTTGTAAACCGCTGCTGCCATCTCACCAAGAGAATGGTGGTCGTAGGCTGCTGCTGCCATCATACCTGGATGGTGGGAGTCATAGAATGCTGCTACCGTCATACCCGGAGGATGGGAGTTGTAGATTACTGCTGCTGCCATCACACCTGGAGGATGGGAGTCGTAGATTACTGCTGCTGCTATCACATATGGAGGATGGGAGTCGTAGATTACTGCTGCTGCCATCACACCTGGAGGGTGGGAGTCGTAGATTACTGCTGCTGCCGTCACACCTGGAGGATGGGAGTCGTAGGCTGCTGCAGCTGTCGTACCTGGAGGATGTATGAGGCTCAAGGGCTACTGCTGTCATAACCAGACAACAGGACTTGTAGACTGCTGCCATAATATCTAGAGGATAAATGTCATGGACTGCAATTTAATATTTCCTTTATGTTATCTCATCAGGAGGATTAGAACAGTCTACTAATTTTTGTGTACTTAGGTTGTGATTTCAGTATTTTAAAGACATAACTGCCTGCATGATGTCTGCCGAACCATTCAGCAAGAAGGCCAAGATCTGCAACACCATTCCTAAGGAACGGGCCCTTCAGTTCAAGTCTGAAGGACTCTATGAGGATGGAGGAAAACTTTTCTGTCCATGCTATAACCATGTCCTAGATCATACAAGGAAGGATACAGTGTAGGATCACTTACTCAGCCAGAAACACACCAGGAATAAGCGAGTTGCCGGGGAAGGAAAGCAAACAAAGCAGGTGACCCTAACCAGCAGTTTTAGATCTAACATTGAGGCATCCATTACAAGAAATGACCTCCTCGTGGATACTGTAAAGGCTTGGAGTGCGGCAGATATCCCATTAGAGAAGCTGGATCAGCCACAGATAAGGGAATAGATGGACACATATGTGAAGGGGAATGGAGCACTGCCCAAAGCAGACACCCTGAGGCAGATCTACATCCCAAAGCTAAGAGATCTGCTTGATATGGACCTTAATACAGCTGTGGCAGGAAAATCACTCTCTGTCATATGTGACAAGAGTACTGATGCACAGGCACGGTGCATGTTAAATATTATATTTGTGTTGGAAAGGGGCAAGATATTCCTTGGCAACACTACAGAACTAGAAGCAGTAAACCATTCCACAGTGACTTGAGCTGTCCTAAAGACTTTACAAAGTTATAATATCGAGTTTAAGAATGCTGTGTCCTTTGTCAGCAACAGTGCTCGTTACATGATTAAATGTTTCAACGATGCACTTCGTGGGGTTATTAGGGACCATGTTGTGCATGTTTGTTGCTGGGCACATGTGTTGTCTCTTGTTGGGGCTACATGGCTGCACCACTTTAAAAGAGTAAATGGACTTGTTTCCTTAGTAAAATACACCTTTCAGCAATCCCCTAAATGAAAAAGAGAGCGAGTACATTATATTTTTGGAGGATTAGGATGTTCCGAGGGACTTGATTGCCTTGCCACCAGTTCCAGTTCTCACAAGATGGAACACGTAGTTCGCAGCTGTGTCACACCACTCGACACACCTGCAATACCTGAGGGACTTTTTCAGGGAGGATGCTAGTGAAGCCACTTCAGTTAACAACCTGTGAACCTTGTTGGAGGAGAGTGGTATGAAGAGCTCCAAGCACAACTGGTGTTCATTTCGGAGAATTCAACTGACATTATTGCTACCATTGAACTTCTGCAATCTAGTGAAACCTCTTGCGGTGTCTGAGTATGACACACTGATGTCGATTAGGAGCCAGTTCAAGGCTGGGATGACAAAAAATGAAGGGTTTGGTGGGAAGACACAAATTAACCTGTCTTAACTGCAGACTAAAGGAAGGGATGAACACAATAAACTGTTTAAAAATGTGTTCAAGACCAGTTTGGAGAAGTTGACAAAACACCTGGACTCAAACCCTTCTGTGCCATTTCTGAAAGTGTGCCGAATTCTCAACCCACTAAACCTCCCCAAACTGAATAAGGACTTTGAGTTGTGCTGTCAAAGTATCCCCACTTTCACTAAAAATACCACCAGCAGCTTAATCTGGTTCAAATTCAGTTGCTTACCATCTGTATCCCCTCTCCCCCCGGTTGCCCCTGAAAAAGGGACTTCTAGGCCCAGTGGGCTTACCAGGTCAACAAAATTCAACAAACACACACACTTTCAGGGTACATAATAAGACTGCCCTGTTGAAGGACTGGGAGGTTTACACACGACATAATGTGCAGGAACTACTGGACGTGGGATCTTCTGATCTGCCCAAATACTGGCTTTCAGTGTTGCCACTGGTACCAACTCTAACTAAGGCAGCCATTCAAGCCATCTGGATCCCAGTGTCCAGTGCAGATGTGGAGCGGTCATTTTCTGCATATGGACAGATCTTAACTGACCAACAGCGAAGCCTAACTTTGGACAATTTAAAGCTATTTACTATGATGCTCTTTATTAAGTAGACCAATACGCAATCTGATCTCTCAAGCTTGTTAGTGATATGGTTTTTGTGCAGTACTGTAAATGAGATGGTTCTTATGCAGTAATGTAACTGAGATGGTTCTTGTGCAGTACTGTAAATGAGATGGTTCTTGTGCAGTGCTGTAAATGAGATGGTTCTTGTGCAGTGCTGTAAATGAGATGGTTCTTGTGCAGTAATGTAACTGAGATGGTTCTTGTGCAGTAATGTAACTGAGATAGTTCTTGTGCAATACTGTAAATGAGATGGTTCTTGTGCAGTAATGTAACTGAGAAGGTTCTTGTGCAATGCTGTAAATTAGATGGTTCTTGTGCAGTAATGTAAATTAGATGGTTCTTGTGCAATGCTGTAAATGAGATGGTTCTTGTGCAGTAATGTAACTGTGATGGTTCTTGTGCAATACTGTAAATGAGATGGTTCTTGTGCAGTGCTGTAAATGAGATGGTTCTTGTGCAGTGCTGTAAATGAGATGGTTCTTGCACAGGAATGTAACTGAGATAGTTCTTGTGCAGTACTGTAACTGAGATGGTTCTTGTGCAGTACTGTAACTGAGATGGTTCTTGTGCAGTGCTGTAAATGAGATGGTTCTTGTGCAGTGCTGTAACTGAGATGGTTCTTGTGCAGTACTGTAAATGAGATGGTTCTTGTGCAGTACTGTAAATGAGATGGTTCTTGAAAAAAAATGTCGCTCCACTACAATAAAACGCCACTTCTGTGTGCAATATAGATTTACATGTATATATGTCTTTAGTTTGTAGCATATGTAGCCACATTTGCATTTAATATGTCATTAATTTGTGTAGTATATGTAGCCAGTCATGTACTTAAAATGTTTTTTTATGTCTGTATTTGTAAATGTCATTCAAATAAATCACACTAATTGTCAATTTAGCTTGGAGAAGTTTTATTGCATACATCACAAATGGATTACAAAAATTCACAACATGAAAATTACACACTTTAGTGTTCATTTGTTTTTAAAACGGGTAGAACCCAGTACCTGCTAGCTAGAAAAATTGTATTGCTGCTGTGGGCCATTTATTTTCACATGCTAGCTTGTTTTGAGAAGGTAACTTTTTTAATAGTATTCAGGTAGAGGCACAACTTGATTAGCTGTAATAAAATGCAATATTGATTAAATCGTATTGTTTTCTGCTTAGGTTGCTTAAATCTGCATTGAAACATGATAAAAACATTGTGACTAACTACTCTAATATTAAAAAATGTTTAAAAAAATTTTCTATTTGGGGATTACCGGTAAAATCCCAGAATTTGAATTTCGAAACACCAGTAAAATTCCGGAATCCTGGATGGTCAGAACGGAATTCAGTGTTTCTGAGCACCATAAAACAGTGGCATTGGTAATGACCAAGCACTTCTCAACTCTTTAGTGATACCCACGTTTTTCATTGTTTGTATTTCCCTAACATTTGAAATGACTTTACCAAGTTCTGAATTTCTCTGGTTTGTTCTATGGATAAGGAAACATTCACATTTACAGCATTAGAAATTACAGTTTGTTCCAGTCTGTAATAAGCTATATCAATATCTTCTTTAGAAGTTTCTGGTAATACTAACAAAGCAACTTTTAGTGTTTCTTTTTTTGTTTTGTTTTAACCCCTTTCTTCAAGAGGTTAGCAGGGTGTGTCTTGGTAGGATTTTTCCTCTTGGGGTCTCAGTGTCACAGTTAACTGTACTTGTAACATGGCTCACTGCAGCCCGCTGGAATGGAGCCTCCGGATTCGCTGAAGTGCCACAGCTGACTGAAACCAAGCGGGTATTAACCCACAGGTAACGCCCACTCGGTCAGTACCAGCTGTCGCCATGGAGGCACCAGAGGGTAGCCGCCCGCTCTGTCACCACTGCGAGCCCCACCGGCGGCGCTAGAGCCGTAAGCCCTTCTGTCCTCCGCGGCACCCAGAAGCGTCCGACCGAAGGCAGCAGGCACTCAGCGCGAGCCCCCTCCCAACCACGCGCCTGCAGCAAGCCGAACCAGAGACAGACCTCCTCTCCGCGCCAGTCCTGGAACCCCAGTGACCCACCCACCCAGGAGCCCAGTAGCGCACTTCCGATGTGACAGCCGCTGGAGCCTGACAGCCAGCCCACGTCTCTGCTCCGTGTCCTCTGTCCGTAGGGCTGCCGCTGCTCGCTGGAGGTGATGCGGCGCCCACCGTCATCACATGAGCCCCACGGCTCGCGATACAAAGCCACCAAGCCCGCTGTCCTCCGCCGCACCCAGAAGCATCCGACCCAAAGGCAGCAGGCACTCAGCGAGCCCCCGTCCCGACCATGCGCCTGCAGCAAGCCAAACCAGAGACGGACCTCCTCTCCGCCAGTCCTGGAACCCCAGTGACCCACCACCCGGAGCCCACCTCTGATGCGACAGCCGCAGGAGCCTGACAGCCAGCCCACGTTTCTGTCCCGTCTCCTCTGTCCGTAGGGCTGCCGCTGCTCGCCAGAGGTGATGCCGGTAAGATAGGCTCGTCGTCGCCGCGATGAGCCTATGTTACAAGCGCATTAATCACCTTCAGCGTCGGGCTCTGACAGGGATTAATGCCTGCTGGGCGGTTGGACCCCTCAGGCTGCGCCCTTGGGCACCAACCCCCTCGGCGGGCATTAATCCACCTGCAGAGCCCTCCTCTGGCGGTGATTAATGCTTACTTGTATGTCTAACGGAGGCCCTTGCTACTTCATTAACAGTTTGTTTTCTTTAGTTGATAACAGTAACAAGACCATTTCAGCTGGCTCAAAAACGTTTACCTTCAGCCCATAGTTATAAAACACCTTCTGCTGTTTTGGGGCTTCTTCCTGATTACTGTGAGCAGTTTCAGCATATTTTGCCAGTTTTTTGTCAGTAAAGGTAAGGTAAAATGTATTTAAGCGCCTTTCAGATTATCAAGGTGCTTTACAATAAAATACAGCATAAACAGAATAATATAAATTAAAATCATACAGAAGAAGCTTGATAAAATAAATAAGTCTTAAAATCAAATTTAAAACTCATAATGGTCGGGCATTCTCTTAACCGACGAGATAGAGAGTTCCACAGGGTGGGTGCAGCATAAGAAAAAGCATGTGCCCCAGATGTTTTTAAACAAACCCTAGGAATCTCTAGCTGTTCCTTGTCGACAGATCGGAGTGAGTGGTGGGGGCAGTAGGGAGTAAGGAGCTCTTGCAGATATTGGGGTCCCTGCTCACGTAGGGCTTTATAGGTCAGCAAGCCGACCTTAAAGGTGATCTGCCACTGTAGTTCGTGCAGCACAGGCATAATATGACTGGTCCTAGATGTACCAGTCAAAAGCCTGGCCGTTGCATTCTGCATAGAAACATATAGAAACATAGAAGTTGACGGCAGATAAGGACCGCAAGGCCCATCCAGTCTGCCCATTTCTTTTTCTACCTTATAAATGTGCCATCGGCCTTTGCTATGTCAGTGACCTATCTATTCATAGTCATTTGTATTGCTCCCTTATGCCTATCCCATGCCTGTTTGAAGCCCTGCACTGTATTCATAGCCACTACTTCTTGTGGTAAGCCATTCCATGCATCTACCACCCTTTCTGTGAAAAAGAATTTCCTCACATTCCCCTTAATCGGCCTCCCTCTAATCTCATGCTGTGTCCTCTTGTCCTGCTATTTTCTTATATTTAAACATATTAGACTCTTTCACCTTGTTTATGCCCTTAAGGTGTTTAAATGTCTCGATCATATCACCTCTCTCCCTCCTTTGCTCAAGGGTATACATATTGAGCTCCGTTAATCTGTCCTCATATGTCTTCTGATGCAGTCCCTGCACCATTTTAGTTGCCCTTCTCTGGACTGCCTCAATTTGGTTAATGTCCTTGTGGTGTGGCCTCCAATACTGCCGCAGTACTCCAGATGGGGCCTAACCAATGTCTTGTACAGAGGGATTATTACCTCCCTCTTACGACTTGTGATACCCCTACTAATACACCCTAACACCCCCTAGCCTTACCTACTGCTTTAGAGGTCTGCTTGGATGATTTCAGGTCATCAGTGATGATGATGCCCAAGTCTCTTTCTTCCTTTGTGACTGCTAGCAACTCCCTCCCAGCCTATAAGTGGCTTCAGGGTTTCTCTTCCCTATGTGCATGATTTTGCACTTCTTTGCATTAAATCCCCAGTTGCCACTCTTCTGACCATTCTGCTAGTTTATCCAGATCTCTTCTCATTCTGCCCACCCCATCTGGATCATCTACTCTGTTGCAGATCTTGGTGTCATCTGCAAACAGACAAGCCTTACCCTCTAGTCCATCTGCTAGGTCACTAATGAAGCTGCAAGCAGCAGATATCAACCCTAGGAAGCCCTAGGGTAGAGGACATTTGCAGTAATCCAGGCGGGTGGTTACAAAGGCGTGGACCAAGGTAGGAAGGTCAGCTGGAGGAACCAGGTGTTTCACCCAGGCGATAGTCCTTAGATGGCAAAAGGAAAATTTAATGACAGCAGAGACCTGAGATTTCAAAGTCAAACCAGTATCGAAAATAACACCCAGGTTATGCACCCAGTCTGAGGTCGTGAGCTGGACACCATCCAGCCATAAACCCGAAGGATGCCCAGTCCCAAGACCCACCTCCGGATGACCCGGGTCCACAACCAACACCTCAGTTTTATCTGGATTTAACTTCAGCCAGCTAGTGCTCATCCAATCTTTGATCTCGGTTAGACAGTTGTTAAGCACAGAGACCGCATCATCCTGTCGGGGCATAAAGGACATACACAGTTTGGTATCATCTGCATAACAGTGAAAACCCAAACTGTACTTCCAAATGATATCTCCCAATGGCAGCATGTACACCGAAAACAACATGGGTGCCAATGTGGAGCCCTGCGGCACCCCACAGGACAGGGGGAGGGCATCAGAGGAATAAATTCCAGTTACCGCCTTCTGAGACCTGCCCATGAAGAAAGATCGAAAACAGCTCAAAACTGTGGCAGATAGTCCACAGAGAAACGCCGCAGGCACTCCAAAAGCAAACCATGGTCTACAATGTCAAATGCTGCCGAAAGATCAAGAAGGACTAAGATAGTATGAGCCTTTGAATCTCTTGCTATTAGGAGATCATTTAACACCCGAACAAGGGCGGTCTCTGTGCTATGTCTCTTCCTAAACCTGGGTGGACTGTAGATGAGGAATATCCTGAACCCTACACCTGCTCCCAGGATACACTCTAAGGATAGAGTGCACCCCACTGGCACATCCACACGGCCCAGTTCCGTTTTAAACACAATGGCTACACCCCCACCCCTACGATCCAGTCTCAGGCAGTGTATCACGTAGAACCCAGATGGAACAGCAGATGCCAAAATAGGGCCTGCATTCTCATCCAACCAAGTCTCAGTGATGCATGCCCGATCAGATGTTTTCACAAGATCAGCTATAATAGCCGTCTTGTTTCTAATCGATCTGGCATTGCATAACACCGCCCAAGCTGGATGGGTCAACGAAGAAGATCCCGAGACCTGCCCACTATTTGTGGATCCCTTGAGTATGGGAACCAGGCAAGGAGCCCCCCTTTCCTGACCCCATTTCACCCCAGGGCGTCTCCTAGTCCCAACGACCTCAGTCCGTCCACCCCTCTCCATTCTCCCACCATGCCCAGGTCACTCCTTTTTCAATCGATTTCTGACTATCCCCAAGGCTCAACATCTTTTATACACCTCAACTGGCAATGGGGGTCAGTCAGAAGGATGTAACGCCCTGAAAATGGTGGAAGAATAATGCCTGACCGTCTCATACATATAAGATGTAATAGTTTCTTTCTGAGCTGAGTTATTTTCCCACGTTTCTTTTATTACATCTAGTGGTGCTCCAGGTTGTCTACCATACGACATTTCAAAGGGTGAAGAACCTGTTGATACTTGTGACACTTCTCTGTAAGCAAAAAGCAGGTACTGTAAGTATTGATCCCAATCTTTCCCTTCACCTTTCACAAACCTTTTAACATGTGTTGTAGGGTTTGATTAAAACACTCAGCATGACCATCTAAGGGTGATAAGGGGAGGTTCTTACAGCAGTGATACCTAGTAATTGCTACAGCTTCTTAAGCAATGCAGCACCAAAATTTCAGTAATAAGCTCTTCAGGTATGCCGACCCTGCTAAAAAGTTTGGCAAGCTCTGCTGTCACTTTTGTGGCTGTGATATTACGCATGGGAATTGCCTTTGGGTATTGAGTAGCAGTGTTGCATAATAGTAACATAAATTGATTACCTTTTTTGCATTCACTTGCTCTTGCATAAGGAATGTCTTGCATCTACTAATGGCATTTTAGAGGTGTGTCACTACCGAGCCAATTACATCTAAAACTGCAATGGGCTTGTCAGTGTACACCAATGACCAGCCACTCTGGTCATGACAGTATTTATTTATTTTTTTTTCCTCATGTGGCATGTTTTCTGCTTGAAAGAAATAAACTGCTCTAATGAGAGAGCGCTTCTTTTCTTTCTTGGCAGTAACTCCGGGCATGTGCATCCAGCTGCCCGCCGCAACCAGCGTCTCTGGTCCTTGCTCCTCTGCCCTTCCCAAGGCTTCTGTGTTAACCATGCTGTGACTTTACTTATTGGTGGCTCCTGCCACCCACCACACTCAATCTCTCCAGTGCTTGCTCCTTTGTCTCTCCTCACCCAAGGCTTCTACGTTAGCCATGCTGCCATTTTACTTATTGGCGGCTCCTGCCACCCGATGCACTCAAATCTCTCTGATACTTGCTCCCCTGCCCCCCCCAGGCTTCTACGTTAGCTGTGCTGTGGCTTTACTTATTGGTGACTCCAGCTGCCCATTGCACTCAGACTCTCTGGTTCTCGCTCCTCTGACCCCCCCCACCCCCAGGCTTCTACATTAGCCATGCTGTGGCTTTATTTATTGTCTCTAAGTCTGTATTGTATCCCCCCCTTCCAATAGTCCTGGACACTGGGGAGCCCACTCCCAATGTCCCAAGTGATGTCCCCCATCCCACTTCCAGTATCAGACACTGGGGAGCTGTCTCCCAGTGTCCACAATTCTGTATTCTCCCCTCCCAGAAGTCCAGAACACTGGGGAGCCCACTCCCAGTGTCCCCAGATGTTTTGTGGCAAGCCTGTAAAAAAACAAATAGCCCCACGATGTCCCCCCTCCTGAAAAAAAGAAAACGGTCCCTCGTTGTCCCTGCCACAGCCGTTCCACATCCCGACCCTCCCACTGAGCACCCTCCACTCCACACACCCCTCTAGCCCCATACTTACCACCAGAGGTCATCTGCTGTCATCTTCTGTGGACTGGAACACATCTGCACTCCTCAAAGCTGAACCGTGAACTGAAGATTACAGGTAAGTGCCGTATAATGGCTGTCAGTAGCATTTTGAACTTATGTTGATATCTCGGCCATTTTTCCGTATTTTTGCACCAAATTTTCAACATGGGTTTTTTGGGACCCCCCACCTTGTGAACACTGGCACTGTCATGTTGCTACTCAGGCCTGGATGGTGATTTTGCGTCAGTGCAAAATCACCTTGCGAGCCTGGTAATGAATGTTTAATGCCAGTGTTCACAGATGAGTCCCAAAAGCCCATGTTGAAATGAGGCAAAATAAAAATGGCCGAGTTACATACGCTCGTTGAAATTTTTCTATGCCCGCGCGTAACTTTGGTAATTTCTAATATTTTGACTCCAAATTTATAACATAGTCATTTTTTTCACACCAGCTCATGAACAGTAAGGCTGTTGTTTTTCACATCCTGCCCAAAAAGTGATTTTGTACCTCTGGTGCGGAATGGCGCAGTCCCTATGTGAAATCACCTTTCGGGACTGATTAATGAAACAACAGTGCCACTGTTCTTGAAGTGAGGTCCCAAAAAGCCCATGTTGGAAATTTGGGGGAAGAATTCCTAAAAATGGCTGTGTTACATGCGCTCGTTGAAATTTTTCTGTGCATGTGCACCATTTTGGTAATTTCTAATATTTTGACTCCAAATTTTCTACATAGTCATTTCCACACCACCTCATGAACAGTAAAGCTGTTGTTTTTCACATCCTGCCCAAAAAGTGTTTTTGCACCTCTGGTGCAAAATGGCGCGGTTCTTGCATAAAATCACTTTTTGAGACCGAATAATGAAAACACAGTGCCACTGTTCATGACGTGGCGTCCCAAAATGCCTATGCTGAAAATGTGGTGAAAAAATTCCTAAAAATGTATGAGGTACAAGCATTCGTTTAAATGTTTATGCACACGCCTATAACTTTATTAATTTTTACTTAACGTTATTAATTTTTACTTAATAATTAACTTTATTATTTGACTCCAAATTATCAACATAGCCATTTCGTCACACCACCTCATGAACACTACAGTTGTCATTTTTCACATCCTGCCCAAAATGTGTTTTTGTGTCTGACTTGCAGGTTTGTGCCACAGTGGGTAACTGAGGGTGCTCATTACCCATCCCAGGACAAACCGGCAAGTGAACACTCGGCATTGACAAATGCTTGTTACTTTTGTCTAAGGGGCCAACCACTTCTCTCTGAGGGCACATCTATCAAGGGTAGGGGCATCAAGGGCACCTTGTCTTTTTTAGTCGCTGGGGATACTTTTTGGCATTCAGCACAAGAACTACAATAGGTAGCAACATCCTCATGAATCCCAGGCCAGTAAAATCTATACAACAATCTAGCAAGCGTGCAGTCCCTTCCCGGGTGACCAAACATAGGACTACCATGTGCTGTCTGTAACAACTCATTTCTATACTTCTTTGGTATGATCAGTTGTTCTGTTGGATCCTGCTTCTGGGGATTAATTCAAACTCTGTACAGTAGCCCATTACATTTTGTTTTGTAAATATATTCTTTTTGAACAGTTGGGGTATACTGTCTGGTTATATTAAAGCAGTAGTATTATACAGTTACAGTGTTGAATGGGTGTTTATTGAACCATACAGTTTTGCATTACATAATAATGATTTTACAGTCTGTCCCGGCTGGGGTCTCCCGCACGGTTCAGCGGTGTGGGGAGGTGTGTTCATCCCTTTGGGGATTGTTAACTTACGTAGTGGAATATGCATTCAAGCTGTAATTAGCTGTTATATAACCATTTAGCTGAGGGGGAAGGGGTCCTCCTCAAAAAGAAAAAGGGGGCGGGGAAGGACCAGACCCAGCACTGTCAAACCATACCCTGCTTCTACATCTGAATCCCATTACATTTTTAAATTTTGTTTCACCCTGCTTTTGTTTTACCCCCAGCTGCTTAAAATAATATTGGAGAGAAATGTTGTTCGTTTGCTCAGAAACAAAATCACAGTTTTTAGTTAGTTTCAGCATTTTCATATATCAACCCCTTATGTCCATTGGTGTTTTTTAGCCACTGTTTTTTTCAGCTGTATTCTTTCTTTCCTGGACTTCTGGATCTTGGAACATGGCTCAGATAAGTCCAAATCAGAGTCACCAAAAGGAAAAGAGTCCCCAATATCTGAGATTTTCTTTTCCTGTGCTCTTGTTGTCACAGTTGCTGAAACAGCAGGGTTTACTTCCGCTGTGATTAACTTAGCGAATACTGGAAAGTCATTACCTGTGCCTGTGATGATTGGAAACTTGGGTACTGCCCCCAGTTTCTTTTGGTGTGACACCACATTAATGTTTAGAGTCACTTGGGTGGTACCACAGTATTGAGTGTCCCTGTCAATGTAGATGACTCCAGTATTTTCTTAGAACTTCAGCATTCACCAGTGTCTGTCTGCTTCCTGAATCTATAAGTCCTTCACAGTCTTCTCTCCCACCTTGACATCTATTAGATACTTGCCACAATTTGATAAGGTCAAATTTGCTCCAGTGTTACCTTCCTTATTTTTATGGCAGTTCCTTGCAATGTGGCCTGGCGTATTACAGTTATAACAAATAAAGTCTCTGAGTGCAGATTTGTTACCACCAACAAAGTTCTTATCTGATCTGGAGTTCAATCTGGAAAAAGAGGATCTTACCGTTCCTTGGCAGTTACTTCACTGCTGCAGTGTTTGTGTGGCCATCTGATAGTCCTTGGCCAAAGAAAGTGTCTTTTTCCCCACTTTCTGGTCTGTGTTCTTTTACCCAAATCTGCATGTCTTTAGGAAAGATGATGATGAACTGCTCCATTACAAATATGTCAATATGTGGGACTGTTTTGCCCTGTGATTGGAGTCATTTAATGAGGAGTTCTCTGAATTGGGTGAAGGCATCTCTAGGATTGTCGACTGAGTGATTCTTCTGGAACTGGAATCTCTGCTTGTAGGTCTCTCCTGAAATGTCATATCTTTAAAGGATTTCTCTTTTCAAGAGGTCATAGTTTTCTGACTGTACAGTGTCCATATTGCTGTAGGTCAGGGCTTTACCTGTCAGATAAGGTACCACCCTGATTGCCCATTGGCAGGCTCCAGTGACTTTTTCAGTTGTTGTCAGGTATGCTACAGTATTGTCTGAAGGGCACAGCTTTGAAAGGTTAATGTATTTTAAGACCTGTACCAGATCCTTTAGCTTTGATAGCTTGCAAGTGATCCAGCCATCACTGCTCCTGTCGCTGTATCGCTTCTCTTTTCTCTTCCCTTCCCCTCCTCCGTGCCTCTATCTCATCTCTTCTCTTCTCTTCTCTTCTCTATGCCTCTAGACACTGAATCTCTTTCTCTCTGTTTCTCAGCCTTTCTTTGTTGTATTGCCCACCATTTGAAGAAGACAGACATGCTTTCAGGTTCTGTCCCTGCCTGTTCTTCTTTCATCACTGGTGCTAGCTGTACAGTCTCAGTGTGGACTTTTGTGTCTAGTTCTAGTTTGGCTGCAGTTCTTCTAGTAATCACTTCAGGGCTTGCTAAGATCCATACCTTTCTTCTGTGCTCCCCAGGTACCAGGTCTAATACCTGTGCACAAAACTCCTGACATAGAGTATGTATGGTGTAAATCCCACTTCTGACCAACCGTCATAGAGGCATAGCATAGGCAGACCAAAAGTTATAAAATTCACAAGTAGCGTTTTATTATTAACAATAACAATAAAATAGAAAAAAAAATTGTACAGGATAGCTCTTCAAAAAAGCAGTACAAACACAAAACGTCTACATCTGAGAGTATTTTTCTTTCTTCTGGAAAAACATTGCTTTGATTATGTAAGTTGTTTTGCCTGGCAGTTCAAATTCTGCATCCTGTTTTTATAGGCTTCATCTCCTGTCTTTCACAGAATGTACACTTTATGTTGTTATTGTATTTCCTGAGGCCACTCTGAAGAGCACGTCTAGTTTTTAACAGATGCAACTTAAAGAGCTGCTGATGCCTCTGGAAAAACTTTGAAAATCATGATACTTAGAAACAATTACGCATGTATGTCATTTACCTTCTATAGTGTTCTTTTCCCTCATATTTATACTGAGGAAGTACCCACTAAAAACATGATTTCAATCCCTTGGAGTTCATCTGCCCCTTTGGCATACTCCCTACCTGAAATTATAATGCTTTGTTGTGATATTACAGTTGGTTGCCATGGGAATAGCTGTGACATCACAAGCAAAGTATTATGACATCAGGTTGAAAATAAACAATAGGAGCTGATGAATCCTCAAGGAACAGAGATCCTGTTTCTATGCATAAAACCTCAGTAATAAATAATGACAAGAAGAAATACAGAGCTCGTGAGAAATATAAACTGTTTTGTGTCCAAATTATTCAAAATTCTTCTGGAGGCATTGGTGGCTTTTTAATAATACATTTTGTCCCAGAGCTATTTGCCTGTTGACAGTTCTGCAAACAAGCTTGTGTAAGTCAAAATGCATCTTAAGGTCAACCCCCGGTGTTTCAGATTGATCTTTTCTAATAAACCCAAATAGCTTTCTTCAGTCATTTCAACAATATAATTGTATACATTTGCAAACCAAGGAATCCCAGTTTAACATAAAGATTCATCTATTTTTTTTAACCACAGAAGCAAGCGGAGAAAGAAAGAATAGAACAGCAAGTGAAGGAAGGGAGATGACGGGGGGGGGGGAGAAGGAAATGGTGGGCCATCGGAGTGGCCAGTTCCTAAGTGCCACAAGAAAAATATGAATGCACAATCAGACAGGCAAGAGACAGGCAAGTGGCAGAATAGGAGAGGACAAGATAAATCCTAGCTTTTAACTCTTTTCTACCTAACAAGTGGGACAAGGTCTTACCCAACCCTGTCGCAGTCACCAGCATCAGAAAAGTACTAGGCACCAATCTGTCTCCCAAGATCTGTGCACCAGTAGATGCAGTGGTGTAAGAACTTTCAAAACCTTTTGATGGGATCTGCATTAGCTCTGTGAGAGCAGCTTATTCTGACCACCAACACTAGCCTACTAGCCTGGAAGCAGTGCTGGGCCAGGTTCCAGTTCATGGGATATGGTCCCCAGAATTCTAGAAACTACAAAGAAAGTTCTTGAGACCAGAGCCATCTTTTTAATTTTTTCTTGAGTCTGTTTATGGTCCTCTGCCTGGCAGAGTGGTTATACCACCATATGGCTAATTTCCAGCCATCATGGAGCACAGGCAGAGGGGTTGTTCCCCCAACTGCTTGTGGATCCCGTTCCTGTGAGGATGCATGCATGAGAACTGAAGTCCTGGTGGAAGTGTGCGGAAGGCATGCCCTGCCTAATGCAGCTCAACATCCCCCCCTCCCCAATGTCCTGACTGCTGTATCACCATCTGTACTCATAAAGGTGGCAGTCATACAGTGAGGCAAAGCTGCCTTCCCTTCCATAGGAGGAGATTGTCTGTTTGGACACACTGTCTTCCTCCTCTGGCCAGCCCTGGATGATCCAGGCTCATTCCTGAATTGTGGTCACCAGTGTAACTAGTGGCAGTGCTACCACTGCACCGACTGTATTGTTTGTTTGTAACAAATTATAATTTCTATGCAACTGTATGAATGTTACTGGACAATTCTGAAAATAGGCTTTGCTAGTGATCCTATCCTGTGTAAATATAAATAAAAATTTGTATCTTACTTAAATGTTGAGGCACATTAGGGACAGAGTTCAGCCGAAACTGGTAAAAGGTTTGATTCGACAATGTGGTGGCCATTGCTTACATAAACATGTAAAGTGGCACAGGAAGAAAGCTGATGCTGACAGAAGCATACTCATTTCTGCATTGGGTGGAAGCCAATCTGGAGTCCCGGTCAGCAGGTCATCTGGTTTGACTTTGACAGCCACCTAAAGGTTCTTCTGTGAGAATAATCCCTAAATCAGGAGGTACTTTATCAACTTTGCTGCAGATTCGGGTATCTGGAGATAGACCTCTGCCTCCTGAAGCAGTGCTTAGGTGGTGTGATTTTACAGTCATTACAAATGGCTGGCAGCAGAAGTGATGGAAGACACTATGTCCTAACCATGGGCCTTCAGAAGGGCAAATCTGTTCACACCATTCCCGTTGCTTCTGGTTGTTCTCAGAAAGATCTGTCGGTCTTACATTGGTTCATTTTGGTGACTCTGGAGTGGCCAGAAATGTGCTGTTCAGGCTGAGGTTTCAAGAGCCTTCTCGACCCCTTTGCATCATGATCTTTTTTCCCCTCTTTAAGCTTTCTGTTTATGCCCCATACCTCTCAACAGCTCTAACCTGTCTCCAGAGCACTTATGGCACATCTGACCCCCTTATCTGTGGCTGCCTTTTTTTCATATAGCCCTGGATCCCCACCCTCCAGCAGGGACAAGGTGGAGTCCCCCGAGCTTCATTGTTTTGTCAGGCGGCGCTGTGGTTAGGGGTGCAGGGCCCAGATATAACACAGTCCATCATCATGGTTGCTTGGGCCATTTTTCACATTTTTCTCCTTCTCTTCTGGGGTGCCATGTGCCATGCCCTCAAGGGTGGGCATGCAAAGTGTGCTACATGCTGACTACTCCCGCATCCCTTCCTTCATCCTTCTGACTGTATTACCACCCGTGGTCACCCAGTTGGCAGTACTGCTGCAGTGAACGGAATCCTCTCTTCCCAGAGGAGATTGTCCTCTAGGACGTTTCATCCTCCTCCGCCAGCTGGCCTTCTGACAACTTGAGCTTTTTTCTGAATTTCAGTTACTAACATCGTGAGCGGTAGTGCTCCATTGTGATGAAGGGCTGGCAGTAATTTGGTCTTCTGTGTCAAGGTCCAATTCTTTATCTCAGTCTGGCTCAGCTACCTGTGACATCCTTACTCCTGAGAGGCAGAGACTTCACAGACTAGGCTATTGGGAGAGAGTTGTGGGTACCCAGATGCCATCAAGGAAACCATCTACAGTGGTGGCTTATTTTAATGTGTTGTCCACTTTTTCCCAGAGGGGCGTAGAGGCAGGTAATAGAGCAAAGAAGGCATCTGTGCCCCAGATTTTACCTTTTCTTCAGGAGGGGGCAGGGACAGCACTAGATAGGGAAAAAAAGGGAAAACGTTGCAGCCTGCCTATAAATGACCCACTTTCCAGTTGACAGTAGGTCCATAGTGGTGCACCTGGTCTGTAATGATAGCTGAAAGATGGAAAAGAGAACAGTAGGAAACTATTTTTTCTTAACAAGTTTCAGCTTCTGTACTGGTGAAATTTTGTTTTTGATTAGATTTTGATCCAGTTATTTCTCATTATGACCATATTGTTTACACCAGTGGATCTAATTTATACCATGTTTTAAACTCCCCCTAATGCTGTCACTGGCAGGGGTTTGACAAAGGTCTGGCCCTCAGTATGTTGTAAGTAAGTCTTGGTATGAGATGCAGTGCTCATGCCTAATGAAAGATATTCCCTTGGCTTGCACTTTGACAGTTGTTTTTTTTTGTTTTGTGGTGCTCGCTGCAGAACTAAAGTGGTCTATAGATCTCCAGTAGTTCCTTTGGACCTTAGTGGTATCCTTACAGAGCCCCTGATGCAGGATATTTACACACAGTTTAGGTTGTATCTCTTTTTTCCCCCCATAATTCTCATCCTTATTTCTTACTACTGAAGATGATTGCATGAAAATAAGATCTCGTGACCTTCTTGCTGTGGCTACTTGTCTATGCTTGACATCACAGTTCTGGTTACGACATCACAGTGTGTTGCTGTGGAGATAATTATGGTGTCAAAACAGGGGATTACGATGTCTGGTTTAGAGAAGCAGCCAGAGCAGAAAAAGTCTAGGGGACAATTATCATGTTTTCATGCAGCTCTTCTCAGCAGTAAAGTAAAAAAAAGGGGAAGAATTCCAGAAATATGACATAGAAACTGAATTATGTCTAAATCTAAAATTTTTCAAAGTTGTCTGAATGGTGTCAGGTGCTTTTTTTTTTTGGTACTGGAAATTTGACTCCTATTCGGGAGGCCCTGACCCCCTGCTCCCACTCGCCGTTCCCCCCTCCCCATCCCCAGGCTTACCCCCGGTGGAAGCCGCCAGGCGGGCACCCCCTTCCCAGGAAACATGGTATCAAGGCCCTAGCTTGCCCCCCCAGGGCATGGTCACAGGAGCGGGCCCCTCTGGCGGACTTTGGTCTGCGATAGGGAGCGGAGGCGGGGGCCATCATTAGGGGCCGGCAATACATTTTTGGCAGATTTTCTTCTTCTGGGCAGGGACACGCAATGATGCTAGCATTCACCCTCCCCCCCTTTTATGTGTGGCACCAGCTGCGGCAGTACCCCCAGTCTCCGCCAGAGGTCTGCATTGTGACGGACACTCTCCCCCCTCTCCTGGAGGAGGCAGTCCATGGGATGCTCAATCCTTCTCCCCAGCCAGCCCTCTAACTCCTGAGTCCGTTCCCAAACCTGGGATATCGGCACCACAGACGGACGTCTTGCCGCTGTGCCAGCAGGCCGGCATCAGGTGCTCTTTAATGCACTCTGAGATTCTCCGGTTAGCCTCTATCACACACATCATGGGACATCCTATCAATTAAGACGTTTTCTAATTGCAGTTTGCTCTGCTAGATAAAGAAGAGAGTTACAGGTAGTCTCATGCAAGGACCTGTACCTATTTTTTTTTTTATCTGGATAAGGTAGTGTTGTGTACAGTCCCTTCCTTCCTGTGGTTCCCACTGAGTTTCATGGTAAGCAAGAAGCAAGCCTCCCTTCCTGTTGTCCAAAGTCCGTGAATACTAAGGAGAAGCAGTTGCACAAGCTTGATGTTAGCAGAGTGATTAAGACACAACACCTTATATGGACGCTGTCTTACCAGACGACAGGCAACCATTTTATATTGTTCAGAACAGCTTAAAATGGCATGAAACTTCCAAGGCAACCTCAGCCAGGTGGGTCAGAACACATTTAGCAAAAGCCTATGAGACAGCAAAATTAAAACCACCAGCTTTGATGAAAATGTATTTAACCAGGACTGTGGTAGCCTTTTGGGCAGAAAGGGCAGCGACTTCAGTAACTTACTTGTGCAAGGCATGAATCTGGTCTCCCTTGCACCCCTTCGCAAAGCACTACAAACTGGACACACAGAGCTCTGCTGGTAATGCAAAAAGTACTTCAAGCAGCAGTCTGAGTGATAGGCAGCTAAAATTGGGAAAGCTCTGTCTCACTTCTGAATAGATGTAGTGGGTGCTACTAATTAAATCCCAGTAGTAAATGAATGCCTAGTAACAATGTGGAATGACACAGAAAGGTTATCAGACTTACTGAAATTTTATTTTTCTCTTTGCTCCAATGTTGTCACAGGGACCCACCATACAGTCCTTTACTCTATAGAGAATATTCTACAACTGAGATTTCAATTTCTTTTCATTACCTACCAGACAAGTTGATGTGATTTGTTTCTGGCACATATTATTTAGTGCACTGTTCACACACTTAAAGATTCTCATGAGGGAGTTCGTATTGATGCTGCTGGGGTTAGAAGTAATGTTTGCAGAAGCTGAAGACTTTAAAACTGAGGAGATCAGAGATACTACGAATGATGGAGAGATCAATGTGGTCCATACATTCCTGCAAAGTAGGGCTGTGATTTTGCTTAATGTTTTAAGGAATATATAAATGAAACTTCTTGGTATAGTTATGTAACCCCCCCCCCAAAAATGAGGGTTCCTGTAAAGTCTTCCTTGAGATTGCCTAAATGCTCACTGCCAGGCTGGTGTCCTGTGTTTTAGCAGTTTAAATATGATTGCCGGAGAGTGCCTGTATGGCCTCTGTGTACTGTCTCTTTAAGAGCTGCTTGGATTGCAGCCATAAGTAATCTGAGAGGGAGCTCTGTTGAAAGATATAACTATTTGCTGAAAATCATTTAGAGTGATAATGTAGTTTGTCTAACCTGCCTTCTTTGCAGCAAGGACTGTTTTGTTTATCTCCACTATCTTGGTCTTGGACTGCCGAATTGGACCAATCAGTACTGGTGGGACCTAAAATGGAGCCGGACTACAGGAGCTGTCTGGAGTCAAAATCTGTAGGAATTGTAGTTTGGGGCTTTTGGCACCTTTTTGCACCTGAAGGGGGAGCCTTTGTTGTGACTGAGAGACAGATCAGCGAACCGAACCTGTTGGATTCTGGGGAAAGTCCCAGGCTTGCTGGCAGTTGAGTCATCTCTAAGTTGGGAGCTGAAGAAGCTACAGCTTGAGACAGTCAAGCAGCCATCTGAGTAGTTTTGTGCAGAAGAACTGTGGAAGGGCCTGAGTTGTGGCCTGCATGTCTGCCTGCTGTCCCTGAGAGGGAGAGAAGAAAATTATTTTGGACTAAATCCAAGTTTGTGAGAACAGAGTAAGCCACTGTTTTTCACCAGGCTCATACCTGAAGAAGACTGAAGATTTTGCTGAATGCGATCAGCCTGTCAGGATTTCCAGCTGCTTCTGAATCCCTGGTTTGTGCAGAGACTTTGCGATCGTGACCGGGGAGTAGTTTGCATGGTACAGTAGAATTTCCTTACATTTAAATGTGCTGTGAGTTGTTAGTGGGTTGTGATTTGGTTCCCCACTGTGTGAACTGTGTTCTGTTTGCTAGAAGCTGTATCCAGCCCAAAATGGACTGTATCCAAATTTGTCTCCATTTGGCCTGGGCCCTGCCACACTGGCCCAGCCAGACTACCCGCTGCACAGAGAAAGCCATTGACGAGAGACCTGCCTGGGCATTAGCCCCCTACTCCACGCTTGAACAGGAATGACGCCTCGGCGAATCGTGTGGGTCCTGGTTCTCCTGGCACTTCAGACCAACCACTTTCAGTCTCAATTTTCATCCAGTCTTTGGTATTATGAGTAATCATCAGGGTAGCTCCCTGCAACAATAGCCTAATCTAAAAGTGTGTCATCTGATTGTCTTGTTGTTTTCTTTTCACAAACTGAGCCCTCTTGCTCTGGATTACAGTTAGTGTGCATGGTGCATGTTGTTTTCTTCCTTCACAGGGCCCCAACCAGCTGCAACGCTCCTGGCTAGCCCACCATTCTCCATCTGGGTACCCAGAGTGTGTGACACTTTATGGACCCAGAAGTTCATACATAACTGTTTGATAGAGCCTTTAAGCAAATTAACCTGATTACACCACTCCCTTGTTCAAGTCCCTTAAATAAATCAGATGTAACTTTTTTTGCATTTACCCTGACTGTGGTTGCAGTTTGTGCAAGAGTACTGTACTGCTGTTATTTGCTGTGTATAACCTTGTTTTACGGGGGTCCCCGAGGTAGAGCCAGAGGAAAGCCTTGGTGGTAAGTGCAAACAGTGTGGGTACTTGTGTGGTGTATCGGTGGTATTGTGAAAGTGATTATTGTGTATTGTTCCGGCCACTAGTAAGGAAGGAGGGGGGGTTACAGTGTCCCGGAGGGCTGTGCCCAGGTTAGCTTGACCACTACCAACCCTGACCTTCGGGTGGAGGCACCCATTTCAGAACTTAGGCCCCTTAACCTGCTACTAGCCAAGCAGGCAGGGGTAGTAGCCCTTGGGATAGCACCACCTAGGGGTTACAGTTATAGTGCTGTATAGCTCTGAAAGGTTTAGGACTGAAGAGTCAAAGCCAACTGTCTCGGAATGGGGAGGAGCCAGGGTTCTCTGATGATGTCATAGCTTTTGTTGGCCCCTAGTAGGTAAGCATGTGGCACCTAGCAGTAAATGAATGCCCAGTGACAGCCTTGGAACTAACAGAAAAATAAATTATGCAAATTCTGATGAAATGTCTTCATTATGTCACCCTTTAGTAACTTATTTAATGTTGATGCCTGCCTTTTCGGGACTTAATGTGTGAGTACATTTTGTGTAGATGCAAATGGAACAAGGTTCAGGAAATACAAGTGCAAGAGAAGGATATGAACATATTAGTTATAAGCAGTGGAGTTTAGTCTGCAGTATTTGTTCAGGTTTTAGAATTGGCATAGGATGATTCTGCTTTACAGTGCAGATTTTTAAATAATGTATTTACCCATGATAGCCACTGAGGTGCAACATCTTTTTCCAGTGGGGTCCTGCTTGTGCTGTTTTCTGCAGCGGGTCAGACTGGAGCACTAGGAAGTTAAGCGAGTTGCCTGAGGTCACATAGTGAGCATCTGGCACTAGCAGGGTTCAAACTTGCAGTCTCCTGGTTCCCAAGCCAGTGCCCTAACCACTAGATCACACTGCCATTTAAATGGGAAGCTCATTGAAATACCGATAATCGTATTGTTCCTTCTGCAGTACTTCAATGGTGCGAGGCTTAGCTTTTGCAAAATAATTTTCAGAGACTTCCAATTGCTGTTGGCTAGTACAGGCGATGTTTTCCATGAAGGCACTGTTTTACCTGTGTGCCTCCGAGGAAGTAACATGAATAATTCAGTAGAAACAATGGTGATTTAGAGCTGCAGAGATGTTACTTCAGTCAGAATCAGCAGGAGAGCTCATTTTTACCTCTCAAGCTGTTCCACTACGACACAAGAAAATCCTGCAGCAGAAGCAGCTGGAGAACAGTAGGATTAAAAAGACCTTTACATACAGACAAAGCTGGGGAAAGCAGTTTGGTCTTCTCCTTGAATCTCCCTTTGCACTGAAAATGACATCAACATTCTCTCCCCTCCCTCTTTTGGATAGTAAAGTGCTTTGGGATACAATTTGGATGAAAGGCGCTGTGTAAAACCAAATTACGTCCTTTTTCTTTCGCTAATGATTTTTGGTTGAGTTTGGGTTTTTTATTGGGGTGGGGCTGTGAAGGTGTCCATGATACGCACAGTAAGGAATAAAGCCAAAGACATTGACATTTAAATCAGAAACTTTTCTTTGTTTTGATTATTTTGTCTCCTACTGCATTTTAAAACTACTTTAAGATCCAGGTACACTAGCACTTTAGAGGGGAAGTATACAAAAATGTTTTTTACAGTAGTTGGAAACAGCTCGAGTGGAAAATACTGCAACCATAAGCCATGTATCTTGTCACTGTAATTGAATTGTATTTCAATGAGATTGTTGGATAATTGCTTTATCCTGAATCCCTGATTCCAGTCTGTGATTGCGCAGCTTGGTCTGCATGTGTTTTATTAATGTAATTACCAGGCATGAAATGAAGAACAGTTACTTTGAAATGACAGCTGACTCCTTTTAATCATAGTTGCTCAATAAATGCTAAGTGGGCCAGATAGAGGCAAATTAGCTTTACTGAAAATTATTGTAATGGATTTTGAAAAGCATCTTACTTACTTATAGTGTTAAAAAAGAGGGGAAAAGTGCACTAAATTTAGTTTGGAAAATTTACCCTTATAGATTATGTTGAGTGTAACTGATTTTAAAAAGCATCTTCTTTACAATGTTAAAAAAGATGGAAAAAGTACACTAAATTTAGTTTAGAAAAGTTGGCCTGTGTAGATATGGTTGAGCGTAACTGACTTTTCTAAATAAATTGACACCACTAAGCTGCACCTCTCAGCAGCCAATAGAGGGTTACACCTCTAGCAGGACCTCAGAGAGAGATGCATCTGGAGCCCGAGCATGTCACCGTTACATGACATTCTTCAGGCTCATCACGACCACAACCCCTTCCTGACCGAATGGTTTTATCTGATGCTGTGCTGTTGGAACCAGAGTTTGTAGTGCCCATGTCCTTTAACCAGATGTGTCAAATAATAGACTTTGAAAGGTGCCTTGGAAGCAAAGCACTGGCATGTGCAAGTCTGCCGAATTGTTAGACAGGTCAAGCCAACAAGTATAGCAGCAGCAGTATCGAACCAAGGGGAGAAAGGGTCCCTGGAATCCTCCCTTTAGCGGCATGCCATTCATGTACCATATACTTCTTTATCATAGCCAAGGATACTTGCAAGCATAACAAAAACCTGATAAAGAGAACAGACTGTGCCACTGCATCATGTAACCTCATTTAGACTAAAGAAGCTTATACCATGAGTTAGTACAGCAACTTTAAACTGGTTGTCCAACCTCCCTTCGAGAAACTAAGCTGAGGTTTATGGAGATAAATCAGACACCAAAAAGAAGGAGGGGATTGTAGGGGAAGCCAATCATTTTTTCTTAACATCCATTCAGCTCGTTTTGAAGGGCCCACAACCTTTTCCGGTGAGTGTGGTGGTGGGTGTTCTGCCAAGAAAGCTCCCTATCTTTCTGCTACACAAACACTTCCTATCTAGAGCTCCATCCAGTTAAAGGACTTAAATTTTAGAGAATGCCTTTGCCTTTTGTCATACCACTACCCCTGCCAAAGTGACCACATGATTCTATGACATTCTGAGTGTGAAGGTTGCAGGCAGCAACCAGCTTAAAGAGATAAGCCAGCCTCAGCGTTTGCACCGGAGATATCGGTGCCTTACCTCACAGGATGTAACTTGATAAACAGATGTCCCACAATAGTGCCTCAGATTTAATGTAAAAATGCCTGTAATTTTACTTTCACCACATCCTGAGGACTTGCTGGTATTGAGTTGCCCACGCTCCACCCCTGTGCTCAGCAAAATTGTGATGTGATGCTAGGGAGAGTGCGAGGTCGCGTTCCATTATAGTCTATGGGGGGCATTTTTGGATCTTTTTTTATATTGTAATGGTCAGTTTGTGAGGAAACGTGGGCACTGGTCGACTAACAAGGCCCTTGTTAGTTAACTTGGTGGATCTCTGTAAGAAAGGTGTGTCCGTTTCTGAGAAGTTTGTAAAGTATATTGTCAGATATATTGTTTGGGGTGTAATGTCCATAGGATTATATCTATTATATCTAATATATTTGTGTAATATTTAACTTCTATAATAACTGGGGAGCATTTTTTCCCATTGACAAAGGCAGTTATAAGGCACCATTATAACCAACCAATTGTAATGTTGAACATGTGCAGCTTTGTCAAGGTGAGAGCCGTGAGGCACTGAATGGCTCACGCTGTGCTGTTTACCTATTTTAGTGACACTTGCTGAGGTGAAAAAAATGCTCCCCAGCAGTTATATAAGACATACGTTGGTGTGTAAACACGCAGTTTACACACACCCTCAGTGTGGGATGCTTAGATAAACCCCTTGAGCTTTGCTTCTGGGGTTTATATAGCATCCGACACCTTGAGTTTGTGTAAAATTCTCGTTATACACTCCTCCCCATGCTGTATTCTATATGTTATACATTGAATGGTTTTGAAAATAGGACACTGGGGCCCCAATTTTCAAAATGTTAGTGCGGCACTCCTGGCGGGGACATATTCAGAGGCCTCAAGAGTGCCACTCAATCCAAGCAGCATGGTCATGCTAATGATACCACTGTGCTCGTTCAAGTGAGGGTTTCCCTCATGCATTTTGCAGCAGCATATTTAAAACATTTTGGCCGTGCTAAACAGCCCTCAGTGTGGCGCTGTTTAATGCCACCAAAACCTAGACTTAACTAGGCACAATGCTGTGGCCCCCCCTCCCCCAAAAAGACAGGTGGCTGTACTGCATATGACCTCCTTGGCAGTCCTCTGCCCCCCTTCCCTGATCACTCCTGTAATGTATGTCAGTAACCTCCCTGGTAGTCTTGTGAACCCCCAATCACCTCTGTAATATATGTAAGTAACCTTCCTGGTAGTCTGGTGGACCCCTCTTCCCCCCCTGCATGTCTCTGTAATGTATGTAAGTGACCTCCTGGCAGTGTGGTGGACCCCCATTCTGAGTGAGGTCCCCCCGATTGAGTGTCATACTGCCCACACGGCCACCAACTGAACACCCCCATGCCCCATGCCACCTGTCACCGATGGAAGGAATCACTGATAATCTAGTGGACCTACCTATCACCCCTGTAATGTATGTAAGTAAACAACACAGAAGATTGTGCTAAGGCTACACTGTGGTGAGATAAATCAAAAGCAAACATTTTGTTGTCGGATTCGAAAAAACTAGCACATTTAATAATAAAAAGCTACATGGTGCGGCACAACCCAACTCAACGCTAAATGTTTTCGAGCAGTCTTTTGCTCTTCCTGAAGGCGTAGTCTAGCCCTTAGCTCACCTCCTTGGCAGCCACCATCTGCCATTCATAGAACAAGATTGCCAGTACTGTACAGTTCTTGAGACTGTGTTCTGTGAACAGAAGACAGCATCTGGCTGAGGAAGTGAGGTGAGGGCTTTGACAGTCACGGTCCTTAGGTGCAGACCTCATGACCAGGGTGAGGAGTAAGTAGGGCAGGGGTCCTCAGCGAGGGGTGACACTCAGTGTGGGGGAGTATACTATGGGGCCACTGGACTGCCAGCAGAAGTTATCAGCAGACATTACTGGGGCTATTGGAGGGAGGGAGGAGGAGGGGTCACTAGATTGCCTGGGACTCTTTTCCTCTACCGCTGTAGGAGGTCGGATGGGTGCACGCCAATGGCTGGTTGCGTTTCCATGTCCAGTTCAGTTATTTGCATGCTGGGGCTGAATATGTCCAGCAGGACCACTGGTGCTTTCCCTGTTTGTGCATGCTATCTCCTGTGGGCCATATGCAGCCTTGGACCATGTTGGTGTAGACCTTATTTACTTAGCTGTCTGCTGGCACAGCCCAGTATTCAGTCAGTTAGCATTTATTTTATTTAGTTTTTGCTGACCAGGAAAGGAGGACTAGACAATTCTGCATATTTTCAGCCTTGTCCCAGAGGAGGAGATACAGATGGGTGCCAACTGACATCGAATCAGATTAAGCTGTGGGCAGCATTTTTCAGTGAATGGGGAGATTTGGCCAGGACACCGGGGACACAGCATGCTCCGTTAGTGTGCAATAACAGCTGAATATAACCCCAGCCAGCCATGTGCTATTGGCTAGACAGTGCTGACAGCCAGCTCGGAATATCAGGGCCTACTTGTCTTAACAGCCTTATCCTATCAAAAAATAATGAGTACTTGCTTACTAATTCTTACCATGAACTGACACTGCCAAGTTGCTCCTCCAAGCAGCCAGTAAAGAAGATCACACAGTCACGTGACCTCACACTGTTACAGATGGAGGCAGAGCATGTCTGCTTCACATCTCATTCTTCAAGCTGAAGATGAAAGAATGAAGATCCTTCTTGATGACTTGAGAATGTCTGCCACATGGCACTGCATATGATCCAGCTGTCAGTCCAGTGGGACTGGGACATGAAATCAGTAATGTCCCCATGACTTAGTGTAAAATACTGGTGTGGGAAAGTTAACATTCCCAGTCTAAGTTAGAGTCAATGATTTCCTGTTTTCAAAAATGGCCAATTCCATTTGGCAAAATCTTAAAATCCATTTTCCTTCAAAATTAAGGGAAAAACAGCGTATTTTATAAAAAAAGTTGGTTCAAAATGCAGGGGTTTGTCCAAAAAAGCAGGTACAAAATGAGGATATCATGAAACATTTGGTTCCCAAATTTAAAAATAAGAAATTCCTTTTTTACCAATGTTTTCTGTTTGAAAACGGAAAATCATTGGCCCTACTAAGTGTAAGACTGCCTTAGCTCTGTCATTGGTGATTAGAGAAACTTTTTGCTTGATCAGGTTAAAATGTCAGTGCAAGGTCCAAACCAGATTTTTTACTGAGCATGTACTCTAGTGACTGAGCATATAATCTAGTGACTGAGCATGTACTCTAGTGACTGTGCATATCCTGTTGTGTCTGAGCATATACTGTAGTGACTGAGCATGTCCTCTAGTGACTGAGCATATCCTGTTGTGGCTGAGCATATACTCTAGTGACTGAGCGTATACTCTAGTGACTGAGCATGTACTCTAGTGACTGAGCATGTACTCTAGTGACTGAGCATATCCTGTTGTGGCTGAGCATGTACTCTAGTGACTGAGCATATCCTGCTGTGGCTGAGAATGTACTCTAGTGACTGAGCATATACTGTAGTGGCTGAGCATGTACTCTAGTGGCTGAGCATGTACTCTAGTGACTGAGCACAAACTCTAGTGACTGAGCATGTACTCTAGTGACTGAGCATATCCTGTTGTGGCTGAGCATGTACTCTAGCGACTGAGCATGTACTCTAGTGACTAAGCATGTACTCTAGTGACTGAGCATATCCTGTTGTGTCTGAGCATATTCTGTATATTCATCGTGGAACTCAGGAAGACTTTAAATAAAAAAATCGAGAGTGGGAGATTGGAGGAGTGAAGCAGCTCCGTTGTCTGACATAACTGAAATGTCCAAATACATTTTTTAAATCTAGCATCAGCACATAAAACACAGATACAGTGTGGTCTGTACTGGCTGCCTGTTTGATGGCATGTCACCTTCTAAGTGTCAGTGGCATCCTAACAGTCCCTCAATAAACTGGGCTCGCACTCCCTTCACAAGCTGCCAATTACCACTATGCATATCTTTCAACTGTCCCTGATAACAAGGGATGTCCCTCATTTTACACCCCAGAATTGCTCTGCCCCTCACTCATCCCTCAAGGAAAAGGTGCTTACTACACAGAGAATGTGCTGTAAATTCAGACTTCAAAGCAAAGATTTCTGTGTGTTGTGCAACCTGTCATGCTGCAAAATGGAGCCGTAGTAATGGACTGAATAGCAGCACACCGAAGTAAAACGAAGCAATTTGATGAAATAAATGTCTGCCACACCACAGCACAAAACACGGATTATGCAGTAGAGTCAGAAAATAATGAGTTTGTCACATGAGAGTTCCATCGAGGTAAAAACGGAAAGCCTAAATGGAAGCACTGTGATAAAGCAAGACTGTTTCAGAAACTGTTTTTTGCTGTAAATGTGCACCTATCACAAAATGTTGCATTGTATAATCTTGGCTTGAATAAATAAATGAACACATAACAAAGCGATGATAGTGCGAGTGTTTTGTTTGAAAAAGAATGCTGCCAATGTTTGTTTTTTCCTCTAGGGTATAAAAACATAGATACGTGATTTAGTTTCCCTAGGCTTGCACCTTAGGATCTCTGAATCGAGGTAGCTGACTAAAGCGTCAAAACTCAGAAGGTATTGAAAACTCAGTAAGTGGCACTATTAGACTTCTCTTTTCAAAAATTATATTTAATTTCCAATATTTTCCACAGAAGTGTGCCACAGGCTCTTTAAGTAGCACTTTGTGATCATTGCTGGATCTTGTGAATAACGACTTGGAGACTAAATTCCCTTGTCGAAGCTTCCCCTCTAACATTTTAAAACCATCTGGCTATTTTTTGTTTTAAAACTCCACACCACTTTGAATCTCTAAACCCAGAAGCTGGTACCCGATGATGCCAAACATTCCCAGTTCATGGAGCTTTCTACAATTTAATTTACAACTTTATTTCAGCACTTACACTGTGAGGACGAGCTGCGAGATGAGCCATCGCTGCCAGTGGCATTCTGTCCTATTGCTGCTCCAGACCCACACCACTGCTGTTTTTTGTCAGACCAGAAGTTGCTCACCTGAAGCAGAGGCTCACAATACACTGACTGGGCTGCCTTTAGGGGGACCAGGAATCTTTTCACAAAATTGATCAGGAAAGCAAAAATTGATTATTTTTACAACAAATTAGACTCCTCCGCCAGCTGCTCAGCAGACTTTTGTCAAACTCTAAAAGATATTGAAGGTCATAGGCTGAATAACTCCCTCCCTACAAAAATTATTACTGAAAGTACCTCCACTACCGATAAATCAAAAATCCTTGAACTGCTCAACGATCACTTCACCACAGCCGGACTTGCTTTTGACTCTTCCCTTGCTAGCCAACTACATGACCAGCTTTGCGGACAGGCCCAGTCTAGCCATTCAGGCTTGGATCCTGTGTTCTCCTTCTCCCCTGTGTCTCTAAAAGAAGTTGAAGATCTCATCCTAGGTCTGGACACCAAAAGGAGCGCTGAGGCCGATCTTATTAATCCTTATTTTATCAAGCTAGGTTGTCATGTGTTATCCATACCAGTAACTCATCTCTTTAATATGTCTCTTGAGCAAGGGGCCCTACCCACAATCTGGAAAACTGCCCACGTCATACCTCTCTTTAAGTCAGGTGACCCTACTGACTTAAATAACTATAGGCCTATCTCCCTCCTTACCACCCTCTCTAAGTTACTTGAAAAAATAGTTAACACCCAATTAAGAAATTATCTAGAGTCTTCAAACTTATTTACACCTGTACAGTCTGGCTTCAGACCCTGTCACTGTGCTAGACAACGTCTCCAATGACTGGCTGAAAGCCCTAGACACCAGAAAACACATATGCACCTTGTTTCTTGATCTGAGCAAGGCCTTCGACACTGTGGACCATGCCCTGCTGTTGGATAATCTCCGGAATTTTGGTCTGGACACTATGGCCTTGAAGTGGTTCAATAGTTATGTTTTTGGTTGTTACCAACAGGTTAAGGCTGATGGTGATATATCTAACTTAACCCCACTCTGAAGAGGTGTCCCTCAAGGCTCCATTCTGGGCCCTTTCTTATTTGTGGCCTATATCAACAACATAAACTCTGACATAATCTCAGCCAATATCCACCTATTTGCTGACGATATAGTTATCTACATAGGTAGGCCTTCTTCCGAAATGACATGCAGGGACTTACAGCTTGATTTTGACTAGCTGCAGCTCAATCTCTTGAACCATAAACTGCTACTGCATGTGAAAAACAAAGGCTATGTTTCTCTCGCACTCCACCAAAAGCAACCAAACTTCTCTTACCTCCTTAATACCTAAAATTAACACCCTGCTTGGTGAACCTTTAGAATATGTGACCAGGTTCAAATACTTAGGTGTATGGGTTGATCATGAACTTACTTTTTCCGATCACATCGAGGACTCTGTGAAAAAGTTAAAACAGAGGCTTGGCATTTTTTTTAGGATTAAGCACTTACTTACCAGGGAAGCCAAAGTCAGACTAGTTAACTCCACCTTTCTCCTCTTTTTAGATTATGCAGACATTATCTGTGGCCAAAGTACTAATACTGCCCTAGCTAAATTAGACACCCTTTATCACCGTGCGTTAAGATTTATCACGGGTGCCCCCTACTTGACACATAACTGTTCCCTTTACTCAGTAGGGTGGAACTCGCTTGGTTTTAGGCATAAAAAAAAAAAAACAGCCATCTGGACATCCAAAGCCATCACCCATCTGCTTCTTCGGTACATCTCTGAGTGCCTTCCCTGCTGTTCACCTAGTAGTTGTACTCTGAGGAGCATTTCTTACTTAACCCTTGTTGTCCCCAAAGTTTGAAATAGATTTGGGAGCTCATCCATAAGTTTTGCTCTGTCCATCGTATGAAATAAACTACAAAAAATTATGAAATTGGCATATCTAGTGAAGCTGACTACTTTTAAATCCCTGTTTTCATAGTCTTTTACCGAATCCTGCAAGTGTAATCGTCAATGAGCTGTCTGATTATATCCTACTTATTGTACATTCCTTTAATTTATCTTGTCCTTGTACCTTTCAGCCTACCTTTTCTCTTTCTCTAATGTGTTCTACTTTTCCCTGAAGAATCCTGTCTTTATATATACTATGCACTTAATTAGATAATGTCTGCTAGTACCTGTATTGTGTCAACCTTTTTTCCTGGCTGTTTATTATCTACCTTGGTATTGTGTTTTTTTTTTTTCTGATCCCGTAGCTGATTGTCATTTAATTACCTGCACTGCTAAACATTATGTTCTATGTACTAGTATATTATTCTTGTATCACATTGTCTTGTACTTCACTGCCCAGATCCACCTTAAAAATGAGCTCGTCTCAAAGGTGTTTCACCTGGTGAAATAAAGATTGATTGATTGATTGATTCACGGCGCTCCTAATTATTCTTTTTAAAATAAAAATATACACATCCACAGCATCTGCAGTGTGAGGGGTAGAGAGGAGACATAAAAAACACAAAAACCTTATGGAGGGAGAAGAGAATACAGAGCATCACATCTTACCAGCTACAGCCCCCTCTAATGGTGGGGATTACTTTGTCAACAAAATGTAAAAAAAACCAAAAAACCTGCAAAATCTTTTTTTTTTAACTTATTATATTTATCTTTTTTGGGGTAAACTCATTTTATAAGAGCAATAAGACACTTCAGAGATGTGGGTTGTTGCCTGATAAGAGATGTCCCAGGTGCTGAAGGCACTTGGTGCAAGTGCCTCATGCCTCACTATGCACCTGGGGCATGCTCTTTTCAGGCAACAACCCACAACCCATTGTGTCTTATTGCTTTCATATATAACAGCCAGTCACAAGCCAGAATTCGTGCATAGGTTGATTAATATGGCTGACAATATTATAACTTCAAGGGTGCAAGATACCAAGGCCTCAGTTCTCAGCCACACTGGCCGTTGCTGAGTTGTCACAAAGAGGATTTAGTGCAGGCTAATGCTTTTACAATCAAGGTTGCAACCTATTCTTAAATTTCCAAAAAGATCATTTTCTGGGCAGTTGTGAAAGGGGGTAGGGCATGCCAAGCAAATGACTTGCAGGGTCATTCTCAAAAGGATGGGCGTTCTTACAAGCCAGTTCACATGGCACAGCACTTTCCACGGATTGCCGCCTGCTGGAAGAAACTGCCCACACAGGTGCAACAGACAGTTGGATGGGACTGTTTTAGGACAACCATAGGGAAAACCACTGGATGACTACTATTCCAGGTATGGGGGTATTATTGAGGGCTGAACCATAGACCACCAGTGATACTGGTGTGAGGGGTGGGAGTAGTGGCGCACCAGAGCCCATAAAACACTGTTGGGGAGGGCTTTAAGAAGGGGCTACAGAGCGCCTATGGGCTGCCTCCATTAGTGATTGAGAATTGGGCCCCAAATGTCTATTCCAAGTATAGTGAAGAACAGTTAAGTGGTTCTCAGTTTATAGGTACAGATGTGGCAGCCAATCACAAGTTTGTAGTCATGCATAACTGTCAACATATTGGACACTGTGATATCTTGAAAGACTCATAATACTGATCATATGTACCAGGCTTGATTACAGTGGATAACTATTTCTCATAATATCAATATAGCTAAAAAATAAAAGTGTGCCACACCCATTTGTATTTTTATTTATTTAGAATTTGTAGCCAGGGTGGGCACACTGAGCTGAGGCTCTTTTCCAAGTGAGACCTAGGGTGGGGGTGAGAGCAAGCACATGGGAGAGGTACTGTAAGAAATGTTATAAACATTTTACGAAAAAAACAAAATTAACTTCAGTCAGCTATAAAGATTAACAATGTCATAATTATGCTGTACAAAATAGCTCAAAATACCACATTAAGTGTGTAACATAATCCATAAATATTTAGAGAAGCCATCAGTAGAATAAATGCACTGTCAAATAACATTTAAGTAACAAAAAGAAGTAGAATACATGGGAAACTATCAGTTACAAGACTCTAATTTCATCAAGGTGATAATAGTATGACCAAGAGAGCAAACCTTGAGTGGTTCCTTGATGTCGCCAGAACCCAGAGATGGAATTGTAGTCAACTTATTGATAGTTCCTCTTTTTTTTTTTGCAACATATGGAGCCGATTATCTAGGTAATTTGTGTAAAACATTTTGCTATTTCTCAATAGTTTCGATATGAGTCGGCTTTCACTGTAAGGCAAGGCAGTTTTATTTGGCAACCTATCCAAATGCTCTAAGTACCTTACAATAATGAAAGCAGCCTAAAACAATTACGTCAAATAAATAAATACAGCGAAACAAGCAATGTACAATTATAATAAAAATGAGTCTGAGTTGGCCTGTGCAAACAGATATGTCTTCAGTTGATGTTTGAAGGCTTCCACCGTAAGAGCACATCTTACTATCTCTGGCAGGGAGTTCCAGAGAAGTGGGGCAATAACCTAAAGACCCTGTTCCTAGACTGAGATGGGAATAAAGGATACACTATAAGCCAGCACTGGTGAATTGGAGGGAACGGGTTGGTGAGTAGGACATCAGAAGGTCTTTCACGTAGCATGGACCCACTCCATGTAGGTCCTTCAATGTCAGCAAGCATATCTTGAAGGTGATACGCCGCTGCACAGGCAATCATTGCAGACCACACAACACCACGGTGTGATGTAGTCCCTCTGAGGAGATGTCATCACCATTTGGCTCGCAGCATTCTGCATCGGCTGCATCGTCAAACTTTCAGATAACCCTAAGTAGAGATCGGTGCAGTACTCCAATCTGGCAGTGACAAAGGCATGGTACTGTTGGTACACGATGGTTAAAGAAAAAGGCAACTTGCATTGAGCATTGGATTTCGATTAACATTCCATTTCTTAATACAATCAATGTTGCATCAGATCAGTGGTATTATACAGTAGGGGTGAAGTGATATGTCATTACATAAACGTAAGTGTTACAGCCACAGTGTGATAACCACATTGTGATGTGAAAACTACTAGAAGTTATACATACGATGTACACGTCGCTAGTAAATATCACCACTCTGTACATGTCACACGTGGGAACAGCTGAACTACATTCCCTTACCTTGAAAAAAAATTAAAAAATACCTGAAAACCATTACCCTAAAATGCCCAAGTACAATTTTGCGTGCTGACTGCAGTAGAAATTAACACCAAACACAGCTAGCAGGCAAAATGACAGAAACAAAATCAACACTACGGAAGAACATTAAACCGAAAAAAAAACACTGAACAATATAGGTGCAAACAACAAATAAACGACACAACATACCAGTAACAATCAGATTAAACCTAAAACCCCTATTGTATAAAACACATACATGTGGCTAGGTGTGTGATACTGAATATATCTGTGGTCAGAGAACCATTACTCATGGCTCCGCCACTCGTGATAGTCTCTGAGCTCACTTGCCACTCATTCATATATATTTGATATCACACACCAAGGCATCACGTATCCTTTTAGTATCACTTTTCTTTTTTTTTTTTTTTCTTATTTTTTTTATCCACTCCTTACTGTCCCTTCCAATCACCACTTCTTCTGTCCTACATGGAGTGATGACCCCCACCTCTGCCAACCAGCTTGGTCTGCCCCTAGAGTGCCACACTGCCATTGGGGGCACTTTGATGGCCTGGATTACCCCCGGGCGGCGAGAGAAGGCCTGCTACCTTCCCCTGCGGCAGCTGCACGGTGTGAGGTCTGCCCTTGGTCAGAGGGTGGCAAGGCGGCGGAGGACTTCATCTGGCGACGAGGAGGCATTTTCTCAGTTGTCTTGTTCCCCCATAACCCGCCCTCTGAGACACGGCGCAGAAGTCTGCATGCTGGCGCATGCTCCTCTCAAGCGCCCATGGCATCCCCCTCCCTGGCTCTGGTATTTGAGCCGCCGTGTTCTTTCAGTCGTGGTGCATCCACCCACCCTCTCAGGGATGTCAGGCGCCCAACGCGCCTGGCATTCCACCCTGAGGTAGGAGAGCATCTGTTGGGACGCTTCATCCTCCCTCCCCGGCCGACCCCCACGACCCGGTCCGCTCCAGAACCCGGGTCGCCGGGCTAGGGGTGCGAGGTGGCGCCCAGCTTCAACTCCTCGGGCGCCACCGGCTGGCTAGTATCATTTTTCTGATATCACATCGATGATGCTACGTCGTTTGGATGTCACTGTTCCTCTGTGGGAGGGAAAGTTATATATTTCAAAAAGCTTCCATAAATTATAACTGGGGAAGTTGAGAGTTTGGAGGGGGTGGCAATGTAGAAAGGAGGTAGGAACGGGGATAAATAACTGAGGGAGGTGGGGGGTTAGTTACAAGAGCAAGTGTGTGAGAAGAGCCTGCAGATGAGTGTATTGAAGGAAAGGGAGGACAAAGAGGAGTGGAGGGCTGGAGGGAGGTTATTCCAGAAAAAAGGGGAACTCCGAAGGCTTTTGCCCAGCAGAGTTTTTTGGCATGAGGAATTGAGAAAGAGCAGGATCAGGAGAGTGAAGGAAGGAGGAGAAAGGAAAGGGAGGGAAGAGTTAACAGGAGAGAACTGAACCAAAATCTGGAAGATAGGAAGACAGTGGGCATGGCACCTGCCCTCCGGAGACGAGATGGAGAGGTTGGAGTAGCGGGAACAGTGGTGGGTGCAAGCTGGGAGGGCAGTTTATGGGAAAATGCCGTTTAAACTACATAGAAAGTTTCTTCCATAAATATCCTGGCTACTGTAAACACATTAAAACTGTGGTCAAGTTTGATTTATAGTGTATCTTACTCAGAATTAAATTTACTGCAACCATGTTCCTGTACTCAGACCGTGTTCCTGTATATAATGGCACGCTTCCTGATGGGACTGTATTCAGTGAATGGAATTTTTTTTTTTTCTGTGTGGGTGTGAATGTAGTGATTGTTCTGTAATTCAACCTTTGGGTTCTAATGTATAGTATTTGTGAATAGAAATGTAAAGAAATCATTAAACAATCGTTACGTGACAGCAAAAAGATCATAAAGCCATGGAAGAGAAAGGCGAGTTAGGTAGAGCACAGATTGTTTGCTTTAGCTGTATGGTTTGCTGGTAAAGAATATGCTAGGTTGTAGAGAAGGTAAACAGTAATGCACTGCTGTGCCTCACAATTCCAGCGTTCAGCTCATTTTTGGATCACAGCCCAGTCTTAATTAATGAGTGACAAAAGTAATCATCAGAGCCAAAAAGCTGGTATCCATTATCTGCTCAGAGCTTTGTCTCCTAATTGTTGGTAAGGATTGTGTACATACAAAAGATAATAAATATTGCAGGATAATAAAAGCATAAACTAGTAAGTATACTGTCTGAGGGTATTCATTCTGCTGTCAACTCTACATTGCCATATTTTAGTCGTCGTTCTAATTTGACTCATTTTTGTGCTCCGTTCATAAGACCTTGGAGGCTTTTGTCTGCTGAGCATACAGTTAAACACTAGAATCTTCTGATTTTTGCTTTTAATAAGCCTTTTTCCTTTCATGCATCTCTAGTTAACTGCATGGTTAGTGCCAGCTCTTTTGTAATTTGAGTGTTCTTTCTATGGCAGTATGTTGGATGTCTGCCACCTCACTTCTGAAACTTTTCGTGTCTTTTATTACCCATAGTCTCTTAATTAAACCAAAAGTGTAGCTTTTCAGCCAAGGCTGATAACAGTGACCATTTTGTTTGCAAATTTAACTGAAGATTTTGTTTTGTGACCTGATCTTCCTTTAGTTGCTTCCGGCACATCTTTAGATGTAATTGCAAATGAGTTCTGTGCTGCAGAACCTCCAAGCAGTAACTGTTTGTTAGCTTGAACATTTTTTTACCATGCCATTTTTGCAGCTACTGTATGTATTCCTGACATCCTTAAATTCTCTACTGCAATATGCTTTTTTACTCAATCATTTTTTATTTATTTATTTATAGTTTGGTAATCGGTGTGTCTCCACGGTAAAGACAGCAGACCTAGAAGTGTTTTTTAAAGGGGAACAGACAGCACAAAGAGCCCCACACTCACGTTTGGGGTTGGTCCCAATGTGCACTTTGTGTGCAAAAACATTTTGGTTTACTTTCTTTTACTGTAGAATAGTAGATTGTATCAGACTAAATTTCCTTAGTTCTAGGCTGACATCTTCTGTTACTACAGATCCCATAACATATTGCAGTAGACATCAGAGCAGTAGACATCAATGATAGATTTAGTAGTCTGCAGTACATGTTAGAGCTTTTACAATCTCCGATCAGACATTTTCTTCGTTTGTTTTTGTACAGGGGCTAAGTACAGTAGCCCAGGGAGGACAGCGGGACCAGGGAACAAAAGACCAGAGTTTATATAAATTTTTAACATATGCTGAAGGCTATTGAATCTCTCACTACTGCCTACTGCCCTGATGTAATCTGCAGGGGATTCTATGAGTTGTAGTAACAGAAGATGTCAGGCTAGAACTAAGCAAAATGAGTCTGAGAATTATACTACGATGAACAGTAAGTAAAACAAAATGTTCTAAGGGTGTGGTTACAGTTCACTATACATACTTTAGCAGTTCCACTGGAACAAGCTAATTCATTGGATGTCTTCTAGCTAAGTTCCTCCCACCACCTGGGTGGTATATCCTCTGGCCCAACCTCATAGTGTGGGATCTTTCTTTCCACTGTAAGAGACAGGTCTCCTCCTTCGCAGCTCTGCAGTGTTTGAGGATTTTTCTAGAAAGTTACTGCCTTGGCAAAAGCTACACCTTCTTCAAAACTACTTCATTCATTCTTCCACTCGTTCTGGCTCTGACTTTGATGTGAAGAGAGCTCAGAATGGAAGAGGGGAAGTCATCACACGGTTTCAAGCGCTGCATAATTTGTCGACAAAAACCCTCCACATGTACAGTCTGTACTACTTTGGAGGGCAGCGCAACTTGGAGGGTTTTGGCTTTTGTCAGGTGTTGCTTCCAGCATCACTGGAAGATGCAAGGTCATACTTCTCTTTGGTCGACCCGCAGATCCTGATTCTAAGTGTTGACTGAAAAGTCACAAGAAGCCCATAGTGGCTGCTAGGTCTGACGTTCAGCTTTCGGTTTTTGAGGAGGTGGCAGTGGCTGCTATGATGAGTACCTCATATGCCTCATTGTTGCTCCTAGCTGGGGCTAGAGTCAGAGAGTCCTTTGTGGAAGGTTTCTTTGAAATGTTTCAGGCTGTGGAGCAGGATCGAGCCTAGTGGCTCTCCTCTCCACGGGTGGGAGATCACCCTCCCGTAGTCCCGCTGTCACCAAGTGGAGGTCCGGTGGTGACGCAGGTGAGTACAGGCAATTGGTAGGGTGGGGCATTCCATAGTGTGTGGTGTACACATGCCTCCACATGTGTGCACTTGCACCTGGGACACATGGTGGGGGGAAACAGGGAGAAATCCCCCACAAAATACAAATGTAAAAAAATAAGTTTCAGTCTCTCTAGACATTTGGGGAGGGTCCCTTTCACGAGAGCAAGAAGCACAAGTGCCATTGCAGGTCATGGGACCGGGAGAGAGCACAGTCCTACCCTGCCCTTGCCTACCCTGACTGCTCGACTGTGGTCGAGCTGCCTTTGATCGAGGGCTTGGTTGACAGTTCCATGGTGCCCCTGTCAGGCTTGTTGATCTCATCTCTGGCTGCCAAGATTTTTCTCAAGCCTGTCAACCAGTTGTCTGATGACATCGAGGAGGAGGAGGAGTCAAGCTCCTAGACCCTGGTGCTCCTGATCTTCACCCAGGAGGATGTGGCCTGGTTGGTGTTCTCACTGGCTCCACTTGGGACCAGACCCCGCTGGCAGTCATGCTTCTGAAGCCAGTACTTTTGAGTATGACTTGGCTTGTGATCTGTCAACGCCCTCCAGAGGCTTCTGCTTGACGTCAGCCCTTGGGTTGACAGGTGAGGTCAATGCACTGTTTGCATCTCAGTCCCGATCGACTGGGATGTGCTGCGGCAGAATCTCCTCGACCTCCTTGTCCTTCGATGAAGAGGGGCACCACTTCAAGATGCGCCAGTGCTATAAGAAGCTCCTCTGACAGCAATAGAGCATTGTAGGGCAGGGTAGAGCTCTGCTTTATGGACCCTTGGTCACCAGGCAACTGACAATCATGCCTTCGACAGTTCGTCCATGACAGATGTCCCTGGCATCTGTGTCTCTCCCCTGAGAGTGGTGCAGCCTCCATTGCAACCCTTGGTGGGAGTCTGGACTAAGAACTCCCATGCAGAGGGCTACTTGCCACGCTGGCTGTTGATAGAGATCACCCAGTTTGAGGACACAAGGAAGATCCACAGCGTTACATGATCAAGGGCCATTTTCTGGGTGTCCTTGAATGACTTTGATGGGTCCTCCATGTTATCTTCAAGAAACCATACTTTCAACCATGTTTTGGTCAAAGAGGTGAACACTGACCAAGGGCTAGTTTCTTCTAGGGCTTTCCTCTGCCTTATGTCAGAGTCCATGAGTGCATCTGTAGAGCCAGTTCAGAAGAGGGCTAGATATCCCTTCTCTAATATCCTGGACTGGGACGAATCCTAGGGTTGCCATTCCTGTGGCTGATGTACCCTAGGACTGGCCCTGGAGCTTTGGCAGCGTCCAACATCCTGACAAGCACCCACCCTCCACACATATGGTCTGCAGGTATGAGGTCCCTGCAGGGTCCATTTTGAGATTCTCAGACCACCCTTTGGCCAAAGGATTGGTCTCAGACTCTTGACAAGGAGTCTGAGAAGCTTGACCTCATGGCCAGGAAGGTTTATGTAAGTCTTTCTCTTGGTCTCTGCCAGGTGAGTTAAGCTGTTCTGATGGTCAGCTTTGGTCATTCCCTGCTGGGCATGCTGGATGGCCTTCTCCCTCACCTTCCTGCTGATAAGCAGCTGCCAGTGATGTTGATCAGAGACCAGGGTCCAGCACTGGCTAAACACCAGCTCCAAATGACTTTGGACATGGGCAACTCTTGTTTCTGTGTCATGGCAGCTGCCATTGCTATGCATCACAGGGCCTGGCTGTGAC